>OX421466.1:0-2400000 GCA_949126895.1 Eilema caniola
GTCCTCTTTCTCCGCTTCTAGTGGGCGGGTGTCGTGGGAACAAGGTCACAACAACCACAACACCCGCAGCGGTCAGCCACACCTCCCGTGTAAAGAGCGGGAGGGGCTTCCTTCAGTGGTGTCGTCCTATGGGTAGGGGGGACGACATCCTACTAGGTACAGTGTGCAGACACGACACTACCGACCTGGGGGGACCTGGCGTTGCACAGCCGGCGGTAGTCCTGGTACCGCGGGCCGTGAGTCCCCGTCAAGGAGGAAGGCCGCGATGGAGCGTCGCGGCCCGCCTTCGCCCGACTCGCCTGCGGCGGATCGGATCAGCGAGAGGATCCAGTTCCCTGATCCGCTCCGCCTCCTCCTTGAGCGAGATCACGTCCTCGCTGAACGTGATCATCGCCGTCCACGCCGCCTCACTGTCGACCATCGCCTGGATGATGGTCGAGAGCGTTAGGTCGGCGCCGACTACGTCGACAAGAGCTGCGCGTTGACGGCTCCACCCCGGGCACTCCGCCAGCGTGTGCGTGGCTGTGTCCACGGGGTGGCCGCAGCTGTGGCACACCGGAGACGGCTCCCTCTTGGCCACCCGGAACAGATACTCACCGAAACAACCGTGTCCGGTGAGCATCTGCGCCAGGCGAAAGGTGACCGCCCCGTGCCGCCTGTCGACCCACTCCTGCAGGATGGGTCGGATCGCGTCGATGGTCAGAACACCGGCGCGAGGCTCTTCCAACCGCTCGGACCACCGCCTAAGAAGATCGCCCCGGAGGTCCTCCCTCCAGCACGCGACCTCCCTCGGCGGCGGGCCGACTCCCCGGGCCCTGGCCTCAGAGGTCCGGCAGAAAACTTCCGCCAACACCTCGGCCTCCAGGTCCCATGGTGGAGTTCCTGCGAGCACGCACGCGGCCTCGAGCGAGACCGTGCCGTACCCTCTCACAACCTTCAACGCCATCGCCCGCTGCGCCCGTCGCAGCAGCGCGATATTTTCGGCGTCGAGGGCCTCTACCCATATGGGCGCCCCGTATAGTGCCATCGAGCGAACCACCGACGTGTAAAGGCGTCGGCAGCCGCCCGAGGGCCCACCGAGATTCGGGAGCAGACGACCAAGCGCCCTCGCAGCACCCACGAGTCGGGGCGCGAGTCCCTGGAAGTGCTCCCGGAAGCACCATCGGCTATCGAGGACGATGCCCAAATAACGCATCGTCTTTCGTATGCCGATGGACACTCCGCCCACCACAATGTGCGCTCCAGCCGGCGGCGCCGACCGAGGGGAAGAAAAACAAACCGCCTCGGACTTCTGCAAGGCGACATCCAACCCAATAAGGCGGATTCGCCTCACGAAGTGGGCCACTCCGGCTGTTGCTCTGAGAGCCGCCTCCCTATAGGTATCCCCCTGCGCGGTGACGAGGGTATCGTCAGCGTAACACGTTACGCTGACCCCCCGAAGAGTCGCACCGCGCAGCACCCAGTCATAGCCGACGTTCCACAGCAGGGGTCCTAAAACGGAGCCCTGCGGAACGCCGCACGACATTGCTCTCAGAGCGGCGCCACCATCCTGTGTCGGATAGGTGACTGCCCGTTGGGAGAGGTAGGACAGAACTACCCTCCGCAGGCAGTCCGGCACACGATGGTAGCGCAGCGCCTCATGGATGCAGCTCCAGGGGAGGGTGTTAAAAGCATTGGCGATGTCTATACTCACCGCCAATACCACCCCGTTCCCCGAAGCCGCGTCCTTCACTAGGGACTGCACCCGGCGGATCGCGTCCACCGTCGACCGGGCTCTGCGGAAACCATACTGGACATCGCAGAGACCCGGCCCGGGACCGTCCAGGTGCTCGACGATACGGTGGGCGAGCACACGCTCGAACACCTTCCCGATATCGTCGAGCAACACGATGGGCCGATAGGCCGAAGGCGAATCCGCCGGTCGTCCCTCCTTCTTGATGAGGACAAGTTTCCCCACCTTCCACCTGCGGGGAAACTTGCCCTGTTCCAGGCAGGAGGTAAACAGCCGTGCCACTCTCTCTTCTAAGGCATCGGGCAGAGCCAATGCCCAGGCCCGACCGGGAATACCGTCGGGCCCTGGGGCGGTGTTTTTGGCCTTGAGCCTTGCAACCGCCGCCCTCAGATGCCCGGGAGTGACCTCGGGCGATGCTGTTTCCTCCGCGTGCACAAGTCCTCTACTGCTCTCCGCGACATCGTCGCCGACCATGGGAGGGGGAGCGAACTCTCCCCGGTCGGGGAACAGAGCTGCTACTATCTGTTCCACGGCCGCAGGCTGGAGCGATTGCGTCACCGGGGGGGCCCAGGGACGGAGCTTTTGACGCACCGTCCTATACGGCCTCCCCCACGGGTCGCGGTCGATCGACTCCAGCATTGCCTCCCAAGCCCTTTTCTTGGACTCGGCGATTTCCGCGCGCAGGGCGGCTCTCGCCTCCCTGTACGCGTCGTACAGCCGAGTCTCCAGGGCTTCGTCGCGACGTCGTCTTCGCCGGCTTCGGGTGTACTTGCGGCGCGCCGCCACGCACGCAGCACGGAGCTGCGCTAGCTGGGGCGACCACCAATACACCTTACGATGTGGAGAGGGGGGCCCGACGCGAGGCATACTAGCGTCGCACACCTGCGTCATGGCCGCGTTGAGCCAATCGGCTTCCTCATCCACATCCGCCGGACCCTCCGGCACTGGAATCCAACTTTGGACCAAGGCGGCCTCCGCGAGACGCTCGCGGTTCAGCCGCCTTAGGGCCCATCTCGGGTTGTCCTCCCCACGCGGAGGACCACCCAGGCTGTTCGGGGCAACCGGAAGGGGGGAGATTCGGAACCGAATGTATCGGTGGTCCGATAACGTCTCGACCCCCTCCAGGACTTCCCAGCCTTGGACACGGGGCACCAGAGCGGGGGACGCGAACGTGAGGTCCACGATAGACCCGCTCTGTTGCCGCACCCGCGTGTCGACGGTCCCCCGGTTGAGCAGAATCAACCCGGACGAGACCAACCAATCTTCCAGTGCCTCCCCCCGCGGACAAGTAGCGGGGGATCCCCATGCCGTGGACTTGGCGTTGAAGTCGCCAGCCACGAGCACGGGTGAAGGGTGAGCCTGTCGCACGAGCGTTCCCAGCTCCTCCAGGGTACGCTCGAAACAGGACAGGCTCCGATTCGGAGAGCAGTACGCTCCGACCACCGTCAACGAACCCACGGCGGCCGCCACGCAACAGCGCCCCCTCTTGATCCTCAATAAGGGGGGCGCACCGGCAGCCGCGCGCGAGACCAGAGCCACCAAGCCCTCCCGGTCAACCGCCCAATGCGAATCGGGCGGGATAGGTCGGTAGGGCTCGGTGATTATGCCTACCCCGGTCTGCCACTGCGCCATGCTCTGGATGTAAAGGTCCTGAGCGGCGGCGCAGTGGTTTAGGTTCGCCTGGAGGACGCCGATAGTCCCACTAATCTGTGACCATCGGCGCTACCTCTACAGGCCTTGGGGACGGTGGATCGGGCCTAGACGGGGCTATGACGCCGCCGCCAGCCTTCTGCCCCGACACCACGGGCTTTGCCTTTTGAGGCTTCTTCTTTCTTTTCTTCTTCTTCGGCTTGGGAGTGGTGCACGCTGCACTCCCAAGCCGGTGATCCGCCGGCTTGTCTGCCGCCTCGCACAAAGCGCAGCGCAAGGCGGCAGTGCACTGGGCCATTAGGTGCCCCGGCGCGCCGCAGCGGTAGCAGTAGTCGCTGCGGTCTACGTCCGAGGTGCACTTGGCCTTCGTGTGCCCGGTGTGGAGGCACCGGTAGCACCGAAGGGGCTTGGGGTCGACGAGCTTCACTTGAGCCGCCGACCACCCCACCAGTAGCCTCCCGGTCGCAGCCAATTTCTTGGCCGCGGCCACCGGGCACTTGACAAACACAACCCCGAGGCCTCGCCAGTCCCGGTGTAAAGAGCCGGGTCTGGCCGTACCCTCGGGGCACCCGCCGGCGGACTCCACGCTGGCCGCCACCTCTGCCGCGGAGACGGAGTCGTCCAGCCCGGAGATGCGCAATTCTGCACACCTCACAGGCCTGGAGACCGTTACCGTCTCCGCAGGGAGGACCTCTCGCAGCCTTGCTGCTAGACGGTCCGCCCTCGCCTCTCGATCCTCGCCTCCGATCTCGAGGAGGCGGGCTCCGGTGGCGGCCGTCTTGATCTTCACGCCCTCCGTGATCCCCAGCTGGGCCAACTTGATGGAGGCCTTGGCCGTCTTAATGAGCGCCTCGTAGGTAGCACCCCCCTCGGCGGCAGCCGGCCGTAGCGTGAGAACTACAGCCGCCGTCGACGGGGGACGCAGGTTGGCGCCGGGCTTGCTCTGGGGAGCAGCGGAGGGCTTCCCTCGGCGTGGAGTAGGAGGAGGAGGAGGAGGCCGCCGGGTGGAAGCCGGGGTCGCCTTGGCGGCCTTCTCCTTCTTCTTCTCCTTCTTCTTCTTTGCCGCCACCACATTCCACGGTTCCTCCGTAGGGACTGGTGGTGGCGGGGCTGGTCGGGGCTCCGGGGTTGCAGGAGCGGCCGCAGGGGCAGCTGCGGGAACAGCAGCGGCCTTCCCCTTCTTGCCTCTGCCCGACTTCTTCTTCCCCTTGGATTTGGGGACATCCAAGCCGGGCAGAGGCGCAGGCGACGTAGAAACCGGTGGTGGTGGAGCCACCACTGCCTCCATGGACTGGCCGGGGGCCGTCCGCGGAGAAAACAAGACAGGTTCGGAGGGGGCGACACTAGGTCGGGTCTCTCGGCCAAGTCTGGCCTCGATCGGTGCGATTCGGTCGGACACCAACTCGCCGACGACCAGCCTCACCGCCCGCATAACCTCCTCCTTAAGCGAGGACCCCCCTGCTTCCATGGGGCATGTTGGAGCAGGCGGCGCCACTGCCGCCGGCCGGCTCAAGGCCGCAATCTCCGCCCGCAGCTGTATTAGTTCGAGAGCCTGCTGCTTTAACTCGGCAGCCTGCTCCTCCAGCTTACGTGTCTGCAGCTCCAGTTTAGCCGCTTGCCTGCCGACCTCCTTCTCCAGCAGCAGCGTCTCCTCCGAGGCCGTTCTCCGCCTAAGCTCGTCAAAGACTGCCTGAAGGGTACACGACGCGTCATTGATGACGCGTACATATGTACCCTTCAGGTTCTTCGACCTCGCCTTGACCATGCCGAGGGCGTCCAGCCCCTCCCTAGCCCACTGGCAGAGGGTCGCGCTTGGCGCTGTCCGCGCTGACTCCGCCGGGCAGGAGTAGCCCTCGGCCCTCGGCTTGCTCTCCGACGGAGGACGGCGCCGGATGGCCGCTGTCTTGGCCGCAACCTCCTCCTCCGCGTCGAGGTCCAGGGCCAGGCGCCTCTGCGCGTTGAGCTCGGCCTGCGCCGCCGCAAGGCCGACATACCGACCCGTGGTAGGGGGGCGACCCCTGCCCCTTTTACTCACGGGCTTTCTGGGCAGCTCCAGCATCCCGCCACTTTCCGCCGCAGAGTCCGCGGAACTTGTGGTCTCTGGGGGCGTCGGCGACGCCTGCCGCTTCCGCTGGAACACCGGGGGAGTGGCGACGTTCTCTCCGGTCGGGGTGCCGAGACTCGCTCGGAAGAACGTCTGGTTCCCCCGGTCCTCCTGCACCATGACGTCGTCGTCCTCAGCTCCGTCCGATGAATCCCGGGTGGAGCTGGGATGCATTGGGCGTATAAACAGCCGCTTCAGCACCACCACGGGTTTCCTGCCACGGGGTGTGGTTGTGGCGCTGACTGCGGCTGTCGCATCCCCCTTCTTGGCCGTCCTCGTGAGGGACGGCGACCTCGACGGCGGGAGACCGGCACTCGTCGCCAAAGGCGACGCCTCGGTCTCCTCTGCCTTCGTTCCCCCACTGGCTGTGCTCGTCCTTGTCGGGGACGGCGACCTCGACTGAGAACGACCGGCTCTCGTCGCCAAAGGCGACGCCTCGGTCTTCTCTTGGGCACCTGATGAGCCCGGCGAACGGAAGAACGTTCGCGAGCGCCGGCTCCGCGTACCGGTGTACGCACTCGACGCTGTTTTGGGAGCGCTGGGTCTGCTCCCCGGTCCACTCGAACCTAGGTGGCTTGTGTCCCCACCAGATACGACGGGACTGCATTGCGGCGAGTCATCACACACCTGAGTGTGTGCTGACTCCCCGCAATGGAGGGATTCTCCGGTCGCGGAGCGACCGGTACCCTCCTGGTGTAATGTTGGCAAGTTCACCTTTTTCATTTTGTGTTTTTTGGTTATTTTGTTTTTTAACGTGGTTGTCTCCACATTGGTCCCGCACACTCGGCCAAACGCCGGCGGGACTACACCGGACGGCTGAGCGAGCAAGCCCACTCAGCCGAACACCACCATCGCGGCGCCACAGCTCCGATACAACGGAGCTGCGGGCCGACGCCGAACGACCGAACAGGCGCACCCATCCGGCCAACACGACTCACCACGGTGTCGGGAAGACACCGGGCCCGCCTCCTGGTTTCAGCGAAATGCCTACGCCAGGAGGCTCCCACCGAGTGGTTCTTTTATAGAGGTGTCCTTCCTCGCAGACACCGCCACGTGGCAGTGCCCACCGGTTCTGACTTGCGCCAGGGTTCCGGCTTCGGCAGCCTGAAGACTGCCTAATACAGCCCCCGTGAAGGGGGCCCCCGTACCGAGCGGGAGCTCAGGTACGGTATGCCCCAGGCCACTCCATAATGGGCTTCTATAAACGAGAAGTCCAAGGAGTGGCCGTTTCACGCCTGTCCACGCCGGGTCAGGACCGTGATTTCCCCCCCTGTGTGTCGGAGCATTAGCCACTGGTAAAGTCGTTCCCAGTGTTGCCCAGGGTGCACCGGCTCGCCCAGATGGAAGGGCGAGCACACGAGGAGGTTCTCCGACATTGGCACCCCAACCTAACCTAACCTAACCTAACCTAACCTAACCTAACCTAACCTAACCTAACCTAACCTAACCTAACCTAACCTAACCTAACCTAACCTAACCTAACCTAACCTAACCTAACCTAACCTAACCTAACCTTTTTTTTTTTTTTTTTTTTTTTTTTTTTTTTTTTTTTAACCCGGGGGAATCCGTTATGGATACCCGCGTGCCAGGACGCACGCGGGTTATGTCCGACTCGCACGGACTAAACCTAACCGGGGTGTCCTCTTTCTCCGCTTCTAGTGGGCGGGTGTCGTGGGAACAAGGTCACAACAACCACAACACCCGCAGCGGTCAGCCACACCTCCCGTGTAAAGAGCGGGAGGGGCTTCCTTCAGTGGTGTCGTCCTATGGGTAGGGGGGACGACATCCTACTAGGTACAGTGTGCAGACACGACACTACCGACCTGGGGGACCTGACGTTGCACAGCCGGCGGTAGTCCTGGTACCGCGGGCCGTGAGTCCCCGTCAAGGAGGAAGGCCGCGATGGAGCGTCGCGGCCCGCCTTCGCCCGACTCGCCTGCGACGGATCGGATCAGCGAGAGGATCCAGTTCCCTGATCCGCTCCGCCTCCTCCTTGAGCGAGATCACGTCCTCGCTGAACGTGATCATCGCCGTCCACGCCGCCTCGCTGTCGACCATCGCCTGGATGATGGTCGAGAGCGTTAGGTCGGCGCCGACTACGTCGACAAGAGCTGCGCGTTGACGGCTCCACCCCGGGCACTCCGCCAGCGTGTGCGTGGCTGTGTCCTCGGGGTGGCCGCAGCTGTGGCACACCGGAGACGGCTCCCTCTTGGCCACCCGGAACAGATACTCACCGAAACAACCGTGTCCGGTGAGCATCTGCGCCAGGCGAAAGGTGACCGCCCCGTGCCGCCTGTCGACCCACTCCTGCAGGATGGGTCGGATCGCGTCGATGGTCAGAACACCGGCGCGAGGCTCTTCCAACCGCTCGGACCACCGCCTAAGAAGATCGCCCCGGAGGTCCTCCCTCCAGCACGCGACCTCCCTCGGCGGCGGGCCGACTCCCCGGGCCCTGGCCTCAGAGGTCCGGCAGAAAACTTCCGCCAACACCTCGGCCTCCAGGTCCCATGGTGGAGTTCCTGCGAGCACGCACGCGGCCTCGAGCGAGACCGTGCCGTACCCTCTCACGACCCTCAACGCCATCGCCCGCTGCGCCCGTCGCAGCAGCGCGATATTTTCGGCGTCGAGGGCCTCTACCCATATGGGCGCCCCGTATAGTGCCATCGAGCGAACCACCGACGTGTAAAGGCGTCGGCAGCCGCCCGAGGGCCCACCGAGATTCGGGAGCAAACGACCAAGCGCCCTCGCAGCACCCACGAGTCGGGGCGCGAGTCCCTGGAAGTGCTCCCGGAAGCGCCATCGGCTATCGAGGACGATGCCCAAATAACGCATCGCCCCTCGTATGCCGATCGACACTCCGCCCACCACAATGTGCGCTCCAGCCGGCGGCGCCGACCGAGGGGAAGAAAAACAAACCGCCTCGGACTTCTGCAAGGCGACATCCAACCCAATAAGGCGGATTCGCCTCACGAAGTGGGCCACTCCGGCTGTTGCTCTGAGAGCCGCCTCCCTGTAGGTATCCCCCTGCGCGGTGACGAGGGTATCGTCAGCGTAACACGTTACGCTGACCCCCCGAAGAGTCGCACCGCGCAGCACCCAGTCATAGCCGACGTTCCACAGCAGGGGTCCTAGAACGGAGCCCTGCGGAACGCCGCACGACATTGCTCTCAGAGCGGCGCCACCATCCTGTGTCGGATAGGTGACTGCCCGTTGGGAGAGGTAGGACAGAACTACCCTCCGCAGGCAGTCCGGCACACGATGGTAGCGCAGCGCCTCATGGATGCAGCTCCAGGGGAGGGTGTTAAAAGCATTGGCGATGTCTAAACTCACCGCCAATACCACCCCGGTCCCCGAAGCCGCGTCCTTCACTAGGGACTGCACCCGGCGGATCGCGTCCACCGTCGACCGGGCTCTGCGGAAACCATACTGGACATCGCAGAGACCCGGCCCGGGACCGTCCAGGTGCTCGACGATACGGTGGGCGAGCACACGCTCGAACACCTTCCCGATATCGTCGAGCAACACGATGGGCCGATAGGCCGAAGGCGATTCCGCCGGTCGTCCCTCCTTCTTGATGAGGACAAGTTTCCCCACCTTCCACCTGCGGGGAAACTTGCCCTGTTCCAGGCAGGAGGTAAACAGCCGTGCCACTCTCTCTTCTAAGGCATCGGGCAGAGCCAATGCCCAGGCCCGACCGGGAATACCGTCGGGCCCTGGGGCGGTGTTTTTGGCCTTGAGCCTTGCAACCGCCGCCCTCAGATGCCCGGGAGTGACCTCGGGCGATGCTGTTTCCTCCGCGTGCACAAGCCCTCTACTGCTCTCCGCGACATCGTCGCCGACCATGGGAGGGGGAGCGAACTCTCCCCGGTCGGGGAACAGAGCTGCTACTATCTGTTCCACGAGCGCAGGCTGGAGCGATTGCGTCACCGGGGGGGCCCAGGGACGGAGCTTTTGACGCACCGTCCTATACGGCCTCCCCCACGGGTCGCGGTCGATCGACTCCAGCATTGCCTCCCAAGCCCTTTTCTTGGACTCGGCGATTTCCGCGCGCAGGGCGGCTCTCGCCTCCCTGTACGCGTCGTACAGCCGAGTCTCCAGGGCTTCGTCGCGACGTCGTCTTCGCCGGCTTCGGGTGTACTTGCGGCGCGCCGCCACGCACGCAGCACGGAGCTGCGCTAGCTGGGGCGACCACCAATACACCTTACGATGTGGAGAGGGGGGCCCGACGCGAGGCATGCTAGCGTCGCACACCTGCGTCATGGCCGCGTTAAGCCAATCGGCTTCCTCATCCACATCCGCCGGACCCTCCGGCACTGGAATCCAGCTTTGGACCAAGGCGGCCTCCGCGAGACGCTCGCGGTTCAGCCGCCTTATGGCCCATCTCGGGTTGTCCTCCCCACGCGGAGGACCACCCAGGCTGTTCGGGGCAACCGGAAGGGGGGAGATTCGGAACCGAATATATCGGTGGTCCGATAACGTCTCCGCCCCCTCCAGGACTTCCCAGCCTTGGACACGGGGCACCAGAGCGGGGGACGCGAACGTGAGGTCCACGATAGACCCGCTCTGTTGCCGCGCCCACGTGTCGACGGTCCCCCGGTTGAGCAGAATCAACCCGGACGAGACCAACCAATCTTCCAGTGCCTCCCCCCGCGGACAAGTAGCGGGGGATCCCCATGCCGTGGACTTGGCGTTGAAATCGCCAGCCACGAGCACGGGTGAAGGGTGAGCCTGTCGCACGAGCGTTCCCAGCTCCTCCAGGAGACGCTCGAACCAAGACAGGCTCCGATTCGGAGAGCAGTACACTCCGACCACCGTCACCGAACCCACGGCGGCCGCCACGTAACAGCGCCCCCTCCTGATCCTCAATAAGGGGGGCGCACCGGCAGCCGCGCGCGAGACCAGAGCCACCAAGCCCTCCCGGTCAACCGCCCAATGCGAATCGGGCGGGATAGGTCGGTAGGGCTCGGTGATTATGCCTACCCCGGTCTGCCACTGCGCCATGCTCTGGATGTAAAGGTCCTGAGCGGCGGCGCAGTGGTTTAGGTTCGCCTGGAGCACGCCGATAGTCCCACTAATCTGTGACCATCGGCGCTGCCTCTACAGGCCTTGGTGACGGTGGATCGGGCCTAGGCGGGGCTGTGACGCCGCCGCCAGCCTTCTGCCCCGACTCCGAGGGCTTTGCCTTTTGAGGCTTCTTCCGCTGCTTCTTCTTTTTCTTCTTCGGCTTGGGAGTGGTGCACGCTGCACTCCCAAGCCGGTGATCCGCCGGCTTGTCTGCCGCCTCGCACAAAGCGCAGCGCAAGGCGGCAGTGCACTGGGCCATTAGGTGCCCCGGCGCGCCGCAGCGGTAGCAGTAGTCGCTGCGGTCTACGTCCGAGGTACACTTGGCCTTTGTGTGCCCGGTGTGGAGGCACCGGTAGCACCGAAGGGGCTTGGGGTCGACGAGCTTCACTTGAGCCGCCGACCACCCCACCAGAAGCCTCCCGGCCGTAGCCAATTTCTTGGCCGCGGCCACCGGGCACTTCACAAACACAACCCCGAGGCCTCGCCAGTCCCGGTGTAAAGAGCCGGGTCTGGCCGTACCCTCGGGGCACCCGCCGGCGGACTCCACGCTGGCCGCCACCTCAGCCGCGGAGACGGAGTCATCCAGCCCGGAGATGCGCAGTTCTGCACACCTCACAGGCCTGGAGACCGTTACCGTCTCCGCAGGGAGGACCTCTCGCAGCCTTGCTGCTAAACGGTCCGCCCTCGCCTCTCGATCCTCGCCTCCGATCTCGAGGAGGCGGGCTCCGGTGGCGGCCGTCTTAATCTTCACGCCCTCCGTGATCCCCAGCTGGGCCAACTTGATTGAGGCCTTCGCAGCCTTTATAAGCGCCTCGTAACTGGCGCCCCCTTCGGCGGCCGCTGGCCGTAGCGTAAGAACTACAGCCGCCGTCGTCGGGGGACGCAGGTTGGCGCCGGGCTTGCTCTGGGGAGCAGCGGAGGGCTTCCCTCGGCGTGGAGTAGGAGGAGGAGGAGGAGGCCGCCGGGTGGAAGCCGGGGTCGCCTTGGCGGCCTTCCCCTTCTTCTTCTCCTTCTTCTTCTTTGCCGCCACCACATTCCACGGTTCCTCCGTGGGGACTGGTGGTGGCGGAACTGGTCGGGACTCCAGGGCTGCAGGAGCGGCAGCAGGAGCGGCTGCAGGAGCGGCTGCAGAATCGGCTGCAGGAGCGGCCGCAGGAGCGGCAGCGGCCTTCCCCTTCTTGCCTCTGCCCGACTTCTTCTTCCCCCTGGATTTGGGGACTTCCAAGCCGGGCAGAGGCGCAGGCGACGTCGTAGCCGGTGGCGGAGCCACCACTGCCTCCATGGACAGACCAGGGGCCGTCCGCGGAGCAGGTAACCCGGGATCGGAGGGGGCGACGTTGGATGCGGTTTCCCGGCCGAGTCTGGCCTCGAATGGGGCGATCCGCTCGGCCACCAATTCGCCGACGACCAGCCTCACCGCTCGCATCACCTCCTCCTTGAGCGACGTCGCATCACCTGCTTCCATGGAGGGAGTTGTAGCAGTCTGGGCCAGCGGCGCCGGCCGGCTCAGGGCCGCAATCTCCGCCCTCAACTCCATCAGCTGGAGAGCTTGCTGCTTGATCTCCGCAGCCTGCTCCTCCAGCTTCCGGGTCTGCAGCTCCAGCTGAGTCGCTTGCCGGGAGACCTCCCTCTCCAGCAGCTGCGTCTCCTCCGAGGCCGTTCTCCGTCTTAGCTCGTCGAAGACTGCCTGAAGGGTACACGACGCATCATTGATGACGCGTACATATGTACCCTTCAGGTTCTTCGACCTCGCCCCGACCATGCCGAGGGCGTCCAGCCCCTCCCTAGCCCACTGGCATAGGGTCGCGCTCGGTGCTGTCCGCGCTGACTCCGCCGGGCAGGAGTAGCCCTCCACCCTCGGCTTGCCCTCTGACGGAGGACGGCGGCGGATGGCCGCTGTCTTGGCCGCGAGCTCCTCCTCAGCGTCGAGGTCCAGGGCCAGGCGCCTCTGAGCGTTCAACTCGGCCTGCGCAGCTGCGAGGCCGACGTACCGGCCCGTGGTAGGGGGGCGACCCCTGCCCCTTTTGCTCACGGGCTTTCTGGGCAGCTCCAGCATCTCACCACTTTCCGCCGCAGAGTCCGCGGAACTTGTGGTCTCCGGGGGCGTCGGCGACGCCTGCCGCTTCCGTTGGAACACCGGAGGAGTGTCAACGTTCTCCCCGGTGGGGGTGCCGAGGCTCGCTCGGAAGAACGTTTGGTTCCCCCGGTCCTCCTGCACCATAACGTCCTCCTCGGCCTCCGAAGAATCCCGGGTGGAGCTGGGATTCAATGGGCGTATAAGAAGCCTTTTCAAGACCACCACAGGTCTCCTGCCACGGGGTGTGGTTGCGGGCATCACATCCCCTTTCTTGGCCGACCTCGTGAGGGACGGCGACCTCGACGGCGGGAGACCGGCACTCGTCGCCAAAGGCGACGCCTCGGTCTCCTCTGCCTTCGTTCCCACACTGGCTGTGCTCGTCCTTATCGGGGACGGCGACCTCGACTGAGAACGACCGGCTCTCGTCGCCAAAGGCGACGCCTCGGTCGTCTCCTGGGCACCTGCTGAGCCCGGCGAACGATAGAAAGTTCGCGAGCGCCGGCTCCGCGTACTGCTGTACGCACTCGACGCTGTTCTGGGAGCGGAACTGCTCCCCGGTTCTGATACATCTCGGTGGCCTGTGTCCCCACCAGATACGACGGGACTGCATTGCGGTGAGTCATCACACACCTGAGTGTGTGCTGACTCCCCGCAATGGAGGGATTCTCCGGTCGCGGGGCGACCGGTACCCTCCTGGTGTGTTGTTATGAGGTTCACCTTTTTCATGTTTTGTTTATATATTTTTGTTTTTTAACGTGGTTGACTTCCACTTTGGTCCCGCACACTCGGCCAAGCGCCGGCGGGACTACACCGGACGGCTGAGCGAGCAAGCCCACTCAGCCGAACACCACCATCGCGGCGCCACAGCTCCGATACAACGGAGCTGCGGGCCGACGCCGAACGACCGAACAGGCGCACCCATCCGGCCAACCCGACTCACCACGGTGTCGGGAAGACACCGGGCCCGCCTCCTGGTTTCAGCGGGATGCCTACGCCAGGAGGCTCCAACCGAGTGGTTCTTTTATAGAGGTGTCCTTCCTCGCAGACACCGCCACGTGGCAGTGCCCACCGGTTCTGACTTGCGCCAGGGTTCCGGCTTCGGCAGCCTGAAGACTGCCTAATACAGCCCCCATGAAGGGGGCCCCCGTACCGAGCTAGCTCAGGTACGGTATGCCCCAGGCCACTCCATAATGGGCTTCTATAAACGAGAAGTCCAAGGAGTGGCCGTCTCACGCCTGTCCACGCCGGGTCAGGACCGTGATTTCCCCCCTGTGTGTCGGAGCATTAGCCACTGGTAAAGTCGTTCCCAGTGTTGCCCAGGGTGCACCGGCTCGCCCAGATGGAAGGGCGAGCACACGAGGAGGTTCTCCGACATTGGCACCCCACCTAACCTAACCTAACCTAACCTAACCTAACCTAACCTAACCTAACCTAACCTAACCTAACCTAACCTAACCTAACCTAACCTAACCTTTTTTTTTTTTTTTTTTTTTTTTTTTTTTTTTTTTTTAACCCGGGGGAATCCGTTATGGATACCCGCGTGCCAGGACGCACGCGGGTTATGTCCGACTCGCACGGACTAAACCTAACCGGGGTGTCCTCTTTCTCCGCTTCTAGTGGGCGGGTGTCGTGGGAACAAGGTCACAACAACCACAACACCCGCAGCGGTCAGCCACACCTCCCGTGTAAAGAGCGGGAGGGGCTTCCTTCAGTGGTGTCGTCCTATGGGTAGGGGGGACGACATCCTACTAGGTACAGTGTGCAGACACGACACTACCGACCTGGGGGGACCTGGCGTTGCACGGCCGGCGGTGGTCCTGGTACCGCAGGCCGTGAGTCCCCGTCAAGGAGGAAGGCCGCGATGGAGCGTCGCGGCCCGCCTTCGCCCGACTCGCCTGCGACGGATCGGATCAGCGAGAGGATCCAGTTCCCTGATCCGCTCCGCCTCCTCCTTGAGCGAGATCACGTCCTCGCTGAACGTGATCATCGCCGTCCACGCCGCCTCACTGTCGACCATCGCCTGGATGATGGTCGAGAGCGTTAGGTCGGCGCCGACTACGTCGACAAGAGCTGCGCGTTGACGACTCCACCCCGGGCACTCCGCCAGCGTGTGCGTGGCTGTGTCCTCGGGGTGGCCGCAGCTGTGGCACACCGGAGACGGCTCCCTCTTGGCCACCCGGAACAGATACTCACCGAAACAACCGTGTCCGGTGAGCATCTGCGCCAGGCGAAAGGTGACCGCCCCGTGCCGCCTGTCGACCCACTCCTGCAGGATGGGTCGGATCGCGTCGATGGTCAGAACACCGGCGCGAGGCTCTTCCAACCGCTCGGACCACCGCCTAAGAAGATCGCCCCGGAGGTCCTCCCTCCAGCACGCGACCTCCCTCGGCGGCGGGCCGACTCCCCGGGCCCTGGCCTCAGAGGTCCGGCAGAAAACTTCTGCCAACACCTCGGCCTCCAGGTCCTATGGTGGAGTTCCTGCGAGCACGCACGCGGCCTCGAGCGAGACCGTGCCGTACCCTCTCACGACCCTCAACGCCATCGCCCGCTGCGCCCGTCGCAGCAGCGCGATATTTTCGGCGTCGAGGGCCTCTACCCATATGGGCGCCCCGTATAGTGCCATCGAGCGAACCACCGACGTGTAAAGGCGTCGGCAGCCGCCCGAGGGCCCACCGAGATTCGGGAGCAAACGACCAAGCGCCCTCGCAGCACCCACGAGTCGGGGCGCGAGTCCCTGGAAGTGCTCCCGGAAGCGCCATCGGCTATCGAGGACGATGCCCAAATAACGCATCGCCCCTCGTATGCCGATCGACACTCCGCCCACCACAATGTGCGCTCCAGCCGGCGGCGCCGACCGAGGGGCAGAAAAACAAACCGCCTCGGACTTCTGCAAGGCGACCTCCAACCCAATAAGGCGGATTCGCCTCACGAAGTGGGCCACTCCGGCTGTTGCTCTGAGAGCCGCCTCCCTGTAGGTATCCCCCTGCGCGGTGACGAGGGTATCGTCAGCGTAACACGTTACGCTGACCCCCCGAAGAGTCGCACCGCGCAGCACCCAGTCGTAGCCGACGTTCCACAGCAGGGGTCCTAAAACGGAGCCCTGCGGAACGCCGCACGACATTGCTCTCAGAGCGGCGCCACCATCCTGTGTCGGATAGGTGACTGCCCGTTGGGAGAGGTAGGACAGAACTACCCTCCGCAGGCAGTCCGGCACACGATGGTAGCGCAGCGCCTCATGGATGCAGCTCCAGGGGAGGGTGTTAAAAGCATTGGCGATGTCTAAACTCACCGCCAATACCACCCCGGTCCCCGAAGCCGCGTCCTTCACTAGGGACTGCACCCGGCGGATCGCGTCCACCGTCGACCGGGCTCTGCGGAAACCATACTGGACATCGCAGAGACCCGGCCCGGGACCGTCCAGGTGCTCGACGATACGGTGGGCGAGCACACGCTCGAACACCTTCCCGATATCGTCGAGCAACACGATGGGCCGATAGGCCGAAGGCGAATCCGCCGGTCGTCCCTCCTTCTTGATGAGGACAAGTTTCCCCACCTTCCACCTGCGGGGAAACTTGCCCTGTTCCAGGCAGGAGGTAAGCAGCCGTGCCACTCTCTCTTCTAAGGCATCGGGCAGAGCCAATGCCCAGGCCCGACCGGGAATACCGTCGGGCCCTGGGGCGGTGTTCTTGGCCTTGAGCCTTGCGACCGCCGCCCTCAGATGCCCGGGAGTGACCTCGGGCGATGCTGCTTCCTCCGCGTGCACAAGTCCTCTACTGCTCTCCGCGACATCGTCGCCGACCATGGGAGGGGGAGCGAACTCTCCCCGGTCGGGGAACAGAGCTGCTACTATCTGTTCCACGAGCGCAGGCTGGAGCGATTGCGTCACCGGGGGGGCCCAGGGACGGAGCTTTTGACGCACCGTCCTATACGGCCTCCCCCACGGGTCGCGGTCGATCGACTCCAGCATTGCCTCCCAAGCCCTTTTCTTGGACTCGGCGATTTCCGCGCGCAGGGCGGCTCTCGCCTCCCTGTACGCGTCGTACAGCCGAGTCTCCAGGGCTTCGTCGCGACGTCGTCTTCGCCGGCTTCGGGTGTACCTGCGGCGCGCCGCCACGCACGCAGCGCGGAGCTGCGCTAGCTGGGGCGACCACCAATACACCCTACGATGTGGAGAGGGGGGCCCGACGCGAGGCATGCTGGCGTCGCACACCTGCGTCATGGCCGCGTTGAGCCAACCGGCTTCCTCATCCACATCCACCGGACCCTCCGGCACTGGAATCCAACTTTGGACCAAGGCGGCCTCCGCGAGACGCTCGCGGTTCAGCCGCCTTAGGGCCCATCTCGGGTTGTCCTCCCCACGCGGAGGACCACCCAGGCTGTTCGGGGCAACCGGGAGGGGGGAGATTCGGAACCGAATGTATCGGTGGTCCGATAACGTCTCGACCCCCTCCAGGACTTCCCAGCCTTGGACACGGGGCACCAGAGCGGGGGACGCGAACGTGAGGTCCACGATAGACCCGCTCTGTTGCCGCACCCGCGTGTCGACGGTCCCCCGGTTGAGCAGAATCAACCCGGACGAGACCAACCAATCTTCCAGTGCCTCCCCCCGCGGACAAGTAGCGGGGGATCCCCATGCCGTGGACTTGGCGTTGAAATCGCCAGCCACGAGCACGGGTGAAGGGTGAGCCTGTCGCACGAGCGTTCCCAGCTCCTCCAGGAGACGCTCGAACCAAGACAGGCTCCGATTCGGAGAGCAGTACACTCCGACCACCGTCACCGAACCCACGGCGGCCGCCACGCAACAGCGCCCCCTCCTGATCCTCAATAAGGGGGGCGCACCGGCAGCCGCGCGCGAGACCAGAGCCACCAAGCCCTCCCGGTCAACCGCCCAATGCGAATCGGGCGGGATAGGTCGGTAGGGCTCGGTGATTATGCCTACCCCGGTCTGCCACTGCGCCATGCTCTGGATGTAAAGGTCCTGAGCGGCGGCGCAGTGGTTTAGGTTCGCCTGGAGCACGCCGATAGTCCCACTAATCTGTGACCATCGGCGCTGCCTCTACAGGCCTTGGTGACGGTGGATCGGGCCTAGACGGGGCTATAACGCCGCCGCCAGCCTTCTGCCCCGACTCCGAGGGCTTTGCCTTTTGAGGCTTCTTCCGCTGCTTCTTCTTTTTCTTCTTCGGCTTGGGAGTGGTGCACGCTGCACTCCCAAGCCGGTGATCCGCCGGCTTGTCTGCCGCCTCGCACAAGGCGCAGCGCAAGGCGGCAGTGCACTGGGCCATTAGGTGCCCCGGCGCGCCGCAGCGGTAGCAGTAGTCGCTGCGGTCTACGTCCGAGGTACACTTGGCCTTTGTGTGCCCGGTGTGGAGGCACCGGTAGCACCGAAGGGGCTTGGGGTCGACGAGCTTCACTTGAGCCGCCGACCACCCCACCAGTAGCCTCCCGGTCGCAGCCAATTTCTTGGCCGCGGCCACCGGGCACTTAACAAACACTACCCCGAGGCCTCGCCAGTCCCGGTGTAAAGAGCCGGGTCTGGCAGTACCCTCGGGGCACCCGCCGGCGGACTCCACGCTGGCCGCCACCTCTGCCGCGGAGACGGAGTCATCCAGCCCGGAGATGCGCAGTTCTGCACACCTCACAGGCCTGGAGACCGTTACCGTCTCCGCAGGGAGGACCTCTCGCAGCCTTGCCGCTAGACGGTCCGCCCTCGCCTCTCGATCCTCGCCTCCGATCTCGAGGAGGCGGGCTCCGGTGGCGGCCGTCTTGATCTTCACGCCCTCCGTGATCCCCAGTTGGGCCAACTTAATTGAGGCCTTTGCCGCTCTTATGAGCGCCTCATAGCTAGCGCCCCCCTCGGCGGCAGCTGGCCGTAGCGTGAGAACTACAGCCGCCGTCGACGGGGGACGCAGGTTGGCGCCGGGCTTGCTCTGGGGAGCAGCGGAGGGCTTCCCTCGGCGTGGAGTAGGAGGAGGAGGAGGGGGCCGCCGGGTGGAAGCCGGGGTCGCCTTGGCGGCCTTCCCCTTCTTCTTCTCCTTCTTCTTCTTTGCCGCCACCACATTCCACGGTTCCTCCGTGGGGACTGGTGGTGGCGGAGCTGGACGAGACTCAGGGGCTGCAGCTGCAGGAGCGGCCGCAGGAGCGGCTGCAGGAGCGGCAGCGGCCTTCCCCTTCTTGCCTCTGCCCGACTTCTTCTTCCCCTTGGATTTGGGGACATCCAAGCCGGGCAGAGGCGCAGGCGACGTCGAAACCGGTGGTGGTGGAGCCACCACTGCCTCCGTGGACTGACCTGGGGCCATCCGCGGAGAAGGCAACGCAGGATCGGAGGGGGCGACGCTGGATCCGGTCTCCCGGCCAAGCCTGGCCTCAATTGGGGCAATCCGGTCGGCCACCAATTCGCCGACGACCAGCCTCACCGCACGCATCACCTCCTCCTTGAGCGATGACCGCCCCGCTTCCACGGGGCCGATAGGAGCAGGCGGCGCCACTGCCGCCGGCCGCCTCAAGGCCGCTATCTCAGCCCTCAGCTCCGTTAGCTGGAGAGCTTGCTGTTTTATCTCTGCAGCCTGCTCTTCCAGCTTTCGAGTCTGCAGCTCCAGCTGAGCCGCTTGCCTGCCGACCTCCCTCTCCAGCAGTTGTGTCTCCTCCGACGCCGTTCTCCGCCTGAGCTCGTCGAAGACTGCCTGAAGGGTATACGACGCGTCGTTAATGACGCGTACATAAGTTCCCTTCAGGTTCTTCGACTTCGAACCGACCATGCCGAGGGCGTCCAGCCCCTCCCTAGCCCACTGGCAGAGAGTTGCGCTCGGCGCTGTCCGCGCTGACTCCACCGGGCAGGAGTAGCCCTCGGCCCTCGGCTTGCTCTCAGACGGAGGACGGCGGCGGATGGCCGCTGTCCTGGCCGCAACCTCCTCCTCCGCGTCGAGGTCCAGCGCCAGGCGCCTCTGCGCATTCAACTCGGCCTGCGCCGCTGCAAGGCCGACATACCGACCCGTGGTAGGGGGGCGACCCCTGCCCCTTTTGCTCACGGGCTTTCTCGCAGGTTCCGTCTTCTTGCCACCACTTTCCGCTGCAGACCCTGGGGAACTTGTGGAGTCTGGGGGCGACGTGGACGCCTGCCGCTTACGTTGGAACACCGGAGGAGTGTCGACGTTCTCTCCGGTGGGGGTGCCGAGGCTCGCTCGGAAGAAGGTTTGGTTCCCCCGGTCCTCCTGCACCATGACGTCCTCCTCGGCCTCCGAAGAATCCCGGGTGGAGCTGGGGTTCATTGAGCGTATAAATAACCGCTTCAGGACCACCACGGGTCTCCTGCCACGGGGTGTGGTTGCGGGCATCACATCCCCCTTCTTGGCCGTCCTCGTGAGGGACGGCGACCTCGACGGCGGGAGACCGGCACTCGTCGCCAGAGGCGACGCCTCGGTCTCCTCTGCCTTCGATCCCCCACTGACTATGCTCGTCCTTGTCGGGGACGGCGACCTCGACTGAGAGCGACCGGCTCTCGTCGCCAAAGGCGACGCCTCGGTCGTCTCCTGGGCACCTGCTGAGCCCGGCGAACGATAAAACGTTCGCGAGCGCCGGCTCCGCGTACCACTGTACGCACTCGACGCTGCTGTACTGGGAGCGCTGGGTCTGCTCCCCGGTTCTTCTACACTTAGGTGGCCTGTGTCCCCACCAGATACGACGGGACAGCATGGCGGTGAGTCATCACACACCTGAGTGTGTGCTGACTCCCCGCCATGGAGGGATTCTCCGATCGCGGGGCGACCGGTACCCTCCTGGTGTATAGTTTCTAGGTTCACCTTTTTCATGTTGATTTTTGTCGTTATTTTGTTTTTTAACGTGGTTGTCTTCCACTTTGGTCCCGCACACTCGGCCAAACGCCGGCGGGACTGCACCGGACGGCCGAGCGAGCAAGCTCACTCAGCCGAACAACACCACCATCACGGCGCCACAGCTCCGATACAACGGAGCTGCGGGCCGACGCCGAACGACCGGACAGGCGCACCCATCCGGCCAACACGACTCACCACGGTGTCGGGAAGACACCGGGCCCGCCTCCTGGTTTCAGCGAAATGCCTACGCCAGGAGGCTCCAACCGAGTGGTTCTTTTATAGAGGTGTCCTTCCTCGCAGACACCGCCACGTGGCAGTGCCCACCGGTTCTGACTTGCGCCAGAGTTCCGGCTTCGGCAGCCTGAAGACTGCCTAATACAGCCCCCATGAAGGGGGCCCCCGTACCGAGCGGGAGCTCAGGTACGGTATGCCCCAGGCCACTCCATAATGGGCTTCTATAAACGAGAAGTCCAAGGAGTGGCCGTCTCACGCCTGTCCACGCCGGGTCAGGACCGTGATTCCCCCCCTGAACCTAACCTAACCTAACCTAACCTAACCTAACCTAACCTAACCTAACCTAACCTAACCTAACCTAACCTAACCTAACCCAACCTAACCTTTTTTTTTTTTTTTTTTTTTTTTTTTTTTTTAACCCGGGGGAATCCGTTATGGATACCCGCGTGCCAGGACGCACGCGGGTTATGTCCGACTCGCACGGACTAAACCTAACCGGGGTGTCCTCTTTCTCCGCTTCTAGTGGGCGGGTGTCGTGGGAACAAGGTCACAACAACCACAACACCCGCAGCGGTCAGCCACACCTCCCGTGTAAAGAGCGGGAGGGGCTTCCTTCAGTGGTGTCGTCCTATGGGTAGGGGGGACGACATCCTACTAGGTACAGTGTGCAGACACGACACTACCGACCTGGGGGGGGACCTGGCGTTGCACGGCCGGCGGTAGTCCTGGTACCGCGGGCCGTGAGTCCCCGTCAAGGAGGAAGGCCGCGATGGAGCGTCGCGGCCCGCCTTCGCCCGACTCGCCTGCGGCGGATCGGATCAGCGAGAGGATCCAGTTCCCTGATCCGCTCCGCCTCCTCCTTGAGCGAGATCACGTCCTCGCTGAACGTGATCATCGCCGTCCACGCCGCCTCACTGTCGACCATCGCCTGGATGATGGTCGAGAGCGTTAGGTCGGCGCCGACTACGTCGACAAGAGCTGCGCGTTGACGGCTCCACCCCGGGCACTCCGCCAGCGTGTGCGTGGCTGTGTCCTCGGGGTGGCCGCAGCTGTGGCACACCGGAGACGGCTCCCTCTTGGCCACCCGGAACAGATACTCACCGAAACAGCCGTGTCCGGTGAGCATCTGCGCCAGGCGAAAGGTGACCGCCCCGTGCCGCCTGTCGACCCACTCCTGCAGGATGGGTCGGATCGCGTCGATGGTCAGAACACCGGCGCGAGGCTCTTCCAACCGCTCGGACCACCGCCTAAGAAGATCGCCCCGGAGGTCCTCCCTCCAGCACGCGACCTCCCTCGGCGGCGGGCCGACTCCCCGGGCCCTGGCCTCAGAGGTCCGGCAGAAAACTTCCGCCAACACCTCGGCCTCCAGGTCCCATGGTGGAGTTCCTGCGAGCACGCACGCGGCCTCGAGCGAGACCGTGCCGTACCCTCTCACGACCCTCAACGCCATCACCCGCTGCGCCCGTCGCAGCAGCGCGATATTTTCGGCGTCGAGGGCCTCTACCCATATGGGCGCCCCGTATAGTGCCATCGAGCGAACCACCGACGTGTAAAGGCGTCGGCAGCCACCCGAGGGCCCACCGAGATTCGGGAGCAGACGACCAAGCGCCCTCGCAGCACCCACGAGTCGGGGCGCGAGTCCCTGGAAGTGCTCCCGGAAGCACCATCGGCTATCGAGGACGATGCCCAAATAACGCATCGTCTTTCGTATGCCGATCGATACTCCGCCCACCACAATGTGCGCTCCAGCCGGCGGCGCCGACCGAGGGGAAGAAAAACAAACCGCCTCGGACTTCTGCAAGGCGACCTCCAACCCAATAAGGCGGATTCGCCTCACGAAGTGGGCCACTCCGGCTGTTGCTCTGAGAGCCGCCTCCCTATACGTATCCCCCTGCGCGGTGACGAGGGTATCGTCAGCGTAACACGTTACGCTGACCCCCCGAAGAGTCGCACCGCGCAGCACCCAGTCATAGCCGACGTTCCACAGCAGGGGTCCTAAAACGGAGCCCTGCGGAACGCCGCACGACATTGCTCTCAGAGCGGCGCCACCATCCTGCGTCGGATAGGTGACTGCCCGTTGGGAGAGGTAGGACAGAACTACCCTCCGCAGGCAGTCCGGCACACGATGGTAGCGCAGCGCCTCATGGATGCAGCTCCAGGGGAGGGTGTTAAAAGCATTGGCGATGTCTAAACTCACCGCCAATACCACCCCGGTCCCCGAAGCCGCGTCCTTCACTAGGGACTGCACCCGGCGGATCGCGTCCACCGTCGACCGGGCTCTGCGGAAGCCATACTGGACATCGCAGAGACCCGGCCCGGGACCGTCCAGGTGCTCGACGATACGGTGGGCGAGCACACGCTCGAACACCTTCCCGATATCGTCGAGCAACACGATGGGCCGATAGGCCGAAGGCGAATCCGCCGGTCGTCCCTCCTTCTTGATGAGGACAAGTTTCCCCACCTTCCACCTGCGGGGAAACTTGCCCTGTTCCAGGCAGGAGGTAAGCAGCCGTGCCACTCTCTCTTCTAAGGCATCGGGCAGAGCCAATGCCCAGGCCCGACCGGGAATACCGTCGGGCCCTGGGGCGGTGTTCTTGGCCTTGAGCCTTACGACCGCCGCCCTCAGATGCCCGGGAGTGACCTCGGGCGATGCTGCTTCCTCCGCGTGCACAAGTCCTCTACTGCTCTCCGCGACATCGTCGCCGACCATGGGAGGGGGAGCGAACTCTCCCCGGTCGGGGAACAGAGCTGCTACTATCTGTTCCACGAGCGCAGGCTGGAGCGATTGCGTCACCGGGGGGGCCCAGGGACGGAGCTTATGACGCACCATCCGATACGGCCTCCCCCACGGGTCGCGGTCGATCGACTCCAGCATTGCCTCCCAAGCCCTTTTCTTGGACTCGGCGATTTCCACGCGCAGGGCGGCTCTCGCCTCCCTGTACGCGTCGTACAGCCGAGTCTCCAGGGCTTCGTCGCGACGTCGTCTTCGCCGGCTTCGGGTGTACCTGCGGCGCGCCGCCACGCACGCAGCACGGAGCTGCGCTAGCTGGGGCGACCACCAATACACCTTACGATGTGGAGAGGGGGGCCCGACGCGAGGCATGCTAGCGTCGCACACCTGCGTCATGGCCGCGTTGAGCCAATCGGCTTCCTCATCCACATCCACCGGACCCTCCGGCACTGGAATCCAACTTTGGACCAAGGCGGCCTCCGCGAGACGCTCGCGGTTCAGCCGCCTTAGGGCCCATCTCGGGTTGTCCTCCCCACGCGGAGGACCACCCAGGCTGTTCGGGGCAACCGGAAGGGGGGAGATTCGGAACCGAATGTACCGGTGGTCCGATAACGTCTCCGCCCCCTCCAGGACTTCCCAGCCTTGGACACGGGGCACCAGAGCGGGGGACGCGAACGTGAGGTCCACGATAGACCCGCTCTGTTGCCGCGCCCACGTGTCGACGGTCCCCCGGTTGAGCAGAATCAACCCGGACGAGACCAACCAATCTTCCAGTGCCTCCCCCCGCGGACAAGTAGCGGGGGATCCCCATGCCGTGGACTTGGCGTTGAAATCGCCAGCCACGAGCACGGGTGAAGGGTGAGCCTGTCGCACGAGCGTTCCCAGCTCCTCCAGGAGACGCTCGAACCAAGACAGGCTCCGATTCGGAGAGCAGTACACTCCGACCACCGTCACCGAACCCACGGCGGCCGCCACGCAACAGCGCCCCCTCCTGATCCTCAATAAAGGGGGCGCACCGGCAGCCGCGCGCGAGACCAGAGCCACCAAGCCCTCCCGGTCAACCGCCCAATGCGAATCGGGCGGGATAGGTCGGTAGGGCTCGGTGATTATCCCTACTCCGGTCTGCCACTGCGCCATGCTCTGGATGTAAAGGTCCTGAGCAGCGGCGCAGTGGTTTAGGTTCGCCTGGAGCACGCCGATAGTCCCACTAATCTGTGACCATCGGCGCTACCTCAACAGGCCTTGGGGACGGTGGATCGGGCCTAGACGGGGCTATGACGCCACCGCCAGCCTTCTGCCCCGACTCCACGGGCTTTGCCTTTAGAGGCTTCTTCTTCTTCTTCTTCTTTTTCTTCTTCGGCTTGGGAGTGGTGCACGCTGCACTCCCAAGCCGGTGATCCGCCGGCTTGTCTGCCGCCTCGCACAAAGCGCAGCGCAAGGCGGCAGAGCACTGGGCCATTAGGTGCCCCGGCGCGCCGCAGCGGTAGCAGTAGTCGCTGCGGTCCACGTCCGAGGTGCACTTGGCCTTCGTGTGCCCGGTGTGGAGGCACCGGTAACACCGAAGGGGCTTGGGGTCGACGAGCTTTACCTGAGCCGCCGACCACCCCACCAGTAGCCTCCCGGTCGCAGCCAATTTCTTGGCCGCGGCCACCGGGCACTTGACGAATACTACCCCGAGGCCTCGCCAGTCCCGGTGTAAAGAGCCGGGTCTGGCCGTACCCTCGGGGCACCCGCCGGCGGACTCCACGCTGGCCGCCACCTCAGCCGCGGAGACGGAGTCATCCAGCCCGGAGATGCGCAGTTCTGCACACCTCACAGGCCTGGAGACCGTTACCGTCTCCGCAGGGAGGACCTCTCGCAGCCTTGCTGCTAAACGGTCCGCCCTCGCCTCTCGATCCTCGCCTCCGATCTCGAGGAGGCGGGCTCCGGTGGCGGCCGTCTTGATTTTGACGCCCTCCGTGATCCCCAGCTGGGCCAACTTAATAGAGGCCTTTGCGGCCTTTATTAGCGCCTCGTAGCTAGCGCCCCCTTCAACGGCCGCTGGCCGTAGCGTGAGAACTACAGCCGCCGTCGTCGGGGGACGCAGGTTGGCGCCGGGCTTGCTCTGGGGAGCAGCGGAGGGCTTCCCTCGGCGTGGAGTAGGAGGAGGAGGAGGAGGCCGCCGGGTGGAAGCCGGGGTCGCCTTGGCGGCCTTCCCCTTCTTCTTCTCCTTCTTCTTCTTTGCCGCCACCACGTTCCACGGTTCCTCCGTGGGGACTGGTGGTGGCGGGACAGGTTGTGACTCAGGGGCCGCAGGCACGGCTGAGGGAGCGGCTGCGGGAACAGCAGCGGCCTTCCCCTTCTTGCCTCTGCCCGACTTCTTCTTCCCCTTGGATTTGGGGACATCCAAGCCGGGCAGAGGCGCAGGCGACGTCGACGCCGGTGGTGGAGCCACCGCTGCCTCCATGGACAGACCTGAGGCCGTCCGCGGAGCAGGAAACTCAGGGTCGGAGGGGGCGACATTGGGTGCTGTTTCCGGGCCGAGTCTGGCCTCGATTGGGGCGATCCGGTCGGCCACCAATTCGCCGACGACCAGCCTCACCGCCCGCATCACTTCCTCCTTGAGCGACGCTCCCCCTGCCTCCATGGAGGGAGTTGGAGCAGCCTGCGCCACCGGCGCCGGCCGGCTCAAGGCCGCAATCTCCGCCCTTAACTCCATTAGCTGGAGAGCCTGCTGCTTGATCTCCGCAGCCTGCTCCTCCAGCTTACGCGTCTGCAGCTCCAGCTGCGCCGCTTGCCTGCTGACCTCCTTCTCCAGCAGCAGCGTCTCCTCCGAGGCCGTCCTCCGCCTGAGCTCGTCAAAGACTGCCTGAAGGGTATACGACGCGTCATTAATGACGCGTACATATGTTCCCTTCAGGTTCTTTGACCTCGCTCCGACCATGCCAAGGGCGTCCAGCCCCTCCCTAGCCCACTGGCATAGGGTTGCGCTCGGCGCTGTCCGGGCTGACTCCGCCGGACAGGAGTAGCCCTCCGCCCTCGGCTTGCCCTCCGACGGGGGACGGCGGCGGATGGCCGCTGTCTTGGCCGCAACCTCCTCTTCCGCGTCGAGGTCCAGGGCCAGGCGCCTCTGCGCGTTGAGCTCGGCCTGCGCCGCCGCAAGGCCGACGTACCGGCCCGTGGTAGGGGGGCGACCCCTGCCCCTTTTACTCACGGGCTTTTTGGACAGCTCCAGCTTGCCACAACTTTCCGCCGCAGACTGTGCGGAACTTGAGGTGTCTGGGGGCGACGTCGACGCCTGCCGCTTCCGCTGGAACACCGGGGGCGTGGCGACGTTCTCTCCGGTCGGGGTGCCGAGACTCGCTCGGAAGAACGTCTGGTTCCCCCGGTCCTCCTGCACCATGACGTCGTCGTCCTCAGCTCCGTCCGATGAATCCCGGGTGGAGCTGGGATGCATTGGGCGTATAAACAGCCGCTTCAGCACCACCACGGGTCTCCTGCCACGAGGTGTGGTTGTGGCGCTGACTGCGGCTGTCGCATCCCCCTTCTTGGCCGTCCTCGTGAGGGACGGCGACCTCGACGGCGGGAGACCGGCACTCATCACCAAAGGCGACGCCTCGGTCTCCTCTGCCTTCGCTGGCTGCGATGGCACGCCCACACTACATGTGCTCGTCCTTGTCGGGGACGGCGACCTAGACTGAGAACGACCGGCTCTCGTCGCCAAAGGCGACGCCTCGGTCGTCTCCTGGGCACCTGTTGAGCCCGGCGAACGATAAAACGTTCGCGAGCGCCGGCTCCGCGTACCACTGTACGCACTCGACGCTGCTGTACTGGGAGCGCTGGGTCTGCTCCCCGGTTCTGTCGTAGTTAGGTGGCCTGTGTCCCCACCAGATACGATGGGACTGCATGGCGGTGAGTCATCACACACCTGGGTGTGTGCTGACTCCCCGCCATGGAGGGATTCTCCGGTCGCGGGGCGACCGGTACCCTCCTGGTGTGTAGTTTTAAGGTTCACCTTTTTCATTTTCATTGTTGTGATTATGTTTTTTAACGTGGTTGTCTTCCACTTTGGTCCCGCACACTCGGCCAAACGCCGGCGGGACTGCACCGGACGGCTGAGCGAGCAAGCTCACTCAGCCGAACAACCACCATCCCGGCGCCACAGCTCCGATACAACGGAGCTGCGGGCCGACGCCGAACGACCGAACAGGCGCACCCATCCGGCCAACACGACTCACCGCGGTGTCGGGAAGACACCGGGCCCGCCTCCTGGTTTCAGCAAAATGCCTACGCCAGGAGGCTCCAACCGAGTGGTTCTTTTATAGAGGTGTCCTTCCTCGCAGACACCGCCACGTGGCAGTGCCCACCGGTTCTGACTTGCGCCAGGGTTCCGGCTTCGGCAGCCTGAAGACTGCCTAATACAGCCCCCGTGAAGGGGGCCCCCGTACCGAGCGGGAGCTCAGGTACGGTATGCCCCAGGCCACTCCATAATGGGCTTCTATAAACGAGAAGTCCAAGGAGTGGCCGTCTCACGCCTGTCCACGCCGGGTCAGGACCGTGATTTCCCCCCTGTGTGTGTCGGAGCATTAGCCACTGGTAAAGTCGTTCCCAGTGTTGCCCAGGGTGCACCGGCTCGCCCAGATGGAAGGGCGAGCACACGAGGAGGTTCTCCGACATTGGCACCCCAACCCAACCTAACCTTTTTTTTTTTTTTTTTTTTTTTTTTTAACCCGGGGGAATCCGTTATGGATACCCGCGTGCCAGGACGCACGCGGGTTATGTCCGACTCGCACGGACTAAACCTAACCGGGGTGTCCTCTTTCTCCGCTTCTAGTGGGCGGGTGTCGTGGGAACAAGGTCACAACAACCACAACACCCGCAGCGGTCAGCCGCACCTCCCGTGTAAAGGGCGGGAGGGGCTTCCTTCAGTGGTGTCGTCCTATGGGTAGGGGGGACGACATCCTACTAGGTACAGTGTGCAGACACGACACTACCGACCTGGGGGGACCTGACGTTGCACAGCCGTCGGTAGTCCTGGTACCGCGGGCCGTGAGTCCCCGTCAAGGAGGAAGGCCGCGATGGAGTGTCGCGGCCCGCCTTCGCCCGACTCGCCTGCGACGGATCGGATCAGCGAGAGGATCCAGTTCCCTGATCCGCTCCGCCTCCTCCTTGAGCGAGATCACGTCCTCGCTGAACGTGATCATCGCCGTCCACGCCGCCTCACTGTCGACCATCGCCTGGATGATGGTCGAGAGCGTTAGGTCGGCGCCGACTACGTCGACAAGAGCTGCGCGTTGACGGCTCCACCCCGGGCACTCCGCCAGCGTGTGCGTGGCTGTGTCCTCGGGGTGGCCGCAGCTGTGGCATACCGGAGACGGCTCCCTCTTGGCCACCCGGAACAGATACTCACCGAAACAACCGTGTCCGGTGAGCATCTGCGCCAGGCGAAAGGTGACCGCCCCGTGCCGCCTGTCGACCCACTCCTGCAGGATGGGTCGGATCGCGTCGATGGTCAGAACACCGGCGCGAGGCTCTTCCAACCGCTCGGACCACCGCCTAAGAAGATCGCCCCGGAGGTCCTCCCTCCAGCACGCGACCTCCCTCGGCGGCGGGCCGACTCCCCGGGCCCTGGCCTCAGAGGTCCGGCAGAAAACTTCCGCCAACACCTCGGCCTCCAGGTCCCATGGTGGAGTTCCTGCGAGCACGCACGCGGCCTCGAGCGAGACCGTGCCGTACCCTCTCACGACCCTCAACGCCATCGCCCGCTGCGCCCGTCGCAGCAGCGCGATATTTTCGGCGTCGAGGGCCTCTACCCATATGGGCGCCCCGTATAGTGCCATCGAGCGAACCACCGACGTGTAAAGGCGTCGGCAGCCGCCCGAGGGCCCACCGAGATTCGGGAGCAAACGACCAAGCGCCCTCGCAGCACCCACGAGTCGGGGCGCGAGTCCCTGGAAGTGCTCCCGGAAGCGCCATCGGCTATCGAGGACGATGCCCAAATAACGCATCGCCCCTCGTATGCCGATCGACACTCCGCCCACCACAATGTGCGCTCCAGCCGGCGGCGCCGACCGAGGGGAAGAAAAACAAACCGCCTCGGACTTCTGCAAGGCGACATCCAACCCAATAAGGCGGATTCGCCTCACGAAGTGGGCCACTCCGGCTGTTGCTCTGAGAGCCGCCTCCCTGTAGGTATCCCCCTGCGCGGTGACGAGGGTATCGTCAGCGTAACACGTTACGCTGACCCCCCGAAGAGTCGCACCGCGCAGCACCCAGTCGTAGCCGACGTTCCACAGCAGGGGTCCTAGAACGGAGCCCTGCGGAACGCCGCACGACATTGCTCTCAGAGCGGCGCCACCATCCTGTGTCGGATAGGTGACTGCCCGTTGGGAGAGGTAGGACAGAACTACCCTCCGCAGGCAGTCCGGCACACGATGGTAGCGCAGCGCCTCATGGATGCAGCTCCAGGGGAGGGTGTTAAAAGCATTGGCGATGTCTAAACTCACCGCCAATACCACCCCGGTCCCCGAAGCCGCGTCCTTCACTAGGGACTGCACCCGGCGGATCGCGTCCACCGTCGACCGGGCTCTGCGGAAACCATACTGGACATCGCAGAGACCCGGCCCGGGACCGTCAACCCAACCTAACCTAACCTAACCTAACCTAACCTAACCTAACCTAACCTAACCTAACCTAACCTAACCTAACCTTTTTTTTTTTTTTTTTTTTTTTTTTTTTTTTTTTTTTTTTTTTAACCCGGGGGAATCCGTTATGGATACCCGCGTGCCAGGACGCACGCGGGTTATGTCCGACTCGCACGGACTAAACCTAACCGGGGTGTCCTCTTTCTCCGCTTCTAGTGGGCGGGTGTCGTGGGAACAAGGTCACAACAACCACAACACCCGCAGCGGTCAGCCACACCTCCCGTGTAAAGAGCGGGAGGGGCTTCCTTCAGTGGTGTCGTCCTATGGGTAGGGGGGACGACATCCTACTAGGTACAGTGTGCAGACACGACACTACCGACCTGGGGGGGCGTTGCACGGCCGGCGGTAGTCCTGGTACCGCGGGCCGTGAGTCCCCGTCAAGGAGGAAGGCCGCGATGGAGCGTCGCGGCCCGCCTTCGCCCGACTCGCCTGCGACGGATCGGATCAGCGAGAGGATCCAGTTCCCTGATCCGCTCCGCCTCCTCCTTGAGCGAGATCACGTCCTCGCTGAACGTGATCATCGCCGTCCACGCCGCCTCACTGTCGACCATCGCCTGGATGATGGTCGAGAGCGTTAGGTCGGCGCCGACTACGTCGACAAGAGCTGCGCGTTGACGGCTCCACCCCGGGCACTCCGCCAGCGTGTGCGTGGCTGTGTCCTCGGGGTGGCCGCAGCTGTGGCACACCGGAGACGGCTCCCTCTTAGCCACCCGGAACAGATACTCACCGAAACATCCGTGTCCGGTGAGCATCTGCGCCAGGCGAAAGGTGACCGCCCCGTGCCGCCTGTCGACCCACTCCTGCAGGATGGGTCGGATCGCGTCGATGGTCAGAACACCGGCGCGAGGCTCTTCCAACCGCTCGGACCACCGCCTAAGAAGATCGCCCCGGAGGTCCTCCCTCCAGCACGCGACCTCCCTCGGCGGCGGGCCGACTCCCCGGGCCCTGGCCTCAGAGGTCCGGCAGAAAACTTCCGCCAACACCTCGGCCTCCAGGTCCCATGGTGGAGTTCCTGCGAGCACGCACGCGGCCTCGAGCGAGACCGTGCCGTACCCTCTCACGACCCTCAACGCCATCGCCCGCTGCGCCCGTCGCAGCAGCGCGATATTTTCGGCGTCGAGGGCCTCTACCCATATGGGCGCCCCGTATAGTGCCATCGAGCGAACCACCGACGTGTAAAGGCGTCGGCAGCCGCCCGAGGGCCCACCGAGATTCGGGAGCAAACGACCAAGCGCCCTCGCAGCACCCACGAGTCGGGGCGCGAGTCCCTGGAAGTGCTCCCGGAAGCGCCATCGGCTATCGAGGACGATGCCCAAATAACGCATCGCCCCTCGTATGCCGATCGACACTCCGCCCACCACAATGTGCGCTCCAGCCGGCGGCGCCAACCGAGGGGAAGAAAAACAAACCGCCTCGGACTTCTGCAAGGCGACATCCAACCCAATAAGGCGGATTCGCCTCACGAAGTGGGCCACTCCGGCTGTTGCTCTGAGAGCCGCCTCCCTATAGGTATCCCCCTGCGCGGTGACGAGGGTATCGTCAGCGTAACACGTTACGCTGACCCCCCGAAGAGTCGCACCGCGCAGCACCCAGTCGTATCCGACGTTCCACAGCAGGGGTCCTAGAACGGAGCCCTGCGGAACGCCGCACGACATTGCTCTCAGAGCGGCGCCACCATCCTGTGTCGGATAGGTGACTGCCCGTTGGGAGAGGTAGGACAGAACTACCCTCCGCAGGCAGTCCGGCACACGATGGTAGCGCAGCGCCTCATGGATGCAGCTCCAGGGGAGGGTGTTAAAAGCATTGGCGATGTCTATACTCACCGCCAATACCACCCCGTTCCCCGAAGCCGCGTCCTTCACTAGGGACTGCACCCGGCGGATCGCGTCCACCGTCGACCGGGCTCTGCGGAAACCATACTGGACATCGCAGAGACCCGGCCCGGGACCGTCCAGGTGCTCGACGATACGGTGGGCGAGCACACGCTCGAACACCTTCCCGATATCGTCGAGCAACACGATGGGCCGATAGGCCGAAGGCGAATCCGCCGGTCGTCCCTCCTTCTTGATGAGGACAAGTTTCCCCACCTTCCACCTGCGGGGAAACTTGCCCTGTTCCAGGCAGGAGGTAAACAGCCGTGCCACTCTCTCTTCTAAGGCATCGGGCAGAGCCAATGCCCAGGCCCGACCGGGAATACCGTCGGGCCCTGGGGCGGTGTTTTTGGCCTTGAGCCTTGCAACCGCCGCCCTCAGATGCCCGGGAGTGACCTCGGGCGATGCTGTTTCCTCCGCGTGCACAAGTCCTCTACTGCTCTCCGCGACATCGTCGCCGACCATGGGAGGGGGAGTGAACTCTCCCCGGTCGGGGAACAGAGCTGCTACTATCTGTTCCACGAGCGCAGGCTGGAGCGATTGCGTCACCGGGGGGGCCCAGGGGCGGAGCTTTTGACGCACCGTCCTATACGGCCTCCCCCACGGGTCGCGGTCGATCGACTCCAGCATTGCCTCCCAAGCCCTTTTCTTGGACTCGGCGATTTCCGCGCGCAGGGAGGCTCTCGCCTCCCTGTACGCGTCGTACAGCCGAGTCTCCAGGGCTTCGTCGCGACGTCGTCTTCGCCGGCTTCGGGTGTACTTGCGGCGCGCCGCCACGCACGCAGCACGGAGCTGCGCTAGCTGGGGCGACCACCAGTACACCTTACGATGTGGAGAGGGGGGCCCGACGCGAGGCATGCTGGCGTCGCACACCTGCGTCATGGCCGCGTTGAGCCAATCGGCTTCCTCATCCACATCCACCGGACCCTCCGGCACTGGAATCCAACTTTGGACCAAGGCGGCCTCCGCGAGACGCTCGCGGTTCAGCCGCCTTAGGGCCCATCTCGGGTTGTCCTCCCCACGCGGAGGACCACCCAGGCTGTTCGGGGCAACCGGAAGGGGGGAGATTCGGAACCGAATATATCGGTGGTCCGCTAACGTCTCGACCCCCTCCAGGACTTCCCAGCCTTGGACACGGGGCACCAGAGCGGGGGACGCGAACGTGAGGTCCACGATAGACCCGCTCTGTTGCCGCGCCCACGTGTCGACGGTCCCCCGGTTGAGCAGAATCAACCCGGACGAGACCAACCAATCTTCCAGTACCTCCCCCCGCGGACAAGTAGCGGGGGATCCCCATGCCGTGGATTTGGCGTTGAAATCGCCAGCCACGAGCACGGGTGAAGGGTGAGCCTGTCGCACGAGCGTTCCCAGCTCCTCCAGGGTACGCTCGAAACAGGACAGGCTCCGATTCGGAGAGCAGTACGCTCCGACCACCGTCAACGAACCCACGGCGGCCGCCACGCAACAGCGCCCCCTCTTGATCCTCAATAAGGGGGGCGCACCGGCAGCCGCGCGCGAGACCAGAGCCACCAAGCCCTCCCGGTCAACCGCCCAATGCGAATCGGGCGGGATAGGTCGGTAGGGCTCGGTGATTATGCCTACCCCGGTCTGCCACTGCGCCATGCTCTGGATGTAAAGGTCCTGAGCGGCGGCGCAGTGGTTTAGGTTCGCCTGGAGGACGCCGATAGTCCCACTAATCTGTGACCATCGGCGCTACCTCTACAGGCCTCGGTGACGGTGGATCGGGCCTAGGCGGGGCTATGACGCCGCCGCCAGCCTTCTGCCCCGACTCCGAGGGCTTTGCCTTTTGAGGCTTCTTCCTTTTCTTCTTTTTCTTCTTCGGCTTGGGAGTGGTGCACGCTGCACTCCCAAGCCGGTGATCCGCCGGCTTGTCTGCCGCCTCGCACAAAGCGCAGCGCAAGGCGGCAGTGCACTGGGCCATTAGGTGCCCCGGCGCGCCGCAGCGGTAGCAGTAGTCGCTGCGGTCTACGTCCGAGGTGCACTTGGCCTTTATGTGCCCGGTGTGGAGGCACCGGTAGCACCGAAGGGGCTTGGGGTCGACGAGCTTCACTTGAGCCGCCGACCACCCCACCAGAAGCCTCCCGGTCGCAGCCAATTTCTTGGCCGCGGCCACCGGGCACTTCACAAATACTACCCCGAGGCCTCGCCAGTCCCGGTGTAAAGAGCCGGGTCTGGCAGTACCCTCGGGGCACCCGCCGGCGGACTCCACGCTGGCCGCCACCTCTGCCGCGGAGACGGAGTCATCCAGCCCGGAGATGCGCAGTTCTGCACACCTCACAGGCCTGGAGACCGTTACCGTCTCCGCAGGGAGGACCTCTCGCAGCCTTGCCGCTAGGCGGTCCGCCCTCGCCTCTCTATCCTCGCCTCCGATCTCGAGGAGGCGGGCTCCGGTGGCGGCCGTCTTGATTTTGACGCCCTCCGTGATCCCCAGCTGGGCCAACTTAATAGAGGCCTTTGCGGCCTTTATTAGCGCCTCGTAGCTAGCGCCCCCTTCAACGGCCGCTGGCCGTAGCGTGAGAACTACAGCCGCCGTCGTCGGGGGACGCAGGTTGGCGCCGGGCTTGCTCTGGGGAGCAGCGGAGGGCTTTCTTCGGCGTGGAGTAGGAGGAGGAGGAGGATGCCTGGTGGAAGCCGGGGTCGCCTTAGCGGCCTTCCCCTTCCTCGTTCCTTTTTTCTTGGCCGCCACCACACTCCACGGTACCTCCGTGGGGACTGGTGGTGGCGGAACTGATCGGGACTCCGGGGCTGCTGGAGCGGCCGCAGGAGCGGCTGCAGGAGCGGCTGAAGGGACGGCAGCGGCCTTCCCCTTCTTGCCTCTGCCCGGCTTCTTCTTCCCCCTGGATTTGGGGACATCCAAGCCGGGCAGAGGCGCAGGCGACGTCGTAGCCGGTGGCGGAGCCACCACTGCCTCCATGGACAGACCTGGGGCCGTCCGCGGAGCAGGCAACACAGGATCGGAGGGGGCGACGCTGGATGCGGTTTCCCGGCCGAGTCTGGCCTCGATTGGGGCAATCCGGTCGGCCACCAGTTCGCCGACGACCAGCCTCACCGCACGCATCACCTCCTCCTTCAGCGATGGTGCCTCCATGGGGCAAGTTGGAGCAGGCGGCGCCACTGCCGCCGGCCGGCTCAAGGCCGCAATCTCCGCCCTCAGCTCCGTAAGCTGGAGGGCTTGCTGCTTGATCTCCGCAGCCTGCTCCTCCAGCTTACGGGTCTGCAGCTCCAGCTGAGCCGCTTGCCTGCTGACCTCCTTCTCCAGCAGCTGCGTCTCCTCCGACGCCGTTCTCCGCCTGAGCTCGTCGAAGACTGCCTGAAGGGTGTACGACGCGTCGTTAATGACGCGTACATAAGTTCCCTTCAGGTTCTTCGACCTTTTCCCGACCATGCCGAGGGCGTCCAGCCCCTCCCTGGCCCACTGGCAGAGAGTCGCGCTCGGCGCTGTTCGCGCTGACTCCGCCGGGCAGGAGTAGCCCTCGGCCCTCGGCTTGCTCTCCGACGGAGGACGGCGGCGGATGGCCGCTGTCTTGGCCGCAACCTCCTCCTCCGCGTCGAGGTCCAGGGCCAGGCGCCTCTGCGCGTTTAGCTCGGCCTGCGCCGCCGCAAGGCCGACATACCGACCCGTGGTAGGGGGGCGACCCCTGCCCCTTTTGCTCACGGGCCTTCGTGCGGATCCCGGCTTCCCACCACTTTCCGCCGCAGACTGTGCGGAACTAGTGGTGTCTGGGGGCGACGTCGACGCCTGCCGCTTCCGCTGGAACACCGGGGGCGTGGCGACGTTCTCTCCGGTCGGGGTGCCGAGACTCGCTCGGAAGAACGTCTGGTTCCCCCGGTCCTCCTGCACCATGACGTCGTCGTCCTCAGCTCCGTCCGATGAATCCCGGGTGGAGCTGGGATGCATTGGGCGTATAAACAGCCGCTTCAGCACCACCACGGGTCTCCTGCCACGGGGTGTGGTTGTGGCGCTGACTGCGGCTGTCGCATCCCCCTTCTTGGCCGTCCTCGTGAGGGACGGCGACCTCGACGGCGGGAGACCGGCACTCGTCGCCAAAGGCGACGCCTCGGTCTCCTTTGCCTTCGTTGGCGATGGCATGCCCGCACTGTCTGGGCTCGTCCTTTTCGGGGACGGCGACCTCGATTGAGAGCGACCGGCTCTCGTCGCCGAAGGCGACGCCTCGGTCTCCTCCTGGGCACCTTCTGAGCCCGGCGAACGATAAAACGTTCGCGAGCGCCGGCTCCGCGTACCACTGTACGCACTCGACGCTGCTGTTCTGGGAGCGCTGGGTCTGCTCCCCGGTTGTGTCGCATTTAGGTGGCCTGTGTCCCCACCAGATACGATGGGACTGCATGACGGTGAGTCATCACACACCTGGGTGTGTGCTGACTCCCCGCCATGGAGGGATTCTCCGGTCGCGGGGCGACCGGTACCCTCCTGGTGTGAAGTTTTCAAGTTCACCTTTTTCATTTTGATTTGTCGTGATTTTGTTTTTTAACGTGGTTGTCTTCCACTTTGGTCCCGCACACTCGGCCAAACGCCGGCGGGACTGCACCGGACGGCCGAGCGAGCAAGCTCACTCAGCCGAACAACCACCATCCCGGCGCCACAGCTCCGATACAACGGAGCTGCGGGCCGACGCCGAACGACCGAACAGGCGCACCCATCCGGCCAACACGACTCACCGCGGTGTCGGGAAGACACCGGGCCCGCCTCCTGGTTTCAGCGAAATGCCTACGCCAGGAGGCTCCAACCGAGTGGTTCTTTTATAGAGGTGTCCTTCCTCGCAGACACCGCCACGTGGCAGTGCCCACCGGTTCTGGCTTGCGCCAGGGTTCCGGCTTCGGCAGCCTGAAGACTGCCTAATACAGCCCCCGTGAAGGGGGCCCCCGTACCGAGCGGGAGCTCAGGTACGGTATGCCCCAGGCCACTCCATAATGGGCTTCTATAAACGAGAAGTCCAAGGAGTGGCCGTCTCACGCCTGTCCACGCCGGGTCAGGACCGTGATTTCCCCCCTGTGTCGGAGCATTAGCCACTGGTAAAGTCGTTCCCAGTGTTGCCCAGGGTGCACCGGCTCGCCCAGATGGAAGGGCGAGCACACGAGGAGGTTCTCCGACATTGGCACCCCGCCCCAACCTTTTTTTTTTTTTTTTTTTTTTTTTTTTTTTTTTTTTTTTTTTTTTTTTTTTTTTTTTTTTTAACCCGGGGGAATCCGTTATGGATACCCGCGTGCCAGGACGCACGCGGGTTATGTCCGACTCGCACGGACTAAACCTAACCGGGGTGTCCTCTTTCTCCGCTTCTAGTGGGCGGGTGTCGTGGGAACAAGGTCACAACAACCACAACACCCGCAGCGGTCAGCCACACCTCCCGTGTAAAGAGCGGGAGGGGCTTCCTTCAGTGGTGTCGTCCTATGGGTAGGGGGGACGACATCCTACTAGGTACAGTGTGCAGACACGACACTACCGACCTGGGGGGACCTGGCGTTGCACAGCCGGCGGTAGTCCTGGTACCGCGGGCCGTGAGTCCCCGTCAAGGAGGAAGGCCGCGATGGAGCGTCGCGGCCCGCCTTCGCCCGACTCGCCTGCGACGGATCGGATCAGCGAGAGGATCCAGTTCCCTGATCCGCTCCGCCTCCTCCTTGAGCGAGATCACGTCCTCGCTGAACGTGATCATCGCCGTCCACGCCGCCTCGCTGTCGACCATCGCCTGGATGATGGTCGAGAGCGTTAGGTCGGCGCCGACTACGTCGACAAGAGCTGCGCGTTGACGGCTCCACCCCGGGCACTCCGCCAGCGTGTGCGTGGCTGTGTCCTCGGGGTGGCCGCAGCTGTGGCACACCGGAGACGGCTCCCTCTTGGCCACCCGGAACAGATACTCACCGAAACAACCGTGTCCGGTGAGCATCTGCGCCAGGCGAAAGGTGACCGCCCCGTGCCGCCTGTCGACCCACTCCTGCAGGATGGGTCGGATCGCGTCGATGGTCAGAACACCGGCGCGAGGCTCTTCCAACCGCTCGGACCACCGCCTAAGAAGATCGCCCCGGAGGTCCTCCCTCCAGCACGCGACCTCCCTCGGCGGCGGGCCGACTCCCCGGGCCCTGGCCTCAGAGGTCCGGCGGAAAACTTCCGCCAACACCTCGGCCTCCAGGTCCCATGGTGGAGTTCCTGCGAGCACGCACGCGGCCTCGAGCGAGACCGTGCCGTACCCTCTCACGACCCTCAACGCCATCGCCCGCTGCGCCCGTCGCAGCAGCGCGATATTTTCGGCGTCGAGGGCCTCTACCCATATGGGCGCCCCGTATAGTGCCATCGAGCGAACCACCGACGTGTAAAGGCGTCGGCAGCCGCCCGAGGGCCCACCGAGATTCGGGAGCAAACGACCAAGCGCCCTCGCAGCACCCACGAGTCGGGGCGCGAGTCCCTGGAAGTGCTCCCGGAAGCGCCATCGGCTATCGAGGACGATGCCCAAATAACGCATCGCCCCTCGTATGCCGATCGACACTCCGCCCACCACAATGTGCGCTCCAGCCGGCGGCGCCGACCGAGGGGAAGAAAAACAAACCGCCTCGGACTTCTGCAAGGCGACATCCAACCCAATAAGGCGGATTCGCCTCACGAAGTGGGCCACTCCGGCTGTTGCTCTGAGAGCCGCCTCCCTATACGTATCCCCCTGCGCGGTGACGAGGGTATCGTCAGCGTAACACGTTACGCTGACCCCCCGAAGAGTCGCACCGCGCAGCACCCAGTCATAGCCGACGTTCCACAGCAGGGGTCCTAGAACGGAGCCCTGCGGAACGCCGCACGACATTGCTCTCAGAGCGGCGCCACCATCCTGTGTCGGATAGGTGACTGCCCGTTGGGAGAGGTAGGACAGAACTACCCTCCGCAGGCAGTCCGGCACACGATGGTAGCGCAGCGCCTCATGGATGCAGCTCCAGGGGAGGGTGTTAAAAGCATTGGCGATGTCTAAACTCACCGCCAATACCACCCCGGTCCCCGAAGCCGCGTCCTTCACTAGGGACTGCACCCGGCGGATCGCGTCCACCGTCGACCGGGCTCTGCGGAAACCATACTGGACATCGCAGAGACCCGGCCCGGGACCGTCCAGGTGCTCGACGATACGGTGGGCGAGCACACGCTCGAACACCTTCCCGATATCGTCGAGCAACACGATGGGCCGATAGGCCGAAGGCGAATCCGCCGGTCGTCCCTCCTTCTTAATGAGGACAAGTTTCCCCACCTTCCACCTGCGGGGAAACTTGCCCTGTTCCAGGCAGGAGGTAAACAGCCGTGCCACTCTCTCTTCTAAGGCATCGGGCAGAGCCAATGCCCAGGCCCGACCGGGAATACCGTCGGGCCCTGGGGCGGTGTTCTTGGCCTTGAGCCTTGCAACCGCCGCCCTCAGATGCCCGGGAGTGACCTCGGGCGATGCTGTTTCCTCCGCGTGCACAAGTCCTCTACTGCTCTCCGCGACATCTTCGCCGACCATGGGAGGGGGAGTGAACTCTCCCCGGTCGGGGAACAGAGCTGCTACTATCTGTTCCACGAGCGCAGGCTGGAGCGATTGCGTCACCGGGGGGGCCCAGGGACGGAGCTTTTGACGCACCGTCCTATACGGCCTCCCCCACGGGTCGCGGTCGATCGACTCCAGCATTGCCTCCCAAGCCCTTTTCTTGGACTCGGCGATTTCCGCGCGCAGGGCGGCTCTCGCCTCCCTGTACGCGTCGTACAGCCGAGTCTCCAGGGCTCCGTCGCGACGTCGTCTTCGCCGGCTTCGGGTGTACCTGCGGCGCGCCGCCACGCACGCAGCACGGAGCTGCGCTAGCTGGGGCGACCACCAATACACCTTACGATGTGGAGAGGGGGGCCCGACGCGAGGCATGCTAGCGTCGCACACCTGCGTCATGGCCGCGTTGAGCCAATCGGCTTCCTCATCCACATCCACCGGACCCTCCGGCACTGGAATCCAACTTTGGACCAAGGCGGCCTCCGCGAGACGCTCGCGGTTCAGCCGCCTTAGGGCCCATCTCGGGTTGTCCTCCCCACGCGGAGGACCACCCAGGCTGTTCGGGGCAACCGGAAGGGGGGAGATTCGGAACCGAATGTATCGGTGGTCCGATAACGTCTCCGCCCCCTCCAGGACTTCCCAGCCTTGGACACGGGGCACCAGAGCGGGGGACGCGAACGTGAGGTCCACGATAGACCCGCTCTGTTGCCGCGCCCACGTGTCGACGGTCCCCCGGTTGAGCAGAATCAACCCGGACGAGACCAACCAATCTTCCAGTGCCTCCCCCCGCGGACAAGTAGCGGGGGATCCCCATGCCGTGGACTTGGCGTTGAAATCACCAGCCACGAGCACGGGTGAAGGGTGAGCCTGTCGCACGAGCGTTCCCAGCTCCTCCAGGAGACGCTCGAACCAAGACAGGCTCCGATTCGGAGAGCAGTACGCTCCGACCACCGTCACCGAACCCACGGCGGCCGCCACGCAACAGCGCCCCCTCCTGATCCTCAATAGGGGGGGCGCACCGGCAGCCGCGCGCGAGACCAGAGCCACCAAGCCCTCCCGGTCAACCGCCCAATGCGAATCGGGCGGGATAGGTCGGTAGGGCTCGGTGATTATCCCTACTCCGGTCTGCCACTGCGCCATGCTCTGGATGTAAAGGTCCTGAGCGGCGGCGCAGTGGTTTAGGTTCGCCTGGAGCACGCCGATAGTCCCACTAATCGGTGACCATCGGCGCTACCTCTACAGGCCTTGGGGACGGTGGATCGGGCCTAGACGGGGCTATGACGCCGCCGCCAGCCTTCTGCCCCGACTCCACGGGCTTTGCCTTTTGAGGCTTCTTCCTTTTCTGCTTCTTCTTCTTCGGCTTGGGAGTGGTGCACGCTGCACTCCCAAGCCGGTGATCCGCCGGCTTGTCTGCCGCCTCGCACAAAGCGCAGCGCAAGGCGGCAGTACATTGGGCCATTAAGTGCCCCGGCGCGCCGCAGCGGTAGCAGTAGTCGCTGCGGTCTACGTCCGAGGTGCACTTGGCCTTCGTGTGCCCGGTGTGGAGGCACCGGTAGCACCGAAGGGGCTTGGGGTCGACGAGCTTCACCTGAGCCGCCGACCACCCCACCAGTAGCCTCCCGGTCGCAGCCAATTTCTTGGCCGCGGCCACCGGGCACTTAACAAATACTACCCCGAGGCCTCGCCAGTCCCGGTGTAAAGAGCCGGGTCTGGCAGTACCCTCGGGGCACCCGCCGGCGGACTCCACGCTGGCCGCCACCTCTGCCGCGGAGACGGAGTCATCCAGCCCGGAGATGCGCAGTTCTGCACACCTCACAGGCCTGGAGACCGTTACCGTCTCCGCAGGGAGGACCTCTCGCAGCCTTGCTGCTAAACGGTCCGCCCTCGCCTCTCGATCCTCGCCTCCGATCTCGAGGAGGCGGGCTCCGGTGGCGGCCGTCTTAATTTTGACGCCCTCTGTGATCCCCAGTTGGGCCAACTTGATCGAGGCCTTGGCTGCCTTAATAAGCGCCTCGTAGCTAGCGCCCCCTTCGGCGGCCGCTGGCCGTAGCGTGAGAACTACAGCCGCCGTCGACGGGGGACGCAGGTTGGCGCCGGGCTTGCTCTGGGGAGCAGCTGAGGGCTTTCCTCGGCGTGGAGTAGGAGGAGGAGGAGGAGGCCGCCGGGTGGAAGCCGGGGTCGCCTTGGCGGCCCTCCCCTTCTTCTTCTCCTTCTTCTTCTTGGCCGCCACCACACTCCACGGTTCCTCCGTGGGGACTGGTGGTGGCGGAGCTGGACGAGACTCAGAGGCTGCAGGAGCGGCCGCGAGAGCGGCTGCAGGAGCAGCTGCAGGGACGGCAACGGCCTTCCCCTTCTTGCCTCTGCCCGACTTCTTCTTCCCCCTGGATTTGGGGACATCCAAGCCGGGCAGAGGCGCAGGCGACGTCGACACCGGTGGTGGAGCCACCGCTGCCTCCATGGACTGGCGTGGGGCCATCCGCGGAGAAGGCAACGCAGGATCGGTGGGGGCGACATTGGGTCGGGTCTCCCGGCCAAGCCTGGCCTCAATTGGCGCGATCCGGTCGGCCACCAATTCGCCGACGACCAGCCTCACTGCACGCATCACCTCCTCCTTGAGCGATGACCCCCCCGCTTCCATGGGGTAAGTCGGAGCAGGCGGCGCCACTGCCGCCGGCCGGCTCAAGGCCGCAATCTCCGCCCTCAACTCCGTTAGCTGGAGAGCTTGCTGCCTGATCTCCGCAGCCTGCTCCTCCAGCTTCCGTGTCTGCAGCTCCAGCCGGGCCGCTTGCCTGCCAACCTCCTTTTCGAGCAGCAGCGTCTCCTCCGAGGCCGTCCTCCGCCTGAGCTCGTCAAAGACTGCCTGAAGGGTATACGACGCGTCATTAATGACGCGTACGTATGTTCCCTTCAGGTTCTTTGACCTCGCTCCGACCATGCCAAGGGCGTCCAGCCCCTCCCTAGCCCACTGGCATAGGGTTGCGCTCGGCGCTGTCCGGGCTGACTCCGCCGGACAGGAGTAGCCCTCCGCCCTCGGCTTGCCCTCCGACGGGGGACGGCGGCGGATGGCCGCTGTCTTGGCCGCAACCTCCTCTTCCGCGTCGAGGTCCAGGGCCAGGCGCCTCTGCGCGTTGAGCTCGGCCTGCGCCGCCGCAAGGCCGACATACCGGCCCGTGGTAGGGGGGCGACCCCTGCCCCTTTTGCTCACGGGCTTTCTCGCGGGTTCCGTCTTGCCACAACTTTCCGCCGCAGACTGTGCGGAGCTTGTGGTGTCTGGGGGCGACGTCGACGCCTGCCGCTTCCTCTGGAACACCGGGGGCGTGGCGACGTTCTCTCCGGTCGGGGTGCCGAGACTCGCCCGGAAGAACGTCTGGTTCCCCCGGTCCTCCTGCACCATGACGTCGTCGTCCTCAGCTCCGTCCGATGAGTCCCGGGTGGAGCTGGGATGCATCGGCCGTATAAACAGCCGCTTCAGCACCACCACGGGTCTCCTGCCACGGGGTGTGACTGTGGCGCTGGCTGCGGCATCCCCCTTCTTGGTCGTCCTTGTTAGGGACGGCGACCTCGACGGCGGGAGACCGGCACTCGTCGCCATAGGCGACGCCTCGGTCTCCTTTGCCTTCGTTGGCGATGGCATATCCGCACTAGCTGGGCTCGTCCTTGTCGGGGACGGCGACCTCGACTGAGAACGACCGGCTCTCGTCGCCAAAGGCGACGCCTCGGTCTTCTCTTGGGCACCTGATGAGCCCGGCGAACGGAAAAACGTTCGCGAGCGCCGGCTCCGCGTACCGGTGTACGCACTCGGCGCTGTTTTGGGAGCGCTGGGTCTGCTCCCCGGTCCTGTCGCGTTGAGGTGTCCTGTGTCCCCACCAGATACGATGGGACTGCATGGCGGTGAGTCATCACACACCTGAGTGTGTGCTGACTCCCCGCCATGGAGGGATTCTCCGGTCGCGGGGCGACCGGTACCCTCCTGGTGTGTTGTTGGAAGGTTCACCTTTTTCATTATGTAGTTTGTTTTGTTTTTTAACGTGGTTGTCTTCCACTTTGGTCCCGCACACTCGGCCAAACGCCGGCGGAACAACACCGGACGGCTGAGCGAGCAAGCCCACCCAGCCGAACACCACCATCGCGGCGCCACAGCTCCGATACAACGGAGCTGCGGGCCGACGCCGAACGACCGAACAGGCGCACCCATCCGGCCAACACGACTCACCACGGTGTCGGGAAGACACCGGGCCCGCCTCCTGGTTTCAGCGAGGTGCCTACGCCAGGAGGCTCCAACCGAGTGGTTCTTTTATAGAGGTGTCCTTCCTCGCAGACACCGCCCCGTGGCAGTGTCCACCGGTTCTGACTTGCGCCAGGGTTCCGGCTTCGGCAGCCTGAAGACTGCCTAATACAGCCCCCGTGAAGGGGGCCCCCGTACCGAGCGGGAGCTCAGGTACGGTATGCCCCAGGCCACTCCATAATGGGCTTCTATAAACGAGAAGTCCAAGGAGTGGCCGTCTCACGCCTGTCCACGCCGGGTCAGGACCGTGATTTCCCCCCTGTGTCGGAGCATTAGCCACTGGTAAAGTCGTTCCCAGTGTTGCCCAGGGTGCACCGGCTCGCCCAGATGGAAGGGCGAGCACACGAGGAGGTTCTCCGACATTGGCACCCCAACCTAACCTAACCTAACCTAACCTAACCTTTTTTTTTTTTTTTTAACGAGGAGAGATCCGCTTACGGACGGCCCACTGCCCTGGCTCGACAGTGGGGTTTGTGTGGGGGTCGCCCAGCGCCTGATGGTGTTGGCACTGGGAATACCCACTAAAACTCCTCGGCTTCCCTTCTTGCCCTTAGTGGAGGTGATTTGGGACCTGCGAGCAATTCACCAAAACACCCCCGGGCCGCCCGGCCTATGTACCAGGCTCCTGCGCCGATGGGGGGATTACCCGGGAGAGCCGAGATAATCCCCAGACGTGGTGACCAGGTGCAATGCCTGCGTCAGTGCCACTTGACGCAGGCTGGTCGAACCTCCAGGTCGGCGTTTACGGGTTCACCCGTCTCCTCCGACCCGTACGTCTACGCCGGAGAGGAGCGGCTAGAGCGTCCTCCTCCCGCTCCCTCTCCGCAGCCTCCTTCGCCGAGATTACCGTCTCGGCGAAGTCAGCGGCAGCCTCCCACGCCTCATCGCTGCCAAGCATGGCCTCGACCATACTTGGAAGCGAGAGGCCTCTCCCCCCGAGCGCCGCAGTGAGTTCGCGGCGCTCATTTGCCCATGCCGGACACACCAGTAAGGTGTGGTCGGCAGTGTCGTCAGGGTCGCCGCAGTGGTGACACTGCGGCGTCTCCTCCCTTCTGGCAACCCGGTGCAGATAGTGACCAAAACAGCCGTGTCCGGTCAAAATCTGCACCAGACGGTAGGTGAGGTCACCCCCCTTCCGACTCACCCACTCTTGCAATACCGGACGAATGGCTCTAATCGTCCGGTGACCAGCTCTGGGGTTAGAGAGCGCCTCACTCCACCGACGCAAGGCCTCCCTTCGCGCTTGAGAGCGGACCCGCTCGATTTCCTCTAGGTCAGGCCGCTCCCCACGCATTCTGGCATTGACTCTACATCGATGCACCTCTGCAAGCACAGGTGCATCGACTTGCCAGGGAGGCGTACCAGCCAACACGCAGGCAGCCTCGTGACCGACCGTGCGATATGCGCGCACGGCCCGGGTCGCGATCACCCTCTGTGGCTTTCGCAACAGGGCCCTCGCTCGCCTTGCGAGGCATTCCGCCCACACCGGGGCTCCATACAGTGCCATCGACCGTATCACCCCATGATACAGTCGACGGCAAGACGCTCCCGGTCCTCCGACATTTGGGAGCAGGCGTCCGAGCGCCGCTGCCGCAGCACTCAGTCGCGGAGCGAGGACCTCCATATGCTTTTCAAAGCTCCACCGGGAATCCAGGGTCAGGCCGAGGTACCGCATATTTACCTCTACCGGGATACGGACGCCACCTATACGAACCCGTAGCCCCGATGGAGCTCTCCGACGTGGAGCGTGGAAGACCATGGCCCTTGTTTTGGCAAGGGCCACCTCCAGGCCGAGAAGATTGATGCGCCGAACGACCATAGAGGTGCCAACCGATGCAAGGTGGACCACCTCCTCCCAGTCTCTCGCAGCTGCCACCACCAAGGTGTCATCCGCGAAACACAGCATGTCCATCCTTGGCAGAAGTGAGCCCCTGAGGACCCAGTTGTACCCCAGGTTCCACAGCAGTGGGCCCAATACCGAACCCTGGGGCACACCAGCCAAGACCTTCCAGGATTTGACGTGGCCCTGCGCGTCCTCGTACAACACGCATCTGTCCCGGAGGTAGCCCCCGATTAGAGCACGGAGGTATGGAGGCACTCCATGGAATCGGAGTGCCTCTTCTATGCATTCGTGGGGGATGGTGTTGAAAGCGTTTGCTATATCTAGTGACACCACCAACACCACCTCCCCACGTGTTGTTGCCGCCTCCGTCCACTCTTTCAAGTGGCCAACTGCGTCCATTGTGGACCGCCCAGTTCTGAAGCCGTATTGGCAGTCGGCCAAGTCCGGCCCCTCCCTTTCAAGGTGCTCGATGATGCGGGAGGCGAGGATTTTCTCAAAAGCCTTCGCCGCCTCATCGAGCAGCACAACTGGACGGTAGCCCGCCGGCGAATCCGCAGGGCGACTCTCTTTGCGGAGTAAGCAGAGTCGCCCCATCTTCCATCTCCCAGGAAAATGGACTTTCTTTATACAGAGGTCCAGCACCGCGCGGAAGCGCTCCTCCAGTGGGCCCAGAGCAATCGCCATGAGTTTGGCTGGAACTCCATCTGGCCCAGGCGCCTTCTTTTTCCTTCGGAGTCGCTCCCTAACGGTGCTGAACTCTGCGTCTGTAACTGGAGCGCCATCAGCCCACACCTCCGGGTCAGAACCGGCGGTCGGCATAGATGGGGGCGTGCAAGCTCCCGGATTGGGGAAAAGCGTCGCCAGGACCCTCCGTAGCAGCTCTGGCTCCATGGATGACGTAGGTGGAGCTGGGGCGGAAAACTTCCGCCTAACAGTCCTGTAAGGCCGCCCCCACGGGTCATTGTCCAGGATCCCCAGGAAGCGGTCCCAGGCGTCGACCTTGGCCCTGCAAATGGCAACTCTTAGTGCCCTTTGGGCGTCCTTGTATTCCCGGTGAAGTGTGTCTTCTTCACCGGGTACTCTGCTAGCTCGCCTGCGACAGCGCTGGTACGCGCGTCTGGCTCTTGTACTGGCAGCGCGCAGCACGGAGACTTCCTCCGTCCACCAGTACATTTGCCTCCGGTTACGACGGTCCGCTCGTCGTTTCGGCATGGCGGAGTCACACACAACCCTCATGTCTTCAGCGAGGAGATCCGCCATGCCGTTGGGATCCTCCGCAATAGCTTCGGGCACGTCGGCCCACGCTCGTACCATCGCCGCCTCCTTCGCTACCTCAGGCTGGAGTTGCGCCAGCGCCCATCCTGGAAAAGGGGAGGCACCAGTCGTCACTGGAAGGCGTATAGGTGAGGCCCCCGCGGGTATCGTGGAGACCTCGTATCGGATATATCTATGGTCCGTTAGGGCCCCCAGATCCTCGATTACTCGCCAGTCTCTTATACAGGCGGCTAGTGATGACGTGGCAAAAGTCACGTCCACCACAGACGAACCCTGCCACCGCTCACACGTTGCGGTGGTACCCCTGTTAAGAATATGGAGCCCCAGGGACAAAACCCAGGTCTCCAGATCAACGCCCCGTGGCTCCGTGGAGGAGGACCCCCACGCTCGTGACTTAGCGTTAAGGTCCCCCGCCACCAGCACCGGATTTGGGGCTGCTCGCAGCACCACTCCCTCCACCACAGACAAGAATCGCTCAAATTGGTGCCGGCTGCGGTTTGGGGAAAAATAGAGGGAGACTACCATAATCCCTCCCCACCGCGCCGCAACGAAACCTTCCCCTCTCTCCGCGACAACAAGGGGAGGCGCCACGCCAGTCACCATAATTGCGGCAAGTCCATCCGTCGACCCGGCCCACCTTGGAGAATGGGGGATGTAGTTTGGTTCCGAGACAACCACTAGATCTATATCCCACTCAGCCGCCGCCTGGCATAAGCAGTCCTGGGCACCGGGTGAGACGTTTACGTTCGCCTGCAGCACACGTCCTATGGATCTAACTGGCATTGTTTGTTTCCATAGGCGTCTCTGCAGGGGCGGCTGGTGTGGCCGTAGTCCGAACTATGCTGCCCGTGGGGAGGGAGCAGCCCTTGACCGGGGGAGGGTTGCAACTTATCCCAGCCATTCGGTGTCCAGCTGGAAGGCCACGGTCTGCGCAAACTGCACAGTGTGGTGGTGCCGAACACGAGGACATAATATGCCCCTCCTTACTGCAGCGATAGCACAGTTGGCTGCGATCTTTCTTAGATGGGCATCGTATTTGTGGATGCCCTACCCCCATGCAGCGGTGGCAACGCATTTGGCGTTGCTCAAGTATTTTGATGGAGGCGTTGCTCCACCCAATAGCTATACGCTGGTCTGCCGCCAGCTTAGCAATTGCCTCCATTGGGCAGGAGACGATCGCAGATCCAACGCCAGTAAACCCTATGGCTATAGTTCCCACCCGGAACTGTTCTGGAAGGCAACCGGATTTTGCCGCCAAGGCCAGGCGGATTTCTTCCTCGGATACAGCGTCATCCAGGCCTGACAGCCGTATGTTTGCCGCTTTGGTAGGCCTGGTGACCCTGGCTTCATTTCCCAGGGCCTCTCCAATTTTTGCCGCTAGAGTATCGGCCTGTGCAGCTGTTGTTTCCTTGGGGAGCTCGATTATTCGAGCCCCCGTTATTCCTGTCCGAAATTTGGTTGGACCAATGCCCAGGGCTCCGAGGCTCACAGAAGCCTTTGCTTTGGCGATGGCATCCTTGTATGTGAAGCCCTTTTCTACTGCGTCGGGTTGGAGGGTGACCACAACTGCCATTGTTTTTGGAGCCTTTGGGATTTTGGGCTTCGGCATGGATTTGGTCTTAACCGCTTCGGGCTTTTTAGCTCCCGCCGTCCCTCTTTTGGGTTTTCGCACCACTGTTGTCCACTCATCCTGGATTAGTGGTTGCTCCTTGTGGGAGGGACCTGCAATTTGCTCGGCCGCCCGGGTGATCTTCTTTACTCTGGCCTCCTTCGGCATGTTTGCCGGGGGGGTCAGGGTGGTGTGTGCCGCTGTATCCGGTGGAGTGCGGCCGGATTTTATCTGCGCCCTCACTTCCGCCGCCAATGGCGGCCTGTGGACGTGTGGTTGAGACGGCAGAAGGCGGCCATCCACCTCAAGCCCCTGCAAACGGGCATTAATTACCCCTCCAATGTGCTTCATCAGCTCTCTTTGGAGGTGGCCGATCACTTCTTCAAACTCCTTTCTGGAGAAGCCATCATTTGGAGGGTCTATCTTTTCCGGTGGTTCATTAGTGCTGGTCTTCGTACGCTTCCTGCCCTCGGCGAAGGTACGTCTAAGTGCCATCACCTCTTCCTGTAAGGCACACAACTGCCCTCGCAGGCGTTTGTTGTCGGCCTGCAGCCTCCTTACCTCTTCGTTCTCGCTACGGTTCGCTAACACCTGCACGATCTTCAGTAGCGATGACGAGTAGTCTTTAATTTCTTTCACACAGGTCCCCTTCAGGTTTTTTGATTTCGTGGCCACCTGGTGAAGTTTGGCGGCGTTTTCTTCCGCCTGGGCTACAAGCTCCTCCGTCCTCACCCCCCCCGTCGACGGCTCCTTCTGTTTCCCCTTCGTCGGTGAAGGCAGAAAGTCGACGACAGTGGAGTCCGATTCCGAGTCTGTCGGACCGTCCTTCAGCTCCCGACGAGCCTGAGATATTCCCACACTGTGGTGGTAACTACCTCTCCCTCTACGGGATTTCATGACTTTTTTAACCGGAGCCATAAGGTCAGATGCGTTTGCAGAGTCTTCGTCGCTCGCTTCAGGCAGGCGCTTCTTTCTTCCTGTGGTGACGTTGATGTCACTTGTAAGAATTGGGGACAAAGGAGGCGAGCCCTTCTTACTTCCCCCTTCAGGAGCACTTTCTATCACTCCCTCCGAACTCAGGGAATCTCCCGAGTCCATAGACCAGTTTAGGGCTCTGCCCTCCACTGAGTCTGTAGGAGTAAAAATTGTTTACCCTTACAGTCCAATATACACAGAAAAAGATTCGACCGACAAACAAGCCAAAAAATTTTTAATCACTTTAAAACTCTTGACAGATCTCCACCCACTGGCCACTGCGTTACCGCGCACCAAGTGGAATGGGTCCACAGCGAGAGAAAAATACTGTGGGAGTAGGTCAAACAACGACAACAAATCGCAGGACACAGCTTTGACTTCGGATCGCCACAAGTTTAGTTCTCACAGGTTCGGTCACCACCCACCGGCCACTGCGTTACCGCGCACCAGGTGGGATGGGTCCAGGGCAGACGACAAGGACGTACTGGAGAACACTTGGGGCGCTGCCCCAACCTAACCTAACCTAACCTAACCTAACCTAACCTAACCTAACCTAACCTTTTTTTTTTTTTTTTTTTTTTTTTTACGGGGAGAGATCCGCTTACGGACTGCCCACTGCCCTGGCTCGACAGTGGGGTTTGTGTGGGGGTCGCCCAGCGCCTGATGGTGTTGGCACTGGGAATACCCACTAAAACTCCCCGGCTTCCCTTCCTGCCCTTAGTGGAGGTGTTTTGGGACCTGCAGAGCAATTCACCAAAACACCCCCGGGCCGCCCGGCCTATGCCGGGCTACTGCGCCGATGGGGGATTACCCGGGAGAGCCGAGATAATCCCCAGACGTGGTGACCAGGTGCAATGCCTGCGTCAGTGCCACTTGACGCAGGCTGATCAAACCTCCAGGTCGACGAAGACGGGCGTTTACGGGTTCACCCGTCTCCTCCGACCCGTACGTCTACGCCGGAGAGGAGCGGCTAGAGCGTCCTCCTCCCGCTCCCTCTCCGCGGCCTCCTTCACCGAGATCACCGTCTCGGCGAAGTCAGCGGCAGCCTCCCACGCCTCCTCGCTGCCAAGCATGGCTTCGACCATGCTTGGAAGCGAGAGGCTTCTCCCACCGAGCGCCGCAGTGAGTTCGCGGCGCTCACTCTCCCATGCCGGACACACCAGCAAAGTGTGGTCGGCAGTGTCATCAGGGTCGCCGCAGTGGTGACACTGCGGCGTCTCCTCCCTTCTGGCCACCCGGTGCAGATAGTGACCGAAACAGCCGTGTCCGGTCAAAATCTGCACCAGGCGGAAAGTGAGGCCGCCTCGTTGGCGCCCCACCCACTCCTCCAACACCGGACGGAATGCCGCTATCGTCCGGTGCCCAGCGGTCGGGTTGGCGAGCGCCTCCTCCCACCGGTGTAGGGCCTCTCTCTGCGCCTCACTTCGGGCCTGCTCTATGTCTTCCAGAGCAGGCCTTTCACCCCGTTGGCGCGCCTCGACTCTGTGCCGATACACCTCCGCAAGCACAAGTGCATCGACATCCAGAGGAGGCGTGGCCGCTAGTACGCAGGCCGCCCCGTGACTCACCGTGCGGTATGCCCGCACGGCTCGGGTCGCGATCACCCTTTGCGGCCTGCGCAAGAGGGCTCGCGTGCGGGGTGTGAGGCACTCAGCCCACACCGGTGCTCCGTACAGTGCCATCGACCGTATCACCCCGTGATACAGCCGACGGCACCTGGCATTGGGCCCTCCCACATTGGGGAGGAGCCGTCCGAGGCCGGCTGCGGCGGCGCACAGCCGGGGAGCGAGGAGCTTGAAGTGCTCCTCGAAGCTCCACCGGGAGTCCAATGTAAGGCCGAGGTACTTTGCATGTGCCTCGACTGGGATTTGGACCCCCACCACTCGGACTTCGAGCCCCAGTGGGGTTCCGCGTCGGGGGGCATGGAAGGAGATGGCCCTCGTCTTATTGAGGGCCACTTCCAGACCCAGGAGGCGGATGCGCTGGACGACCAAGGAGGTGCCGAACGACGCAAGGTGGACCGCCTCGTCCCAACCATTCGCTGCCGCCGCGACCAGCGTGTCATCCGCGAAGCAGATGACATCCATGCGCGGCGGCATCAAACCCCGCAGAACCCAATTGTACCCCAGGTTCCATAGTAGAGGGCCTAATACGGAACCCTGGGGTACTCCTGCCGCCACTCTCCACGACTCGACGCGGCCCTCCGCGCTCTCGTAGAGGACCATCCTGTCCTGCAGGTAGTCCCCAACAATGGCGCGGAGGTACGAAGGCACTCGATGGTACTTGAGTGCCTCCGTGATACACTCGTGGGGGATGGTGTTGAACGCGTTCGCGATGTCCAAGGACACCGCGATCACCACCTCCCCCCTGGCCATAGCCACCTCAGTCCACCTCTTGAGGCGGCTCACCGCGTCGATCGTGGACCGTCCGGTGCGGAATCCGTATTGGCACTCTGCCAGGTCCGGACCCCCGCCCTCCAGGTGCTGGATGATGCGGGAGGCGAGAATCTTCTCGAAAGCCTTCCCCGCCTCATCCAGCAACACCACCGGACGGTAACCCTCTGGGGCATCCGCTGGACGGCTCTCCTTACGGAGTAGGCAGAGCCGCCCTACTCTCCATCGTCTGGGGAAGCGGGCCGTCGCAATGCAGGTGTTGAGCACTGCGCGGTACCGGTCCTCCAGGGGCCCCAAGGCGATAGCCATCACCTTGGAGGGGGCCCCATCCGGCCCCGGCGCCTTGCGTTTGCGCCGGAGTCTCAATCGGATTGTGTCGAACTCAGCGTCCGACACTGGAGGGCCGTCGACCCGCTCCCCCAAAACGAGCTCAGCGGTTGGCCTGCGCATGCGCGGAGGTGCGAACGGTCCAGGGTTGGGGAACAGCGTCCCCAGCACCCTCCGCAGCAGCCCAGGCTCCATACAGGAGGTGGGGGAAGCTGGAGTAGAGAACTTCCCCCTAATCGTCCTGTATGGCTTACCCCATGGGTCGCTGTCGAGGATGCCCAGGAACTGGTCCCAGGCATCCTCCTTGGCCCTGCAGATTGCCGTCCGCAGGGCCCTGTTGGCGTCCTGGTACGCCCAATGTAGAGATTCCTCTACACCGGGCGTTCTTCGGGCGCGCCTACGGTAACGTTGGTAGGCGCGTCTGGCCCCCATACTGGCGGAACGCAGGTTGGACAGTTCCTGCGTCCACCAGTATACCTGCCCCCTGCTTCGGGGGCAGGCCTGCGTCCTCGGCATGGCGGCGTCGCAGACAACCTTAATGTCGTCCGCGAAAAGGTCCGCCATGCCGTCGGCATCCTCAGCGATGGTGTCGGGCACCTCGGCCCACGCTCTCACCATCGCTGCTTCCTCCGCCACATCAGGCCGAAGGCGGGTGAGTGCCCACCTCGGGAAAGGTGTGCCGGGACTCAGCTGAATAGGAGTCCCGGAGGATGCCGGGGAGACCTCATATCGGACGTACCGGTGGTCCGATAGGGTCACCGCTTCTTCCATCACCCGCCAGTCCCTGATACGGGCGGCAAGTGATGGGGCGGCAAAGGTCACGTCCACTCTGGACGTGCCTTGCGGCCGGACGCAGGTTGGGGTGGTGCCTCTGTTGAGAATCTGGAGTCCCAAGGACAGAACCCAGGACTCCAGAACACCACCGCGGACGCTGGTCCTGGTAGAACCCCAAGCGCAAGACCACGCGTTGAGGTCCCCAGCCACCAGCACCGGAATGGGGGCCACCCGAAGAATGACGCCTTCCACCGCAACCAGGAACGACTCGAAGTCGGCCCGGCTGCGGTTTGGGGAGAAGTATGTGGAAATCACCACTACTCCTCCCCATCGAGCTGCCACAAAGCCCGCTCCTCTCTCCACAACGGAGTGAGTGGAGGCCACGCCGGGGAAGTAAATAGCTGCGGAGCCATCCACCGGCCCGGCCCACTTGTGGGTCCGGGGCACAGAGTTTGGCTCCGAAATCACAGCTACGTCTATGTTCCACTCGGCCGCAGTCTGGCACAAGAGGTCCTGTGCTGCGACCGAGAGGTTCACGTTCCCCTGTAGAAATTTGCCTATGGGCCTAACTGGCATTATTGGTTTCCATAGGCGTTTCTACAGGGGCGGCCGACGTGGCCTGGGAACGGCGGGTTGCTGCCCATTGTAGCGGGCGGCCCTTGGTTGGAGGTGGGTTGCAGTTTGCGCCCCCCATGCGGTGACCCGATGCCAGGCCCCGGTCCTTGCACACCGCGCAGCAAATTGGGCCTGCGCAGTCCCTGGAGATATGCCCCTCTTCTCCGCAGCGAAAACATAATCCGCTGCGGTCTTTGCTGGAGGGGCATAGTTGCTGCGGGTGTCCAATGCCGTAGCACCGGTGGCACCGCATTGGGCGCTGCTCCAGAATCCTAATGGAGGCAGCGCTCCAGCCCACACAGAGCCGACCCACTTCCGCCAGCTTGGAAATGGTTTCAATGGGGCAGGCAGTGATGGTAGAGCCTACCCCAGTGTACCCGAGGGTAATTAGCCCGACCTTAAATTCCTCCGGGGAGACTCCGGTTTTTTCCGCCAGCGCCAGGCGGATTTCCTCCGGTGTCACTGAATCGTCCAGGCCGGAGATCCGGATGTTGGCCATTTTCCTGGGACGTGTCACCTTGGCGGCATCCCCAAGAGCTTGGCCAATCCTGGATGCGAGGTTGTCCGCCTGGGCGGCAGAGACCTCCTTAGGGAGCTCGATGATTCGAGCCCCCGTTATCCCCGTCCGGAATTTGGTCGAGCCAATCCCCAGCTCTACCAAGCTGACGGATTGTTTTGCCTTAGCGATGGCTTCCCCGTACGTCATGCCCTCCGCCACTGCCTCCGGCTTGAGGGCGACGACCACCGCTAAGGACTTTGGTGGCTTTGGAATTGAAGGCTTCTTCTTTGAAGCCTTCTTTGGAGCCTTGGGGGCAGTGGGGGCTGGCGCAGACTTTTTAGTTTTTGCCCGCTTCACCACTGTCGTCCAGCCTTCCAGGACCACGGGTGTCTCCTGGTGGGAGGGACCCGCCGTCTGCTCCGCAGCTCGCTCTGACCCCGCTGCTACGGCCTTTGGCTTGGCCACCTTTTTGACTCTTGCCTCCTTTGGCATGTTCGCCGGTGGGGCAAGAGTGGTAGGTGCCTCCGCCTGCTCGTGGCTCCTTCTGCGGGTGTCAGCTGCCAACACTGGACGGTGTGAAACGGCTGGAAGGAGCCGGCCATCCACCTCGAGGCCCTCCAGACGGGCACCAACGATGCGCCCGAACTGCTCGCTGAGCTCTCGCTGGAAGCGGTCCATCACGTTGGCCAGCTCAGACCTGGTGACTCCATCCCTAGGCTTGCTGGCCTGCGTCTCCTCAGCGGTGTCAGCAGCAGGGCTCTTCCTTTGGTTGCCGCGCTCAGCAAATGCTAGCCTGAGCGCGGCCACCTCGACCTGGGCGACGGACAGCTGGCCCCTCAGCCGCTTGTTGTCCGCCTGCACCCTGCTTAGCTCCTCGCTTGCGGACCTTTCGGCGATGGACTTAACTAGTCCAAACATCGTCGTGGAGGTGTCCTTTAGGTCCTTGACGATGGTGCCCTTGAGATTCTTGGACTTAGACGCCAACGTCCAAATCCTCTCTGAGGCGACCTTCGCCTTGTCCAAAAGGTCCTGTACCGTGAGGTCTGGCGACCTCCTTCCCGCTAACTTTTTGGGGGACCTCGTCCGGTCCTTCTCCACTTCCGTCACGGTGGAGTCGGAGTCTGCGTCCCCCCTAGACGCCTCCTTACTCTCCCGTCTGACTTGGGATGAACTACCTATCAAGCGCATTGCCTTCGGGAGGACGACGTAGGGGAACTCCGACGCGAGATCCACCTCGGAGTCTGACTCCTTCCTCTTCCTGCTACCAGACTCGTTGCTGGTGGTACGCTCCCTGGGACCAGAGCCAGCAACCGCCTTAGCTCTGGAATGTCGGGGGATTGGGGAGACTTTCCGAAAAGCCTCCCCTCTCCTGTCCGACGACTCCGACGTCTCCGACATGGACCAGTCAAGGACCCGGCCCAAGACCGAATCTGTCGGAGAAAAAATTTTTTTTTCTTCAACAACAACAAAAACAAAAAGGTTAACAACACAAAACCGAAACAACGAATCCAAAGCACAATTGGTATCGAGTCCAGTAAGAAAGCCAAGTCAATAAGGGATCAAAATGCAAACAGTCTTGAAATGGAGAGCAGCGAAATAGTTGCCTCCCACTGGCCACTGCGTTACCGCGCACCAAGTGGAGAGGGTCACAAAGCAAACAACAGAACAGTGGGACAGAGGTGCAGAAGAGCAGCTCTGACAGCACAGGATCGCAGTTGATAGAACAGAATAGCCACAAGTAATGATATCGAAGTTTAGTCACCCAACGTGCCACTCCGTTACGGTGGTCACGTTGGGGTCCAGGGCACACGACAGGGACGTAAACGATATCACTTGGGGCGTGCCCCAACCTAACCTAACCTAACCTAACCTAACCTAACCTTTTTTTTTTTTTTTTTTTTTTTTTTTTTTTTTTTTTTTTTTTTTTTTTTTTTTTTTTTTTTTTTTTTAACCCGGGGGAATCCGTTATGGATACCCGCGTGCCAGGACAGCACGCGGGTTATGTCCGACTCGCACGGACTAAACCTAACCGGGGTGTCCTCTTTCTCCGCTTCTAGTGGGCGGGTGTCGTGGGAACAAGGTCACAACAACCACAACACCCGCAGCGGTCAGCCACGCCTCCCGTGTAGAGAGCGGGAGGGGCTTCCTTCAGTGGTGTCGTCCTATGGGTAGGGGGGACGACATCCTACTAGGTACAGTGTGCAGACACGACACTACCGACCTGGGGGGACCTGGCGTTGCACAGCCGGCGGTAGTCCTGGTACCGCGGGCCGTGAGTCCCCGTCAAGGAGGAAGGCCGCGATGGAGCGTCGCGGCCCGCCTTCGCCCGACTCGCCTGCGACGGATCGGATCAGCGAGAGGATCCAGTTCCCTGATCCGCTCCGCCTCCTCCTTGAGCGAGATCACGTCCTCGCTGAACGTGATCATCGCCGTCCACGCCGCCTCACTGTCGACCATCGCCTGGATGATGGTCGAGAGCGTTAGGTCGGCGCCGACTACGTCGACAAGAGCTGCGCGTTGACGGCTCCACCCCGGGCACTCCGCCAGCGTGTGCGTGGCTGTGTCCTCGGGGTGGCCGCAGCTGTGGCACACCGGAGACGGCTCCCTCTTGGCCACCCGGAACAGATACTCACCGAAACAACCGTGTCCGGTGAGCATCTGCGCCAGGCGAAAGGTGACCGCCCCGTGCCGCCTGTCGACCCACTCCTGCAGGATGGGTCGGATCGCGTCGATGGTCAGAACACCGGCGCGAGGCTCTTCCAACCGCTCGTACCACCGCCTAAGAAGATCGCCCCGGAGGTCCTCCCTCCAGCACGCGACCTCCCTCGGCGGCGGGCCGACTCCCCGGGCCCTGGCCTCAGAGGTCCGGCAGAAAACTTCCGCCAACACCTCGGCCTCCAGGTCCCATGGTGGAGTTCCTGCGAGCACGCACGCGGCCTCGAGCGAGACCGTGCCGTACCCTCTCACGACCCTCAACGCCATCGTCCGCTGCGCCCGTCGCAGCAGCGCGATATTTTCGGCGTCGAGGGCCTCTACCCATATGGGCGCCCCGTATAGTGCCATCGAGCGAACCACCGACGTGTAAAGGCGTCGGCAGCCGCCCGAGGGCCCACCGAGATTCGGGAGCAAACGACCAAGCGCCCTCGCAGCACCCACGAGTCGGGGCGCGAGTCCCTGGAAGTGCTCCCGGAAGCGCCATCGGCTATCGAGGACGATGCCCAAATAACGCATCGCCCCTCGTATGCCGATCGACACTCCGCCCACCACAATGTGCGCTCCAGCCGGCGGCGCCGACCGAGGGGAAGAAAAACAAACCGCCTCGGACTTCTGCAAGGCGACATCCAACCCAATAAGGCGGATTCGCCTCACGAAGTGGGCCACTCCGGCTGTTGCTCTGAGAGCCGCCTCCCTGTAGGTATTCCCCTGCGCGGTGACGAGGGTATCGTCAGCGTAACACGTTACGCTGACCCCCCGAAGAGTCGCACCGCGCAGCACCCAGTCATAGCCGACGTTCCACAGCAGGGGTCCTAAAACGGAGCCCTGCGGAACGCCGCACGACATTGCTCTCAGAGCGACGCCACCATCCTGTGTCGGATAGGTGACTGCCCGTTGGGAGAGGTAGGACAGAACTACCCTCCGCAGGCAGTCCGGCACACGATGGTAGCGCAGCGCCTCATGGATGCAGCTCCAGGGGAGGGTGTTAAAAGCATTGGCGATGTCTAAACTCACCGCCAATACCACCCCGGTCCCCGAAGCCGCGTCCTTCACTAGGGACTGCACCCGGCGGATCGCGTCCACCGTCGACCGGGCTCTGCGGAAACCATACTGGACATCGCAGAGACCCGGCCCGGGACCGTCCAGGTGCTCGACGATACGGTGGGCGAGCACACGCTCGAACACCTTCCCGATATCGTCGAGCAACACGATGGGCCGATAGGCCGAAGGCGAATCCGCCGGTCGTCCCTCCTTCTTGATGAGGACAAGTTTCCCCACCTTCCACCTGCGGGGAAACTTGCCCTGTTCCAGGCAGGAGGTAAACAGCCGTGCCACTCTCTCTTCTAAGGCATCGGGCAGAGCCAATGCCCAGGCCCGACCGGGAATACCGTCGGGCCCTGGGGCGGTGTTTTTGGCCTTGAGCCTTGCAACCGCCGCCCTCAGATGCCCGGGAGTGACCTCGGGCGATGCTGTTTCCTCCGCGTGCACAAGTCCTCTACTGCTCTCCGCGACATCGTCGCCGACCATGGGAGGGGGAGTGAACTCTCCCCGGTCGGGGAACAGAGCTGCTACTATCTGTTCCACGAGCGCAGGCTGGAGCGATTGCGTCACCGGGGGGGCCCAGGGACGGAGCTTTTGACGCACCGTCCTATACGGCCTCCCCCACGGGTCGCGGTCGATCGACTCCAGCATTGCCTCCCAAGCCCTTTTCTTGGACTCGGCGATTTCCGCGCGCAGGGCGGCTCTCGCCTCCCTGTACGCGTCGTACAGCCGAGTCTCCAGGGCTTCGTCGCGACGTCGTCTTCGCCGGCTTCGGGTGTACTTGCGGCGCGCCGCCACGCACGCAGCACGGAGCTGCGCTAGCTGGGGCGACCACCAGTACACCTTACGATGTGGAGAGGGGGGCCCGACGCGAGGCATGCTAGCGTCGCACACCTGCGTCATGGCCGCGTTGAGCCAATCGGCTTCCTCATCCACATCCACCGGACCCTCCGGCACTGGAATCCAACTTTGGACCAAGGCGGCCTCCGCGAGACGCTCGCGGTTCAGCCGCCTTAGGGCCCATCTCGGGTTGTCCTCCCCACGCGGAGGACCACCCAGGCTGTTCGGGGCAACCGGAAGGGGGGAGATTCGGAACCGAATATATCGGTGGTCCGCTAACGTCTCGACCCCCTCCAGGACTTCCCAGCCTTGGACACGGGGCACCAGAGCGGGGGACGCGAACGTGAGGTCCACGATAGACCCGCTCTGTTGCCGCGCCCACGTGTCGACGGTCCCCCGGTTGAGCAGAATCAACCCGGACGAGACCAACCAATCTTCCAGTACCTCCCCCCGCGGACAAGTAGCGGGGGATCCCCATGCCGTGGACTTGGCGTTGAAATCGCCAGCCACGAGCACGGGTGAAGGGTGAGCCTGTCGCACGAGCGTTCCCAGCTCCTCCAGGGTACGCTCGAAACAGGACAGGCTCCGATTCGGAGAGCAGTACGCTCCGACCACCGTCAACGAACCCACGGCGGCCGCCACGCAACAGCGCCCCCTCTTGATCCTCAATAAGGGGGGCGCACCGGCAGCCGCGCGCGAGACCACAGCCACCAAGCCCTCCCGGTCAACCGCCCAATGCGAATCGGGCGGGATAGGTCGGTAGGGCTCGGTGATTATGCCTACCCCGGTCTGCCACTGCGCCATGCTCTGGATGTAAAGGTCCTGAGCGGCGGCGCAGTGGTTTAGGTTCGCCTGGAGGACGCCGATAGTCCCACTAATCTGTGACCATCGGCGCTACCTCTACAGGCCTCGGTGACGGTGGATCGGGCCTAGGCGGGGCTATGACGCCGCCGCCAGCCTTCTGCCCCGACTCCGAGGGCTTTGCCTTTTGAGGCTTCTTCCTTTTCTTCTTTTTCTTCTTCGGCTTGGGAGTGGTGCACGCTGCACTCCCAAGCCGGTGATCCGCCGGCTTGTCTGCCGCCTCGCACAAAGCGCAGCGCAAGGCGGCAGTGCACTGGGCCATTAGGTGCCCCGGCGCGCCGCAGCGGTAGCAGTAGTCGCTGCGGTCTACGTCCGAGGTGCACTTGGCCTTTATGTGCCCGGTGTGGAGGCACCGGTAGCACCGAAGGGGCTTGGGGTCGACGAGCTTCACTTGAGCCGCCGACCACCCCACCAGAAGCCTCCCGGTCGCAGCCAATTTCTTGGCCGCGGCCACCGGGCACTTCACAAACACTACCCCGAGGCCTCGCCAGTCCCGGTGTAAAGAGCCGGGTCTGGCCGTACCCTCGGGGCACCCGCCGGCGGACTCCACGCTGGCCGCCACCTCTGCCGCGGAGACGGAGTCATCCAGCCCGGAGATGCGCAGTTCTGCACACCTCACAGGCCTGGAGACCGTTACCGTCTCCGCAGGGAGGACCTCACGCAGCTTAGCCGCAAGACGGTCCGCCCTCGCCTCTCTATCCTCGCCTCCGATCTCGAGGAGGCGGGCTCCGGTGGCGGCCGTCTTGATTTTGACGCCCTCCGTGATCCCCAGCTGGGCCAGCTTGATAGAGGCCTTTGCAGCCCTTATGAGCGCCTCGTAGCTAGCGCCCCCTTCGGCGGCCGCTGGCCGTAGCGTAAGAACTACAGCCGCCGTCGTCGGGGGACGCAGGTTGGCGCCGGGCTTGCTCTGGGGAGCAGCGGAGGGCTTTCCACGGCGTGGAGTGGGAGGAGGAGGAGGGGGCCGCCGGGTGGAAGCCGGGGTCGCCTTGGCGGCCTTCCCCTTCCTCGTTCCTTTCTTCTTCTTGGCCGCCACCACACTCCACGGTTCCTCCGTGGGGACTGGTGGTGGCGGAACTGGTCGGGACTCTGGAGCTGCAGGAGCGGTCGCAGGAGCGGCCGCAGGAGCGGCTGCAGGGACGGTAGCGGCCTTCGCCTTCTTGCCTCTGCCCGACTTCTTCTTCCCCCTGGATTTGGGGACATCCAAGCCGGGCAGAGGCGCAGGCGACGTCGAAGCCGGTGGCGGCGGTGGAGCCACCACTGCCTCCATGGGCTGGCCGGGGGCCGTCCGCGGAGAGATCGATGCGGGATCGGAGGAGGCGACCCTGGGTCCGGTCTCTCGGCCGAGTCTGGCCTCAATTGGGGCGATCCGGTCGGCCACCAATTCGCCGACGACCAACTTCACGGCGCGCATCACCTCCTCCTTCAGCGATGGCCCTCCTGCTTCCACGGCGAGAGTTGGAGTAGCCTGCGCCACCACCGCCGGCCGGCTCAAGGCCGCGATCTCCGCCCTCAACTCTATCAGCTGGAGAGCTTGCTGCCTTATCTCCGCAGCCTGCTCCTCCAGCTTTCGGGTCTGCAGCTCCAGCAGAGCCGCTTGCCTGCCAACCTCCTTCTCCAGTATCTGCGACTCCTCCGAGGCCGTTCTCCGCCTGAGCTCCTCGAAGACTGCCTGAAGGGTACACGACGCGTCATTGATGACGCGTACATATGTACCCTTCAGGTTCTTGGACCTCGCCCCGACCATGCCGAGGGCGTCCAGCCCCTCCCTAGCCCACTGGCATAGAGTCGCGCTCGGTGCTGTCCGCGCTGACTCCGCCGGGCAGGAGTAGCCCTCCACCCTCGGCTTGCCCTCTGACGGAGGACGGCGGCGGATGGCCGCTGTCTTGGCCGCAAGCTCTTCCTCAGCGTCGAGGTCCAGTGCCAGGCGCCTCTGCGCATTCAGCTCAGCCTGCGCAGCTGCGAGGCCGACGTACCGGCCCGTGGTAGGGGGGCGACCCCTGCCCCTTTTACTCCCGGGCTTTCTGGCGGGTACCGGCTTCCCACCACTCTCGGCCGCAGAGTCTGCGGAACTTGTGGTGTCCGGGGGCGACGTCGATGCCTGCCGCTTCCGCTGAAACACCGGAGGAGTGGTGACGTTCTCCCCGATGGGGGTGCCGAGGCTCGCCCGGAAGAACGTCTGGTTCCCCCGGTCCTCCTGCACCATGACGTCGTCCCCAGCCTCCGATGAGTCCCGGGTGGAGCTGGCGTTCGTCGGGCGTATGAACAGCCGCTTCAGGACCACCACGGGTCTCCTGCCACGGGGTGTGGTTGTGGCAACAACTGCGGGCGTCGCATCCCCCTTCCTGGTCGTCCTTGTTAGGGACGGCGACCTCGACGGCGGAAGACCGGCACTCGTCGCCAAAGGCGACGCCTCGGTCTCCTTTGCCGTCGTAGGCTGCGATGGAATGCCCGCACCTTCTGGGCTCGTCCTTATCGGGGACGGCGACCTCGACTGAGGACGACCGGCTCTCGTCGCCAAAGGCGACGCCTCGGTCTCCTCCTGGGCACCTGCTGAGCCCGGCGAACGATAGAATGTTCGCGAGCGCCGGCTCCGCGTACCGCTGTACGCACTCGGCGCTGTTTTGGGAGCGCTGGGTCTGCTCCCCGGTTTTTCTGCACTTAGGTGGCCTGTGTCCCCACCAGATACGATGGGACTGCATGGCGCTGAGTCATCACACACCTGAGTGTGTGCTGACTCAACGCCATGGAGGGATTCTCCGATCGCGGGGCGACCGGTACCCTCCTGGTGTAAAGTTATCGGGTTCACCTTGTTCATTTTGACGACGGATTTTTGTTTTTTAACGTGGTTGTCTTCCACTTTGGTCCCGCACACTCGGCCAAACGCCGGCGGGATAACACCGGACGGCTGAGCGAGCAAGCCCACTCAGCCGAACACCACCATCGCGGCGCCGCAGCTCCGATACAACGGAGCTGCGGGCCGACGCCGAACGACCGAACAGGCGCACCCATCCGGCCAACACGACTCACCACGGTGTCGGGAAGACACCGGGCCCGCCTCCTGGTTTCAGCGAAATGCCTACGCCAGGAGGCTCCAACCGAGTGGTTCTTTTATAGAGGTGTCCTTCCTCGCAGACACCGCCACGTGGCAGTGCCCACCGGTTCTGACTTGCGCCAGGGTTCCGGCTTCGGCAGCCTGAAGACTGCCTAATACAGCCCCCGTGAAGGGGGCCCCCGTACCGAGCAGGAGCTCAGGTACGGTATGCCCCAGGCCACTCCATAATGGGCTTCTATAAACGAGAAGTCCAAGGAGTGGCCGTCTCACGCCTGTCCACGCCGGGTCAGGACCGTGATTTCCCCCCCTGTGTCGGAGCATTAGCCACTGGTAAAGTCGTTCCCAGTGTTGCCCAGGGTGCACCGGCTCGCCCAGATGGAAGGGCGAGCACTCGAGGAGGTTCTCCGACATTGGCACCCCAACCTAACCTAACCTAACCTAACCTTTTTTTTTTTTTTTTTTTTTTTTTTTTTTTTTTTTTTTTTTTTTTTTTTTTTTTTTTTTTTTTTTTTAGCCCGGGGGAATCCGTTATGGATACCCGCGTGCCAGGACGCACGCGGGTTATGTCCGACTCGCACGGACTAAACCTAACCGGGGTGTCCTCTTTCTCCGCTTCCAGTGGGCGGGTGTCGTGGGAACAAGGTCACAACAACCACAACACCCGCAGCGGTCAGCCACACCTCCCGTGTAAAGAGCGGGAGGGGCTTCCTTCAGTGGTGTCGCCCTATGGGTAGGGGGGACGACATCCTACTAGGTACAGTGTGCAGACACGACACTACCGACCTGGGGGGACCTGGCGTTGCACGGCCGGCGGTAGTCCTGGTACCGCGGGCCGTGAGTCCCCGTCAAGGAGGAAGGCCGCGATGGAGCGTCGCGGCCCGCCTTCGCCCGACTCGCCTGCGGCGGATCGGATCAGCGAGAGGATCCAGTTCCCTGATCCGCTCCGCCTCCTCCTTGAGCGAGATCACGTCCTCGCTGAACGTGATCATCGCCGTCCACGCCGCCTCACTGTCGACCATCGCCTGGATGATGGTCGAGAGCGTTAGGTCGGCGCCGACTACGTCGACAAGAGCTGCGCGTTGACGGCTCCACCCCGGGCACTCCGCCAGCGTGTGCGTGGCTGTGTCCTCGGGGTGGCCGCAGCTGTGGCACACCGGAGACGGCTCCCTCTTGGCCACCCGGAACAGATACTCACCGAAACAACCGTGTCCGGTGAGCATCTGCGCCAGGCGAAAGGTGACCGCCCCGTGCCGCCTGTCGACCCACTCCTGCAGGATGGGTCGGATCGCGTCGATGGTCAGAACACCGGCGCGAGGCTCTTCCAACCGCTCGGACCACCGCCTAAGAAGATCGCCCCGGAGGTCCTCCCTCCAGCACGCGACCTCCCTCGGCGGCGGGCCGACTCCCCGGGCCCTGGCCTCAGAGGTCCGGCAGAAAACTTCCGCCAACACCTCGGCCTCCAGGTCCCATGGTGGAGTTCCTGCGAGCACGCACGCGGCCTCGAGCGAGACCGTGCCGTACCCTCTCACGACCCTCAACGCCATCGCCCGCTGCGCCCGTCGCAGCAGCGCGATATTTTCGGCGTCGAGGGCCTCTACCCATATGGGCGCCCCGTATAGTGCCATCGAGCGAACCACCGACGTGTAAAGGCGTCGGCAGCCGCCCGAGGGCCCACCGAGATTCGGGAGCAGACTACCAAGCGCCCTCGCAGCACCCACGAGTCGGGGCGCGAGTCCCTGGAAGTGCTCCCGGAAGCGCCATCGGCTATCGAGGACGATGCCCAAATAACGCATCGCCCCTCGTATGCCGATCGACACTCCGCCCACCACAATGTGCGCTCCAGCCGGCGGCGCCGACCGAGGGGAAGAAAAACAAACCGCCTCGGACTTCTGCAAGGCGACATCCAACCCAATAAGGCGGATTCGCCTCACGAAGTGGGCCACTCCGGCTGTTGCTCTGAGAGCCGCCTCCCTGTAGGTATCCCCCTGCGCGGTGACGAGGGTATCGTCAGCGTAACACGTTACGCTGACCCCCCGAAGAGTCGCACCCTGCAGCACCCAGTCATAGCCGACGTTCCACAGCAGGGGTCCTAAAACGGAGCCCTGCGGAACGCCGCACGACATTGCTCTCAGAGCGGCGCCACCATCCTGTGTCGGATAGGTGACTGCCCGTTGGGAGAGGTAGGACAGAACTACCCTCCGCAGGCAGTCCGGCACACGATGGTAGCGCAGCGCCTCATGGATGCAGCTCCAGGGGAGGGTGTTAAAAGCATTGGCGATGTCTAAACTCACCGCCAATACCACCCCGGTCCCCGAAGCCGCGTCCTTCACTAGGGACTGCACCCGGCGGATCGCGTCCACCGTCGACCGGGCTCTGCGGAAACCATACTGGACATCGCAGAGAACCTAACCTAACCTAACCTAACCTAACCTAACCTAACCTAACCGGGGCACGCCCCAAGAGCTCACCAGTACGTCCCCGTCGTGTGCCCTGGACCCCAACGTGACCACCGTAACGGAGTGGCACGTTGGGTGACCAAATCTGGTAGAGCAAATCTTGCGGCAAGCAGTTTTACTGTGTGTGTGTTTTTTGATGTCCTCTGACCGCATCGGCACTGTCCTTTTAAGGACGATGTCTGTTGCTGGCGAAGAAGTTGCGTCGTGCCGGGACCAAGCTCCCGAGCGACAAGCGCGTGAGCGCGAAGAGGAGACAGGGGTGTCTAGCCGGGACCAAGTTCCCGAAGGACAGACCCGTCGGTGCTCGTTGAGGCTGTCGAAGCTGACGAGTGCAGATAATATGGAGATCGAGACGGAGGTCGCGAGACCTCATGGCTCTCTCACCAAGGCAAAGGTGGTGTTGGATCGCTTGGATCCAACCATCATTATGAGCACAAGCCCAGGGAGCTCGCGTTCGTCTTCGCCAGTGTCGGGAAGACTATGGCGGAAACGGTTCCCAGAGGAAGAGGCCGAGGAGGCCACTAAGAAGCCCCGCGGTCGCCCAACTACTACGGGCGAATACGCCGGCCTGGCGCAAGCCAAGGCCGAGCTGAACGCGGCCATGGAGCGGGAGCTCGAGCTCCGTGCTGAGAGAGAGTTGGCCGACAAACTGCAGCGGCAGCGGCAGAGGGCTCTCTACGTTAGAGAGACCCCTAGCCCGCAGCCAGAGCCCAGCCGACAACCCCAAGCGGGACAGGAATCGGCAGAGTCCCTCAGTGCGGAGCAGCTCACGGGAGCCATTGAGGCAGCGGTGGGGATGGTGCAAACCATCGCCACCAAGAGCTCCCACTTGAAAGGGCAATACGTGCGGGACCTGAGGCTCGCGTGCTCCACCATCTTGGAGCACGCCCGCGTGCTTCGGTCCCGCACGGAATCCGAAGAGGTGGCTAAGCTCCAGACCGAGCTAGTAGCTGTGCGGGCCGAAATGCGTGCATGGCAGCAGCAGGCGCAATCTGCGCCGCCCCCCATGAGCCGCGATGAGATCGCCTTTCTGATCGACGCGCGTCTCGCGGGGATTGCGGACCGTCTGCTGCCTGAGACCCGTATCCGTCCTCCTCTCGAGGCGGACAAGCGAGCTGCAGCTCGGTCACAGGAGCAGCTCACATGTGAGCTCCCGCCTCTTCCTCCATCGCCTCCCTCTGTCTCTGCCCATGTGCCGGGCGGATCGGATGAGACGGAACCCTGTCCTAATGGGTCTGGAGGGGAGAAGAAGAGGAAGGTTAAGAAGGCGAAGAAGAAGTCGGCCGCAGCCAAAGAGGCCGAAGCTGCCCGCCGGACCCGAGCGTCGCCTGAAGCGACGTCCTCATCTGCCCCCCCGCCTGCCCCTGCCACATGGAGCAAGGTGGCGGCGCGGCCAAAAGTGGCGAAGCCGGTCTCAGCTCAGCCAGCAGCTGCTCCGACCGCTGCCGTTCCAGCGGCCCAGGCCGCGAAGCGCAAGCGTGGTGGCCGGAAGCCTCGAAAGCTGCGCGCCCCACAAACGGCGGCGATCACCATCACGCTGCTTCCGGTTGCGCAGGAGAGGGGCGTTACCTACGGGGACGTTCTATCCAGGGCTGAAGGGGTCATTGACCTGAAGGCCCTGGGGATAGACGGCCTCCGGATGCGCCCTGCCACCACTGGGGCTCGGATCCTGGAGGTGGCTGGTGAGGATCGAGCCCGGAAGGCTGACCTCCTAGCCACCAAACTAAGGGAGGTGCTGGACGAGGCTCGTGTCGCTAGGCCAGAGAGGTGCGTGGAGCTACGCATCTCTGGCTTGAGCGACACGGCCTCCAAACAAACGGTAGCGGCATCGCTGGCGGCTGAGGGGGGCTGCTCTCCTGACGCCATAAAGGTGGGCGACATCCAACGCCCACCTGGCCGCCAGGGCACTGCTTGGCTGCGGTGCCCTATCGAAGCGGCCAGAAAGTTGACGGATGGCCGTCAGATACTCGTCGGGTGGTCAGTGGTCAGGCTGACCACACTGGAGCCGAGACCGGCGCGGTGCTTCCGCTGCCTGGAGCCTGGGCACGTCGGGGCCAATTGCACTGCGGGTGTCGACCGCAGTGCGCTCTGCTTCCGCTGTGGGCAGGCGGGCCACAAGTCGGCCACCTGCTCCGCGGAGCCCAGATGCCCCGTCTGTGCGGCGGAAGGAGTGGCGTCCGGTCACCGGCTCGGATCCGGCGAGTGCAAGGCCGCTTCTCGGAAGAAGGCTGCCCCGAGAAAAGGCGGAGCTGCGGGTGGGACGAAACACAATACATCCCCCACCCAGCCGCAACACGAGGAGGAGATGGACACCGCCCAACAATAATGGCACATCGTATCTCCATCCTGCAGGCCAACGTCAACCACTGCGTCGCGGCCCAGGACCTTCTGGCCCAATCCATGGCGCAGTGGCAGACGACAGTGGCAATAGTCGCCGACCCGTACCACGTTCGTGACAGCCCAAATTGGGCTGGCGACCTGTGCGGCTTGGTGGCTATCGTCGCCCAGCGATCTGCCCCACCCTTCGACAGAGTGCGGAGGGGTCGCGAGTGCGTACGCGTCGTGCTGGGCGGCGCTGCAGTGATTGGGGTGTACTGTCCCCCTAGCAGAAGTCTCGCCCAATTTGAGCAGTTGCTCTTGGAGGTCGGGGCTCTGCTGGCGGAAGTGCGCCCCACCCCGGCTGTGGTGGCCGGGGATTTCAACGCTCACTCTCGGGCGTGGGGATCTCCGGCGACCGACACTCGGGGGGAGCTGTTGGTTGAGTGGGCGGTGTCCCAAGGCTTGGTGCTGCTGAACCAAGGGGCGGTTCAAACCTGTGTGCGGCCCCAGGGGAGCTCGATTGTCGATTTGTCGTTCGCCAGTTCTGACCTGGCGCGACGAATCGACAACTGGCGGGTCGCCGGGGGGGTGGAGACCGCGTCGGATCATCGGTACATCCGGTTCGACGTCGTCCCCGCCGCCTCGTCGGCTCGTGTGGAGCTGGACCGCCCCTTGGTAGGGGAGGGTCCGCGGTGGCGACTCAGTTCTCTGGACCGGGAGCTGGCCAAAGAGGCGGCTGTCGTCGAGCGATGGGCCGCTGTTGATAGCGGCCTCGACGTGGACGCGAGGTGCGAGCGGCTCGCAGGAGCGCTGACTCGCGTCTGCGACGCGGCGATGCAGAGGGCGAGGCCTATTCCGCCCCGGAAGCAGGTGTACTGGTGGCGTCCCCACCTAGCCGGGCTGCGTACCGCAAGCTACGCAGCCCAGAGGCGGTACACCCGCAGTCGAAGGCGGGCCGTTAGAGACCTCGCCCGAGAAGAACAACTGCACGCTGCGTACAGGGCCGCCCGTGAGGCCCTTAGCTCGGCGATAAAAGCCGCCAAGGAGGAGTCCTGGAGGGAGTGGCTCGAGAGTCTCGACCGAGACCCGTGGGGGCGCCCGTATAAGGTCGTGAGTCAGAAACTCCGGCCCTGGGCGCTTCCCCTCACCAGAACTCTCGAGTCCAACCTCCTGGACCGAGTGGTCAGCTCCCTCTTCCCTGCGAGGGAAGAGTGGGTCCCACCGCGGATGGCAGCACCAAGCCAGGTGCCGGCTGACGAAGGGGCAATACCTCCCGTGTCCGAGGCCGAGTTAGGGGTTGCGATCCTGGCACTCAAGTCCAGGAATCGTGCCCCGGGCCCGGACGGCATTCCTGGGAAGGTTATTGCCACCGTCATGCCGGCACTAGAGGAAGAGACGCTGTCCCTCATGTCGGAGTGTGTGGCGTCGGGGAGAGTCCCGCGACGATGGAAGACCGGCAAGCTCGTGCTTCTAAAGAAGCACGGGCGCCCAGCCGAGTCGCCGTCGGCCTACCGCCCCATCGTTCTGCTCGACGAGATGTGCAAGCTGTTGGAGCGGGTGCTAGCTGCGCGTCTCGTCGGGCACCTTGGGGGGGCGGGGCCCAATCTAAGTGATGGCCAGTTCGGCTTCCGTCGCGGGAGGTCGACTCTCGACGCCATATCCCGGCTGCGGGACAGCGTCGACGAAGCGGTCGCCGGGGGTGAGGTGTTGTTGGCTGTATCGTTGGATATAGCCAACGCTTTCAACACCCTCCCCTGGGAGACCATTGCGGAGGCGCTGAGGTACCACAATGTCCCGTGGTACCTCAGGCGCGTTCTTGCGGACTACTTCGTGGACCGGGTCATCATCTACCCGGCCCAAAACGGAGTAGTCCGCCGAAGTATGTCGTGTGGCGTTCCACAGGGGTCGGTCCTTGGGCCGCTCCTGTGGAACATAGGGTACGACTGGGTCCTGCGCGGGGCCAATCTTCGGGGGGTCGGTGTACTCTGCTACGCCGACGATACCCTGGTCACCGCGCGGGCCCCCACGTTCCGCGACGCCGCCGTACTTGCCACGGCGGGCGTCGCCCACGTTGTGCGTCGCATCGGGGCGCTGGGGCTAAAGGTGGCCCTCGAAAAGTCCGAGGCCCTGTTCTTCCATGGGCCTCGGCAGACGCCGCCTCGAGACCAAACAATGGTGGTGGGTGGCACCTCCATCGCTGTCGGGAGCAGCCTGAAATACCTCGGGCTCATTCTCGACAGTCGGTGGAGGTTCGCAGAGCATTTCCGGCAGCTGGCACCGAAGTTGCTGGCATTTGCTGGAATGCTCTCGCGCTTGCTGCCCAACAGCGGAGGACCGGGATCTGCCTGCCGCCGTCTCTACGACGGAGTGGTGCGCTCCAAGGCGCTCTACGGGGCGCCCATTTGGGCGGAAGCCCTCTGCCCAGCTAATGTAGCGTTGCTGCGGCGTCCGCTACGCGCCATCGCGCAGAGGGCTGCACGGGCGTACCACACCGTCTCCTACGAGGCGGCGTGTTTGATCGCGGGCAGTATCCCCTGGGATCTCGAGGCTGGCGTCCTCAAGCGGGTGTATGAGGAGGGCGCCCTGATGCGGCGTGTTGCCGGAGGTCGACCGGCTCCGGAGGAGATCGATCGCTGGAGACAGGAGGCGCGCGACGATCTCTTCCGGAAATGGGCGGAAAGGTTGGGCACGACACGCAGCAGTGCGCTGCTCGTGGGGGCCGTTCGGCCCGTCCTGCGCGAGTGGGTTGAGAGGGGTCATGGGGCTCCAACGTATCACCTCACTCAACTTCTCACAGGTCATGGCTGCTTCGCCAAGTACCTGTGGGAGGTGGTGGGAGTAGAATCGGAGCCCCGGTGCCGAAACTGCACCAGCGGCGACCCCGACACGGCACACCACACTTTGGCCGTGTGTGAGGCGTGGGACGGACAACGGACGGCCCTCACGAGCACAATCGGTGCTAACCTCTCGCTGTCGGCCATAGTTCCAGCTATGGCCGGCAGCGAACAGTGTTGGGCCGCCGTCGCTTCGTTTGCTAGCGAGGTGATGGCGGCCAAGAGAGAGGCACTGCGGGAACGGGAGCGAGCTGGGCTCACTCTCCCGCCCCGCAGGCCACAGGCGAGGGGACGTCGGCGAGCACAATTCGCCCGCGTCCCTGAATGAGAGTAGCCACGGGCGGCGGGTCGGGGGACCTGCTGCCCTTATGCTGATGTGGCGGAATGCGCCCCTCCGTGTTCCTGGGGCGCATTCTTAAGAGGAGGACGGGCCCCACCATTTCGGCCCGATGGCCGGGATGGTGGGGCCTCGAGAGGAGGGCCCGCTAAATAGGGCGGGCGTCCCTAGCCGAGTCGCGGTGAGCATTCTATCCCGCGGCTCGGATTGGGCGAAGGAGGAACACCGTGGTGGTTTAGTGGGTAGTCTGGCCTCGGCCAGGAGTCCCACACGAAGCGAGCCCCCTGCCCCCGCGGGGGGTGAGCGAAGTGCGTAAATGCATTCCACCACGTAAAAAAAAAAAAAAAAAAAAAAAAAAACCTAACCTAACCTGGCTCGAGAGTCTCGACCGAGACCCGTGGGGGCGCCCGTATAAGGTCGTGAGTCAGAAACTCCGGCCCTGGGCGCTTCCCCTCACCAGAACTCTCGAGTCCAACCTCCTGGACCGAGTGGTCAGCTCCCTCTTCCCTGCGAGGGAAGAGTGGGTCCCACCGCGGATGGCAGCACCAAGCCAGGTGCCGGCTGACGAAGGGGCAATACCTCCCGTGTCCGAGGCCGAGTTAGGGGTTGCGATCCTGGCACTCAAGTCCAGGAATCGTGCCCCGGGCCCGGACGGCATTCCTGGGAAGGTTATTGCCACCGTCATGCCGGCACTAGAGGAAGAGACGCTGTCCCTCATGTCGGAGTGTGTGGCGTCGGGGAGAGTCCCGCGACGATGGAAGACCGGCAAGCTCGTGCTTCTAAAGAAGCACGGGCGCCCAGCCGAGTCGCCGTCGGCCTACCGCCCCATCGTTCTGCTCGACGAGATGTGCAAGCTGTTTGAGCGAGTGCTAGCTGCGCGTCTCGTCGGGCACCTTGGGGGGGCGGGGCCCAATCTAAGTGATGGCCAGTTCGGCTTCCGTCGCGGGAGGTCGACTCTCGACGCCATATCCCGGCTGCGGGACAGCGTCGACGAAGCGGTCGCCGGGGGTGAGGTGTTGTTGGCTGTATCGTTGGATATAGCCAACGCTTTCAACACCCTCCCCTGGGAGACCATTGCGGAGGCGCTGAGGTACCACAATGTCCCGTGGTACCTCAGGCGCGTTCTTGCGGACTACTTCGTGGACCGGGTCATCATCTACCCGGCCCAAAACGGAGTAGTCCGCCGAAGTATGTCGTGTGGCGTTCCACAGGGGTCGGTCCTTGGGCCGCTCCTGTGGAACATAGGGTACGACTGGGTCCTGCGCGGGGCCAATCTTCGGGGGGTCGGTGTACTCTGCTACGCCGACGATACCCTGGTCACCGCGCGGGCCCCCACGTTCCGCGACGCCGCCGTACTTGCCACGGCGGGCGTCGCCCACGTTGTGCGTCGCATCGGGGCGCTGGGGCTAAAGGTGGCCCTCGAAAAGTCCGAGGCCCTGTTCTTCCATGGGCCTCGGCAGACGCCGCCTCGAGACCAAACAATAGTGGTGGGTGGCACCTCCATCGCTGTCGGGAGCAGCCTGAAATACCTCGGGCTCATTCTCGACAGTCGGTGGAGGTTCGCGGAGCATTTCCGGCAGCTGGCACCGAAGTTGCTGGCATTTGCTGGAATGCTCTCGCGCTTGCTGCCCAACAGCGGAGGACCGGGATCTGCCTGCCGCCGTCTCTACGACGGAGTGGTGCGCTCCAAGGCGCTCTACGGGGCGCCCATTTGGGCGGAAGCCCTCTGCCCAGCTAATGTAGCGTTGCTGCGGCGTCCGCAACGCGCCATCGCGCAGAGGGCTGCACGGGCGTACCACACCGTCTCCTACGAGGCGGCGTGTTTGATCGCGGGCAGTATCCCCTGGGATCTCGAGGCTGGCGTCCTCAAGCGGGTGTATGAGGAGGGCGCCCTGATGCGGCGTGTTGCCGGAGGTCGACCGGCTCCGGAGGAGATCGATCGCTGGAGACAGGAGGCGCGCGACGATCTCTTCCGGAAATGGGCGGAAAGGTTGGGCACGACACGCAGCAGTGCGCTGCTCGTGGGGGCCGTTCGGCCCGTCCTGCGCGAGTGGGTTGAGAGGGGTCATGGGGCTCCAACGTATCACCTCACTCAACTTCTCACAGGTCATGGCTGCTTCGCCAAGTACCTGTGGGAGGTGGTGGGAGTAGAATCGGAGCCCCGGTGCCGAAACTGCACCAGCGGCGACCCCGACACGGCACACCACACTTTGGCCGTGTGTGAGGCGTGGGACGGACAACGGACGGCCCTCACGAGCACAATCGGTGCTAACCTCTCGCTGTCGGCCATAGTTCCAGCTATGGCCGGCAGCGAACAGTGTTGGGCCGCCGTCGCTTCGTTTGCTAGCGAGGTGATGGCGGCCAAGAGAGAGGCGCTGCGGGAACGGGAGCGAGCTGGGCTCACTCTCCCGCCCCGCAGGCCACCGGCGAGGGGACGTCGGCGAGCACAATTCGCCCGCGTCCCTGAATGAGAGTAGCCACGGGCGGCGGGTCGGGGGACCTGCTGCCCTTATGCTGATGTGGCGGAATGCGCCCCTCCGTGTTCCTGGGGCGCATTCTTAAGAGGAGGACGGGCCCCACCATTTCGGCCCGATGGCCGGGATGGTGGGGCCTCGAGAGGAGGGCCCGCTAAATAGGGCGGGCGTCCCTAGCCGAGTCGCGGTGAGCATTCTATCCCGCGGCTCGGATTGGGCGAAGGAGGAACACCGTGGTGGTTTAGTGGGTAGTCTGGCCTCGGCCAGGAGTCCCACACGAAGCGAGCCCCCTGCCCCCGCGGGGGGTGAGCGAAGTGCGTAAATGCATTCCACCACGTAAAAAAAAAAAAAAAAAAAAAAAACCTAACCTAACCTAACCTAACCTAACCTAACCTAACCTAACCTAACCTAACCTGGGGCACGCCCCAAGAGCTCACCAGTACGTCCCCGTCGTGTGCCCTGGACCCCAACGTGACCACCGTAACGGAGTGGCACGTTGGGTGACCAAATCTGGTAGAGCAAATCTTGCGGCAAGCAGTGTACTACTGTGTTTTCATGTCCTCTGACCGCATCGGCACTGTCCTTTTAAGGACGATGTCTGTTGCTGGCGAAGAAGTTGCGTCGTGCCGGGACCAAGCTCCCGAGCGACAAGCGCGTGAGCGCGAAGAGGAGACAGGGTTGTCGAGCCGGGACCAAGTTCCCGAAGGACAGACCCGTCGGTGCTCTTTGAGGCTGTCGAAGCTGACGAGTGCCGATAATATGGAGATCGAGACGGAGGTTACGAGACCTCATGGCTCTCTCGCCAAGGCGAAGGTGGTGTTGGATCGCTTGGATCCAACCATCATTATGAGCACAAGCCCTGGGAGCTCGCGTTCGTCTTCGCCAGTGTCGGGAAGACTATGGCGGAAACGGGACGCAGAGGCAGAGGCCGAGGAGGCCACTAAGAAGCCCCGCGGTCGCCCAACGACTACGGGTGAATACGCCGGCCTGGCGCAAGCCAAGGCCGAGCTAAACGCGGCCATGGAGCGGGAGCTCGAGCTGCGCGCCGAAAAGGAGATGGCCGATGACCTGCAGCGGCAGCGGCAGAGGACTCTCTACTTAAGGGAGACCCCCAGCCCGCAGCCAGAGCCCAGCCGACAGCCCCAAGCGGGACAGGAATCGGCAGAGTCCCTCAGTGCGGAGCAGCTGACGGGTGCCATTGAGGCAGCGGTGGGGATGGTGCAAACCATCGCCACCAAAAGCTCCCACTTGAAGGGGCAATACGTGCGGGACCTGAGGCTCGCGTGCTCCACCATCTTGGAGCACGCCCGCGTGCTTCGGTCCCGCACGGAATCGGAAGAGGTGGCTAAGCTCCAGGCCGAGCTAGCAGCTGTGCGGGCCGAAATGCGTGCCTGGCAGCAGCAGGCGCAGTCCGCACCGCCCCCCATGAGCCGCGATGAGATCGCCTTTCTTATCGACGCGCGGCTCGCGGGGATTGCGGATCGGCTGCTGCCGGAAACTCGTCTCCGTCCACCTCTCGAGGCGGACAAGCGAGCCGCGGCTCGGTCACGGGAGCAGACCGCATCCGAGCTCCCGCCTCTTTCTCCTTCGCCTCCCCCCGTCTCAGCCCATGTGCCGGGCTCGGATGGGACGGAACCCTGCCCTAATGGGTCTGGAGGGGAGAAAAAGAGGAAGATTAAGAAGGCAAAGAAGAAGTCGGCCGCGGCCAAAGAGGCCGAAGCTGCCCGCCAGACCCGGGCGTCGCCTGAAGCGACGTCCTCATCAGCGCCGCCGCCTGCCCCTGCCACATGGAGTAAGGTAGCGGCGCGGCCAAAAGTGGCGAAGCCGGTCCCAGCTCAGCCAGCAGCTGCTCCGACCGCTGCCGTTCCAGCGGCGCAGGCCGCGAAGCGCAAGCGTGGTGGCCGGAAGCCCCGAAAGCTGCGCGCCCCACAAACGGCGGCGATCACTATCACGCTGCTACCGGGTGCGCAGGAGAGGGGCGTTACCTACGGGGACGTTCTATCCAGGGCTGAAGGGGTCATTGACCTGAAGGCCCTGGGGATAGACGGCCTCCGGATGCGCCCTGCCACCACTGGGGCTCGGATCCTGGAGGTGGCTGGTGAGGATCGAGCCCGGAAGGCTGACCTCCTAGCCACCAAACTAAGGGAGGTGCTGGACGAGGCTCGTGTCGCTAGGCCAGAGAGGTGCGTGGAGCTACGCATCTCTGGCTTGAGCGACACGGCCTCCAAACAAACCGTAGCGGCATCGCTGGCGGCTGAGGGGGGCTGCTCCCCAGACGCCATAAAGGTGGGCGACATCCAACGCCCACCTGGCCGCCAGGGCACTGCTTGGCTGCGGTGCCCTATTGAAGCGGCCAGAAAGTTGACGGATGGCCGTCAGATACTCGTCGGGTGGTCAGTGGTCAGGCTGACCACACTGGAGCCGAGACCGGCGCGGTGCTTCCGCTGCCTGGAGCCTGGGCACGTCGGGGCCAATTGCACTGCGGGTGTTGACCGCAGTGCGCTCTGCTTCCGCTGTGGGCAGGCGGGCCACAAGTCGGCCACCTGCTCCGCGGAGCCCAGATGCCCCGTCTGTGCGGCGGAAGGAGTGGCGTCCGGTCACCGGCTCGGATCCGGCGAGTGCAAGGCCGCCTCTCGAAAGAAGGCTGCCCCGAGAAAAGGCGGAGCTGCGGGTGGGAAACCAACAACATCCCCCACCCAGCCGCAACACGAGGAGGAGATGGACACCGCCCAACCATAATGGCACATCGTATCTCCATCCTGCAGGCCAACGTCAACCACTGCGTCGCGGCCCAGGACCTTCTGGCCCAATCCATGGCGCAGTGGCAGACGACAGTGGCAATAGTCGCCGAGCCGTACTACGTTCGCGACAGCCCAAATTGGGCTGGCGACCTAAACGGCTTGGTGGCTATCGTCGCCCAGCGACCTGCCCCACCCTTCGACAGAGTGCGGAGGGGCCGCGGGTGCGTACTCGTCGCGCTGGGCGGCGCTGCAGTGATTGGGGTGTACTGTCCCCCCAGCAGAAGCCTCGCCGAATTTGAGCAGTTGCTCTCGGAGGTCGGGGCTCTGCTGGCAGAAGTGCACCCCACCCCGGCTGTGGTGGCCGGGGATTTCAACGCTCACTCTCGGGCGTGGGGATCTCCGGCGACCGATGATCGGGGGGAGCTGTTGGATGAGTGGGCGGTGTCCCAAGGCTTGGTGCTGCTGAACCAAGGGGCGGTGCACACCTTTGTGCGAGCTCAGGGCAGCTCGATCGTTGATGTGTCGTTTGCCAGTTCTGACCTGGCCCGACGCATCAGCGACTGGCGGGTCGTCGAGGGGGTGGGGACCGCGTCGGACCATCGTTACATACGGTTCGACATCGTCCCCGCCGCCTCGTCGGCTCGTGTGGAGCTAGACCGCCCCTTGGTAGGGGAGGGCCCGCGGTGGCGACTCGGTTCTCTGGACCGGGAGCTGGCCAAAGAGGCGGCTGTCGTCGAGCGATGGGCCGCTGTTGATAGCGGTCTCGACGTGGACGCGAGGTGCGAGCGGCTCGCAGGAGCGCTGACTCGCGTCTGCGACGCGGCGATGCAGAGGGCGAGGCCTATTCCGCCCCGGAAGCAGGTGTACTGGTGGCGTCCCCACCTAGCCGGGCTGCGTACCGCAAGCTACGCAGCCCAGAGGCAGTACACCCGCAGTCGAAGGCGGGCCGTTAGAGACCTCGCCCGAGAAGAACAACTGCACGCCGCGTACAGGGCCGCCCGTGAGGCCCTCAGCTCGGCGATAAAAGCCGCCAAGGAGGAGTCCTGGAGGGAGTGGCTCGAGAGCCTCGACCGAGACCCGTGGGGGCGCCCGTACAAGGTCGTGAGTCAGAAACTCCGGCCCTGGGCGCCTCCCCTCACCAGAACTCTCGAGTCCAACCTCCTGGACCGAGTGGTCAGCTCCCTCTTCCCTGCGAGGGAAGAGTGGGTCCCACCGCGGATGGCAGCACCAAGCCAGGTGCCGGCTGACGAAGGGGCAATACCTCCCGTGTCCGAGGCCGAGTTAGGGGTTGCGATCCTGGCACTCAAGTCCAGGAATCGTGCCCCGGGCCCGGACGGCATTCCTGGGAAGGTTATTGCCACCGTCATGCCGGCACTAGAAGAAGAGACGCTGTCCCTCATGTCGGAGTGTGTGGCGTCGGGGAGAGTCCCGCGACGATGGAAGACCGGCAAGCTCGTGCTTCTAAAGAAGCACGGGCGCCCAGCCGAGTCGCCGTCGGCCTACCGCCCCATCGTTCTGCTCGACGAGATGTGCAAGCTGTTTGAGCGGGTGCTAGCTGCGCGTCTCGTCGGGCACCTCGGGGGGGCGGGGCCCAATCTAAGTGATGGCCAGTTCGGCTTCCGTCGCGGGAGGTCGACTCTCGACGCCATATCCCGGCTGCGGGACAGCGTCGACGAAGCGGTCGCCGGGGGTGAGGTGTTGTTGGCTGTATCGCTGGATATAGCCAACGCATTCAACACCCTCCCCTGGGAGACCATTGCGGAGGCGCTGAGGTACCACAATGTCCCGTGGTACCTCAGGCGCGTTCTTGCGGACTACTTCGTGGACCGGGTCATCATCTACCCGGCCCAAAACGGAGTAGTCCGCCGAAGTATGTCGTGTGGCGTTCCACAGGGGTCGGTCCTTGGGCCGCTCCTGTGGAACGTGGGGTACGACTGGGTCCTGCGCGGGGCCAATCTTCGGGGGGTCGGTGTACTCTGCTACGCCGACGATACCCTGGTCACCGCGCGGGCCCCCACGTTCCGCGACGCCGCCGTACTCGCCACGGCGGGCGTCGCCCACGTCGTGCGTCGCATCGGGGCGCTGGGGCTAAAGGTGGCCCTAGAAAAGTCCGAGGCCCTGTTCTTCCATGGGCCTCGGCAGACGCCGCCTCGAGACCAAACAATAGTGGTGGGTGGCACCTCCATCGCTGTCGGGAGCAGCCTGAAATATCTCGGGCTCATTCTCGACAGTCGGTGGGGGTTCGCGGAGCATTTCCGGCAGCTGGCACCGAAGTTGCTGGCATTTGCTGGAATGCTCTCGCGATTGCTGCCCAACTGCGGAGGACCGGGATCTGCCTGCCGCCGTCTTTACGACGGAGTGGTGCGCTCCAAGGCGCTCTACGGGGCGCCCATCTGGGCGGAAGCCCTCTGCCCAGCAAACGTTGCGTTGCTGCGGCGTCCGCAGCGAGCCATCGCGCAGAGGGCTGCACGAGCGTACCACACCGTCTCTTACGAGGCGGCGTGTTTGATCGCAGGCAGTATCCCGTGGGATCTCGAGGCCGGCGTCCTTAAGAGGGTGTACGAGGAGGGCGCCTTGATGCGGCGTGTTGCCGGAGGTCGGCCGGCTCCGGAGGAGATCGATCGCTGGAGACAGGAGGCGCGCGACGATCTCTTCCGGAAATGGGCCGAAAGGTTGAGCACAACAAGGAGTGGCTCACTGCTTGTGGGGGCCGTTCGGCCCGTCCTGCGCGAGTGGGTTGAGAGGGGTCATGGGGCTCCAACGTACCACCTCACTCAACTTCTCACAGGTCATGGCTGCTTCGCCAAGTACCTGTGGGAGGTGGTGGGCGTGGAATCGGAGCCCCGGTGCCGAAACTGCACCAGCGGCGACCCCGACACGGCACACCACACTTTGGCCGTGTGTGAGGCGTGGGACGGACAAAGGACGGCCCTCACAGGCACAATTGGTGCAAACCTCTCGCTGTCGGCCATAGTTCCAGCTATGGCCGGCAGCGAACAGTGTTGGGCCGCCGTCGCCTCGTTTGCTAGCGAGGTGATGGCGGCCAAGAGAGAGGCGCTGCGGGAACGGGAGCGAGCTGGGCTCACGCTCCCGCCCCGCAGGCCACCGGCGAGGGGACGTCGGCGAGCACAATTCGCCCGCGTCCCTGATTGAGAGTAGCCACGGGCGGCGGGTCGGGGGACCCGCTGCCCTTATGCTGATGTGGCGGAATGCGCCCCTCCGTGTTCCTGGGGCGCATTCTTAAGAGGAGGACGGGCCCCACCACCCGGCACGATGGCCGGGATGGTGGGGCCTCGAGAGGAGGGCCCGCTAAATAGGGCGGGCGTCCCTAGCCGAGTCGCGGTGAGCATTCTATCCCGCGGCTCGGATTGGGCGAAGGAGGAACACCGTGGTGGTTTAGTGGGTAGTCTGGCCTCGGCCAGGAGTCCCACACAAAGCGAGCCCCCTGCCCCCGCGGGGGGTGAGCGAAGTGCGTAAATGCATTCCACCACGTAAAAAAAAAAAAAAAAAAAAAACCTAACCTAACCTAACCTTTTTTTTTTTTTTTTTTTTTAACCCGGGGGAATCCATTATGGATACCCGCGTGCCAGGACGCACGCGGGTTATGTCCGACTCGCACGGACTAAACCTAACCGGGGTGTCCTCTTTCTCCGCTTCTAGTGGGCGGGTGTCGTGGGAACAAGGTCACAACAACCACAACACCCGCAGCGGTCAGCCACACCTCCCGTGTAAAGAGCGGGAGGGGCTTCCTTCAGTGGTGTCGACCTATGGGTAGGGGGGACGACATCCTACTAGGTACAGTGTGCAGACACGACACTACCGACCTGGGGGGACCTGGCGTTGCACAGCCGGCGGTAGTCCTGGTACCGCGGGCCGTGAGTCCCCGTCAAGGAGGAAGGCCGCGATGGAGCGTCGCGGCCCGCCTTCGCCCGACTCGCCTGCGGCGGATCGGATCAGCGAGAGGATCCAGTTCCCTGATCCGCTCCGCCTCCTCCTTGAGCGAGATCACGTCCTCGCTGAACGTGATCATCGCCGTCCACGCCGCCTCACTGTCGACCATCGCCTGGATGATGGTCGAGAGCGTTAGGTCGGCGCCGACTACGTCGACAAGAGCTGCGCGTTGACGGCTCCACCCCGGGCACTCCGCCAGCGTGTGCGTGGCTGTGTCCTCGGGGTGGCCGCAGCTGTGGCACACCGGAGACGGCTCCCTCTTGGCCACCCGGAACAGATACTCACCGAAACAACCGTGTCCGGTGAGCATCTGCGCCAGGCGAAAGGTGACCGCCCCGTGCCGCCTGTCGACCCACTCCTGCAGGATGGGTCGGATCGCGTCGATGGTCAGAACACCGGCGCGAGGCTCTTCCAACCGCTCGGACCACCGCCTAAGAAGATCGCCCCGGAGGTCCTCCCTCCAGCACGCGACCTCCCTCGGCGGCGGGCCGACTCCCCGGGCCCTGGCCTCAGAGGTCCGGCAGAAAACTTCCGCCAACACCTCGGCCTCCAGGTCCCATGGTGGAGTTCCTGCGAGCACGCACGCGGCCTCGAGCGAGACCGTGCCGTACCCTCTCACGACCCTCAACGCCATCGTCCGCTGCGCCCGTCGCAGCAGCACGATATTTTCGGCGTCGAGGGCCTCTACCCATATGGGCGCCCCGTATAGTGCCATCGAGCGAACCACCGACGTGTAAAGGCGTCGGCAGCTGCCCGAGGGCCCACCGAGATTCGGGAGCAGACAACCAAGCGCCCTCGCAGCACCCACGAGTCGGGGCGCGAGTCCCTGGAAGTGCTCCCGGAAGCACCATCGGCTATCGAGGACGATGCCCAAATAACGCATCGTCTTGCGTATGCCGATCGATACTCCGCCCACCACAATGTGCGCTCCAGCCGGCGGCACCGACCGAGGGGAAGAAAAACAAACCGCCTCGGACTTCTGCAAGGCGACATCCAACCCAATAAGGCGGATTCGCCTCACGAAGTGGGCCACTCCGGCTGTTGCTCTGAGAGCCGCCTCCCTGTAGGTATCCCCCTGCGCGGTGACGAGGGTATCGTCAGCGTAACACGTTACGCTGACCCCCCGAAGAGTCGCACCGCGCAGCACCCAGTCATAGCCGACGTTCCACAGCAGGGGTCCTAAAACGGAGCCCTGCGGAACGCCGCACGACATTGCTCTCAGAGCGGCGCCACCATCCTGTGTCGGATAGGTGACTGCCCGTTGGGAGAGGTAGGACAGAACTACCCTCCGCAGGCAGTCCGGCACACGATGGTAGCGCAGCGCCTCATGGATGCAGCTCCAGGGGAGGGTGTTAAAAGCATTGGCGATGTCTAAACTCACCGCCAATACCACCCCGGTCCCCGAAGCCGCGTCCTTCACTAGGGACTGCACCCGGCGGATCGCGTCCACCGTCGACCGGGCTCTGCGGAAACCATACTGGACATCGCAGAGACCCGGCCCGGGACCGTCCAGGTGCTCGACGATACGGTGGGCGAGCACACGCTCGAACACCTTCCCGATATCGTCGAGCAACACGATGGGCCGATAGGCCGAAGGCGAATCCGCCGGTCGTCCCTCCTTCTTGATGAGGACAAGTTTCCCCACCTTCCACCTGCGGGGAAACTTGCCCTGTTCCAGGCAGGAGGTAAGCAGCCGTGCCACTCTCTCTTCTAAGGCATCGGGCAGAGCCAATGCCCAGGCCCGACCGGGAATACCGTCGGGCCCTGGGGCGGTGTTCTTGGCCTTGAGCCTTGCGACCGCCGCCCTCAGATGCCCGGGAGTGACCTCGGGCGATGCTGCTTCCTCCGCGTGCACAAGTCCTCTACTGCTCTCCGCGACATCGTCGCCGACCATGGGAGGGGGAGCGAACTCTCCCCGGTCGGGGAACAGAGCTGCTACTATCTGTTCCACGAGCGCAGGCTGGAGCGATTGCGTCACCGGGGGGGCCCAGGGACGGAGCTTATGACGCACCATCCGATACGGCCTCCCCCACGGGTCGCGGTCGATCGACTCCAGCATTGCCTCCCAAGCCCTTTTCTTGGACTCGGCGATTTCCGCGCGCAGGGCGGCTCTCGCCTCCCTGTACGCGTCGTACAGCCGAGTCTCCAGGGCTTCGTCGCGACGTCGTCTTCGCCGGCTTCGGGTGTATCTACGACGGGCCGCCACGCACGCAGCGCGGAGCTGCGCTAGCTGGGGCGACCACCAATACACCCTACGATGTGGAGAGGGGGGCCCGACGCGAGGCATGCTGGCGTCGCACACCTGCGTCATGGCCGCGTTGAGCCAATCGGCTTCCTCATCCACATCCACCGGACCCTCCGGCACTGGAATCCAACTCTGGACCAAGGCGGCCTCCGCGAGACGCTCGCGGTTCAGCCGCCTTAGGGCCCATCTCGGGTTGTCCTCCCCACGCGGAGGACCACCCAGGCTGTTCGGGGCAACCGGAAGGGGGGAGATTCGGAACCGAATGTATCGGTGGTCCGATAACGTCTCCGCCCCCTCCAGGACTTCCCAGCCTTGGACACGGGGCACCAGAGCGGGGGACGCGAACGTGAGGTCCACGATAGACCCGCTCTGTTGCCGCGCCCACGTGTCGACGGTCCCCCGGTTGAGCAGAATCAACCCGGACGAGACCAACCAATCTTCCAGTGCCTCCCCCCGCGGACAAGTAGCGGGGGATCCCCATGCCGTGGACTTGGCGTTGAAATCGCCAGCCACGAGCACGGGTGAAGGGTGAGCCTGTCGCACGAGCGTTCCCAGCTCCTCCAGGAGACGCTCGAACCAGGACAGGCTCCGATTCGGAGAGCAGTACGCTCCGACCACCGTCACCGAACCCACGGCGGCCGCCACGCAACAGCGCCCCCTCCTGATCCTCAATAAGGGGGGCGCACCGGCAGCCGCGCGCGAGACCAGAGCCACCAAGCCCTCCCGGTCAACCGCCCAATGCGAATCGGGCGGGATAGGTCGGTAGGGCTCGGTGATTATCCCTACTCCGGTCTGCCACTGCGCCATGCTCTGGATGTAAAGGTCCTGAGCGGCGGCGCAGTGGTTTAGGTTCGCCTGGAGCACGCCGATAGTCCCACTAATCGGTGACCATCGGCGCTACCTCGACAGGCCTTGGGGACGGTGGATCGGGCCTAGACGGGGCTATGACGCCGCCGCCAGCCTTCTGCCCCGACTCCGCGGGCTTTGCCTTTTTAGGCTTCTTCTTCTTCTTCTTCTTTTTCTTCGGCTTGGGAGTGGTGCACGCTGCACTCCCAAGCCGGTGATCCGCCGGCTTGTCTGCCGCCTCGCACAAAGCGCAGCGCAAGGCGGCAGTACATTGGGCCATTAGGTGCCCTGGCGCGCCGCAGCGGTAGCAGTAGTCGCTGCGGTCCACGTCCGAGGTGCACTTGGCCTTCGTGTGCCCGGTGTGGAGGCACCGGTAACACCGAAGGGGCTTGGGGTCGACGAGCTTTACCTGAGCCGCCGACCACCCCACCAGTAGCCTCCCGGTCGCAGCCAATTTCTTGGCCGCGGCCACCGGGCACTTGACGAATACTACCCCGAGGCCTCGCCAGTCCCGGTGTAAAGAGCCGGGTCTGGCCGTACCCTCGGGGCACCCGCCGGCGGACTCCACGCTGGCCGCCACCTCAGCCGCGGAGACGGAGTCATCCAGCCCGGAGATGCGCAGTTCTGCACACCTCACAGGCCTGGAGACCGTTACCGTCTCCGCAGGGAGGACCTCTCGCAGCCTTGCCGCCAGACGGTCCGCCCTCGCCTCTCTATCCTCACCTCCGATCTCGAAGAGGCGGGCTCCGGTGGCGGCCGTCTTGATTTTGACGCCCTCCGTTATCCCCAGTTGGGCCAACTTAATTGAGGCCTTTGCCGCTCTAATGAGCTCCTCATAGCTAGCGCCCCCCTCGGCGGCAGCCGGCCGTAGCGTGAGAACTACAGCCGCCGTCGACGGGGGACGCAGGTTGGCGCCGGGCTTGCTCTGGGGAGCAGCGGAGGGCTTTCTCCGGCGTGGAGTAGGAGGAGGAGGAGGAGGCCGCCGGGTGGAAGCCGGGGTCGCCTTGGCGGCCTTCCCCTTCCTCTTCTCCTTCTTCTTGGCCGCCACCACGCTCCACGGTTCCTCCGTGGGGACTGGTGGTGGCGGGACTGGTCGGGGCTCCGGGGCTGCTGGAGCGGCCGCAGGAGCAGCTGCAGGAACGGCAGCGGCCTTCCCCTTCTTGGCTCTGCCCGGCTTCTTCTTCCCCCTGGATTTGGGGACATCCAAGCCGGGCAGAGGCGCAGGCGACGTCGAGACCGGTGGTGGAGCCACCGCTGCCTCCGTGGACTGGCCTGGGGCCATCCGCGGAGGAGGCAACGCAGGATCGGAGTGGGCGACATTGGAGTCGGTCTCCCGGCCAAGTCTGGCCTCAATTGGGGCAATCCGGTCGGCCACCAATTGGCCGACGACCAACCTCACCGCACGCATTACCTCCTCTTGGAGCGATGACCCTCCTGCTTCCACGGGGAAAGTTGGAGCAGGCGGCGCCACTGCCGCCGGCCGGCTCAAGGCCGCAATCTCCGCTCGCAGCTCCGTTAGCTGGAGAGCTTGCTGCTTGATCTCCGCAGCCTGCTCCTCCAGCTTCCGGGTCTGCAGCTCCAGCTGAGCCGCTTGCCTGGAGACCTCCCGCTCCAGCAGCTGCGTCTCCTCCGACGCCGTTCTCCGCCTGAGCTCGTCGAAGACTGCCTGAAGGGTACACGACGCGTCCTTAATGACGCGTACATATGTACCCTTCAGGTTTTTCGACCTCGCCCCAACCATGCCGAGGGCGTCCAGCCCCTCCCTAGCCCACTGGCATAGGGTCGCGCTCGGCGCTGTCCGCGCTGACTCCGCCGGGCAGGAGTAGCCCTCCGCCCTCGGCTTGCCCTCCGACGGGGGACGGCGGCGGATGGCCGCTGTCTTGGCCGCAACCTCCTCTTCTGCGTCGAGGTCCAGGGCCAGGCGCCTCTGCGCGTTGAGCTCGGCCTGCGCCGCCGCAAGGCCGACGTATCGGCCCGTGGTAGGGGGGCGACCCCTGCCCCTTTTACTCGCAGGCTGCCTGGGCAGTTCCAGCTTCCCACCACTTTTCTTCGCAGAGTCTGCGGAACTTGTGGAATCTGGGGGCGACGTCGAAGCCTGGCGCTTCCGCTGGAACACCGGAGGAGTGGCGACGTTCTCTCCGGTCGGGGTGCCGAGACTCGCCCGGAAGAACGTCTGGTTCCCCCGGTCCTCCTGCACCATGACGTCGTCCTCAGCCTCCGATGAATCCCGGGTGGAACTGGGATTCATTGGGCGTATAAAGAGCCTTTTTAGGACCACTACGGGTCTCCTGCCACGGGGTGTGGTTGCGGGCATCACATCCCCCTTCTTGGCCGTCCTTGTGAGGGACGGCGACCTCGACGGCGGGAGACCGGCACTCGTCGCCAAAGGCGACGCCTCGGTCTCCTCTGCCTTCGCTCCCACACTTTCTGTGCTCGTCCTTGTCGGGGACGGCGACCTCGACTGAGAGCGACCGGCTCTCGTCGCCAAAGGCGACGCCTCGGTCGTCTCCTGGGCACCTGCTGAGCCCGGCGAACGATAAAACGTTCGCGAGCGCCGGCTCCGCGTACCGATGTACGCACTCGACGCATTTTTGAGAGCGCTGGGTCTGCTCCCCGGTTCGCTCGTACTTAGGTGGCCTGTGTCCCCACCAGATACGCTGGGACTGCATGGCGGTGAGTCATCACACACCTGGGTGTGTGCTGACTCCCCGCCATGGAGGGATTCTCCGGTCGCGGGGCGACCGGTACCCTCCTGGTGTAAAGTTTGCAAGTTCACCTTTTTCATGATAAATGTTGTTGTTGTTTTGTTTTTTAACGTGGTTGTCTTCCACTTTGGTCCCGCACACTCGGCCAAACGCCGGCGGGACAACACCGGACGGCCGAGCGAGCAAGCCCGCTCAGCCGAACAACACCACCATCACGGCGCCACAGCTCCGATACAACGGAGCTGCGGGCCGACGCCGAACGACCGAACAGGCGCACCCATCCGGCCAACACGACTCACCACGGTGTCGGGAAGACACCGGGCCCGCCTCCTGGTTTCAGCGAAATGCCTGCGCCAGGAGGCTCCAACCGAGTGGTTCTTTTATAGAGGTGTCCTTCCTCGCAGACACCGCCACGTGGCAGTGCCCACCGGTTCTGACTTGCGCCAGGGTTCCGGCTTCGGCAGCCTGAAGACTGCCTAAGACAGCCCCCGTGAAGGGGGCCCCCGTACCGAGCGGGAGCTCGGGTACGGTATGCCCCAGGCCACTCCGTAATGGGCTTCTATAAACGAGAAGTCCAAGGAGTGGCCGTCTCACGCCTGTCCACGCCGGGTCAGGACCGTGATTTCCCCCCCTGTGTGTCGGAGCATTAGCCACTGGTAAAGTCGTTCCCAGTGTTGCCCAGGGTGCACCGGCTCGCCCGGATGGAAGGGCGAGCACACGAGGAGGTTCTCCGACATTGGCACCCCAACCTAACCTAACCTAACCTTTTTTTTTTTTTTTTTTTTTTTTTTTTTTTTTTTTTAACCCGGGGGAATCCGTTATGGATACCCGCGTGCCAGGACGCACGCGGGTTATGTCCGACTCGCACGGACTAAACCTAACCGGGGTGTCCTCTTTCTCCGCTTCTAGTGGGCGGGTGTCGTGGGAACAAGGTCACAACAACCACAACACCCGCAGCGGTCAGCCACACCTCCCGTGTAAAGAGCGGGAGGGGCTTCCTTCAGTGGTGTCGTCCTATGGGTAGGGGGGACGACATCCTACTAGGTACAGTGTGCAGACACGACACTACCGACCTGGGGGGGCGTTGCACGGCCGGCGGTAGTCCTGGTACCGCGGGCCGTGAGTCCCCGTCAAGGAGGAAGGCCGCGATGGAGCGTCGCGGCCCGCCTTCGCCCGACTCGCCTGCGACGGATCGGATCAGCGAGAGGATCCAGTTCCCTGATCCGCTCCGCCTCCTCCTTGAGCGAGATCACGTCCTCGCTGAACGTGATCATCGCCGTCCACGCCGCCTCACTGTCGACCATCGCCTGGATGATGGTCGAGAGCGTTAGGTCGGCGCCGACTACGTCGACAAGAGCTGCGCGTTGACGGCTCCACCCCGGGCACTCCGCCAGCGTGTGCGTGGCTGTGTCCTCGGGGTGGCCGCAGCTGTGGCACACCGGAGACGGCTCCCTCTTAGCCACCCGGAACAGATACTCACCGAAACATCCGTGTCCGGTGAGCATCTGCGCCAGGCGAAAGGTGACCGCCCCGTGCCGCCTGTCGACCCACTCCTGCAGGATGGGTCGGATCGCGTCGATGGTCAGAACACCGGCGCGAGGCTCTTCCAACCGCTCGGACCACCGCCTAAGAAGATCGCCCCGGAGGTCCTCCCTCCAGCACGCGACCTCCCTCGGCGGCGGGCCGACTCCCCGGGCCCTGGCCTCAGAGGTCCGGCAGAAAACTTCCGCCAACACCTCGGCCTCCAGGTCCCATGGTGGAGTTCCTGCGAGCACGCACGCGGCCTCGAGCGAGACCGTGCCGTACCCTCTCACGACCCTCAACGCCATCGCCCGCTGCGCCCGTCGCAGCAGCGCGATATTTTCGGCGTCGAGGGCCTCTACCCATATGGGCGCCCCGTATAGTGCCATCGAGCGAACCACCGACGTGTAAAGGCGTCGGCAGCCGCCCGAGGGCCCACCGAGATTCGGGAGCAAACGACCAAGCGCCCTCGCAGCACCCACGAGTCGGGGCGCGAGTCCCTGGAAGTGCTCCCGGAAGCGCCATCGGCTATCGAGGACGATGCCCAAATAACGCATCGCCCCTCGTATGCCGATCGACACTCCGCCCACCACAATGTGCGCTCCAGCCGGCGGCGCCAACCGAGGGGAAGAAAAACAAACCGCCTCGGACTTCTGCAAGGCGACATCCAACCCAATAAGGCGGATTCGCCTCACGAAGTGGGCCACTCCGGCTGTTGCTCTGAGAGCCGCCTCCCTATAGGTATCCCCCTGCGCGGTGACGAGGGTATCGTCAGCGTAACACGTTACGCTGACCCCCCGAAGAGTCGCACCGCGCAGCACCCAGTCGTATCCGACGTTCCACAGCAGGGGTCCTAGAACGGAGCCCTGCGGAACGCCGCACGACATTGCTCTCAGAGCGGCGCCACCATCCTGTGTCGGATAGGTGACTGCCCGTTGGGAGAGGTAGGACAGAACTACCCTCCGCAGGCAGTCCGGCACACGATGGTAGCGCAGCGCCTCATGGATGCAGCTCCAGGGGAGGGTGTTAAAAGCATTGGCGATGTCTATACTCACCGCCAATACCACCCCGTTCCCCGAAGCCGCGTCCTTCACTAGGGACTGCACCCGGCGGATCGCGTCCACCGTCGACCGGGCTCTGCGGAAACCATACTGGACATCGCAGAGACCCGGCCCGGGACCGTCCAGGTGCTCGACGATACGGTGGGCGAGCACACGCTCGAACACCTTCCCGATATCGTCGAGCAACACGATGGGCCGATAGGCCGAAGGCGAATCCGCCGGTCGTCCCTCCTTCTTGATGAGGACAAGTTTCCCCACCTTCCACCTGCGGGGAAACTTGCCCTGTTCCAGGCAGGAGGTAAACAGCCGTGCCACTCTCTCTTCTAAGGCATCGGGCAGAGCCAATGCCCAGGCCCGACCGGGAATACCGTCGGGCCCTGGGGCGGTGTTTTTGGCCTTGAGCCTTACAACCGCCGCCCTCAGATGCCCGGGAGTGACCTCGGGCGATGCTGTTTCCTCCGCGTGCACAAGTCCTCTACTGCTCTCCGCGACATCGTCGCCGACCATGGGAGGGGGAGTGAACTCTCCCCGGTCGGGGAACAGAGCTGCTACTATCTGTTCCACGAGCGCAGGCTGGAGCGATTGCGTCACCGGGGGGGCCCAGGGGCGGAGCTTTTGACGCACCGTCCTATACGGCCTCCCCCACGGGTCGCGGTCGATCGACTCCAGCATTGCCTCCCAAGCCCTTTTCTTGGACTCGGCGATTTCCGCGCGCAGGGAGGCTCTCGCCTCCCTGTACGCGTCGTACAGCCGAGTCTCCAGGGCTTCGTCGCGACGTCGTCTTCGCCGGCTTCGGGTGTACTTGCGGCGCGCCGCCACGCACGCAGCACGGAGCTGCGCTAGCTGGGGCGACCACCAGTACACCTTACGATGTGGAGAGGGGGGCCCGACGCGAGGCATGCTGGCGTCGCACACCTGCGTCATGGCCGCGTTGAGCCAATCGGCTTCCTCATCCACATCCACCGGACCCTCCGGCACTGGAATCCAACTTTGGACCAAGGCGGCCTCCGCGAGACGCTCGCGGTTCAGCCGCCTTAGGGCCCATCTCGGGTTGTCCTCCCCACGCGGAGGACCACCCAGGCTGTTCGGGGCAACCGGAAGGGGGGAGATTCGGAACCGAATATATCGGTGGTCCGCTAACGTCTCGACCCCCTCCAGGACTTCCCAGCCTTGGACACGGGGCACCAGAGCGGGGGACGCGAACGTGAGGTCCACGATAGACCCGCTCTGTTGCCGCGCCCACGTGTCGACGGTCCCCCGGTTGAGCAGAATCAACCCGGACGAGACCAACCAATCTTCCAGTGCCTCCCCCCGCGGACAAGTAGCGGGGGATCCCCATGCCGTGGACTTGGCGTTGAAATCGCCAGCCACGAGCACGGGTGAAGGGTGAGCCTGTCGCACGAGCGTTCCCAGCTCCTCCAGGAGACGCTCGAACCAAGACAGGCTCCGATTCGGAGAGCAGTACACTCCGACCACCGTCACCGAACCCACAGCGGCCGCCACGAAACAGCGCCCCCTCCTGATCCTCAATAAAGGGGGCGCACCGGCAGCCGCGCGCGAGACCAGAGCCACCAAGCCCTCCCGGTCAACCGCCCAATGCGAATCGGGCGGGATAGGTCGGTAGGGCTCGGTGATTATCCCTACTCCGGTCTGCCACTGCGCCATGCTCTGGATGTAAAGGTCCTGAGCGGCGGCGCAGTGGTTTAGGTTCGCCTGGAGCACGCCGATAGTCCCACTAATCGGTGACCATCGGCGCTACCTCTACAGGCCTTGGGGACGGTGGATCGGGCCTAGACGGGGCTATGACGCCACCGCCAGCCTTCTGCCCCGACTCCACGGGCTTTGCCTTTTGAGGCTTCTTCTTCTTCTTCTTCTTTTTCTTCTTCGGCTTGGGAGTGGTGCACGCTGCACTCCCAAGCCGGTGATCCGCCGGCTTGTCCGCCGCCTCGCACAAAGCGCAGCGCAAGGCGGCGGTACATTGGGCCATTAGGTGCCCCGGCGCGCCGCAGCGGTAGCAGTAGTCGCTGCGGTCGACGTCCGAGGTGCACTTGGCCTTCGTGTGCCCGGTGTGGAGGCACCGGTAACACCGAAGGGGCTTGGGGTCGACGAGCTTCACTTGAGCCGCCGACCACCCCACCAGAAGCCTCCCGGTCGCAGCCAATTTCTTGGCCGCGGCCACCGGGCACTTCACGAATACTACCCCGAGGCCTCGCCAGTCCCGGTGTAAAGAGCCGGGTCTGGCCGTACCCTCGGGGCACCCGCCGGCGGACTCCACGCTGGCCGCCACCTCAGCCGCGGAGACGGAGTCATCCAGCCCGGAGATGCGCAGTTCTGCACACCTCACAGGCCTGGAGACCGTTACCGTCTCCGCAGGGAGGACCTCTCGCAGCTTTGCCGCTAGGCGGTCCGCCCTCGCCTCTCTATCCTCGCCTCCGATCTCGAAGAGGCGGGCTCCGGTGGCGGCCGTCTTAATTTTGACGCCCTCCGTGATCCCCAGCTGGGCCAACTTGATTGAGGCCTTTGCCGCTCTTATGAGCGCCTCATAGCTAGCGCCCCCCTCGGCGGCAGCTGGCCGTAGCGTGAGAACTACAGCCGCCGTCGACGGGGGACGCAGGTTGGCACCGGGCTTGCTCTGGGGAGCAGCGGAGGGCTTCCCTCGGCGTGGAGTAGGAGGAGGAGGAGGAGGCCGCCGGGTGGAAGCCGGGGCCGCCTTGGCGGCCTTCCCCTTCTTCTTCTCCTTCTTCTTCTTTGCCGCCACCACATTCCACGGTTCCTCCGTGGGGACTGGTGGTGGCGGAACTGGTCGGGACTCCAGGGCTGCAGGAGCTGCAGGAGCGGCTGCAGGAGCGGCTGCAGGAGCGGCTGCAGGAGCGGCTGCAGGAGCGGCCTTCCCCTTCTTGCCTCTGCCCGACTTCTTCGTCCCCCTGGATTTGGGGACATCCAAGCCGGGCAGAGGCGTAGGCGACGTCGCAGCCGGTGGCGGAGCCACCACTGCCTCCATGGACAGACCTGGGGCCGTCCGCGGAGCAGGCAGCACAGGGTCGGAGGGGGCGACATTGGGTGCGGTTTCCCGGCCGAGTCTGGCCTCGATTGGGGCGATCCGGTCGGCCACCAATTCGCCGACGACCAGTCTCACCGCACGCATCACCTCCTCCTTGAGCGACGTCGCATCACCTGCTTCCATGGAGGGAGTTGTAGCAGCCTGCGCCACCGGCGCCGGCCGGCTCAGGGCCGCAATCTCCGCCCTCAACTCCATCAGCTGGAGAGCTTGCTGCTTGATCTCCGCAGCCTGCTCCTCCAGCTTCCGGGTCTGCAGCTCCAGTTGAGCCGCTTGCCTGGAGACCTCCCTCTCCAGCAGCTGCGTCTCCTCCGACGCCGTTCTCCGCCTGAGCTCGTCGAAGACTGCCTGAAGGGTATACGACGCGTCGTTAATGACGCGTACATATGTCCCCTTCAGGTTCTTCGACCTTTTCCCGACCATGCCGAGGGCGTCCAGCCCCTCCCTAGCCCACTGGCAGAGAGTCGCGCTCGGCGCTGTCCGCGCTGACTCCGCCGGGCAGGAGTAGCCCTCGGCCCTCGGCTTGCTCTCCGACGGAGGACGGCGGCGGATGGCCGCTGTCTTGGCCGCAACCTCCTCCTCCGCGTCGAGGTCCAGGGCCAGGCGCCTCTGAGCGTTCAACTCGGCCTGCGCAGCTGCGAGGCCGACGTACCGGCCCGTGGTAGGGGGGCGACCCCTGCCCCTTTTGCTCACGGGCTTTCTGGACAGCTCCAGCATCTCACCACTTTCCGCCGCAGAGTCCGCGGAACTTGTGGTCTCTGGGGGCGTCGGCGACGCCTGCCGCTTCCGCTGGAACACCGGAGGAGTGGCGACGTTCTCCCCGATGGGGGTGCCGAGGCTCGCCCGGAAGAACGTCTGGTTCCCCCGGTCCTCCTGCACCATGACGTCGTCCCCAGCCTCCGATGAGTCCCGGGTGGCGCTGGCGTTCGTCGGGCGTATGAACAGCCGCTTCAGGACCACCACGGGTCTCCTGCCACGGGGTGTGGTTGCGGGCGTCACACTCTTCTTGGCCGTCCTCGTGAGGGACGGCGACCTCGACGGCGGGAGACCGGCACTCGTCGCCAGAGGCGACGCCTCGGTCTCCTCTGCCTTCGATCCCCCACTAACTATGCTCGTCCTTGTCGGGGACGGCGACCTCGACTGAGACCGACCGGCTCTCGTCGCCAAAGGCGACGCCTCGGTCGTCTCCTGGGCACCTGCTGAGCCCGGCGAACGGTAAAATGTTCGCGAGCGCCGGCTCCGCGTACCGGTGTACGCACTCGACGCATTTTTGGGAGCGCTGGGTCTGCTCCCCGGTTCTGTCGCGTTTAGGTGGCTTGTGTCCCCACCAGATACGATGGGACTGCATGGCGGTGAGTCATCACACACCTGAGTGTGTGCTGACTCCCCGCCATGGAGGGATTCTCCGATCGCGGAGCGACCGGTACCCTCCTGGTGTAAAGTTATCAAGTTCACCTTTTTATCCATTTTGTTGATGTTTTTATTAATTTTTTTTGTTTTTTAACGTGGTTGTCTTCCACTTCGGTCCCGCACACTCGGCCAAACGCCGGCGGGACAACACCGGACGGCCGAGCAGGCAAGCCCACTCGGCCGAACACCACCATCACGGCGCCACAGCTCCGATACAACGGAGCTGCGTGCCGACGCCGAACGACCGAACAGGCGCACCCATCCGGCCAACCCGACTCGCCACGGTGACGGGAAGACACCGGGCCCGCCTCCTGGTATCAGCAAAATGCCTACGCCAGGAGGCTCCAACCGAGTGGTTCTTTTATAGAGGTGTCCTTCCTCGCAGACACCGCCACGTGGCAGTGCCCACCGGTTCTGACTTGCGCCAGGGTTCCGGCTTCGGCAGCCTGAAGACTGCCTAATACAGCCCCCGTGAAGGGGGCCCCCGTACCGAGCGGGAGCTCAGGTACGGTATGCCCCAGGCCACTCCATAATGGGCTTCTATAAACGAGAAGTCCAAGGAGTGGCCGTCTCACGCCTGTCCACGCCGGGTCAGGACCGTGATTTCCCCCCCTGTGTGTCGGAGCATTAGCCACTGGTAAAGTCGTTCCCAGTGTTGCCCAGGGTGCACCGGCTCGCCCAGATGGAAGGGGCGAGCACTCGAGGAGGTTCTCCGACATTGGCACCCCAACCTAACCTAACCTAACCTAACCTTTTTTTTTTTTTTTTTTTTTTTTACCCGGGGGAATCCGTTATGGATACCCGCGTGCCAGGACGCACGCGGGTTATGTCCGACTCGCACGGACTAAACCTAACCGGGGTGTCCTCTTTCTCCGCTTCTAGTGGGCGGGTGTCGTGGGAACAAGGTCACAACAACCACAACACCCGCAGCGGTCAGCCACACCTCCCGTGTAAAGAGCGGGAGGGGCTTCCTTCAGTGGTGTCGTCCTATGGGTAGGGGGGACGACATCCTACTAGGTACAGTGTGCAGACACGACACTACCGACCTGGGGGGGGACCTGGCGTTGCACGGCCGGCGGTAGTCCTGGTACCGCGGGCCGTGAGTCCCCGTCAAGGAGGAAGGCCGCGATGGAGCGTCGCGGCCCGCCTTCGCCCGACTCGCCTGCGACGGATCGGATCAGCGAGAGGATCCAGTTCCCTGATCCGCTCCGCCTCCTCCTTGAGCGAGATCACGTCCTCGCTGAACGTGATCATCGCCGTCCACGCCGCCTCACTGTCGACCATCGCCTGGATGATGGTCGAGAGCGTTAGGTCGGCGCCGACTACGTCGACAAGAGCTGCGCGTTGACGGCTCCACCCCGGGCACTCCGCCAGCGTGTGCGTGGCTGTGTCCTCGGGGTGGCCGCAGCTGTGGCACACCGGAGACGGCTCCCTCTTGGCCACCCGGAACAGATACTCACCGAAACAGCCGTGTCCGGTGAGCATCTGCGCCAGGCGAAAGGTGACCGCCCCGTGCCGCCTGTCGACCCACTCCTGCAGGATGGGTCGGATCGCGTCGATGGTCAGAACACCGGCGCGAGGCTCTTCCAACCGCTCGGACCACCGCCTAAGGAGATCGCCCCGGAGGTCCTCCCTCCAGCACGCGACCTCCCTCGGCGGCGGGCCGACTCCCCGGGCCCTGGCCTCAGAGGTCCGGCAGAATACTTCCGCCAACACCTCGGCCTCCAGGTCCCATGGTGGAGTTCCTGCGAGCACGCACGCGGCCTCGAGCGAGACCGTGCCGTACCCTCTCACGACCTTCAACGCCATCGCCCGCTGCGCCCGTCGCAGCAGCGCGATATTTTCGGCGTCGAGGGCCTCTACCCATATGGGCGCCCCGTATAGTGCCATCGAGCGAACCACCGACGTGTAAAGGCGTCGGCAGCCGCCCGAGGGCCCACCGAGATTCGGGAGCAAACGACCAAGCGCCCTCGCAGCACCCACGAGTCGGGGCGCGAGTCCCTGGAAGTGCTCCCGGAAGCACCATCGGCTATCGAGGACGATGCCCAAATAACGCATCGTCTTTCGTATGCCGATCGATACTCCGCCCACCACAATGTGCGCTCCAGCCGGCGGCGCCGACCGAGGGGCAGAAAAACAAACCGCCTCGGACTTCTGCAAGGCGACCTCCAACCCAATAAGGCGGATTCGCCTCACGAAGTGGGCCACTCCGGCTGTTGCTCTGAGAGCCGCCTCCCTGTAGGTATCCCCCTGCGCGGTGACGAGGGTATCGTCAGCGTAACACGTTACGCTGACCCCCCGAAGAGTCGCACCGCGCAGCACCCAGTCGTAGCCGACGTTCCACAGCAGGGGTCCTAAAACGGAGCCCTGCGGAACGCCGCACGACATTGCTCTCAGAGCGGCGCCACCATCCTGTGTCGGATAGGTGACTGCCCGTTGGGAGAGGTAGGACAGAACTACCCTCCGCAGGCAGTCCGGCACACGATGGTAGCGCAGCGCCTCATGGATGCAGCTCCAGGGGAGGGTGTTAAAAGCATTGGCGATGTCTAAACTCACCGCCAATACCACCCCGGTCCCCGAAGCCGCGTCCTTCACTAGGGACTGCACCCGGCGGATCGCGTCCACCGTCGACCGGGCTCTGCGGAAACCATACTGGACATCGCAGAGACCCGGCCCGGGACCGTCCAGGTGCTCGACGATACGGTGGGCGAGCACACGCTCGAACACCTTACCGATATCGTCGAGCAACACGATGGGCCGATAGGCCGAAGGCGAATCCGCCGGTCGTCCCTCCTTCTTAATGAGGACAAGTTTCCCCACCTTCCACCTGCGGGGAAACTTGCCCTGTTCCAGGCAGGAGGTAAGCAGCCGTGCCACTCTCTCTTCTAAGGCATCGGGCAGAGCCAATGCCCAGGCCCGACCGGGAATACCGTCGGGCCCTGGGGCGGTGTTCTTGGCCTTGAGCCTTGCGACCGCCGCCCTCAGATGCCCGGGAGTGACCTCGGGCGATGCTGCTTCCTCCGCGTGCACAAGTCCTCTACTGCTCTCCGCGACATCGTCGCCGACCATGGGAGGGGGAGCGAACTCTCCCCGGTCGGGGAACAGAGCTGCTACTATCTGTTCCACGAGCGCAGGCTGGAGCGATTGCGTCACCGGGGGGGCCCAGGGACGGAGCTTTTGACGCACCGTCCTATACGGCCTCCCCCACGGGTCGCGGTCGATCGACTCCAGCATTACCTCCCAAGCCCTTTTCTTGGACTCGGCGATTTCCGCGCGCAGGGCGGCTCTCGCCTCCCTGTACGCGTCGTACAGCCGAGTCTCCAGGGCTTCGTCGCGACGTCGTCTTCGCCGGCTTCGGGTGTACCTGCGGCGCGCCGCCACGCACGCAGCGCGGAGCTGCGCTAGCTGGGGCGACCACCAATACACCCTACGATGTGGAGAGGGGGGCCCGACGCGAGGCATGCTGGCGTCGCACACCTGCGTCATGGCCGCGTTGAGCCAACCGGCTTCCTCATCCACATCCACCGGACCCTCCGGCACTGGAATCCAACTTTGGACCAAGGCGGCCTCCGCGAGACGCTCGCGGTTCAGCCGCCTTAGGGCCCATCTCGGGTTGTCCTCCCCACGCGGAGGACCACCCAGGCTGTTCGGGGCAACCGGGAGGGGGGAGATTCGGAACCGAATGTATCGGTGGTCCGATAACGTCTCGACCCCCTCCAGGACTTCCCAGCCTTGGACACGGGGCACCAGAGCGGGGGACGCGAACGTGAGGTCCACGATAGACCCGCTCTGTTGCCGCACCCGCGTGTCGACGGTCCCCCGGTTGAGCAGAATCAACCCGGACGAGACCAACCAATCTTCCAGTGCCTCCCCCCGCGGACAAGTAGCGGGGGATCCCCATGCCGTGGACTTGGCGTTGAAATCGCCAGCCACGAGCACGGGTGAAGGGTGAGCCTGTCGCACGAGCGTTCCCAGCTCCTCCAGGGTACGCTCGAAACAAGACAGGCTCCGATTCGGAGAGCAGTACGCTCCGACCACCGTCACCGAACCCACGGCGGCTGCCACGCAACAGCGCCCCCTCCTGATCCTCAATAAGGGGGGCGCACCGGCAGCCGCGCGCGAGACCAGAGCCACCAAGCCCTCCCGGTCAACCGCCCAATGCGAATCGGGCGGGATAGGTCGGTAGGGCTCGGTGATTATCCCTACTCCGGTCTGCCACTGCGCCATGCTCTGGATGTAAAGGTCCTGAGCGGCGGCGCAGTGGTTTAGGTTCGCCTGGAGCACGCCGATAGTCCCACTAATCTGTGACCATCGGCGCTACCTCAACAGGCCTTGGGGACGGTGGATCGGGCCTAGACGGGGCTATGACGCCACCGCCAGCCTTCTGCCCCGACTCCACGGGCTTTGCCTTTAGAGGCTTCTTCTTCTTCTTCTTCTTTTTCTTCTTCGGCTTGGGAGTGGTGCACGCTGCACTCCCAAGCCGGTGATCCGCCGGCTTGTCTGCCGCCTCGCACAAAGCGCAGCGCAAGGCGGCAGTGCACTGGGCCATTAGGTGCCCCGGCGCGCCGCAGCGGTAGCAGTAGTCGCTGCGGTCTACGTCCGAGGTGCACTTGGCCTTCGTGTGCCCGGTGTGGAGGCACCGGTAGCACCGAAGGGGCTTGGGGTCGACGAGCTTCACCTGAGCCGCCGACCACCCCACCAGTAGCCTCCCGGTCGCAGCCAATTTCTTGGCCGCGGCCACCGGGCACTTGACAAACACAACCCCGAGGCCTCGCCAGTCCCGGTGTAAAGAGCCGGGTCTGGCCGTACCCTCGGGGCACCCGCCGGCGGACTCCACGCTGGCCGCCACCTCAGCCGCGGAGACGGAGTCATCCAGCCCGGAGATGCGCAGTTCTGCACACCTCACAGGCCTGGAGACCGTTACCGTCTCCGCAGGGAGGACCTCTCGCAGCTTTGCCGCTAGGCGGTCCGCCCTCGCCTCTCGATCCTCGCCTCCGATCTCGAAGAGGCGGGCTCCGGTGGCGGCCGTCTTGATTTTGACGCCCTCCGTTATCCCCAGTTGGGCCAACTTAATTGAGGCCTTTGCCGCTCTTATGAGCTCCTCATAGCTAGCGCCCCCCTCGGCGGCAGCCGGCCGTAGCGTGAGAACTACAGCCGCCGTCGACGGGGGACGCAGGTTGGCGCCGGGCTTGCTCTGGGGAGCAGCGGAGGGCTTTCTCCGGCGTGGAGTAGGAGGAGGAGGAGGAGGCCGCCGGGTGGAAGCCGGGGTCGCCTTGGCGGCCTTCCCCTTCCTCTTCTCCTTCTTCTTGGCCGCCACCACGCTCCACGGTTCCTCCGTGGGGACTGGTGGTGGCGGGGCTGGTCGGGGCTCCGGGGCTGCTGGAGCGGCCGCAGGAGCAGCTGCAGGAACGGCAGCGGCCTTCCCCTTCTTGGCTCTGCCCGGCTTCTTCTTCCCCCTGGATTTGGGGACATCCAAGCCGGGCAAAGGCGCAGGCGACGTCGAGACCGGTGGTGGAGCCACCGCTGCCTCCGTGGACTGGCCTGGGGCCATCCGCGGAGGAGGCAACGCAGGATCGGAGTGGGCGACATTGGAGTCGGTCTCCCGGCCAAGTCTGGCCTCAATTGGGGCAATCCGGTCGGCCACCAATTGGCCGACGACCAACCTCACCGCACGCATTACCTCCTCTTGGAGCGATGACCCTCCTGCTTCCACGGGGAAAGTTGGAGCAGGCGGCGCCACTGCCGCCGGCCGGCTCAAGGCCGCAATCTCCGCTCGCAGCTCCGTTAGCTGGAGAGCTTGCTGCTTGATCTCCGCAGCCTGCTCCTCCAGCTTCCGGGTCTGCAGCTCCAGCTGAGCCGCTTGCCTGGAGACCTCCCGCTCCAGCAGCTGCGTCTCCTCCGACGCCGTTCTCCGCCTGAGCTCGTCGAATACTGCCTGAAGGGTACACGACGCGTCCTTAATGACGCGTACATATGTACCCTTCAGGTTTTTCGACCTCGCCCCAACCATGCCGAGGGCGTCCAGCCCCTCCCTAGCCCACTGGCATAGGGTCGCGCTCGGGGCTGTCCGGGCTGACTCCGCCGGACAGGAGTAGCCCTCGGCTCTCGGCTTGCTCTCCGACGGAGGACGGCGACGGATGGCCGCTGTCTTGGCCGCGACCTCTTCCTCCGCGTCGAGGTCCAGCGCCAGGCGCCTCTGCGCGTTCAGTTCTGCCTGCGCTGCCGCAAGGCCGACGTACCGGCCCGTGGTAGGGGGGCGACCCCTGCCCCTTTTACTCACGGGCTTTCTGGACAGCTCCGGCTTCCCACCACTTTCCGCCTCAGAGTCCGCGGAACTTGTGGTCTCTGGGGGCGTCGGCGACGCCTGCCGCTTCCGTTGGAACACCGGGGGAGTGTCGACGTTCTCCCCGGTGGGGGTGCCGAGGCTCGCTCGGAAGAACGTCTGGTTCCCCCGGTCCTCCTGCACCATGACGTCGTCCCCAGCCTCCAATGGATCCCGGGTGGAGCTGGCGTTCGTCGGGCGTATGAACAGCCGCTTCAGGACCACCACGGGTCTCCTGCCACGGGGTGTGGTTGCGGGCGTCACATCCCCCTTCTTGGCCGTCCTCGTGAGGGACGGCGACCTCGACGGCGGGAGACCGGCACTCGTCGCCAAAGGCGACGCCTCGGTCTCCTCTGCCTTCGTTCCCCCACTGACTGTGCTCGTCCTTGTCGGGGACGGCGACCTCGACTGAGATCGACCGGCTCTCGTCGCCAAAGGCGACGCCTCGGTCGTCTCCTGGGCACCTGCTGAGCCCGGCGAACGGTAAAATGTTCGCGAGCGCCGGCTCCGCGTACCGCTGTACGCACTCGACGCATTTTTGGGAGCGCTGGGTCTGCTCCCCGGTTCACTCGAACTTAGGTGGCTTGTGTCCCCACCAGATACGACGGGACTGCATTGCGGCGAGTCATCACACACCTGAGTGTGTGCTGACTCCCCGCAATGGAGGGATTCTCCGGTCGCGGAGCGACCGGTACCCTCCTGGTGTAATGTTGGCAAGTTCACCTTTTTCATTTTTGTGTTTTGGTTATTTTGTTTTTTAACGTGGTTGTCTTCCACTTTGGTCCCGCACACTCGGCCAAACGCCGGCGGGACTACACCGGACGGCTGAGCGAGCAAGCCCGCTCAGCCGAACACCACCATCGCGGCGCCACAGCTCCGATGCAACGGAGCTGCGGGCCGGCGCCGAACGACCGAACAGGCGCACCCATCCGGCCAACCCGACTCACCACGGTGTCGGGAAGACACCGGGCCCGCCTCCTGGTTTCAGCGAGATGCCTACGCCAGGAGGCTCCAACCGAGTGGTTCTTTTATAGAGGTGTCCTTCCTCGCAGACACCGCCACGTGGCAGTGCCCACCGGTTCTGACTTGCGCCAGGGTTCCGGCTTCGGCAGCCTGAAGGCTGCCTAATACAGCCCCCGTGAAGGGGGCCCCCGTACCGAGCGGGAGCTCAGGTACGGTATGCCCCAGGCCACTCCATAATGGGCTTCTATAGACGAGAAGTCCAAGGAGTGGCCGTATCACGCCTGTCCACGCCGGGTCAGGACCGTGATTTCCCCCCCTGTGTCGGAGCATTAGCCACTGGTAAAGTCGTTCCCAGTGTTGCCCAGGGTGCACCGGCTCGCCCAGATGGAAGGGCGAGCACACGAGGAGGTTCTCCGACATTGGCACCCCAACCTAACCTAACCTAACCTTTTTTTTTTTTTTTTTTTTTTTTTTAACCCGGGGGAATCCGTTATGGATACCCGCGTGCCAGGACGCACGCGGGTTATGTCCGACTCGCACGGACTAAACCTAACCGGGGTGTCCTCTTTCTCCGCTTCTAGTGGGCGGGTGTCGTGGGAACAAGGTCACAACAACCACAACACCCGCAGCGGTCAGCCACACCTCCCGTGTAAAGAGCGGGAGGGGCTTCCTTCAGTGGTGTCGTCCTATGGGTAGGGGGGACGACATCCTACTAGGTACAGTGTGCAGACACGACACTACCGACCTGGGGGGGCGTTGCACGGCCGGCGGTAGTCCTGGTACCGCGGGCCGTGAGTCCCCGTCAAGGAGGAAGGCCGCGATGGAGCGTCGCGGCCCGCCTTCGCCCGACTCGCCTGCGACGGATCGGATCAGCGAGAGGATCCAGTTCCCTGATCCGCTCCGCCTCCTCCTTGAGCGAGATCACGTCCTCGCTGAACGTGATCATCGCCGTCCACGCCGCCTCACTGTCGACCATCGCCTGGATGATGGTCGAGAGCGTTAGGTCGGCGCCGACTACGTCGACAAGAGCTGCGCGTTGACGGCTCCACCCCGGGCACTCCGCCAGCGTGTGCGTGGCTGTGTCCTCGGGGTGGCCGCAGCTGTGGCACACCGGAGACGGCTCCCTCTTAGCCACCCGGAACAGATACTCACCGAAACATCCGTGTCCGGTGAGCATCTGCGCCAGGCGAAAGGTGACCGCCCCGTGCCGCCTGTCGACCCACTCCTGCAGGATGGGTCGGATCGCGTCGATGGTCAGAACACCGGCGCGAGGCTCTTCCAACCGCTCGGACCACCGCCTAAGAAGATCGCCCCGGAGGTCCTCCCTCCAGCACGCGACCTCCCTCGGCGGCGGGCCGACTCCCCGGGCCCTGGCCTCAGAGGTCCGGCAGAAAACTTCCGCCAACACCTCGGCCTCCAGGTCCCATGGTGGAGTTCCTGCGAGCACGCACGCGGCCTCGAGCGAGACCGTGCCGTACCCTCTCACGACCCTCAACGCCATCGCCCGCTGCGCCCGTCGCAGCAGCGCGATATTTTCGGCGTCGAGGGCCTCTACCCATATGGGCGCCCCGTATAGTGCCATCGAGCGAACCACCGACGTGTAAAGGCGTCGGCAGCCGCCCGAGGGCCCACCGAGATTCGGGAGCAAACGACCAAGCGCCCTCGCAGCACCCACGAGTCGGGGCGCGAGTCCCTGGAAGTGCTCCCGGAAGCGCCATCGGCTATCGAGGACGATGCCCAAATAACGCATCGCCCCTCGTATGCCGATCGACACTCCGCCCACCACAATGTGCGCTCCAGCCGGCGGCGCCGACCGAGGGGAAGAAAAACAAACCGCCTCGGACTTCTGCAAGGCGACATCCAACCCAATAAGGCGGATTCGCCTCACGAAGTGGGCCACTCCGGCTGTTGCTCTGAGAGCCGCCTCCCTATAAGTATCCCCCTGCGCGGTGACGAGGGTATCGTCAGCGTAACACGTTACGCTGACCCCCCGAAGAGTCGCACCGCGCAGCACCCAGTCATAGCCGACGTTCCACAGCAGGGGTCCTAAAACGGAGCCCTGCGGAACGCCGCACGACATTGCTCTCAGAGCGGCGCCACCATCCTGTGTCGGATAGGTGACTGCCCGTTGGGAGAGGTAGGACAGAACTACCCTCCGCAGACAGTCCGGCACACGATGGTAGCGCAGCGCCTCATGGATGCAGCTCCAGGGGAGGGTGTTAAAAGCATTGGCGATGTCTATACTCACCGCCAATACCACCCCGTTCCCCGAAGCCGCGTCCTTCACTAGGGACTGCACCCGGCGGATCGCGTCCACCGTCGACCGGGCTCTGCGGAAACCATACTGGACATCGCAGAGACCCGGCCCGGGACCGTCCAGGTGCTCGACGATACGGTGGGCGAGCACACGCTCGAACACCTTCCCGATATCGTCGAGCAACACGATGGGCCGATAGGCCGAAGGCGAATCCGCCGGTCGTCCCTCCTTCTTGATGAGGACAAGTTTCCCCACCTTCCACCTGCGGGGAAACTTGCCCTGTTCCAGGCAGGAGGTAAACAGCCGTGCCACTCTCTCTTCTAAGGCATCGGGCAGAGCCAATGCCCAGGCCCGACCGGGAATACCGTCGGGCCCTGGGGCGGTGTTCTTGGCCTTGAGCCTTGCAACCGCCGCCCTCAGATGCCCGGGAGTGACCTCGGGCGATGCTGCTTCCTCCGCGTGCACAAGTCCTCTACTGCTCTCCGCGACATCGTCGCCGACCATGGGAGGGGGAGCGAACTCTCCCCGGTCGGGGAACAGAGCTGCTACTATCTGTTCCACGAGCGCAGGCTGGAGCGATTGCGTCACCGGGGGGGCCCAGGGACGGAGCTTTTGACGCACCGTCCTATACGGCCTCCCCCACGGGTCGCGGTCGATCGACTCCAGCATTGCCTCCCAAGCCCTTTTCTTGGACTCGGCGATTTCCGCGCGCAGGGCGGCTCTCGCCTCCCTGTACGCGTCGTACAGCCGAGTCTCCAGGGCTTCGTCGCGACGTCGTCTTCGCCGGCTTCGGGTGTACCTGCGGCGCGCCGCCACGCACGCAGCACGGAGCTGCGCTAGCTGGGGCGACCACCAATACACCTTACGATGTGGAGAGGGGGGCCCGACGCGAGGCATGCTGGCGTCGCACACCTGCGTCATGGCCGCGTTGAGCCAACCGGCTTCCTCATCCACATCCACCGGACCCTCCGGCACTGGAATCCAACTTTGGACCAAGGCGGCCTCCGCGAGACGCTCGCGGTTCAGCCGCCTTAGGGCCCATCTCGGGTTGTCCTCCCCACGCGGAGGACCACCCAGGCTGTTCGGGGCAACCGGAAGGGGGGAGATTCGGAACCGAATGTATCGGTGGTCCGATAACGTCTCCGCCCCCTCCAGGACTTCCCAGCCTTGGACACGGGGCACCAGAGCGGGGGACGCGAACGTGAGGTCCACGATAGACCCGCTCTGTTGCCGCGCCCACGTGTCGACGGTCCCCCGGTTGAGCAGAATCAACCCGGACGAGACCAACCAATCTTCCAGTGCCTCCCCCCGCGGACAAGTAGCGGGGGATCCCCATGCCGTGGACTTGGCGTTGAAATCGCCAGCCACGAGCACGGGTGAAGGGTGAGCCTGTCGCACGAGCGTTCCCAGCTCCTCCAGGAGACGCTCGAACCAAGACAGGCTCCGATTCGGAGAGCAGTACGCTCCGACCACCGTCACCGAACCCACGGCGGCCGCCACGCAACAGCGCCCCCTCCTGATCCTCAATAAGGGGGGCGCACCGGCATCCGCGCGCGAGACCAGAGCCACCAAGCCCTCCCGGTCAACCGCCCAATGCGAATCGGGCGGGATAGGTCGGTAGGGCTCGGTGATTATCCCTACTCCGGTCTGCCACTGCGCCATGCTCTGGATGTAAAGGTCCTGAGCGGCGGCGCAGTGGTTTAGGTTCGCCTGGAGCACGCCGATAGTCCCACTAATCTGTGACCATCGGCGCTACCTCAACAGGCCTTGGGGACGGTGGATCGGGCCTAGACGGGGCTATGACGCCACCGCCAGCCTTCTGCCCCGACTCCACGGGCTTTGCCTTTAGAGGCTTCTTCTTCTTCTTCTTCTTTTTCTTCTTCTTCGGCTTGGGAGTGGTGCACGCTGCACTCCCAAGCCGGTGATCCGCCGGCTTGTCTGCCGCCTCGCACAAAGCGCAGCGCAAGGCGGCAGTGCACTGGGCCATTAGGTGCCCCGGCGCGCCGCAGCGGTAGCAGTAGTCGCTGCGGTCTACGTCCGAGGTGCACTTGGCCTTCGTGTGCCCGGTGTGGAGGCACCGGTAGCACCGAAGGGGCTTGGGGTCGACGAGCTTCACCTGAGCCGCCGACCACCCCACCAGTAGCCTCCCGGTCGCAGCCAATTTCTTGGCCGCGGCCACCGGGCACTTGACAAACACAACCCCGAGGCCTCGCCAGTCCCGGTGTAAAGAGCCGGGTCTGGCCGTACCCTCGGGGCACCCGCCGGCGGACTCCACGCTGGCCGCCACCTCAGCCGCGGAGACGGAGTCATCCAGCCCGGAGATGCGCAGTTCTGCACACCTCACAGGCCTGGAGACCGTTACCGTCTCCGCAGGGAGGACCTCTCGCAGCTTTGCCGCTAGGCGGTCCGCCCTCGCCTCTCGATCCTCGCCTCCGATCTCGAAGAGGCGGGCTCCGGTGGCGGCCGTCTTGATTTTGACGCCCTCCGTTATCCCCAGTTGGGCCAACTTAATTGAGGCCTTTGCCGCTCTTATGAGCTCCTCATAGCTAGCGCCCCCCTCGGCGGCAGCCGGCCGTAGCGTGAGAACTACAGCCGCCGTCGACGGGGGACGCAGGTTGGCGCCGGGCTTGCTCTGGGGAGCAGCGGAGGGCTTTCTCCGGCGTGGAGTAGGAGGAGGAGGAGGAGGCCGCCGGGTGGAAGCCGGGGTCGCCTTGGCGGCCTTCCCCTTCCTCTTCTCCTTCTTCTTGGCCGCCACCACGCTCCACGGTTCCTCCGTGGGGACTGGTGGTGGCGGGACTGGTCGGGGCTCCGGGGCTGCTGGAGCGGCCGCAGGAGCAGCTGCAGGAACGGCAGCGGCCTTCCCCTTCTTGGCTCTGCCCGGCTTCTTCTTCCCCCTGGATTTGGGGACATCCAAGCCGGGCAAAGGCGCAGGCGACGTCGAGACCGGTGGTGGAGCCACCGCTGCCTCCGTGGACTGGCCTGGGGCCATCCGCGGAGGAGGCAACGCAGGATCGGAGTGGGCGACATTGGAGTCGGTCTCCCGGCCAAGTCTGGCCTCAATTGGGGCAATCCGGTCGGCCACCAATTGGCCGACGACCAACCTCACCGCACGCATTACCTCCTCTTGGAGCGATGACCCTCCTGCTTCCACGGGGAAAGTTGGAGCAGGCGGCGCCACTGCCGCCGGCCGGCTCAAGGCCGCAATCTCCGCTCGCAGCTCCGTTAGCTGGAGAGCTTGCTGCTTGATCTCCGCAGCCTGCTCCTCCAGCTTCCGGGTCTGCAGCTCCAGCTGAGCCGCTTGCCTGGAGACCTCCCGCTCCAGCAGCTGCGTCTCCTCCGACGCCGTTCTCCGCCTGAGCTCGTCGAATACTGCCTGAAGGGTACACGACGCGTCCTTAATGACGCGTACATATGTACCCTTCAGGTTTTTCGACCTCGCCCCAACCATGCCGAGGGCGTCCAGCCCCTCCCTAGCCCACTGGCATAGGGTCGCGCTCGGGGCTGTCCGGGCTGACTCCGCCGGACAGGAGTAGCCCTCGGCTCTCGGCTTGCTCTCCGACGGAGGACGGCGACGGATGGCCGCTGTCCTGGCCGCAACCTCCTCCTCCGCGTCGAGGTCCAGCGCCAGGCGCCTCTGGGCGTTCAACTCGGCCTGCGCCGCTGCAAGGCCGACATACCGACCCGTGGTAGGGGGGCGACCCCTGCCCCTTTTGCTCACGGGCTTTCTCGCAGGTTCCGTCTTCTTGCCACCACTTTCCGCTGCAGACTCTGGGGAACTTGTGGAGTCTGGGGGCGACGTGGACGCCTGCCGCTTACGTTGGAACACCGGAGGAGTGTCGACGTTCTCTCCGGTGGGGGTGCCGAGGCTCGCCCGGAAGAAGGTTTGGTTCCCCCGGTCCTCCTGCACCATGACGTCCTCCTCGGCCTCCGAAGAATCCCGGGTGGAGCTGGGGTTCATTGAGCGTATAAATAACCGCTTCAGGACCACCACGGGTCTCCTGCCACGGGGTGTGGTTGCGGGCATCACATCCCCCTTCTTGGCCGTCCTCGTGAGGGACGGCGACCTCGACAGCAGGAGACCGGCACTCGTCGCCGGAGGCGACGCCTCGGTCTCCTCTGCCTTCGATCCCCCACTGACTATGCTCGTCCTTGTCGGGGACGGCGACCTCGACTGAGAGCGACCGGCTCTCGTCGCCAAAGGCGACGCCTCGGTCGTCTCCTGGGCACCTGCTGAGCCCGGCGAACGATAAAACGTTCGCGAGCGCCGGCTCCGCGTACCACTGTACGCACTCGACGCTGCTGTACTGGGAGCGCTGGGTCTGCTCCTCGGTTCTTCTACACTTAGGTGGCCTGTGTCCCCACCAGATACGACGGGACAGCATGGCGGTGAGTCATCACACACCTGAGTGTGTGCTGACTCCCCGCCATGGAGGGATTCTCCGATCGCGGGGCGACCGGTACCCTCCTGGTGTATAGTTTCAAGGTTCACCTTTTTCATGTTGATTTTTGTTGTTATTTTGTTTTTTAACGTGGTTGTCTTCCACTTTGGTCCCGCACACTCGGCCAAACGCCGGCGGGACTGCGCCGGACGGCCGGGCGAGCAAGCTCACTCAGCCGAACAACACCACCATCACGGCGCCACAGCTCCGATACAACGGAGCTGCGGGCCGACGCCGAACGACCGAACAGGCGCACCCATCCGGCCAACACGACTCACCGCGGTGTCGGGAAGACACCGGGCCCGCCTCCTGGTTTCAGCGAGATGCCTACGCCAGGAGGCTCCAACCGAGTGGTTCTTTTATAGAGGTGTCCTTCCTCGCAGACACCGCCACGTGGCAGTGCCCACCGGTTCTGACTTGCGCCAGGGTTCCGGCTTCGGCAGCCTGAAGGCTGCCTAATACAGCCCCCGTGAAGGGGGCCCCCGTACCGAGCGGGAGCTCAGGTACGGTATGCCCCAGGCCACTCCATAATGGGCTTCTATAGACGAGAAGTCCAAGGAGTGGCCGTATCACGCCTGTCCACGCCGGGTCAGGACCGTGATTTCCCCCCCTGTGTCGGAGCATTAGCCACGGCTCGCCCAGATGGAAGGGCGAGCACACGAGGAGGTTCTCCGACATTGGCACCCCCCCCAACCTAACCTAACCTAACCTTTTTTTTTTTTTTTTTTTTTTTTTTTTTTTTTAACCCGGGGGAATCCGTTATGGATACCCGCGTGCCAGGACGCACGCGGGTTATGTCCGACTCGCACGGACTAAACCTAACCGGGGTGTCCTCTTTCTCCGCTTCTAGTGGGCGGGTGTCGTGGGAACAAGGTCACAACAACCACAACACCCGCAGCGGTCAGCCACACCTCCCGTGTAAAGAGCGGGAGGGGCTTCCTTCAGTGGTGTCGCCCTATGGGTAGGGGGGACGACATCCTACTAGGTGCAGTGTGCAGACACGACACTACCGACCTGGGGGGGACCTGGCGTTGCACAGCCGGCGGTAGTCCTGGTACCGCGGGCCGTGAGTCCCCGTCAAGGAGGAAGGCCGCGATGGAGCGTCGCGGCCCGCCTTCGCCCGACTCGCCTGCGGCGGATCGGATCAGCGAGAGGATCCAGTTCCCTGATCCGCTCCGCCTCCTCCTTGAGCGAGATCACGTCCTCGCTGAACGTGATCATCGCCGTCCACGCCGCCTCACTGTCGACCATCGCCTGGGTGATGGTCGAGAGCGTTAGGTCGGCGCCGACTACGTCGACAAGAGCTGCGCGTTGACGGCTCCACCCCGGGCACTCCGCCAGCGTGTGCGTGGCTGTGTCCTCGGGGTGGCCGCAGCTGTGGCACACCGGAGACGGCTCCCTCTTGGCCACCCGGAACAGATACTCACCGAAACAACCGTGTCCGGTGAGCATCTGCGCCAGGCGAAAGGTGACCGCCCCGTGCCGCCTGTCGACCCACTCCTGCAGGATGGGTCGGATCGCGTCGATGGTCAGAACACCGGCGCGAGGCTCTTCCAACCGCTCGGACCACCGCCTAAGAAGATCGCCCCGGAGGTCCTCCCTCCAGCACGCGACCTCCCTCGGCGGCGGGCCGACTCCCCGGGCCCTGGCCTCAGAGGTCCGGCAGAAAACTTCCGCCAACACCTCGGCCTCCAGGTCCCATGGTGGAGTTCCTGCGAGCACGCACGCGGCCTCGAGCGAGACCGTGCCGTACCCTCTCACGACCCTCAACGCCATCGTCCGCTGCGCCCGTCGCAGCAGCGCGATATTTTCGGCGTCGAGGGCCTCTACCCATATGGGCGCCCCGTATAGTGCCATCGAGCGAACCACCGACGTGTAAAGGCGTCGGCAGCTGCCCGAGGGCCCACCGAGATTCGGGAGCAGACAACCAAGCGCCCTCGCAGCACCCACGAGTCGGGGCGCGAGTCCCTGGAAGTGCTCCCGGAAGCACCATCGGCTATCGAGGACGATGCCCAGATAACGCATCGTCTTTCGTATGCCGATCGATACTCCGCCCACCACAATGTGCGCTCCAGCCGGCGGCGCCGACCGAGGGGATGAAAAACAAACCGCCTCGGACTTCTGCAAGGCGACATCCAACCCAATAAGGCGGATTCGCCTCACGAAGTGGGCCACTCCGGCTGTTGCTCTGAGAGCCGCCTCCCTATAAGTATCCCCCTGCGCGGTGACGAGGGTATCGTCAGCGTAACACGTTACGCTGACCCCCCGAAGAGTCGCACCGCGCAGCACCCAGTCATAGCCGACGTTCCACAGCAGGGGTCCTAAAACGGAGCCCTGCGGAACGCCGCACGACATTGCTCTCAGAGCGGCGCCACCATCCTGTGTCGGATAGGTGACTGCCCGTTGGGAGAGGTAGGACAGAACTACCCTCCGCAGGCAGTCCGGCACACGATGGTAGCGCAGCGCCTCATGGATGCAGCTCCAGGGGAGGGTGTTAAAAGCATTGGCGATGTCTAAACTCACCGCCAATACCACCCCGGTCCCCGAAGCCGCGTCCTTCACTAGGGACTGCACCCGGCGGATCGCGTCCACCGTCGACCGGGCTCTGCGGAAACCATACTGGACATCGCAGAGACCCGGCCCTGGACCGTCCAGGTGCTCGACGATACGGTGGGCGAGCACACGCTCGAACACCTTCCCGATATCGTCGAGCAACACGATGGGCCGATAGGCCGAAGGCGAATCCGCCGGTCGTCCCTCCTTCTTGATGAGGACAAGTTTCCCCACCTTCCACCTGCGGGGAAACTTGCCCTGTTCCAGGCAGGAGGTAAACAGCCGTGCCACTCTCTCTTCTAAGGCATCGGGCAGAGCCAATGCCCAGGCCCGACCGGGAATACCGTCGGGCCCTGGGGCGGTGTTCTTGGCCTTGAGCCTTGCAACCGCCGCCCTCAGATGCCCGGGAGTGACCTCGGGCGATGCTGTTTCCTCCGCGTGCACAAATCCTCTACTGCTCTCCGCGACATCGTCGCCGACCATGGGAGGGGGAGCGAACTCTCCCCGGTCGGGGAACAGAGCTGCTACTATCTGTTCCACGAGCGCAGGCTGGAGCGATTGCGTCACCGGGGGGGCCCAGGGACGGAGCTTTTGACGCACCGTCCTATACGGCCTCCCCCACGGGTCGCGGTCGATCGACTCCAGCATTGCCTCCCAAGCCCTTTTCTTGGACTCGGCGATTTCCGCGCGCAGGGCGGCTTTCGCCTCCCTGTACGCGTCGTACAGCCGAGTCTCCAGGGCTTCGTCGCGACGTCGTCTTCGCCGGCTTCGGGTGTACCTGCGGCGCGCCGCCACGCACGCAGCACGGAGCTGCGCTAGCTGGGGCGACCACCAATACACCCTACGATGTGGAGAGGGGGGCCCGACGCGAGGCATGCTGGCGTCGCACACCTGCGTCATGGCCGCGTTGAGCCAACCGGCTTCCTCATCCACATCCACCGGACCCTCCGGCACTGGAATCCAACTTTGGACCAAGGCGGCCTCCGCGAGACGCTCGCGGTTCAGCCGCCTTAGGGCCCATCTCGGGTTGTCCTCCCCACGCGGAGGACCACCCAGGCTGTTCGGGGCAACCGGGAGGGGGGAGATTCGGAACCGAATGTATCGGTGGTCCGATAACGTCTCGACCCCCTCCAGGACTTCCCAGCCTTGGACACGGGGCACCAGAGCGGGGGACGCGAACGTGAGGTCCACGATAGACCCGCTCTGTTGCCGCACCCGCGTGTCGACGGTCCCCCGGTTGAGCAGAATCAACCCGGACGAGACCAACCAATCTTCCAGTGCCTCCCCCCGCGGACAAGTAGCGGGGGATCCCCATGCCGTGGACTTGGCGTTGAAATCGCCAGCCACGAGCACGGGTGAAGGGTGAGCCTGTCGCACGAGCGTTCCCAGCTCCTCCAGGGTACGCTCGAAACAAGACAGGCTCCGATTCGGAGAGCAGTACGCTCCGACCACCGTCACCGAACCCACGGCGGCTGCCACGCAACAGCGCCCCCTCCTGATCCTCAATAAGGGGGGCGCACCAGCAGCCGCGCGCGAGACCAGAGCCACCAAGCCCTCCCGGTCAACCGCCCAATGCGAATCGGGCGGGATAGGTCGGTAGGGCTCGGTGATTATCCCTACTCCGGTCTGCCACTGCGCCATGCTCTGGATGTAAAGGTCCTGAGCGGCGGCGCAGTGGTTTAGGTTCGCCTGGAGCACGCCGATAGTCCCACTAATCGGTGACCATCGGCGCTACCTCTACAGGCCTTGGGGACGGTGGATCGGGCCTAGACGGGGCTATGACGCCGCCGCCAGCCTTCTGCCCCGACACCACGGGCTTTGCCTTTTGAGGCTTCTTCTTTCTCTTCTTCTTCTTCTTCGGCTTGGGAGTAGTGCACGCTGCACTCCCAAGCCGGTGATCCGCCGGCTTGTCTGCCGCCTCGCACAGAGCGCAGCGCAAGGCGGCAGTGCAATGGGCCATAAGGTGCCCCGGCGCGCCGCAGCGGTAGCAGTAGTCGCTGCGGTCTACGTCCGAGGGGCACTTGGCCTTCGTGTGCCCGGTGTGGAGGCACCGGTAACACCGAAGGGGCTTGGGGTCGACGAGCTTCACTTGAGCCGCCGACCACCCCACCAGTAGCCTCCCGGCCGCAGCCAATTTCTTGGCCGCGGCCACCGGGCACTTAACAAATACTACCCCGAGGCCTCGCCAGTCCCGGTGTAAAGAGCCGGGTCTGGCAGTACCCTCGGGGCACCCGCCGGCGGACTCCACGCTGGCCGCCACCTCTGCCGCGGAGACGGAGTCATCCAGCCCGGAGATGCGCAGTTCTGCACACCTCACAGGCCTGGAGACCGTTACCGTCTCCGCAGGGAGGACCTCTCGCAGCCTTGCTGCTAGGCGGTCCGCCCTCGCCTCTCGATCCTCGCCTCCGATCTCGAGGAGGCGGGCTCCGGTGGCGGCCGTCTTGATCTTCACGCCCTCCGTGATCCCCAGCTGGGCCAACTTGATGGAGGCCTTGGCAGCTTTAATGAGCGCCTCGTAGCTAGCGCCCCCCTCGGCGGCAGCCGGCCGCAGCGTGAGAACTACAGCCGCCGTCGACGGGGGACGCAGATTGGCGCCGGGCTTGCTCTGGGGAGCAGCGGAGGGCTTTCTTCGGCGTGGAGTAGGAGGAGGAGGAGGAGGCCTGGTGGAAGCCGGGGTCGCCTTAGCGGCCTTCCCCTTCCTCGTTCCTTTCTTCTTGGCCGCCACCACACTCCACGGTACCTCCGTGGGGACTGGTGGTGGCGGAACTGGTCGAGACTCCGGGGCTGCTGGAGCGGCCGCAGGAGCGGCTGCAGGAGCGGCCGCAGCGACGGCAGCGGCCTTCCCCTTCTTGCTTCTGCCCGACTTCTTCTTCCCCTTGGATTTGGGGACATCCAAGCCGGGCAGAGGCGCAGGCGACGTCGAAACCGGTGGTGGAGCCACCACTACCTCCGTGGACTGGCCTGAAGCCATCCGCGGAGAAGGCAACGCAGGATCGGAGGGGGCGACATTGGGTCGGGTCTCCCGGCCAAGCCTGGCCTCAATTGGCGCGATCCGGTCGGCCACCAATTCGCCGACGACCAACCTCACCGCACGCATTACCTCCTCCTGGAGCGATGACCCTCCTGCTTCGATGGGGAAAGTTGGAGCAGGCGGCGCCACTGCCGCCGGCCGGCTCAAGGCCGCAATCTCCGCTCGCAGCTCCGTTAGCTGGAGAGCTTGCTGCTTGATCCCCGCAGCCTGCTCCTCCAGCTTCCGGGTCTGCAGCTCCAGCAGAGCCGCTTGCCTGGAAACCTCCTTTTCCAAAAGCAGCGTCTCCTCCGACGCCGTTCTCCGCCTGAGCTCGTCGAAGACTGCCTGAAGGGTATACGACGCGTCATTAATGACGCGTACGTATGTCCCCTTCAGGTTCTTCGACCTCGCCCCGACCATGCCGAGGGCGTCCAGCCCCTCCCTAGCCCACTGGCATAGGGTCGCGCTAGGCGCTGTCCGCGCTGACTCCGCCGGGCAGGAGTAACCCTCCGCCCTCGGCTTGCCCTCCGACGGAGGACGGCGGCGGATGGCCGCTGTCTTGGCCGCAACCTCCTCCTCCGCGTCGAGGTCAAGGGCCAGGCGCCTCTGCGCGTTGAGCTCGGCCTGCGCCGCCGCAAGGCCGACGTACCGGCCCGTGGTAGGGGGGCGACCCCTGCCCCTTTTGCTCACGGGCTTTCTGTTGGGTTCCGGCTTCCCACCACCACTTTCCGCAGCAGACCCTGCGGAACTGGTGGTATCTGGAGGCGACGTTGAAGCCTGCCGCTTCCGCTGGAACACCGGAGGAGTGGTGACGTTCTCCCCGATGGGGGTGCCGAGGCTCGCCCGGAAGAACGTCTGGTTCCCCCGGTCCTCCTGCACTATGACGTCGTCCCCAGCCTCCGATGAGTCCCGGGTGGAGCTGGCGTTCGTCGGGCGTATGAACAGCCGCTTCAGGACCACCACGGGTCTCCTGCCACGGGGTGTGGTTGCGGGCGTCACACTCTTCTTGGCCGTCCTAGTGAGGGACGGCGACCTCGACGGCGGGAGACCGGCACTCGTCGCCAGAGGCGACGCCTCGGTCTCCTCTGCCTTCGATCCCCCACTGACTATGCTCGTCCTTGTCGGGGACGGCGACCTCGACTGGGAACGACCGGCTCTCGTCGCCAAAGGCGACGCCTCGGTCGTCTCCTGGGCACCTGCTGAGCCCGGCGAACGATAGAACGTTCGCGAGCGCCGGCTCCGCGTACTGCTGTACGCACTCGACGTTCTGGGAGCGGAACTGCTCCCCGGTTCTGGTACATTTCGGTGGCCTGTGTCCCCACCAGATACGTCGGGACTGCATGGCGTTGAGTCATCACACACCTGAATGTGTGATGACTCCCCGCCATGGAGGGATTCTCCGGTCGCGGGGCGACCGGTACCCTCCTGGTGTGTTGTTGTAAGGTTCACCTTTTTCATGTTTTTTGTTGTTTTTTGTTGTTTTATTTTGTTTTTTAACGTGGTTGTCTTCCACTTTGGTCCCGCACACTCGGCCAAACGCCGGCGGGACGACACCGGACGGCCGAGCGGGCAAGCCCACTCAGCCGAACACCGCCATCACGGCGCCACAGCTCCGATGCAACGGAGCTGCGGGCCGACGCCGAACGACCGAACAGGCGCACCCATCCGGCCAACACGACTCACCACGGTGTCGGGAAGACACCGGGCCCGCCTCCTGGTTTCAGCGAAATGCCTACGCCAGGAGGCTCCAACCGAGTGGTTCTTTTATAGAGGTGTCCTTCCTCGCAGACACCGCCACGTGGCAGTGCCCACCGGTTCTGACTTGCGCCAGGGTTCCGGCTTCGGCAGCCTGAAGACTGCCTAATACAGCCCCCGTGAAGGGGGCCCCCGTACCGAGCGGGAGCTCAGGTACGGTATGCCCCAGGCCACTCCATAATGGGCTTCTATAAACGAGAAGTCCAAGGAGTGGCCGTCTCACGCCTGTCCACGCCGGGTCAGGACCGTGATTTCCCCCCCTGTGTGTCGGAGCATTAGCCACTGGTAAAGTCGTTCCCAGTGTTGCCCAGGGTGCACCGGCTCGCCCAGATGGAAGGGCGAGCACACGAGGAGGTTCTCCGACATTGGCACCCCAACCTAACCTAACCTAACCTAACCTAACCTAACCTTTTTTTTTTTTTTTTTTTTTTTTTTTTTTTTTTTTTTTTTTTTTTTTTTCGCTGGGAAAAATGCGTTACGCATTCCCTCCCGTCGGGGGACGAGAGGGATATGTGGGACTCCCCGGGAATAGATTCCCGGTATACCCACTAAACGACCCAGCGGCACTCCCGCATCGCCTTTCTTGGAGGGGGTCTGGGAAACTGGCAGAGCCTTTACGTCCAGTCCCCCTCCGGCGATTGCCCGCCTAATCGCGGCGGGCCCTTCACGCCCCTCCCGAGCGCGGGGAAGGGCTCGAGGATGGCCGTGAGTGCCCGGTCATCCTCGTACGGCGGGGTGATGGGCAGTGCAATGCGGGTGAGGGCGCCCCCGCGCCTGTCACCCGCTGCTCATCACCGGGGGGAGGGAGGGCGGCCGCGTGCCCGCCCTCTCCTGCCCCTCCTTCGTCGGCGGAGTTGCGGCGCGAGAGGATCGTCCTCCCGCGCGCGCTCCGCCACCTCCTTCTGTGACATTACGTCTTCACAGAAGGAGGCGACCGCTGCCCACGCCTCCTCGCTCCCCAGCATGGCCCTTACCAAGCTGGAGAGCGAAAGGTCCGGCCCGACCACCGCGACAAGACTGCGGCGCCGCTCGGACCACGACGCGCAAACCTCTAGGGTGTGCTGCGCCGTGTCCTCCGCCGCGCCACAGTCGTGGCACGACGGGCTCCCCTCTCTCCCGATCCGGTGCAGGTACGATCCAAAACAGCCGTGTCCGGACAGCACCTGCACCAGCCGGAAAGAGAGGAAACCACTTGGTCGCTCGAGCCAGTCCTTCAAGACAGGCCCGAGCGCGTCCAAAGTTCGGCGGCCAAAATATGCGGCGGTGAGGTCCACCGTCCAGTGATGGACGATGGCCTCCCTCGCCTCTCGCCGAACGGCCTCCCTCTCCTCAGGGGCGGGGCGCTCCCCGAGCGCCCTACGCCCCGCCGTCCATTCGTACACTCTGGCGAGCACCCACGCCTCGAGCTCCCAAGGGGGGGTGCCCGCCAGAGCGCACGCCGCCGCGAAGCTTACCGACCGGTAGCTTCGCGACACTCTCTGGGCGATGGCCCTTTGAGGCGCCCGGAGTGCTGTGGCATTCTCCCTCCTTTGGAGGGAGTCTGCCCAGATGGGCGCCCCGTACAGAGCCATACTCTTCAAAATGCCGGCGTACAAACGCCGGCACCGCCCACTTGGCCCTCCCAAGTTTGGCATGAGCCATGAGAGGGCCTTCGCCGCCTTCAGCAGGCGCGACGACAGCCCGCTGAAGTGCGGGCTGAAGTGCCACCTGCTGTCCAGCGTAAGGCCCAGATATTTCATCTGGGCCTTTACCTCTACCCTGACGCCCTCCACAAAGATGTGGGCGTCAGGTGGTGGGGGGCGCTGCCGAGGCCCGTGGAAGAACACGGCCTCGGTTTTGTGCAGCGCCACTGTTAGTCCTAGGCGACGGATCCTCCCCGCGACCAGGGATCCGCCCGCCGAGGCCAGACTGGCCGCCTCCCTAAAGTTCCCTCCCCGGGCAGTGAGCAGAGTGTCATCCGCATAGCAGATGACACTCGTGCCACGGAGGAGGGCTCCCCTCAGCAGCCAGTCGAATCCGATGTTCCACAGAAGTGGTCCTAAGACTGATCCCTGCGGAACACCGGACTCGACGCTGTATCGCCGTAGCTGGCCAGCTTTATCTACGAGGAGGACTGTTCGATCCTCCAAGTAGCTGGCCAGTAGGCCCCTCAGGTACCGAGGCACTCCATGGAAACGGAGTGCCTCGAGTATAGTTGAGTGGGGAACGGAGTTGAACGCGTTGGCTATGTCAAACGACACAGCCAACACTCCGTCCCCAGCCTCAACGGCCTCCTTCACGCGGCCCTTCAACAGGGCCAGGGCGTCCACCGTGGAACGCTCAGTGCGGAAACCGAACTGAGCGTCCGACAGGTCCGGCCCGACCACCCGCAGATGTTCGTTCAGCCGAGCGGCTACTATCCCCTCGAACATCTTACCGACCTCATCGAGCAAAACGATGGGTCGGTATGCCGAGGGGGAATCCGCTGGACGCCCTTCCTTTCGGAGGAGGCATAGCCGCCCCTCCTTCCATGGTTTCGGGAACCTCCTCGACGCGAAACACGCGTCAAAGAGGACCCGAAACCGTTCCGCCATTTCGGTGGCGGCTATTGCCACCACCCTCGCGGGCACGCCGTCCGGCCCAGGGGCCGTCTTCTTCGCACGGAGGCGAAGTGTCTCCGTGCGGAGTTCCGCCTCCGTGAGGAGAGGAGCCTCCTCGTCCTCCTCCTGATCCTCCTCCACAGCGGGCCCACCTGCTGGAGGGTCCATTGCTGGCGGGGTGAAATTGGCCCTGCTGGGAAACAGGGACCGGACCACCCCGTCCAGCAACGTCGGCTCGAGGGTCTCCGACACCGGGGGGCCAAAGGGGCGCAGTTTGTTCCGCGCCACCTTATAAGGCCTCCCGAAAGGGTCTCTGTCGAGGCCCTCCAGCAGCTCGGCTCGCGCCGAGTCCTGCGCGGCGAACATCGCGGACTTGAGGACCTTCTTTGCCTCTACGTACAGGTTGTAGAGGCGGTCCTCGTTAGCCTGGTCGCGTGTTCGCCGCCGCCGGCTCCTGGCGTACTCCCGCCGGGCCGCCACGCAGGCAGCTCGAAGCCTCGCCAACTCCACCGACCACCAGTGGACGGCGCGTTTGGGAGGCGGACGACGAGACCGAGGCATACTTGAATTGCATACCTCGGTCAACGACCCGCGTAGCTGGGTCGCGGCAGCGTCTACGTCTGGGACATCCATGGCAGGCGAAAGCCAGTCCTGGACGAAAGCCGCCTCTTTGGCCACATCCCTGTCCAGGTGGACGAGGGCCCACCGTGGGAATGGGGATTGGCCCAGGCGGGCCACTCTCTGGGGGCCCTCGGTGGAGATCTCGAACAGCACGTAACGGTGGTCCGAGAAAGTCTCCACCATGTCCACCCGCCAATTCTCCACGCGTGCGGCTAGTGCGGGGGAGGCAAAGGTGACGTCCACAATTGATCCACCCAGCCGTCGCACGCACGTCTGAATTCTCCCCCTGTTCAAGAGGGAGAGACCGGAGGAGGCCGCCCAGAGTTCCAGCGCCCGCCCGCGCTCGTCGGTGGCGGGGTTACCCCAAACCACCGACTTAGCGTTCAGGTCTCCCAGAACGGAGACCTGACGCGGCGCCAACCTGCCGACCACTGCGGCGAGGACTTGTAAGAAATCCTCGAACTCAGACAGTGGGCGGTTTGGGGAGAAATATACGCCTACAAAGGCTATTTCCCCCCACGCGGAACCTAACCTAACCTAACCTAACCTAACCTAACCTTTTTTTTTTTTTTTTTTTTTTTTTTAACCCGGGGGAATCCGTTATGGATACCCGCGTGCCAGGACGCACGCGGGTTATGTCCGACTCGCACGGACTAAACCTAACCGGGGTGTCCTCTTTCTCCGCTTCTAGTGGGCGGGTGTCGTGGGAACAAGGTCACAACAACCACAACACCCGCAGCGGTCAGCCACACCTCCCGTGTAAAGAGCGGGAGGGGCTTCCTTCAGTGGTGTCGTCCTATGGGTAGGGGGGACGACATCCTACTAGGTACAGTGTGCAGACACGACACTACCGACCTGGGGGGACCTGGCGTTGCACAGCCGGCGGTAGTCCTGGTACCGCGGGCCGTGAGTCCCCGTCAAGGAGGAAGGCCGCGATGGAGCGTCGCGGCCCGCCTTCGCCCGACTCGCCTGCGGCGGATCGGATCAGCGAGAGGATCCAGTTCCCTGATCCGCTCCGCCTCCTCCTTGAGCGAGATCACGTCCTCGCTGAACGTGATCATCGCCGTCCACGCCGCCTCACTGTCGACCATCGCCTGGATGATGGTCGAGAGCGTTAGGTCGGCGCCGACTACGTCGACAAGAGCTGCGCGTTGACGGCTCCACCCCGGGCACTCCGCCAGCGTGTGCGTGGCTGTGTCCTCGGGGTGGCCGCAGCTGTGGCACACCGGAGACGGCTCCCTCTTGGCCACCCGGAACAGATACTCACCGAAACAACCGTGTCCGGTGAGCATCTGCGCCAGGCGAAAGGTGACCGCCCCGTGCCGCCTGTCGACCCACTCCTGCAGGATGGGTCGGATCGCGTCGATGGTCAGAACACCGGCGCGAGGCTCTTCCAACCGCTCGGACCACCGCCTAAGAAGATCGCCCCGGAGGTCCTCCCTCCAGCACGCGACCTCCCTCGGCGGCGGGCCGACTCCCCGGGCCCTGGCCTCAGAGGTCCGGCAGAAAACTTCCGCCAACACCTCGGCCTCCAGGTCCCATGGTGGAGTTCCTGCGAGCACGCACGCGGCCTCGAGCGAGACCGTGCCGTACCCTCTCACGACCTTCAACGCCATCGCCCGCTGCGCCCGTCGCAGCAGCGCGATATTTTCGGCGTCGAGGGCCTCTACCCATATGGGCGCCCCGTATAGTGCCATCGAGCGAACCACCGACGTGTAAAGGCGTCGGCAGCCGCCCGAGGGCCCACCGAGATTCGGGAGCAGACGACCAAGCGCCCTCGCAGCACCCACGAGTCGGGGCGCGAGTCCCTGGAAGTGCTCCCGGAAGCACCATCGGCTATCGAGGACGATGCCCAAATAACGCATCGTCTTTCGTATGCCGATGGACACTCCGCCCACCACAATGTGCGCTCCAGCCGGCGGCGCCGACCGAGGGGAAGAAAAACAAACCGCCTCGGACTTCTGCAAGGCGACATCCAACCCAATAAGGCGGATTCGCCTCACGAAGTGGGCCACTCCGGCTGTTGCTCTGAGAGCCGCCTCCCTATAGGTATCCCCCTGCGCGGTGACGAGGGTATCGTCAGCGTAACACGTTACGCTGACCCCCCGAAGAGTCGCACCGCGCAGCACCCAGTCATAGCCGACGTTCCACAGCAGGGGTCCTAAAACGGAGCCCTGCGGAACGCCGCACGACATTGCTCTCAGAGCGGCGCCACCATCCTGTGTCGGATAGGTGACTGCCCGTTGGGAGAGGTAGGACAGAACTACCCTCCGCAGGCAGTCCGGCACACGATGGTAGCGCAGCGCCTCATGGATGCAGCTCCAGGGGAGGGTGTTAAAAGCATTGGCGATGTCTATACTCACCGCCAATACCACCCCGTTCCCCGAAGCCGCGTCCTTCACTAGGGACTGCACCCGGCGGATCGCGTCCACCGTCGACCGGGCTCTGCGGAAACCATACTGGACATCGCAGAGACCCGGCCCGGGACCGTCCAGGTGCTCGACGATACGGTGGGCGAGCACACGCTCGAACACCTTCCCGATATCGTCGAGCAACACGATGGGCCGATAGGCCGAAGGCGAATCCGCCGGTCGTCCCTCCTTCTTGATGAGGACAAGTTTCCCCACCTTCCACCTGCGGGGAAACTTGCCCTGTTCCAGGCAGGAGGTAAACAGCCGTGCCACTCTCTCTTCTAAGGCATCGGGCAGAGCCAATGCCCAGGCCCGACCGGGAATACCGTCGGGCCCTGGGGCGGTGTTTTTGGCCTTGAGCCTTGCAACCGCCGCCCTCAGATGCCCGGGAGTGACCTCGGGCGATGCTGTTTCCTCCGCGTGCACAAGTCCTCTACTGCTCTCCGCGACATCGTCGCCGACCATGGGAGGGGGAGCGAACTCTCCCCGGTCGGGGAACAGAGCTGCTACTATCTGTTCCACGAGCGCAGGCCGGAGCGATTGCGTCACCGGGGGGGCCCAGGGACGGAGCTTTTGACGCACCGTCCTATACGGCCTCCCCCACGGGTCGCGGTCGATCGACTCCAGCATTGCCTCCCAAGCCCTTTTCTTGGACTCGGCGATTTCCGCGCGCAGGGCGGCTCTCGCCTCCCTGTACGCGTCGTACAGCCGAGTCTCCAGGGCTCCGTCGCGACGTCGTCTTCGCCGGCTTCGGGTGTACCTGCGGCGCGCCGCCACGCACGCAGCACGGAGCTGCGCTAGCTGGGGCGACCACCAATACACCTTACGATGTGGAGAGGGGGGCCCGACGCGAGGCATACTAGCGTCGCACACCTGCGTCATGGCCGCGTTGAGCCAATCGGCTTCCTCATCCACATCCGCCGGACCCTCCGGCACTGGAATCCAACTTTGGACCAAGGCGGCCTCCGCGAGACGCTCGCGGTTCAGCCGCCTTAGGGCCCATCTCGGGTTGTCCTCCCCACGCGGAGGACCACCCAGGCTGTTCGGGGCAACCGGAAGGGGGGAGATTCGGAACCGAATGTATCGGTGGTCCGATAACGTCTCGACCCCCTCCAGGACTTCCCAGCCTTGGACACGGGGCACCAGAGCGGGGGACGCGAACGTGAGGTCCACGATAGACCCGCTCTGTTGCCGCACCCGCGTGTCGACGGTCCCCCGGTTGAGCAGAATCAACCCGGACGAGACCAACCAATCTTCCAGTGCCTCCCCCCGCGGACAAGTAGCGGGGGATCCCCATGCCGTGGACTTGGCGTTGAAGTCGCCAGCCACGAGCACGGGTGAAGGGTGAGCCTGTCGCACGAGCGTTCCCAACTCCTCCAGGGTACGCTCGAAACAAGACAGGCTCCGATTCGGAGAGCAGTACGCTCCGACCACCGTCACCGAACCCACGGCGGCCGCCACGCAACAGCGCCCCCTCCTGATCCTCAATAAGGGGGGCGCACCGGCAGCCGCGCGCGAGACCAGAGCCACCAAGCCCTCCCGGTCAACCGCCCAATGCGAATCGGGCGGGATAGGTCGGTAGGGCTCGGTGATTATCCCTACTCCGGTCTGCCACTGCGCCATGCTCTGGATGTAAAGGTCCTGAGCAGCGGCGCAGTGGTTTAGGTTCGCCTGGAGCACGCCGATAGTCCCACTAATCTGTGACCATCGGCGCTACCTCAACAGGCCTTGGGGACGGTGGATCGGGCCTAGACGGGGCTATGACGCCACCGCCAGCCTTCTGCCCCGACTCCACGGGCTTTGCCTTTAGAGGCTTCTTCTTCTTCTTCTTCTTTTTCTTCGGCTTGGGAGTGGTGCACGCTGCACTCCCAAGCCGGTGATCCGCCGGCTTGTCTGCCGCCTCGCACAAAGCGCAGCGCAAGGCGGCAGAGCACTGGGCCATTAGGTGCCCCGGCGCGCCGCAGCGGTAGCAGTAGTCGCTGCGGTCCACGTCCGAGGTGCACTTGGCCTTCGTGTGCCCGGTGTGGAGGCACCGGTAACACCGAAGGGGCTTGGGGTCGACGAGCTTTACCTGAGCCGCCGACCACCCCACCAGTAGCCTCCCGGTCGCAGCCAATTTCTTGGCCGCGGCCACCGGGCACTTGACGAATACTACCCCGAGGCCTCGCCAGTCCCGGTGTAAAGAGCCGGGTCTGGCCGTACCCTCGGGGCACCCGCCGGCGGACTCCACGCTGGCCGCCACCTCAGCCGCGGAGACGGAGTCATCCAGCCCGGAGATGCGCAGTTCTGCACACCTCACAGGCCTGGAGACCGTTACCGTCTCCGCAGGGAGGACCTCTCGCAGCTTTGCCGCTAGGCGGTCCGCCCTCGCCTCTCTATCCTCGCCTCCGATCTCGAGGAGGCGGGCTCCGGTGGCGGCCGTCTTAATTTTGACGCCCTCCGTGATCCCCAGCTGGGCCAACTTGATAGAGGCCTTTGCGGCCTTTAAGAGCGCCTCGTAGCTAGCGCCCCCCTCGGCGGCAGCCGGCCGCAGCGTGAGAACTACAGCCGCCGTCGACGGGGGACGCAGGTTGGCGCCGGGCTTGCTCTGGGGAGCAGCGGAGGGCTTTCTCCGGCGTGGAGTAGGAGGAGGAGGAGGAGGCCGCCGGGTGGAAGCCGGGGTCGCCTTGGCGGCCTTCCCCTTCCTCTTCTCCTTCTTCTTTGCCGCCACCACGCTCCACGGTTCCTCCGTGGGGACTGGTGGTGGCGGGACTGGTCGGGGCTCCGGGGCTGCTGGAGCGGCCGCAGGAGCAGCTGCAGGAACGGCAGCGGCCTTCCCCTTCTTGGCTCTGCCCGACTTCTTCTTCCCCCTGGATTTGGGGACATCCAAGCCGGGCAGAGGCGCAGGCGACGTCGAGACCGGTGGTGGTGGAGCCACCACTGCCTCCATGGACTGGCCTGGGGCCATCCGCGGAGAAGGCAACGCGGGATCGGAGGGGCCGACATTGGGTCGGGTCTCCCGGCCAAGCCTGGCCTCAATTGGCGCGATCCGGTCGGCCACCAGTTCGCCGACGACCAACCTCACCGCACGCATTACCTCCTCCTGGAGCGATGACCCTCCTGCTTCGATGGGGAAAGTTGGAGCAGGCGGCGCCACTGCCGCCGGCCGGCTTAAGGCCGCAATCTCCGCCCTCAGCTGTATTAATTGGAGAGCTTGCTGTTTAATTTCTGCAGCCTGCTCTTCCAGCTTCAAGGTCTGCAGCTCCAACTGAGCCGCTTGTCTGCCGACCTCTTTCTCGAGCAGCAGCGTCTCCTCTGAGGCCGTCCTCCGCCTGAGCTCGTCAAAGACTGCCTGAAGGGTATACGACGCGTCATTAATGACGCGTACATATGTTCCCTTCAGGTTCTTTGACCTCGCTCCGACCATGCCAAGGGCGTCCAGCCCCTCCCTAGCCCACTGGCATAGGGTCGCGCTCGGCGCTGTCCGGGCTAACTCCGCCGGACAGGAGTAGCCCTCCGCCCTCGGCTTGCCCTCCGACGGGGGACGGCGGCGGATGGCCGCTGTCTTGGCCGCAACCTCCTCTTCCGCGTCGAGGTCCAGGGCCAGGCGCCTCTGCGCGTTGAGCTCGGCCTGCGCCGCCGCAAGGCCGACGTACCGGCCCGTGGTAGGGGGGCGACCCCTGCCCCTTTTACTCGCAGGCTGCCTGGGCAGTTTCGGCTTCCCACCACTTTTCCTCGCAGAGTCTGCGGAACTTGTGGAATCTGGGGGCGACGTCGAAGCCTGGCGCTTCCGCTGGAACACCGGAGGAGTGGCGACGTTCTCTCCGGTCGGGGTGCCGAGACTCGCCCGGAAGAACGTCTGGTTCCCCCGGTCCTCCTGCACCATGACGTCGTCCTCAGCCTCCGATGAATCCCGGGTGGAACTGGGATTCATTGGGCGTATAAAGAGCCTTTTTAGGACCACTACGGGTCTCCTGCCACGGGGTGTGGTTGCGGGCATCACATCCCCCTTCTTGGCCGTCCTTGTGAGGGACGGCGACCTCGACGGCGGGAGACCGGCACTCGTCGCCAAAGGCGACGCCTCGGTCTCCTCTGCCTTCGCTCCCACACTTTCTGTGCTCGTCCTTGTCGGGGACGGCGACCTCGACTGAGAGCGACCGGCTCTCGTCGCCAAAGGCGACGCCTCGGTCGTCTCCTGGGCACCTGCTGAGCCCGGCGAACGATAAAACGTTCGCGAGCGCCGGCTCCGCGTACCACTGTACGCACTCGACGCTGTTTTTGTTTTGGGAGCGCTGGGTCTGCTCCCCGGTTCTGTCGCATTTCGGTGGCCTGTGTCCCCACCAGATACGACGGGACTGCATGGCGGTGAGTCATCACACACCTGAGTGTGTGCTGACTCCCCGCCATGGAGGGATTCTCCGGTCGCGGGGCGACCGGTACCCTCCTGGTGTAGTGTTTTGAGGTTCACCTTCTTCATGGTTGTAGTTGTTGTTATTTTGTTTTTTAACGTGGTTGTCTTCCACTTTGGTCCCGCACCCTCGGCCAAACGCCGGCGGGACTACACCGGACAGCTGAGCGAGCAAGCCCACTCAGCCGAACACCACCATCGCGGCGCCACAGCTCCGAAACAACGGAGCTGCGGGCCGACGCCGAACGACCGAACAGGCGCACCCATCCGGCCAACCCGACTCACCACGGTGTCGGGAAGACACCGGGCCCGCCTCCTGGTTTCAGCAAAATGCCTACGCCGGGAGGCTCCAACCGAGTGGTTCTTTTATAGAGGTGTCCTTCCTCGCAGACACCGCCCCGTGGCAGTGCCCACCGGTTCTGACTTGCGCCAGGGTTCCGGCTTCGGCAGCCTGAAGACTGCCTAATACAGCCCCCGTGAAGGGGGCCCCCGTACCGAGCGGGAGCTCAGGAACGGTATGCCCCGGGCCACTCCATACTGGGCTTCTATAAACGAGAAGTCCAAGGAGTGGCCGTCTCACGCCTGTCCACGCCGGGTCAGGACCGTGATTCCCTCCCCTGTGTCGGAGCATTAGCCACTGGTAAAGTCGTTCCCAGTGTTGCCCAGGGTGCACCGGCTCGCCCAGATGGAAGGGCGAGCACACGAGGAGGTTCTCCGACATTGGCACCCCAACCTAACCTAACCTAACCTTTTTTTTTTTTTTTTTTTTTTTAACCCGGGGGAATCCGTTATGGATACCCGCGTGCCAGGACGCACGCGGGTTATGTCCGACTCGCACGGACTAAACCTAACCGGGGTGTCCTCTTTCTCCGCTTCTAGTGGGCGGGTGTCGTGGGAACAAGGTCACAACATCCACAACACCCGCAACGGTCAGCCACACCTCCCGTGTAAAGAGCGGGAGGTGTGGCTTCCTTCAGTGGTGTCGTCCTATGGGTAGGGGGGACGACATCCTACTAGGTACAGTGTGCAGACACGACACTACCGACCTGGGGGGACCTGGCGTTGCACAGCCGGCGGTAGTCCTGGTACCGCGGGCCGTGAGTCCCCGTCAAGGAGGAAGGCCGCGATGGAGCGTCGCGGCCCGCCTTCGCCCGACTCGCCTGCGGCGGATCGGATCAGCGAGAGGATCCAGTTCCCTGATCCGCTCCGCCTCCTCCTTGAGCGAGATCACGTCCTCGCTGAACGTGATCATCGCCGTCCACGCCGCCTCACTGTCGACCATCGCCTGGATGATGGTCGAGAGCGTTAGGTCGGCGCCGACTACGTCGACAAGAGCTGCGCGTTGACGGCTCCACCCCGGGCACTCCGCCAGCGTGTGCGTGGCTGTGTCCTCGGGGTGGCCGCAGCTGTGGCACACCGGAGACGGCTCCCTCTTGGCCACCCGGAACAGATACTCACCGAAACAACCGTGTCCGGTGAGCATCTGCGCCAGGCGAAAGGTGACCGCCCCGTGCCGCCTGTCGACCCACTCCTGCAGGATGGGTCGGATCACGTCGATGGTCAGAACACCGGCGCGAGGCTCTTCCAACCGCTCGGACCACCGCCTAAGAAGATCGCCCCGGAGGTCCTCCCTCCAGCACGCGACCTCCCTCGGCGGCGGGCCGACTCCCCGGGCCCTGGCCTCAGAGGTCCGGCAGAAAACTTCCGCCAACACCTCGGCCTCCAGGTCCCATGGTGGAGTTCCTGCGAGCACGCACGCGGCCTCGAGCGAGACCGTGCCGTACCCTCTCACGACCCTCAACGCCATCGTCCGCTGCGCCCGTCGCAGCAGCGCGATTTTTTCGGCGTCGAGGGCCTCTACCCATATGGGCGCCCCGTATAGTGCCATCGAGCGAACCACCGACGTGTAAAGGCGTCGGCAGCTGCCCGAGGGCCCACCGAGATTCGGGAGCAGACAACCAAGCGCCCTCGCAGCACCCACGAGTCGGGGCGCGAGTCCCTGGAAGTGCTCCCGGAAGCACCATCGGCTATCGAGGACGATGCCCAAATAACGCATCGTCTTTCGTATGCCGATCGATACTCCGCCCACCACAATGTGCGCTCCAGCCGGCGGCGCCGACCGAGGGGAAGAAAAACAAACCGCCTCGGACTTCTGCAAGGCGACATCCAACCCAATAAGGCGGATTCGCCTCACGAAGTGGGCCACTCCGGCTGTTGCTCTGAGAGCCGCCTCCCTATAAGTATCCCCCTGCGCGGTGACGAGGGTATCGTCAGCGTAACACGTTACGCTGACCCCCCGAAGAGTCGCACCGCGCAGCACCCAGTCATAGCCGACGTTCCATAGCAGGGGTCCTAAAACGGAGCCCTGCGGAACGCCGCACGACATTGCTCTCAGAGCGGCGCCACCATCCTGTGTCGGATAAGTGACTGCCCGTTGGGAGAGGTAGGACAGAACTACCCTCCGCAGGCAGTCCGGCACACGATGGTAGCGCAGCGCCTCATGGATGCAGCTCCAGGGGAGGGTGTTAAAAGCATTGGCGATGTCTATGCTCACCGCCAATACCACCCCGGTCCCCGAAGCCGCGTCCTTCACTAGGGACTGCACCCGGCGGATCGCGTCCACCGTCGACCGGGCTCTGCGGAAACCATACTGGACATCGCAGAGACCCGGACCGGGACCGTCCAGGTGCTCGACGACACGGTGGGCGAGCACACGCTCGAACACCTTCCCGATATCGTCGAGCAACACGATGGGCCGATAGGCCGAAGGCGAATCCGCCGGTCGTCCCTCCTTCTTGATGAGGACAAGTTTCCCCACCTTCCACCTGCGGGGAAACTTGCCCTGTTCCAGGCAGGAGGTAAACAGCCGTGCCACTCTCTCTTCTAAGGCATCGGGCAGAGCCAATGCCCAGGCCCGACCGGGAATACCGTCGGGCCCTGGGGCGGTGTTCTTGGCCTTGAGCCTTGCAACCGCCGCCCTCAGATGCCCGGGAGTGACCTCGGGCGATGCTGTTTCCTCCGCGTGCACAAGTCCTCTACTGCTCTCCGCGACATCTTCGCCGACCATGGGAGGGGGAGAGAACTCTCCCCGGTCGGGAAACAGAGCTGCTACTATCTGTTCCACGAGCGCAGGCTGGAGCGATTGCGTCACCGGGGGGGCCCAGGGACGGAGCTTTTGACGCACCGTCCTATACGGCCTCCCCCACGGGTCGCGGTCGATCGACTCCAGCATTGCCTCCCAAGCCCTTTTCTTGGACTCGGCGATTTCCACGCGCAGGGCGGCTGTCGCCTCCCTGTACGCGTCGTACAGCCGAGTCTCCAGGGCTTCGTCGCGACGTCGTCTTCGCCGGCTTCGGGTGTACCTGCGGCGCGCCGCCACGCACGCAGCACGGAGCTGCGCTAGCTGGGACGACCACCAATACACCTTACGATGTGGAGAGGGGGGCCCGACGCGAGGCATGCTGGCGTCGCACACCTGCGTCATGGCCGCGTTGAGCCAACCGGCTTCCTCATCCACATCCACCGGACCCTCCGGCACTGGAATCCAACTTTGGACCAAGGCGGCCTCCGCGAGACGCTCGCGGTTCAGCCGCCTTAGGGCCCATCTCGGGTTGTCCTCCCCACGCGGAGGACCACCCAGGCTGTTCGGGGCAACCGGAAGGGGGGAGATTCGGAACCGAATGTATCGGTGGTCCGATAACGTCTCCGCCCCCTCCAGGACTTCCCAGCCTTGGACACGGGGCACCAGAGCGGGGGACGCGAACGTGAGGTCCACGATAGACCCGCTCTGTTGCCGCGCCCACGTGTCGACGGTCCCCCGGTTGAGCAGAATCAACCCGGACGAGACCAACCAATCTTCCAGTGCCTCCCCCCGCGGACAAGTAGCGGGGGATCCCCATGCCGTGGACTTGGCGTTGAAGTCGCCGGCCACGAGCACGGGAGAAGGGTGAGACTGCTCTCCGAATCGGAGCCTGTCTTGTTTCGAGCGTACCCTGGAGGAGCTGGGAACGCTCGAAACAAGACAGGCTCCGATTCGGAGAGCAGTACGCTCCGACCACCGTCACCGAACCCACGGCGGCCGCCACGCAACAGCGCCCCCTCCTGATCCTCAATAAGGGGGGCGCACCGGCAGCCGCGCGCGAGACCAGAGCCACCAAGCCCTCCCGGTCAACCGCCCAATGCGAATCGGGCGGGATAGGTCGGTAGGGCTCGGTGATTATCCCTACTCCGGTCTGCCACTGCGCCATGCTCTGGATGTAAAGGTCCTGAGCGGCGGCGCAGTGGTTTAGGTTCGCCTGGAGCACGCCGATAGTCCCACTAATCGGTGACCATCGGCGCTACCTCTACAGGCCTTGGGGACGGTGGATCGGGCCTAGACGGGGCAATGACGCCACCGCCAGCCTTCTGCCCCGACTCCACGGGCTTTGCCTTTTGAGGCTTCTTCTTCTTCTTTTTCTTTTTCTTCGGCTTGGGAGTGGTGCACGCTGCACTCCCAAGCCGGTGATCCGCCGGCTTGTCTGCCGCCTCGCACAAAGCGCAGCGCAAGGCGGCAGAGCACTGGGCCATTAGGTGCCCCGGCGCGCCGCAGCGGTAGCAGTAGTCGCTGCGGTCTACGTCCGAGGGGCACTTGGCCTTCGTGTGCCCGGTGTGGAGGCACCGGTAACACCGAAGGGGCTTGGGGTCGACGAGCTTCACTTGAGCCGCCGACCACCCCACCAGTAGCCTCCCGGCCGCAGCCAATTTCTTGGCCGCGGCCACCGGGCACTTAACAAATACTACCCCGAGGCCTCGCCAGTCCCGGTGTAAAGAGCCGGGTCTGGCAGTACCCTCGGGGCACCCGCCGGCGGACTCCACGCTGGCCGCCACCTCTGCCGCGGAGACGGAGTCATCCAGCCCGGAGATGCGCAGTTCTGCACACCTCACAGGCCTGGAGACCGTTACCGTCTCCGCAGGGAGGACCTCTCGCAGCCTTGCCGCTAGACGGTCCGCCCTCGCCTCTCTATCCTCGCCTCCGATCTCGAAGAGGCGGGCTCCGGTGGCGGCCGTCTTAATTTTCACGCCCTCCGTGATCCCCAGCTGGGCCAACTTTATGGAGGCCTTGGCCGCTTTGATGAGCGCCTCGTAGCTAGCGCCCCCTTCGGCGGCAGCTGGCCGTAGCGTGAGAACTACAGCCGCCGTCGACGGGGGACGCAGGTTGGCGCCGGGCTTGCTCTGGGGAGCAGCGGAGGGCTTTCTCCGGCGTGGAGTAGGAGGAGGAGGAGGAGGAGGCCGCCGGGTGGAAGCCGGGGTCGCCTTGGCGGCCTTCCCCTTCCTCTTCTCCTTCTTCTTGGCCGCCACCACGCTCCACGGTTCCTCCGTGGGGACTGGTGGTGGCGGGACTGGTCGGGGCTCCGGGGCTGCTGGAGCGGCCGCAGGAGCGGCTGCAGGAACGGCAGCGGCCTTCCCCTTCTTGGCTCTGCCCGACTTCTTCTTCCCCCTGGATTTGGGGACATCCAAGCCGGGCAGAGGCGCAGGCGACGTCGAAGCAGTTGGTGGTGGGGCCACCACTGCCTCCATGGACCGGCCGGGGGCCCTCCGCGGAGAGAACAAGACAGGGTCGGAGGGGGCGACACTAGATCGGGTCTCTCGGCCAAGTCTGGCCTCGATTGGTGCGATCCGGTCGGACACCAATTCGCCGATGGCCAGCCTCACCGCACGCAACACCTCCTCCTTGAGTGAGGACCCCCCTGCTTCCATGGGGCAAGCTGAAGCAGCCTGCGCCACTGCCGCCGGCCGGCTCAAGGCCGCGATCTCCGCCCGCAGCTGTATTAGTTCGAGAGCCTGCTGCTTTAACTCGGCAGCCTGCTCCTCCAGCTTACGTGTCTGCAGCTCCAGTTTAGCCGCTTGCCTGCCGACTTCCTTCTCCAGCAGCAGCGTCTCCTCCGAGGCCGTTCTCCGCCTGAGCTCATCAAAGACTGCCTGAAGGGTACACGACGCGTCATTGATGACGCGTACATATGTACCCTTCAGGTTCTTCGACCTCGCCTTGACCATGCCGAGGGCGTCCAGCCCCTCCCTAGCCCACTGGCATAGGGTCGCGCTCGGCGCTGTCCGGGCTGACTCCGCCGGACAGGAGTAGCCCTCCGCCCTCGGCTTGCCCTCCGACGGGGGACGGCGGCGGATGGCCGCTGTCTTGGCCGCAACCTCCTCTTCCGCGTCGAGGTCCAGGGCCAGGCGCCTCTGCGCGTTGAGCTCGGCCTGCGCCGCCGCAAGGCCGACGTACCGGCCCGTGGTGGGGGGCGACCCCTGCCCCTTTTACTCGCAGGCTGCCTGGTCAGTTCCGGCTTCCCACCACTTTTCTTCGCAGAGTCTGCGGAACTTGTGGAATCTGGGGGTGACGTCGAAGCCAGCCGCTTCCGCTGGAACACCGGGGGAGTCGCGACGTTCTCCCCGGTCGGGGTGCCGAGACTCGCTCGGAAGAACGTCTGGTTCCCCCGGTCCTCCTGCACCATGACGTCGTCCCCCTCAGCCTCCGATGAGTCCCGGGTGGAGCTGGGGTTCGTCGGGCGTATAAATAGCCGCTTCAGCACCACCACGGGTCTCCTGCCAAGGGGTGTGGTTGCAGGCGTCACGTCCCCCTTCTTGGCCGTCCTCGTGAGGGACGGCGACCTCGACGGCGGAAGACCGGCACTCGTCGCCAAAGGCGACGCCTCGGTCTCCTCTGCCTTCGTTGCCTGCGATGGCATGCCCACACCAACTGTGCTCGTCCTTATCGGGGACGGCGACCTCGACTGAGAGCGACCGGCTCTCGTCGCCAAAGGCGACGCCTCGGTCGTCTCCTGGGCACCTGCTGAGCCCGGCGAACGATAAAACGTTCGCGAGCGCCGGCTCCGCGTACCGCCGTACGCACTCGACGCTGTTTTGGGAGCGCTGGGTCTGCTCCCCGGTTCTATCGCGTTCAGGTGGCCTGTGTCCCCACCAGATACGATGGGACTGCATGGCGGTGAGTCATCACACACCTGGGTGTGTGCTGACTCCCCGCCATGGAGGGATTCTCCGGTCGCGGGGCGACCGGTACCCTCCTGGTGTGTTGTTAGAAGGTTCACCTTTTTCATAATTTTTGTTTGTTGTTTATGTTTTTTAACGTGGTTGTCTTCCACTTTGGTCCCGCACACTCGGCCAAACGCCGGCGGGACAACACCGGACGGCCGAGCAGGCAAGCCCACTCGGCCGAACACCACCATCACGGCGCCACAGCTCCGATACAACGGAGCTGCGGGCCGACGCCGAACGACCGAACAGGCGCACCCATCCGGCCAACACGACTCACCACGGTGTCGGGAAGACACCGGGCCCGCCTCCTGGTTTCAGCGAAATGCCTACGCCAGGAGGCTCCAACCGAGTGGTTCTTTTATAGAGGTGTCCTTCCTCGCAGACACCGCCACGTGGCAGTGCCCACCGGTTCTGACTTGCGCCAGGGTTCCGGCTTCGGCAGCCTGAAGACTGCCTAATACAGCCCCCGTGAAGGGGGCCCCCGTACCGAGCGGGAGCTCAGGTACGGTATGCCCCAGGCCACTCCATAATGGGCTTCTATAAACGAGAAGTCCAAGGAGTGGCCGTCTCACGCCTGTCCACGCCGGGTCAGGACCGTGATTTCCCCCCCTGTGTCGGAGCATTAGCCACTGGTAAAGTCGTTCCCAGTGTTGCCCAGGGTGCACCGGCTCGCCCAGATGGGAGGGCGAGCACACGAGGAGGTTCTCCGACATTGGCACCCCAACCTAACCTAACCTAACCTAACCTTTTTTTTTTTTTTTTTTTTTTTTCGCTGGGAAAAATGCGTTACGCATTCCCTCCCGTCGGGGGACGAGAGGGATATGTGGGACTCCCCGGGAATAGATTCCCGGTATACCCACTAAACGACCCAGCGGCACTCCCGCATCGCCTTTCTTGGAGGGGGTCTGGGAAACTGGCAGAGCCTTTACGTCCAGTCCCCCTCCGGCGATTGCCCGCCTAATCGCGGCGGGCCCTTCACGCCCCTCCCGAGCGCGGGGAGGGGCTCGAGGATGGCCGTGAGTGCCCGGTCATCCTCGTACGACGGGGTGATGGGCAGTGCAATGCGGGTGAGGGCGCCCCCGCGCCTGTCACCCGCTGCTCATCACCGGGGGGAGGGAGGGCGGCCGCGTGCCCGCCCTCTCCTGCCCCTCCTTCGTCGGCGGAGTTGCGGCGCGAGAGGATCGTCCTCCCGCGCGCGCTCCGCCACCTCCTTCTGTGACATTACGTCTTCACAGAAGGAGGCGACCGCTGCCCACGCCTCCTCGCTCCCCAGCATGGCCCTTACCAAGCTGGGGAGCGAAAGGTCCGGCCCGACCACCGCGACAAGACTGCGGCGCCGCTCGGACCACGACGCGCAAACCTCTAGGGTGTGCTGCGCCGTGTCCTCCGCCGCGCCACAGTCGTGGCACGACGGGCTCCCCTCTCTCCCGATCCGGTGCAGGTACGATCCAAAACAGCCGTGTCCGGACAGCACCTGCACCAGCCGGAAAGAGAGGAAACCACTTGGTCGCTCGAGCCAGTCCTTCAAGACAGGCCCGAGCGCGTCCAAAGTTCGGCGGCCAAAATATGCGGCAGCGAGGTCCACCGTCCAGTGATGGACGATGGCCTCCCTCGCCTCTCGCCGAACGGCCTCCCTCTCCTCAGGGGCGGGGCGCTCCCCGAGCGCCCTACGCCCCGCCGTCCATTCGTACACTCTGGCGAGCACCCACGCCTCGAGCTCCCAAGGGGGGGTGCTCGCCAGAGCGCACGCCGCCGCGAAGCTTACCGACCGGTAGCTTCGCGACACTCTCTGGGCGATGGCCCTTTGAGGCGCCCGGAGTGCTGTGGCATTCTCCCTCCTTTGGAGGGAGTCTGCCCAGATGGGCGCCCCGTACAGAGCCATACTCTTCAAAATTTCGCCGGCACCGCCCACTTGGCCCTCCCAAGTTTGGCATGAGCCATGAGAGGGCCTTCGCCGCCTTCAGCAGGCGCGACGACAGCCCGCTGAAGTGCGGGCTGAAGTGCCACCTGCTGTCCAGCGTAAGGCCCAGATATTTCATCTGGGCCTTTACCTCTACCCTGACGCCCTCCACAAAGATGTGGGCGTCAGGTGGTGGGGGGCGCTGCCGAGGCCCGTGGAAGAACACGGCCTCGGTTTTGTGCAGCGCCACTGTTAGTCCTAGGCGACGGATCCTCCCCGCGACCAGGGATCCGCCCGCCGAGGCCAGACTGGCCGCCTCCCTAAAGTTCCCTCCCCGGGCAGTGAGCAGAGTGTCATCCGCATAGCAGATGACACTCGTGCCACGGAGCAGGGCTCCCCTCAGCAGCCAGTCGAATCCGATGTTCCACAGAAGTGGTCCTAAGACTGATCCCTGCGGAACACCGGACTCGACGCTGTATCGCCGTAGCTGGCCAGCTTTATCTACGAGGAGGACTGTTCGATCCTCCAAGTAGCTGGCCAGTAGGCCCCTCAGGTACCGAGGCACTCCATGGAAACGGAGTGCCTCGAGTATAGTTGAGTGGGGAACGGAGTTGAACGCGTTGGCTATGTCAAACGACACAGCCAACACTCCGTCCCCAGCCTCAGCGGCCTCCTTCACGTGGCCCTTCAACAGGGCCAGGGCGTCCACAGTGGAACGCTCAGTGCGGAAACCGAACTGAGCGTCCGACAGGTCCGGCCCGACCACCCGCAGATGTTCGTTCAGCCGAGCGGCTACTATCCCCTCGAACATCTTACCGACCTCATCGAGCAAAACGATGGGTCGGTATGCCGAGGGGGAATCCGCTGGGCGCCCTTCCTTTCGGAGGAGGCATAGCCGCCCCTCCTTCCATGGTTTCGGGAACCTCCTCGACGCGAAACACGCGTCAAAGAGGACCCGAAACCGTTCCGCCATTTCGGTGGCGGCTATTGCCACCACCCTCGCGGGCACACCGTCCGGCCCAGGGGCCGTCTTCTTCGCACGGAGGCGAAGTGTCTCCGTGCGGAGTTCCGCCTCCGTGAGGAGAGGAGCCTCCTCGTCCTCCTCCTGATCCTCCTCCACAGCGGGCCCACCTGCTGGAGGGTCCATTGCTGGCGGGGTGAAATTGGCCCTGCTGGGAAACAGGGACCGGACCACCCCGTCCAGCAACGTCGGCTCGAGGGTCTCCGACACCGGGGGGCCAAAGGGGCGCAGTTTGTTCCGCGCCACCTTATAAGGCCTCCCGAAAGGGTCTCTGTCGAGGCCCTCCAGCAGCTCGGCTCGCGCCGAGTCCTGCGCGGCGAACATCGCGGACTTGAGGACCTTCTTTGCCTCTACGTACAGGTTGTAGAGGCGGTCCTCGTTAGCCTGGTCGCGTGTTCGCCGCCGCCGGCTCCTGGCGTACTCCCGCCGGGCCGCCACGCAGGCAGCTCGAAGCCTCGCCAACTCCACCGACCACCAGTGGACGGCGCGTTTGGGAGGCGGACGACGAGACCGAGGCATACTTGAATTGCATACCTCGGTCAACGACCCGCGTAGCTGGGTCGCGGCAGCGTCTACGTCTGGGACATCCATGGCAGGCGAAAGCCAGTCCTGGACGAAAGCCGCCTCTTTGGCCACATCCCTGTCCAGGTGGACGAGGGCCCACCGTGGGAATGGGGATTGGCCCAGGCGGGCCACTCTCTGGGGGCCCTCGGTGGAGATCTCGAACAGCACGTAACGGTGGTCCGAGAAAGTCTCCACCATGTCCACCCGCCAATTCTCCACGCGTGCGGCTAGTGCGGGGGAGGCAAAGGTGACGTCCACAATTGATCCACCCAGCCGTCGCACGCACGTCTGAATTCTCCCCCTGTTCAAGAGGGAGAGACCGGAGGAGGCCGCCCAGAGTTCCAGCGCCCGCCCGCGCTCGTCGGTGGCGGGGTTACCCCAAACCACCGACTTAGCGTTCAGGTCTCCCAGAACGGAGACCTGACGCGGCGCCAACCTGCCGACCACTGCGGCGAGGACTTGTAAGAAATCCTCGAACTCAGACAGTGGGCGGTTTGGGGAGAAATATACGCCTACAAAGGCTATTTCCCCCCACGCGGCGGCCACGTATCCCGGTCCCCTCTCCAAGAGCGAGAGGGGAGGGGAGTCCGTGGAAGACCGCGCCACGAGCGCCACCAAGCCGTCCCCGTCCCCTAGCCAACGGCCAGGGACTGAATAGGGCTCGCCTACAACCGCCACGTCCACCAACCACTCGGCCATGACCTGCACCAGCAAATCCTGAGCCGCTCTGCATTGGTTGGTGTTCGCCTGTAAAATGCGATGGACCACCCCCATTAGTGGTCCATCGCATTTCCTTCCTCAGCCGGTGGCGTTGAGGTCTCGACGACCTCATTAGCGGCGGCCACAGCTGCAGGCCGGCTTGGCACCTGCGCTTGGCCCTTTCTTGCGGGAGGATTGCACTTCCTCCCCCCCATCACGTGGCCGGCCGGGCAGCCGCTGGCGGCACACACGGCACAGCGCGGCGAGGCAACGCTGCAGGCTTCGGCCTTGTGCCCCGTCTCCCCGCAGCGGCAGCAGAGCTCCGACCTGTCGACTTTCGACGGGCACAGAGCTCTGGTGTGCCCAAGTCCGAAGCACTTGAAGCAGCGAAATGGCTGGACCTCAAGTGCCCGGACCACCGCCACACTAAAACCCACGGGGAGCCGCCTCTTGAGAAGGACGGCCTTTGCCGCGGCTACTGGGCACTCCAGCCGGATAACGCCCAGGCCACCGCGTCCGGGCCTTATGGCCCCACCCTTCAATGCTGCCGCATCGCAGCCTCCCGCAGCTGCGACCGCCGCCACCACCTCCTCTTTGGTGACCGAGTCATCAAGACCGGCCACCTCCAAGGACGCCGACTTCACCGGCCTGGCTACCGTCACCGCGTCCGCGATGACCTCTCGCAGCTTGGCTGCGAAGAGGTCCGCGTTGGTGCCGCCTTGAGCCCCCGGGAACTCAAACAGCCGAGCCCCAGTTTGGGTCCGGCGGCACGTCACTGGGCCTACCTGCAACGTATCAAGGTTGGCACTGTAAGAGCCCGCTTCAATACGGACTCGTATGTCTCCCCCTTTTCCACGGCCTCTGCAGTGAGCGTCACCACCACGGCCGCGGTTTTGGGCGGAACAAGTTTCCTCCCAGCAGGCTTGGGGGCCGATTTCTGCCCCCCTCCTTTGCCCGTCACTTTGGACGGGCCGGAAGGGGCGTTTGCAGGAGCGACGGCCGACGCTGCCTTATTGGCGCCTCGCTTCTTCCTCCTGACCACTTCAGTCCAGGAATCTTTGGATTGGGTGGTGGAGGGGAGGAAGGCGTCTTCCCTCTCAGATGTTTCGGCGACCGCGACCGGAGTCACCTGTGCCGTGGGCGACTTCTTTCCCTTTCCCTTGCCTTTTGAGGGCTTTGGGGTCGGTGGAGGAGCCTGGGCGGCCCCGTCCGCCGCAAGTGGTGGCCGGATGCGCTTCTCGGGCAGGAGGCGATCCTCGATGCCCGCGAAGCAGGCCCTTGTGAAGGCCCTCTCCTCCATTACCACCTTGCGGATGGTGTTCTCGATGACGGAGGAGGAGAGGTCCACCCCCACCGCTGCTGGCGAGGCCTGGACAGGCTGCGCCGTGGCTTCAGCGAGCTTATTGTGAAGCTCGCTGACCTCCTTCTGCAGGCGATCGGTCCTCGCCTGCAGTTGCTGTATCTCGTCCGTGGCCGTGCGCTGCACCAACTCACGGACGATGCCGAACATACTTGCGGCCCGGCATTTGAGGGCCTTCTGGAAGGTGCCCTTCAGGTTTGAGGACCTCGAGGCGACTTCGACAATCCCCTCTTGGTCCTCCTGAGCTATCTTTTCGAGTTCCGCCAAGGAGTGGTCCGCATACAGGACGGTTGACGCACCGTAGCCCGCCTTAGACCTACGGACGCGTGCTTGCTCCTCCTTGGCGGCGACCTGCTCCTCCAGCTCCAGTTGGAGCGTCGCCCTGTTGGCCAGGTTAAGCTGGCGCTGGGCGTCTAGCAAGCCCGTGTCGTGGCTGGAGCTAGCCTTGGGCTTCTTTTTGGGCTTGCCCTTGTTCTCCGAGCTCCGAGCCCGCTTCTGGGTCTGTCGGTCTGACAGCTCCAACACCAGGTCATCCCTGTCGGAGTCCGGTAGGGGCTCCTCCTCACAACGCGGGCTGGCCGCAGATGGTGCGCGGCCAGCCTCTGACGCTGAAGCGTCATCAGGGTTGGCCCTGACAAGGGCCGTTTGGGGTTGGCCCTCAGAAGGGCCTTTTTTTAGGAAGCGCCCGGAGGCGTCCCTCGAGGGTTTCGGCATATCGAGCGTCAAAGATCGAGCAAAGTCCGCAAGGAGAGCTCTCGATCGCACAGTCTTCGTTAGCCGCCGGCTTGCCACTCCGTTACGGTGACAAGCGCGGCGTTGCCCGGGGAACACTACGTGGAAGTCAAGACTGTGGGGTGGTTCCCCAACCTAACCTTTTTTTTTTTTTTTTTTTTTTACGTGGTGGAATGCGTTTAGGCACTTCGCTCCCCCCCCACGGGGGTAGGGGGAGAGCTTCGTGTGGGACTCCTGGCCTGTAAAGAAAGGCCAGACTACCCACTAAACCACCACGGTGTCCGTCATTACCACATTTCGACGATGGCGGGAACAACATCTTCCGCCATCGCCGTGTGGGTCGCCCACCACTCAACGGTGGCAGGCCCATCTCTGGTGCGGCAGAAGAGGAGTCCTTCTGCCGCCCGCCTAGGCAAGGCACACGCGACACGACGTGCGCCTTCAACCTCGAGGCCTATGTAAGGGCAGCAGACGCCCCCGCGTCTACTGCCCCGGCCCGGTTAGGGGGGGAGGAGTTGGTGGTACCGCCTCCTCCGGGCCCCGGCTCGTTTGCGGCGCTGCGGGAGGGAAAGCGGGTCAGATTCCCTCGCCCTCTCCGCCGCCTCCTTCTGCGAGATAACCGTCTCGCAGAAGGCCTGAACCGCCGCCCACGCCTCATCGCCGCCGACCATAGACAGAACTACGGTCGGCAGCGAGAGGTCCGTCCCCACTACGGCGATGAGAGCACGGCGCTCCCCAGCCCACGCGGGGCACTCCTCTAGGGTGTGCTGCGCCGTGTCATCATCGCCTCCACAGTGGTGGCACCCTCTGGTCGGCTCTCGTCCCAACCGGCACAGGTACCTCCCGAAGCATCCATGCCCCGAGAGGACCTGCGCCATCCGGAACGTTACCGACCCCCGCGATCTATCCATCCAGTCTCTGAGGACCGGACGGATCGCCTCGACGGTCCTTCTGCCAGCCGTGGGATTGGCCAGCCGCCGCTCCCACTCCAGGAGCATGGACCGTCTTGCTTGGAGCCTCCGCTCTCCCACCTCCGAAGGTGCCGGGAATTCACCCCGGCTCCGGGCCTCCTCACGCCAGTGATACACTGACGCGAGGACACAGGCCTCCAGCTCCCACGGAGGGGAGCCCGCCATGACGCAAGCCGCCTCGAATGAGATGCCGCAGTAACCTCTAATCGCCCCGACGGCCATCACCCTCTGCGGACGTCGCAAGAGGGTGACGTTGTGTGCCGTCAGGGCGTCGATCCACACAGGGGCCCCATACAGGGCCATCGATCGTACGACTCCCATATAAAGGAGGCGGCTGCTCGTCTGGGGTCCCCCTAGGTTCGGCATCAGCCGCCGAAGGGCGGCGGCCGCGCCGAGCAGACGGGGGACCAGGCGGTCGAAATGAGCGCGGAAGCTCCATCGTGGATCGAGGACAAGCCCGAGGTACCTCATTTCAGACTTGACCTCGATCCGGGTGCCACTCACTACGATGTGGGAGTCCGCCGGTGGCGCTCGCCGAGGGCCATGGAAACAAATGGCCTCCGACTTGTTGAGCGCCACCCCGAGTCCCAACATCGTTATTCGCCGCACGACCATTGCCACCGACGCAGTGGCAAGGCGCGCGGCGTCTCCATAGGTCGCCCCCCGGGCAGTAACCAACGTGTCGTCTGCGTAGCAGGTCACGTTGGCGCCCGGGAGGCGAGCTCCTCGGAGTACCCAGTCGTACCCGATGTTCCACAAGAGGGGCCCCAGCACTGACCCCTGCGGAACACCGCGGCACATGGCCCACCTGTGAAGGCTGCCATCCTGACCTGGGTACTCCACGTACCGCTCCGATAGGTAGGCGCCGACGATCCTACGCAGGTAGGGAGGCACGTCATGGTATTTGAGCGCCTCCCGTATGCACTCCCAGGGCAGGGTATTGAAAGCATTGGCGATATCCAGTGACACCGCCAATAGCACCCCGCCCTTGCGGATCTCCTCTCGCGCCAGCGCCTTCACTCGAAGGACGGCGTCGACGGTCGAACGACGTGGCCGAAAACCATATTGGTAGTCGGACAGGCCGCGACCTCCATCCTCGAGGTGCCGGACGATGCGAGCGAACAACACTCTCTCAAAGAGCTTGCCCGCCTCGTCCAGCAACACTATCGGTCGGTACGCCGAGGGCGATTCCGCGGGCCGTCCCTCCTTCTGGATAAGGACGAGCCTACCCGTTTTCCACCGGACTGGGTATTGTCCGGTTTGTAGGCAGGCACTCATTAGCCCGCAGAACCGCTCCTCGAGCTCCAGGAGCGCGACCACCAAAACGCGTCCGGGAACTCCATCGGGTCCAGGAGCCTTCACCCCTTTCTCCTGGGCCCGCCCGACGGCCACGGCCAGCTCCGCCGTTGTGACCCGCGGCACCTCCAACACGACCTCCTCACTGCGCGCCGGAGCCATCACCGGGGGAACGAACCCTTCCTCCCTCTGTGGAAATAGGGAGGAGATAACCTCCCCCAGCACTCTCGGCTCCAGGCACTCCGTGATCGGAGGTGCCCAAGGGCGGAGCTTAGCCCTGACCGTTTTGTAGGGCCGCCCCCAGGGGTCCCGGTCGAGAGTGGCTAACAGAGACGCTCTCGAAGCCTTCTCCCCAACCTTTTTTTTTTTTTTTTTTTTTTTTTTTACGTGGTGGAATGCGTTTAGGCACTTCGCTCTCCTCCCACGGGGGTAGGGGGAGAGCTTCGTGTGGGACTCCTGGCCTCTAAAGCAGGCCAGACTACCCACTAAACCACCACGGTGTCCGTCATTACCACATTTCGACGATGGCGGGAACAACATCTTCCGCCATCGCCGTGTGGGTCGCCCACCACTCAACGGTGGCAGGCCCATCTCTGGTGCGGCAGAAGAGGAGTCCTTCTGCCGCCCGCCTAGGCAAGGCACACGCGACACGACGTGCGCCTTCAACCTCGAGGCCTATGCAAGGGCAGCAGACGCCCCCGCGTCTACTGCCCCGGCCCGGTTAGGGGGGGAGGAGTTGGTGGTACCGCCTCCTCCGGGCCCCGGCTCGTTTGCGGCGCTGCGGGAGGGAAAGCGGGTCACATTCCCTCGCCCTCTCCGCCGCCTCCTTCTGCGAGATAACCGTCTCGCAGAAGGCCTGAACCGCCGCCCACGCCTCATCGCCGCCGACCATAGACAGAACTACGGTCGGCAGCGAGAGGTCCGTCCCCACTTCGGCGATGAGAGCACGGCGCTCCCCAGCCCACGCGGGGCACTCCTCTAGGGTGTGCTGCGCCGTGTCATCATCGCCTCCACAGTGGTGGCACCCTCTGGTCGGCTCTCGTCCCAACCGGTACAGGTACCTCCCGAAGCATCCATGCCCCGAGAGGACCTGCGCCATCCGGAACGTTACCGACCCCCGCGATCTATCCATCCAGTCTCTGAGGACCGGACGGATCGCCTCGACGGTCCTTCTGCCAGCCGTGGGATTGGCCAGCCGCCGCTCCCACTCCTGGAGCATGGACCGTCTTGCTTGGAGCCTCCGCTCTCCCACCTCCGAAGGTGCCGGGAATTCGCCCCGGCTCCGGGCCTCCTCACGCCAGTGATACACTGACGCGAGGACACCGGCCTCCAGCTCCCACGGAGGGGAGCCCGCCATAACGCAAGCCGCCTCGAATGAGATGCCGCAGTATCCTCTAATCGCCCCGACGGCCATCGCCCTCTGCGGACGTCGCAAGAGGGTGACGTTGTGTGCCGTCAGAGCGTTGATCCACACAGGGGCCCCATACAGGGCCATGGATCTTACGACTCCCAAATAAAGGAGGCGGCTGCTCGTCTGGGGTCCCCCTAGGTTCGGCATCAGCCGCCGAAGGGCGGCGGCCGCGCCGAGCAGACGGGGGACCAGGCGGTCGAAATGAGCGCGGAAGCTCCATCGTGGATCGAGGACAAGCCCGAGGTACCTCATTTCAGACTTGACCTCGATCCGGGTGCCACTCACTACGATGTGGGAGTCCGCCGGTGGCGCTCGCCGAGGGCCATGGAAACAAATGGCCTCCGACTTGTTGAGCGCCACCCCGAGTCCCAACATCGTTATTCGCCGCACGACCATGGCCACCGACGCAGTGGCAAGGCGCGCGGCGTCTCCATAGGTCGCCCCCCGGGCAGTAACCAACGTGTCGTCTGCGTAGCAGGTCACGTTGGCGCCCGGGAGGCGAGCTCCTCGGAGTACCCAGTCGTACCCGATGTTCCACAAGAGGGGCCCCAGCACTGACCCCTGCGGAACACCGCGGCACATGGCCCACCTGTGAAGGCTGCCATCCTGTCCTGGGTACTCCACGTACCGCTCCGATAGGTAGGCGCCGACGATCCGACGTAGGTAGGGAGGCACGTCATGGTATTTGAGCGCCTCCCGTATGCACTCCCAGGGCAGGGTATTGAACGCATTGGCGATGTCCAGTGACACCGCCAATAGCACCCCGCCCTTGCGGATCTCCTCTTGCGCCAGCGCCTTCACCCGAAGGACGGCGTCGACGGTCGAACGACGTGGCCGAAAACCATATTGGTAGTCGGACAGGCCGCGACCTCCATCCTCGAGGTGCCGGACGATGCGAGCGAACAACACCCTCTCAAAGAGCTTGCCCGCCTCGTCCAGCAACACTATCGGTCGGTACGCCGAGGGCGATTCCGCGGGCCGTCCCTCCTTCTGGATAAGGACGAGCCTACCCGTTTTCCACCGGACTGGGTATTGTCCGGTTTGTAGGCAGGCACTCATTAGCCCGCAGAACCGCTCCTCGAGCTCCCGGAGCGCGACCACCAAAACGCGTCCGGGAACTCCATCGGGTCCAGGAGCCTTCACCCCTTTCTCCTGGGCCCGCCTGACGGCCACGGCCAGCTCCGCCGTTGTGACCCGCGGCACCTCCAACACGACCTCCTCACTGCGCGCCGGAGCCATCACCGGGGGGACGAACCCTTCCTCCCTCTGTGGAAATAGGGAGGAGATAACCTCCCCCAGCACTCTCGGCTCCAGGCACTCCGTGATTGGAGGTGCCCAAGGGCGGAGCTTAGCCCTGACCGTTTTGTAGGGCCGCCCCCAGGGGTCCCGGTCGAGAGTGGCTAACAGAGACGCCCTCGAAGCCTCCTTTGCGTCTCCTATAGCCACCCCGAGGGACTGAGCGCACGACCGGTAGTCGGCGTAGAGCTGCGCCTCTTCCTCCGGCACCCGCCGCGCTCTGCGGCGGTACCGGGTGTACCGGCGACGTTTCGCGACGCACTGAGATCGCAGTGCAGCGATCTCGGGCGTCCACCAGTACACCTTCCGGTTGGGGAGTCGGGGCTTGGCCCGAGGCATGCACGCGTCGCAGATTTGCGACGCGGCGCTCCCGAACCATTCGGCCTCCTCCTCGACTCCTACTTCCGCCGGAGGATTCGCCCACGACTGGACGATCGACGCCAGCTCCAACGCCTCCCGGTCTATACGCCCCAGGACCCACCTCTTGGCGGACGGCCCCTCGCGTCTGGGACTCGCCGCGTGCAGGCCCGTGGAGACATCGTAACGGATGTAACGATGATCCGTCAGATTCTCCACGTCTTCCAGGACTCGCCAGTCCCGGACGGCCTGCGCGACGGCAGGGGTCGTGAACGTGATGTCCACGATGGACCTCCCCTGCTGTGACACAAACGTGTCGACCGACCCACGGTTACTGACCGTAAGGCCGGTCGTCGTGGCCCACTCCTCCAGCAACCGGCCGCGCTCGTCGGCCGCGGGGGAACCCCAAGCCGTGGATTTGGCATTGAAGTCCCCGGCGACCACCGCCAGACGGGGTGAGATTTGCCCCAGCAGGGCACCCACCACATCCAGCGCCGTCTCGAACTCGGCCAGTCTCATGCTGGGAGGGAAGTACACCGCAATGATAATGTACCTCCCCCATCCGCAGGCCACGAAGCCCCTCCCTCTAGAAATGAGGGAGGGGGGTGCCACTCGCTGTGTCCCAGACGCGATAACACAAACCGACCCGACAGTGTCCCCCAGCCACTGACCGTGAGGAGGGACAAAGTACGGGTCGGAAACGATCGCCACATCAATGGACCACTCCGCCATGGACTGCAGGAGGAGGTCCTGCGCTCGTGCGGAGTGGTTTAAATTCGCCTGGAGGAAGCGATGGGGAATACCGTCCATTACGGTTCCATCGCTTCCTCTCGCCCTTGCGGGGGCGTCGCTGCCACGGGGACTGGGGCAGCCGGGGTCCTTCCGGCCGCCTTCTTACCCTTTCTGGGCTTTGTCCCGCGGCATGCTTTGCCGCCTAGAATATGGTTGCTCTGACCGCCACCCATTGCTGCGCAGATAACGCAGTGGGGGTCGGCCGAGCATGCCGCGGCTTTGTGGCCAGGACGACCGCAGCGGTAGCAAATTTCACCGCGGTCATCCTGTGAGGTGCACTGTGACCTGACGTGTCCTGACATCAGGCACCGGAAGCACCTCATAGGTCTCCGCTCAAGCAAAGTTACTTGAGCAGAGACCCAGCCCACTAATAGGCGACCAGCGGCAACCTTTTTGGCCGCTTCCACGGGGCAGCTCACCGCCACCGTGCCACTTCCCCACAACGACCGCCGAATCTCTCCGACCTTAACGTTCAAGGGAGGGCAGCCTCCGCGGCGCGCGACTGCGTCAGCCACCTCCTCCCTAGTGACGGAGTCGTCCAGACCGGTAATGCGCAAGTCTGCACACTTGACTGGCCTGGACACGTTCGCCGTCTCAGAGCCGAGCACCTCTCGGAGGCGCGCCGCCAGCATGTCGGCTTTCTCCCCGCTGGAGTCACCGGCCACTTCCAAAATCGTGGCACCGGTCTGCGCCCTCTTGAAATTCATGCGGGGGATGTTGAGGTCTTGCAGATCAATCTGCGACTTCAACCCCCGCATGACCTCCGCGTACGTGGCGCCCTTTCCTGCGGCCTCCGGCAGCAGCGTTATAACTACTGCCGAAGAGTGGGGCGTACGCGGTCCCTTCCTCTTGCGCGTGCGCCTCTTCTTCTTCTTAGAAGAAGAGGCTGCAGAGGAAGCTGCAGTCCGGGCCGACGTGCTGGCCTCTTGGACAGCAGCCGGCGCTCCAGGCTTCTTTTTATTTTGCCTTTTGGCTACCGTCGTCCACTCCTCGTCCATTGACGACGGTGCAGGCGGCAGCGGCCTCGGTTCGCTCTCTTTAGGGGCGCTCTTCTTCCCCTTTCCTTTCCCCTTCGATGACGGAAGGGGCGGCGGCGAAGGCTTCGAGGGAGCCGATAGTGTTGGCCTCGAACGTGCTGATGGACCGGGCTTCGGGTCGATGTTGCGCCTGGCGTCCGACGCTAGGGGTGGGCGGAGGCGAGACTCCGGCAGGAGTCTAGACTCCAAGCCCGCCCACCTTGCGTCCACCGCGGTCAGCACGCGGTCCATAATGGCCCGCGACATCTCCTCCAGTGGAGCCACAGCGGCTGGTTTCGCCGCTGCCTTCTCCTCCCGGAGGAAACGGACCTCAATCCGGAGCCTCTCCACCTCTGCCCGAAGGGTTGCCACCTCATCATTCACGTTACGACCCTCAAGCACAGCTACGGCATCGATGGCATCGAATGCCGCATCCTTGAGGGCCTTTATGAATCCACCCTTTAAGTTTTTTGATCTGTTGGCGACGTCCAACACAACGTCCATATTTCGCCGGACCTTAGCCGCCAACTCATCGGTGGGCAGTTTTTCCAACGCAGGATCCACTGTTGTCCTCCTAGAGGATCGCGACGCCACGGAAGACGATCGCGACCCTGCCAACGAGCCCGAAAATTGGAATACCTCCGCCTGGAGGTTCGGCTTCTCGGTGGCCGGACGTTTTGCGCGGGGTGACTTCTCCTTCTCGCCGCGCTGTCTCTTCCGAGCAGCGCTGCTTTCGCGCGACGATATCGCACCGACATCCATGTCAGAATCTGCCATGGAAGGCGTAGGTGTCGAGGGCCTCGTCAACCTTGACAGCCTCACGGAGCACCGACGGGTCTGTCCTTCGGAAACTTGGTCCCGGCTCGACAACCCTGTCTCCTCCTCGCGCTCACGCGCCTGTCGCTCGGGAGCTTGGTCCCGGCACGACGCAACTTCTCCGCCAGCATCAGACATCGTCCTTAAAAGGACAGTGCCGATGCGGTCAGAGGACACCAAAAAACAGTAAGTACTGCTTGCCGCAAGACTCGCTTTTCCAGATTTGGTCACCCAACGTGCCACTCCGTTACGGTGGTCACGTCGGGGTCCAGGGCACACGACGGGGACGTACTGGAAAGCTCTTGGGGCGTGCCCCCTTCTCCCCAACCTAACCTAACCTAACCTAACCTAACCTAACCTAACCTAACCTGCGAGTGGGTTGAGAGGGGTCATGGGGCTCCAACGTATCACCTCACTCAACTTCTCACAGGTCATGGCTGCTTCGCCAAGTACCTGTGGGAGGTGGTGGGAGTGGAATCGGAGCCCCGGTGCCGAAACTGCACCAGCGGCGACCCCGACACGGCACACCACACTTTGGCCGTGTGTGAGGCGTGGGACGGACAACGGACGGCCCTCACGAGCACAATTGGTGCTAACCTCTCGCTGTCGGCCATAGTTCCAGCTATGGCCGGCAGCGAACAGTGTTGGGCCGCCGTCGCTTCGTTTGCTAGCGAGGTGATGGCGGCCAAGAGAGAGGCGCTGCGGGAACGGGAGCGAGCTGGGCTCACTCTCCCGCCCCGCAGGCCACCGGCGAGGGGACGTCGGCGAGCACAATTCGCCCGCGTCCCTGAATGAGAGTAGCCACGGGCGGCGGGTCGGGGGACCCGCTGCCCTTACGCTGATGTGGCGGAATGCGCCCCCTCCGTGTTCCTGGGGCGCATTCTTAAGAGGAGGACGGGCCCCACCTTCTCGACCTGATGGCCGGGATGGTGGGGCCTCGAGAGGAGGGCCCGCTAAATAGGGCGGGCTTCCCTAGCCGAGTCGCGGTGAGCATTCTATCCCGCGGCTCGGATTGGGCGAAGGAGGAACACCGTGGTGGTTTAGTGGGTAGTCTGGCCTCGGCCAGGAGTCCCACACGAAGCGAGCCCCCTGCCCCCGCGGGGGGTGAGCGAAGTGCGTAAATGCATTCCACCACGTAAAAAAAAAAAAAAAAAAAAACCTAACCTAACCTGGGGCACGCCCCAAGAGCTTACCGGTACGTCCCCGTCGTGTGCCCTGGACCCCAACGTGACCACCGTAACGGAGTGGCACGTTGGGTGACCAAATCCGGTTAAGCGAATCTTGCGGCAAGCAGTACTACTGTGTGTGTGTTTTGATGTCCTCTGACCGCATCGGCACTGTCCTTTTAAGGACGATGTCTGTTGCTGGTGAAGAAGTTGCGTCGTGCCGGGACCAAGCTCCCGAGCGACAAGCGCGTGAGCGCGAAGAGGAGACAGGGTCGTCCAGCCGGGACCAAGTTCCCGAAGGACAGACCCGTCGGTGCTCGTCGAGGCTGTCGAAGCTGACGAGTGCAGATATGGAGATCGAGACGGAGGTCACGAGGCCTCTCGGCTCAGTAAATAACGCGAAAGTGGTGCTGGATCGTTTGGATCTCACCAACATCCCAATGACCAGCCCTGGGAGCTCGCGTTCGTCTTCGCCAGTGTCGGGAAGACTATGGCGGAAACGGTTCCCAGAGGCAGAGGCCGAGGAGGCCACTAAGAAGCCCCGCGGTCGCCCGACCACCACGGGCGAATGCGCCGGCCTAGCACAAGCCAAGGCCGAGCTGAACGCGGCTATGGAGCGGGAGCTCGAGCTCCGTGCTGAGAGAGAGTTAGCCGACGAACTGCAGCGGCAGCGGCAAAGGGCTCTCTACGTTAGAGAGACCCCTAGCCCGCAGCCAGAGCCCAGCCGACAACCCCAAGCGGGACAGGAATCGGCAGAGTCCCTCAGTGCGGAGCAGCTCACGGGAGCCATTGAGGCAGCGGTGGGGATGGTGCAAACCATCGCCACCAAGAGCTCCCACTTGAAAGGGCAATACGTGCGGGACCTGAGGCTCGCGTGCTCCACCATCTTGGAGCACGCCCGCGTGCTTCGGTCCCGCACGGAATCCGAAGAGGTGGCTAAGCTCCAGACCGAGCTAGTAGCTGTGCGGGCCGAAATGCGTGCATGGCAGCAGCAGGCGCAATCTGCGCCGCCCCCCATGAGCCGCGATGAGATCGCCTTTCTGATCGACGCGCGTCTCGCGGGGATTGCGGACCGTCTGCTGCCTGAGACCCGTATCCGTCCTCCTCTCGAGGCGGACAAGCGAGCTGCAGCTCGGTCACAGGAGCAGCTCACATGTGAGCTCCCGCCTCTTCCTCCATCGCCTCCCTCTGTCTCTGCCCATGTGCCGGGCGGATCGGATGAGACGGAACCCTGTCCTAATGGGTCTGGAGGGGAGAAGAAGAGGAAGGTTAAGAAGGCGAAGAAGAAGTCGGCCGCAGCCAAAGAGGCCGAAGCTGCCCGCCGGACCCGAGCGTCGCCTGAAGCGACGTCCTCATCTGCCCCCCCGCCTGCCCCTGCCACATGGAGCAAGGTGGCGGCGCGGCCAAAAGTGGCGAAGCCGGTCTCAGCTCAGCCAGCAGCTGCTCCGACCGCTGCCGTTCCAGCGGCCCAGGCCGCGAAGCGCAAGCGTGGTGGCCGGAAGCCTCGAAAGCTGCGCGCCCCACAAACGGCGGCGATCACCATCACGCTGCTTCCGGGTGCGCAGGAGAGGGGCGTTACCTACGGGGACGTTCTATCCAGGGCTGAAGGGGTCATTGACCTGAAGGCCCTGGGGATAGACGGCCTCCGGATGCGCCCTGCCACCACTGGGGCTCGGATCCTGGAGGTGGCTGGTGAGGATCGAGCCCGGAAGGCTGACCTCCTAGCCACCAAACTAAGGGAGGTGCTGGACGAGGCTCGTGTCGCTAGGCCAGAGAGGTGCGTGGAGCTACGCATCTCTGGCTTGAGCGACGCGGCCTCCAAACAAACGGTAGCGGCATCGCTGGCGGCTGAGGGGGGCTGCTCTCCTGACGCCATAAAGGTGGGCGACATCCAACGCCCACCTGGCCGCCAGGGCACTGCTTGGCTGCGGTGCCCTATCGAAGCGGCCAGAAAGTTGACGGATGGCCGTCAGATACTCGTCGGGTGGTCAGTGGTCAGGCTGACCACACTGGAGCCGAGACCGGCGCGGTGCTTCCGCTGCCTGGAGCCTGGGCACGTCGGGGCCAATTGCACTGCGGGTGTCGACCGCGGTGCGCTCTGCTTCCGCTGTGGGCAGGCGGGCCACAAGTCGGCCACCTGCTCCGCGGAGCCCAGATGCCCCGTCTGTGCGGCGGAAGGAGTGGCGTCCGGTCACCGGCTCGGATCCGGCGAGTGCAAGGCCGCTTCTCGGAAGAAGGCTGCCCCGAGAAAAGGCGGAGCTGCGGGTGGGACGAAACACAATACATCCCCCACCCAGCCGCAACACGAGGAGGAGATGGACACCGCCCAACAATAATGGCACATCGTATCTCCATCCTGCAGGCCAACGTCAACCACTGCGTCGCGGCCCAGGACCTTCTGGCCCAATCCATGGCGCAGTGGCAGACGACAGTGGCAATAGTCGCCGACCCGTACCACGTTCGTGACAGCCCAAATTGGGCTGGCGACCTGTGCGGCTTGGTGGCTATCGTCGCCCAGCGATCTGCCCCACCCTTCGACAGAGTTCGGAGGGGCCGCGAGTGCGTACGCGTCGTGCTGGGCGGCGCTGCAGTGATTGGGGTGTACTGTCCCCCTAGCAGAAGTCTCGCCCAATTTGAGCAGTTGCTCTTGGAGGTCGGGGCTCTGCTGGCGGAAGTGCGCCCCACCCCGGCTGTGGTGGCCGGGGATTTCAACGCTCACTCTCGGGCGTGGGGATCTCCGGCGACCGACACTCGGGGGGAGCTGTTGGTTGAGTGGGCGGTGTCCCAAGGCTTGGTGCTGCTGAACCAAGGGGCGGTTCAAACCTGTGTGCGGCCCCAGGGGAGCTCGATTGTCGATTTGTCGTTCGCCAGTTCTGACCTGGCGCGACGAATCGACAACTGGCGGGTCGCCGAGGGGGTGGAGACCGCGTCGGATCATCGGTACATCCGGTTCGACGTCGTCCCCGCCGCCTCGTCGGCTCGTGTGGAACTGTACCGCCCCTTGGTGGGGGAGGGTCCGCGGTGGCGACTAGGAACCCTGGACAGGGAGCTGGCCAGAGAGGCGGCTATCGTCGAGCGATGGGCTGCTCATGAGAGCGGCCTGGACGTGGACGCGAGATGCGAGCGGCTCGCAGGAGCGCTAACTCGCGTCTGCGATGCGGCGATGCAGAGGGCGAGGCCTATTCCGCCCCGGAAGCAGGTGTACTGGTGGCGTCCCCACCTAGCCGGGCTGCGTACCGCAAGCTACGCAGCCCAGAGGCAGTACACCCGCAGTCGAAGGCGGGCCGTTAGAGACCTCGCCCGAGAAGAGCAACTGCACGCCGCGTACAGGGCCGCCCGTGAGGCCCTCAGCTCGGCGATAAAAGCCGCCAAGGAGGAGTCCTGGAGGGAGTGGCTCGAGAGCCTCGACCGAGACCCGTGGGGGCGCCCGTACAAGGTCGTGAGTCAGAAACTCCGGCCCTGGGCGCCTCCCCTCACCAGAACTCTCGAGTCCAACCTCCTGGACCGAGTGGTCAGCTCCCTCTTCCCTGCGAGGGAAGAGTGGGTCCCACCGCGGATGGCAGCACCAAGCCAGGTGCCGGCTGACGAAGGGGCAATACCTCCCGTGTCCGAGGCCGAGTTAGGGGTTGCGATCCTGGCACTCAAGTCCAGGAATCGTGCCCCGGGCCCGGACGGCATTCCTGGGAAGGTTATTGCCACCGTCATGCCGGCACTAGAGGAAGAGACGCTGTCCCTCATGTCGGAGTGTGTGGCGTCGGGGAGAGTCCCGCGACGATGGAAGACCGGCAAGCTCGTGCTTCTAAAGAAGCACGGGCGCCCAGCCGAGTCGCCGTCGGCCTACCGCCCCATCGTTCTGCTCGGCGAGATGTGCAAGCTGTTTGAGCGGGTGCTAGCTGCGCGTCTCGTCGGGCACCTTGAGGGGGCGGGGCCCAATCTAAGTGATGGCCAGTTCGGCTTCCGTCGCGGGAGGTCGACTCTCGACGCCATATCCCGGCTGCGGGACAGCGTCGACGAAGCGGTCGCCGGGGGTGAGGTGTTGTTGGCTGTATCGCTGGATATAGCCAACGCTTTCAACACCCTCCCCTGGAAGACCATTGCGGAGGCGCTGAGGTACCACAATGTCCCGTGGTACCTCAGGCGCGTTCTTGCGGACTACTTCGTGGACCGGGTCATCATCTACCCGGCCCAAAACGGAGTAGTCCGCCGAAGTATGTCGTGTGGCGTTCCACAGGGGTCGGTCCTTGGGCCGCTCCTGTGGAACATAGGGTACGACTGGGTCCTGCGCGGGGCCAATCTTCGGGGGGTCGGTGTACTCTGCTACGCCGACGATACCCTGGTCACCGCGCGGGCCCCCACGTTCCGCGACGCCGCCGTACTTGCCACGGCGGGCGTCGCCCACGTTGTGCGTCGCATCGGGGCGCTGGGGCTAAAGGTGGCCCTCGAAAAGTCCGAGGCCCTGTTCTTCCATGGGCCTCGGCAGACGCCGCCTCGAGACCAAACAATAGTGGTGGGTGGCACCTCCATCGCTGTCGGGAGCAGCCTGAAATACCTCGGGCTCATTCTCGACAGTCGGTGGAGGTTCGCGGAGCATTTCCGGCAGCTGGCACCGAAGTTGCTGGCATTTGCTGGAATGCTCTCGCGCTTGCTGCCCAACAGCGGAGGACCGGGATCTGCCTGCCGCCGTCTCTACGACGGAGTGGTGCGCTCCAAGGCGCTCTACGGGGCGCCCATTTGGGCGGAAGCCCTCTGCCCAGCTAATGTAGCGTTGCTGCGGCGTCCGCAACGCGCCATCGCGCAGAGGGCTGCACGGGCGTACCACACCGTCTCCTACGAGGCGGCGTGTTTGATCGCGGGCAGTATCCCCTGGGATCTCGAGGCTGGCGTCCTCAAGCGGGTGTATGAGGAGGGCGCCCTGATGCGGCGTGTTGCCGGAGGTCGACCGGCTCCGGAGGAGATCGATCGCTGGAGACAGGAGGCGCGCGACGATCTCTTCCGGAAATGGGCGGAAAGGTTAGGCACGACACGCAGCAGTGCGCTGCTCGTGGGGGCCGTTCGGCCCGTCCTGCGCGAGTGGGTTGAGAGGGGTCATGGGGCTCCAACGTATCACCTCACTCAACTTCTCACAGGTCATGGCTGCTTCGCCAAGTACCTGTGGGAGGTGGTGGGAGTAGAATCGGAGCCCCGGTGCCGAAACTGCACCAGCGGCGACCCCGACACGGCACACCACACTTTGGCCGTGTGTGAGGCGTGGGACGGACAACGGACGGCCCTCACGAGCACAATCGGTGCTAACCTCTCGCTGTCGGCCATAGTTCCAGCTATGGCCGGCAGCGAACAGTGTTGGGCTGCCGTCGCTTCGTTTGCTAGCGAGGTGATGGCGGCCAAGAGAGAGGCACTGCGGGAACGGGAGCGAGCTGGGCTCACTCTCCCGCCCCGCAGGCCACCGGCGAGGGGACGTCGGCGAGCACAATTCGCCCGCGTCCCTGAATGAGAGTAGCCACGGGCGGCGGGTCGGGGGACCTGCTGCCCTTATGCTGATGTGGCGGAATGCGCCCCTCCGTGTTCCTGGGGCGCATTCTTAAGAGGAGGACGGGCCCCACCATTTCGGCCCGATGGCCGGGATGGTGGGGCCTCGAGAGGAGGGCCCGCTAAATAGGGCGGGCGTCCCTAGCCGAGTCGCGGTGAGCATTCTATCCCGCGGCTCGGATTGGGCGAAGGAGGAACACCGTGGTGGTTTAGTGGGTAGTCTGGCCTCGGCCAGGAGTCCCACACGAAGCGAGCCCCCTGCCCCCGCGGGGGGTGAGCGAAGTGCGTAAATGCATTCCACCACGTAAAAAAAAAAAAAAAAAAAAAAAAAACCTAACCTAACCTAACCTAACCTAACCTAACCTAACCTAACCTAACCTCACGTATGAGACCACGCAGGTCCTCACGGGGCACGGTGCGTTCGCCTCGTACTTGTACAGATTCAAGTGCAGGGCGAGCCCATCGTGCATCTGTAGTCCGACTGAGGACGAAACGGTCTCACACCTCCTATTTGACTGCCCTGCGAACGGGGTAGCAAGATACAGGCTGGAAATGGAAATGGGAAAGGATCTAAAGGCAGAGAATTTATTAGAAATCTTTAAAGATAATGCTTGCAGGGAACAGTTTCTGGAGTACTGCACCCAAATCGTTAAAAAATGTATGGAGAGAATTTCGACGATGGCGGGAACAACATCTTCCGCCATCGCCGTGTGGGTCGCCCACCACTCAACGGTGGCAGGCCCATCTCTGGTGCGGCAGAAGAGGAGTCCTTCTGCCGCCCGCCTAGGCAAGGCACACGCGACACGACGTGCGCCTTCAACCTCGAGGCCTATGTAAGGGCAGCAGACGCCCCCGCGTCTACTGCCCCGGCCCGGTTAGGGGGGGAGGAGTTGGTGGTACCGCCTCCTCCGGGCCCCGGCTCGTTTGCGGCGCTGCGGGAGGGAAAGCGGGTCACATTCCCTCGCCCTCTCCGCCGCCTCCTTCTGCGAGATAACCGTCTCGCAGAAGGCCTGAACCGCCGCCCACGCCTCATCGCCGCCGACCATAGACAGAACTACGGTCGGCAGCGAGAGGTCCGTCCCCACTTCGGCGATGAGAGCACGGCGCTCCCCAGCCCACGCGGGGCACTCCTCTAGGGTGTGCTGCGCCGTGTCATCATCGCCTCCACAGTGGTGGCACCCTCTGGTCGGCTCTCGTCCCAACCGGTACAGGTACCTCCCGAAGCATCCATGCCCCGAGAGGACCTGCGCCATCCGGAACGTTACCGACCCCCGCGATCTATCCATCCAGTCTCTGAGGACCGGACGGATCGCCTCGACGGTCCTTCTGCCAGCCGTGGGATTGGCCAGCCGCCGCTCCCACTCCTGGAGCATGGACCGTCTTGCTTGGAGCCTCCGCTCTCCCACCTCCGAAGGTGCCGGGAATTCGCCCCGGCTCCGGGCCTCCTCACGCCAGTGATACACTGACGCGAGGACACCGGCCTCCAGCTCCCACGGAGGGGAGCCCGCCATAACGCAAGCCGCCTCGAATGAGATGCCGCAGTATCCTCTAATCGCCCCGACGGCCATCGCCCTCTGCGGACGTCGCAAGAGGGTGACGTTGTGTGCCGTCAGAGCGTTGATCCACACAGGGGCCCCATACAGGGCCATGGATCTTACGACTCCCAAATAAAGGAGGCGGCTGCTCGTCTGGGGTCCCCCTAGGTTCGGCATCAGCCGCCGAAGGGCAGCGGCCGCGCCGAGCAGACGGGGGACCAGGCCGTCGAAATGAGCGCGGAAGCTCCATCGTGGATCGAGGACAAGCCCGAGGTACCTCATTTCAGACTTGACCTCGATCCGGGTGCCACTCACTACGATGTGGGAGTCCGCCGGTGGCGCTCGCCGAGGGCCATGGAAACAAATGGCCTCCGACTTGTTGAGCGCCACCCCGAGTCCCAACATCGTTATTCGCCGCACGACCATGGCCACCGACGCAGTGGCAAGGCGCGCGGCGTCTCCATAGGTCGCCCCCCGGGCAGTAACCAACGTGTCGTCTGCGTAGCAGGTCACGTTGGCGCCCGGGAGGCGAGCTCCTCGGAGTACCCAGTCGTACCCGATGTTCCACAAGAGGGGCCCCAGCACTGACCCCTGCGGAACACCGCGGCACATGGCCCACCTGTGAAGGCTGCCATCCTGTCCTGGGTACTCCACGTACCGCTCCGATAGGTAGGCGCCGACGATCCGACGTAGGTAGGGAGGCACGTCATGGTATTTGAGCGCCTCCCGTATGCACTCCCAGGGCAGGGTATTGAACGCATTGGCGATGTCCAGTGACACCGCCAATAGCACCCCGCCCTTGCGGATCTCCTCTTGCGCCAGCGCCTTCACCCGAAGGACGGCGTCGACGGTCGAACGACGTGGCCGAAAACCATATTGGTAGTCGGACAGGCCGCGACCTCCATCCTCGAGGTGCCGGACGATGCGAGCGAACAACACTCTCTCAAAGAGCTTGCCCGCCTCGTCCAGCAACACTATCGGTCGGTACGCCGAGGGCGATTCCGCGGGCCGTCCCTCCTTCTGGATAAGGACGAGCCTACCCGTTTTCCACCGGACTGGGTATTGTCCGGTTTGTAGGCAGGCACTCATTAGCCCGCAGAACCGCTCCTCGAGCTCCCGGAGCGCGACCACCAAAACGCGTCCGGGAACTCCATCGGGTCCAGGAGCCTTCACCCCTTTCTCCTGGGCCCGCCTGACGGCCACGGCCAGCTCCGCCGTTGTGACCCGCGGCACCTCCAACACGACCTCCTCACTGCGCGCCGGAGCCATCACCGGGGGGACGAACCCTTCCTCCCTCTGTGGAAATAGGGAGGAGATAACCTCCCCCAGCACTCTCGGCTCCAGGCACTCCGTGATTGGAGGTGCCCAAGGGCGGAGCTTAGCCCTGACCGTTTTGTAGGGCCGCCCCCAGGGGTCTCGGTCGAGAGTGGCTAACAGAGACGCCCTCGAAGCCTCCTTTGCGTCTCCTATAGCCACCCCGAGGGACTGAGCGCACGACCGGTAGTCGGCGTAGAGCTGCGCCTCTTCCTCCGGCACCCGCCGCGCTCTGCGGCGGTACCGGGTGTACCGGCGACGTTTCGCGACGCACTGAGATCGCAGTGCAGCGATCTCGGGCGTCCACCAGTACACCTTCCGGTTGGGGAGTCGGGGCTTGGCCCGAGGCATGCACGCGTCGCAGATTTGCGACGCGGCGCTCCCGAACCATTCGGCCTCCTCCTCGACTCCTACTTCCGCCGGAGGATTCGCCCACGACTGGACGATCGACGCCAGCTCCAACGCCTCCCGGTCTATACGCCCCAGGACCCACCTCTTGGCGGACGGCCCCTCGCGTCTGGGACTCGCCGCGTGCAGGCCCGTGGAGACATCGTAACGGATGTAACGATGATCCGTCAGATTCTCCACGTCTTCCAGGACTCGCCAGTCCCGGACGGCCTGCGCGACGGCAGGGGTCGTGAACGTGATGTCCACGATGGACCTCCCCTGCTGTGACACAAACGTGTCGACCGACCCACGGTTACTGACCGTAAGGCCGGTCGTCGTGGCCCACTCCTCCAGCAACCGGCCGCGCTCGTCGGCCGCGGGGGAACCCCAAGCCGTGGATTTGGCATTGAAGTCCCCGGCGACCACCGCCAGACGGGGTGAGATTTGCCCCAGCAGGGCACCCACCACATCCAGCGCCGTCTCGAACTCGGCCAGTCTCATGCTGGGAGGGAAGTACACCGCAATGATAATGTACCTCCCCCATCCGCAGGCCACGAAGCCCCTCCCTCTAGAAATGAGGGAGGGGGGTGCCACTCGCTGTGTCCCAGACGCGATAACACAAACCGACCCGACAGTGTCCCCCAGCCACTGACCGTGAGGAGGGACAAAGTACGGGTCGGAAACGATCGCCACATCAATGGACCACTCCGCCATGGACTGCAGGAGGAGGTCCTGCGCTCGTGCGGAGTGGTTTAAATTCGCCTGGAGGAAGCGATGGGGAATACCGTCCATTACGGTTCCATCGCTTCCTCTCGCCCTTGCGGGGGCGTCGCTGCCACGGGGACTGGGGCAGCCGGGGTCCTTCCGGCCGCCTTCTTACCCTTTCTGGGCTTTGTCCCGCGGCATGCTTTGCCGCCTAGAATATGGTTGCTCTGACCACCACCCATTGCTGCGCAGATAACGCAGTGGGGGTCGGCCGAGCATGCCGCGGCTTTGTGGCCAGGACGACCGCAGCGGTAGCAAATTTCACCGCGGTCATCCTGTGAGGTGCACTGTGACCTGACGTGTCCTGACATCAGGCACCGGAAGCACCTCATAGGTCTCCGCTCAAGCAAAGTTACTTGAGCAGAGACCCAGCCCACTAATAGGCGACCAGCGGCAACCTTTTTGGCCGCTTCCACGGGGCAGCTCACCGCCACCGTGCCACTTCCCCACAACGACCGCCGAATCTCTCCGACCTTAACGTTCAAGGGAGGGCAGCCTCCGCGGCGCGCGACTGCGTCAGCCACCTCCTCCCTAGTGACGGAGTCGTCCAGACCGGTAATGCGCAAGTCTGCACACTTGACTGGCCTGGACACGTTCGCCGTCTCAGAGCCGAGCACCTCTCGGAGGCGCGCCGCCAGCATGTCGGCTTTCTCCCCGCTGGAGTCACCGGCCACTTCCAAAATCGTGGCACCGGTCTGCGCCCTCTTGAAATTCATGCGGGGGATGTTGAGGTCTTGCAGATCAATCTGCGACTTCAACCCCCGCATGACCTCCGCGTACGTGGCGCCCTTTCCTGCGGCCTCCGGCAGCAGCGTTATAACTACTGCCGAAGAGTGGGGCGTACGCGGTCCCTTCCTCTTGCGCGTGCGCCTCTTCTTCTTCTTAGAAGAAGAGGCTGCAGAGGAAGCTGCAGTCCGGGCCGACGTGCTGGCCTCTTGGACAGCAGCCGGCGCTCCAGGCTTCTTTTTATTTTGCCTTTTGGCGACCGTCGTCCACTCCTCGTCCATTGACGACGGTGCAGGCGGCAGCGGCCTCGGTTCACTCTCTTTAGGGGCGCTCTTCTTCCCCTTTCCTTTCCCCTTCGATGACGGAAGGGGCGGCGGCGAAGGCTTCGAGGGAGCCGATAGTGTTGGCCTCGAACGTGCTGATGGACCGGGCTTCGGGTCGATGTTGCGCCTGGCGTCCGACGCTAGGGGTGGGCGGAGGCGAGGCTCCGGCAGGAGTCTAGACTCCAAGCCCGCCCACCTTGCGTCCACCGCGGTCAGCACGCGGTCCATAATGGCCCGCGACATCTCCTCCAGTGGAGCCACAGCGGCTGGTTTCGCCGCTGCCTTCTCCTCCCGGAGGAAACGGACCTCAATCCGGAGCCTCTCCACCTCTGCCCGAAGGGTTGCCACCTCATCATTCACGTTACGACCCTCAAGCACAGCTACGGCATCGATGGCATCGAATGCCGCATCCTTGAGGGCCTTTATGAATCCACCCTTTAAGTTTTTTGATCTGTTGGCGACGTCCAACACAACGTCCATATTTCGCCGGACCTTAGCCGCCAAGTCATCGGTGGGCAGTTTTTCCAACGCAGGATCCACTGTTGTCCTCCTAGAGGATCGCGACGCCACGGAAGACGATCGCGACCCTGCCAACGAGCCCGAAAATTGGAATACCTCCGACTGGAGGTTCGGCTTCTCGGTGGCCGGACGTTTTGCGCGGGGTGACTTCTCCTTCTCGCCGCGCTGTCTCTTCCGAGCAGCGCTGCTTTCGCGCGACGATATCGCACCGACATCCATGTCAGAATCTGCCATGGAAGGCGTAGGTGTCGAGGGCCTCGTCAACCTTGACAGCCTCACGGAGCACCGACGGGTCTGTCCTTCGGGAACTTGGTCCCGGCTCGACAACCCTGTCTCCTCCTCGCGCTCACGCGCCTGTCGCTCGGGAGCTTGGTCCCGGCACGACGCAACTTCTCCGCCAGCATCAGACATCGTCCTTAAAAGGACAGTGCCGATGCGGTCAGAGGACACCAAAAAACAGTAAGTACTGCTTGCCGCAAGACTCGCTTTTCCAGATTTGGTCACCCAACGTGCCACTCCGTTACGGTGGTCACGTCGGGGTCCAGGGCACACGACGGGGACGTACTGGAAAGCTCTTGGGGCGTGCCCCAACCTAACCTAACCTTTTTTTTTTTTTTTTTTTTTTTTCGCTGGGAAAAATGCGTTACGCATTCCCTCCCGTCGGGGGACGAGAGGGATATGTGGGACTCCCCGGGAATAGATTCCCGGTATACCCACTAAACGACCCAGCGGCACTCCCGCATCGCCTTTCTTGGAGGGGGTCTGGGAAACTGGCAGAGCCTTTACGTCCAGTCCCCCTCCGGCGATTGCCCGCCTAATCGCGGCGGGCCCTTCACGCCCCTCCCGAGCGCGGGGAAGGGCTCGAGGATGGCCGTGAGTGCCCGGTCATCCTCGTACGGCGGGGTGATGGGCAGTGCAATGCGGGTGAGGGCGCCCCCGCGCCTGTCACCCGCTGCTCATCACCGGGGGGAGGGAGGGCGGCCGCGTGCCCGCCCTCTCCTGCCCCTCCTTCGTCGGCGGAGTTGCGGCGCGAGAGGATCGTCCTCCCGCGCGCGCTCCGCCACCTCCTTCTGTGACATTACGTCTTCACAGAAGGAGGCGACCGCTGCCCACGCCTCCTCGCTCCCCAGCATGGCCCTTACCAAGCTGGGGAGCGAAAGGTCCGGCCCGACCACCGCGACAAGACTGCGGCGCCGCTCGGACCACGACGCGCAAACCTCTAGGGTGTGCTGCGCCGTGTCCTCCGCCGCGCCACAGTCGTGGCACGACGGGCTCCCCTCTCTCCCGATCCGGTGCAGGTACGATCCAAAACAGCCGTGTCCGGACAGCACCTGCACCAGCCGGAAAGAGAGGAAACCACTTGGTCGCTCGAGCCAGTCCTTCAAGACAGGCCCGAGCGCGTCCAAAGTTCGGCGGCCAAAATATGCGGCGGTGAGGTCCACCGTCCAGTGATGGACGATGGCCTCCCTCGCCTCTCGCCGAACGGCCTCCCTCTCCTCAGGGGCGGGGCGCTCCCCGAGCGCCCTACGCCCCGCCGTCCATTCGTACACTCTGGCGAGCACCCACGCCTCGAGCTCCCAAGGGGGGGTGCCCGCCAGAGCGCACGCCGCCGCGAAGCTTACCGACCGGTAGCTTCGCGACACTCTCTGGGCGATGGCCCTTTGAGGCGCCCGGAGTGCTGTGGCATTCTCCCTCCTTTGGAGGGAGTCTGCCCAGATGGGCGCCCCGTACAGAGCCATACTCTTCAAAATGCCGGCGTACAAACGCCGGCACCGCCCACTTGGCCCTCCCAAGTTTGGCATGAGCCATGAGAGGGCCTTCGCCGCCTTCAGCAGGCGCGACGACAGCCCGCTGAAGTGCGGGCTGAAGTGCCACCTGCTGTCCAGCGTAAGGCCCAGATATTTCATCTGGGCCTTTACCTCTACCCTGACGCCCTCCACAAAGATGTGGGCGTCAGGTGGTGGGGGGCGCTGCCGAGGCCCGTGGAAGAACACGGCCTCGGTTTTGTGCAGCGCCACTGTTAGTCCTAGGCGACGGATCCTCCCCGCGACCAGGGATCCGCCCGCCGAGGCCAGACTGGCCGCCTCCCTAAAGTTCCCTCCCCGGGCAGTGAGCAGAGTGTCATCCGCATAGCAGATGACACTCGTGCCACGGAGGAGGGCTCCCCTCAGCAGCCAGTCGAATCCGATGTTCCACAGAAGTGGTCCTAAGACTGATCCCTGCGGAACACCGGACTCGACGCTGTATCGCCGTAGCTGGCCAGCTTTATCTACGAGGAGGACTGTTCGATCCTCCAAGTAGCTGGCCAGTAGGCCCCTCAGGTACCGAGGCACTCCATGGAAACGGAGTGCCTCGAGTATAGTTGAGTGGGGAACGGAGTTGAACGCGTTGGCTATGTCAAACGACACAGCCAACACTCCGTCCCCAGCCTCAACGGCCTCCTTCACGCGGCCCTTCAACAGGGCCAGGGCGTCCACCGTGGAACGCTCAGTGCGGAAACCGAACTGAGCGTCCGACAGGTCCGGCCCGACCACCCGCAGATGTTCGTTCAGCCGAGCGGCTACTATCCCCTCGAACATCTTACCGACCTCATCGAGCAAAACGATGGGTCGGTATGCCGAGGGGGAATCCGCTGGACGCCCTTCCTTTCGGAGGAGGCATAGCCGCCCCTCCTTCCATGGTTTCGGGAACCTCCTCGACGCGAAACACGCGTCAAAGAGGACCCGAAACCGTTCCGCCATTTCGGTGGCGGCTATTGCCACCACCCTCGCGGGCACGCCGTCCGGCCCAGGGGCCGTCTTCTTCGCACGGAGGCGAAGTGTCTCCGTGCGGAGTTCCGCCTCCGTGAGGAGAGGAGCCTCCTCGTCCTCCTCCTGATCCTCCTCCACAGCGGGCCCACCTGCTGGAGGGTCCATTGCTGGCGGGGTGAAATTGGCCCTGCTGGGAAACAGGGACCGGACCACCCCGTCCAGCAACGTCGGCTCGAGGGTCTCCGACACCGGGGGGCCAAAGGGGCGCAGTTTGTTCCGCGCCACCTTATAAGGCCTCCCGAAAGGGTCTCTGTCGAGGCCCTCCAGCAGCTCGGCTCGCGCCGAGTCCTGCGCGGCGAACATCGCGGACTTGAGGACCTTCTTTGCCTCTACGTACAGGTTGTAGAGGCGGTCCTCGTTAGCCTGGTCGCGTGTTCGCCGCCGCCGGCTCCTGGCGTACTCCCGCCGGGCCGCCACGCAGGCAGCTCGAAGCCTCGCCAACTCCACCGACCACCAGTGGACGGCGCGTTTGGGAGGCGGACGACGAGACCGAGGCATACTTGAATTGCATACCTCGGTCAACGACCCGCGTAGCTGGGTCGCGGCAGCGTCTACGTCTGGGACATCCATGGCAGGCGAAAGCCAGTCCTGGACGAAAGCCGCCTCTTTGGCCACATCCCTGTCCAGGTGGACGAGGGCCCACCGTGGGAATGGGGATTGGCCCAGGCGGGCCACTCTCTGGGGGCCCTCGGTGGAGATCTCGAACAGCACGTAACGGTGGTCCGAGAAAGTCTCCACCATGTCCACCCGCCAATTCTCCACGCGTGCGGCTAGTGCGGGGGAGGCAAAGGTGACGTCCACAATTGATCCACCCAGCCGTCGCACGCACGTCTGAATTCTCCCCCTGTTCAAGAGGGAGAGACCGGAGGAGGCCGCCCAGAGTTCCAGCGCCCGCCCGCGCTCGTCGGTGGCGGGGTTACCCCAAACCACCGACTTAGCGTTCAGGTCTCCCAGAACGGAGACCTGACGCGGCGCCAACCTGCCGACCACTGCGGCGAGGACTTGTAAGAAATCCTCGAACTCAGACAGTGGGCGGTTTGGGGAGAAATATACGCCTACAAAGGCTATTTCCCCCCACGCGGCGGCCACGTATCCCGGTCCCCTCTCCAAGAGCGAGAGGGGAGGGGAGTCCGTGGAAGACCGCGCCACGAGCGCCACCAAGCCGTCCCCGTCCCCTAGCCAACGGCCAGGGACTGAATAGGGCTCGCCTACAACCGCCACGTCCACCAACCACTCGGCCATGACCTGCACCAGCAAATCCTGAGCCGCTCTGCATTGGTTGGTGTTCGCCTGTAAAATGCGATGGACCACCCCCATTAGTGGTCCATCGCATTTCCTTCCTCAGCCGGTGGCGTTGAGGTCTCGACGACCTCATTAGCGGCGGCCACAGCTGCAGGCCGGCTTGGCACCTGCGCTTGGCCCTTTCTTGCGGGAGGATTGCACTTCCTCCCCCCCATCACGTGGCCGGCCGGGCAGCCGCTGGCGGCACACACGGCACAGCGCGGCGAGGCAACGCTGCAGGCTTCGGCCTTGTGCCCCGTCTCCCCGCAGCGGCAGCAGAGCTCCGACCTGTCGACTTTCGACGGGCACAGAGCTCTGGTGTGCCCAAGTCCGAAGCACTTGAAGCAGCGAAATGGCTGGACCTCAAGTGCCCGGACCACCGCCACACTAAAACCCACGGGGAGCCGCCTCTTGAGAAGGACGGCCTTTGCCGCGGCTACTGGGCACTCCAGCCGGATAACGCCCAGGCCACCGCGTCCGGGCCTTATGGCCCCACCCTTCAATGCTGCCGCATCGCAGCCTCCCGCAGCTGCGACCGCCGCCACCACCTCCTCTTTGGTGACCGAGTCATCAAGACCGGCCACCTCCAAGGACGCCGACTTCACCGGCCTGGCTACCGTCACCGCGTCCGCGATGACCTCTCGCAGCTTGGCTGCGAAGAGGTCCGCGTTGGTGCCGCCTTGAGCCCCCGGGAACTCAAACAGCCGAGCCCCAGTTTGGGTCCGGCGGCACGTCACTGGGCCTACCTGCAACGTATCAAGGTTGGCACTGTTACGAGCCCGCTTCAATACGGACTCGTATGTCTCCCCCTTTTCCACGGCCTCTGCAGTGAGCGTCACCACCACGGCCGCGGTTTTGGGCGGAACAAGTTTCCTCCCAGCAGGCTTGGGGGCCGATTTCTGCCCCCCTCCTTTGCCCGTCACTTTGGACGGGCCGGAAGGGGCGTTTGCAGGAGCGACGGCCGACGCTGCCTTATTGGCGCCTCGCTTCTTCCTCCTGACCACTTCAGTCCAGGAATCTTTGGATTGGGTGGTGGAGGGGAGGAAGGCGTCTTCCCTCTCAGATGTTTCGGCGACCGCGACCGGAGTCACCTGTGCCGTGGGCGACGTCTTTCCCTTTCCCTTGCCTTTTGAGGGCTTTGGGGTCGGGGGAGGAGCCTGGGCGGCCCCGTCCGCCGCAAGTGGTGGCCGGATGCGCTTCTCGGGCAGGAGGCGATCCTCGATGCCCGCGAAGCAGGCCCTTGTGAAGGCCCTCTCCTCCATTACCACCTTGCGGATGGTGTTCTCGAGGACGGAGGAGGAGAGGTCCACCCCCACCGCTGCTGGCGAGGCCTGGACAGGCTGCGCCGTGGCTTCAGCGAGCTTATTGTGAAGCTCGCTGACCTCCTTCTGCAGGCGATCGGTCCTCGCCTGCAGTTGCAACCTAACCTAACCTAACCTAACCTAACCTAACCTAACCTCGTCGTGCTCTGGGATCTCGAGGCCAGCGTCCTGAAGAGGGTCTATGAGGAGGGCGCCCTGATGCGGCGCGTTGCGGGTGATAGGCCTGCTCCGGAAGAGATCGATCGCTGGAGACAGGAGGCGCGCGACGATCTCTTCCGGAAGTGGGCCGAAAGGTTGGCTACCACACGTAGCAGTGCGCTGCTCGTGGGGGCCGTTCGGCCCGTCTTACGGGAATGGGTGGAGAGGGGTCATGGGGCCCCAACATACCACCTCACTCAACTTCTCACAGGTCATGGCTGCTTTGCCAAGTACCTGTGGGAGGTGGTGGGCGTGGAATCGGAGCCCCGGTGCCGAAACTGCGCCAGCGGCGACCCCGACACGGCACACCACACATTGGCCGTGTGTGAGGCGTGGGACGGACAACGGACGGCCCTCACGAGCACAATAGGTGCTGACCTCTCGCTGTCGGCCGTAGTTCCAGCTATGGCCGGCAGCGAACAGTGTTGGGCCGCCGTCGCCTCGTTTGCCAACGAGGTGATGGCGGCAAAGAGAGAGGCGCTGCGGGAACGAGAGCGAGCTGGGCTCACTCTCCCGCCCCGCAGGCCGCCGGCGAGGGGACGCCGGCGAGCACATTTCGCCCGCGTCCCCGAATGAGAGTGGCCACGGGTGGCGGGTCGGGGGACCCGCTGCCCTTATGCTGATGTGGCGGAATGCGCCCCTCCGTGTTCCTGGGGCGCATTCTTAAGATGAGGACAGGCCCCACCATCTCGTCCCGATAGCCGGGATGGTGGGGTCTCGAGAGGAGGGCCCGTTAAATAGGGCGGGCGTCCCTAGCCGAGTCGCGGTGAGCATTCTATCCCGCGGCTCGGATTGGGCGAAGGAGGAACACCGTGGTGGTTTAGTGGGTAGTCTGGCCTCGGCCAGGAGTCCCACACAAAGCGAGCCCCCTGCCCCCGCGGGGGGTGAGCGAAGTGCGTAAATGCATTCCACCACGTAAAAAAAAAAAAAAAAAAAAAAAACCTCGTCGTGCTCTATGAGGAGGGCGCCCTGATGCGGCGCGTTGCGGGTGGTAGGCCTGCTCCGGAAGAGATCGATCGCTGGAGACAGGAGGCGCGCGACGATCTCTTCCGGAAGTGGGCCGAAAGGTTGGCTACCACACGTAGCAGTGCGCTGCTCGTGGGGGCCGTTCGGCCCGTCTTACGGGAATGGGTGGAGAGGGGTCATGGGGCCCCAACATACCACCTCACTCAACTTCTCACAGGTCATGGCTGCTTCGCCAAGTACCTGTGGGAGGTGGTGGGCGTGGAATCGGAGCCCCGGTGCCGAAATTGCACCAGCGGCGACCCCGACACGGCACACCACACCTTGGCCGTGTGTGAGGCGTGGGACGGACAACGGACGGCCCTCACGAGCACCATAGGTGCTGACCTCTCGCTGTCGGCCGTAGTTCCAGCTATGGCCGGCAGCGAACAGTGTTGGGCCGCCGTCGCCTCGTTTGCCAACGAGGTGATGGCGGCAAAGAGAGAGGCGCTGCGGGAACGAGAGCGAGCTGGGCTCACTCTCCCGCCCCGCAGGCCGCCGGCGAGGGGACGCCGGCGAGCACAATTCGCCCGCGTCCCCGAATGAGAGTGGCCACGGGTGGCGGGTCGGGGGACCCGCTGCCCTTATGCTGATGTGGCGGAATGCGCCCCTCCGTGTTCCTGGGGCGCATTCTTAAGAGGAGGACAGGCCCCACCATCTCGGCCCGAAAGCCGGGATGGTGGGACCTCGAGAAGAGGGCCCGTTAAATAGGGCGGGCGTCCCTAGCCGAGTCGCGGTGAGCATTCTATCCCGCGGCTCGGATTGGGCGAAGGAGGAACACCGTGGTGGTTTAGTGGGTAGTCTGGCCTCGGCCAGGAGTCCCACACAAAGCGAGCCCCCTGCCCCCGCGGGGGGTGAGCGAAGTGCGTAAATGCATTCCACCACGTAAAAAAAAAAAAATAAAAAAAAAAAAAAAAAAAAAAAACCTCGTCGTGCTGGGCGGCGCTGCAGTGATTGGGGTGTACTGTCCCCCTAGCAGAAGTCTCGCCCAATTTGAGCAGTTGCTCTTGGAGGTCGGGGCTCTGCTGGCGGAAGTGCGCCCCACCCCGGCTGTGGTGGCCGGGGATTTCAACGCTCACTCTCGGGCGTGGGGATCTCCGGCGACCGATGCTCAGGGGGAGCTGATGGTTGAGTGGGCGGTGTCCCAAGGCTTGGTGCTGCTGAACCAAGGGGCGGTTCACACCTGTGTGCGGGCCCAGGGCAGCTCGATCGTCGATCTGTCGTTCGCCAGTTCTGCCCTGGCCCGACGAGTTAACAACTGGCGGGTCGTCGAGGGGGTGCAGACCGCGTCGGACCATCGGTACATCCGGTTCGACGTCGTCCCTGCCACCTCGACGGCTCGTGTGGAGCTGGACCGCCCTATGGCGGGGGAGGGTCCGCGGTGGCGACTCGGAACCCTGGACCGGGAGCTGGCCCAAGAGGCGGCTGTCGTCGAGCGATGGGCTGCTGTTGAGAGCGGCCTAGACGTGGACGCGAGATGCGAGCAGCTCGCAGGAGCGCTGACTCGCGTCTGCGACGCGGCGATGCAGAGGGCGAGGCCTATCCCGCCCCGAAAGCGGGTGTACTGGTGGCGTCCCCACCTAGCCGGGCTGCGTACCGCAAGCTACGCCGCCCAGAGGCAGTACACCCGCAGTCGAAGGCGGGCCGTAAGAGACCTCGCCCGAGAAGAGCAGCTGCATGCCGCGTACAGGGCCGCCCGTGAGGCCCTCAGCTCGGCGATAAAAGCCGCCAAGGAGGAATCCTGGAGGGAGTGGCTCGAGAGACTCGACCGAGACCCGTGGGGGCGCCCGTACAAGACCGTGAGTCAGAAACTCCGGCCTTGGGCGCCCCCCCTCACCAGAACTCTCGAGTCCAACCTCCTGGACCGAGTGGTCAGCTCCCTCTTCCCTGCGAGGGGAGAGTGGGTCCCACCGCGGATGGCAGCACCAGGCCGGGCGCCGGCAGACGAAGAGGCAATACCTCCCGTGTCCGAGGCCGAGTTAGGGGTTGCGATCCTGGCACTCAAGTCCAGGAACCGTGCCCCGGGCCCGGACGGCATTCCTGGGAAGGTTATTGCCACAGTCATGCCGGTACTAGAGGGAGCGACGCTGTCCCTCATGTCGGAGTCTAGACCGGCAAGCTCGTGCTTCTTAAGAAGCACGGGCGCCCAGCCGACTCGCCGTCGGCCTACCGCCCCATCGTTCTGCTCGACGAGATGTGCAAGTTGTTTGAGCGGGTGATTGCTGCGCGTCTCGTCGGTCACCTTGGGGGGGCGGGGCCCAATTTAAGTGATGGCCAGTTCGGCTTCCGTCGCGGGAGGTCAACTCTCGACGCCATATCCCGGCTGCGGGACAGGGTCGACGAAGCGGTCGCCGGGGGTGAGGTGTTGTTGGCTGTATCGCTGGATATAGCCAACGCCTTCAACACCCTCCCCTGGGAGACCATTGCGGAGGCGCTGAGGTATCACAATGTGCCGTGGTACCTCAGGCGTGTCCTTGCGGACTACTTCGTGGACCGGGTCATCATCTACCCGGCCCAAAACGGAGTGGTCCGCCGAAATATGCGGTGTGGCGTTCCACAGGGGTCGGTCCTAGGGCCACTCCTGTGGAACATAGGTTATGACTGGGTCCTGCGCGGTGCTTATCTTCGGGGAGTCGGTGTACTTTGTTACGCCGACGACACCCTGGTTACCGCGCGGGCCCCCACGTTCCGCGATGCCGGCGTTCTCGCCACGGCGGGTGTCGCGCATGTCGTGCGCCGCATTGGGGCGCTCGGGTTGAGGGTGGCCCTCGAAAAGTCCGAGGCCCTGTTCTTCCATGGGCCTCGGCGGACGCCGCCTCGAGACCAAACTATAGTGGTGGGTGGCACCTCCATCGCTGTCGGGAGCAGCTTGAAGTATCTCGGGCTCACTCTCGACAGTCGGTGGAGGTTCGCAGAGCATTTCCGGCAGCTGGCACCGAAGTTGCTAGCATTTGCTGGAATGCTCTCGCGTTTGCTGCCCAACAGCGGAGGACCGGGGTCTGCCTGCCGCCGTCTCTACGACGGAGTGGTGCGCTCCAAGGCGCTCTACGGGGCGCCCATCTGGGCGGAAGCCCTCTGCCCAGCCAATGTTGCGCTGCTGCGGCGACCGCAGCGCGCCATCGCGCAGAGGGCGGCACGAGCGTACCACACCGTCTCTTATGAGGCGGCGTGTTTGATTGCGGGCAGTATCCCCTGGGATCTCGAGGCCAGCGTCCTGAAGAGGGTCTATGAGGAGGGCGCCCTGATGCGGCGCGTTGCGGGTGATAGGCCTGCTCCGGAAGAGATCGATCGCTGGAGACAGGAGGCGCGCGACGATCTCTTCCGGAAGTGGGCCGAAAGGTTGGCTACCACACGTAGCAGTGCGCTGCTCGTGGGGGCCGTTCGGCCCGTCTTACGGGAATGGGTGGAGAGGGGTCATGGGGCCCCAACATACCACCTCACTCAACTTCTCACAGGTCATGGCTGCTTTGCCAAGTACCTGTGGGAGGTGGTGGGCGTGGAATCGGAGCCCCGGTGCCGAAACTGCGCCAGCGGCGACCCCGACACGGCACACCACACATTGGCCGTGTGTGAGGCGTGGGACGGACAACGGACGGCCCTCACGAGCACAATAGGTGCTGACCTCTCGCTGTCGGCCGTAGTTCCAGCTATGGCCGGCAGCGAACAGTGTTGGGCCGCCGTCGCCTCGTTTGCCAACGAGGTGATGGCGGCAAAGAGAGAGGCGCTGCGGGAACGAGAGCGAGCTGGGCTCACTCTCCCGCCCCGCAGGCCGCCGGCGAGGGGACGCCGGCGAGCACAATTCGCCCGCGTCCCCGAATGAGAGTGGCCACGGGTGGCGGGTCGGGGGCCCCGCTGCCCTTATGCTGATGTGGCGGAATGCGCCCCTCCGTGTTCCTGGGGCGCATTCTAAAGATGAGGACAGGCCCCACCATCTCGGCCCGATAGCCGGGATGGTGGGGTCTCGAGAGGAGGGCCCGTTAAATAGGGCGGGCGTCCCTAGCCGAGTCGCGGTGAGCATTCTATCCCGCGGCTCGGATTGGGCGAAGGAGGAACACCGTGGTGGTTTAGTGGGTAGTCTGGCCTCGGCCAGGAGTCCCACACAAAGCGAGCCCCCTGCCCCCGCGGGGGGTGAGCGAAGTGCGTAAATGCATTCCACCACGTAAAAAAAAAAAAAAAAAAACCTAACCTAACCTAACCTAACCTTTTTTTTTTTTTTTTTTTTTTTTAACCCGGGGGAATCCGTTATGGATACCCGCGTGCCAGGACGCACGCGGGTTATGTCCGACTCGCACGGACTAAACCTAACCGGGGTGTCCTCTTTCTCCGCTTCTAGTGGGCGGGTGTCGTGGGAACAAGGTCACAACAACCACAACACCCGCAGCGGTCAGCCACACCTCCCGTGTAAAGAGCGGGAGGGGCTTCCTTCAGTGGTGTCGTCCTATGGGTAGGGGGGACGACATCCTACTAGGTACAGTGTGCAGACACGACACTACCGACCTGGGGGGACCTGGCGTTGCACAGCCGGCGGTAGTCCTGGTACCGCGGGCCGTGAGTCCCCGTCAAGGAGGAAGGCCGCGATGGAGCGTCGCGGCCCGCCTTCGCCCGACTCGCCTGCGGCGGATCGGATCAGCGAGAGGATCCAGTTCCCTGATCCGCTCCGCCTCCTCCTTGAGCGAGATCACGTCCTCGCTGAACGTGATCATCGCCGTCCACGCCGCCTCACTGTCGACCATCGCCTGGATGATGGTCGAGAGCGTTAGGTCGGCGCCGACTACGTCGACAAGAGCTGCGCGTTGACGGCTCCACCCCAGGCACTCCGCCAGCGTGTGCGTGGCTGTGTCCACGGGGTGGCCGCAGCTGTGGCACACCGGAGACGGCTCCCTCTTGGCCACCCGGAACAGATACTCACCGAAACAACCGTGTCCGGTGAGCATCTGCGCCAGGCGAAAGGTGACCGCCCCGTGCCGCCTGTCGACCCACTCCTGCAGGATGGGTCGGATCGCGTCGATGGTCAGAACACCGGCGCGAGGCTCTTCCAACCGCTCGGACCACCGCCTAAGAAGATCGCCCCGGAGGTCCTCCCTCCAGCACGCGACCTCCCTCGGCGGCGGCCCGACTCCCCGGGCCCTGGCCTCAGAGGTCCGGCAGAAAACTTCCGCCAACACCTCGGCCTCCAGGTCCCATGGTGGAGTTCCTGCGAGCACGCACACGGCCTCGAGCGAGACCGTGCCGTACCCTCTCACGACCCTCAACGCCATCGCCCGCTGCGCCCGTCGCAGCAGCGCGATATTTTCGGCGTCGAGGGCCTCTACCCATATGGGCGCCCCGTATAGTGCCATCGAGCGAACCACCGACGTGTAAAGGCGTCGGCAGCCGCCCGAGGGCCCACCGAGATTCGGGAGCAAACGACCAAGCGCCCTCGCAGCACCCACGAGTCGGGGCGCGAGTCCCTGGAAGTGCTCCCGGAAGCGCCATCGGCTATCGAGGACGATGCCCAAATAACGCATCGCCCCTCGTATGCCGATCGACACTCCGCCCACCACAATGTGCGCTCCAGCCGGCGGCGCCGACCGAGGGGAAGAAAAACAAACCGCCTCGGACTTCTGCAAGGCGACATCCAACCCAATAAGGCGGATTCGCCTCACGAAGTGGGCCACTCCGGCTGTTGCTCTGAGAGCCGCCTCCCTGTAGGTATCCCCCTGCGCGGTGACGAGGGTATCGTCAGCGTAACACGTTACGCTGACCCCCCGAAGAGTCGCACCGCGCAGCACCCAGTCATAGCCGACGTTCCACAGCAGGGGTCCTAGAACGGAGCCCTGCGGAACGCCGCACGACATTGCTCTCAGAGCGGCGCCACCTTCCTGTGTCGGATAGGTGACTGCCCGTTGGGAGAGGTAGGACAGAACTACCCTCCGCAGGCAGTCCGGCACACGATGGTAGCGCAGCGCCTCATGGATGCAGCTCCAGGGGAGGGTGTTAAAAGCATTGGCGATATCTAAACTCACCGCCAATACCACCCCGGTCCCCGAAGCCGCGTCCTTCACTAGGGACTGCACCCGGCGGATCGCGTCCACCGTCGACCGGGCTCTGCGGAAACCATACTGGACATCGCAGAGACCCGGCCCGGGACCGTCCAGGTGCTCGACGATACGGTGGGCGAGCACACGCTCGAACACCTTCCCGATATCGTCGAGCAACACGATGGGCCGATAGGCCGAAGGCGAATCCGCCGGTCGTCCCTCCTTCTTAATGAGGACAAGTTTCCCCACCTTCCACCTGCGGGGAAACTTGCCCTGTTCCAGGCAGGAGGTAAACAGCCGTGCCACTCTCTCTTCTAAGGCATCGGGCAGAGCCAATGCCCAGGCCCGACCGGGAATACCGTCGGGCCCTGGGGCGGTGTTCTTGGCCTTGAGCCTTGCGACCGCCGCCCTCAGATGCCCGGGAGTGACCTCGGGCGATGCTGCTTCCTCCGCGTGCACAAGTCCTCTACTGCTCTCCGCGACATCGTCGCCGACCATGGGAGGGGGAGCGAACTCTCCCCGGTCGGGGAACAGAGCTGCTACTATCTGTTCCACGAGCGCAGGCTGGAGCGATTGCGTCACCGGGGGGGCCCAGGGACGGAGCTTATGACGCACCATCCGATACGGCCTCCGCGGAGACGCTCGAACCAAGACAGGCTCCGATTCGGAGAGCAGTACGCTCCGACCACCGTCACCGAACCCACGGCGGCCGCCACGCAACAGCGCCCCCTCCTGATCCTCAATAGGGGGGGCGCACCGGCAGCCGCGCGCGAGACCAGAGCCACCAAGCCCTCCCGGTCAACCGCCCAATGCGAATCGGGCGGGATAGGTCGGTAGGGCTCGGTGATTATCCCTACTCCGGTCTGCCACTGCGCCATGCTCTGGATGTAAAGGTCCTGAGCGGCGGCGCAGTGGTTTAGGTTCGCCTGGAGCACGCCGATAGTCCCACTAATCGGTGACCATCGGCGCTACCTCTACAGGCCTTGGGGACGGTGGATCGGGCCTAGACGGGGCTATGACGCCACCGACAGCCTTCTGCCCCGACTCCACGGGCTTTGCCTTTTGAGGCTTCTTCTTCCGCTGCTTCTTCTTCTTCTTCTTCGGCTTGGGAGTGGTGCACGCTGCACTCCCAAGCCGGTGATCCGCCGGCTTGTCTGCCGCCTCGCACAAAGCGCAGCGCAGGGCGGCAGTACACTGGGCCATTAGGTGCCCCGGCGCGCCGCAGCGGTAGCAGTAGTCGCTGCGGTCTACGTCCGAGGTGCACTTGGCCTTCGTGTGCCCGGTGTGGAGGCACCGGTAACACCGAAGGGGCTTGGGGTCGACGAGCTTAACTTGAGCCGCCGACCACCCCACCAGTAGCCTCCCGGTCGCAGCCAATTTCTTGGCCGCGGCCACCGGGCACTTGACAAACACTACCCCGAGGCCTCGCCAGTCCCGGTGTAAAGAGCCGGGTCTGGCCGTACCCTCGGGGCACCCGCCGGCGGACTCCACGCTGGCCGCCACCTCAGCCGCGGAGACGGAGTCATCCAGCCCGGAGATGCGCAGTTCTGCACACCTCACAGGCCTGGAGACCGTTACCGTCTCCGCAGGGAGGACCTCTCGCAGCTTAGCCGCTAGACGGTCCGCCCTCGCCTCTCTATCCTCGCCTCCGATCTCGAAGAGGCGGGCTCCGGTGGCGGCTGTCTTAATTTTGACGCCCTCCGTGATCCCCAGCTGGGCCAACTTAATGGAGGCCTTGGCAGCTTTAATGAGCGCCTCGTAGCTAGCGCCCCCCTCGGCGGCAGCTGGCCGTAGCGTGAGAACTACAGCCGCCGTCGACGGGGGACGCAGGTTGGCGCCGGGCTTGCTCTGGGGAGCAGCGGAGGGCTTTCCTCGGCGTGGAGTAGGAGGAGGAGGAGGAGGCCGCCGGGTGGAAGCCGGGGTCGCCTTGGCGGCCTTCACCTTCCTCTTCTCCTTCTTCTTGGCCGCCACCACACTCCACGGTTCCTCCGTGGGGACTGGTGGTGGCGGAACTGGTCGGGACTCCGGGGCTGCAGGAGCGGCTGCAGGAGCGGCTGCGGGAACAGCAGCGGCCTTCCCCTTCTTGCCTCTGCCCGACTTCTTCTTCCCCTTGGATTTGGGGACATCCAAGCCGGGCAGAGGCGCAGGCGACGTCGACGCCGGTGGTGGAGCCACCGCTGCCTCCATGGACAGACCTGAGGCCGTCCGCGAAGCAGGCAACACAGGGTCGGAGGGGGCGACATTGGGAGCGGTTTCCCGGCCGAGTCTGGCCTCGATTGGGGCGATCCGATCGGCCACCAATTCGCCGACGACCAGCCTCACCGCCCGCATCACCTCCTCCTTGAGCGACGGTCCCCCTGCCTGCCGCAAGCTCCTCCTCAGCGTCAAGGTCCAGGGCCAGGCGCCTCTGCGCATTCAGCTCGGCCTGCGCAGCTGCGAGGCCGACGTACCGGCCCGTGGTAGGGGGGCGACCCCTGCCCCTTTTACTCCCGGGCTTTCTGGCGGGTTTCGGCTTCCCACCACTTTCCGCCCCAGAGTCTGCGGAACTTGTGGTGTCCGGGGGCGACGTCGATGCCTGCCGCTTCCGCTGGAACACCGGAGGAGTGGTGACGTTCTCCCCGATGGGGGTGCCGAGGCTCGCCCGGAAGAACGTCTGGTTCCCCCGGTCCTCCTGCACCATGACGTCGTCCCCAGCCTCCGATGAGTCCCGGGTGGAGCTGGCGTTCGTCGGGCGTATGAACAGCCGCTTCAGGACCACCACGGGTCTCCTGCCACGGGGTGTGGTTGCGGGCGTCACACCCTTCTTGGCCGTCCTCGTGAGGGACGGCGACCTCGACGGCGGGAGACCGGCACTCGTCGCCAAAGGCGACGCCTCGGTCTCCTCTGCCTTCGTTCCCCCACTGACTGTGCTCGTCCTTGTCGGGGACGGCGACCTCGACTGAGAACGACCGGCTCTCGTCGCCAAAGGCGACGCCTCGGTCGTCTCCTGGGCACCTGCTGAGCCCGGCGAACGGTAAAATGTTCGCGAGCGCCGGCTCCGCGTACCGCGGTACGCACTCGACGCGGTTCTGGGAGCGCTGGGTCTGCTCCCCGGTTCACTCGAACTTAGGTGGCTTGTGTCCCCACCAGATACGACGGGACTGCATTGCGGCGAGTCATCACACACCTGAGTGTGTGCTGACTCCCCGCAATGGAGGGATTCTCCGGTCGCGGGGCGACCGGTACCCTCCTGGTGTAATGTTACCAAGTTCACCTTTTTCATTTTTTTTTGTTGTTGTTTATTTTGTTTTTTAACGTGGTTTGCTTCCACTTTGGTCCCGCACACTCGGCCAAACGCCGGCGGGACTACACCGGCGGCTGAGCGAGCAAGCCCACTCAGCCGAGCACCACCATCGCGGCGCCACAGCTCCGATACAACGGAGCTGCGGGCCGACGCCGAACGACCGAACAGGCGCACCCATCCGGCCAACACGACTCACCACGGTGTCGGGAAGACACCGGGCCCGCCTCCTGGTTTCAGCGAAATGCCTACGCCAGGAGGCTCCAACCGAGTGGTTCTTTTATAGAGGTGTCCTTCCTCGCAGACACCGCCACGTGGCAGTGCCCACCGGTTCTGACTTGCGCCAGGGTTCCGGCTTCGGCAGCCTGAAGACTGCCGAATCCGTTATGGATACCCGCGTGCCAGGACGCACGCGGGTTATGTCCGACTCGCACGGACTAAACCTAACCGGGGTGTCCTCTTTCTCCGCTTCTAGTGGGCGGGTGTCGTGGGAACAAGGTCACAACAACCACAACACCCGCAGCGGTCAGCCACACCTCCCGTGTAAAGAGCGGGAGGGGCTTCCTTCAGTGGTGTCGTCCTATGGGTAGGGGGGACGACATCCTACTAGGTACAGTGTGCAGACACGACACTACCGACCTGGGGGGGGACCTGGCGTTGCACGGCCGGCGGTAGTCCTGGTACCGCGGGCCGTGAGTCCCCGTCAAGGAGGAAGGCCGCGATGGAGCGTCGCGGCCCGCCTTCGCCCGACTCGCCTACGACGGATCGGATCAGCGAGAGGATCCAGTTCCCTGATCCGCTCCGCCTCCTCCTTGAGCGAGATCACGTCCTCGCTGAACGTGATCATCGCCGTCCACGCCGCCTCACTGTCGACCATCGCCTGGATGATGGTCGAGAGCGTTAGGTCGGCGCCGACTACGTCGACAAGAGCTGCGCGTTGACGGCTCCACCCCGGGCACTCCGCCAGCGTGTGCGTGGCTGTGTCCTCGGGGTGGCCGCAGCTGTGGCACACCGGAGACGGCTCCCTCTTGGCCACCCGGAACAGATACTCACCGAAACAACCGTGTCCGGTGAGCATCTGCGCCAGGCGAAAGGTGACCGCCCCGTGCCGCCTGTCGACCCACTCCTGCAGGATGGGTCGGATCGCGTCGATGGTCAGAACACCGGCGCGAGGCTCTTCCAACCGCTCGGACCACCGCCTAAGAAGATCGCCCCGGAGGTCCTCCCTCCAGCACGCGACCTCCCTCGGCGGCGGGCCGACTCCCCGGGCCCTGGCCTCAGAGGTCCGGCAGAAAACTTCCGCCAACACCTCGGCCTCCAGGTCCCATGGTGGAGTTCCTGCGAGCACGCACGCGGCCTCGAGCGAGACCGTGCCGTACCATCTCACGACCCTCAACGCCATCGTCCGCTGCGCCCGTCGCAGCAGCGCGATATTCTCGGCGTCGAGGGCCTCTACCCATATGGGCGCCCCGTATAGTGCCATCGAGCGAACCACCGACGTGTAAAGGCGTCGGCAGCTGCCCGAGGGCCCACCGAGATTCGGGAGCAGACAACCAAGCGCCCTCGCAGCACCCACGAGTCGGGGCGCGAGTCCCTGGAAGTGCTCCCGGAAGCACCATCGGCTATCGAGGACGATGACCAAATAACGCATCGTCTTTCGTATGCCGATCGATACTCCGCCCACCACAATGTGCGCTCCAGCCGGCGGCGCCGACCGAGGGGAAGAAAAACAAACCGCCTCGGACTTCTGCAAGGCGACATCCAACCCAATAAGGCGGATTCGCCTCACGAAGTGGGCCACTCCGGCTGTTGCTCTGAGAGCCGCCTCCCTGTAGGTATCCCCCTGCGCGGTGACGAGGGTATCGTCAGCGTAACACGTTACGCTGACCCCCCGAAGAGTCGCACCGCGCAGCACCCAGTCATAGCCGACGTTCCACAGCAGGGGTCCTAAAACGGAGCCCTGCGGAACGCCGCACGACATTGCTCTCAGAGCGGCGCCACCATCCTGTGTCGGATAGGTGACTGCCCGTTGGGAGAGGTAGGACAGAACTACCCTCCGCAGGCAGTCCGGCACACGATGGTAGCGCAGCGCCTCATGGATGCAGCTCCAGGGGAGGGTGTTAAAAGCATTGGCGATGTCTAAACTCACCGCCAATACCACCCCGGTCCCCGAAGCCGCGTCCTTCACTAGGGACTGCACCCGGCGGATCGCGTCCACCGTCGACCGGGCTCTGCGGAAACCATACTGGACATCGCAGAGACCCGGCCCGGGACGGCGAATCTGAAGGCGAATCCGCCGGTCGTCCCTCCTTCTTGATGAGGACAAGTTTCCCCACCTTCCACCTGCGGGGAAACTTGCCCTGTTCCAGGCAGGAGGTAAGCAGCCGTGCCACTCTCTCTTCTAAGGCATCGGGCAGAGCCAATGCCCAGGCCCGACCGGGAATACCGTCGGGCCCTGGGGCGGTGTTCTTGGCCTTGAGCCTTGCGACCGCCGCCCTCAGATGCCCGGGAGTGACCTCGGGCGATGCTGCTTCCTCCGCGTGCACAAGTCCTCTACTGCTCTCCGCAAGGCCGACATACCGGCCCGTGGTAGGGGGGCGACCCCTGCCCCTTTTGCTCACGGGCTTTCTGGCTGGGTCTGGCTTGCCACAGCTTCCCGCCACAGACTCTGCGGAGCTCGTGGTATCTGGGGGCGACGTCGACGCCTGGCGCTTCCGCTGGAACACCGGGGGAGTGGCGACGTTCTCCCCGGTCGGGGTGCCGAGACTCGCACGGAAGAACGTCTGGTTCCCCCGGTCCTCCTGCACCATGACGTCGTCCTCAGCCTCCGATGAATCCCGGGTGGAACTGGGATTCATTGAGCGTATGAGGAGCCTTTTTAGGACCACTACGGGTCTCCTGCCACGGGGTGTGGTTGCGGGCATCACATCCCCCTTCTTGGCCGTCCGCGTGAGGGACGGCGACCTCGACGGCGGGAGACCGGCACTCGTCGCCAAAGGCGACGCCTCGGTCTCCTTCATAGGCTGCGATGGCATGCCCACACTGCCTGTGCTCGTCCTTGTCGGGGACGGCGACCTCGACTGAGAACGACCGGCTCTCGTCGCCAAAGGCGACGCCTCGGTCTTCTCCTGGGCACCTGATGAGCCCGGCGAACGGAAAAACGTTCGCGAGCGCCGGCTCCGCGTACCGGTGTACGCACTCGGCGCTGTTTTGGGAGCGCTGGGTCTGCTCCCCGGTCCTGTCGCGTTGAGGTGTCCTGTGTCCCCACCAGATACGATGGGACTGCATGGCGGTGAGTCATCACACACCTGAGTGTGTGCTGACTCCCCGCCATGGAGGGATTCTCCGGTCGCGGGGCGACCGGTACCCTCCTGGTGTGTTGTTGGAAGGTTCACCTTTTTCATTTTGTAGTTTATTTTGTTTTTTAACGTGGTTGTCTTCCACTTTGGTCCCGCACACTCGGCCAAACGCCGGCGGGACAACACCGGACGGCTGAGCGAGCAAGCCCACCCAGCCGAACACCACCATCGCGGCGCCACAGCTCCGATACAACGGAGCTGCGGGCCGACGCCGAACGACCGAACAGGCGCACCCATCCGGCCAACACGACTCACCACGGTGTCGGGAAGACACCGGGCCCGCCTCCTGGTTTCAGCGAGATGCCTACGCCGGGAGGCTCCAACCGAGTGGTTCTTTTATAGAGGTGTCCTTCCTCGCAGACACCGCCACGTGGCAGTGCCCACCGGTTCTGACTTGCGCCAGGGTTCCGGCTTCGGCAGCCTGAAGACTGCCTAATACAGCCCCCGTGAAGGGGGCCCCCGTACCGAGCGGGAGCTCAGGTACGGTATGCCCCAGGCCACTCCATAATGGGCTTCTATAAACGAGAAGTCCAAGGAGTGGCCGTCTCACGCCTGTCCACGCCGGGTCAGGACCGTGATTTCCCCCCCTGTGTCGGAGCATTAGCCACTGGTAAAGTCGTTCCCAGTGTTGCCCAGGGTGCACCGGCTCGCCCAGATGGAAGGGCGAGCACACGAGGAGGTTCTCCGACATTGGCACCCCACCCCAACCTAACCTAACCTAACCTTTTTTTTTTTTTTTTTTTTTTTTTTTTTTTTTTTTTTTAACCCGGGGGAATCCGTTATGGATACCCGCGTGCCAGGACGCACGCGGGTTATGTCCGACTCGCACGGACTAAACCTAACCGGGGTGTCCTCTTTCTCCGCTTCTAGTGGGCGGGTGTCGTGGGAACAAGGTCACAACAACCACAACACCCGCAGCGGTCAGCCACACCTCCCGTGTAAAGAGCGGGAGGGGCTTCCTTCAGTGGTGTCGTCCTATGGGTAGGGGGGACGACATCCTACTAGGTACAGTGTGCAGACACGACACTACCGACCTGGGGGGACCTGGCGTTGCACAGCCGGCGGTAGTCCTGGTACCGCGGGCCGTGAGTCCCCGTCAAGGAGGAAGGCCGCGATGGAGCGTCGCGGCCCGCCTTCGCCCGACTCGCCTGCGACGGATCGGATCAGCGAGAGGATCCAGTTCCCTGATCCGCTCCGCCTCCTCCTTGAGCGAGATCACGTCCTCGCTGAACGTGATCATCGCCGTCCACGCCGCCTCACTGTCGACCATCGCCTGGATGATGGTCGAGAGCGTTAGGTCGGCGCCGACTACGTCGACAAGAGCTGCGCGTTGACGGCTCCACCCCGGGCACTCCGCCAGCGTGTGCGTGGCTGTGTCCTCGGGGTGGCCGCAGCTGTGGCACACCGGAGACGGCTCCCTCTTGGCCACCCGGAACAGATACTCACCGAAACAACCGTGTCCGGTGAGCATCTGCGCCAGGCGAAAGGTGACCGCCCCGTGCCGCCTGTCGACCCACTCCTGCAGGATGGGTCGGATCGCGTCGATGGTCAGAACACCGGCGCGAGGCTCTTCCAACCGCTCGGACCACCGCCTAAGAAGATCGCCCCCCGACCACCAATACACCCTACGATGTGGAGAGGGGGGCCCGACGCGAGGCATGCTGGCGTCGCACACCTGCGTCATGGCCGCGTTGAGCCAACCGGCTTCCTCATCCACATCCACCGGACCCTCCGGCACTGGAATCCAACTTTGGACCAAGGCGGCCTCCGCGAGACGCTCGCGGTTCAGCCGCCTTAGGGCCCATCTCGGGTTGTCCTCCCCACGCGGAGGACCACCCAGGCTGTTCGGGGCAACCGGGAGGGGGGAGATTCGGAACCGAATGTATCGGTGGTCCGATAACGTCTCGACCCCCTCCAGGACTTCCCAGCCTTGGACACGGGGCACCAGAGCGGGGGACGCGAACGTGAGGTCCACGATAGACCCGCTCTGTTGCCGCACCCGCGTGTCGACGGTCCCCCGGTTGAGCAGAATCAACCCGGACGAGACCAACCAATCTTCCAGTGCCTCCCCCCGCGGACAAGTAGCGGGGGATCCCCATGCCGTGGACTTGGCGTTGAAATCGCCAGCCACGAGCACGGGTGAAGGGTGAGCCTGTCGCACGAGCGTTCCCAGCTCCTCCAGGGTACGCTCGAAACAAGACAGGCTCCGATTCGGAGAGCAGTACGCTCCGACCACCGTCACCGAACCCACGGCGGCCGCCACGCAACAGCGCCCCCTCCTGATCCTCAATAGGGGGGGCGCACCGGCAGCCGCGCGCGAGACCAGAGCCACCAAGCCCTCCCGGTCAACCGCCCAATGCGAATCGGGCGGGATAGGTCGGTAGGGCTCGGTGATTATCCCTACTCCGGTCTGCCACTGCGCCATGCTCTGGATGTAAAGGTCCTGAGCGGCGGCGCAGTGGTTTAGGTTCGCCTGGAGCACGCCGATAGTCCCACTAATCGGTGACCATCGGCGCTACCTCTACAGGCCTTGGGGACGGTGGATCGGGCCTAGACGGGGCTATGACGCCACCGCCAGCCTTCTGCCCCGACTCCACGGGCTTTGCCTTTTGAGGCTTCTTCTTCTTCTTCTTCTTTTTCTTCGGCTTGGGAGTGGTGCACGCTGCACTCCCAAGCCGGTGATCCGCCGGCTTGTCTGCCGCCTCGCACAAAGCGCAGCGCAAGGCGGCAGAGCACTGGGCCATTAGGTGCCCCGGCGCGCCGCAGCGGTAGCAGTAGTCGCTGCGGTCTACGTCCGAGGTGCACTTGGCCTTCGTGTGCCCGGTGTGGAGGCACCGGTAACACCGAAGGGGCTTGGGGTCGACGAGCTTCACTTGAGCCGCCGACCACCCCACCAGTAGCCTCCCGGTCGCAGCCAATTTCTTGGCCGCGGCCACCGGGCACTTAACAAACACTACCCCGAGGCCTCGCCAGTCCCGGTGTAAAGAGCCGGGCCTGGCCGTACCCTCGGGGCACCCGCCGGCGGACTCCACGCTGGCCGCCACCTCTGCCGCGGAGACGGAGTCATCCAGCCCGGAGATGCGCAGTTCTGCACACCTCACAGGCCTGGAGACCGTTACCGTCTCCGCAGGGAGGACCTCTCGCAGCCTTGTTGCTAGACGGTCCGCCCTCGCCTCTCGATCCTCGCCTCCGATCTCGAGGAGGCGGGCTCCGGTGGCGGCCGTCTTAATCTTCACGCCCTCCGTGATCCCCAGCTGGGCCAACTTGATGGAGGCCTTGGCCGCCTTAATGAGCGCCTCGTAGCTAGCGCCCCCCTCGGCGGCAGCCGGCCGTAGCGTAAGAACTACAGCCGCCGTCGTCGGGGGACGCAAGTTGGCGCCGGGCTTGCTCTGGGGAGCAGCGGAGGGCTTTCCTCGGCGTGGAGCAGGAGGAGGAGGAGGCCGGGTGGAAGCTGGGGTCGCCTTGGCGGCCTTCTCCTTCCTCTTTTCCTTCTTCTTCTTAGGCTTTGCCGCCACCACATTCCACGGTTCCTCCGTGGGGACTGGTGGTGGCGGGAAAGGTTGGGACTCAGGTGCTGCAGGAACGGCTGCAGGAGCAGCTGCAGGAGCGGCTGCAGGAGCGGCTGCGGGAACAGCAGCGGCCTTCCCCTTCTTGCCTCTGCCCGGCTTCTTCTTCCCCCTGGATTTGGGGACATCCAAGCCGGGCAGAGGCGTAGGCGACGTCGACGCCGGTGGTGGAGCCACCGCTGCCTCCATGGACTGGCCTGGAGCCGTCCGCGGAGGAAACAAGACAGGGTTGGAGGGGGCGACGTTGGAAGCGGTTTGCCGGCCGAGTCTGGCCTCGATTGGGGCGATCCGCTCGGCCACCAATTCGCCGACGACCAGCCTCACCGCTCGCATCACCTCCTCCTTGAGCGACGTCGCATCACCTGCTTCCATGGAGGGAGTTGTAGCAGCTTGGGCCAGCGGCGCCGGCCGGCTCAGGGCCGCAATCTCCGCCCTCAACTCCATCAGCTGGAGAGCTTGCTGCTTGATCTCCGCAGCCTGCTCCTCCAGCTTCCGGGTCTGCAGCTCCAGCTGAGTCGCTTGCCTGGAAACCTCCCTCTCCAGCAGCTGCGTCTCCTCCGATGCCGTTCTCCGTCTTAGCTCGTCGAAGACTGCCTGAAGAGTACACGACGCGTCATTGATGACGCGTACGTATGTACCCTTCAGGTTCCTCGACTTAGCCCCGACCATGCCGAGGGCGTCCAGCCCCTCCCTAGCCCACTGGCATAGGGTTGCGCTCGGTGCTGTCCGCGCTGACACCGCCGGGCAGGTGTAATCCTCCGCCCTCGGCTTGCCCTCCGACGGAGGACGGCGGCGGATGGCCGCTGTCTTGGCCGCAAGCTCCTCCTCAGCGTCGAGGTCCAGGGCCAGGCGCCTCTGCGCGTTCAGCTCGGCCTGCGCAGCTGCGAGGCCGACGTACCGGCCCGTGGTAGGGGGGCGACCCCTGCCCCTTTTACTCCCGGGCTTTCTGGCGGGTTCCGGCTTCCCACCACTTTCCGCCGCGGAGTCTGCGGAACTAGTCGTGTCCGGGGGCGACGTCGATGCCTGCCGCTTCCGCTGGAACACCGGAGGAGTGGTGACGTTCTCCCCGGTGGGGGTGCCGAGGCTCGCTCGGAAGAACGTCTGGTTCCCCCGGTCCTCCTGCACCATGACGTCGTCCCCAGCCTCCGATGAGTCCCGGGTGGAGCTGGCGTTCGTCGGGCGTATGAATAGCCGCTTCAGCACCACCACGGGTCTCCTGCCACGGGGTGTGGTTGCGGGCGTCACATCCCCCTTCTTAGCCGTCCTAGTGAGGGACGGCGACCTCGACGGCGGACGACCGGCACTCGTCGCCAAAGGCGACGCCTCGGTCTCCTCTGCCTTCGCTGGCTGCGATGGCACGCCCACACTACATGTGCTCGTCCTTGTCGGGGACGGCGACCTCGACTGAGAACGACCGGCTCTCGTCGCCAAAGGCGACGCCTCGGTCTTCTCCTGGGCACCTGATGAGCCGGGCGAACGGAAAAACGTTCGCGAGCGCCGGCTCCGCGTACCGGTGTACGCACTCGACGCTTTTTTGGGAGCGCTGGGTCTGCTCCCCGGTTCACTCGCACTTAGGTGGCCTGTGTCCCCACCAGATACGACGGGACTGCATTGCGGTGAGTCATCACACACCTGAGTGTGTGCTGACTCCCCGCAATGGAGGGATTCTCCGGTCGCGGGGCGACCGGTACCCTCCTGGTGTAAAGTTTCAAGGTTCACCTTTTTCATTTTTTGTTGTTTTTATTATTTCGTTTTTTAACGTGGTTGTCTTCCACTTTGGTCCCGCACCCTCGGCCAAACGCCGGCGGGACTACACCGGACGGCTGAGCGAGCAAGCCCACTCAGCCGAACACCACCATCACGGCGCCACAGCTCCGATACAACGGAGCTGCGGGCCGACGCCGAACGACCGAACAGGCGCACCCATTCGGCCAACACGACTCACCACGGTGGTTTCAGCGAAATGCCTACGCCAGGAGGCTCCAACCGAGTGGTTCTTTTATAGAGGTGTCCTTCCTCGCAGACACCGCCACGTGGCAGTGCCCACCGGTTCTGACTTGCGCCAGGGTTCCGGCTTCGGCAGCCTGAAGACTGCCTAATACAGCCCCCATGAAGGGGGCCCCCGTACCGAGCGGGAGCTCAGGTACGGTATGCCCCAGGCCACTCCATAATGGGCTTCTATAAACGAGAAGTCCAAGGAGTGGCCGTCTCACGCCTGTCCACGCCGGGTCAGGACCGTGATTTCCCCCCCCTGTGTCGGAGCATTAGCCACTGGTAAAGTCGTTCCCAGTGTTGCCCAGGGTGCACCGGCTCGCCCAGATGGAAGGGCGAGAACACGAGGAGGTTCTCCGACATTGGCACCCCAACCTAACTTTTTTTTTTTTTTTTTTTTTTTTTTTTTTTTTTTTTTTTTAACCCGGGGGAATCCGTTATGGATACCCGCGTGCCAGGACGCACGCGGGTTATGTCCGACTCGCACGGACTAAACCTAACCGGGGTGTCCTCTTTCTCCGCTTCTAGTGGGCGGGTGTCGTGGGAACAAGGTTACAACAACCACAACACCCGCAGCGGTCAGCCACACCTCCCGTGTAAAGAGCGGGAGGGGCTTCCTTCAGTGGTGTCGCCCTATGGGTAGGGGGGACGACATCCTACTAGGTACAGTGTGCAGACACGACACTACCGACCTGGGGGGACCTGGCGTTGCACAGCCGGCGGTAGTCCTGGTACCGCGGGCCGTGAGTCCCCGTCAAGGAGGAAGGCCGCGATGGAGCGTCGCGGCCCGCCTTCGCCCGACTCGCCTGCGACGGATCGGATCAGCGAGAGGATCCAGTTCCCTGATCCGCTCCGCCTCCTCCTTGAGCGAGATCACGTCCTCGCTGAACGTGATCATCGCCGTCCACGCCGCCTCGCTGTCGACCATCGCCTGGATGATGGATGCAGCTCCAGGGGAGGGTGTTAAAAGCATTGGCGATGTCTATACTCACCGCCAATACCACCCCGTTCCCCGAAGCCGCGTCCTTCACTAGGGACTGCACCCGGCGGATCGCGTCCACCGTCGACCGGGCTCTGCGGAAACCATACTGAACATCGCAGAGACCCGGCCCGGGACCGTCCAGGTGCTCGACGATACGGTGGGCGAGCACACGCTCGAACACCTTCCCGATATCGTCGAGCAACACGATGGGCCGATAGGCCGAAGGCGAATCCGCCGGTCGTCCCTCCTTCTTGATGAGGACAAGTTTCCCCACCTTCCACCTGCGGGGAAACTTGCCCTGTTCCAGGCAGGAGGTAAGCAGCCGTGCCACTCTCTCTTCTAAGGCATCGGGCAGAGCCAATGCCCAGGCCCGACCGGGAATACCGTCGGGCCCTGGGGCGGTGTTCTTGGCCTTGAGCCTTGCGACCGCCGCCCTCAGATGCCCGGGAGTGACCTCGGGCGATGCTGCTTCCTCCGCGTGCACAAGTCCTCTACTGCTCTCCGCGACATCGTCGCCGACCATGGGAGGGGGAGCGAACTCTCCCCGGTCGGGGAACAGAGCTGCTACTATCTGTTCCACGAGCGCAGGCTGGAGCGATTGCGTCACCGGGGGGGCCCAGGGACGGAGCTTTTGACGCACCGTCCTATACGGCCTCCCCCACGGGTCGCGGTCGATCGACTCCAGCATTGCCTCCCAAGCCCTTTTCTTGGACTCGGCGATTTCCGCGCGCAGGGCGGCTCTCGCCTCCCTGTACGCGTCGTACAGCCGAGTCTCCAGGGCTCCGTCGCGACGTCGTCTTCGCCGGCTTCGGGTGTACCTGCGGCGCGCCGCCACGCACGCAGCACGGAGCTGCGCTAGCTGGGGCGACCACCAATACACCTTACGATGTGGAGAGGGGGGCCCGACGCGAGGCATGCTGGCGTCGCACACCTGCGTCATGGCCGCGTTGAGCCAACCGGCTTCCTCATCCACATCCACCGGACCCTCCGGCACTGGAATCCAACTTTGGACCAAGGCGGCCTCCGCGAGACGCTCGCGGTTCAGCCGCCTTAGGGCCCATCTCGGGTTGTCCTCCCCACGCGGAGGACCACCCAGGCTGTTCGGGGCAACCGGAAGGGGGGAGATTCGGAACCGAATGTATCGGTGGTCCGATAACGTCTCCGCCCCCTCCAGGACTTCCCAGCCTTGGACACGGGGCACCAGAGCGGGGGACGCGAACGTGAGGTCCACGATAGACCCGCTCTGTTGCCGCGCCCACGTGTCGACGGTCCCCCGGTTGAGCAGAATCAACCCGGACGAGACCAACCAATCTTCCAGTGCCTCCCCCCGCGGACAAGTAGCGGGGGATCCCCATGCCGTGGACTTGGCGTTGAAATCGCCAGCCACGAGCACGGGTGAAGGGTGAGCCTGTCGCACGAGCGTTCCCAGCTCCTCCAGGAGACGCTCGAACCAAGACAGGCTCCGATTCGGAGAGCAGTACGCTCCGACCACCGTCACCGAACCCACGGCGGCCGCCACGCAACAGCGCCCCCTCCTGATCCTCAATAGGGGGGGCGCACCGGCAGCCGCGCGCGAGACCAGAGCCACCAAGCCCTCCCGGTCAACCGCCCAATGCGAATCGGGCGGGATAGGTCGGTAGGGCTCGGTGATTATCCCTACTCCGGTCTGCCACTGCGCCATGCTCTGGATGTAAAGGTCCTGAGCGGCGGCGCAGTGGTTTAGGTTCGCCTGGAGCACGCCGATAGTCCCACTAATCTGTGACCATCGGCGCTACCTCTACAGGCCTTGGGGACGGTGGATCGGGCCTAGACGGGGCTATGACGCCGCCGCCAGCCTTCTGCCCCGACTCCACGGGCTTTGCCTTTTGAGGCTTCTTCTTCTTCTTCTTCTTTTTCTTCATCGGCTTGGGAGTGGTGCACGCTGCACTCCCAAGCCGGTGATCCGCCGGCTTGTCCGCCGCTTCGCACAAAGCGCAGCGCAAGGCGGCGGTACATTGGGCCATTAGGTGCCCCGGCGCGCCGCAGCGGTAGCAGTAGTCGCTGCGGTCGACGTCCGAGGTGCACTTGGCCTTCGTGTGCCCGGTGTGGAGGCACCGGTAACACCGAAGGGGCTTGGGGTCGACGAGCTTCACTTGAGCCGCCGACCACCCCACCAGAAGCCTCCCGGTCGCAGCCAATTTCTTGGCCGCGGCCACCGGGCACTTCACAAACACTACCCCGAGGCCTCGCCAGTCCCGGTGTAAAGAGCCGGGTCTGGCGGTACCCTCGGGGCACCCGCCGGCGGACTCCACGCTGGCCGCCACCTCTGCCGCGGAGACGGAGTCATCCAGCCCGGAGATGCGCAGTTCTGCACACCTCACAGGCCTGGAGACCGTTACCGTCTCCGCAGGGAGGACCTCTCGCAGCTTCGCTGCTAGGCGGTCCGCCCTCGCCTCTCTATCCTCGCCTCCGATCTCGAGGAGGCGGGCTCCGGTGGCGGCCGTCTTGATCTTCACGCCCTCCGTGATCCCCAGCTGGGCCAGCTTTATGGAGGCCTTGGCTGCCTTGATGAGCGCCTCGTAGCTAGCGCCCCCTTCGGCGGCCGCTGGCCGTAGCGTAAGAACTACAGCCGCCGTCGTCGGGGGACGCAGGTTGGCGCCGGGCTTGCTCTGGGGAGCAGCGGAGGGCTTCCCTCTGCGTGGAGTAGGAGGAGGAGGAGGAGGCCGCCGGGTGGAAGCCGAGGTCGCCTTGGCGGCCTTCTCCTTCTTCTTTCCCTTCTTCCTCGCCGCCACCACACTCCACGGTTCCTCCGTGGGGACTGGTGGCGGCGGAACTGGTCGGGACTCAGGGGCTGCACGGACGGCTGCAGGAGCGGCTGCAGGAGCGGCTGCAGGAGCGGCTGCAGGGACGGCAGCGGCCTTCCCCTTCTTGCTTCTGCCCGGCTTCTTCTTCCCCTTGGATTTGGGGACATCCAAGCCGGGCAGAGGCGCATGCGACGTCGAAGCAGTTGGTGGTGGAACTACGGACAGGCCTGGATCCGTCCGCGGAGGAGGCGACACAGGATCGGAGGGGGCGACGCTGGACGCGGCTTCCCGGCCGAGTCTGGCCTCGATTGGGGCGATCCGGTCGGCCACCAATTCGCCGACGACCAACCTCACCGCCCGCATCACCTCCTCCTTGAGCGATGGTGCCTCCCTGGGGCAAGCTGGAGCAGCCTGCGCCACTGCCGCCGGCCTGCTCAAGGCCGCAATCTCCGCCCTCAGCTGTGTTAATTCCAGGGCCTGCTGCTTAATCTCGGCAGCCTGCTCCTCCAGCTGGCGAGTCTGCCGCTCCAGCAGAGCTGCTTGCCTGCCGACCTCCTTCTCCAGCAGCAGCGTCTCCTCCGAGGCCGTCCGCCGTCTCAGCTCGTCGAAGACTGCCTGAAGGGTACACGACGCGTCATTGATGACGCGTACATATGTACCCTTCAGGTTCTTCGACCTTGCCCCGACCATGCCGAGGGCGTCCAGGCCCTCCTTAGCCCACTGGCACAGGATCGCGCTCGGTGCTGTGCGCGTTGACTCCGCCGGGCAGGAGTAGTTCTCCGCCCTCGGCTTGCCCTCCGACGGAGGACGGCGGCGGATGGCCGCTGCCTTGGCCGCAAGCTCCTCCTCCGCGTCGAGGTCCAGGGCCAGGCGCCTCTGCGCGTTCAGCTCGGCCTGCGCAGCTGCGAGGCCGACGTACCGGCCCGTGGTAGGGGGGCGACCCCTGCCCCTTTTGCTCACGGGCTTCCTGGCGGGTACCGGCTTCCCACCACTTTCTTTCGCAGACTCTGCGGAGCTTGTGGTCTCTGGGGGCGACGGCGACGCCTGCCGCTTCCTCTGAAACACCGGAGGTGTGGCGACGTTCTCCCCGGTGGGGGTGCCAAGGCTCGCTCGGAAGAATGTTTGATTCCCCCGGTCCTCCTGCACCATCACGTCGTCCTCAGCCTCCGATGAATCCCGGGTGGAGCTGGGGTTCATCGAGCGTATAAATAAACGCTTCAGGACCACCACGGGTCTCCTGCCCCGGGGTGTGGTGGCGGGCGTCACATCCCCCTTCTTCTTGGCCGTCCTCGTGAGGGACGGTGACCTCGACGGCGGCAGACCGGCACTCGTCGCCAAAGGCGACGCCTCGGTCTCCTCTGCCTTCGCTGTGCTCGTCCTTGTCGGGGACGGCGACCTCGACTGAGAGCGACCGGCTCTCGTCGCCAAAGGCGACGCCTCGGTCGTCTCCTGGGCACCTGCTGAGCCCGGCGAACGAAAAAACGTTCGCGAGCGCCGGCTCCGCGTACCGGTGTACGCACTCGGCGCTGTTTTGGGAGCGCTGGGTCTGCTCCCCGGTCCTGTCGCGTTGAGGTGTCCTGTGTCCCCACCAGATACGATGGGACTGCATGGCGGTGAGTCATCACACACCTGAGTGTGTGCTGACTCCCCGCCATGGAGGGATTCTCCGGTCGCGGGGCGATCGGTACCCTCCTGGTGTGTTGTTGGAAGGTTCACCTTTTTCATTTTTGTAGTTTATTTTGTTTTTTAACGTGGTTGTCTTCCACTTTGGTCCCGCACACTCGGCCAAACGCCGGCGGGACAACACCGGACGGCTGAGCGAGCAAGCCCACCCAGCCGAACACCACCATCGCGGCGCCACAGCTCCGATACAACGGAGCTGCGGGCCGACGCCGAACGACCGAACAGGCGCACCCATCCGGCCAACACGACTCACCACGGTGTCGGGAAGACACCGGGCCCGCCTCCTGGTTTCAGCGAAATGCCTACGCCAGGAGGCTCCAACCGAGTGGTTCTTTTATAGAGGTGTCCTTCCTCGCAGACACCGCCACGTGGCAGTGCCCACCGGTTCTGACTTGCGCCAGGGTTCCGGCTTCGGCAGCCTGAAGACTGCCTGATACAGCCCCCATGAAGGGGGCCCCCGTACCGAGCGGGAGCTCAGGTACGGTATGCCCCAGGCCACTCCATAATGGGCTTCTATAAACGAGAAGTCCAAGGAGTGGCCGTGTCACGCCTGTCCACGCCGGGTCAGGACCGTGATTTCCCCCCCTGTGTGTCGGAGCATTAGCCACTGGTAAAGTCGTTCCCAGTGTTGCCCAGGGTGCACCGGCTCGCCCAGATGGAAGGGCGAGCACTCGAGGAGGTTCTCCGACATTGGCACCCCTCTCCGACATTGGCACCCCAACCTAACCTTTTTTTTTTTTTTTTTTTCGCTGGGAAAAATGCGTTACGCATTCCCTCCCGTCGGGGGACGAGAGGGATATGTGGGCCTCCCCGGGAATAGATTCCCGGTATACCCACTAAACGACCCAGCGGCACTCCCGCATCGCCTTTCTTGGAGGGGGTCTGGGAAACTGGCAGAGCCTTTACGTCCAGTCCCCCTCCGGCGATTGCCCGCCTAATCGCGGCGGGCCCTTCACGCCCCTCCCGAGCGCGGGGAAGGGCTCGAGGATGGCCGTGAGTGCCCGGTCATCCTCGTACGGCGGGGTGATGGGCAGTGCAATGCGGATGAGGGCGCCCCCGCGCCTGTCACCCGCTGCTCATCACCGGGGGGAGGGAGGGCGGCCGCGTGCCCGCCCTCTCCTGCCCCTCCTTCGTCGGCGGAGTTGCGGCGCGAGAGGATCGTCCTCCCGCGCGCGCTCCGCCACCTCCTTCTGTGACATTACGTCTTCACAGAAGGAGGCGACCGCTGCCCACGCCTCCTCGCTCCCCAGCATGGCCCTTACCAAGCTGGGGAGCGAAAGGTCCGGCCCGACCACCGCGACAAGACTGCGGCGCCGCTCGGACCACGACGCGCAAACCTCTAGGGTGTGCTGCGCCGTGTCCTCCGCCGCGCCACAGTCGTGGCACGACGGGCTCCCCTCTCTCCCGATCCGGTGCAGGTACGATCCAAAACAGCCGTGTCCGGACAGCACCTGCACCAGCCGGAAAGAGAGGAAACCACTTGGTCGCTCGAGCCAGTCCTTCAAGACAGGCCCGAGCGCGTCCAAAGTTCGGCGGCCAAAATATGCGGCGGTGAGGTCCACCGTCCAGTGATGGACGATGGCCTCCCTCGCCTCTCGCCGAACGGCCTCCCTCTCCTCAGGGGCGGGGCGCTCCCCGAGCGCCCTACGCCCCGCCGTCCATTCGTACACTCTGGCGAGCACCCACGCCTCGAGCTCCCAAGGGGGGGTGCCCGCCAGAGCGCACGCCGCCGCGAAGCTTACCGACCGGTAGCTTCGCGACACTCTCTGGGCGATGGCCCTTTGAGGCGCCCGGAGTGCTGTGGCATTCTCCCTCCTTTGGAGGGAGTCTGCCCAGATGGGCGCCCCGTACAGAGCCATACTCTTCAAAATGCCGGCGTACAAACGCCGGCACCGCCCACTTGGCCCTCCCAAGTTTGGCATGAGCCATGAGAGGGCCTTCGCCGCCTTCAGCAGGCGCGACGACAGCCCGCTGAAGTGCGGGCTGAAGTGCCACCTGCTGTCCAGCGTAAGGCCCAGATATTTCATCTGGGCCTTTACCTCTACCCTGACGCCCTCCACAAAGATGTGGGCGTCAGGTGGTGGGGGGCGCTGCCGAGGCCCGTGGAAGAACACGGCCTCGGTTTTGTGCAGCGCCACTGTTAGTCCTAGGCGACGGATCCTCCCCGCGACCAGGGATCCGCCCGCCGAGGCCAGACTGGCCGCCTCCCTAAAGTTCCCTCCCCGGGCAGTGAGCAGAGTGTCATCCGCATAGCAGATGACACTCGTGCCACGGAGGAGGGCTCCCCTCAGCAGCCAGTCGAATCCGATGTTCCACAGAAGTGGTCCTAAGACTGATCCCTGCGGAACACCGGACTCGACGCTGTATCGCCGTAGCTGGCCAGCTTTATCTACGAGGAGGACTGTTCGATCCTCCAAGTAGCTGGCCAGTAGGCCCCTCAGGTACCGAGGCACTCCATGGAAACGGAGTGCCTCGAGTATAGTTGAGTGGGGAACGGAGTTGAACGCGTTGGCTATGTCAAACGACACAGCCAACACTCCGTCCCCAGCCTCAACTGTGCTCGATCTTTGACGCTCGATATGCCGAAACCCTCGAGGGACGCCTCCGGGCGCTTCCTAAAAAAAGGCCCTTCTGAGGGCCAACCCCAAACGGCCCTTGTCAGGGCCAACCCTGATGACGCTTCAGCGTCAGAGGCTGGCCGCGCACCATCTGCGGCCAGCCCGCGTTGTGAGGAGGAGCCCCTACCGGACTCCGACAGGGATGACCTGGTGTTGGAGCTGTCAGACCGACAGACCCAGAAGCGGGCTCGGAGCTCGGAGGCCAAGGGCAAGCCCAAAAAGAAGCCCAAGGCTAGCTCCAGCCACGACACGGGCTTGCTAGACGCCCAACGCCAGCTTAACCTGGCCAACAGGGCGACGCTCCAACTGGAGCTGGAGGAGCAGGTCGCCGCCAAGGAGGAGCAAGCACGCGTCCGTAGGTCTAAGGCGGGCTACGGTGCGTCAACCGTCCTGTATGCGGACCACTCCTTGGCGGAACTCGAAAAGATAGCTCAGGAGGACCAAGAGGGGATTGTCGAAGTCGCCTCGAGGTCCTCAAACCTGAAGGGCACCTTCCAGAAGGCCCTCAAATGCCGGGCCGCAAGTATGTTCGGCATCGTCCGTGAGTTGGTGCAGCGCACGGCCACGGACGAGATACAGCAACTGCAGGCGAGGACCGATCGCCTGCAGAAGGAGGTCAGCGAGCTTCACAATAAGCTCGCTGAAGCCACGGCGCAGCCTGTCCAGGCCTCGCCAGCAGCGGTGGGGGTGGACCTCTCCTCCTCCGTCCTCGAGAACACCATCCGCAAGGTGGTAATGGAGGAGAGGGCCTTCACAAGGGCCTGCTTCGCGGGCATCGAGGATCGCCTCCTGCCCGAGAAGCGCATCCGGCCACCACTTGCGGCGGACGGGGCCGCCCAGGCTCCTCCCCCGACCCCAAAGCCCTCAAAAGGCAAGGGAAAGGGAAAGACGTCGCCCACGGCACAGGTGACTCCGGTCGCGGTCGCCGAAACATCTGAGAGGGAAGACGCGTAACACGTTACGCTGACCCCCCGAAGAGTCGCACCGCGCAGCACCCAGTCATAGCCGACGTTCCACAGCAGGGGTCCTAAAACGGAGCCCTGCGGAACGCCGCACGACATTGCTCTCAGAGCGACGCCACCATCCTGTGTCGGATAGGTGACTGCCCGTTGGGAGAGGTAGGACAGAACTACCCTCCGCAGGCAGTCCGGCACACGATGGTAGCGCAGCTCCAGGGGAGGGTGTTAAAAGCATTGGCGATGTCTAAACTCACCGCCAATACCACCCCGGTCCCCGAAGCCGCGTCCTTCACTAGGGACTGCACCCGACGGATCGCGTCCAACGTCGACCGGGCTCTGCGGAAACCATACTGGACATCGCAGAGACCCGGCCCGGGACCGTCCAGGTGCTCGACGATACGGTGGGCGAGCACACGCTCGAACACCTTCCCGATATCGTCGAGCAACACGATGGGCCGATAGGCCGAAGGCGAATCCGCCGGTCGTCCCTCCTTCTTGATGAGGACAAGTTTCCCCACCTTCCACCTGCGGGGAAACTTGCCCTGTAACCTAACCTAACCTAACCTAACCTAACCTAACCTAACCTAAAGTGAGCATATGGGCCTCGGCGGACGCCGCCTCGAGACCAAACTATAGTGGTGGGTGGCACCTCCATCGCTGTCGGGAGCAGCTTGAAGTATCTCGGGCTCACTCTCGACAGTCGGTGGAGGTTCGCAGAGCATTTCCGGCAGCTGGCACCGAAGTTGCTAGCATTTGCTGGAATGCTCTCGCGTTTGCTGCCCAACAGCGGAGGACCGGGGTCTGCCTGCCGCCGTCTCTACGACGGAGTGGTGCGCTCCAAGGCGCTCTACGGGGCGCCCATCTGGGCGGAAGCCCTCTGCCCAGCCAATGTTGCGCTGCTGCGGCGACCGCAGCGCGCCATCGCGCAGAGGGCGGCACGAGCGTACCACACCGTCTCTTATGAGGCGGCGTGTTTGATTGCGGGCAGTATCCCCTGGGATCTCGAGGCCAGCGTCCTGAAGAGGGTCTATGAGGAGGGCGCCCTGATGCGGCGCGTTGCGGGTGATAGGCCTGCTCCGGAAGAGATCGATCGCTGGAGACAGGAGGCGCGCGACGATCTCTTCCGGAAGTGGGCCGAAAGGTTGGCTACCACACGTAGCAGTGCGCTGCTCGTGGGGGCCGTTCGGCCCGTCTTACGGGAATGGGTGGAGAGGGGTCATGGGGCCCCAACATACCACCTCACTCAACTTCTCACAGGTCATGGCTGCTTTGCCAAGTACCTGTGGGAGGTGGTGGGCGTGGAATCGGAGCCCCGGTGCCGAAACTGCGCCAGCGGCGACCCCGACACGGCACACCACACATTGGCCGTGTGTGAGGCGTGGGACGGACAACGGACGGCCCTCACGAGCACAATAGGTGCTGACCTCTCGCTGTCGGCCGTAGTTCCAGCTATGGCCGGCAGCGAACAGTGTTGGGCCGCCGTCGCCTCGTTTGCCAACGAGGTGATGGCGGCAAAGAGAGAGGCGCTGCGGGAACGAGAGCGAGCTGGGCTCACTCTCCCGCCCCGCAGGCCGCCGGCGAGGGGACGCCGGCGAGCACAATTCGCCCGCGTCCCCGAATGAGAGTGGCCACGGGTGGCGGGTCGGGGGCCCCGCTGCCCTTATGCTGATGTGGCGGAATGCGCCCCTCCGTGTTCCTGGGGCGCATTCTTAAGATGAGGACAGGCCCCACCATCTCGGCCCGATAGCCGGGATGGTGGGGTCTCGAGAGGAGGGCCCGTTAAATAGGGCGGGCGTCCCTAGCCGAGTCGCGGTGAGCATTCTATCCCGCGGCTCGGATTGGGCGAAGGAGGAACACCGTGGTGGTTTAGTGGGTAGTCTGGCCTCGGCCAGGAGTCCCACACAAAGCGAGCCCCCTGCCCCCGCGGGGGGTGAGCGAAGTGCGTAAATGCATTCCACCACGTAAAAAAAAAAAAAAAAAAAAAAAAAAAAAAACCTAAAGTGAGCATTCTATCCCGCGGCTCGGATTGGGCGAAGGAGGAACACCGTGGTGGTTTAGTGGGTAGTCTGGCCTCGGCCAGGAGTCCCACACAAAGCGAGCCCCCTGCCCCCGCGGGGGGTGAGCGACGTGCGTAAATGCATTCCACCACGTAAAAAAAAAAAAAAAAACCTAACCTACGGCAACATCACGCTGCTACCGGGTGCGCAGGAGAGGGGCGTTACCTACGGGGACGTTCTATCCAGGGCTGAAGGGGTCATTGACCTGAAGGCCCTGGGGATAGACGGCCTCCGGATGCGCCCTGCCACCACTGGGGCTCGGATCCTGGAGGTGGCTGGTGAGGATCGAGTCCGGAAGGCTGACCTCCTAGCCACCAAACTAAGGGAGGTGCTGGAGGAGGCTCGTGTCGCTAGGCCAGAGAGGTGCGTGGAGCTACGCATCTCTGGCTTGAGCGACACGGCCTCCAAACAAACGGTAGCGGCATCGCTGGCGGCTGAGGGGGGCTGCTCCCCAGACGCCATAAAGGTGGGCGACATCCAACGCCCACCTGGCCGCCAGGGCACTGCTTGGCTGCGGTGCCCTATTGAAGCGGCCAGAAAGTTGACGGATGGCCGTCAGATACTCGTCGGGTGGTCAGTGGTCAGGCTGACCACACTGGAGCCGAGACCGGCGCGGTGCTTCCGCTGCCTGGAGCCTGGGCACGTCGGGGCCAATTGCACTGCGGGTGTTGACCGCAGTGCGCTCTGCTTCCGCTGTGGGCAGGCGGGCCACAAGTCGGCCACCTGCTCCGCGGAGCCCAGATGCCCCGTCTGTGCGGCGGAAGGAGTGGCGTCCGGTCACCGGCTCGGATCCGGCGAGTGCAAGGCCGCCTCTCGAAAGAAGGCTGCCCCGAGAAAAGGCGGAGCTGCGGGTGGGAAACCAACAACATCCCCCACCCAGCCGCAACACGAGGAGGAGATGGACACCGCCCAACCATAATGGCACATCGTATCTCCATCCTGCAGGCCAACGTCAACCACTGCGTCGCGGCCCAGGACCTTCTGGCCCAATCCATGGCGCAGTGGCAGACGACAGTGGCAATAGTCGCCGAGCCGTACTACGTTCGCGACAGCCCAAATTGGGCTGGCGACCTAAACGGCTTGGTGGCTATCGTCGCCCAGCGACCTGCCCCACCCTTCGACAGAGTGCGGAGGGGCCGCGGGTGCGTACTCGTCGCGCTGGGCGGCGCTGCAGTGATTGGGGTGTACTGTCCCCCCAGCAGAAGCCTCGCCGAATTTGAGCAGTTGCTCTCGGAGGTCGGGGCTCTGCTGGCAGAAGTGCACCCCACCCCGGCTGTGGTGGCCGGGGATTTCAACGCTCACTCTCGGGCGTGGGGATCTCCGGCGACCGATGATCGGGGGGAGCTGTTGGATGAGTGGGCGGTGTCCCAAGGCTTGGTGCTGCTGAACCAAGGGGCGGTGCACACCTTTGTGCGAGCTCAGGGCAGCTCGATCGTTGATGTGTCGTTTGCCAGTTCTGACCTGGCCCGACGCATCAGCGACTGGCGGGTCGTCGAGGGGGTGGGGACCGCGTCGGACCATCGTTACATACGGTTCGACATCGTCCCCGCCGCCTCATCGGCTCGTGTGGAGCTAGACCACCCCTTGGTAGGGGAGGGTCCGCGGTGGCGACTCGGTTCTCTGGACCGGGAGCTGGCCAAAGAGGCGGCTGTCGTCGAGCGATGGGCCGCTGTTGATAGCGGCCTCGACGTGGACGCGAGGTGCGAGCGGCTCGCAGGAGCGCTGACTCGCGTCTGCGACGCGGCGATGCAGAGGGCGAGGCCTATTCCGCCCCGGAAGCAGGTGTACTGGTGGCGTCCCCACCTAGCCGGGCTGCGTACCGCAAGCTACGCAGCCCAGAGGCAGTACACCCGCAGTCGAAGGCGGGCCGTTAGAGACCTCGCCCGAGAAGAACAACTGCACGCCGCGTACAGGGCCGCCCGTGAGGCCCTCAGCTCGGCAATAAAAGCCGCCAAGGAGGAGTCCTGGAGGGAGTGGCTCGAGAGCCTCGACCGAGACCCGTGGGGGCGCCCGTACAAGGTCGTGAGTCAGAAACTCCGGCCCTGGGCGCCTCCCCTCACCAGAACTCTCGAGTCCAACCTCCTGGACCGAGTGGTCAGCTCCCTCTTCCCTGCGAGGGAAGAGTGGGTCCCACCGCGGATGGCAGCACCAAGCCAGGTGCCGGCTGACGAAGGGGCAATACCTCCCGTGTCCGAGGCCGAGTTAGGGGTTGCGATCCTGGCACTCAAGTCCAGGAATCGTGCCCCGGGCCCGGACGGCATTCCTGGGAAGGTTATTGCCACCGTCATGCCGGCACTAGAAGAAGAGACGCTGTCCCTCATGTCGGAGTGTGTGGCGTCGGGGAGAGTCCCGCGACGATGGAAGACCGGCAAGCTCGTGCTTCTAAAGAAGCACGGGCGCCCAGCCGAGTCGCCGTCGGCCTACCGCCCCATCGTTCTGCTCGACGAGATGTGCAAGCTGTTTGAGCGGGTGCTTGCTGCGCGTCTCGTCGGTCACCTTGAGGGGGCGGGGCCCAATTTAAGTGATGGCCAGTTCGGCTTCCGTCGCGGGAGGTCGACTCTCGACGCCATATCCCGGCTGCGGGACGGCGTTGATGAAGCGGTCGCCGGGGGTGAGGTGTTGTTGGCTGTATCGTTGGATATAGCCAACGCTTTCAACACCCTCCCCTGGGAGACCATTGCGGAGGCGCTGAGGTACCACAATGTCCCGTGGTACCTCAGGCGCGTCCTCGCGGACTACTTCGTGGACCGGGTCATCATCTACCCGGCCCAAAACGGAGTGGTCCGCCGAAGTATGTCGTGTGGCGTTCCACAGGGGTCGGTCCTTGGGCCGCTCCTGTGGAACATAGGGTACGACTGGGTCCTGCGCGGGGCCAATCTTCGGGGGGTCGGTGTACTCTGTTACGCCGACGATACCCTGGTCACCGCGCGGGCCCCTACGTTCCGCGACGCCGCCGTACTCGCCACGGCGGGCGTCGCCCACGTCGTGCGTCGCATCGGGGCGCTGGGGTTAAAGGTGGCCCTCGAAAAGTCCGAGGCCCTGTTCTTCCATGGGCCTCGGCAGACGCCGCCTCGAGACCAAGCAATAGTGGTGGGTGGCACCTCCATCGCTGTCGGGAGCAGCCTGAAATATCTCGGGCTCATTCTTGACAGTCGGTGGGGGTTCGCGGAGCATTTCCGGCAGCTGGCACCGAAGTTGCTGGCATTTGCTGGAATGCTCTCGCGCTTGCTGCCCAACAGCGGAGGACCGGGGTCTGCCTGCCGCCGTCTCTACGACGGAGTGGTGCGCTCCAAGGCGCTCTACGGTGCGCCCATCTGGGCGGAAGCCCTCTGCCCAGCTAATGTTGCGTTGCTGCGGCGTCCGCAGCGCGCCATCGCGCAGAGGGCTGCACGAGCGTACCACACCGTCTCTTACGAGGCGGCGTGTTTGATCGCGGGCAGTATCCCCTGGGATCTCGAGGCCGGCGTCCTTAAAAAGGTGTACGAGGAGGGCGCCCTGATGCGGCGTGTTGCCGGAGGTCGACCGGCTCCGGAGGAGATCGATCGCTGGAGACAGGAGGCGCGCGACGATCTCTTCCGGAAATGGGCCGAAAGGTTGAGGTCAACAAGGAGTGGCTTACTGCTTGTGGGGGCCGTCAGGCCCGTCCTGCGCGAGTGGGTTGAGAGGGGTCATGGGGCTCCTACGTACCACCTCACTCAACTTCTCACAGGTCATGGCTGCTTCGCCAAGTACCTGTGGGAGGTGGTGGGCGTAGAATCGGAGCCCCGGTGCCGAAACTGCACCAGCGGCGACCCCGACACGGCACACCACACTTTGGCCGTGTGTGAGGCGTGGGACGGACAAAGGACGGCCCTCACAAGCACAATCGGTGCTAACCTCTCGCTGTCGGCCGTAGTTCCAGCTATGGCCGGCAGCGAACAGTGTTGGGCCGCCGTCGCCTCGTTTGCTAGCGAGGTGATGGCGGCCAAGAGAGAGGCACTGCGGGAACGGGAGCGAGCTGGGCTCACTCTCCCGCCCCGCAGGCCAGGCAAAAAAAAAAAAAAAAAAAAACCTAACCTGGCGATTGAAGCCAGGGCGAACCTGCGTGAAGCATTGACCCATGGCGGAGAAGTCTCTCTGTACTGGGTCAAGGCTCACGCAGGCCTAGCGGGGAATGAGAGGGCCGACGAGCTGGCGAAAGTCGCGGCGCTCCGTTCCAAAGTCCGGCCTGTTTACGACAGGGTGCCGGTCTCATTCGTCAAGCGCATGATCCGTAACGGGGCGCTTGACGAGTGGAACCGGCGCTATCAGTCCGGGACGGTAGCCAGCGGCACCAAGTTGTTCTTCCCTGATGTGTTCACCGCGTACAAGTTTGCCCTGAAAAGGCAGCTCACGTATGAGACCACGCAGGTCCTCACGGGGCACGGTGCGTTCGCCTCGTACTTGTACAGATTCAAGTGCAGGGCGAGCCCATCGTGCATCTGTAGTCCGACTGAGGACGAAACGGTCTCACACCTCCTGTTTGACTGCCCTGCGAATGGGGTAGCAAGATATAGGCTGGAAATGGTAATGGGAAAGGATTTGAAAGCAGAGACTTTACTAGAAATCTTTAAAGACAACGCTTGCAGGGAACAGTTTCTGGAGTACTGCACCCAAATCGTTAAAAAATGTATGGAGAGAAACAAGGACGGGTGACGTGTTGGACGCCGTATGATAAGCGCCCTGCGCTGCCAGCATACGGCGGTTCCAGCACGTCACCGAAAAATACGTCGTTTCGGAGAAGGGTGCAGTACTCCAAGCAGAGTACATATGTTTTTCAATTGTTTTAATCATCTTAAGAATAATGTGGAACCTACTTGTGAATTTTATTTTATTTTTATTTTAATTTTAATTTTAATTTTAATTTTAATTTTAATTCTAATGATAATTCTAATGTAATCTCAGTATCAATGTTGACTATATTTCCAATTTTAAATCTTAATTATAATTTTACCTTATATGTTATTTTGACACTTTAATGAATTATACACCTCTATTTATCAAAATTTTTAATTGTAAATAATGTTTTTAACCATTCCATGTATTGTAATTGTCGGATATTTATTGTATTAGTTATAAGATTTTAAACTGTATGTAATAATTATGTCTTAATTAGCAATGTATTCCACAAACTTATTTATAATATTGTACTCCACAAATGTTAACATTAAATAAAAAAATGAAACTCCAAAAGGGGAACTGTCCAATTTTTACAAAACACATACATTAGCGTAGCGTAACAAAAGCCTTTGTTTTGCAAGGGAGAAGTAGCATAGGTCCAGCTCTCGCGGGCCACCCCACTGCGGGTGGACTGGTAGGCCCACTAGGGACACTGACCTAAAACAAAAAAAAAAAAAACAAAAAAAAAAAACCTACAGACAGACAGACAGACAGACAGACAGACAGACAGACAGACAGACAGACAGACAGACAGACAGACAGACAGACAGACAGACAGACAGACAGACAGACAGACAGACAGACAGACAGACAGACAGACAGACAGACAGACAGACAGACAGACAGACAGACAGACAGACAGACAGACAGACAGACAGACAGACAGACAGACAGACAGACAGACAGACAGACAGACAGACAGACAGACAGACAGACAGACAGACAGACAGACAGACAGACAGACAGACAGACAGACAGACAGACAGACAGACAGACAGACAGACAGACAGACAGACAGACAGACAGACAGACAGACAGACAGACAGACAGACAGACAGACAGACAGACAGACAGACAGACAGACAGACAGACAGACAGACAGACAGACAGACAGACAGACAGACAGACAGACAGACAGACAGACAGACAGACAGACAGACAGACAGACAGACAGACAGACAGACAGACAGACAGACAGACAGACAGACAGACAGACAGACAGACAGACAGACAGACAGACAGACAGACAGACAGACAGACAGACAGACAGACAGACAGACAGACAGACAGACAGACAGACAGACAGACAGACAGACAGACAGACAGACAGACAGACAGACAGACAGACAGACAGACAGACAGACAGACAGACAGACAGACAGACAGACAGACAGACAGACAGACAGACAGACAGACAGACAGACAGACAGACAGACAGACAGACAGACAGACAGACAGACAGACAGACAGACAGACAGACAGACAGACAGACAGACAGACAGACAGACAGACAGACAGACAGACAGACAGACAGACAGACAGACAGACAGACAGACAGACAGACAGACAGACAGACAGACAGACAGACAGACAGACAGACAGACAGACAGACAGACAGACAGACAGACAGACAGACAGACAGACAGACAGACAGACAGACAGACAGACAGACAGACAGACAGACAGACAGACAGACAGACAGACAGACAGACAGACAGACAGACAGACAGACAGACAGACAGACAGACAGACAGACAGACAGACAGACAGACAGACAGACAGACAGACAGACAGACAGACAGACAGACAGACAGACAGACAGACAGACAGACAGACAGACAGACAGACAGACAGACAGACAGACAGACAGACAGACAGACAGACAGACAGACAGACAGACAGACAGACAGACAGACAGACAGACAGACAGACAGACAGACAGACAGACAGACAGACAGACAGACAGACAGACAGACAGACAGACAGACAGACAGACAGACAGACAGACAGACAGACAGACAGACAGACAGACAGACAGACAGACAGACAGACAGACAGACAGACAGACAGACAGACAGACAGACAGACAGACAGACAGACAGACAGACAGACAGACAGACAGACAGACAGACAGACAGACAGACAGACAGACAGACAGACAGACAGACAGACAGACAGACAGACAGACAGACAGACAGACAGACAGACAGACAGACAGACAGACAGACAGACAGACAGACAGACAGACAGACAGACAGACAGACAGACAGACAGACAGACAGACAGACAGACAGACAGACAGACAGACAGACAGACAGACAGACAGACAGACAGACAGACAGACAGACAGACAGACAGACAGACAGACAGACAGACAGACAGACAGACAGACAGACAGACAGACAGACAGACAGACAGACAGACAGACAGACAGACAGACAGACAGACAGACAGACAGACAGACAGACAGACAGACAGACAGACAGACAGACAGACAGACAGACAGACAGACAGACAGACAGACAGACAGACAGACAGACAGACAGACAGACAGACAGACAGACAGACAGACAGACAGACAGACAGACAGACAGACAGACAGACAGACAGACAGACAGACAGACAGACAGACAGACAGACAGACAGACAGACAGACAGACAGACAGACAGACAGACAGACAGACAGACAGACAGACAGACAGACAGACAGACAGACAGACAGACAGACAGACAGACAGACAGACAGACAGACAGACAGACAGACAGACAGACAGACAGACAGACAGACAGACAGACAGACAGACAGACAGACAGACAGACAGACAGACAGACAGACAGACAGACAGACAGACAGACAGACAGACAGACAGACAGACAGACAGACAGACAGACAGACAGACAGACAGACAGACAGACAGACAGACAGACAGACAGACAGACAGACAGACAGACAGACAGACAGACAGACAGACAGACAGACAGACAGACAGACAGACAGACAGACAGACAGACAGACAGACAGACAGACAGACAGACAGACAGACAGACAGACAGACAGACAGACAGACAGACAGACAGACAGACAGACAGACAGACAGACAGACAGACAGACAGACAGACAGACAGACAGACAGACAGACAGACAGACAGACAGACAGACAGACAGACAGACAGACAGACAGACAGACAGACAGACAGACAGACAGACAGACAGACAGACAGACAGACAGACAGACAGACAGACAGACAGACAGACAGACAGACAGACAGACAGACAGACAGACAGACAGACAGACAGACAGACAGACAGACAGACAGACAGACAGACAGACAGACAGACAGACAGACAGACAGACAGACAGACAGACAGACAGACAGACAGACAGACAGACAGACAGACAGACAGACAGACAGACAGACAGACAGACAGACAGACAGACAGACAGACAGACAGACAGACAGACAGACAGACAGACAGACAGACAGACAGACAGACAGACAGACAGACAGACAGACAGACAGACAGACAGACAGACAGACAGACAGACAGACAGACAGACAGACAGACAGACAGACAGACAGACAGACAGACAGACAGACAGACAGACAGACAGACAGACAGACAGACAGACAGACAGACAGACAGACAGACAGACAGACAGACAGACAGACAGACAGACAGACAGACAGACAGACAGACAGACAGACAGACAGACAGACAGACAGACAGACAGACAGACAGACAGACAGACAGACAGACAGACAGACAGACAGACAGACAGACAGACAGACAGACAGACAGACAGACAGACAGACAGACAGACAGACAGACAGACAGACAGACAGACAGACAGACAGACAGACAGACAGACAGACAGACAGACAGACAGACAGACAGACAGACAGACAGACAGACAGACAGACAGACAGACAGACAGACAGACAGACAGACAGACAGACAGACAGACAGACAGACAGACAGACAGACAGACAGACAGACAGACAGACAGACAGACAGACAGACAGACAGACAGACAGACAGACAGACAGACAGACAGACAGACAGACAGACAGACAGACAGACAGACAGACAGACAGACAGACAGACAGACAGACAGACAGACAGACAGACAGACAGACAGACAGACAGACAGACAGACAGACAGACAGACAGACAGACAGACAGACAGACAGACAGACAGACAGACAGACAGACAGACAGACAGACAGACAGACAGACAGACAGACAGACAGACAGACAGACAGACAGACAGACAGACAGACAGACAGACAGACAGACAGACAGACAGACAGACAGACAGACAGACAGACAGACAGACAGACAGACAGACAGACAGACAGACAGACAGACAGACAGACAGACAGACAGACAGACAGACAGACAGACAGACAGACAGACAGACAGACAGACAGACAGACAGACAGACAGACAGACAGACAGACAGACAGACAGACAGACAGACAGACAGACAGACAGACAGACAGACAGACAGACAGACAGACAGACAGACAGACAGACAGACAGACAGACAGACAGACAGACAGACAGACAGACAGACAGACAGACAGACAGACAGACAGACAGACAGACAGACAGACAGACAGACAGACAGACAGACAGACAGACAGACAGACAGACAGACAGACAGACAGACAGACAGACAGACAGACAGACAGACAGACAGACAGACAGACAGACAGACAGACAGACAGACAGACAGACAGACAGACAGACAGACAGACAGACAGACAGACAGACAGACAGACAGACAGACAGACAGACAGACAGACAGACAGACAGACAGACAGACAGACAGACAGACAGACAGACAGACAGACAGACAGACAGACAGACAGACAGACAGACAGACAGACAGACAGACAGACAGACAGACAGACAGACAGACAGACAGACAGACAGACAGACAGACAGACAGACAGACAGACAGACAGACAGACAGACAGACAGACAGACAGACAGACAGACAGACAGACAGACAGACAGACAGACAGACAGACAGACAGACAGACAGACAGACAGACAGACAGACAGACAGACAGACAGACAGACAGACAGACAGACAGACAGACAGACAGACAGACAGACAGACAGACAGACAGACAGACAGACAGACAGACAGACAGACAGACAGACAGACAGACAGACAGACAGACAGACAGACAGACAGACAGACAGACAGACAGACAGACAGACAGACAGACAGACAGACAGACAGACAGACAGACAGACAGACAGACAGACAGACAGACAGACAGACAGACAGACAGACAGACAGACAGACAGACAGACAGACAGACAGACAGACAGACAGACAGACAGACAGACAGACAGACAGACAGACAGACAGACAGACAGACAGACAGACAGACAGACAGACAGACAGACAGACAGACAGACAGACAGACAGACAGACAGACAGACAGACAGACAGACAGACAGACAGACAGACAGACAGACAGACAGACAGACAGACAGACAGACAGACAGACAGACAGACAGACAGACAGACAGACAGACAGACAGACAGACAGACAGACAGACAGACAGACAGACAGACAGACAGACAGACAGACAGACAGACAGACAGACAGACAGACAGACAGACAGACAGACAGACAGACAGACAGACAGACAGACAGACAGACAGACAGACAGACAGACAGACAGACAGACAGACAGACAGACAGACAGACAGACAGACAGACAGACAGACAGACAGACAGACAGACAGACAGACAGACAGACAGACAGACAGACAGACAGACAGACAGACAGACAGACAGACAGACAGACAGACAGACAGACAGACAGACAGACAGACAGACAGACAGACAGACAGACAGACAGACAGACAGACAGACAGACAGACAGACAGACAGACAGACAGACAGACAGACAGACAGACAGACAGACAGACAGACAGACAGACAGACAGACAGACAGACAGACAGACAGACAGACAGACAGACAGACAGACAGACAGACAGACAGACAGACAGACAGACAGACAGACAGACAGACAGACAGACAGACAGACAGACAGACAGACAGACAGACAGACAGACAGACAGACAGACAGACAGACAGACAGACAGACAGACAGACAGACAGACAGACAGACAGACAGACAGACAGACAGACAGACAGACAGACAGACAGACAGACAGACAGACAGACAGACAGACAGACAGACAGACAGACAGACAGACAGACAGACAGACAGACAGACAGACAGACAGACAGACAGACAGACAGACAGACAGACAGACAGACAGACAGACAGACAGACAGACAGACAGACAGACAGACAGACAGACAGACAGACAGACAGACAGACAGACAGACAGACAGACAGACAGACAGACAGACAGACAGACAGACAGACAGACAGACAGACAGACAGACAGACAGACAGACAGACAGACAGACAGACAGACAGACAGACAGACAGACAGACAGACAGACAGACAGACAGACAGACAGACAGACAGACAGACAGACAGACAGACAGACAGACAGACAGACAGACAGACAGACAGACAGACAGACAGACAGACAGACAGACAGACAGACAGACAGACAGACAGACAGACAGACAGACAGACAGACAGACAGACAGACAGACAGACAGACAGACAGACAGACAGACAGACAGACAGACAGACAGACAGACAGACAGACAGACAGACAGACAGACAGACAGACAGACAGACAGACAGACAGACAGACAGACAGACAGACAGACAGACAGACAGACAGACAGACAGACAGACAGACAGACAGACAGACAGACAGACAGACAGACAGACAGACAGACAGACAGACAGACAGACAGACAGACAGACAGACAGACAGACAGACAGACAGACAGACAGACAGACAGACAGACAGACAGACAGACAGACAGACAGACAGACAGACAGACAGACAGACAGACAGACAGACAGACAGACAGACAGACAGACAGACAGACAGACAGACAGACAGACAGACAGACAGACAGACAGACAGACAGACAGACAGACAGACAGACAGACAGACAGACAGACAGACAGACAGACAGACAGACAGACAGACAGACAGACAGACAGACAGACAGACAGACAGACAGACAGACAGACAGACAGACAGACAGACAGACAGACAGACAGACAGACAGACAGACAGACAGACAGACAGACAGACAGACAGACAGACAGACAGACAGACAGACAGACAGACAGACAGACAGACAGACAGACAGACAGACAGACAGACAGACAGACAGACAGACAGACAGACAGACAGACAGACAGACAGACAGACAGACAGACAGACAGACAGACAGACAGACAGACAGACAGACAGACAGACAGACAGACAGACAGACAGACAGACAGACAGACAGACAGACAGACAGACAGACAGACAGACAGACAGACAGACAGACAGACAGACAGACAGACAGACAGACAGACAGACAGACAGACAGACAGACAGACAGACAGACAGACAGACAGACAGACAGACAGACAGACAGACAGACAGACAGACAGACAGACAGACAGACAGACAGACAGACAGACAGACAGACAGACAGACAGACAGACAGACAGACAGACAGACAGACAGACAGACAGACAGACAGACAGACAGACAGACAGACAGACAGACAGACAGACAGACAGACAGACAGACAGACAGACAGACAGACAGACAGACAGACAGACAGACAGACAGACAGACAGACAGACAGACAGACAGACAGACAGACAGACAGACAGACAGACAGACAGACAGACAGACAGACAGACAGACAGACAGACAGACAGACAGACAGACAGACAGACAGACAGACAGACAGACAGACAGACAGACAGACAGACAGACAGACAGACAGACAGACAGACAGACAGACAGACAGACAGACAGACAGACAGACAGACAGACAGACAGACAGACAGACAGACAGACAGACAGACAGACAGACAGACAGACAGACAGACAGACAGACAGACAGACAGACAGACAGACAGACAGACAGACAGACAGACAGACAGACAGACAGACAGACAGACAGACAGACAGACAGACAGACAGACAGACAGACAGACAGACAGACAGACAGACAGACAGACAGACAGACAGACAGACAGACAGACAGACAGACAGACAGACAGACAGACAGACAGACAGACAGACAGACAGACAGACAGACAGACAGACAGACAGACAGACAGACAGACAGACAGACAGACAGACAGACAGACAGACAGACAGACAGACAGACAGACAGACAGACAGACAGACAGACAGACAGACAGACAGACAGACAGACAGACAGACAGACAGACAGACAGACAGACAGACAGACAGACAGACAGACAGACAGACAGACAGACAGACAGACAGACAGACAGACAGACAGACAGACAGACAGACAGACAGACAGACAGACAGACAGACAGACAGACAGACAGACAGACAGACAGACAGACAGACAGACAGACAGACAGACAGACAGACAGACAGACAGACAGACAGACAGACAGACAGACAGACAGACAGACAGACAGACAGACAGACAGACAGACAGACAGACAGACAGACAGACAGACAGACAGACAGACAGACAGACAGACAGACAGACAGACAGACAGACAGACAGACAGACAGACAGACAGACAGACAGACAGACAGACAGACAGACAGACAGACAGACAGACAGACAGACAGACAGACAGACAGACAGACAGACAGACAGACAGACAGACAGACAGACAGACAGACAGACAGACAGACAGACAGACAGACAGACAGACAGACAGACAGACAGACAGACAGACAGACAGACAGACAGACAGACAGACAGACAGACAGACAGACAGACAGACAGACAGACAGACAGACAGACAGACAGACAGACAGACAGACAGACAGACAGACAGACAGACAGACAGACAGACAGACAGACAGACAGACAGACAGACAGACAGACAGACAGACAGACAGACAGACAGACAGACAGACAGACAGACAGACAGACAGACAGACAGACAGACAGACAGACAGACAGACAGACAGACAGACAGACAGACAGACAGACAGACAGACAGACAGACAGACAGACAGACAGACAGACAGACAGACAGACAGACAGACAGACAGACAGACAGACAGACAGACAGACAGACAGACAGACAGACAGACAGACAGACAGACAGACAGACAGACAGACAGACAGACAGACAGACAGACAGACAGACAGACAGACAGACAGACAGACAGACAGACAGACAGACAGACAGACAGACAGACAGACAGACAGACAGACAGACAGACAGACAGACAGACAGACAGACAGACAGACAGACAGACAGACAGACAGACAGACAGACAGACAGACAGACAGACAGACAGACAGACAGACAGACAGACAGACAGACAGACAGACAGACAGACAGACAGACAGACAGACAGACAGACAGACAGACAGACAGACAGACAGACAGACAGACAGACAGACAGACAGACAGACAGACAGACAGACAGACAGACAGACAGACAGACAGACAGACAGACAGACAGACAGACAGACAGACAGACAGACAGACAGACAGACAGACAGACAGACAGACAGACAGACAGACAGACAGACAGACAGACAGACAGACAGACAGACAGACAGACAGACAGACAGACAGACAGACAGACAGACAGACAGACAGACAGACAGACAGACAGACAGACAGACAGACAGACAGACAGACAGACAGACAGACAGACAGACAGACAGACAGACAGACAGACAGACAGACAGACAGACAGACAGACAGACAGACAGACAGACAGACAGACAGACAGACAGACAGACAGACAGACAGACAGACAGACAGACAGACAGACAGACAGACAGACAGACAGACAGACAGACAGACAGACAGACAGACAGACAGACAGACAGACAGACAGACAGACAGACAGACAGACAGACAGACAGACAGACAGACAAACTTTTTTTCCAAAAAAAAAATTCCACTCCGATGCTGCAGTCCAAACCGCCTTCAAAGACTTCATTGATTCTCGCCGCCATGGTTTTTATTGTAAAGGGATCAATGAACTACCCATAAGATGGCAAAAGTGCATAGATTAACAACGGTGCATACTTTGATTAATTAAATATATTTTACAAAAAAATCGACTTTTTATTCCTCCCGTACAAAACGCCAATTTCATACGTACCTAAGGACCTAATATTATTTATATTTGCATTTTTTTTTTCTATCCACGCGGCTTGACATTTTTTGATTCAGCGATGGGCCTATAGTTATTAATTCTTTGTGATTGGTGAATACCAGATTTTAAAATTTTTGAGTACATGAAATACGTCTTTTTATTATCATTTCACTAACCGCGTCATGTTGACAATGAAAGTATAACATACTCTTTTTAATGCTTGAGATCTTAAGTCCTTTACTAATCCATTTGTTTTTTACTGTTTTATATCCCTGTTCGATACGAATTACTGGGAAACAAAGTTCGAAGAAAAGTGTAAACAAATCATGAAAGATATCAAATGCTATGTCCCCTTTGCTCTCCTCATAAACCACATTGAAACTCAGTGATGATATACATTCCTAGAATTTATGCATATTCTCTTTACTGAAATCTCTTTTTGTTTCATACCAGTGTGCGTTTGATTTTGGTTTTTTACTCTTCATAGGGATATGAAAACCAATAGATTGCCCAGTATTGTGATCCGAACAATTCAAATAATGTGTGGCACTTGTTTACATCAGCAATAGATATGTACTAGCTATTTGGTCTATACTTGTTAGCTTTCTTGTTGGGACATTTATATGTACTGCCATATTGTGATTGCTTAGAATTGATTTAAGCTCCTTAGACTTTGCAGTTTCTGTGAGTACCTACATCGATATTCCAATCGCCACAGAGCACTACGTACCTGTTTCCGTATTTGTTGATATTTCCTAATAGTATTTTTAATTTTTCAAAAAATATTGTAATATCCGTACCTGGAATCCTATAGATGCACCCTATTATGAGATTGTAATCTATTAGCTGTATTCCACAACATTCAAAGCATTGTGGAACCGCTATTTGCTGAATGCTTTCTAGTACATTATATGTTGTTTTTTCTTTGACTAATATGCATGACCCGCCTCTCTTCATATTATCCCTACAAAAGGACGTTGCTAACTTGTAGTTAGGCAACATTAAATTACTTCCATGCCCTGCAGGGCTAACATGCGCGCGTCGTCAACTATCTCGAATCGAGATGAGATATCATCTCGAGTCTTCTCGAGCGAAGTAACGTCGACATATTTTGTCGCGTCAAGTAGTTGTTCATGCTTAGCCAAAATCTCTAACAAATTGAAAAATGTCCTTTAGTACCTTTGTGCTGAAAATGGCGGTGCCATATTATAATAGCCCCGATATCGGATCACAAAAAGACTAAAACAGCGACTGCAAGCAATTTTCGACCTTAATGACATTTCCTTTGTTACGTGTCTTTTCGCGTTAATTGATGACACTGATCACGAATATAAGAAAAAAAATTGGATAGCATGTCGTGTCAATAAGGTCGAAAATGGTTTGCACTATTTTTTCTCTTTGTTTCATCCCTAGCATCCCTAACGGCGTCCGACGAACGATATCCGATATCGGTGTCGGACGCCGATAGCCGACATCTTGTGCTGTTTTCACATTTATCCGATAAAATCGGTCCGATACGGCTATTTGCTCGAAAGTACAGACTAGTTAGGGATGGTAGGAGTAAAATAAAAGAAGAAGAAAAAAAAAACAAGCAATTTTCAACCTTATTGACATGACAGGGTATCGAGTTTTTTTTCTTACATTCGTGATCAGCGTTATTAATTAAAGCGAAAAGACATGTAACTCAGAAAATGTCCTTAAGGTCGAAAATTGCTTGCAGTCGCTGTTTTAGTCTCTTTGTGTTTAGATATCGGGCCAAAACAGTGGTGTTGGCTCCGATAACCGATATCGCGCCAGACAATGAGAAAGAAAGATACATTATCTCATACATTTGACTTCCTCCGATATCGGATGTCGTATCGGATATCGGATGCTTGTGAAAACGCTCTTAGTCAATCACCGTAAATCGAACCGTGAAAAGGTGGCTTTATTTGCCATTACAATAATCACTGTACAGCGGGGGCATTGTATGCCATAGACAATATTTTAAAAAGTTTGACGCGACAAAATATGTCGACGTTACTTCGATCGAGAAGACTCGAGATGATATCTCATCTCGATTCGAGATAGTTGACGACGCGCGCATGTTAGCCTTGCTGCATGTTACCAACAGTCGACATATCGACATAAAACGGCAAAATGCCTCGAGATGGCTATCTCGTGGCGCGCATGTTAGCCCTGCTGACTTCACAAATGTTTTAGTGAGGCAAATAAAATCTATATCACCAATATGGTTACTGAGTTCTGCGATAGTTAGCTAAAAGATATTTAATTTGTTAAGTATCCCTGCAATATTCTGATGAAACAACAAAAACTTAAGCTTACTAGTTGAAGTTTCCTCGTCTTTATTCAAGAAAAAAGACCTCTTGATTAGATTATGTGTATATACGTAAGTAGCGTAGTTTCATGTCGTTGGCTAAGCTTTGTTTACCGCTTTATATACTAGTAACAACGACACCTTGGATTATTAGGTATTTTGTTTTTGTAGCCATCTAGTTTTTTACAAGCTTTTATTTAACTTGCAATGTATGTTTGTTCGGGTGGAATCTTACAACTCAATTTTAAGGCACTTGCCCTCAACCGATTGAGCTGAAATTTGGTATGCACGTTCAGTTCGGATGACAATGCAAGAAAAAAAAAAGAAGATTGTTTTTAAAAAGGTTTTTCGAATATATCTTATTTCTAATTTTTTCTAATAACCCTAAGCTAACTAGCTAACCTAATTTTATAAAAAAATATTTAAAACCCTTAGGTGGTGAAATAAGCGTTGAAAGTTTGTAGGGGAAAATCTTTAAATTAGCCCCAATTTTGATAAAAATTGAGATTCATGCTCTTAAAAACATTTCATTGAACAAGTGTTTCATGTTTTATTTCAATTCACCCTTTAAGGTTGCAAAATAGGGTTTGACAGTTTGTATGTGAAAGTCTATTGAGACGCATGCACTATCTTTGACATCCACGCGGGCGAAGTCGTGCGCGCGCAAGCTAGTTGATTATAAATTAAAATTAAAATAAAACTAAAATTCTTATCAGATCCACTTTATTAAGAAACAGATCGGCGTCTCGTTATATCAATAATGGATCGACTGAGATTGAAGGACAAATAATACACAGTGAATAATACTCACTTTTATAGTTATAGATCCCACAAAATCTTTACATTACACATTATTTAATAATAGCAATATAATCTTCTCAATTTAGTGTTATGAAGAGCAATGTTAGAATTATGTTTGACATGTTCTATTGATTGACACTGACATCTATTTAAATAGTTTTTTCTCAAACATGCAATGAAATATTGACATTACGTTCCTCATAACAGGCTGCGAAGTATGACGTTTCAGGCGCGGCTAGGACCAGAGGCTGGTAATAGAATTTCATACAAACTTTGCAGGCCTCTGGCCGGCAAAGTCCTCTTTTTTAATTTCGATTCCACATAAATTTGTGGCAAAGGCATCGACACTCTGCCACTATGCGTATTAAAAAAAAACAATAAACGACTTGGTATGTACTTAGAGCAGTTTTATTTACATAAAAAATTCACATTAACATAACTAATAACACATTATTATTATCAATTGTTTTCTTAACTATACATATAAACATTGAAATATTATTAATATTTAATTTAGTTGCAACAAATTGACATTTATAACAATGACAAGTGTCACTGTTCGTTCAGAAACGTGCCTTTATACTTTTTTTAAGTAACATGATAATGAACGTAATGTAAATGTTTTCTGTTAAAATCAAGCTAAAATAGACAAAATAGAAATATACACGTGAGTTTTAGTTTTTATCTTGTTTACTATTAAATCTTTAAAAATAAACCTTTAATTTTTTTGTTGTTTATTTCATTGCCTGTTTGATAAAAGCACTATACATACCTCGGCGGTAAATATGGGGTTGCCTGCCTCAGACCTATCCGGCCTCGCTTCGCTCGGCCGTCTATATGTCTTCGGCCGGCAACCCCTTTCTTCCCGGCCTCTGTAGTAATGTCCTATTACCTTATCTTTGGGAAATGTAACCTTTTTATCAATTAACAACATATATCTTACTCGTTTCAGTATATCACGCTATTTCTTGTAATTAAATACATAGTTTGACAAATTAGATGCTAGTTTTAATTACCTTGATTATTCAATCATCATTATATGAATTTCGCTAACCGCTATGACCTTGGGGTAGGAAGAGTGGACTATAGTCCGGTTTTTATTTAGTTCAGATAGTAAATTGACAACTGCAAATGTCAAATTGTGAAATAATGATATTAGCTTTTAGTGGTTACTGACGTGCTGGAAATTATCGACAATGTTTGCGACTTAAAATTAAAAAGTTTTTTAGTTACGTACACTATCCATATAAGCTTAAGTACTATAAAATAACCTACAAAAATCTGTCCTAAATTTAATTTATCGACAACTTTCGATACTGGTGGCACATAACTGTTTTTTAATTGCAATTAACCGGCAACACAGGTAATGTCATTTTCCTATCTGAAATTAAAAAACAGGCTTTGGAATCGTTGTTTTTATCCCACCTGGTGGGAAGAGGGGCGTCAATAATCTCCCAGGGATAAGAGAAACAATTCAAATCCTCCTTTTCCACCCACCTGGGAGGGAAATGTGAATTATTTTTTCACTCTTTCCATCCAGGTGGGGTGGGGTGGCCAAGTGGGAAAGGTTGAATAGCCAGCCGCGGCGAAGTTTCTTCCTCACTGTATCAGTTAAATAATAGTGTAACGTTACACTACACGCCCGACGCCGGCTCGGGCGCGGCGAGCGGGCGCACGAGGCGCGGCGCGCGCGCCCCGCCGGCGCCGTTGCGCAGCACCGCGGCGCGCTCGTCGGCCGGCGCGGCGGGCGGCGAGCGGCGGCGGCGCCGGACCCTACGCCGCCGCGGCCGCGGCGCACGTAGCGCATCCTCTTCAAATTGATCCCTTCCACAGTATTGGTCTAGCATGGTAAGCGCTCGGCGTTTGTATTCGCTCAGGTCGTTTTCACTGTTGAACTCGGGGGCGAGTTCGGCGGGCGCCGGGACGAGGACCTCGGGCTCGGCGGCGGAGGAGCGGCGATCGACGAGGTCGCCATCCTCGGCGTCCGAGTCGTCCGCCGCGGAACCCAGCGGCGATGGCGCGGCGCGGGCGGCGGGCCCGGGCTCGCCGGACTCCACGCGGGACGGCACCACGCTGCGGGCGGGATATCGTATAAGTACGTTGATCGCTCCAAACGAATAAATGAAAAAGATCGCCAAGACTGCCCACTTTTAAGAGCATGCGAGAATGATATAGTACCATTATTGCCGCGGCCACGAAGTGTAGTGTTGCCGGACGATCGTGAAGTATGCGGGCCGAGGCGCAGCCGAGGCACGCATTACGGAGTACGGCAACGCTCAGTTGTGGCCAAGGCTTGTATAGTGCTTTTCTCAAACAATGCGCGGAAATTAAAACTAAGTAGTATCTAGACAGAATTTTTTAGTTACCTACTTTTCAAAATCAATGACGAACAACGAACAACAGTAATTTTTCACGCGGCGAAATTTTCATTTGTTTTTTATTTTTCTTATTAACATAGCATTCTATTTGCAAGCCAGTTCTATATTTAAATAACGCCTTGGAAAGTTACCTCCTTGGTTGCCATGGTTCGGAGTAAAAGTTGGTTCCATTTTTAAATTACACGACAGATATGAGTTTACATAGTAATTTATTTGGCCGCTAAAACACGACAGATATGGATTTTCATACAACTTTTGCCGGCCGCTGCTCGCATGTACAGCAATTTCGATTTATCTCGAAGAAGGTTGTCAAAATAATGTTCACATTTCCAAGCATGTTTGAGAAAAGTATTTACCACGCGCCAGTCCAATACCGTCATTCGGAATGAATTTGTAAATGTTATTAACGCGCCGGGAACGACAGACACTGACCTGTAATAGTACTCACGGGACTGGCGATCGGTACCTATTTATTGTGTCCAATTGAAAATCGCCACATTGGCGCTGATAGTTGCGGCACGCAGTAGTGAGTGTACCTGGAACTAATACTAATGAAAGACAACAATTATCTTGGTATCGATAATTTAATATAAACAATGGGCCTTATGTCTCAAATTAACAATATGGCCATTTTAGTAATTTTATGTGGTAAAAATAAAAACAACAAAACAACGTCCATTTGCAAACTAATTAGTTCTCAGTACACTTACGGGGGCGTTTTAAAACCACACAAAAAGTAAGCGGTCATTTTCTATGGAATAACCCAGTGTTTCGCAAACATTGTTCTGCCATGGCCCGGTAATTTTCACATTTTTTTACCCAAGTAGGTTCCCTTAATAATACACATCTATTAACAGTAGAAATGTGTTATTAATACTAAAATTTAGTGACTATATGTATAGGTGATAACAAAATTTGTTATCACCTATATAGTCACTAAATTTTAGTGCGATTTATGGAGCTATTGTTTATTTTGTAGGTACTAAAGAATCCAAGTTTGCGGAAAATTACGAATGTTTTATCCTAAGGTCTGGTTCCACTTCAAGTCGGTTACTATATTTATTTTTAAGGTAAACTAGGTGTTGGAAAGACAGTCCAGCTAGTTAGTAGCCGCACGTAAGACTGGCAGAGAATGCCTGTGGCATTAAGTATGCCTATGTCACGGGTAATACCGTGCCTACTATACATACGTAATAATAGGCTATTTGACTACTGCTGGAAAATAGTTTTATATTATTTGTTATTGCATAAAAGGCAAACCATTTTAATATTTCCTGGAGATCTGTTCCTGATCTGATCTGATCTATATACGGAGAAAATCTTAAAGTTTGAATTGAAAAATTACGCGCCAAAACGAAATTTTTGCTATGGCGCCTGATTGCTCTGACAGATGACGTCACACATAAGTAAACAACAATCTGTTGAAATAGTTTTGAAATTTAAATAAGTAGAAAATAGGTACTTACGCTGCCGTTTTTACATTTTTAAGTTCCGCTGCATAAAAATCTGGATTATTTGTAAAAATTGTCCAACCATAGTCGCATCTACTTTGGGTAAGTTACTGCTGTCAGCTCGCACAAAATTTCTCTCCATTTTATGCACAGAACTTTAAATAAACAAAACTGTAATAGGACGGCTGGGAAATAACGTAAATAACACGTAGATCTATATAAAGAAAAACAGAAAGCATGCACTGAAACGAATGTTTACTTCTGTGTGACGTCATCAGAGTTGCAACCAATCACAGAGCGTTTTCAAACACGCGATTAAACCACAAAATAAATTAAATTTCATTGTATGTTTTTTTATACAGAAAATGACCTTATTTTTTCATCAATAAAATATGCTTTTTACATTACATTTTATTAGGATGACAACAAATTGTTCCATATTTTAAACACAGTCAAAATGTCTATTATCGTATCTATATATCGTATCTGCATGAAGTTTCATAAATAAATATAAATTTTTTCTTATTCTACGTGGCGTTTACACGCGTACCTATCGTGAATAATAAAATTATCAAAAAAATCTGAAGATTCCAACTTTTTACTCAATTAGATCTTTTATATTTCGATCCAGTTCGAAAACAGAAAATAATGAGATGTCAGTTTAGGCGAGCGATATCCTACTTCTTGCAACCCATTAATTTTTCAGAAAAAACTAAGTTAAGGCATAAGATACCGGTAAGACAGCTCGCCGCACAGCGGCCAGTGGGTGTGCAGTGCGTACTCACTCGACCACGTCGTCGGGGCGCAGCAGCGCGAGCGGCTCGTCGGGCGGCAGCAGGTGGCCGCGCGACAGCAGCGCGAAGCTCGGCGGCAGCGCGAACAGCGCGCGCAGGCGCCGCCGCAGCCAGCGCACGCGCCGCTCGCCGCGCACGCTCACGTAGGCGCGCGCGCGCTCGTCGCCGAAGTACCGCGCCATGTGCACGCGCACGCGGAACTCCCCGCCCGCCCCGCCCGCCGCGCACGCGCCCGGCGAGCGCGAGCGCGAGCGCGACGCACGTGACGATCTCGGCGATTTCATTCTGAATCACTGCCAGTTGGAAGAAGGTAAATCGCATTACTTCATCTACTACTAGCCGATGCCTGCGGTTCCGCCCGCGTGGCTGTCGGTAAAGAAATGAGTGAACAGTTAATTATTGCACAGGCTGTGAAATAGGCAATTGCAGTTCGAGTATGAGTTTGAAGGCCGCGCCATAGGCGAGGACGTCACTTATACAAGACAGACAATTTCGAATCGTATACCTTAACCAGATAATGAAGAAGAAAATTTGTTGATTAACACTGGCCTTGATTTCATAAAATTTTTCTTTTTTATAAATAACTAGCTGACCCGGCGAACTTCGTATCGCCAATATTTTTCCCCCCGCGTGGCGTCAGATCCCGTTCCCGCTGCACCATCTACTATATTAAACATGTATTATACATATAAACCTTCCTCTGAATTACTGTAGTGTGTAGTAGTTTTAAAGTTTTAAGCATACAGAGAAAGCGACTGTTTTATACTATGTAGTGACTGCTTTTGCCTGCGGCTCCGCCCGCATAGATGTGGGTTATCGCTATAATATCGGTTATCGTTATAAGTTGTAGCCCATGTGTTATTCTAATGTATAGGTAAGCTATATTATTGTAAAGTTTCATTCAGAGTGTAACGTTTGGGTATAGTACATAAGAAAGAGATACATATTTATATTTATGTAATGTAAGGTATTTGCATGATGTCTTTAATAAACCAGTCTACCGCACACTTCCGTGTTTCATTGACGTACCACTGGCGACGAGGCGGTTTCGTTCGAACAAATTATCGGAAAATACGCGTGTGAACGTTGCAATTGTGTCCAAAAATGCCAATCGGAAAACTAGAACCTTTTGATTTAAGCAGTAAACAATGGCAACCGTATATTCGGAGAGTTAGGCAGTACATTGTACTAAACGAGGTAAAAGATACCCTCCATGTTCCGCTGTTAATTACGGTTGTAGGTGAAGCAACTTATACATTAATGTGCGATCTGTGTTCCCCGGCCCATCCCGAGACGAAATCATTCGATGATTTGGTGACATTGGTAGCAGAACACCTGGAACCACAGCGGTCGGAAATCGCGGAACGACACGTATTCCGGTTACGTCGACAGAAGACAGGCGAATCATTAACCGACTACCTGACAAATTTGAAACATTTGGCCACTACGTGCAATTTCGGCTCGAATCTCGAAGAGAATTTGCGGGATCAGTTTGTTTCCGGCCTAGCGGGTGAGGCCATGAGATCGCGGATTTTCGCCGAGAGAAACATTCGATACAAGGAGGCGGTCGAACTGGCGTTAGCACTAGAGGCGGCGGAAAAACATGCCGAGGTCAGCGGTTCGGTTACGGCGGGAGACTCATCCGAGGCGGCGGCCAGCACGGCGGGCGATGGCCTGCACTACACGCGCGGCGGGCGAGCGGGCCCGCGCGCTGGCTCGGCCGGCGCCACGCGGGGCAAGCGGGAGGTACCCGCAGTACGCGCGGGCGCATGTTGGCGCTGCGGTAAGGCCCATATAGCGGAGAAGTGTCGGTATAAAAACTACAGTTGTGATACGTGTGGTCAAAAAGGACACTTAAAAGTGATGTGCAAGTCCGGACGTGCTAGTGGCGATCGGCATAATTACGTGAGTGAAGGGTCAGACGAAGAAATGTTTAATATCAAGGTGAAATGTCAAGGTAACAATCCTTACTTTATTCCGTTGACGATCGATAATCAGGTGATAGAATGTGAAGTAGATACTGGGAGCCGTATTTCCGCGATTAGTGAAGAAATGTATAAAAAAATATTTTGGAATAAGAAACTTGTAACGGATAACTTAATCCTACGTAGTTATTCAGGTTCAGCGATTGAGTCACGAGGTTTCATTGAAGTTGAAGTAACTTTCGGAGACGTTACAGTGAGATTTTTACGACTTTATGTCATTAAAGGTGGGGTACGGCCGTTGTTGGGACGCGATTGGATGCGTGCGTTGAAAATCACACAAATAAACATCAATGAAATCAACGATGATCAGTGGGTGAACCAGCTACGTAAACAATTTCCAGAGGTTTTTAGCGATAAGTTAGGTACATGTAGGCGTCTCATTCAACTACAGCTGACTGATAAGGAACCGGTTTACGTGCGAGCCAGGCCGGTGCCGCTGGCGCTCCGCGCGCGAGTCGAACGCGAGTTAGGCCGCTTAGAGGCGGATGGTTCTATCTACCGGGTTGAATATTCGGACTATGGTACACCCATAGTACCCGTAGTCAAACAAAACGGGGATATAAGGATTTGTGGGGATTATAAAATCACAATTAATCAAAAATTAAAAAGAGACTATTATCCGTTACCACGCATCGAAGAATTGTTTGCTAACCTCAGTGGAGGTAAAAAGTTTACTAAAATTGATTTAAAACATGCCTACGAGCAATGCATCCTTACGGATGACTCACAACCTTATACTGCGATTACAACACATGTAGGGACTTTCGTTTATAGAAGAACCCCCTACGGGCTGTCATCAATTCCGGAACAGTTTCAGAAACTCATGGAAGAGACTCTGCGCGGGGTACCGGGGTGCGTAGTTTTCTTGGACGATATTTGCGTCACAGGGGTCAATGACCCCGACCATAAAAAAAACCTTACAGCTGTACTTGAAAGATTGCGGGAGGCAGGCCTGACAGTTAAGTTAAGTAAGTGTAAGTTTTTACAAGAAAGTGTAAAATATGTAGGCTTTATTATAAATAAAGACGGTTTGAGACCGGATCCCACGAAGTTGGAAGCTATTTCCAATGCACCTAGGCCACAAAATATATCCCAACTTAAAAGTTTTTTAGGTATGATTAATTATTACGGGCGATTTATACCGAATTTAAGTACGATGTTACAACCCTTGCATAATTTATTAAAAAAAGAGGTGACTTGGGAATGGTCGCCTAAGTGTGAGCAGACCTTTATTTTAGCGAAACAATCCCTCCTGAGCGAGCGTGTACTGGCGCATTACTCGGAGGGGCAGCCGCTCGTGTTATCAGTAGATAGCAGCTCGTATGGCTTGGGTGCAGTTTTGGCACATCGCTATCCAGATGGCAGTGAGAGACCAGTAAGTTGTGTGTCGCGTACGCTTAGTCCGGCAGAGCGTAACTACAGCCAACTGGACAAGGAAGCGCTTGCTATACTGTTTGGGGTAACGAAACACCATCAGTATTTATTTGCGCGACGGTTTACATTGCGTACCGATCACCAACCATTGACCCATATTTTTGGTGATAAAGGGGGCATTCCCCAAACTGCGGCCAGTCGCTTACAGAGGTGGGCGGCTCGTCTGGCTGCATATGATTTTAGTATCGAATTTGTACGATCGGCGGACAACGGTCCGGCCGATGCATTGTCGCGGTTACCGTTATCTCAGGAGGGTCGTTCCGCGCACGCTTTAGATTATTTGAACGTGGTCGAAGACTGTTTACCTATTTGTTACAAAGACATTGCGAAAGAAACAGAACGGGATGCATTGTTAAGTAAGATTAAAGGGTATGTCCTTTTTGGTTGGCCGTCGGAATCGAGCAGCGATGTAGAACGCCCGTACTTTGATAGGAAAAAGGATATCGGGATGGAACAGGGCTGCATTGTTTACAAGTATCGCATAATAGTGCCACACAGGTTGCAAAACAAAATATTAAATGAAATCCACGAAGGACATCTCGGAATGAATAAAATGAAGAGTTTATCGCGGAGCTATGTATATTGGGCCAGTTTAGACCGGGACATCGAGCAGCTGTGTCGGTCGTGCGCGGCGTGCCGCACGGTGCTCGATGCCCCGCCCCGGTCTCAGCTGCACCCTTGGGAGTTCCCACTGCACCCCTGGCAGCGTATACATGTAGATTTTGCAGACTGTGGGGGAAGACGGTACTTAATCTTGGTGGACGCACACTCTAAGTGGATAGAAGCGGTGCCTATGCAGAGTACGAATGCCGACCGTACTATCAATGTATTACGAAGTATTTTCGCGAGATTCGGTTTACCATCGCAGCTCGTTTCAGACAATGGGCCCCCTTTCTCTTCGCTAGAATTTAAGGAATATTGTAAAAATAATTGTATAAAACACACGACATCGGCACCTTATAGACCTCAGGGTAACGGAGCGGCAGAAAACGCTGTGAAAACCGTAAAGAAAGCAATTAAGAGAGCATTGTTTGAGCGGGTAGATGTGGATGCCGCTTTATACAAATTTCTTTTCCAGTACCGAAACTGTGACCACGCGACCACGGGGGTATCTCCAGCAGTAGCCTTACAGGGGCGGCGATTACGCAACCGGCTCGATGTGTTGCGGCCGGATAGGGCTGCCACGGTTCGAGATAGGCAGGAGCAGCAGGTGGCTCGTACCGCAGGGAAAGAAAGGAATTTTGACGTAGGGGATGCCGTGCTAGTCCGGGACTATTCAGCGAGGGGTGAAAAGTGGGCTGAGGCATCAGTCACAAAGAAAACGGGCCCAGTCTCATATAAAGTAGATGTTGGTAAAGGTAAAGGCATAGAATGGCGTAGGCACGCTGACCAAATGATTCCGATAAATAGTAAGACTCGGTACTCGTTATCGCGAACGAGTGATGTCACGGTTACGACGGATAGCAACAGTAAACCTGAGGTCGATAAGGACGCTGATCTTGATTCGTATGAAGACGCGTCGGACGGCGGTAACGGCAGTCGGGATAAGTCACTTGGGGTCCAAGGTGAGCCCACACCAGTGGCCCAGCCACCCCACCCGCAACCGGCACGACCGGCAACGCCGCCGTCGTCTCCGCCTCCCGACGCGTCCGCTCGAGCACTGCGTGCATTAGTACGAGCTAAACGAACGATCCTTAATTTATTGGAGTAAATAATGAATGTATATGAATGATAATTAGGATTGTATACCCAGTGTGTTTATAGTTATAGTTAGGGTATTATAGGGGTTCGAGGCTTAGTGGGGAGAGATGTAACGTTTGGGTATAGTACATAAGAAAGAGATACATATTTATATTTATGTAATGTAAGGTATTTGCATGATGTCTTTAATAAACCAGTCTACCGCACACTTCCGTGTTTCATTGACGTACCACAGAGTAACAAGGAAACATCCATCCATCGATACTTACAAACTTTCGCGTTTATAATATTAGTAGGATTAACATTTCTTTTTACTTCATGCTACTAAAATCAAACAGATACATTAATACATTAACATTTAAGATCAAAAAATATCAACCAATATTTGTATTATATCCAAGTTTCAAAGTCAATTATTGTCCATAATAATGAAACTAAGCTTTCACATTTGCAAATAGGACTGTAGGAACCAGTACTCGTATATTAGTTTTATATATGACGGATCGCCGAGCGCCTCTGATACAACCTCTTGGTGTGTATCCGCCATCTTGAGCGTTTATTCACAGTGGGCGTAAAATAATACCACGATAACACTGTGCAACGTCTATTAAAAGTAACAAATTGGAATGCAGTACAAAATATGAGGTGATTACTGTAATGTAATGAGATTAGAGGAGCCAATAGGTTTGCATGTGCTCACAAGCCGTCGTCCGTCAACCGAATGCCAAGAATGACATTTTCTACTCGACCGTCTCTATGACACATGCAACTCTATTCGGTGTTACCCGCTCCACTTTGATAAATAAATCGACTAACCAGAAAATAATTTGTTTCAATAAAGTAATTATGATAGACCATATAACACAAACTAAATCGATTAAATTAACAAACTTCACTAGCAACACTGCCAAAATCAACACGCGCCGTTACGGCCGTCCTGCTTCTTCACACGTCCTCGTGTGTATCTTCGATAATTTCTGAAAGAAAACAGACACCACACTGTCATTCAGGTTCACTCGGCCATACTGACCAAATATGGCACGTGGTTATACTAAGTGATCATTAAAGTTTAGCGCCATATGCTTGACTAAAACTCGTACTACGTCATAATAGACAAACTGTGTTCCTTACACAGGCCACATTTGCCATAAAGGTTACTTTTATCACAGCGGCTACGCTCGTCACTCCTTACATTGCCACACTTGCTATTATCACACAGGGCATTGCTACACAGGTCATTGCTACACAGGCCGGCGCCACACAGGCTGTTGCCACACAGGCTGGTGCCACACAGGCTGGTGCCACACAGGCTATTGCCACACAGGCTGGTGCCACACAGGCTATTGCCACACAGGCTGGTGCCACACAGGCTAGCGCCACACAGGCTATTGCCACACAGGCTGGTGCCACACAGGCTATTGCCACACAGGCTACTGCCACACAGGCAATTGCGACAGATACACCACACAGTTAATACTCACAGAAATTTCAAAACGCAACAGAGAAGTAAACTCACTTGGGCCAATTTTACCAGTGAGGCCTATTTATTACTCACCATCGCCGTTATCGGCACATTCTGGTGAGGCTTCGTTTGTTGGCGTTTCCAAGCCAGCATTCAACTCCAATGGAACGCAGCACTCAGGCATAGGACGTATGCGGTCATGTGCATACTTATACGTTCGATTAGAATTCAATGCCTTGAGTAAATATCTGTCACCATTAAGCAGCTCACTCACTTGATAAGGTCCTTTGAATTTAGGTTCTAATTTTGTCTTGTTTCGTTCATGGTTCTCTAACAAAACATAGTCACCTACTTTAAATCTTTTAACTAGTGCTTTGCCTTTATCAAACCTAGTTTTCTCTACCGCAGCATTGGCTTCAATAGCGTGTGCCGCCTGTCCTCTAATCACGGGTAGTTCGATTTCCGGCTCGTCTGTATCTAGTGTCATAAGCTGAAGTGGTCTACCTACCTTTCCAATTAGAAGTTCTAGGGGACTGGCTTTAGTGGTACGATTTACAGTACAATTAATCGCTAGTTGAACATCAAGTAGTGCAGCCTGCCACGATCTCTGATTACCTGTTTCTACAACCGTTAGCATATTTTTCAGAGTAGACATAACTCTCTCTACTTGACCGTTAGCACGGCTAGTGCCAGTTGCAATAAGATGTAGCATTATATTATGAGAAGTACAGAAGTCTTTAAAATCTTTAGACGCAAAACACCTACCTTGGTCAGCGATCACGCGTGTAGGAGCACCAAATATCGATACGCTTGCCTTTAGTGCTACTATAGCATTATTCGAGTCAATGTTTAAGGAGTGATGCAAAAGAACAAATTTTGTAAAAGAATCGATAGAGACAAACACATACTCTTTGGTGTCATTTTTACCACTGAGTTTACCAGTGGCGTCCATGTGTATAGTATGCCACGGTATCATAACTTTTGGGATGGAATGAAGTTCTACTTGGATTTTCCCTGAGTGAGATTTAGACAGTTTACATGTAATACAATTATCTACAAACTTTCTTACGTACTTATTCATATTGGGAAACCAATAATGACAAAAGGCCTTCTCTAGGGTTTTACTCCATCCTAAGTGCATAATACTTTCATGCACATGGTTTATAATGGCCCACTGAAATGCCCTTGGTATCACCGGTAACCAGATACTTCTCTTATTGCGTTCTATCTTTCTATGCAACACGCCCCTCCTAATCTCGTATGTACTAGAGATTTCGTCGGTAAGTTCATGACTCTCGAATTTGGCGATCAAAGAATTTAATTCACTATCTTTACGTTGTTCTGCTTGTAGCCAATTATCTGAGATCTCCATCAGATTAACACGTTTTTGTTCTATTTTTGTAGAACGTACGGTTTCTGGCAATGGGTTCCTGGATAAGAAATCTACATGACCCATATTTTTACCCTGACGATATTCGATATCAAACTCAAAGGCTTGCAAGAAGCACCACCACCTGTGGACCCGCGGAGTAAGGTCTATTTTGTTTTTGGAAGATTTGACTGCATTACAATCAGTCACCACTACAAACTTTCGACCGCATAAGTAGTGCCTAAAATGTTTTATCGAATTCACGACTGCCAGAGTTTCCAACTCATACGAGTGGTACTTTGACTCTGCAGCGGAAGTTCGGCGACTATAATACTCAACTACACGCAACCTATCATCGATTTTTTGCATTAATATGGCACCGTAGCCTTCGGCACTCGCGTCTGTATGTAGTTCTGTAGGCTTATCTGGGTCAAAAATCACTAAAACTGGCTTGTCCGTCAGTATGTTAATAATATCCATTCGTATTCTTTCAAACGTAGGGGTCCACACTATTTTCCCTTTACCTGACGTTAAACGGTAGAGAGGAGCTGTTTTTTGAGAAAACTCTTTTACAAATTGTCTGAAGTATGAAGCCAATCCTATAAATTGTCGGAGTTGCGTAACTGTTTGTGGTGGTGCGAGTTCTGTGAGTGCTCTTATCTTACGTGGGTTTGGACGTATCTCGCCAGCCGATACGTGATAGCCTAAAAACTCTACTTCACTCTTCATGAAAACACATTTTTTTAAGTTAAGAGAAAAACCGGCATTGGTTAAAGCCTTCAAAACTTGACGCAATCGGTCTAAACCCTGTTCTAACGTACGGGATGGTATAATCACGTCATCAATGTAAACTACAGCAAACGATTCGGTTAAAGATCCCAGCGCTTTATTTATTGCCCTTTGATAGACAGAGGGGGCATTACGAAGGCCAAAGGGCATAGTAACATACTCAAATTGCCCGTCAGGTGTCACGAAAGCGGTACGTTCTATGGACTCAGGTTGAACGGGGATCTGGTGATATCCACTAGCCATATCGAGGGAAGTAAAGAAGTAGGCCCCCACGAGCCTTTGTATTTGATCAGAAATAATTGGGAGTGGGTATCGGTCTGGTACAGTGTTACTATTAAGTTCCCGGTAATCTACGCAAAGACGGTCAGTGCCGTCCTTTTTTTTGACTAACAAAATAGGACTCGCAAAGGGTGAACAGCTTTCTCTAATGATACCAGCATCCAAGAGTTCCCTGATTTTGGTACGTACCTCCTGTCTCTCAAGGGGGCTTAAACGATACGGCCGACGTTGTACTGTACGATTTGGATCAATTAATTTTATCTCTAGCTGTCCTGTAGTGACTCTGCCTGTGGGGGTGCCTTCAACAAAATAATCAGAGTTCGCTTCCAGTAATGATATTAATTGGTGTCTAAACTCGATAGGAACATCACTTTCTATATCGCTAAAATCGTTTACTTTAGTTCCTACATCACAAACTGAAACTACTTTAATTTTCTTTACAGTCAGTCGCTTTTCAAAAATTTCTACAGAGAACCCAAGTAATAACAAGTCTCTCCCAATCATAATTGCCTCGGAAATAGAATGATCTGGTACAACGTGAAATAATAACTGTATGGTATTACCCTGTATAGTAACCGTTGACAGAATTTGTTCATTACATTGCAAACTGGATTGCCCTATACCTAACAAGGTTACTTGATTATGCTGTCTCCTACCGGGAAACCTACCTGCTAATTTTTCCCTTATTAAGGAGCACTCTGCACCAGAATCGAAACAAAACAAGAACTGCTCACCGGTTTCAGTATGGAGTTGATCCACAGCTGGCTTAATAGTGCAGATATCCACACGGCGCTCCGTACGATTGTTGCTTGAGTCTGCCTCCTTCTTCGCACAATGTGACGCAATATGTCCTTGTTCACCGCAGTAGTAGCACGTCAGCGTCGAAGGTTTCTTCTGAAGGCTGTCCTTAGCTTGCTGGGATATATTACTCCCGGAAGGCTGGAATCGAAAACGAGGCGAAGTATCACGAGCATTTTTGCTTTGGCAATCACTGGCTATATGCCCCGGCTTGCCGCATGTATAACATCTTCTAGGGATATCTAGTCTAGGTTTCTTAGCGTCGCTCGAGGCAGCTGGCTTGTCTAAAACTGAAGGGCCTCTTTTTCGATACGTATATGCCATTAATTCTTGTTGCAACTTCACACGAGTGTCTATTTCGGTAGTAAAAGCCAGCCGTTGCAATCTTGGCTCAAACTTAGCGACGTGTGCCATTGTTACGGCGATTGCTATCTGGTCATTGTTTAAGGTATGCCACTGATTGCTCAATGTACTTAAAAAACGATTAGCATAAGCAGATAAGCATTCGCCATCTTTAGGGCTCTCATTTAAAAGCCTAAATAAAGTAGCAGCGGGCGTCTCCACAGTATCGAAACGTGCAAGAAATAAATCCTTCAGTTGTGGCCATGTTATGCCAGCAAAACTATTCTGCGCCAGCCAGGCCGCTGCGCTACCTCTGAATGATTTACTCAAAGCAATAATTAAATCTCCACAAGATAATTGTTTTCCTTGCATACACAGGTCTACGGTATTGCACCAGGCTCGTGCATCACACTCGCGAGATTCAGGGTTAAACTCAGGCAAGGTTAATTTAACACAGTTAACGTTTGGTTCTTTAATAGCACGAATCAATTCCATCATTTGGTTTTGTTGCATTTCAAATAATAATTTCCAATGGTTACTTTCATTGCTCAGATAATTATTATCAACAATACTCTGACCTGAAGTGCGTTCCTGCGTCGTCCCGGATCCCACCACTTCTGATGACGGATCGCCGAGCGCCTCTGATACAACCTCTTGGTGTGTATCCGCCATCTTGAGCGTTTATTCACAGTGGGCGTAAAATAATACCACGATAACACTGTGCAACGTCTATTAAAAGTAACAAATTGGAATGCAGTACAAAATATGAGGTGATTACTGTAATGTAATGAGATTAGAGGAGCCAATAGGTTTGCATGTGCTCACAAGCCGTCGTCCGTCAACCGAATGCCAAGAATGACATTTTCTACTCGACCGTCTCTATGACACATGCAACTCTATTCGGTGTTACCCGCTCCACTTTGATAAATAAATCGACTAACCAGAAAATAATTTGTTTCAATAAAGTAATTATGATAGACCATATAACACAAACTAAATCGATTAAATTAACAAACTTCACTAGCAACACTGCCAAAATCAACACGCGCCGTTATATATAATATCCGGGTCAGCATTTCTTATACTGTATTAAGCTGCAAAATAAATCATTTAATAGTTAGTTCTCAAATTGCCGCACTAGTGTAAACATGTGGGTTTATGGTTACAGTTAACAGTTCACATTCAAATCCAACAGACGGTCAACGCATCCTCATTGGCAGTTCTAAGTATCAATTAGTCCTAAGTATTAAGTAGTATTATATGTATATCAATATCAAATATAACAATTATGACCAACAAATAGTCTATCAATCTCCGGGCCACATACAGAAACAGGACATCATCATTGTCAACCTAGCGTGTCTCCCGGTTGCTCGTCCCGCCTCCCGCCTAGCGCGGGAGAACCCAGGGTCCGCCTTCCTACTTAATCTCCTCCACTTTGCACGGTATTCGGCATCCTGTTTGGTTAGTCCGTTCGCATGCATGTCATCCTGCACGACATCAAGCCAGCGTTTCTTGGGCTGTCCCCTACTTCAGGCGCCAGGCAACGTCATGTTGAGGCGTCGCAAGACGATGGCCACGTCCTGCGACGCCCGACCACCGAAGGCGAATTCCTGCAGCTTGTCAGCTATGTCACGACGTGGAGGCTGCCGCGGATGTGTGCGTTCCGAACACGGTCGCTTCGTGTAACGCCACACATCCACCGCAACATATTCATCTCCGTGGCATGCAGCAACTGCCGGTGTCGCTCTAGCAACGGCCACGCCTCACTGCCGTACGTAAGGACCGGTCTAATGATGTTCTTATAGATTTGGCCTTTTAGCTTGACCGGTATTTTAGGATCACAAATGACTCCCGTTACCTCGCGCCACTTCACCCAAGCCGCTGAAATACGGGCGTTGATGTCACGATCGATTTCTCCAAACGCATCAAGGACGGACCACTTCAGGTACTTCGGATCTGTGCTATTGCAGGCCATATTCTCCGTCTTCGCCACATTAAGCTTCAGACCGCCGATCTCAAGCGACTCCTTCCACGCACGCATCAGCGTACATGAGCAGCCAAGGCTGCGGTAATTGATGTACGCTGGCTGACAACTCGCCTAATATCACACTGAAGAAATAGGGGGCTGAGAACCGAAACCTGGTGCACGCCAACCGTAATAGGGAAGGGAGTAGTGTCGCCCACAGCAGTTCTAACTATTGAATCTGAATTGAGGTACATGTCATGTACGATTTCCACGTAATTATTAATATATTATAATTGGGTAATAACATATTGATCTCAGGCACCATCTTCGACCGCAGCACCCACAGATCATCTCACGGGGAACACAGTCAAAGGCTTTCTGTAAATCCTGAAAAAGGAAGTGCAGAGGCATGTTCTTTTCCCTGTGTTTCTCCATGAGGATACTTAGGGCGAAAATGGGGTCCATGGTACCGCATCCTGACTGAAAACTGTACTGGCAGTCCGACACTGTACACTACTGTCGGATCCTGGTGTCAATTATGCGCTCAAAGAGCTTCATTTTTTTTTTTTTTTTTTTTTATATGCAGGACACGTCAATTTGACTCTACCTCGCCTGATGGCAAGCTGAAGGCAAAGTCTCAAGAAAGAGGGCCACCATTATATGCACGTGCCATGTTCATAATGGTGGCACTCAGCTTGACGGCCTCATCAGATGCTTTTTCACGCCCCGCTTAAAGGACCCGGGACTGTAGGAAGAGGGAAACACGTGAGCTGGCAAGGAATTCCAGGTCTTAATGGTGCGACAAAGGAAAGAGTCACCGAACCGCTTGGTTCTTGAAGGAATGTTCTGCACCGTATAGGGGTGACATCTAAGTCCTGCACGTGTCGTCCTGTATAGGAAGGGGGAGGGTGGGACTAATTGGAATAGCTCTTCAGAACATTCACCATGGTAGAGACGGTAAAAAACTGCCAAGGAAGCAACATCTCTACGCATCTGCAGAGACTCGAGGGTACTCGTGACCTCAGGATTTCCGATAATGCGGAAGGGGGACATCACCTTTATGCCGCGGTAGTTACCGCAATCCTGAACGGACCCTTTACCCTTGTGGACCGACGCCACGGCGTTATAATACTAAACCGCCACTGGTCAGGCAATTTTCGGTTGGTCAGGATTCGGTGGTAAAGCTTGGCCGCTCTTTTTGCTGCCTTGTACGACGTGCTGTCTTCAGGTGAGTTGGACGCTTGACACGTCTTGAAGAGGGTTTTCTTCTCCCGTAATGACCTCTGGACTGTGGCGTCCCATCACCAGGTCTCCTTGTCTATTTTGCGACCTACTTTCGCAACGCCGAGAACTTGCTTTGCCGTCTTAGTGATTGCTGTCTGGATCTTATCCCAGCACTCTTGGACGAACTTGCTCTCTGTGTCGGGGCTATTGTCCCCAGTGGCAGAGTCAAATTCCAAGTGTCTGGTTATATCCAGCAGCCACCACTCGATTTGACCGCGGCAACGATCGGCGTGTTTAATCTACAAGTAGGTAGGTACTAACATTATAAAGAGGAAACATATGTAAAATGAACAAACTCAAAAACCGATAATTAAAGGAGTAAATATTTTTTCTCAAAGTCCTCAAGTTTTTATGTAGAATAAGAAAATTGTACTAAAAAAACGTGTGCTTTACAAAGGCCTTCAATAAAGTCTGTAATATCTCTTAAGGATAGCCCACAGTAATTATTTTAATCTTTGCAGATTCCAAAAAATAATTGTCATTTGTGAAGCTATCTTTAACAAAGCAGTATTATTTCTTATCCAAATAAATATGTTACATGCATTGTGCTTTTAATGTCGATCAAAAATGCCATTAAACCTACTATATTTACAATGAATAACTTAGAAGGTTTCGCCCTTTGAAAATTATGGTGATTCATTATCCTGGTTCTTCTCCTAGATATTGAATCCTATTTCACATCAATAGGGAATAGAAAGAAAATTTCAACAATTGTATCTTGCCTCAAGTCTCGATCCGACACCAAATAAATTCCTGCAAGTCCCAAGAAATTGAGACATGAAATGTTCCGAGACCCTAAGAAGATTATATACTATAATATAGTAATACTACTTCAACTTCAACTTCAATTTTTGGTTTATGGCTTCTGCGAGAGATACCGCAATTTCGCCAAAGCCAAGTAATCGAAAGACCCAGCTGTCAAAGGATTAGATGTACCGCCAAAGACAATTTTGGGAAGAAATGTATTAATAAACTTTGTTAGGAAAAACTAATAGGTGATAAGATAAGATAAAAAAAAGATATTAAATATGTAAATAAATAGACGAAATTGTAAAATATGTTAATATAATATATTAAAGGGAACTGAAAGAGAATTTACAACTTAATTTTATTTATATTGGAAGAAAAGTATTAATTCAATTTATAAGTTCATGTTTTTAAGGACGAAGACTTTGTGAATTCCATGGAAGGACTTTGGCCATAATTACGGGAAAGAGAGGACATTTGAAGTAGTTTCTGGGCAACGTCGGGCGGTATGAATGATTTTTCTTTTGAAATCTAATTTATTATCATAGTGAGTAGTAATTCTAACAAGTTGTCATCATTAGATGACAACGAGGAAGATTTAGAAAGACAATACCCATTCGGGAAGGAGGAGGCTTCATCAGCAATAATTACTTATCATAGGATTTATTTAATGGAGCCCTAGGGCGCGGGGATGAGAACACCGTTTTATTATAAGACACCATAGAAGGAGGGAGGGACTGAGGGGAGGAGGAATAGGGTTCAGGAGGTGACAAATTGGAAGGGAGTGAGCAAGTAATTTCACCGGCGACTGACGAGTATGATCTAGGTAGACGAGGGTACTGCTTAGACGCATCCCCATAACTAAGATTGTCCCTAGACATTAACATTTTTATGCACTTCTGCCTACCTTGCTCTGGACAGCTGCTGCTATTAGCAAAATGACCACCCAGACCGTGAAGACAGGAGGCGTTACTCTCGACAACATCACATCCGGGGTGCGGTTGGGCACAACGAAAACAGCGGGGTTTGGTTCTGCATTGGGATTTTATATGGCCAAAGCGACAACAGAGGAGACATTGGATGGTGGGGAATTGATATGTTTCCACTGGAAGATGATGATGGGAGAGTTTGCCCATGAAAGGTAATAACCACCGACTGGGTGGGAATCCAGACAGTCTTACCATTTTCTTGGCTCTTTCTATTTAGTCTACGAGCTTTAAGGACCTCTCCACATCCAGCCGGTAACACCAAGGACTGAACAAATTCGTCCATGGACCACTCAACTGGAACATGGCGGACCACACCCATTTTTGTAATATTATACGTTGGAATTGTTGCAACAAATTTATTATCACTTAAAATTTTAGTATTTATAAATTTGTTAGCATCTTCTGCCGACACAAATCGAACTGCTATTTTATTTCTGCTAACTCTTTTAATTCCATCGGAACAGATGTTGGAAATTTTATGGTGAAAGAGGAATTGACCAAACTTAATAGGACGAAAGAAGGAACCTGCAGAAAGATCTAGATCTACTCTAGAAACATGAACAATGAACGGGCCCTTATCTGAAGAATTATATAATATTTGGCCTATAATGAGGTTTGGATGAATAAAAATATTCTGAATTGAAGGAACAGACATGCCACTATCCCCTATTATCTTTTTTGACACAATTTCACAGGCAGAGTCAACAGCAAGACGCCGCTTACCATGAGAAACTGCAACGCCAGGTTCGGGGGTACAGGAGAAGGCGGGACCATGACGGAACCCAGCCTCCCCCTCACATTAAAATACGACTACTATAAATATATGAAGAATTACTAATATAATATATATATACTAATTTTAATTTAAATGTAATACATACAATAAATCAGGGAAAAACACTAGCTTTTCCTAAAACTGAAAAAATTGCGAAAAATAAATTTGAATTCCGTGTGACAGCTCCAATTCCCCATTCGAATCCCATAGTAATACTATAACCAAGTAATACAGTTGGTGAGCAATATGCATCAAGCAGATACAACAAAAAGGTTAGGAACATAGGTATAAACTCACCCTATAATCCCAATCGTTGGGACAGAGTTGACTTGTTAAATTCTAAAGTAATTTTTATATATCCTTTCTTTTGCCGGGGCAAGATGTAATGAAACTGGCTTGTTTTGGTTTCGTTCAATTCTTGGATTCATTGGATTGGACTTCAAACGTTATATTTAAGAAAGAGTGGTTTTTGTGGAAATCCTTCAAAATTTCGCCAATGTGCCATTGTACCATTTGTGCCAGAAAGACAAACTGTCAAATGATAAACAAATATCGATAACAGAAGTAAGGTAAAAGCACCAATGGTAGACACTTTAAGGACAAATCAAACTTCACTCTACAAAATTACACTTTTTTTTTAAAGAATGGTCGTTACTTCCTGTTTGGGGTGAGATCAAGATAAACCATGGTTAAAGATAATAAAGATGGTATATTTCAGTAATACACTTAGGATAACGATTAAAACTAATGAGGTGAATGGGGTAAGATTGAGTCGCGCACGATATGCCATCCGAAAGCGTACTGACTGTTTTACTTAGGTAATACATAAAATGTTCAATGCATATCGCGCGGTGTCGCAATTTCGCTGACATGATTATTTGTTCGGTGATTGACCCGAACACTTCCTTTTTTAACTGCTAAAGCATAATTCAGACATTAGAGCGCCGCGCCACAAAAATTTGAACCTGATTCCGTTTCTAATTTTAAATAGGTATTTTTCAGTATACGTCGGTTGGTTGGAGCGAAAGCACGCAGCACGCTCGCCTGATAAGAGATATTATCAAGACGCGAAGTTACGTGTGCGGTCAATTTTATCCGTATTAACGACGCGACGCAAAGTTACGTGTGCGGTCAAGTTTATCCGTATTAACTACGCGAATCTTTCGTTAGTAACGCGTGTGCGAAGCGTTATTTACTGCACGCGACTACAAGGTGCATCTACGGGCACCTAAGCGTCGGAATCATTAGCAGACTTGAAGGTTGGTAATCTCTTGTGTATTTAGTTTGCATCGTAGCAATTTTGTCCTGTACCAGATATGCGTTTCATCGTTTGCCTGCGGTCTTCATGTCGGCCCTGGTGGGCGATTAAAGCAGAATTAATTCGCCCAGCCACGCCTGAAGATCAACATCCGCAATTCATAAGGTTGGAACCAACTTGCGGTGAGATATGTACCAATTTTGAGAGATCCATTGCTTGTCCCACGGAGGGGACTCAATGTAGGCGCATCATGCCTTTAAAGTATGGTGCGTGTTGTGTGTCATGGACCGTTAAACACTTGTGTGTGTAAGATACACTGAGGGATGCCAACTTACTCTTGATTGAAGAGTAACAGTTACCTACATTGTCAACAGGAGGAGAACTACATCTACGTGAGAGCAGCTCTGGACGTAGACAGCTGTAATAGACTCACTCTTCATACTGTTGGTGAGTCAACGTTAAGTTACCTAGTTGAACCCATGCCATATTCTTTCCGACACCGACCGCCCGCACGCCTGCGCAGTTAAGTTCAGTTGCCCGGGAGACTCAATGGCGCGCGCGACGCGCTGATTCATAAAACTGTTACTTTTACTAGTTAGCGTTAGATTGAGTTTGTTTTTATTATCAAAAGTGTTTAATCGCGGTGCAGAAGTGTATTTGTTTTCATTTATATCGAATTCCCTATAACGTTAACTTTAGCAGATAAAATCTTTAATAACTAACATAATTTTTGCTTTAAATATAATTATTATACACATGGTCGTAAATACCAATAGTCGACAATCACTTTAAACTGATAGAAAATCTAGCCACGGCAATGGTCTACGTAGGTCAACAAGTTACATATTTATAACATCCGTACTAAAAATAGTGATAGTCATTATTAATAAATAAAATATTAAAAATAACTACATACCCGTTAAAAAGTCTTAAGAAAAAACTGGTGCCAATTCAATATTTACTCACGACAGTGTTGCGAATTTTTGGATATGTATTAAATATGCCATTACAAAAAAACAAAAAAACAAAAATTGTAGATGTCTTTTAAGTAAATAGTCAAGTAAACAATATAGTTACTTTTCTTACAATAAAGGATTTTCTTTTTTGTCAGAAAGACAAACTGTCAAATTTTGATAAAACAAATATTGATAACATAAGTAAGGTAAAAGACCCAGTGGTCGACACTGACCCAATAGTCGACACTTTCGAAAAAAAACCTTTCTTGTAAGAAAAGTAACTATCTTGACGGAGCCAAAGGAAATGAAGGTTACAATAGTTTTAATAAAGAAAAGTCCAAAAAAATAATAATTCACGAATAAACCTCCTTGTTGGCTAACTGGCCATTGATATCGTAATTTATGCCAAATTTAAATGCCGTTTATTTTGTAAATACATGTGAATATGGAGATTTATTATAGATTTACAGTGCTGTAACGGATACAGCATCTCTCCGGTACCAGCTGAGTTTTCTAGATTAGTTTTCCTCTGTATTGAGCAATGATTCAAGTACGAGTAGTTATGAAGTGGATGTCGGAGGTACCCTCACACGTACATGGTGCGTGTGCCTCGAAAATCCAGGATATCGGCGGTACCCTCATAAGGTGCGTTCGCCTCGAAAATCCATTTTAAAGGACGATCGGCGGTATTATTTCCTACGGGGAGGTGACACGTTCGCCTTGAAGTTCCTGCAGGCCCCATTAAGAGTGATGTTTATAACTGGAACTGAATCATTGTGTAACTGCGCTTAATTGTGTATGTCAATAATGTGGCTAAGAGATGAGGATGCTCAGCTGATTCCATTCGGATCCATTTGGAATCAACGGTTACTTGCTCGTTGCAGATGCGTGAATCAATCATCATACCTAAGCGAAGCTGGAGCAACATGACATGACAGATGTATCCTTAAGAACCCACAAAATTCCTCTTCGCGATATGGTGAAGACACCTTTCTTCTTTTCGCGACATATAAATATATATATATAATACATTAAATCAAATGAATTGAAAATTCTTGAAAGAATACGCTTTCATGTTATGTAAGTATAATAAGAAATAATAAAACACTAACAAAGGGAGGAAAGACAGGCGATAGAAGAGATTTAATAGAAGTAGAGTGCGGAATATTAGAAAGAATAATATCATAAAGAGAAATCCTTGTCCTAGGGCAATTAAAAATATGTGGTCCTCGTCTCCTTCGGAAAGACCACAATCACAAATTGAACTATCCCTAATTCTAAGTTTGGCCCAGAATACAGAAGTACACGAATGATTCAATCTTAACCGACAAATTATAGAGGTGGTGCATTTATCTAGATTAGAAAATTTAAAGAACCAGGGCCAGGGCAATATTGTAAAACTTGCTTTGCAAATGTGTTATTTCTGAACGCATCCTCTCAAACTTAAAATATAATATAAACGACTTACCAGATGTCACTAAACATAACTGCGTACTATACGCTGATGACATTATTTTAATCATAGAAGACAACAATAAAAATAACCTAGAGCTTAAGGTGAACAAAGCGTTGGATAAGATAGTTAATTGGATTGTTGTTAGTTAGTTAGTTGGATTATAATTTTTTAAAGTTAATTTTAATAAGACACATATGGTACAATTTCAGACTTATAATAGCAAACCTATTAAGCTTAATGTACAATATAAAGATAAAGAGTCGAAGAAGTAGAAGCAGCTTCATTTTTGGGCATTACTATTGACAAACACTGTAACTGGAAACAGCATATTGAAAATATTTACCTAAGTTTGGAGTGGTTTGTTTATGCACTATATCGCTTGAGCCAAATATCAAGTATAGAAACTGCTCTCAGTGCATATCACGAATGGGGTCCTGCCGTTTGACCAAAAGTCATTTGGCAAAATTACACTTGACAAACAACGTTTGGTAAAACAATGGTTTCGCTGACTGATAATTTTACCACTTATCATTTTACAAATGGCTCACTTTTCCAAATGATCAACTTATAAATATACATTTAATAAATAATTATTTTACAAAATGAACATTTAGCAACTGAGTTATCTGATAAAACTACTATTGGTCTAAAAACGTTTGATATAATGTATTAAGTGACAAACGTAATCGAAAATCATTAGGTCTAACGTTAATATATATAAAAAACGTCATTATGGTTAACACCCCGACTCATTTTTTTTAAACCACCCAGATATAGGATTTTATTTATACTTTTAGTTTGAAAAAAGAAGTACTTTTATGAAATAACATTTTGTTAAATGACATTTGGATAAATGCTCAATTTCAGACACGTATTATTTGGTTAAATGAAGAAAGGTCAATTGACATTTTAATATTTAACATATTTGCCAAAAGTAGTGTTTGTTAATGGATCATTTGCTAAGTGAGTTTTTGTAAGATGATACTTTTGTCAAATGTCTCATTTGCCAAATGAACATTTGGTGAAACGTTATTTGTCAAATGACCATTTGTCAATTATTTTTTGGTCAAACATTAGTGAACATGTCTCGTCAAAACTAAAATATGGGGCAACTCAGTAGAGGCCAACAGAGCATTCATTGTTCAGAAAAAATGTATACGAGCAATATTTGGTTTACAGCATACAGACAGTTGTAAGGAATATTTTATAAAGTACCATACTGTACAATACACTGCCTAGTATGTACATTTTCGAGATTTGTGTCTTCGTACGCAGTCATTTGCATCTTTTTTGTAAGCATAATGATGCCGTGATCAGAATCGACTGTGTCAGAATCTTATGGCAATATGGAAAATAGAAAAAAAAATGTAAATACAATACTGAAGAAATTGAACTAAAGCTAAACCATCGTAATACTTTTTAGTTTAAATTTATTTTTCATACATAGCAGTAGGCGTACTCGTACTTGGGTATTATTTAGGGATGTGACTATTTTTTTCTCTTCGAAGAATTACCACCTTATAATAAAATATAACGAACTGATAAAGTGAAATATTCTTACCACAAATACTTAGATTTAATGATATTTAATTCGAAAATTGAATTTCTCATTCCACCGAAAATCCCTCCTTACAAAATTATTATCATCATCAGCATTATTAAATAAGTCCCTTTATTAATTAAGAAACACATACATTACATTTTTAAATATGTACGAGTACATCTATAAAAAAATTTACTTATTTAAAATTTAAAACTTAGTGCCCCACCGGCATTTGCGTACAGAGACTAAGCTACCGGTGGTTGGAACTCCAGGAAGAACCTTAACTTCCTCACTATGCGTGCCGTGCCTAGCAGAACTGCCTTCTCTATCAAGCCCTTTGACCCAGCTGTCTATCAAGAGCCTCTTAAGCGGTCAAAGTTGCCAAGTTTTGGGCTGGGCACATCTAATTATTTTAAATTATTGCGACTGACACGAAAAAGAAGAAGACTTTATCAGGATTATAAGGAAAAAGACAGTCCTCTGGTTTATGGTAGCAAATCCATGTCAGTGATGCAGGCCATGTTGTTTTTTTTATACCACCAAGATATGTTGTGAACGCACTAGCAGCAGAACATGGACACACAGTACTAAGAATACCGCCATACCACTGTTAGTACAACGCCATAGAATTGATAAGGGCAAATGTGAAAGCGTGCGCTGCAAGCCGGAATACAAGTCAACCTTTTACGGCAAATAAGATGCTGGTTTTACTGAATGATGCATGTAGCCACGTCAGTGCTGAAAATAGGGCAAGTGTAGTTGCAAGGACTAAACAAATAATATTGTCTGACTGTGAACGAGATATCGCTGTTGATAATGTGATCTCTGGGTATGTCTGTAGACGATGATTATTTTTTGTAAAAATGCTTGTGAAATTTACATGATTCACAAAACAATACTTCAACTTTACATTAAAAATATTCAGATATTTAAAATAATAATATATTCGTAGATTTTTGAAAATAGTAATAAATATTATTGCAAGGATTTTCGTGTGCTCCGAAAGGGTCTAACAATAAAAATTGTAAGCGCATTTCTATAATAGCTAGCTGCGCCCTCTCATGTCGAAATATCTACTTCTTTTTTTTTACGTACGGGAGATCCTCGCGGGTACCGCCCTGATATGATATTAAACTCTTTGCTAATTCAAAGAGTGTTTACGCACATCGCTGAACTCTGTGTACTTTACATTATCTCTATGAATTGTGTCAAACTGTCAAGCTGTGTCATGTGTAATTTCTAATTGAATAAAGCCTAGCTTTATGTTAAAGGTTTATTTCTCGTATTATACCCCCACCCCCTCTGGAACCGGAGGGGGAGGTTATGTCGGACTCGAACCGACTAAACCGCACGCCGTCTGTGGGTCGTTGTGCTAGGCCGAAGGTGAGGTTGTCAGACGACATATCCCTCGCACCTCGGCTGACCCAGATCTATTGTTTTATTATTATGAATAGATAGATAGTAAATAATAATTCCACATAAAATCATGATACCAATATTTTCATTAATTGATTACTGAGTTTATTTAATCGATTGATTTTAATAATTTAAATTTTTATGCAATGACTATTTCCGTCTGTCTAAAATACAATAATATAATGGACAGGGTATACCATTGGTGCTTGCACCTTAGCTTGAAACTTCGTTCTTTCAAAAAAAAGTCATAAACAAGCTGGATTGTATAGTCTATGTTTTTAATTTATAATCTGTGTAAAAATTAAAATTATAATTTCAATTTCCATTTAAAAAAGTCTAAACATGTCACTTCTCTATTCTCTACTGGCAGAAAAGTGTACATTGATTTATTAATTTTGATTTACGTTATGGATTATTTTGTGCAATTATTGATGAGATTTTGATTTTAGATAGTAGTGATATACTAAGGATCCTAGAGTTAGCTATTACGCGCATATTATATATTCTTCTATAGTATAATTTGATATCTTCATTATTTTGATCGACCGTTATATACCTACAATAGTAAGGCTCAGTCTAATTTCTTGGAGAGCGGGAGAAGTGATGATACCTGCTAAGTGCCACTGTAAGGCTTGAGCTGACGGAGCGGCAGGCAGCAGAGGACATTGTGGCGGCAACGGAATGTCGAACGTGGAGAACGTATGCCCGCAGGTACTGCGCGGCGTGGCGCGCGAGCTTCGGCGCCTGGCGGCGAACCCGCCCGCCGGCATCAAGCTGCTGCTGCGCGACGACGACCTCACCGACGTGGTGGCGCACATCGATGGGCCCGGTACGGACTCCTTATATATTGTACCTCATCACACTTTAGGTGGGCAGCTCCGCCGAGCGTCACCTGAAATATCACATTCACGCCCAGGACTTTGTAATATACCTGATTGGTTATAGGTCAGGTTGTTTGGTAGCATAGTTACCAACATGCTTTTGTGGTGATAAAGCATTAGCATACAGGTAAGGGTATCAAATACCTATTCTCAAAACAGAGTAGTGCAATGTCCTTTTCTGCAGTATGAACTTTTAATTGTTGTGTCACTTCTACAGACAACAAAAGCAAATTTGTGAAAAAAGAGTAACAATATACATTTTAAGTGCCACAACAATGCAACGGTTGTCCTATAGCAATAATGTAGTCTACCTGGCACCTTCTTTGATAGCTCTTGTGTTGATCAAGAGTTCCAATTAAAACAACTATACCTGAGCTCAATAGACACTTTATTTGGACTGTTACATGACAGACAGACAAAGAGCCAGAAAAATGCATCAGTTGACCACAATAATAGACTTTTGGCTTTGTACACATCAGTAGCGTGTTCAGAATGGGACCGCACTGTCTAGGGAACATCAGTGGAGCCAAGTACTATTGTGAACATACATGTGTATGGAACTGCACCAGCAGCTCATAGAGCTGATGCATGGAAGTCTATTCTTGACCATATCATTTGTGGGTGCATTTAATATGATATATTCAGTTAACTTTGTTCCACACTGTGACCACTCACTTTCCATGTTTTGAGGGGTTTCCTTGACAGTCTCTGTGAAGTAGCAGTAGTGCATTTGACCACTATTCAGGGGCAGTAGGTTTGATTCCCGTTCAGGTCAAATATTTGTATGTATTAATATAACTATTTGCATTGTTCTGATTGAATAAGAACACCTTGTAGAGCATCTTAAGCTGTCAGAGCCAGTAGTCATATCAACATCTATCTTTTTCAGCTTAGCGTTAATCCCAATGGCATCCAAAGCATCTAATCTTGGGAGTCTAGGGTCTGCATCACCAGCCTAACTTGGGATTAGCCTGAACTTCGATAATTGCCATGAAGCAACTGCCATCTGTACTCCACAATCCAATGACGATATTGAAGTGTTGCAGCTAGACAAGTTGTTGAACATTTTAGGCCTTCAACTACCCATAACAACTTACAATTAAATTGGGAACATGAGTGTAGATGATCGCCCATCTGGTTCATATATCCGTCCCTGCTGGTAATAGTATTTTATTTATTTATTTATTACAAACAATACAAGCTAACAGTGAAAATACACCAAAGCGTTTATAATGTTATACTACCTACTAGCTAACTTAATGTACTAGGTACCTGCAAATAGTATAGTATATCACAATTTTCTTAACACATTAATTACGCTGATCAATTAATATTCATTCAGATGTTCAGATGTTCATCTCATGAGGGTGCATTCAGATACATTAGAACATTGCTCGCCGTTTGATGTATGTTGTCAGAGAACACATCAATAGTAGTAAGGGGTTTACTTTCTATTATCTTTTATGTTTTTACTGTCTAAAAAAAATGTTTAATTTAATTTCACCCAAGGCTGTCATAATAATAAACAAATCTTTCGTTCCTAAACATCCTTGTAGCCTCTGGTTGTCATAAATTTAATTAATATGTAATTTGCTGCATTCAGCGATAATGTTATTTAAGTAGTTTTCACTAGTGCATGCTCGAGAAGGGCACTAAGGCCATTAAGGGCACTAAGGGCAGTCGTGTTGCAGCCGACACGCCGTACGCGGGCGGCGTGTTCCGCGTGCGCCTGGCGCTGGGCCGCGACTTCCCGGCGGCGCCGCCGCGCGCGTTCTTCCTCACCAAGCTGTTCCACCCCAACGTGGCGCCCGACTCGGGCGAGGTGTGCGTCAACACGCTGAAGCGCGACTGGCGGCCCGAGCTGGGCCTGGAGCACGCGCTGCTGGCCGTGAAGTGCCTGCTCATCGCGCCCAACGCCGAGTCGGCGCTCAACGCCGACGCCGCGGCGCTGCTGCGCGACCGCTACGACGACTACTTCGCGCGCGCCAAGCTGCTCACCGACATCCACGCGCGCCCGCAGCCGCCGCCCCAGCGCCGCCCGGTGAGTGCTTCTTCTGTCTGTATGTATGTAAGTATGTTACGCTTTCACACCTACACCACTGAACCGATCTTGATGAAATTTGGTACAGAGGTGGATTAGAGCTTGAGAACGGACATAGGCTACCTTTTATCGCGAAAAAGGTGGTAGGAAAGAGGGGAGGGGGAACAGGGCTAGGGAATGAAAGTTTGTATGGGTATTAAAAGGGGGTATATTGTTATTTAGCTATGGAGGTTACTTTTTTACCTGCGGGAAATCCCCACGGATACCCACCCCTCCGGAGCCGGAGGGGGAGGTTATGTCGGACTCGAACCGACTAAACCGCACGCCGTCTCTGGGTCGTAGTGCTAGGCCGAAGGTGAGGTTGTCATGCGACATATCCCTCGCACCCCGGCTGACCCAGGGCCATCCCTCTCGGTCTGGCCCTCCTCGGGAGGTGGGGAGCACGCGGTCCCCGACTCAACCCCGGTGTGGGGGGACGCGCATCGTCCTACGATGCGCGCCACCGCCGTGGCCTGCTTCTGCTAGGGTGACGGGCGGCTACACTCGTCACCCTCGGAGGTTTCTTGTTAGCAATATTGATACACGTTGTTGTTAGTAAAATTTATTATTAGTCTGTAAGCCTTCTTCAAGAGTAAATAAATAAAATAAACTAAATTGGGGATGATAATATGTAGTTTTTTTTAAAACATCCTCATGAAATTTAGTGCAAAGGTGGATTAGAGCTCGGGAACGGACAAAGTCGACCGACGAGCCGAATATAGAGGCAAGTGGAGATCGAATAGAGAGTTTAGTAGATAGGTGAGTGGGGAGGCGAATAGAGAAGCGAGTGGAGGAAGTCAAGTAGAGAGGCGAAAAGAGAATCGAGTGGATGGGCGTGAGGAGAATCCCCTTTCTACTTGAGTAAAATACAAGGAAATATAGTCAAGTAGAAAGGGGAGTAGAAAGTCGAGTAGAAAGTTGTCGACTATAGAGGCGAGTTTAATGCTCAATAGCGTCGGCTCAACACTGAGCGATAACCGACATCACGCGGGCGTACCGCGGGCAACAGCCAGTAGGGGATAAATAGAGTAACGAGCCAAGCAAGGCGAGTAAAGATCGTTGTAGGGGCGAGTGGATAGGTAGGCGAGTATAGAATCAAATAAATGTCCAGTAGAGACTTAGAGAGGCGAGTTGAGAGGCGAGTGGAGAGACTAATGTAGAGGCGAGTAGAGATCGAATAAAGAGTTGGGTAGAGATTCTAGTAAAGAGGCGAAAGGATAATCGAGTGGATGGGCGAGTAGAGATGCAAGTAGAGAGGAGAGTAGAGAGTCGAGTATATATTCAAGTATAGAGGCGAGTCGAAAGTTGAGAACAGAAGTGAGTAAATAGTTGAGGATAAAGTTCATTAGAGAAGCGTATTTAATGTTTTTTTTATACCAGTGAGGCAGCTCACCTGATGGAAAGTGGTTACCGTGGCCTATGGACGTGTGCAACACCAAGGGACTCACACGTGCTGCCGAACCTGTAAACACAGAGTTTCTGTGCCGTCAGTGTAGGAGACAAAGCGGGAATAACCTCTGGTCTTCCCACTGCCAGCACAAAAACTCTCCAGTGAGCTCTGGCTACCCTACGCAGCGCCGGGAACACTACACGAGGTTATTATGGCCGCGGTATTCTGTAGGGCCGAGATACTTCCCCAGTCGGACTGCTCAATTGGACGGAAATACTGTCGTGTCACTCGTGTCCCACCTCCTGCATACCGTCGTGTTCTACCTCCTACAAAATAGCGTCGGCTCAACACTGAGCAATAACCGACATCCACGCGTGCGGAGCTACAGGCAACAGCTAGTGTCTCATAATTTACGTATTTCTTTAAAAAATTGCTATTATTTGTGTCCCACAGCTCCTCGTATCTTCTCGACACACCCACGAAACGAATTGTGTATATCGTTATTTCCCCCAGTTTAAAGAATCTTTTTGGCTGCCTACTCGTTATGTACACGTATACCTGTAGCACAAACGTGTCCTGCCCGCAGGAGGCGGTCGCGGAGGCGGAGGCGGTCGCGGAGGGCGCGGAGGGCGCGGAGGGCGCGGAGGGCCCGTGCGCCAAGCGCGAGCGGCGGCCGGCGCCGCGCAAGGACAAGCGGCGCGTGCTCAAGCGGTTATGAGGCTCGGCCGCTTCTGGACACGTACTCGTACTCGTACTCGTACTCGTACTAGTTGACTACTCAGTGTTCTTTTGCCTTATCCGCGAGTGTATTTATTTAGACGAAATGATGCATACTACACTTAGTTTTCTTACGTAATAAGTAGGTTATTTCTAATGTAATTATGAAAATTTGTATTCCTTTAGACACTAATTTAATTAATAGTTATTTAATAAAAACTTTGTGTTTCATTGCGTAGTGAACCTAAGATGTATAAACCGATATCTAATGTATTTGCGCATAAATGTCACTGGCAACGGCGGTGACCTCCCCGTGGCACCGATGACACTACTCTACCAGTAGTGCTATTTCATCAATCATCAGGTAATTTTCTTTCCCAATGGCCCTACCGAAAGAATTGGTAGTGCCAAAGGTATTTTCGTAATTGTAAAGTAATACACGTCATTATGGGTGTAATGAAATAAGTCTTTTAGTCTTAAATCTAGGTAAAACAAAATAAAAAATCTCCCTCTTAACTGTTAGCTGGAATGAATAGGTAATGAGTCATAGATTAAATGTTCCAAACTCTGGTATCCATCACGTCTAGTTTTTGAGGTACATGCTAGTTATTATTTCAAGTATTCTCTCATTTAGGCGTAAAAGAAACAGTTACCGTTTTCAATGTATTGTACTTTAATTATTCCGTTTTGTTTAGTAATCGTTTCTATTCGATAAAGTTGACATTTTTGTACATATCTATTTAGAAATCCAATGTGAATACGGGACTAAGTGGTCGTTGCAGCTGCTTAAATAAATATTGTTTCGTTTCTTTGAACTGATCCAAAGATCCAGTACATTTCGTTTTCTTGTTGTTGGAGCATCGCCATATGCTAGAATCGTCAGTATATTGCTTGTTGGTGGTATTTGTACTGCTTGTATAATATAGCCCTGCCCCCATGCCAGGAAATATCAGATGGTTCTTCTTTGAATTGCGACATTATAACGAATTATTAATTAATGAAAATGATTATACTTATAATGTTATTGTGTCAATACCTACTGACATTGATAAACAAAAATATAATAACGAAATGTAAATGTAGAATAGTGCCTACCTACTTCCTTCTCTTCATTTCTCTTCATTATATATTGCCAATTATTATCAATAGTATCTGCATACATCCCATCAGCACCTTTGTATCACAGGTGGTTAAATTTTACTTAAAAGTCCCATTCCCTTTAAGAAAAAAAATGTTAGTTTTCAGATCTGAAAATTTAAGAATACAGATTGTTTTCTTTACATAAAAAAACAACATCCATTATGTACTTTTATGGCATTAATCGATAGGATTAAAAAAAGATCAGATCTCTCGTAACACACATTAAGTACGTGTGTTAAAGATAAAGAGATCTAAATAAAACAAAATAAAATCTCTGAAATCTAAACTTATAAGTTCAATGCGAACCGATACAGCAGTGGTTACAGCACTCACATTAAACATAATTTGCTATCTCTCGTAATAAGGTTCCTTTCCTTCAGGTAGGGTTCAAAAATTCCAGCCTGTATATTAACAACCACAGATACTCGTAATAACATAAGAACACTTAAAGAAACAAAGAAGGAACCCAGTTTTGGGCCTGACCATCGAGACTTAATCTTTTGTGTGTATTACTTTAAAATTACAAAAATTACCTTTGATACTACCGGTGGTGTTCCTATTATTCTTGACACTACCTTATGACACAAGTAGTGTCATTGGGTCGTGCGGCGGGAAAGAAAGTCACCGCAATGGCGGCAATGTGTAAATAATTCAGGTATTCCGTACAATGCCTAGGTAATGTATAGAATACCGGGGGCGACCAGGCAATTTATGATTATCCTATGATAATTTTTATTAGTATACAGGGTGTATTTTTGAAACGGGGCAGTAAGGGCAGTAGGGTGTTATTGGGAATTCAACTCCACTATGTTCGCTCCGGGCGCTGTCGCGCGCCCTACGCTCACTCCGTGGAGTTGAATTTCCCAATAACACCCATTCGTTCATTCTTAAATTCATTCATGTCAAGATTGTAAATCTGTAATCGGTGGAAACATAATGTTATAAAAGTTCAATGTTTCATGAAATCATTTCATTACTTAATTAACCAGTAATCTATATAAACCCATAGCAAGACACATCATGAAATTTGTAAAACAACCATGTTCATTGCAGTTAGATGAAATTTGTGCAAACTCCATAAGAACGATTTCTCGTCATGGAAAGCTCTTACCAAATACAATTCGTTGTATAATTTCGGGACCTTCTAACTGTGGTAAAACGAACTTAATGGTGGGTCTCCTTTTGCATCAAAATGGATTAAGATTTCGAAATGTGTACTTGTTTGTATTCTAAAACTCTTTATCAACCAAAGTATGTATTTTTAGAAAAGGTGTTTCAAAAAGTACCTGAAGTATGTTTTACAAAATATCGTGATAATGACGAAGTTCTCAATTCTCAAGAAGCCAATACAAATTCTATTATAATATTTGATGATGTTTCTTGTGAAAATCAGAATAATATAAGAGATTACTTCGCCATGGGTAGACATAAAGATATTGATTGTTTTTATCTAAATCAAACTTACAGCAAGATTCCAAAGCAATTAATACGTGATAATGCTAATGTTATTATTTTATTCAAGCAAGATATCGTCAATTTGCGGCACGTTTATGATGAACATGTTAATACGGATATGAGTTGGTTTCAATTTCAAGATATGTGTTCAAATATATGGAATAAACCTTTTAGTTACATAGTTATAAATAAAGATTGTGACAAAAATAATGGACGCTATAGAATGAAATTTGATACATTTGTAGTTTTAGATCAATAAACTACATAAATACGGACACTTCATTATATAAATTTATTATAAGCTCCAACCTTATTTAAGAAGGTTCAAACATGGATAAAGAGCAAGACCTGAAAAAACAAATAATTAAATCAGCTGAATCAGTCAGAAAAAAAATTAAATTGATGCGAGACAATGAGTCCACTAATAATATGTTCATTGAAACTTTACTGAAACCAATAACTGGACCTTTAAATGAAATAACAAATAAAGATTCTAAAATAAATGAAAAATATGAAATAAGCACCCCAAGACAAGTTAAACGAATAAAGAAATATAAATTTGCTGATACACCTCAAGAATTAATAGAAAAAATGAAACCGAGTCCCAACGATTCACATGGTGATTTAATTAATGCTTACCAGGAAGAAAATGTTAGCAATGATAGTACAAGTGATTTAGAATCTAATGAAAATAATAGAGCCAATATAAGCACAACATCTTTTGAAACTCCAGTTGATGAAAGTCCTCATACTTCTAGAACAAAAACAGTAGTATCCACTGAAAATATACCTTTTGGTATAAGAAATGAAAGAGGAAAGCTTTTTATGGGATCCTCACAAGTAACTTTTTATGATAACAGTATCATTGTAGCTGGACGTACATATATCAAAACAATTGGCTTAATGGAATTACTGATGAAAAAAATACCTGATATAACGACAGTAACTGAAGATGATAAAAGGAATTATAAAACTATGTTGACAGACACAAACGCTCATCGACGTGATTTTGATCCCTCCAAACCTATCAAAAGTAATAAAGGTTTAAAATATACACAAATAATAAAACCACTCTTTAAAAATGATGGAAGTTGCAGGACCGAAAATTTAAATGTTCATGGATCAGGTTTACCTTTTATAGTGAAAAAGCTAAAAAGAGATACTGATTACATATATTGGGATGACCCCAATGAACTAGTTGAACGATTAAAGTTACTATGGGCATCAAGAGACGCAGGTAATACTGGAGTAAATAACGAAATAATATCCATAATTGAAGAGTTAAGAGAAAGTGGTATCATTAACAATCATGAAGTAACCAACGTTATATAGCAGAATAATCTTATTAATATGTTGATGTAGTTAAAAAATAAATTAATATTATATTTCTATTCAATATAAGTATCTTCCTTAATGCAAATTTTATTAGTCTCACTTTATACTTTCTGCAGAAAGGTTCTTATAGAAATGAATGTTGATAAATTTGGACACCACATTCACAAACGTTTACGTAGACCGGAAATATACTTTGATCCTAGCGAAGCATTAGTGAAATCAGGAAACGGAGATTTTGATTTGCAGTCAGTTAGATTAAGAGGTGTGAAATTCCCTACAACACCAGATGAAGTTGTGAATAAAGAGTATGTTGATAAACTCTTTAGTAATAATGGCAACACTGTGGATATAAAAAAAGTACTAATGAAGTCTGAAAATGGCGATTTTAATTTAAATTTAGCAAGATTGAAGGGGATTAAATATCCTACAGATGCTGATGATGCAGCAAACAAGCAATACGTTGACACTTTGATTGATGAACTTTGTACAAAACAACATTTTGAAACTAAATTATATGAATTTAGATTAAATATTATGTCAATTTTCAAGAAACATTTGGAACAATATTATACTAAAACAGAAGTAAACAATATCGTTTTATCAAAAACTGTGAAGGAATAATGAGTAAACGACAGGTTGTTGACGAACTTCATAGAGCGGCAAGAAGAAATTTTCCACGCCGCTGTGTAACATTAAAGGGTATAGATGATTTATGGCAGGCTGATTTAATTGATATGCAAAGTCTTGCAAAAGATAATAATAGTTTCAAATACATTCTAGTTATTATAGATACCTTCTCAAAGTATGTTTGGACAATACCAGTAAAATCGAAATCAAAATCTGAAATAACGACGTCTTTTTATCGTTTTCTTACAAAATCAAGACGACGACCTAGAAATATGCAAACAGATTTAGGTAAAGAATTTTATAATGATGAATTCCGTAAGTTAATGTGTTCAATGAATATAAATCATTACTCCACATATTCTGTTAAAAAAGCGTCCATTGTAGAAAGAGTTATCAGAACCCTAAAAAACAAACTGTATAAACATTTTAGTTTCGTTGGCAATTATAAATGGATTGGTGAACCTTTGTATAATATTGTTCATTGTTACAATAATACTGTGCATAGGATTACAAAACATAAACCAAATGATGTTTGTTCTAAAAATACATTAAATGTTTTAAAAAACATTGCACAGTCTTATGAAAAACGATTTTTAATTAAAAACCACAAATTTGATGTAGGTAATCACGTTCGAATTAGCAAATATAAAGGTCAATTTGAAAAAGGATACACTCCTAATTGGTCAACTGAAATATTTAAAATTATAAAAATAAATGAATATTACTTACCAAATAGAAGATCAACGAAAGCAACCAATTTTGGGTTCATTTTATGAACAAGAACTTCAGAAAACAAAACATTCTGACATATATTTAATTGAGAAAGTTTTAAAAAGAAAGGGTAATAAGCTTTATGTTAAATGGTTAGGTTTCAGTGAAAGTGAAAATAGTTGGATAGACAAAAATAAAATTGTATAATTAAAATAAATATATATGTTTTGTACTTTCATCTCGTTAGTCATTATATAGAAAGAAATGCATGGAGGAGGACTTGTGAATAGTATAATTAATAATTTGCCTTTCGAAGCACATTTACCTGGTTATAACTACTGTGGTCCAGGAACAAGACTACGCGAACGATTATTACGAGGGGATAAAGGAATAAACGCCCTAGATGAAGCTTGTAAACATCACGATATTGCATATTCAAATTATACAGATTTAAATAAACGCCACAAAGCAGATGAACTTTTGCTAACTATGGCTAAACGTCGTTTGAAATCTAAATCAGCAGGAAAGGGGGAAAAAATGGCTTCTTGGGTAGTAAGCAAAATAATGAAAGCCAAACTGAAGTCAGGAGCTGGTGTCAAAACATTTAAAACACTTGTTTCTAAAATTCGATCAAAAATAAAAAAGAGTAAGTCAAGAAACAATAAATCAACAATAAAACAAGCTTATTTAGCTGCTAGGAATTTTTTTCCATGCAATCGTAAAATTCGGATTCCTCGTGTTATTCCTCTACCGAAAACTGGAGGTATTTTGCCACTAATTCCTATATTTGCTGGGTTATCCGCCTTAGGAGCTTTAGCTGGAGGTGCTGCAGGTATTACAAAAACGGTTAATGACTATAAAACAGCTCAACAAGGATTACGGGAATCTGAACGACACAATAAAACGATGGAATCCATTGCATTAGGTAGGGGTTTATACATTAAGCCATATAAAAAAGGTAACGGATTATTTATATCACCATCAAAAAACTAGCTACCCATCTACCCAACCGTGCTTTAACCAACGTTGACATCGTAAACAATGCAAGGAATATTCCATATTTTCGAGGAGTTTTCATGAAAGATCAACTGCCGAGATATGTGAAACGCATTGAATGTGGTATTATTAATTTAGATAATTCTGCTAATAACGGCACACATTGGGTAGCATATGTAAAAGTAAAAAAATATTGCGAATATTTTGATAGTTTTGGGGATTTGAAACCCCCTATTGAATTAGTACGTTATCTGAAGACTAGAGATATATTTTATAATTATAATAGATATCAACAGTTTAATTCAGTGAACTGTGGTCATTTATGTTTACAATACTTGAAATGTTTCTGGAAAAAATACTATTTATAATATTGCATTGTTTAATTTTTGTCATTAGTACAATGTCTTTTACCTTGTCTATAACTGGTAACACATCTATGCTATCCACATATTATTCGCCTGCGCTTCAACTTGAAGGAGAATATGAATGTGCACTTATTTATTTTTCTACGTTTAATTCTATTCCAAATATTGATAGTAAAAATAATAAGTTTTACTATGGTCAAAATGAAGTTATTGAATTACCTGAAGGCGCTTATGAACTTCAAGATGTAAATGATTATATTAAAAATAACATTAAAGGTGCATCTTTTAAATTGGATTGTAACAATAACACGTTGAAAACATCTGTCTTTTGCACAAAAGATATTCATTTCGAAAATAGTAATTCTCTGGGGACATTATTTGGTTTCGGTGAACAAGTTCTTGAAGCCAATATAATACACGTATCTCAGCTTCCAGTTAACATTTTAGCAACAACCGTGGTGAGAATCGAATGTGATATAGTCACAGGATCGTTTATCAACGGTAAACCCAGTCATATTATTTATGAATTTGCACCAAATGTGCCGCCTGGTTATCGGATTGTAGAAGTTCCGAAGAACATAATTTATTTTCCAATCAATCAAAATAGTCTCAATAGCGTTAATATTCGTTTGTTAGACATAAACAATAATCTAGTAAATTTACGAGGTGAGGAAGTACAATTGTACTTACATCTAAAAAAGAAATGATTCTCTACGATAAAATAAATAAATATGAAACGCCCAAAACTAAAAATGTTAGTATATATCGAGCTGTCTCCAAGAGACCATTAATTAAAAATAGACGAAAACTATCGCAAAAAAATAAATATTTTTTGCAATATATTGGATTACTAAAATGAATATGTTAGATATATTATCAACACCTACGAACGACAGCACTATAGATGGAATTGAATTTCATTCGTATAAACCATACGTAACTACATTTAACAGGAATGATGAGATTCGGATACCAATCAATCAACAAGATTTATACGTATTCCCATCAGCAAGTACTTTATATTTGGAAGGAACAGTGATTGTAAAAAAAGGAGATGGAAATAAAGCCACATCCATTCAATTTACAAATAATTTTTTACTCTACTTCTTTCAAGATATTCGATATGAACTGAATGGAATAGAGATAGATAAAATTAAAAATGCTGGGATCACTACAACCATGAAATCATTATTAAGTATGAATGAAAGTGATGCAAAAAGTTCTAAGGCTTGGGGTTGGGATATTGAAGGCGTCAAAAATATAGATGGAGGCAATTTTTCAGCATCTATCCCTCTCAACACTATTTTTGGGTTTGCTGAAGATTACAAAAAGGTAATAATAAACTGCAAACATGAGCTAATCCTGTTACGAAACAATACAAACCTCAATTCCTTGAAACTAAGTACCGGCGAAGTTGTAGAAGATATAATAATAAAAAAAATTATATGGCGTGTTCCCCATATAAAAGTTTCAGATAAAACAAAGCTTCATTTTCTAAAAGTTTTGGATAAAGATAGATCTTTACAATTAGCGTTTAGAAATTGGGATCTGTATGAATACCCTCTATTACCTAAAACTACAAAACACACGTGGTCTGTTAAAACTTCATCTCAGATTGAAAAACCCAGATATGTAATTATAGGTTTACAAACAAATAGAAAACATAATTCAAGTGCTGATATGTCTCGATTTGATCATTGCAACTTACGCGACGTTAAAGTCTATCTCAACTCTACATATTACCCTTATGAAAACTTAAATGCAAGCTTTTCTAACAACAATATAGCTTTATTATATGAGCAATATGCTAAATTTCAACAGTCTTACTATGGACGTCGACCAGAACCATTAATGTCACCTAAAGAATTTAAGGACATTGCTCCCCTATTTGTTATTGATTGCTCTAGACAGGCCGATAATATAAAAACTGGTCCTGTCGTTGATGTGCGTGTTGAAATTGAAAGTGAGCAAGAATTACCTGATCAGACCACGGGTTACTGTCTTATTCTCAACGACTGTATCGTGGAATATAAACCATTAAGCAATATTGTTAGGAAAATATCATGAATCAGGATATCATTATTGTTGATGTACAAGGTTTTAAAGACAGAAATAATAATTTCATCATAAAAGAGCTGGCTTTAGCTACAGATTATTACACTCAAACTTTTCTGATTAAACCGCCATATTCATTTAATTATTTATCACAAGAAGAAAAAAAGCAAACGAAATGGATAGAACGAAATCGAGGTCTATATTGGAGAGAAGGCTACATAGACCATAGAGAATTCAAACGTATTATTGTACCATATCTAGAAAATAAAACTATTATACTAAAAGGGTTAGAAAAAATAAAGTGGTTGAAAGAATTATGTTCTAACTGTAATCCTATTAACATAGAAGATATGGGTTGTTGTAATTTAATGTCCTTGATTAATATGTATAGCCAAAATATAAATTTGAAATGTATTTATCATAAAAAGTATTGTGCTTTAGCAAATGTTATTTGTATAAAAAAATGGTATAAAGATAATTGTATAAATTGGGATTAATAAAACTAAATATAAACTTATACAGATTTTTATTTTACCACAAAAATCTCTACGATCAATTAAAAATAAAATTTATTATATTATATTTTATTTACAGTTATATTTTTTTATTAATACACAATATTGATAACAATAAATCTTAAAAAAATAAAACATAAATTAAATCAAGAACTATAATTAATAAATATTATGAAAGGAATAACCACACAATTTTTTAGATATGTTGTGAATTAATTTTTCTGCCTGGTCTGATATCTCATCAACTGTATCTTTTACTATATATTGTGCGTTAATAATCTCCTTGTCTTCATCTTCACTCTCCCTTGATTCACTCAGGTCTTTTATCACTATTTTTATCAAACGTCGTCCTTTAGTCAGTTCACTGTTGATTATATATGAGGGCTTATTATGTTTCTTAACGATTTTACTCACAATCGGCTTTTTGCGCTTGGATGAATTCCTTTTGGCTTCCGTTTTATTTACAGCAACTTCATGTAGTGGTGATATTATCCACGATCTAACGTTGTCATTGTCAAATGCGTATGGATCTTGCGCATCCGGGAGAGATTCAGGAGAATATAAGCCATTTAGCATTCCGTTTCTCTCTTCTAAATCTATTATTGGGAGGATACTTTCGTTTGTATTCTGAAACAAAAATAAAGTTTAGTTACCACAAGTTAAGTTTTATCACACAAAAGATTACAAAAGACATCAGAAATCAAAATCTTACCATGTTGTATATAGATGTGTATGCAAATTAATAAAGTTTAAAGTGGTTCGTATAATGTACTGTTCCAAACCTCACGGCTGTCTAATGAATAATGAAGTAATAAACTTTGAATAAAAGCGCTATTACATTGTTGAAAGTTGATACTATTGAACAGGTTGAGACATGAAAGTAATAATTCCAAATAAAAGCGCAATTACATTGTCCATATGTCTGAAAGTTGATACTATTGAACAGGTTGAGACATGAAAATAATAACAAATGCCTCCGAATAGTCTCAGATTATTCATTCAAGTTGAAACTTGTTACATTATGACGTTTCATTATTATTTTATTACGTCACGTGGGTCACAAAGACAGCCAAGCGAAATAAAATTCACACATTTTCCCATTTATAGCACAAGTGTAGGATATTAATTAAAATAAAATTATTTTTTAAGCATGTTTTATTTATAATTACAACTTATTTCTAAAATACATTTAGAGTACACACATAAAGTAGGTACATAACTTATTTCTAAAATATATTATTTTCGGGTTTTCAGCATATTACATATTAACAAGGTTTTCAATATATTAACATGATTGAGACATGTACTCTACTTTTTAAATTTTAGAAAAGTCTTAGTTAACAATAGATCATAAAGTTGCTGTGGCAAACTTTAGCTTCCTATTTTAATTTTTAAAACTACAGGTACTAAAGTAAAGTTAAAAGTTAAAAATACTTGTGTGTCCCCATGCTAGAGTTGAAACCTTATCTTTAGATATGACTCTCTTATCATCATCGCCAGAAAGTGCAATTTTTTTTACAGCACATGTAAATAACTCGTGTTTTATGGATTTGAATAAAATATTTGTCTTATGAATAATATTACCTTTGTACAGTGTATTTTGGTAATCGGTAACATTAAAATCGCGTACAATATTTTTTTTAATCCCCTTTGCTTTTTTTATAGTGCTATCAACTGTTTTAATACAATATAGCTTTGAACGAAGGCCTACAAATTCACTTATAATTTTACCGGCCATTTCATCCTTAAATACGCCTGGAACTTTTTTATTTTGTATGGGCAAAGTATATTGATTAGTTTTACAAAAATTACTGGTGTCAAAATAAGACAAAAAATGGTTTTTTATGTCATCGTAAAAATCATGGGTTCGTATATGATACACAAAACTGTCTGTGTCCGTATAACACATCTGTACACGATTTTTATAAAAAGGTAGCATGACAGAGTAGTGGAAGTCGTACATGTGACTTTTTGACAATTCTAGTACAGTAAAGCCAATGTATATTGGTTTATCCAAAATTATTTGTTCAGGATTTAATTGTATCGCTACTAGATTTTCGCTAAAAACTGTTGCACTGTGGAAATTTGGACGTGCGATAAGGTTTTGTGCACATTTTCTTTTCTTTGTTACATTTTTTTTATCAAACCACTGAGTAACTAAATGAACATTAACCCTCTTCTCATTATTTTCTAAGGTTTTTCCAAACACACTGTTATTTAAGAGCTTGAAAAAGTCCTGGTCGAAGGCTGAAGTACTTTTTTGTCTCAGCTTAGTATTTAAATCGATGTATTCTTTTAAATATGGGCTTTGACGAAAAGTGATTACTCGATGAATTTTTTTCAAAACTAATCCATGTTTCAAACAAGTTTGTAAGTGAATGTAATGTATAACATACTTAAATTTATCGTATAAATTCGGAACTAGTTTTTGAGTTTTGCTCCCAGGAGGAATAAATTTTTCAGGACAAAATGGTAAATCATTATGTAAGTTGTGCAAATGCTTGGGATATACTATATCTACTTCTAATATGAACCCGTACTCTGCATCGATTGGTACTTCGACTATATTTAATTTGCTGATTTCGTGTTGATCCAAGAACTTGAAATTAGAAAATGGTAAGTATTGACACATGCTATATCCATATAGATTATTACAATCAATATAGGAGACGTAAGAATCTGGCTCCGAAGATTTGTAGTTCGGTAAGTAAATGTTATTTGCTTGAGCATGTCTGTGAGAACACAGGCAGACCCCACCTCTAATACCACTTTGTAGCATACGCACCATAGACAAGTCATCAATCAGTTCCAATTGAATACCTGTTTTTAGTAACATTGCATCGAAAGAAAGACTAGGCGCAGTTAAATAGAAAGCCGGATCTAACTGATAGTGTTGCTTACAAGTCTGTCTAAAATTTTCAAAAATATCAGATAATAAAAGCACATCTGTTTTTAGATATAAATCCGTATAGCTACCCAAATCAGTTATTTTAAATGTAGACCAAATTAAACACGCATGCTTATAATCATCTTCGGAGATATCTTCATCATTTAAGGAAGAATAAAAGCATTTTTTGGGAGGTAGTGATTTTTCATCATACCGCCCCCACGAGTCCATATATTCGTAGGGATAAATGCCTTTGCGAGTGAGTAACTGAAATTCTTTTCGAACACGGAAGTGATTTTGTAAGTGCTTAAACATTTCAGGTTTTAAAATTTCAGATAATTTGTTTAAGCTTGTTCCCAAAAACTTAAAGGAATCAACAAAACGAAGTTGAAAAAAATTACCATTGGAAACGGGGACTAGTTTGGTAAATGATATGTAATTTTCTTTCGTTTTCGGGATTATCTTTATGTCACCAGGGACGTCACCCAAGGCTTTTATAAATAAATGACAATCATAACCAGCAAGGTTGTGAAAAAATATTGGTACAAATGAAGGGCGCTTATACTGCAAATTACAAAAAGGATGCGCGGCACCGCGATAACGTCCAGTAAGATGACAGTGGTCACGTACTTTGTCTGAAAAAATAAAGTTTTCACAAATGTGGCAACGTTTGGCTTTATCAAAATCAGATTTATTCTCAGCGGAGAATATCATAGGAACCGTTAAACTAATTATTTCATATATTTTCCTTACATCTTTCATTATCAAATCTACAAACCGTTTATCACAGTCTGGTCCTCGATATGATACGTAACGATTGTAGCTAGGATCATCACGACAGACAATATAATAGCCAAAGGCAACCGGTATATGTTGGTGCAACGTATTGGTGTTTTTACTAGAATAGTTGGTCTCAGTTTTGACCTGTAACATCGACTCAAAATCTGCATAAATACAAAAAGGCATAGTTTGTTTACGATCATAGTTCTTAAATTTAATTACCGAACTTTTATTCGGGAGCACAGTTACGACACCTCCACATAAATGGGTATTAACTTCTTCAGACGTACTAAAAAATAAAAGACATAAATCACAAAAGTACAGTTTGCCATGATGGGAAGTTACTTGGCTTCTAAAAAGTCTAGAAGTGTCTTTGATCAAACAATAATGAGAAGAATTATTCTTTTCAAGAAACAGTAAGTGTATAACTTTTCCAATGTATTTTTTGTCAATTTCAGATTTATACAAGGGACCTACAATGGTTTTAAAATTTTTCAAACCATAAATTATAAACTTTATATTGGGGTTGTTCTTTTCAAACGTATTGATGTCACGAAAGGTTACAGGAAAAGACATTCCCCCCAAATCAAATAATTCGCGGCAATCAGGATAAGATGATATTCTTTCAGGGTGTTTCTTAGCTGGATATAGAGCCGCTGTTACACACCATAAAAAACAATATTGATCCCTATTCAAAATATTTAAACAAGCTCTTTTAGCTTGAATTGATTTAGGTAAACTGATAAAACTAGAACCGCCAAGTGGCTGATATTTGTTTAGATTGACCTCAACGTACAGATTGTTTAGGAATGTCCATCCACTGTCACGACCTTCGAATTCTTCAATACTTGTTTTTAAATAGCCAAGTGTTTCAAAATATAATTTATCGAAATCGAAGTTAAGATATAATGTTTTATTTTTGGTGCCAAATGATTTAACTTCTTGAGAATTATCTTTGAACTTTAAAAACATACCAAATAACTCAAAATTTACTTTAAGACATGTATGTTTAATAAGACATTCATTTAAAAGGGATTTTAACTTATCATGAATAGCGTTAAAAAAAGAATCTATAGAAGCTAACTGAAGCTGATCAAAAGGTAAAATTTTATAAGTTATTATACGATTGCGAAATGCAGAGCTCACGATTTCTACACCATCGCTATGTTTTATTGTATGGCTACTTTTTCTATGTGAATTACTTCGCAAATGTCCTACCCATGATTTACTATGTACAGATATGTTACACGTAGCACAAAAAGGCATTACTAATGACTATGGTATAACACTAGCTATATGAAAAATATCAACTTAAGGTTAAAAATTAAAAAAAAATAAGTCTATTTTATATTAAAAAAAGGAAAGTTTACAGTTACTTTATAAAAAAATTATCACTATAATGAACGGGCTCGGATTCCTCAAACTCAGTAAACGCTTCGCCTAAGAAGTCTTGCAGTGCTCGCCACGATGAGGATGCCTCGTCGCACTGCAATTTAACGGTTACCAACGCTGTTTTGTATCGAACATCTGGGGCATGAGATGCGTAGTCGTTTGTTTTGTAGACTTTGAGGTCCACAAAATAATCTCCGTTGGTTTGCGTCGAGCGACGTGATGTTCCGGTGGAAACCCTGCTAGAGAAGCTTGACGTTAAAGCACTGCCACGACGCTTTGGTTCATTACAGCTGGCTTCCTCAGCTTGCAATATATTATGTAATCCCGTCACCGGTTTCTTCCTTCTGCAAAAATAAATATAAAGGTATTTAATATTTATTATCATAAAAAATAAAAAGTTTGTGGATTGTGGCTTCAATTAATCAATCAATCATTTATTTAGTAAAATGGGTTCACATAATCTTATTAAACAGTGTAAATGGTATCATCAACTAAGATGTATTCAAAATGAGTAGCACATACAACGATTATTGTGAAAAAATCTATACCTATCTATATATGGGATAGGGCTAAGAAACGCTAGTCATAAATTACCGAAATTAAAGGTTCACAATCTTACGATAATAAACATCTGATAGTGTTAAATGTAGTTGATTATTATAGTACCTACATACCTCTGTTTTGTACCGCTCGATGCACTACGAACAAACTCCAGCGGAGACGAACCGTCAACCCGTTGATTTTCAGCAACGGCCTTGCGTTTATTGGTGCCACCCGAAGATCGTTTCGGTTTCTTTGGTAGTACAGGCACGACTTCCAAGGTAGAGCGTTCAAATTCCGAGTCAGACCTGTTAAATTAAAATTAATTTAAAACATATCCCATCCTAATGCACACAGGACACGCAGGAAAAAAAAATATTATTATTAAAAAATATTAATTTCATACTCACTAACATTTTCAGTTCCTTTAAGGTCGATGAATTAATAATTAATTAATTGATTTTAATTAATTTATTATTTACTTATTTATTTATAATGAAGACCGCTAAAAATCGCACTCGAATAATGTCATTTCTTTGTTTGCAAGCCATTTTATGCGGGTAAAATCCTTGGTCATCAAACAATTATTAAATGTGGTCAAGCGTGATAGCTTTATAATTTTATTAATTTTTTTATTCTACAACAAAACGTATACGAAAAATTAGTTGCACGGTCCTGGTGGAGAAGAATGGAGGTCACCCCACTCATCCACCCCCTTTTTTATCGTGGGTGTTGTAAAACAACTGTGGAATTTATGCTTGGATGATAATAATGATGCCATGGTACATGATAGTATTTGATAGTATTGCCGCAAAAACCGCCGCGTGGTTGCTGTGCAGTCAGACGGTAGTCGCTCCTATAAACATAGCCGAAAAAACCAGCCTCATCAAAAATCAAGCGTACCCTCGGCTCCAAAGTGAAAACTTTGGATATAATAGGGATTAACGCTCGGATGATGATGACGATGAGTATTGCTGCAAAAACCCCTAAGGAAATTATGCTCAGTTGTTTATCATCATGTTATGAACGTTCATCTTTTTAGCGTATTAAACCATATAATAACGTTTTATCTAATGCCTACTAGCTGATGGCAACGCCTCTTTATTAAACCCCTGTCTGTAGAATCGGTGAACCCATTGTTATAGGATTGAGTTAAAAACAAACTAACAATTAAACACATTTATAATATTTTACACTTTTCATAAATAAAGACTCATTAATTCATTTCTAATATATGTAATGTCTTTAAAATAAAAATATTAAACAAGCGAATACGGTTGGAAGTACTAGTATAATATGATTGATTTGGATTTATATTTTAGTAAATATGGGAATGACACCTTCATATATATTTTGAACCTTATACCTTAAGACATGGAAGGATAGAAATATAAAATTGGATCGATGCAAATAGTGTTTTAAGCCTATTTTCATCGTATACCTTACGCAGTAGCGGTATGACTTTATAATTCTTTGTAACTTAATAGCTACCGCTGTAGCAAGAAACGCCGATTGCATTTTACCATGTCTATGCATGTGTGTGTGTGTATTTCGCTCGAACTAGCTATGGGAACAAAAAAGAGCATATTCGATTTTATTTTACAACTAGCTAAACCCTATGGCTTTTCCTCATATACATTTTATATACTTAGTTTAGGATTTTCTAAAAAAAAATATACCATAGACACCTTGACAAGAAATTCCGAACACAACAAAAAGATCCAAATCAGTCCATCCTTTCTCGAGTATTGTGTTTAGCAACAAATTTGTGATTCAGTTTTTTTATTTGAATAGATATTAATATTATCAATTTTATAAAGTTGATATCGAATAGTCACAGACTTAGATTATAGTAGTATTATAATTAAAAACACGAAAATCAATACAGGTTACAGGGGAAGCGGATCCCTGGAAGTGGAAACTTTGGGTGCATACGGAATTAACGCTCGGATGATGATGATAAGTAAGGCACTGGTCCCACGACTGACAAGAAAGCGACCAATTTTTTACTATTTTCTCCGTATTAACGTAAAAAATATGTAGATCTCGTGTCAACAAGAGAGATACATATACTAATAACTGAACGCTAAAGGTACACACTGCCCTCACGAATTCACTCTCCAATAGTTTTCGTAGCAACCAGAGCTATTAAAAAGAATACTATCTGAGCGATACTCGCTCAGTCACGCAGTCAGATCACTTCCTAAGAGATCAACCAGCGATCATTACATTTATGTATGTCGCATTGAGTAATCATCTAGCAACAACACTATCAGAACTATTATATCTACTCGCTTCTCGGTTCTCGGTCATCGTGAGCGGTGAAACAAGGGCCTTACTTGTGATATCATAATACGTTTAATGCAGAGTTAGCATATTGTTAAAACAAAGACTGGTTATGTGGGTGTAAGATCATGTAACTGTTCTCACGAAGCTGAAGCCAACGTGACGTGCTACCAGTGTATTAAATAAATAAAAAAGAGGCAATATAATGTAAGTACCTACCTGATTTAGAGATAATTCGATTACACAAATATAAATAGTTTTCTTTTGATGTCAGTTGAAAGGTAAATTTTCTTAATTAGTTATTCATTTATTATTCAAATTATTTCCAATGGACGTTTAATAAGCTCAATTGACGACATAATATATTCAGTTAGTATTAATTTGTAATTAAATAATATTTAAATTATTTTAACCAGGTATTTTCACATAATTTTACACAGATAAGATTCTAATTTCAATTCTTCTTCTTACAGACCGTAATTAATGAGAAAATTGGAACTCGAAAACTTAAGCAGACTAAAGAAGTTCATCACAAATTGTAAGTATTTTTGTATATCCCTTAATTAATTGAATAAGTTGCTTTAAAATTAATGTTGTTGCAACCTTACTGCCAGAATTTTTATCTTACATAATTGTGTTTTATAAAACTTATACAATATCGTGCCAATCATATTTCACAAATATAGTGGTCAGAAATAATTATTTAATATAAAATATATGTTTATTAATCACTAGCAGTGCCCCACGGCTTAGGTATCTTGTGTACAAGAAAATAAAAGAATTTTTATTTCATAAAGGAATTTATTTATATCCAACGTATCTAGATGTGAACACAATTTTAATAATAACTCTAAAACTTTTTTTATACATTTGTACAAGAATTACAGACTGCTTGCACACATAATAATTGAAAATTCAAATTGGTTACATTTCTATTAAATCAACTAAATTGTTGGAGATTCTGATTATACGAGCCCATAACATTTGCCCTTCAAAGTAAAATTTGAAGAATTTACCAAAATTTCTATGGTGAGGTATTAAAATAGCACTATACTTTTCATGGTTTATAATTTTCACAATATGCAATCCACATATTCTTTTCTCTATTATAGTTATCATCACTCGATCTCCAATATTCAATGACATTTTATTTAACTATCTTATTTAAATATATTTATAAGTACAAAAAGGAGCTTTTAAAAAATTAGTTTAGGCTATACTATTACCAAGAATAACAAGTCCTTTTTATACTGGTTGCAGGCGAACAGTACTGTAAATAATCAAGATTTTCTTTTCCTATTTCCAGATCGGGTGAATGGAACCGCAACAAGACATCAATATACGCTAGCGGAGACAGCATTTCATTTACTTGTGTTAATGTTAAGCTCTTGGTTGTCAGCTATTAAATTAAAATCCCTATTAATGTAAGCTTAAACATACTATAAGCAACTATTGCAATAATATGTTTCGGCTGAGGTACTACAAAGACAGCATTCCATTTACTTATGTTAAGGTAAAGCTCTTGGTTGTAAGCTATTAAATTAAAACCCCTATTTCTATCCCTATCAATGTAAGCTTGAACATACTATAAGCAACTATTGCAATAATATGTTTCGGCTGAGGTACTAGATTCCTACCCCTTCAAAATGTAAGGCCAAACATACAAGCATACTAAAAGTAACTATCATGACATTGTATGTTAGTATGTTTGAACTGAGGTACTACAAGGTAATGTGTATTGTACAAGGTAACAGGGACTTAGTAAGCTTCATATTATAGTAGTCTTACAGAGTTTATGCAACTGACTCATTTTAGGAATGTGAACGGTGGGTTGAATCTTACCATGGGTCCCCAAATGCAGCCGTCACAGTGTAGGAAAGCTACCGGTGGTTTGATCTTAATAAGGCAACCAGCGACATGCAGCCGGAGTGGGTTAGGAATGTGAACGGTGGGTTGAATCTTACCATGGGTCCCCAAATGCAGCCGTCACAGTGTAGGAAAGCTACCGGTGGTTTGATCTTAATAAGGCAACCAGCGACATGCAGCCGGAGTGGTTTAGGAATGTGAACGGTGGGTTGAATCTTACCATGGGTCCCCAAATGCAACCATCACAGTGTAGGAAAGCTCCCGGTGGTTTGATCTTAATAAGACAACCAGCGACATGCAGCCGGAGTGGTTTAGGAACGTGAACGGTGGGTTGAATCTTACCATGGGTCCCCAAATGCAGCCGTCACAGTGTAGGAAAGCTACCGGTGGTTTGATCTTAATAAGGCAACCAGCGACATGCAGCCGGAGTGGTTTAGGAATGTGAACGGTGGGTTGAATCTTACCATGGGTCCCCAAATGCAGCCGTCACAGTGTAGGAAAGCTACCGGTGGTTTGATCTTAATAAGGCAACCAGCGACATGCAGCCGGAGTGGTTTAGGAATGTGAACGGTAGGTTGAATCTTACCATGGGTCCCCAAATGCAGCCGTCACAGTGTAGGAAAGCTACTGGTGGTTTGATCTTAATAAGGCAACCAGCGATATGCAGCCGGAGTGGTTTAGTAATGTGAACGGTGGGTTTAATCTTACCATGGGTCCCCAAATGCAGCCGTCACAGTGTAGGAAAGCTACCGGTGGTTTGATCTTAATAAGGCAACCAGCGATATGCAGCCGGAGTGGTTTAGTAATGTGAACGGTGGGTCATCTTACCATGGGTCCCCAAATGCAGCCGTCACAGTGTAGGAAAGCTACCGGTGGTTTGATCTTAATAAGGCAACCAGCGATATGCAGCCGGAGTGGTTTAGTAATGTGAACGGTGGGTTGAATCTTACCATGGGTCCCCAAATGCAGCCGTCACAGTGTAGGAAAGCTACCGGTGGTTTGATCTTAATAAGGCAACCAGCGATATGCAGCCGGAGTGGTTTAGTAATGTGAACGGTGGGTTGAATCTTACCATGGGTCCCCAAATGCAGCCGTCACAGTGTAGGAAAGCTACCGGTGGTTTGATCTTAATAAGGCAACCAGCGATATGCAGCCGGAGTGGTTTAGTAATGTGAACGGTGGGTTGAATCTTACAATGGGTCCCCAAATGCAGCCGTCACAGTGTAGGAAAGCTACCGGTGGTTTGATCTTAATAAGGCAACCAGCGATATGCAGCCGGAGTGGTTTAGTAATGTGAACGGTGGGTTGAATCTTACCATGGGTCCCCAAATGCAGCCGTCACAGTGTAGGAAAGCTACCGGTGGTTTGATCTTAATAAGGCAACCAGCGATATGCAGCCGGAGTGGTTTAGTAATGTGAACGGTGGGTTGAATCTTACCATGGGTCCCCAAATGCAGCCGTCACAGTGTAGGAAAGCTACCAGTGGTTTGATCTTAATAAGGCAACCAGCTATATGCAGCCGGAGTGGTTTAGTAATGTGAACGGTGGGTTGAATCTTACCATGGGTCCCCAAATGCAGCCGTCACAGTGTAGGAAAGCTACCGGTGGTTTGATCTTAATAAGGCAACCAGCGATATGCAGCCGGAGTGGTTTAGTAATGTGAACGGTGGGTTGAATCTTACCATGGGTCCCCAAATGCAGCCGTCATAGTGTAGGAAAGCTACCGGTGGTTTGATCTTAATAAGGCAACCAGCGATATGCAGCCGGAGTGGTTTAGTAATGTGAACGGTGGGTTGAATCTTACCATGGGTCCCCAAATGCAGCCGTCACAGTGTAGGAAAGCTACCGGTGGTTTGATCTTAATAAGGCAACCAGCGATATGCAGCCGGAGTGGTTTAGGAATGTGAATTGAACATTATGTTGATTGATGTGGTGCTTCCACCGATTACTGATTTACAATCTTGACATGAATGAATTTAAGAATGAACGAATGGGTGTTATTGGGAAATTCAACTCCACGGAGTGAGCGTAGGGCGCGCGACAGCGCCCGGAGCGAACATAGTGGAGTTGAATTCCCAATAACACCCTACTAAGGGCAAGTACCTTAACCGTTGCAGTTACAGCAAAACGTTCTTAAAAGACCTTCCCTAACTTTTTGGGACATTTTGAACTGCATTCACAGATTTTGTAAAAAACTTACAGTTAGCAAAAAAAATGCAAAAAGTTCAAATTTTTTTTTTATGCCAATCGATTCTATTTCATGTGGGGATCAAAAAACTCTATGGGACCATTTTAGCTTTCAGTACTAGAAAAGACAGAAATCGCCAAAGACCTTTCCCATACATTTCGTACGGAAATATGATAAATCAACTCGAAACTCATAGGTCAGGTAAAATTTTGAACTTTTTTAAATAAAAAAAATCATTTAAACATTTAAGAAATTGGTTTATGAAATAAATTGCTCAAAATGATTTCCATTTTCACGAATACATAAGTCTATCCTTTTTTGCACTGAACGAATGGCGGCTAATAATGTTCTGGGATGAATATTACGTAAAATGGTCATTAATGCATCCTTGAGCTCTTGAACACTGGCGTACGTCGTCTTATACACCTCGTTTTTCACGAAGCCCCATAAAAAAAAATCAAGTGGTGTTCGATCGGGGCTACGAGGTGGCCACTGTGTTGGACCATGTGTACCTATCCACTGTGTACCGAATAGGCGGCTCAAACTGTAAGTTTTTTACAAAATCTGTGAATGCAGTTCAAAATATGTCAAAAAGTTAGGGAAGGTCTTCTAAGAACGTTTTGCTGTAACTGCAACGGTTAAGGTACATGCCCTTACTGCCCCGTTTCAAAAATACACCCTGTATATATGTCGCCGCCAACTAGCTTAATCAGCCGTTCAATTAACTGCCCAGTCTCTTAACTGAACGGCGCCGTTCAATTAACGGCGTGAATGGTGTTCAGCCATTTAATTAAACGGTTAGGCAAATAGCTTGAATCGATGACGTTTAACTACTTGACTAGCCATTTAATCAAACCGCTAGAAAAAGGACATGTTCAGTTATATCTGCATGGTTATAAAAAAAATAACTACGAAGGCGGAGCTCCCGCATTAGACCTTTTTTTCCGCTGGGTAAAATGCGTTATTCATTCCCTCCCGTCAGGGGGCGAGAGGGATATGTGGGACTCACTGGGAAGAGATTCCCGGTATACCCACTAAACGACCCAGCGGCACTCCCGCAATGCCTTTCTTGGAGGGGGTCTGGGAAACCGACAGAGCCTTTACGTCCAGTCCCCCTTCCGGGGATTGCCCACCTGATCGCGGTGGGCCCTTCGCGCCCCTCCCGAGGGGCTCGAGGATGGACTGAGTGCTCAGAGTCCTGTGGCCGTCGGTGGCGGGGTTCAGGTCTCCCAGAACGGAGATCTGACACGGCGCCAACCTGCCGACCACTGCGGCGAGGACTTCGAGGGAGAAATATACGCCTACAAAGGCTACTTCTCCCCACGCGGCGGCCACGTATCCCGGTCCCCTTTCCAAGAGCGAGAGGGGAGAGGAGTCCGTGGAGGACCGCACCACGAACGCCACCAAGCCGTCCCTGTCCCCCAGCCAGCGGCCAGGGACTGAGAAGGGCTCGGCGACAACCGCCACGTCCAACACCCAAGTGGGTGGTGGACGTGGCGGTTGTCACCTAGCCCTTCTAAGTGGCCATGACCATGACCTGCACCAGCAAGTCCTGAGCCGCTTTGCAGTGGTTGGTGTTCGCCTGTAAAACGCGATGGACCTCCCCCATTAATGGTCCATCGCTTTTCCTTCCTCGGCCGATGGCGTTGAGGTGTCGACGACCTCATTGGCGGCGGCGGCGGCAGCTGCAGGTCGGCTTGGCGCCTGCGCTTGACCCTTTCTTGGTGGAGGATTGCACTTCCTCCCCCCATCACGTGGTTGGCCGGGCAGCCACTGGCGGCACACACCGCACAGCAAAAAGTACGGCACAGGTACGAAAGAGTGTCACAGGTCACAGGTGTGCCCAAGTCCGAAGCACTTGAAGCAGCGGAGTGGCTGGGCCGCCTCTTGGACAGGACGGCCTTTGCCGCGGCTATTGGGCACTCCAGCCAAATAGCACCCAGGCCACCGCGTCCGGGCCTAATGGCCCCACCCCGCAATGCTGTCGCATCGCAGCCTCCCGCAGCTGCGACCGCCGCCACCACCTCGTCTTTGGTGACCGAGTCATCGAGACCGGCCACGCTGACCTTGCCGACCTGGCCACTGTCGCCGCGTCCGCGATGAGCTCTCGCAGCTTGGCTGCGAAGAGGTCCGCGTTGGTGCCGCCTTGAGCCCCCGGGAACTCGAACAGTCGAACCCCAGTTTGGGTCCGGCGGCACGTCACTGGGCCAACCTGCGACGGTGACGTGGCGAGATTGTCACAGTTACGAGCCCGCTTCAAAACGAACTCGTACGTATCCCCCTTTCCCGCGGCCTCCGCAGTGAGCGTCACCACCACGGCCGCGGTTTTGGGAGGAATAAGTTTCCTCCCAGTCGGATTGGGGGCCGATTTCTGCCCCCCTCCTTTGCCCGTCACTTTGGACGAGCCGGAAGGGGCGTTGGTAGGGGCGACGGCCGACGCTGCCTTATTGGCGCCTCGCTTCTTCCTCCTAACCACTTCAGTCCACGACTGGGTGGTGGAGGGGAGGAAGGCGTCTTCCCTCTCGGAGCTTCCGGCTGAGGCTGCTTTTGTAGCTGCCGGTACAGCCGGAGCGACCGCGACCGCAACCATAGTCACCTGGGCCGTGGACGACTTCTTTTCCTTTCCCTTGTCTTTTGAGGGCTTTGGGGTCGGGGGAGGAGCCATTAGGGCCGGGCCAGGGGCCAGGCGCCTGGCGCTCCTGGGCGGTCCCGTCCGCCGCAAGTGTTGGACGCGTTTCTCGGCCAGGAGACGATCCTCGATGCCCGCGAAGCAGGCCCTTGTGAGGGACCTCTTCTCCATTACCACCTTGCGGATGGTGTCCTCAAGTACGGAGGAGGAGATGTCCACCGCCACCGCTGCTGGGGAGGCCTGGACGTCGGTCCGACAGCTCCACCACCAAGGCATCCCTGTCGGAGTCCGGAAGGGCCTCCTCCTCACAACGCGGGCTGGCCGCAGATGGTGCGTGACCAGCCTCTGACGCTGAAGCGGCATCAGGGTTTGGGGTTTGGGGTTGGCCCTGAGAAGGGCCTTTTTTCAGGAAGCGCCCGGAGGCGTCCCGCGAGGGTTTTGGCATAGCGTCGAACGTCGAAGATCGTGATATCCGCAAGGAGAGCATTCGATCGCACGGTCTTCGTTAGCCGCTGGCTTGCCACTCCGTGACGGTGACAAGCGCGGCCACCGGAGAACACTCGAGGAAGTCAAGACTGTGGGGGTTTCCTTCCCGCATTAGACCTTTTTTTTTCACTGGGAAAAATGCGTTGTGCATTCCCTCCCGTATGGGGACGATGGGGGGCCATACTTAAAATGCCGGCGTACAAACGCCGGCACCACCCACTTGGCCCTCCCAGATTTGGCATAAGCCATGAGGGGGCCCCAGCCGCTTTCAGCAGGCGCGACGACAGCCCGCTGCCATCTGCTGTCCAGCGTAAGGCCCAGATATTTCATCTGGGCCTTTACCTCTACCCTGACGCCCTCCACAAAGATGTGGGCATCAGGCGGGGGGCGCTGCCGAGGCCCGTGGAAGAACACGTCCTCGGTTTTATTCAGCGCCACCTTCAGCCTTAGGCGGCGTATCCTCCCCGCGACCAGGGATCCGCCCGCTGAGGCCAGACAGGCCGCCTCCCTGAAGTTCCCTCCCCGGGCAGTGAGCAGTGTCATCCGCATAACAGATGACATTCGTGCCTCGGAGGTCCACTTCGTCGTCGTTCCACAGAAGTGGTCTTAAGACTGATTCCTGCGGAACACTGGATTCGACGCTGTATCGCCGTAGCTGGCCAGCATTATCTACGAGGAGGACCGTTCGATCCTCCAAGTAGCTGGCCAGTAGGCCCCTCAGGTACCGAGGCACTCCATAGAAACGGAGTGCCTCGATTATAGTTGAGTGGGGAACGGAGTTGAATGCGTTGGCTATGTCAAACGACACGGTCAACACTCCGCCCCAGCATCAACAGCCTCCTTCACCTGGCCCTTCAACAGGGCCAGGGCGTCTACGGCGGTACGCCGGGCGGCTATTATCCCCTCGAACATCTTACCAACCTCATCGAGCAGAACGATGGGTCGGTATGCCGAGCGTGGTTCATCTACATTTTAGTTAGTGTGCAGCTGCTGCGGTTGCGCCCCACTAACCGGCCCTGACGGTATTCGATCTGTGCTTACAGTGATTTCTCTATGGGTGTTACGATAGTCAACCTATATGTCTATGCTATATGTTATGTACCTACCATGTTTTGACCACGGGCATAATACTGTATAAAACGGAACCTATTATAAATGTCTACCGTGTGTCTATCTCAGGCCCACTTCTCAGACGTAGGTAGACGGAAAATAACTGAATACCTAGTGGTTTATTTTTATGATGTGTCACCGGCGTCTGGCGCGTCTCGGGGTCTTAGAGGACCAGTGTCCGCATACTTTAGTTTTAGAGATTCGTCATGGCAGAGAAGGGCAGGAGCGTCGGCCACATGAGCAAGAGTGAGTACTTATATAGGTACCTACCTGAAGTGAATGCTCGTCTCACCAACAGACCGACATCCCAGAGCGATCTGACATTACTTATTTTCACATAGACGAAACCTTAGGTTCTCGTTAGCGTCTCTTGTGCTTTGAATACGTGCGTGCCACTGGAGCCTCTTCTAGTGATATCTGGGCAAGAAAGCTAAAAATAAGAGTTAGGTGCCTATTTAACCTTATTTTTTTACATGTCTAGTTTAAAGTATAGTAATGTAGTTTAAAATGACAAAGTTGTAGCAACCGAACATCCCATTAACAAAATCTCAAATCACTGAAGTTATAAGGCATCTGGGTGTAGTAACTGATGGCAAATTTAACTTCTAGCGTCACCAGCAGAGCAGCACGTTGATTAAAATATTTATTCCATTCAGTGAGTGGGGTGCAGCCGCCAGATGGTATCTAATAAGCTGAAAAGGTTTTGTCATTCGTCAAGGTCATGAAATTCCTATCCTTCTATTTAACTGTAACATGAGATCAATTTTTAAACAGGTACTACTGCCAGATAGGAACCCTTTTCCACGGTTGGAGAGACTCGAGAAGAAGTTATTGTTTCATTTATCTTACTCCCATAACTTTTGTGGCAATCTGACAAGTCACTGCGCATGCGTCTCAGACTAAAATCATTTATCAGCAGCCTCCTACTTCTTCGCCGTCATGTTAGATTGGGTTAGTGGTAAAACGGTGATCCCTAACCTGACTTAGGGGCCACCGTTTTAAGGTCAGCAGCATCTGGAATGGTGGTTCGTACCAGTTCGTACCTATTTTCTGGACTGCGCTTCAGCTTTTTATCATCGAGGGGGGGACATTCAATTGATGAACTAAATATAAAAAAACATGCTGCTCTGCTGAAAAAAAGCCGCATCTTTCCGCCATTGCCCTACGCGACTACATTTTCATCCTCACCACTTGGATGGTTGGCAGCTAAACTGCTGTGGAATGAACTGTCGCCTGCGGTATTTCCGGACCGATACGACCTTCAAACCTTCAAGAAAAGGGCGTACTCCCACCTTAAAGGACGCACCTAGAACCCCTCCTGGTGTTTCAGGTGTCCATGGGCGGAGGTAATAGCTTACCATCAGGCGATCCGTCTGCTCGTTTGTCTGCTATGTCATAAAAAAAAAACAATCACAACGCCCAGATGCTTCATGCTAAAGACTTGAGTGATTATGTAAAGTTTGAGATCATTCAAGGTTTCCGGGACGTTCGGTGAGTACAAGGGGGTGTGGGCGTGGCAGAGAGCGTGCGGCGCTCGTTCCGCGCGCTGCTGGCGGAGGTGGTGGCCATGGCGCTGCTGGTGTGGCTGGGCTGCCGCTCTCGCACGCCGCGCTTGCCTTCGGCTTCGTCATCACGGCCAACGTGTGCGCGTTCGGTGAGGCGTCGGGCACGCTGCTGTGCGGCCGCCTGCGCTGGCCGCTGGCGCTGAGCTACGTGCTGGCGCAGCTGGCGTCGCCCTTCGTGCGGCCGGCGGGCGGCGCCGTGTCGGTGCCCGTGCCTGGCGTGACGCCGCTGGCGGCCTCGGCCGTGAAAGCGGCGTCGCGCGTCGGGCGCCACGCTGATGCTGACGGTGTGCGGCGTGTGGGGCGCCGAGCCCGACCCGGCCGCACCGCTCAAGGTCGGGGTGGTGGTCGCCGGCCTGGTGTACGCGACGGTCAGTATCCGCACCTTCCCTGGCGTGGCGCGTGCCGTGTGCTAGTGTACTTCTAGGGCACGTGTCGGGCGCGCCGTTCAACCCGGCGCGTAGTTCGCGCCTGCGCTGCTAATTGGCTACTGGACGCACCAGTGGGTAAGTGCTGGGCCAGTCAGTCCTCTGGACGCTTATTCGTTTGCCGAGTAACATCATCATCATCATCATTTCAGCTACACATTAGTCCTATGCTGAACATAGGCCACTCCCATAGACTTCCCGAACGACCGATTTAAAGCAGCCCGCATCCAGCGCTTCCCGGCGACCTTGATGAAGTCGTCCTTCCACCTGGCCGTTGGGCGTCCTACACTACGTTTGCTCGTACGCGGTCGCCATTCCAGAACTTTTTTGCTTCATCAGCCATCTGTTCTGCGCGCTATGTGCCCACTGCCACTTTATTGAGCTAATCTGCTGGGCTACGTCGGTTACTTTTGTTCTACGGATATCATCATTTCTGAGGCGATCACGTAACGAAATACCGAGCATAGCCCTCTCCATAGCTCGTTGAGCGACTTCGAGCTTTTTAAGAGACCCATAGTGAGGGACCACGTTTCAGATCAGTAAGTCATCTGTAGTAACACACATTGGTTAAAAACTTTCGTCCTCAGGCACTGAGGTATGTCGGACGAGAAGCCATCTCGTAGCTTCCCGAACGCTGCCCAGTCGAGTCGGATTCGTCGCTATTGCCTACCTGGATCAGTTGACCAGACCTGGTCAGACGTACTCGTCAACAGCTTCTAAGATTGAGTCCCCAACATGAAACGGTAGAGGCGCAACATGGACATTTTGACATAACCTTTGTCTTCCATATTCAAACACACAGGGTAACATCACTTACCTACGTAAAATGTATAATCATGTAGGTAGCTGTAGGTACCTCCATGGTTACGTATCAATTCATCGACGGTTGATTCACCTACTGGTTGGCATACCTAATGGTTGTATCACTTGTATCACATATGTTCATAATGGACGACTCACCGACGCGCGACGTTGTACTCATCGAAGTTCAACTCGCCTACGGTTAACTAATCTACTACTGATTTATCTACAAGTTAATTAACTTGTGCACTATTCATCTAGGTAGGTACTGTTGATTTAGTTACATGTTAAAATATCGAAAATTAGATATATTTTATTGAGCTTGTGGGTTGTGGCTATGTATGGTTGTGTATGGGTGGTTATAAAAAAATAACCACGAAGGCTAATGCGGGAGCTCCTAGCCCACCTTAGCCCTTTAACCTATATCTATAATAAACATCTGAAACCACCATTGGATGAGTCGTCCAATATGTGATTTAAATGTGTGGCGATACCACATGCATGTACTGCGAGAATACAAATCCTGAAGAGAGTCAAGTAGAGACTCTCCCCACTCGCCTATCTAATCGCCTCTGTACTCGAATCTTTACTCAACTCTCTATTCGATCTCCACTCGCCTTACTATTCGCCTCTCTACTCGACTCTACTGCACTGTTTGATTCTATACTTGCCTCTCCTCTGACTTCTCTCGTCGCATATCTACTCGACTTTCTATTTGACCTCTACACGCTCATCCACTCGCTCCTATAACAATCTCTACTCGCCCCTCCACTGGCCTCTACATTTGGCTCGTTACTCGACTATGTCCGTTCTGAAGCTCTAATCCAGCTTAGAACCAAATTTCATTTCATTAAAAATAACAAACTTTCATCCCCTATTACTCCTCCCCCCTTATTTCGCTATAAAAGGTAGCCATATCCGTTTCCAAGTTCTTATCTATCTCTGTGCCAAGCTAGTTGGCGGTGACAGATACATTAAAACGTCGAATGATAGGTACACGTTTGTACTGTTAATTACCGTCTTCGGCTCTCTTTAGACCGTCGCCTCAGCGGCTTTCAGCAACTTTATGCACTTGTACCATAATCTACTATTAAAACAATGGATTCGAAAGCTTACAAAAGTTTAAGAGAAATGATTATTAACATTAAACTTACGATAACATGATATGTATAAGCATTGCACGCATCACTTCTACTCGTATAAATGCTATGAAATGACAGTGGTTCCGTAGAGCATAGTATTGTGTGGAACATGACAATGAACAAAAAATTTACATAATGCTTGATTTGAAAGCCGCTCTTTTTCTACAAGGGTTTCAAATTTCTGCAACAAAATATAAAATGATAGCTTAATAAAAATACATGTTCTTAAAATATTTTACACTGGCTGTTGCCCGCGGCTCCGCCTGCGTGGATGTTGGATATTTCAAGACGACGCTTTTGAGCGTTAAACACCCAAGCACACTCGCCTCTCTTCCCGCCTCTCTACTTGACTCTGTACTCCACTCTTCACGCGCCACAACTCGCCTTTCTACTCACCTCTCCACTCGACTCTCTATTCGATCTCTATCCTCACCTCTTCATTCGTGTCTGTAATCGGCTCTCCTTTCCCTTCTACTTGACTCTGTACTTGATTCTTAACTCACCTCTCTGCTCAACTCTCTATTCGATTCTATATTTGATCTGTATTCGCCTCTTTAATCTCCCCTCCACTCGTTATACGTGTATCTTTGATTTCTGCACGCCTCTCCACTAGCCTCTCTACGCGACTATCTGTTTGAATCTATTGGATCTTTTTTCGCCGTAGTGATACTATACTGGTCTCTACTTGCTGCTGTACTCAACTCTCCACTCGCCTCCCTACTCACCTCTACTCTACTCGCCCCTTCATTCGAATCTCTATTTCGATCTCGGCTTCCCTCTCCACTCATTATTCTACTCGTCTCTCTACTCGACTCTCTACTTGAGTTTATTCGCCTCTCTACTTACTTTCTACTCGCCTCTGGTCACCGCTCTACTGGCCTCGCTACTCGCCTCTCTAATCGACTTTCTACTGGAATCTCTACTCTTCTCTTTACTCATCTCTCTTCTCAACTCCGTGCTCGACTCGCTTCTCGCCCCTCTACCCTATTCTACTCGAATCTATTTCTCTACTCGCCTCTTGCCTTATCTCTCTTCTGGACCCTCTACTGGCCTCTCTACTCGCCTTTCTACTTGACTCTCTACTCGCCTCTCTATTCAACTCTCCACTGGCCTCTCTACTCGCGTCTCTACTTGACTCTCTACTCGTCTTCCTACTTGATTTCGTGCTCGACACTCTACTCGCCCCTCCAATTGATTTCATCTCTGCTCGCCACTCCACCCGTCTCTCCACTTGCATCTCTACTTGCCTCTCCACTTACCTCGCTACACGACTCCATACTCGACTTTCTGCTCGACTCCATATTCGACTCTCTACTCGCCCCCTCTACCCTATTCTACTCGACTCTATTCTATCTCTACTTGACTTTCCACTTCCCTCCCTACTCGCCTCTCTGTTCGCATCTCTACCCGCCTCTTCAAGTCCTACTTCAATCTCTAATCTGTCTATGCAGGTATGTGCCAAAAAGCATCAGGTTATTTGAAAAAGAAAAAGTTTCGTACAAACTTTCATCGCCCAACTCCCCCCTCTAACCTTCATTTCCGCGACAAAAGGTAGTATATATCGCTTTTTTTTTAAGGGCACGTCAATTTGACTTCACTTCCCCTGATGGTAAGCTGATGGCAAAGTCTCAGGAAAGAGGGTTGTCTCTCGCACTCAGCTTGACGGCCTCATCATGCTTTTTCACGCGCCGCTTTGTTAGTCTACATCTACACTACTATTGCAATCTACACCACAGAATAGATAATAGTACTAGCGTATCTACACTACTATTATAATCTACACTATCGAATAGATAATAGTACTAGCGTATCTACACTACTATTATAATCTACACTACAGAATAGATAATAGTACTAGCGTATCTACACTACTATTATAATCTACACTACAGAATAGATAATAGTAGGTACTAGCGTATCTACACTACTATTATAATCTACACCACAGAATAGATAATAGTACTAGCGTATCTACACTACTATTATAATCTACACCACAGAATAGATAATAGTACTAGCGTATCTACACTACTATTATAAAGAGGAAAGATTTATAATTTTGTGTGGATGTTTGTAATGAATAAACTCAAAAACTACTGCGCCGATTTCAAAAATTCTTTCACCATTGGAAACCTATATTGGGTTTCAACGGGAACGTTTTTACCACCCGTGCGAAGCCGGGGCGGATCGCTAGTCACTAGTATATTATAAATGCGAAAGTAAATCTGTCTGTCTGTATGTTACGCTTTCACGCCTAAACCACTGAACTGATCGTGATGAAATTTAGTACAGAGGTAGATTAGAACTTGAGAACGGACATAGGCTACCATTTATCCCGAAAAAGAGGATTTTAGGGGGGGGGGGGGGATAAGGGATGAAAGTTTATTTAATAGTTTGTCACTTTTGAAGATATCCAGATGAAATTTGGTACAGAGATAGATTAGAGCTTGAGAGCGGATATGGCTACCTGTTATAGCGAAAAAAGTTGTTAAAGGGGATGAAAATTAGTATTAAAGTTTGTTATTTTTGTAAAGAGATTGATTGGAGCTAGGGAACAGACATAAGCTACCTTTTATCGTGAAAAAGTGGGTAGAAGGTGGGGAGGAACTTGACTGAATGGGCGAGTAGAGAGGCCAACGGAGAGGCGACTATAGAGGTGAGTAGAGAAGCCAGTAGAGAGTCGAGTATAGATTCAAGTATAGAGCTGAGAGGCGAGTAGAAAGTCGAGTAGAGAGTCGAATATACAGGCGAGTAGAAAGTCGAGAACAGAGGCAAGTAAATAGTCGAGGACAAAGTTGAGTAGAAAGGCAAATTTAGTGCGCAATAGCGTCGGCACAACACTAAGCGATAACCAACATCCACGCGAGCGGAGCGCGGCAACATTGACTATTATATATTTATAATCTTTCCAATTCCCTTTATTTTAATACCCTACTCAAAAGTTTAAGTGAAAATATTTTTAGACATCATTTTATGTCCCTAACCCTAGAGCACTTGGCGATGAATACCTTTCAAGTTTCATTTGAGGCATCGATCATTGGCACCCGTTTGTGCCCAGTACTTATACTTATACGCCTTTTCGCGCTCTCTTACACCGCCAGACAATTCCCGGCCTCGTGGAAGATGGAAGACTACATTCGTACATCCTGTGCCTAAGAAAGGCGATAGGAGTTGACAGGACAGGCTCGTCCAATTACAGGCCTATTGCTATAAACTCCCTTCTCTCGAAGGTGATGGAGCGCGTGATTAGCACACGGCTTCTGGAATACATTGGAGGACTATATTAATCGGTAAATTTGTAATATATTTGTATTACAAATTTACCGACCCACATACTACTACGCGCGAAAAACATAACCCGTGGCAGCCAGGTAAAAATGTAAATAACACATGTAGGTGTACCAATTTCAGTAGCCATTTTGGTATATTTTATACCCATTCAGAATTTACCTACGTACGACCCTTACGAGACCTATGGTGCGTCGCTGTTGACTGTGGCGTGTCGCGTGTTGTAGGTGTGCCGAGCCCGCTGCTGGGCGCGCAGCTGTACCGCTGGGTGCCGGCGCGGCCGCTCGGCAGTGCTCCCCGCGACCGCTCCGAGCACTCCCACCGCTCCGACGGCGACTTGTTATATAGCTGACATGTTCTTAATGAGGTATTTTTTATTTTGACAAGCTTTATTTAACTTGCAGTGCATGTTTCGGTCAATCGTGCAGCTACAAACATTTAGGCGGTAATTGGAAGTTTTTGAATAGCACCAAAAGAGCCACAGCAGCAGAACATATAACTTTTGGCAATAAAAGAGCGTAGACATGCGAAATATTTCAGTCAAAGCTATACCACAGAGTATTAAGGGCGATAGCAGCGTGAGTGTAACGCTTAAAGGTGTAGCAGCAATATGTAACTCTGCAATGCCACCAAAGCATCTTGTGTTATAGGTTTAAGTAAATCTTGCCAATATAAGATCTATATGTCACCGCCAACTAGCTTAATCAGCCGTTCAATTAACTGCCTAGGTAGTTAACTAATAGGCGCAATACAATGTTTTTCAAATGGAATTTACGAACTTTGCGAAAATGGAAAATCTACTTCGAAGCAGTCAATAGAGATGTATGAATGAAAAATTAAAACAAACGAATGAAAAAATGACTGTTGTCATATTATGATCCGTTTTCAAATTAGACGTTTTAATTTTTTTTTTTTTTAAATGATAAAAAAGTAATGTAATCTGCCAGTGCTACGAAAAAAAAAAAATTCTTCCTTTTTTTGTGTTCTGCTAAGATAATGTCGTACTCTCGCCAAGAACCTAAGCAGGTACAAAAGCGATCATTACCGCTACCAGTGCTGCAATGGTGCTCGTAAACTCTTTTGTACCACCATTCGCTTAAAGAGGTACCTACTTAACTCTTATATTACTGAAGTGGAACAGTAGGAACATTTTTCACTATTATTAATTAAAGAACTTTACGTGGAGTAATAGAGGTTGATACCACTTCTGTACCTCTGATTTGTACTTTTTGTTGATATAGTTGTACCAGAATTTCATGGCAAATAGGAAAATATAGTACTTAGGTTAGGGGTGTTGACTAATAATAATATAATAAGTTTATTTATTGACAAAACAAAAAATTTGACAATGTAGTACATCTGAGTGAACTTTGGCGTAACATATAAATTTAAATAATTCACAAAAATTGTACATGACTATTGTAACAGAATTTTTGTACTAAGATTTTTTAGAAATATTATCTGTCGGTAGCGCCATCTAGTGCTCCGTCAGTGCGGTCTTCTCGTAGTGAGTTGCTGATGTTAAGATCGATTATCCTAGTTCGCATAGTGTTCGCGGGGTGGCGTTGCCACCTGCTTAGTATTATTCACCTTGGAGATAATCACGGTAATGAGGGTGGATGCTGGTCATTAAGCTCATTAAGTAAAAAAAAAAAGGAATGGATGGCTTCGCGAAACTTCTAATCCAGTGGCTATATAAGCCAGGATCGATGTTACGAGAGGCACTGGACTCATGACTTTTGGTGACTTATATGTCGTTATACTATTCGTTGTTACTCTGCAATTAGAATCAGTGTATCTGAGTTTTACCCACATTCGTGGTAAGTAATTTTATTTTTGTCTTTGTTACCGATCCTCTGCAATTTTAGACGATTCTTAGTGTTAATTCGTTCATAGGGCTCCAGATACGGGTTAAGAAGACCACATACACTGTGATCACCTCGACGTCGACCACTGCCGTGCCCTTTATTTGAATTGATTGCAAAACCAGAGAAGTCACAGGTGCAGCACCTTGGTTGTCAGAGACTGTGGCGAAAGGCGCTCCAGGACTCCACGCAGGCCGACGATCGAGAATCAAGGGTCTCGTATCATTTTTTTATTATTGTGTTTACCTCTCCTGGTAGCCCGTCGGTTACCCCAAGAATTGGACGTCCCCCAGCCATCTCGGGCTGGCTTATATAGTACTGTGCAGCCGACGATGATAATTTACCTACCTTAGTTTTATAAAATATAATCTCTGTGAATCTTGTATAATCGTTTTGTACTTCAAATATATATGTGTGCATAAACAAAAACATAAGTTGGTTTCTCTGAAGTCTCCCCTGGGGTTCCCATACGCACGCGCATCCTTGTCTCTGCTGACGAAAAGGCGCCCTGGGATAATCCTGAGCTCTTGCATCTCTCCACTGGGTTAGCTGGTGAGTCCATCTGACTCGTTCAGGTGTTACACTATAAAGGAGTGAGATCCTGTTCTCCTAGCTAGGCTATGAAATAGCCTGTGTTAAGGATGAACAGTTTGCGCACCCCCACAGGTTGACAAACTTCAAAGTAATATGAAATGAACAACATTCTTTTTTATTTGTAGAGGAACAGACGCGTTTTCGGTGCACCCTGCTGGCTGCTCGTGATTTTTAGTTTTTATTTATTTAATTTTATTCGGCAGATTGAATTTATCGGTCCCTCTCGTTTCTGCTTGGGTCAGTTGCCGTAAGACCCAGTGGCCATCTTGGCAAGTGTCGGACGTCTCATCTTTGTCTATACTATACGCGGACGCGACGGGACCACGAAGTGTGTGTTCGATTTGAACTTGCAGTGATTGTAATTAGTGAAAACAACGACTTCACAAAAAGTGGAGGACTTGGTGAGGATCGAACCCGAGACCTGGGCGCGCGCTTTGCTTTTGAGGCCGCCTTCTACGCCGCTCAGCCACGGTGACACTCGCCGCCGTTGTGAAATTAACACCCAACTTCGTAATCAACATCAAGAACAATTTGTATACTTATAATTTTGTGCATACACCTGGTAAATTATGAATTGTCAAGGTTGCAAAAATACTCTAAACGCAAATAACTTTTTAAAGTGCAATATAATTGTGCGTCTAAATTCTGTTATGGATGCTTAAATGTTACCGCTGATTCGACCAAACAATTTAGTACTAAACAACTGGAGTCACTGAGTTGCCCTTGCATTCAAAATATAACAAGGCGCAAACATAACGATGACAACACTCCCATTCGGCGGGCTAATAAGCACCATTCGCCAGATGCTTCCTTGAATGTTTCATTTTCTCAAATCTCGGCTGATCCACGTCATGTTACTATGAGCAATTCTGTGGGAGTCAACTTAAAGGGCGAACCAGTAACTCTAGAAAGTATTGGCAAACTTATCGATCTGAAACTTTCCCCGGACTCAACATTTATGTCAAACCTACGTTCCGCACTCATGAAGGACATAAAGGATATGGTCGCTGTGGAGGTAGACCGCGCTATCGAGTCAGTAAAGGCTGATTTTACCACAACAACGGACTTTATTGCTGCGGAACAGAGGGATGTTCGCTCAGATTTAATTGAGAAGGGTATCCAGGTGGAACGACTTGGGTCGGAGCTTGCCGAAACTCGGAATGCTTTGACGAAATTGCAAAGCCGTCTATCAATAGCGGAAAAGATATCACGTGATTTAAATCTCGAAATTCACGAGGTACCGGAGAGCAAGTCTGAGAACTTAATGGTGTTACTAGGAAAAATTTTTGAGCGTTTACAGGTTGAGATGGTTGAGTGTGATGTTAGGGCTTGCCGCCGAGTTGCAAAGATGAACTCAAACTCTAAGAGACCGCGAAATATTCTTGTCACTCTTTCATCGCAGCGAAAGCGTGATGTTATTTTGTCCGCAGTGACACGCTTTAATAAGTCTCACTCTGAAGACAAGCTTTGCACTTCTCATATTGGTCTTGGTGGCCCAAGCAGTAGGATATATCTGTCTGAACATTTATCGCCCGAGGCAAAGCAATTACACAGTGAAGCGCGTAAATTTTGTAAAGACAAGAATTATAAATTTGTTTGGGTACGCTACGGTTAAATTTATATTCGTAAGGACGAAACAAACCCTGCCATATTAATAAAAAATACTGATACGCTAAAAAAGCTCCTGTAATTTATTACATACTTGTTTTGTATACTTACCTTTCACTCGAATAAATTTTGTTTGTATATGTCTATACATATAATATCGTTTTAACAATGGTTAGTATATACTATCAGAATGTGAACAGAATGCGAAGTAAGTTATCTCAATTTAGTTTGAATCTGTTAAATGCCAACTATGACATCATATGCCTCACGGAAACTAACCTTAACAGGGGTGTGTTTGATGGTGAAATTGTTGATGCTCGGTATAATGTTTTTAGAAGGGATCGCGAAGATTCTTCCTCTACTAAAGAGGAAGGAGGTGGGGTTTTGATAGCTATTCAAAAAAAATTCCAGGTTATCCGTCAGGCATCATGGGATAGTCATGTGGAGGATGTCTGGATCACAATTATTCCCGAAGAACGCGATGCTCCACCCCTCAATTTATGCGTTTGTTATTTGCCGCCGTATAGGTATATCCCTTCGTGACTTAGATGCATTCTATTGCCACTGCCAACATTTGATGCTTAACATCTCTCCGTCTGATAATTTCTTGTTGATTGGGGATTTTAACACCACTGATTACTACGATTACTATTCTGCCACCTGCGATGCTCCCTTGGCCTCGGATTACTTATGTATTTTTCGCTCAAAGTAAAAAACTTCAGTTACTGAACGAGTTACTCTTTTGGTGCTTATGGCACCGGTTTTGCAGAAGTAGGTACGAAATAGAAGCAAACTCGTTAGCCGATACTAATTATAAGTTTTAATAGCACACAACACATAATTTAAATACACGTACAGTTAAAGATATAGTTAATCAACAAACAGACACAGTTTATACACTAGAGCTCACAGTTCTTAAATACAATTATTCCCGATCACGTTTTCGGGCTCTCTTGCGACAACCAAGGAGTACGTGCTCGCGTTGAGTCGGTCTGGCTGGGACTGAGCGAGTAGGAACCGTTTAGCTGCGCGCCGGCTAACGCAGGCGCGTGCGCCACAAGGTCAGGTGAGTAGGGAGTGTAAGTAGTAGGCACAGAAGGGTATCTATGTGTTGTATTGTGTGTGAGTTGGTAAAGGCTAATTAAATAAAAATGATATATATATACGTAGATAAAATGTAAATTATAAAATGTATTGGTGAGAGTGGCGAGAGCCCGCCACACTCTCTCTGTGTAACTTAAAACAATTTAACAATGTCACAAATATTAATAACCGCTTATTAGATTTGGTACTCTCGAATACTTATTCTATAACTGTTAGTGAAACACTGCAGATGTGTCTAAGGGATAAGCATCATCCCGCTATTGCTGTAACCTTGTTCACTTTGTGCGTATCAGGGGGGCTTAAAAGAAACCCTTCTAAACGGCTTAATTTCGCCAAATGTAACTCTGAGAAAATTAAATCTGAATTAAATACGATAAAATGGCACGAAATTATGCTGTCTCCTGATGTTGACTTGTGCACGGATATTTTTTACGACAGTTTGTTTCGAATCATAAAAAACCACACGCCAACCACTTCCTTCAAGCCCTCTTCTTATCCATTTTGGTATAGTAAATCATTGATCAAATGTAATCAAGAGAAAAATAAATAAAACACCAAGTATAAAAAATACGGTAATCCTCGTGATTACGATGTTTTTTCATTACTTCGAGAAAGATGCAAAACTCTTACACAAATATGTTATAAGAAATATATTTCAGCTACTGAGGACTCTTTGAAGACGGACATTAGGTTTTTCTGGCGATTTATCAATAACCGAAAGGGTCAAGCTTCTGTGCCCGATACTATGATGTTCGGAGATACCTCGTCGTCTACTGGTCAGGGGATTTGTGATCTCTTTTCTAGTTACTTTGGTTCAGTCTTTGAGAAATATTGTAATACAGTCACTGGTCCAGCCGATTGTAGCCCGTCCTCTATAGATTGGTCTCCAAACACACTGTCTCGGATTCCAGTCGAGACAAGTGATATATTAAATAAAATAAAAAGGCTTGATGTTAATAAGGGTGCCGGCCCTGATCTTCTACCTCCCTCTTTTATCAGATGTTGCGGGAAAGAGTTAGCCGTTCCTTTGTGTATTATTTTCAATAAATCGTTGGCTACTGGCGTCTTTCCTAAGCGTTGGAAGACCGCTCACATCATCCCCATATATAAAAGTGGTGATAGAACTCATTGTGAAAATTATCGGCCAATTAGTATTCTGTCCTGCTTCGCTAAAATATTTGAATCAGTGGTTTATATTCATTTATACAATTATTTTAAACCCATTAATTCGGAGCAACAACATGGTTTTGTTAAGAACAGATCAACGGTTACTAATCTGCTCGAATACAAAAATTTTCTTTGTCGGGCGTTTGCCGTTAGCGGACAGGTTGACTCTGTATATACCGACTTTTCTAAAGCCTTCGATAAAGTCAATCATCACTTACTTTGTCTTAAACTTGCATCTTGTGGTATTCATGGCAGTTTGTTTCGTTGGATTTGTTCGTACCTTGATAGTAGAACTCAGTTGGTTGCATTAAAAGGTCTTGTCTCTTCACCAATCGTGGTAACTTCTGGTGTCCCTCAAGGCTCTCATTTAGGGCCCTTATTCTTCGTTATTTTTATTAAACTGTCATGTAATTGCCTGTTATATGCCGACGATTTGAAGATCTTCACATTGATCACTAAACCAGAGGACTGCCTGGCCCTTCAACAGGACATTAATACATTATCACAGTGGTGTCAAACTAATAACATGTACTTGAACACTGGGAAATGTTTCGTTATATCATTCACGAATAAACACAACAAAATTACGTGGAACTATGATATTGACGGTCATATTCTTGATCGGTCGAGTGTTGCCAAGGATCTGGGTGTTATATTTGATGACAAACTCTCATTTCGTGCTCATTATACTGGCATCGTATCTAAAGCCAATCAACTTCTAGGGTTTGTTTTAAGATCTACCAAAGAATTCAGAAAGCCTGTGAGTGGTTTGTACCTGTACTATGCTCTAGTGAGAAGTATCTTAGAATATGCCAGTGCCCTATGGTCGCCAAACTACAGGGTACATATTGATGAAATTGAGCGTATCCAGAGGAAAGCTCTAAGAATCTTAGGTTATCGTCAACACCCTGGGCGTTCAAGTATTGATTACCAAGGTAGACTTTGCAAATTCAGAGCACAGTGATTGGAAATTCGACGCATTTATTTTGATCTGGTTTATTTGTACAAGATTATACATTGTCATATAGATTCATCAGGACTACTTTCTCAACTCACTTTTAATATTAAATTTAGTGTACGTAGGTCTAATGAGTCAAATCTATTTTCCCTTCAGGTTTACAAAAATAATATCTCTTTCTTTAACCCTTTAACAAGGATGGCCCGCCAGTATAACGAGGTGGCAAGGAAGATCAAACTCTTAGACATACTTGATTCCAATTTTAATAGATTCATTAAAATTCTGAAAGACATCCTCCATAGCGGTTCGGCCTTGAAAAATGTTTAAACACGTCATTACTATTATAATTTTTAAAATTTAGAGCTTTTCCTGTTTTTAACATATTGTTTTAGCTGTGTGCACATGTGGTTATGTTACGATCCAGAACGGAACTGTATTTTAGTATTATTGGTTTTCAATGGTTGTAATGTGTTTTGTGCGCCTAAATAAATAAATAAAAAAAAAAATATTCAACATCAATTTAAATCTAACATTAATCTTGATTACCCATTACGGTTTCTCAATACGTTTCTTATTTGCATAAAGACACGCGGGCGCGCGCGCGCGCTTGTGTGTGTGTGTGTGTGTGTGTGTGTGCGCGCGTGCGTGTGTATGTGTGTGTGCGTGCGTGCGTGTGTTTCTTTCTGTGCGTTTATTTTTTTTTTAGGTTAGTGTGTTCAACATATTCTCTGTTTCTTCAAAAGTTTTACTCATTAAATAATTCTGTACCAGGCACTTACATTCATGACTTGTCAAACCAAAAATAATAATACTTTTACTGACCTGATTGTAGAGAAAAGATCCTAAGTAGTAGAAAAACCTTTTTGTGAATTCGTAGTTAGGTTTTGGTGGGGCACATATTTTATCTGTCCTACGTTTGGTCAGTTGGACATATGGTGTGTTGCGGTGTTGTAAAAGAACTGTGTGTAGTATAAAAAAGCTGTCTTACGTTAAGGACATTGCAGTGTTTGTATAGCTCGTTGGTGGGATAAAGTATTGGTCGGAAAGTGGCAACTTTTAACACAGCCCTGTGAGCAACCTCTAGTGGTTTAAGAAAAGTTACGTCAGCTCCACCCCAGCAAGAGATGCAGTATGTGATGATGGAAAGGCAAAGTGCATAATAAACCCTACGTATGATGTTTTGGTTTGCCACATACCGTTTACATTAAATATATGTATATATTAACTTGCGTACACGGCAAGTCAGGGTTTCAATCTGCTGTTTGAAATTGAGTCTCCGATCCAAAAGCACACCCAAATACCTCACTGTATCAACTGCATATATAAGAGGACAATGACAATCTGAGCGCGATGCAGGTTCACAGGAATGAGGTGTAAGGGGCATAGTTAATTTCGGCTGAGACACTTTTGATATTGAGAACGTAACAAATTTTGTTTTCGCAGCGTTGAGTGAAAGAGTGTGAGAGAGAAGCCAGTCTGATGCAGAGTTCAGGCCTTTTTGAGCATCGCTAAGCAACCTGGACCAAGAGTCAGATACAAAAGTAATTGCTGTGTCATCAGCGTATGAGACAATACTTGAGTTCGGGATACTAAGATTGCATAGGTCATTGATGAAGACAAGAAATAAAGTGGGCCCCAATATACTCCCTTGGGGAACACCATAGCGTATGGGCAGTTCTTCACTCATAAAATCTCCAATCCTCACCATTTGCGTTCGGTTTGTTAGAAAACTTTTGAAAAAATCCAACTGCGGACCCCTGATACCAATTCCTTCCAGTTTTAATAAAAGTGTATTAGTGGGTATAGTGTCGAAGGCCTTTGTAATGTCCAAGAACACGGTTAATACTTTCTTTCTGTCGTTCAAGTTTCTTACAATGAAAGTGATAAGCTCTTGAATTGCATCTGAAGTAGACTTATTTTTTTGGAAGCCAAATTGGTTTACGGAAATAATATTGTAATGTTCCAAGAACTTAACCAGCCTACAATTCACCAATCTTTCCAGAATCTTTGAAAAGGCGCTTAGGACAGCTATAGGACGATAGTTACTGATTAGATTCCTATCCCCACCTTTGTATATGGGATAAATGATAGCCCTCTTCAAGGCGGTTGGAAAAACAGAATGTTGCAAACAAAGATTAAAGATATGACTTAGAATAGGTGCCAAGATATCAGGATAACGTTTCAAAATGAGTGGAGAAATTTTGTCCCAACCGGTAGCTGCATTTGTTCTTAGTGAATTTATTTGACAGCGTATCTCGTCAGGATCTGTACTTTCAAAAACCAAACAATTTAAATTAGAATAGGTGGTTCTAGTTATTTGAGTATGTGGCTTTGTCTGTAAAATTTTCCCTGCAAGTTCCGTTCCAATTTCTACAAAATAATTATTTACATCATTACACGTTTGTCTGCCAGGTTTTGAATGCACCAGTAATTGAGTAGAGGGATATTTACTTTTGCAAGTATTTGTTATATTTCTTATAGTTTCCCAGAGAGCTCTCGAATCATTTCCGGCCTTCCTTAGTTGTTCTGTGTCATAAGTGCGTTTTCCTTTTTTAAGTATTTTTGTACAGAAATTTCTGTATCTTTTATAGGTAATTTTCAGAATTTCATTTGTTGGTGACAGTTGTACTTTCTTATGCATGGAATCCCTATTACGCATACACCGTAAAAAACCTGGTGTTATCCACGGCTTTATTATTCTTTTGTTTCTTGGCAGTTTTATAGTGGTGTTAGCGTGTATGGTCTCCGAAATCAGGTCTATCAGAGTATCTATGGCTATATTAGGGTCTTCAATGTTCTGGAGTCGATGTCTCATAGTGTTATCTAATGATTCGTAGTTTATTTTAGTTACGGTTTTACTTTGCAGCATTTAGTTCCGTTTGGTCTCGATACATAATAATGTTGAGTAGTGATCAGTAACGGACGTTTCCAATACAAAAGTCGTTGCCAAGCACTTCGTTCTCAGAAAGATGTGGTCAAGGCAGTTTATCCCCCTTGTCCGGTTGTTGTATGCAGGTAAGAACCCTTGAAATGCAAGGCAATTTAAGTATTGATGTGAGCTAAAATCTGACATATGTTTAATGTCGATGTTTATATCACCAGTAATAATAACTGTCTGAAATTTAGTAAGTGAAGGCAAAATATTATTGAGTGCCAATAGAAAATCGCCGATATCACTGTTCGACGGAGACCGGTTGATGCATAATACAGCAATATCAGTACAAAGCTTAAGAATTAATCCAGAAGCTGATTCACGAAAATCTGGTTCTTCCACGGTGACAAGGAGGTTGGATTTAGTATAGACAATAACCCCGTCGTTTTGGTTGTTATTTGTTGTTGTTCTATGAGCTATGTAATTTTGAATTTTAGGTGTGTGTTGGTTTGTGCTACAGTTCAGCCATCCTTCAGTTAGAACCAGGATTTCACAATCGAAAGATAATCGGGCGAGGATAGTTTCCAAGCCCCCGAAATTACGACTTATAGAACGTATGTTCTTGGTGAACACTTTAAGCCAATTTTTAGGGTTACCTATAATTCGATTGCACTTTTCAGGTGTACAAGAGTAAGACTGTGATAATGAGATGTCATCGATACTATCCAGAAGGCTGTTTATGTTGTCAGTCATTTTAAATTAATTTTAAGGAGGGTAAAAAGGAGGTCACGGAGTGGCACACCACATCGGATTTTTGAAGTAGAAAGTGCAATAATAAACAAAAATAGTGTAAAATTACATCTCATGATATTTATAGTAAATATGTTATTTTTATTGTTTCTAACAACTGTAAATAATGTCTTTTGTATCGTGTGTGTATGTTGTTTTGTAGGTGTGTAATTTGTGTGTGTGTAATTTGTAGGCTTTACGTTATAATAGTTCATAAGTAGATTTTTTGGTAGATGCCTGGTCAAAATCGATGTTAACTTTATGTTACAAAAAGAGAATGCAGTCAAAATAAAAAATACAAAGCAGATCGCATGTGGTAAACCAAAAAAGCATCGCCATTCGATATCCAACAATGTGCGTAACTATTTGCCTTTGCGAAGACTCTGGTTAAATTGAAGAGCCTCTTTAAATAGCTAGTTAGTTGCTCTGAGACATAAATAGGTTACGTCGTCGAACCCGATATGGGTTGAGTTCAATTTATTATTGGGATTTCGCTTGTTAAAGCTCTTTGCCGCCATCAATACATTATTTTTCAGAAGTGTGTTAACTAGTTCGACGGTCATTGATGAACATTTTTGTTCCCGTTTTGATGGCTGTCTGGAGACGTCACGAATATCTGATAGTTGTAATTCAACCCCTATGGTGTTTGATAGATGTTGAACCGATTCGTAGATATCCTTTTTCGTTTCATGAGTCCTTTTTGGTACGTTACGGATTTCTATACAGGTTTTAGCCAGGTTTTGTTCTATACGCTCCATCTTTCCTTCAAGGGTTGACAACTTCAGGCATATGACACTTCTCTCCTTTTCGAGGCCTGTAATCTTCGTTTCCAAGGATGAAAGTTGTTCAGACATAAAAGTCATAGACTTCCCAAATTCCAAATTAGACCTTTCTATGTTTAGGAATTGATCCTTAATTTCTAAAAAATAGCTTTCCAGTTTATCCAATCGGACGTTTTGAGTAGTTATCAACTCACTAATGAAGCTTTTTATTTCCTGTGTCAGATCGCTATTTAAGGTTAAACCATCGTATTCCGTTAACTGCTTATTCTCATTTGACAAGCATCGGCGTTTGGCACGCTGAGAATCGCCTTTATCGCCAATCTTCGTATCTGACATGACACCTTCCTCGACGCAATATTTACGTATATCTATCTGTCTCCGAGTGTGCAGTCGTATTTGGATTTGGCATCTTATATAGACTATGTTTGTTTTATTTCAAATAAGTTGTTTTATATAAACAATACTTAATGAAATCCGAAGAATCTCATATATAATAAAATTGTATTAAATTGCAGATGGAAATCACAAAAACAAATTCCAGCGGTGAGGATCGAACTCGCTGTCTAACGAGTGCCGATCCGTATCATTATCGACTCAGCTACCTCAACTTAAGCTTTAGCGATGAATTAAGTCATCTGTTGATTAATTTTTACTGTGCATTATTATATTTACTTGGAGTACTCGGATTTCTTTGTTAACACTAATGGGTCCAAAGTTCACTTTGATGCAGATTTTTCAAAATCACCGTACAAATTAATGTTAAAATATGTTTTTTATCAAAGTTTAAACACTTTTTTCACAATTTTTGCACACAGAAATGTCACTAATACACTATACTAAGTTAATGAGTATTACTTAGATAATAAAAGCTAATTTTTGCACAGTTTTTTAAATAAAAATCACAGACACAACTGACAGCACGTCTGCTCACTTTAACGCCGCGCGGGGGGGGGGGGGGGGGGATTGACTACTTGGGGGGTTGACTACTTTATATATTCTTGAAAAATGATCACTTTATGATAATGTAAAGAACTGTTATACTTATAGAGATATTATATATAGATATTCTTTATTGTAGGTACACCATAAAAGTATTATGCGATAACAATTTTTTAGGTATATGATGCACAATGGGCGGCCTTATCGCTAACAGCGATTTCTTCCAGGCAACCTTTGGATGGATAGAAACAAAAGAGATGATAGGGTAGCGTACAAAATTTTTAAACAAGGAACAATGATAAATTGATTAGTTATATAACAAGTTATAAATCAGTCAGTAAATACATACCTACATATACACATGTACACATCAGTATATACATACACCTATGCAATACATAATATTTACATTATACTCATATTACTCAGTATCCATATTATATACTACATAAACGTTTTAATTATACAAAATTACATAATATAGTTACCCAAGGGAAGATAAGTAATGATCTTTTAACATTTTTTTGAACGACTCTAGAGATTGTGCTTTTTTACATGTAGTGGCAGTGCATTCCACAGGCGAACTGCCTGTATAGTGAAAGATTTATCGTAGAAACTTGTATAGTGCAGTGGCATTGCAAGTCTCAAATTCTCCGATGATCTCAGAAATCTTGTATGTATGTCACCAAGGAACATGAACCGTTCTTTAAGATAATGGGGAGTACAGGGATTGAACAGTACACTGTATAATAAAGAAAGTATATGAGTATTCCGACGAAGGCGAATTGGGAGCCACTTAAGTTTATTACGGAATTCGGAGACGTGATCATATTTGCGCAAGCCAAATATAAATCTAATACAAAAATTCTGAAGACGCTCAAGCTTGTCAAGTTGCTCCTCAGTGAGATCAAGATCGCTGACGTCAGCGTAGTCAAGTAGTGGGAGCAACAGAGTTTGTGCAAGCGCAACTTTGGTAGCAATCGGAAGTAATCCTCGCAGTTTACGCAAAGACCCCGCCGCTGCAAACAGCTTGCGATTGACTTCCTGTATCTGATGATCCCAGGACAAGGTATTATCTATGTAAATACCCAGGTTCCTTACATGATTACTTATTTCGATAGCAGCACCATTATTTTATTATTTTTATTATTTATGACCCTGCGTCTTATCTGGATTTACTTGTAGTCCGCAGTTATGGCTCCACACACATACACGTTCCAAGTCCATATTTATCGTACTAAATGCTTCCGTCAGCTGACTTAGGGGCGCTTGGGTGTAGATTTGAAGATCATCTGCATAAAGGTGGTAGGATGAAACTAATTGATTTGAGATTGAGTTTATAAACACGGCGAAAAGTAATGGGGATAGAACGCCACCCTGCGGCACACCGACTGTTATATCGCTCCATGAGGAGTAGGAATCCTCTATGCGCGTACGTTGTCGACGGCCAGACAGGTAACTGTGAAACCAATCAATCACCGTTGGATATATGGTAATAGAGCGCAGTATGCCCAGTAGGATATCAAAATCCACCGTGTTAAAAGCATTGCTGAAATCTAGCAGTGTGAGTACTGTTAGTGTGCACGCTCCCGGCCCAACACTCAACGCCAGACTTTTATCAGAAACAGAAACGGCGGGTGCGCTGAGTAAGGCCGGTCACGGGCTGAAGCCTGAAGACACCTTCGGCGGGGTACCTCGTTCGGTGTGGGCGAGCTGAGTGTGGGGTTCTTTCTTGATGAAATAAACACTTTTTGACAAAAATGTTGCAGAGTTTTATTCCGACTTGTTATTGTTACAAATTCTGTCCGACTACTGAGATGTTGTGCCAACATGGCACCTGTTTTTATATGGTTCGATTGACCTTGAAATATAGGCACGCGTCTGTTTCTGACTACTTTGATCTGATTTGTCAGTTGCGTTTAACTAACTCGTTTAGTGCCTATGCGGCCTAATGAAAAATCCTGACGTGCCTTTATTTCCTTATATACTACTGCTATGTACATAGTTTTTATATTTCTACATTCTTATGCTAATGGGATTCAATACTAATAAGATTCATATAAGAAATCAACGATAAAATTCTTACGACTAAATGTAAACAATGGCAGTTTGCTTAAGACTATTTACATTAGTGCCCTATTTTTCTGTTAAAAATGTCTTTATTTATTACAAATACCTTATATACTAACTTATATACTATTTACCTATTCTATTACACTGTTATTTATCATATAAACACAAACACAAATTGTCTTTGTTCTAGTCACTGCACTTTCGTGTCTTTGTTCTGCACATTCTCCCCCCGTGGGACGAAGTCGCACTCTTTCGGTGCAGAACTCGCAGCTAGCAGCACTATCAGCTTCCTCACCGGTCGTCGCAGCACTCCTCCCTTGGTCTGAAGGTCGACGGTCCGCGTCACGCCGTCAGGTCCGGGGTAGGCGGCGATGACTCGCCCACGCAGCCACATGTTGCGGGGCGCGTTGGGATCCACCAGCAAGACCAGGTCATTCTGGCCTATTGTGGGTCCACGTCCATCTGGCACACGACGATTCTGAAGCTCCGGCAGGTACTCACGGAGCCACCTGGCCCAGAAGAGGTCGGCCAGGCGTTGAGCTGCTCGCCAGCTGGACTTCGAGGCGCCATCCTTTTCGTTGAAGGCGCCCGGCTGCTGCACACCTCCAGGTCCTCCCAGCCAGAAGTGGGAGACCACCGGCAGGGCTTCTGAAAGTTTATCTGTTATCTTACCGTTGATTTGATGTACCTTCTCTTCCGAGTCTTCTGTATTTTCTATCTTTGAAGTGTCTTGCGGCCATGACTCTTCTGGTAGGTATAGGAACTCAGGACCTCTATACCAACGGTGCTGCGTGCTGAAGTCGGTAGGTACATCTCGGGTGGCGTCGTCGGCGACGTTGAGCTTCGTCGGGACCCAGTGCCACTCGCTTACTGTTGAGCTGTCTTCTATAGCCGCTAAACGATGCGCTACATACGGCTTGTATGAGCGGGAACCTGTCTTGATCCATGTGAGTACTGTACGGCTATCTGTCCAGAAGGTCTTGGAGTCGGGCTTACGTTCGTGTTCTTCTATTACTGTTTCGGCGAGTCTTGTACCCATTACTGCGGCTTGTAATTCGAGACGAGGTATTGAAGTGAGCTTCAGTGGCGCCACCTTTGCTTTGGCGACGACGAGTGACAGGTTCACTTCCCCGTTCGAGTCTTCTGTTCGCCAGTACAACACAGCTGAGTAGGCCGATTCACTGGCGTCTGTAAATACGTGCAACTGGAGGGACTTACAATCACTGTAGCTCAGATATCTTCTCGGGATAGAGATGGTGGCTAGGTTCTTCAGATGCTCTATCCAGTCCTTCCATTTCACGGCTATGTCCTCGTCGACCTCTTCATCCCACCCGGTGCCACGCCTCCATATGTCTTGCAACAGCTGTTTGGCTCGAATGGTGACCGGCGATGCGAACCCCAGCGGATCGAACAGCGACATGACGATCCGAAGTGCTTCTCGCTTGGTAGGCGTCTTCTTGTCACATAGTGGCGTTGGAATGCGTGCGAGGTTGAGATTGAAGGTGAGTTCATCGGTACCCGGCTTCCAGATTAGACCCAGTACTCGCTCGGTCTGTTCTTCTGTCTTATATAGTTCTGTAGCTGTATCTTCTTGATTCACGCCGAGAGCATCTAATAACTGCGGTGAGTTCGATTTCCATTGCTTCAACTCGAACTTGGCTTCTCGGTGAATCATTCGGACGTCAGAGGCGATCTTAACGGCGTCTTCTAACGTCTGAAAACTGTCTAAGTAGTCGTCGACGTAATGTTTCTTTACTATAGCTGAGACGGCTTCGGGGTGAGTGGATCTGTACTGTTCGGCGTTCAAATTCTTGACGTAGATTGCAGTCGACGGCGAACTCGCTGCCCCGAAGATAAGCGACGTCATTCGGTACTCTGTTGGTGGTTCGTTGTCTCGGCGATTACCACGCCATAGATATCGAAGCGCGTCTCTGTCATCTTCTCTGATTTTTACCTGTAGAAACATTTCCCCGATGTCCGCTGTAACTGCAACTGCATGCTGTCTGAAGCGCATCACCACCCCCGGTAATGATTGGAGTAGGTCTGGGCCCCGCAGCAATGTATCATTGAGCGATATACCTCTCGTCTTGGCAGCGGCATCGTGGACGACTCTGATTTTACCCGGCTTCATAGGGTTAAAAACAGCAAAATGCGGCAGGTACCAAGTCTTGTTCTTGGTTTTCGTAGATGGCGCCAGCTCTGCATACCCCTTGGATAATAATGCGTCCATCTGCTCTGTATACTTCTGATTGAAGTCGGGATCTCTGTCTAATTTCTTCTCAATGTTGTGTAGTCGTCTCAGAGTGGCTTCGTAGTTGTCTGGTAATGACACTTGTTGTTGTTTCCATAGCAACGTTGTCTCGTATCTTCCGTCGGCTGTGTGGACTGTATTTTGCTGTAGAATACAAGAAGCTTGCTCGTCTGGATCGGATTTCGGCTTTCTCGGGTTGAGGAGTAGGTTGTCCACCTCGAAGTGCTGCTTGACCATTTTCTCAAGATCGTTGTCTGCGTTCTGTTCTTCAAACATATGAGAGATGTACTCGTGGCGACGTCCCGAAGCTCTCGCGTCACTCCCATGCAGCACCCAACCGAGCGGCGTTTGTGAAGCCACCGGTTGGTCTTGTTGACCTATTCTGGTGTTATAGACGCGCAGCAGATGCCAGTTGTCTTGACCGATGAGAATCTTCGGGTTCGACTCCTCTTCATACGTAAGTTGACTTACCAAGTCTTTGAGATGGCTACATCCTCTCAGCTGTCTGTAGGTGACACGTTGAGACGAAACTACCAAATTTTTCACTGTTCTAGCTTGAACTTCTGAATTCTGTTCTGTATTGATCCCTTTGATCTTCAGTGTGACACGACGAGACTGTTGATATCCTGTTTTCGAATTGTTAATTGTCTGCACACGAAGAGGGTCTGTAGGTCCCGACGCGCCGATTTCGTCGGCCACGGCGTCGTCGAGCAAAGTCACTGTTGAACCGTCGTCTAATAATGCGAACGTATTCACTGTACCTGTTGGTCCTGATAGTTGAACCGGCAGAATCTTCAGAAAGGTTTGTTTCCTGGCTGCTGTCCACGCCGAGTTGATAGCCTCAGTCGTGTTATTACTGTTATCTTCAGTGGGTTTTCTTCTGTAGTGTAGCAATGTATTGTGAGTCTTGCTACAGTTGTCTATTCCGCACCGCCGCTCTGTACACGTATGATTTTTATCACGATATTTCAAACACCTGAAGCACAGCCTTTTTTCTTTAGCGATGTCCCATCTCGTATCGAGGTCCGCTTTTTTGAATTTCTCACACTTAAAAGCCGGATGCTGCTGTTCACTGCATATGAGACATTTCTTACTTGTTTGTGGCTCAGTTGCGTTGTTGACACGCTGAGGGCGCCTCTGTTGCACGCTGTGATGTTGCACTACGAAGTTTTCAGGTTGGGCGTATGGCCCACACAGATCGGCTTCTCTTCTGATGAATTTTTCGTACTTCACGAGGTCTGGCATCTCTCTTGGCTGTGTAGCGGCGAAATCGTAGTAACGGTACCTCAAAACTGGTGTTAATTTTTCTACTAATGATCTTGAAATTTCCGGGTTGTATAGATAATGCACACAGTTGAGAGTCTTCAATATTGCTACGGCGTTGGTGATCTTCGTAGAGTAGATGCAGATGTCTCTTGGTGTTTCTGTTAACTTCGGTAGGTTTCGTAGTGCTTCTAGCTCAGACGACGCGATGGCTTCTGGTCGCCCAAATCTTGACTCTAATGTTTTCATAACATCAGATGGCTTTCGACTGCTTCCTTGGCCTTCCCACGGAGATTTCTTCGTAGTCTGTTCAAGTTTTCTATGGCGGTGTAACTGTCTTCGGTTTCTGCATAAGCGGCTTTGAATGGTAGCCACTCCTGATGAGCCCCACTGAAGTTTGGAAGCTCTATGAGCTTCGGTCGCTGCGCTGCTTTCACCGCCTGTGTAATAGCTACGGCCAGATCGGTGATATTCTGCAGTGTCTGCTGTTGCTGCTGCTGCTGCTGCTGAACCGGTGGCGCTGTCGGCTGCGTCGCACTCGGCTCTTCTGTATGCGGCGTGTTTTCAATAGCGAGGACGGCGGGCTGGGGTGGCTCTTGACGGCTGAACCATTCCCCAACCTTTTCCTCTGCTGCTGCTGATACTTGTTCTGGATCATCCTGATCTTCCAGGTCTTCTTCTTCGCTGTCTTCTAAAGCGGCTAGCTTGGCGGCGGCTAGTTCGATGCGCAGAGTAGCTCTTCTTTCGCCTTCGCGATCTTGACGGACTTCGCTTTAGAGTATGCTGAAGCACCCCCTCCCCCCCTCTTGCTGGTGGCTGGACGAGGTGCTGGTATCTTCAACTGCCGTAGGACTTCGGGACACGGCGGTGGCTCCGAAGCTGACGGTGCCTCTCTTGTGGTCACCGTTTCTGTACTGATGTCTGTCGGGGTTCTGTCTGAGGCGGACGTTTCTGTTGCGGTCTCCGCTGCCCCCCCAGGTCCAGCTGCCCCCACGACGGACGCTGCTTTCTTCTGCTCTGACCTCGTAGTCGGCATCTTCAGATTCTCGATTGCACACGAAACGGACTATACTCGCGCACTGCACTCGATTTTACTACGCGCACTGTTCGGACGTACCGTCCACACCCAATTCACCCCCGCAAACGGAGGGACCCTTTGGTGTCCGTGACGCTCCTTAATCCGGCTCGACAGGACCAGAAAATGTGCACGCTCCCGGCCCAACACTCAACGCCAGACTTTTATCAGAAACAGAAACGGCGGGTGCGCTGAGTAAGGCCGGGAACTGCTGGGATTGCAGAGTCGTCACGGGCTGAAGCCTGAAGACACCTTCGGCGGGGTACCTCGTTCGGTGTGGGCGAGCTGAGTGTGGGGTTCTTTCTTGATGAAATAAACACTTTTTGACAAAAATGTTGCAGAGTTTTATTCCGACTTGTTATTGTTACAAATTCTGTCCGACTACTGAGATGTTGTGCCAACATGGCACCTGTTTTTATATGGTTCGATTGACCTTGAAATATAGGCACGCGTCTGTTTCTGACTACTTTGATCTGATTTGTCAGTTGCGTTTAACTAACTCGTTTAGTGCCTATGCGGCCTAATGAAAAATCCTGACGTGCCTTTATTTCCTTATATACTACTGCTATGTACATAGTTTTTATATTTCTACATTCTTATGCTAATGGGATTCAATACTAATAAGATTCATATAAGAAATCAACGATAAAATTCTTACGACTAAATGTAAACAATGGCAGTTTGCTTAAGACTATTTACATTAGTGCCCTATTTTTCTGTTAAAAATGTCTTTATTTATTACAAATACCTTATATACTAACTTATATACTATTTACCTATTCTATTACACTGTTATTTATCATATAAACACAAACACAAATTGTCTTTGTTCTAGTCACTGCACTTTCGTGTCTTTGTTCTGCACAGTTAGGTTTCTGTTCTCCATGCCTAATCTTATGTCATCCGTAACATTTATCAGGGCCGTAACCGTACTATGACCAGGGCGGAAACCAGATTGATAGGGATTTAATAGCGAGTTTCTGACGAGGAAACTACTAAGCTGTGTGTGAACAAGGCGCTCGAGAACTTTGGAAAGGAAAGGTAATATGGATATCGGTCGATACTGGGAAAACGAAGAAGGATTGTGTTTTTTTGGCAAAGGAATAATTTGTGCTTCTTTCCACACAGATGGGAAGAAGCCACTAGAAATAGAGAAGTTGAAGATATGGGTTATAATAGGAAGGATCTGGTCCAAAATTGGTACGATCATGTTACGGCTAACACAGTCATAGCCGACGGCATTTGATGTTATAGACATTATGCTCTTCTTAACATCACAATCAGTAAGTTGATCAAAGACGAAGGGAGAAAAGTTAGGAGCTGGAAATGACGAAAGACGATTAAGCGTGTTCACTTTAGCAGTCCCTCCAAAATCGGACGAAGATGAGAAATGCTGATTAAGTGCTTCGATGTGAAGGTTTTAAGTAGTTTTTTCTTTAGACTTTCCAACTCCTATGGTTCTCAGAAATTTCCATACTTTAGATGGATCACCATTCTCGATGGAGACATGGATATATTGGCGTTGTGCGTCCCTACACACCTTATTGCAATGGTTTCGTATAGCGATATATCTTTCCAGATTGGCGGTAGTTGGTCGGTGCTTATATTTGCATTTTGCTGCAGCCTTCTTGGCGATTAAAGTCTTGATGGCATCAGAAAGCCAAGGAGCTGGTGGATGTTTCACTTTGATTGCACGCACTGGTGCATGCTTGTCAAAAAGTTTGACCAAGTTCCCAGTAAAAGTATTAACTTTGTCATCAACAGACTCAGATGCAAGCCATGGACCCCAGTCAATAATGTCAGCGTCCTCACGAAGCCCATCAATATTCACGCCACGAAAATTGCGCTGCATAAGAATTCTCGCCTTGGCCCTTGGTGGTTGAACTTCATAAGAGAGAAATATAAGGTCGTGATAGGAGAACATCTCGGCATTGTATTGGCCATGCTTAGCGACATGTTGCAAGGACGACACTAGTATCAGATCGATAAGGGTTGGAATACTGTTGGGATAGTGATGTGTAGCATTTAAGGGAAGAATGGACAGGTTTCAAGATAGAGCTGTACGCTGAAAAGAAGAAGTACGAGAATCATTTTTTAATAGGCAGGTATTGAAATCCCCCATGACAATTGTGTGACTGTAGTTAGGTGTCAAGTTTTCCAAGATGCGTTCAAAAGACGAGAAAAAATTTATACCTGATGATGGACAGTAGTACACACCCAGTAGAATTTTGCTGTGATACAGGTCCACCTTGTTAGAATGCCGGTAAATGTAAATTAATGCATAATATTGATGAAATAGTAAAAACCCTCTGATTTTTTTAAATCAAACCTAAGTAAATACAGTTTTACTCGGTTCACGTACCTGACATTCCGCGGTACATGTCTTTATTATCTATGTAAATAAAGTAATTAAATTAAATTTGACACTACGATTTGACATCAGATTCTCAGTAGGGATGTGCCCTGGAGATGAAAATCATTTCTGAGGAAACTTTCTCTGATTTTCCAAAATTTCCAGTGATTCGGTAAGCCCTCTTTAATCAAAATACAGCTCATATTCCTATATTTGTATACATGAATATGGGTATTTGGATTGGTCTGGTCATGCCTCGGAGAGTTCACGGTTGCCACACGAACATCTATGGTCTCGAACGCCGGACACTCGGTGAGCGTGTGCAGCCCCGAGTCCACGCTCGCGTCGCAGTGATGGCACTCGGGTGTTGGCTCTATGCCCATCAGATGAAGGTACCGCCCGAAGTTACCGTGTCCGGTAATGACCTGCGTCTGATGGTACGAGAGGCCACCGTGTGACCTCTCTAGTCACTCTCCCTGATGGGTCTTACCGCCGGAATCACGGCATGCCCAGCGCGTGGTTGCTCAAGTTGTTCCTCCGGCCACCATGTGCCTGTGGAGTCGGGATTTCTCGGCCCGAATTTCTTCGGGCCCGGGATCGAATCCCTGCTCCCGCGGCTCCCTTCGGAACCGATACAGTGACGAAAGGGTCCTCGCTGCCAGGATCCACGGTGGCGATCCGGCCAGGAGACTCGCCGCTTCAAAGGATATCGTGCGACACCCCCTGATGGTCCTGGAGGCCACCGTCCTCTGCGCCGCGTGGAGCAAAGGCAGGAATCTGGCCACCAGAGTGTCCGCCCATACGGGGCACCCGTATAGGGCCATGGACCGTACGACACCCGCGTAGAGTCTCCTACGAGAGTCCTCTGGGCCCCTCAAGTTGGGCAACAGCCGGCCCAAGGCATTCGCCGTTGTCACCAACTTGAGGCGCAGATTTCGGAAATATTCTCCAAATTCCCATCGACCGTCAAGCACGAGCCCCAGGTATTCCAACCGGGGCTTGATGTCGACTTCGGAGAACATTTCCGAAGTCTGCACCCCAAGTTGGTGACAACGGCGAATGCCTTGGGCTTCGCCGTGCGGCTATTGCCGTATTCCGGGCACTATCGTTGACTCGAGCCATGCATCTGAGGCTGATTCCGGGCTGTAATTATCTGTCTGAAGTTAAAGGTAATCAACCCTTAGTCGCCTTGTGCGACACCACATGGGAAGAGATGGAGTGGCCCATGTGGTGTCCATGCTTCTCTGCCGGGAACCACGCGGCGTGTAATAAGTTATGAATATTTGTTTGTTTTATTATGAATGTTTTATTCTACATAAGTATGTAATCACTATACTTTCTCGTCAGTGCTCTCAACTAGCAGCCTGACTGATGTATGAATATCGTTTACACGATAGAAACAAGAAAACAGAAAATATCCCTGTAAGTTATAAAGAAAGAAACATACTTGCCCATTCTAATCCAGCCCCACATCAGTCTTGTACCCTAATCTATCCGTGTCAGATTGCGTTGCTTCTCAATAAACCTATCACTAACTTACATTAAATTGGAAGTCCAAAGGCTCTCATGCTACTAACTGCATAAATAACTTTATAAGCCCATATCAATAATACAGGATTACAGACTTCACCTGCATTTGGTAGTATGACAGCCGTTCAATTATAACAATTGATCTGTTTTAAGAGTTCATGGTAGGCCTGTTGATGTACTTTGATCCGTACCTACCAGTTAGATAGGTACAAGTAAATACAATAAGAGATAAACAACACCAGTTGCAGTAGGACGTTTATTTATTTATTATAAGTACTAATGTCTACGATAACACTTTGGAGTCAATTAGCCCAATAAGAAGTAAGTAGAGATACTTTGGCGAGTGCGCCATGTGCCCACGCAGCTAGGTGGTAGGTTCGACAGTAGGTAACCATTATTTAGTTACATACATAGTTTACACTTGCACCGATAAACACACTACGTTAAGTTACATTTCTAACACCAATACTACTTATTGTTCCTACAATGTTTTTACTTACTGAGAATACATTAAGAATGGAACATTTATACTAAGGGTCCATAAACGTAATAGCTAAGCACGAAACAATTAAGAATTGGGTTATGTAAGAATTATGGATTTCGTTTCGACAAGGTGGCCGATTTTACTTTCGTCCGTACACATGTATGCACAGATACCCGTAGATGTAGGTATGTATGGCTCGGCGTGTTCCGGTCTAGCGGACGCATTTACTTACTCATTTTCACCAAAGTTGGCTTGGCACACGTGTTCTTTGATTAAAAAAAAACAACGTTCTTTGCGGGTATCTTGTGAATATTACTTTACTATTCTTTATTACACGACTGCCCAAAAAAAGGAGTGTATTGTGTTAAGGGTTCACGTATGTATGTATGTGACTTTCTTTGTGCCACCATATCTCTCCTCCATCACCACCATACCTCTCCTACATACCTGTACCGATTTACATGTGTGGGGTATCAATAGAATCCTTGCGTTAACCCGAGTGACACTGGCTATATAAAAATATGAAAAACAAAAAAAAAATGAATAATTGCGCCAAAACAGATGTTTTAAATATTTTTTTTCTTAAACCTATCGAGTGGGGTATCAAAATAAAGGATTTTAAAAGACAATTTCAAATATATATGCAACTTATGTGTTTCTTTGTAATTTGAAATGAGAAATGATATTAAAAAAAAATAGTTTAAAATTGTATACCTAAACTAAATTAGCTGACCCTAGAACGCTGAACCTGTTATTCTTAATCTAGTGTATATGGAAAAACATTATTTATACACAGAGAGCAAGAGAAATTGTAGGTACGCAACAACATTTATATCATAAGCTGGGAGTACCTACATCCACGCGGTGAAGGCGGTAACAGCTTAGCTGGCTAAAACTCCCATTAAAAATATATGACGGCGCGTTAATAATAATTAGTGTGATTAGAGTGAATAAAATTCACTCTGGCGTAATGCAAGACTCTAGTGCTCTATGGTCGAGTGTGACGTCACTCGTTCATTCGGACTGTCAATTTGAGTTTGACAGATCATTGACTTTGGTGGGGCGCGCAGAGAATTGTGATCAGTATCGCTGTGAACCTCGACCGAGCACTACGTGTCTACCAGAACGCTCCTAGTTCGGGTGAATATACATGGTTATAGATCGCGAGTGTGTCTGTAAAATGTGTAGTCAGTGATTGATGTAATTGAAATATGGTGATTCGTGTATTAGGTTGTCCTATCTCCTCGCCCGTAAAATCCCCGCAGATTGTAAGTGCAAGCTTACAATGGGCTACTAAGAGGCCCCAGACTCGAAGTAAACCCCATGTGCCTGCATATATCTATGCCTTCGGGCTTATGTTATCGTTGTTGTATATTTTTGCAGACACCTATTTGGCACGGTAGCGTACCCGGTTGCAGACATTTAAGAAGAAAATAAAACATTAATAAATAAATAATAAAAAAAAAAAAACACGACTGCCCTATTTACAAACAAAGTAAAAAACAAGAGCGAAACAGATAAATAAAAATTTCATTACAGTCGGGGGATAAACAGAGATTAACAAAGTTTCAGAGAACTGTCCCCCGACTGCAATGAAATTTTTATTTATCAGTTTCGCTCTTGTTTTTTACTTTTTAGTTCTTTTTTTATACCTCATTATCTTCTCAATCACTTTACGGATTTCAGTGTTTGAGATTTGGAAGACGATTAAAAAAGAATTACTTAATGAATGCCATCATATCTAAAAAAAAATATATATATATTTATATAATGATAGCAGAAATGAGTACCTACCCCATTTATAAATCATAAACCGGATGAAAATTAATGGGTACTACCCAACAGGGCTAACATGCGCGCGTCGTCAAATATCTCGAATCGAAATGAGATATCATCTCGAGTCTTCTCGAGCGAAGTAACGTCGACATATTTTGTCGCGTTAAACTTTTTCAATTATTGTCTATGGCATACACATTTTTCAAACATGTTAGTTGCTGTTTTCACATTTATCCGATAAAATCGGCCCGATACGGCCATTTGCTCGAAAGCACAGACTAGTTAGGGATGCTAGGTATGAAAAAAAGAGAAAACATAGTGCAAACAATTTTCGACCTTATTGACATGACATGCTATTGAATTTTTTTTCTTATATTTGTGATCAGCGTCATCAATTAATGCGAACATCAATTAAACGAAAAGACACGTAACAAAGGAAATGTCATTAAGGTCGAAAATTGCTTGCAGTCGCTGTTTTAGTCCAAAATGAACCGAGCGCAAGAAAAGAATACCCGAGATAACTTCTCGTCGACCAAGCGTCGGTAGCTTAGTGGTTGTCGGCCTTACGATCGAGAGGTCCCGGGTTCGAATCCTGGCCATTACACTACCGACGTGAACCCACTCCTAGCACAAGCAATTTAGCTTAGTTGGAGGGGTTAGAGCGAATATTAGTAATTGCGATAATTTCGGTTGCTAATATTCTTTTCAAAAAAAAAAATGAACGAAGGGAGACAAAACATTTTAAATGTCAAAATTCGAGTAAATAAGGGCACGTATGTTACAATTTGCAGACACCAAGTAGAGATGATTTCTTGAAGTCGAGTTATGTCGACATCTGACAGATCGCCATGAAATTTGCCATGTTACCAACAGTCGATATCGACATAAAATGGCAAAATGCCTCGAGATAGCTATCTCGTGGCGCGCATGTTCATCTCTCACAGACGCCAATGTACTCGTTATGGGTTAAACTCGGTTAAAAGTCACATAAAAAAATATAAAAAACGGTTTTTTAATATAACTTATAAAAAAAAAATAGAGTATTGTTGAGAAGCACGCGGTGCGGCTAAGGCTTGTCGTTGAGAGGCAGCTCGATGTCGGCGGCCGGCGCGGGGGTGCGGCGGCGCGGGGACAGCACCCAGCGGTGCAGCAGCGCCGCCAGCGCGCCACCCGCCAGCGGCCCGGCCCAGTACACCTGCAACACGAGGCGCAGCGTCACACCATGCACCAGGCACCACGTGCACCAGTCCCGGTGACCGACGCCCAGGACGCTACTCACCCAGTGGTAGTCCCAGACGTTCTGCACCAGCGCCGCCCCGAAGCTCCTCGCGGGGTTGAGACTGGCGCCCGTCGCGGGACCCTGAGTGAAACGAGCGCTTTATTCACAGTAATAATTAATGTACCGACGGTCGCCAGAGATACCCTCATCGGTAGGTGACGAGAGTCGCCGGACACTTACCGCGGCGTACACCATGGCCGCCACCACCAGGCCGATCTTGAGCGGCGCGGCGTGGTCGGGGCGCGCCGGCTCGTGCGCCGCCCACGCGCCGCACACCGTCAGCACCAGCGCGCCCGTGATCACCGCCTCCGTGGCGCACGCGCCCAGCGCCGACACGCCGGGGCCCGGCTGCGTCACGCCCACCGCGCCCGCCAGCGCCGGCGCCGGCATGGTGGCCACCAGCCCGCCGAAGCCCAGCGCGGCGCCCGCCAGCTGCGCCAGCACGTAGGCGAGCGCGGCCGGCCACGCCAGGCGGCCGTACAGCAGCGCGCCCAGCGTCACGGCGGGGTTCATGTGCGCGCCCGACGCCTCGCCGAACGCGCAGATGTTGGCGGCTACCAGAAAGCCGAAGGCCAGCGCGGGGTGCGTCAGCTGCACGCCGCCGGCGTCCAGAGGCACCAGAGTGGCGCAGCCCAGCCACACCAGCAGCGCCGTGGACAGCGTCTCCGCCAGCAGTGCGCGCCACCAGCGGCGCGCCCAGCCCGCCACTCCCGCTGCTTCGTCTGCGGAGTGGTCGACGTGTTTTATACACACACTCGACTGTCGGCAGAGGTTTCTGTGACACTTGTCAGCTACGACCCGCTCTCCGGCGCGCGGCGGGACGGTTATGTCGAACTCGAACCGAGAGCCGGACGCTGTTCGAACGAATGCCGTGGAGTAAGAAGACAGATCATTCTATAGATAATAGTGAACACCGCAGGCGTGTCGCGTGCCCCGGTGCCCGAGTGGCCGTGCGACCGGTACCCTGCGCCCGCGCCACCCGCCAGTCGGCACCGGGCGGAAATAGTGATTTAAGTAGGTACGAACTTTTAGAGATAAGCAAATTAATTGACGTGACGCGACTGGCAGCCTTGACCTTCTACCGACCGCGAGTAAAACAAGAATAACTAAGTAAATTAAATTAATATGTATCTTGATGTTTTATAGCGTGCCCACCAGGAAGTGCCCAGACGCGGCGACCGCATGACTAGCTGCCGTGATCCCGCTTTCGATTCCCAGATTGGGCAGAAAGGTAACTTCCCCGTTATAATTGTTGTACTAATGTATATCATGGAATGCGAGAGTTAGCGAGTTAACTTTTCGAATTGTGATCGGTTACGGCCCTCGCTATTAGGTGGGACAGAGAACCTGCCTCCCCTGCCGGCTTGTGATACCGCAGGTCGCAGGCCCGCAGCCTGTCACCTGTAGCCCAAGCGCGAGGGTATCCCGACTCACCGGCGGGAAGCTTCTTCTCCAGTAGGTAGGGGTGCGCCCCACTGAGTAAGTAGCCTCCTGCTATTATTTTTTTCATGACAAAACCACTGCGCTGCCAATTACCACAGACACTGTAAACAATAGACTTATATTGTAAGTCTAAATTAAATGACAGTCTTGTAGAGCGAATGAAAAATGTTGTAAAAAACTCTCGCTCTTGTCATTTTGGACTTTAATACCCGGTCATAAAGTCTAAAATTTACTGACATTTTATACAATGTCAGCGGTTTGACAGTGGTTTTGTTATGTCATAAACAGTAGCACCTCTGTGATAGGTTCTTGTCTAAATTGATACAAAATTCCAATCACCCCCTCCTACCGAAATTGAATCACCTACTTACTCTATTTGGTTCCTCTGATAAGATCCCCTGTATTCTTCATAGCTTTAAATCCCTCTCAGGTCTACCACACTCTATCAGACAGTTTCTAATATTCCCAATTTCCCTCATCCCCTATGAGGCATTAGTTTTCCAACCTCAAGTCATTTTAGACTTTGGTATCACAAAGGACTCTGTTGATGCCAAAGGAATGTTTAATTCAGAAATTAATTTAAAGTATTTAGGATGGAATTGCATATTCACCGACGCATCTAAATTATCAATTAATAGCGTTGTTGGCGCCGCGGGGTGGATCCCTCGTGCGAACATTAACTTGAGCTTTAGCATCAGTGTTCACCGGTGAAGCTGTTGCACTCTTGGAGGCTGTTAGATTTGTTGTTAGATCCCATACCTTAATAAATCCATCATCTTCTCGGACTCCAGAAACTGCCTGCAATCTATATTGTCCAATTCTTTCAGGACTGCCTCTCGCCTCCCTATCATTCTTGAGATGAAGCTCGCCCTTTTTGAATGTCATAAATTAGGTATCAACGTGGTCCTCGCATGGATTCCAGGCCATTCTGGTATACCAGGCAATGAGGCGGCAGATGCTTGCGCGAAAAGTGCAGCCCTTTTGGGTTCTCTTGAGCATTATCCACGGCCATTAATACTGCCACGACCTTTGCTTACGGCCCAAGAATATGCTTGTAAAATCTTGGAAAAAGGTATGGAATGATTCGAAACTCATCAAAGGAAAGTTCTATGCTGACATCCAACCAGACATCCCCTCATTTCCTTGGTTTTTCAAATTTCGTAAATTTGCAAAATCGGTTACGTCAACCATCTGCCGACTTAGACTGGGTTTTTCGTGCACTCCGGTATTCCTGGCGAAAATGAGGATCCGGGACCAATCGATGTGTGAATGTGGTTTTGAGGAAGGAAGTGTGGATCACATTTTTTTTAGCTGCCCGAATTTGCAATGCTCCCTTTATGATATTCTTTCCCCTGCTATCCCCCTTCCTATTTCCTTCAAGACTATATTGTCGCTAATATACTCCTCCTCAATAAACTTCACCCTCTGTAAATTTATAAAACTCAACAATATTAATCTTTAAAAGTATGCCTGCATTCCATGCTGATTGATGTATCCTCCCCTCCCCTCTTCTTATTTGGTTTACCTTCCCCCTCTTTTTTTTCTGAACATTTGATGCATAAAGATTTGATGATTAGTTTTTGCTATTTAGATCACTACTTGGTGTTTTTTCTTTTCTCTGCAAATTATTAATTAATTATTTTTGAACCGATCACTTTATCTTGAAGTTTATGACACTCCTGGACGTTGACACTGGCAGAGTCGCAGCAATATGCAAGCGGAGCCATAAACCAAGAACTGAACTGAAACAGCAGCACACATCTGACAGCTCGCCCATCTGTCGTCGTTATGTGTTGACAACATGTTTCCAAATGATACAACGCTGTCAAAAGCAGCGAGTTGATACATAATTCGCCATCGGACGGACTTTGATTTCGCTATTCGTTAATATTTGTTTTATGTTAAACAGCTACACGGCCATTGTCACAAACATTACGTATGCGCCGCCAGCAAGTAGGTACGTTATCGTTGTGTGACTCGTGAGCACCGCGCCGGGACGACGCATGCGGTACAAGAGACTTCAACGAAAGCCCTCCACTGTCTGGCGAAATTTCTTCATGAGAGAATTATCAAACAGGCCAGATTACACAATATTTATATGGAAACAACGCTCTTTTATTTACAACTAGCAGCTTGAGTCCTGGTTCCATCCGGGCATACCTGCCTACATTCGTTAACAAATCCTGTAACCCGATAGCAGTGTCAGCCACCTGCAACCGGACCACAGACTTACACAATAGCCAAGAACCATCTGTCTCGGGTCAAAAAATTGGTGATTGCCCCGTGGCACTAGGGGTAGTGCCATGGGGAAAGAAAATTAAGCACTACCAGTAGTGCTACCAGTAGTGTCATTAGTTAAAAAAAAACGGTACTTAACTAAACGTAAAGAAAAAAACACCCGCCTTACCTTTAGCACAAATTAAAATATAGTATTTATTCTGTGCCTTTAGTTAGGTACCGCACCGACTGGACTATAGTAAGCAAATTGATAGAGACGTTCGGAAATGTTTTCGTTTGACTATTCACACTCCTTTCTAAATATTAATACCGAACCTGACTATATACCTACTTAGCAATGAAGACTCAAGGAACATATTAGTTTAATTTTACTAGCTAACTTTACCTGGTATTCGACCGTTACCATTATATTGGGCACTTGTAAATCCATAGTAGGTTTATTATCTAAATAATAGTTCAGAAAATTGGCGTACGATACGTTCCCAGGCGTCTGGTCACGCCGTCACGGTAAAACCGAGCGTCGTCGAGGGCGACCGGCGCCCCTTTATGGATTATACATATTTATAAATGCACGTGGAACCCCGTGGCGGGTACTGACCGTCTCGTGGTCGTGCCATGGCTCGTGCGGTGAGGCGTGCAGTCGGCGCGGCGAGGCGGAGCGGACTGGCCGCCGGGCGCCGGCCGCCGCCAGTGGCCGCCGAGCGCCGGCGCACTCGCGCCGCGCCGCGCGCCGCGCCGCCGCGCCGCCATCCACGCCCCCGGACTGGCTACCGAGTTTTTATCGTCGGACCGGTTCATACATTTTCCGGTCCTGGTGTCGTCTGCCTACCCTAAGCGGGGGTGAGATTCAGATTAGTATACCTACCAATACCTACTTGGTTTTCAATTAGGGTCTAATTGGAGTACCTACTCGCATATCCGCTATTTCTTTTTTAGTTTTTGAAGTACCAGATACCTACCTATCTAATTTTATTTCTAAAATATACTTTAATTATTTTTCCTTCTTCAGTCATCTGTTCATCAATAAGTAAACCGTAACCTACTAGTGTCAGCGCGCGTCGCGCGTCCAACTGAATGCGCGGGGGCGATGGCGGGTGGCGGAGAGGCCCAAGGCGCTCTTGTAGCGATTTGACGTATGCTAATTAATTGTCAATCACTATTGCAAATAATGCCATTTTTTTATAGTCCAGGAGCCACCAATCTTGAAAGCTTCGTGATAAAATTTTAAATAAAAAATGAAAGTTAACACTCAGACGAATAAGATTCGCTTGGTCGGCCTGGATTTAATTGGCCGAAAACATTTTAAATAAATTATATATTATTAAATTTCCATAATTTTCTTCCGTCATCACGGATTTTTGATAATTTTGTGGGAAATTTCATATTTTTTAATCAATGATTTTTAGCCGGAAAGGTCGCGCTACCTAGATAAATGGTGTGATAGGGGGGTAAAATGTATCACGGAAACCTTTTTTTAAGTGAAAAACGGGTAAAAAGTGTTAAACTCGCGTCAGGATCACGTGACCTTTGACCCGTAACCGACGACTTTGTAGGACGACATGACGTCATACAACATTCCTAGCTACAGAGTGTGTATTTTGCTAGGTACGCTAAGAAGCTTCGTAGCTTAGCGGTAAGGGCTTCGACTGTCAGTCCTTATGGTTTTAGATAGTACCGGGTTCGAACCTGGGCTTCTGACATTTTTTGTGATTATTTTTTCTTTTTGTAATATATTAATTTTTGTGATTATTTTTTCTTTTTGTAATTCATTAATTTCTTCTGACAGAAAATAAGTGATAGGTTCTATGATTGGCGCTATATTATAGGTATGGTATGGTATGGAATGGTATGTTGTTTTTATCATTTTCTCTGTATATAACGAAGAAAGAAAGAAAGAAAAAGTTCTCACTGCTGCCGGCACTCCCGGAGTGCAACCCGTTTTCTTTTTTCATTTTACGCGTTTTGATGATAGATTCATAAATATCTTGGTATGCGTGCTTACAAACTGCCGGAAGTATCGCGCATATATGTGGTTAGAGATTATACTGTCATGGATTTAACTTCATTCAAGACATTTCTTTCGGAGTCATGTCTTTCTTCTACCTCCAATTGAAACAAAAGGGAAATATAGGAAAATTTTAATTTGAGTTGATCATATAATAAATGAAGGTTGATCAAAGTCTATGTTCAATTCAAGTTTATTTATCAATAATCATCTACATCATTATCATCAAGATTATTATTTATCTCTTCTTCTGATTCTTCGCTTTCTTCCTCATTCCGTTGGCAACTTAAAATTTCTTCAACTTTTAACGGTGTTGATTGGCCAATGTACCACAATGGCCCAAGTGTACTGGATTCATTCAATTGCCATCCACATACCGTTGGATCGTATAAAATACAAGTAGCTTCATTAGCATTTTGCCACATTATGTAAAAAGAGTATCAGACGGTTTGATAATTTTAAAAAGTTATGAATCCAAGAAAACACGTTCTTTTTTTAAATATTAAACAGCAAATTTTGTCAAATTAATCAATATGTTTAAACCCAGATATTACTGAAACTATTTTTTGTTTGCGATTGCAATGATTTTTGAGTATGTTTTACTTTACTAATATAGTATTATTGGAAAAATATTTGAAAAAAAATCTTTGGTCTGGAAAAGCCGGAAAACAGGTGGCGTTATAACGCCCGGTAGTAAAATCGGCTACCAAAACCAGACATTTTTGGAATGAAACGAAGCACCGAATGCTCGTTGAATGTATTATGTAACGCTTACAATAGTTTATTTATCCAAAAACTCAACATAGATATGATAGGAAACAAATCATTTTTGGGTGTAAAGTAAATGTACTGACATTTACGATACATGAATTTGGTTCTTTTTTTACAAGTAGTTCACAGACAAAGGTAAACCATTTTCGGACTCCTCACTTTTTGAAAATGTACCTTCATAATACAATCTCTGCTGGAGCTCTTAGTTGGGAACCTGTAAAGGAGTAAGGACATTGCAATACATTGCAATTATTATAGTGATTGTAATGAAATACGTAATATGCTCAAAAGCAATATCAAACCTGGATGATTATATTTGTAATGTTACAAATTCTTCATCGCCGGCATCCTCATCTGTTATTTCCGTATTTGGATTTTCCGGTGGAAAAATGGTAATCCCACTGGGCAGGTCGTCATCAGAATCTAAAGTTTGTAATGGATGTAGGACACGACGGTATTTCCATCCACTTGAGCAGTATGACTGAGGAAGTGCCTCCGCTCCGTGTTGTGTTCCCGGCGGTGAGTGGGGTAGCCAGAGCTCACTGGAGGGCTATGTGCTGTCAGTGAGATGACCAAAAGCTTGTCCTGCTATGTCATCTACACTGACAGCACAAAAGCACTCTACGTTTACAGGGTCAGTAGCACGAGTGTGACTCCCCTGGTGTTAAACACGTCCATAGGCCACGGTAAACACTTTCCATCAAGTGGGCCGTGTGCTTGTCTGCCGCCTAAGTGCTATAAAAAAATTTCTTCAACTATTTCGTCGAGGTGCAAAGGTCTTTTCATCAGTGATCTAAAATTTTATAGTAATACTAAATAGACGTAAATTTTACTACCGGGCGTTATAACGCCATCAGTTTTTACAAAGGAAAATTTGAATGAAAACCTGTGATATCTGAACTTATTTTATCTCTAATTTATATTACAACAACAACACTTTACGATATTCTACGTTATAGTATTTATTACATAATTCATGTACTTTAAAACTTACTTATTTGAAGCCATGACGCAAAGCAAATTCACTGTTCTTTTAAAAAATGTCAGAATTTCTAAATAATGCACGCACTGTAACATATAGTACTACCACACTATAATTTTGAATTTAAGATGATCTTTGGTAGTACCTAATAAACATATAAATTTGGCGGGTAGATCTAACACTTGATAAGTGGCGTTATAAAGGACGGTAGTAACAAGTGGGGGTGCTGATGAGTAGTTAGCTATATAAAATAACGACACTTTTGACAGCTAGGAAAACAGCAGACTGAAACGTCGAAATGATCTGAACCCCTAAAAAGCTGTAGGACAAGGTTAGGCAAGCTGTGGCCTTTTCGGAGTAAGAGAAAAAGACCAATAGAAAGTTAACTCTATGTTGCTCTCACTTACTCTTAGAGCAATCTTATGGACCTGAAGAGAAACCGAAGTAGTAGAGTTAGCACTGTGCAGGCCTGCCGTAGGACAACCTCATCTTACGGTAATATGATGTGACGTACCTTTGAGGCAGGTAAATTTTAAATTTATAGAATATAGAAAAAGACGAACTAATGCAAGGTTTCAACCTGAACCAATAATCTCTATCACTCACTCTTTGGAGAAATGTAGACACTGTTAGAAAGCAAAGAGTCGAAAAAAATAATTAAATAGTAATGTTGATGATTATTTATTATATGATTAACTCAAATTAAAATTTTCCTATATTTCCTTTTTCCCATGTGAATTTGTATATAACTTAAAATGTAATGAAGAAACTAGAGGTAGAAGAAAGCAATTTCCTGAATGAAGGTAATATCCATGACAGTATAATCTCTAACCACATAATAAAATCTGATATGCGCGATACTTCAGGCTGTTTGTAAGCACGCATACCAAGATATTTATGAATCTATCATCAAAACGCCTAAAATTAAAAAAGAAAAGTTTCCGTGATATTGGATAAGTTTTAACCCCCTATCACACCATTTATCTAGGTATGCGCGATCTTTCCGGCTAAAAATCATTGATAGGCCGGATTTTTTCTCAAAGATTATGATAATTCTCACAAAATTGTCTGAGATTGATCAAAATACGTGATGACGAAAGAAAATTATAAAATTTAATAATATATAATTTATTTAAAATGTTTTCGGCCTATTATATCTACGCCGACCAAGCGTATCTTATTCGTCTGAGTGTTAACTTTTATTTTTTATTTAAAATTTTAGTAAGCGTGATCACGAAGCTTGCAAGATTGGTGGCACCTCGCCCATTAGAAGAGTCTGGGCAACGGAAGATGAACAAGTCTTTTTACTGGTATACCGCCGTTTGCCCGAATTTTATTTGACCGAATATCATTTGCTATAATAGTCAACAGCCATAATATTATATGACGGATATTCACATGCTAGAAGCTTTGTTTCCCATAAAGTCACTTACCATAACATCATTGTAAGCCCGAATTATCATATGCCCGAATGATCACATGCCATAACATCATTTGCCATCGACATTGGGTGTGTAATGGTTGTTATATCAGGAGAAACTGGATGCAATCGGGATTTTAGGGCACCCCGACTCGGATAGGTTAGGTTAGCGAAGCGAGCGAATAGACCCCGCCATACCCTTCGTGGTTATTTTTTTTTAACCACCCAGAAGCAGTTTGGTTAGGTGCCATTTGAGTTAGGTTAGCAGGTTGTCTATTGTTTACCCGAATTATTATGGCGTTTAAATATTATGTCTAATAATTATTATGGCAATCAAAAATATGACAAACAATACTTATGGCATTCGTATATTATGGTATCTAAGTTTCGGGCACTCGAAAGTATGTCATATGTCTTTTCGGGCAAACAAAACATTCGGGCAAATGCAATTCGGGCAAATGAAATTCGGGAAAATGATGATTATGGCATATAATTTTTCGGGTAAACAATAGACAACCCTTTTTACCTGACTGCCAAGAAGGGTTATGTTTTTCGCGCGTATCTTGTATGTATGTAGGTATGCTTGTAATATTCTTTTCAATATAGTTGCTCATAAAATGGCCCTAATTTTATGAGCAACTGTAATAAAATAACTGTGATTTTTCCATTGCTATAATTTCATAAATGAGTTAGATACATATAGATTGTTTTTTAATTACATTTTTGAGCATAATCGCATTTAATAATGCAAATAAATTAATAAAATGCTTATTGCTTGCTCATTTCATGCAACTTCGTAGATAACTTCCGAGTAACTACCGCACGCTAACACCTATTTAATTTGGCTCGTAAAAGTTTTATCATTCTGAGTGTGTAAAATCAGTGTTTGCTGCAAATTTTGCAATATTTCACGTCATCAAAGTACCTATTTATCGTGGAATTATGTTCACAGTGAATTGGTTTAGACTATTATTTGCATTAAATTCTATATATTCTATTCTATTCTATATAATTAATTCAAATAATTCAATAATAGTAGTTTATGATACTGTTGCATAATAAGGGTTCTTATAACACGAGTGTGTTTTAAAAAAACGAGCCGTAGGCGAGTTTTTTTATATTATCACACGAGTGTTATAAGACCAAGTTATGTACAGTGTCATACACTACTTTATCTACTCTCATACTATAATACATAAACTAATTTATTTTACAAACCAAACCAAACTTTGTTTAATTTAAATGTATAGAACAAAAAAAAATATTCGCGCCAAGGCACAAACTTCGATTGCGAATGCGTGTTTCTTTTTTTCTTCTTCCGAAATGGCGGATTCTTTTTTTAAAGTAGAGGTACAGTCCAGATGGGGATTGTATAGGTGTATCGTTATGATTAAAAAGTTATTTTATGATATAGGTGTCCATACAAGACCTGTATCGTAATAAAACTTTTTTTTTGGCCTGTGCGTAATGTTTGTCATAAGAGTTCTAATTTCAATTTTATAATCTTTGTATTATAGTATCAGAGTAGATAAACATTTTTATCTACTCTGATACTATAATACAAAGATTATAAAATTGAAATCAAAACTCTTATGACACACATTACGCACAGGCCAAAAAAAAGTTTTGTTACGATACAGGTCTTGTATGGACACCTATATCATAAAATAACTTTTTAATCATAACGATACACCTATACAAACTCCATCTGGACTAAACCTCTACTTTAAAAAAAGAATCCGCCGATTCGGGAAAAAAAAAAGAAACACGCATGCGCAATCGACGTATGCGCATTGGCGCGAACATTTTTTTTTTGTTCTATACATTTAAATTAAACAAAGTTTGGTTTGGTTTGTAAAATAAATTAGTTTATGTATTATAGTATGAGAGTAGATAAAGTAGTGTATGACACTATACATAACTTGGTCTTATAACACTCGTGTGATACTATAAAAAAACTCGCCTACGGCTCGTTTTTTTTAAAACACACTCGTGTTATAAGAACCCTTATTATGCAACAGTATCATAAACTACTATAATATTCTGTCACCCACATCGAGTGCCCAAGTGAAGTGTAGTATAAAAACGCGTAAGTGACGCGCTCTGCCCAGCGCTTATGACCTTTTTCTCGCGAACTTGCACATAGTAGTGTTCGGAACGGCTACTTATTAGTATCATGTTATATCGTTCCGTGAAAAAAAAATAACGTTATTTTTTTACGTTCTAATAAAAAATATATCAGAATATCGTGATACGTTACTTTGTAATATAATATAATTATTTTCACGATAAAATATACCTAGATGATAAACTATAAAGTTAAGTGAATTTGGATGCCTTTGATAGGTACCTCTACCGAACTAACAAGAATGCCCTAACAAAAATATGTTTGATCTCTTTAGCTCTTAAACCCCATCTATACTAATATTATAAAGCTGAAGAGTTTGTTTGTTTGTTTGTTCATTTGAACGCGCTAATCTCAGGAACTACTGGTTTGATTCGAGTATGTTTTATTGCAACATACCACTTTCTTTGTTTGTCAATTCCGGAAATCCCCAGTGACTCTGATGCTTACGGTAAATGGAAGTGCCCAGGGTGCATCCCCAAAACAGCAAGAAAGGACTCCCCCTCATTACGAAGCGCTTCTACTACAAGAGGAAGTAAGCGACCAGCTCTCAGTTCTCCACCCAAAATAGCTGCAGTCACTGCTGAGGACGTACGATCAATAGTTCAAGATGTTATAAAGACGGAGTTTGCTGCAATGCTACAAAATATTAACAAAACTATTTTTAATATTATTAATAAGGAATTGGAACCAATAAAAAACGATGTTCAAGAGTTAAAAGAGTCGTTAACTTTCCACACGAGTGAGTTTGAAAATTTTCAGTCTGAGCACGTAGCTAGTATGAACAGTTTGAAGGATTTAAAAAATGAGAATTCACAATTAAAAAATACCGTCTCTGAGTTAAATCTTAGACTGAATTACCTGGAACAGCAGGCTAGCTCAAATAAACTTGAGATACAGTGCCTACCAGAAAATAAAAAAGAAAACTTACTCACAGTGGTTAAGCAATTGGGTTCCGTAGTGGGGAGTGTATTAGAGGATTGTGATATACTGCACTGCACTCGAATAGCCAAACTCAACAAAGCGAATGGCCGTCCCAGATCCATCGTGGTACAGTTCTCATCTCCGAGAACTCGTGATCAAGTGCTAGCTGCTGTTATTGAATTTAATAGAAAGAACCCTAAAAGTAAACTAAGCAGCGCAGATTTTGGACTAGCTGGTAATAAAACTCCGGTTTAAGCTCTTCATGCGGCTACAAGGCTTAAAGCCAAGGAGAAAGGCTATAAGTTTGTTTGGATAAGGAGCGGGAGGATTTTTGTGAAGAAAAACGAAAAAACCGATCCTATCTTAGTTAATAACCTGGACTCTTTGAATAAGATAGTGTAATCTTTACATTTTGTATAAATTTTGCATGCTTTTTGTATTTACCATTTAAAATTCAATCATTTACAAGTTTACTATCAAAATTGTGGCGGTTTAAGGACCAAAACCCACTCAGTATATCGTAACATATCTTGTTGTAATTATGATGTGTTTATTATTTCTGAGACATGGCTCAACAGTTCTGTTCAGAGTAGTGAACTATTTGATGATAATATGTAGTTTATAGAAGGGACAGGGAAACGTCTACAATAACAAATTACTTGGAACGTGATAAGGAAGGGGGAGGTGTTCTTATTGCAATTAAGAGTAAATTGAAATCAAAACGTTTGAAAATTTGGGAAAGTATTTGTGAGGATCTTTGGGTAGTAATCGATGTTCCTGGATCGCGGTCTGTTCGGCAAGTAGTTTTTTGCGCAATATACTTACCTCCTCCGGTACCTAGCTACGTTCTTGAATGTTATATGGACCATTGTAATGCAGCCTTTGAAAATTTTACAGATTCACTTGTGTGTTTAGTGGGAGATTTTAATTTAAGTACTATTGACTGGAATTTAGTAAGAACCTCTTCTACTAGTGTTGTTTTATGTAGCAAATTTGAAAAATTTATAGATTTTATGAATGTCAATAGACTTAATCAATGTAGTGAAATTACCAACTCATTTGGACGTAATTTAGACCTTGTACTCTCCACAAATGCATTAACTAGTGTAAGCCAATCGATCAACCCTATAAGTAAAGTTAGTGACCTACACCCCCCTCTAGATATTGACGTTCCTCTGAATATTGAAGCAAGTCTTCCTTAGTGTGCCTAAACCTAGACCTAATTTTCGCCGAGGAAATTACCAATCGGCTAAAGTGGCACTCCAGGAAGCTAACTGGGACGAATTATTCAGGGTGACGGATAACGTTGATGAGATGTTAGATGTTTTCTATGAAACTCTCCTTTGTTCCCGTTGTGTCACACCATTTTGTGTAACACTGTTACCCATTGGTAAAAAAATTACCGATTAGTAACACTGTTACTCAATGCCACATTTTTTTCCCTTTGAGTGACAGTGTTACTCAACAGAACGCTGTGTTCCAAGGTCGACGGAGCCCCGCTACGCGGGGCTCCTACTTCTGGGTGGTTTATAAAAAAATAACTACGAAGGCCTAATGCGGGAGCTTCGCTACGCTCCGCTCCCGCATTAGCCTTCTAACCTAACCTATCCGAGTCGGGGTAATCTGAGTTGGGGTGTTAACTATATTGTAAATTGATGAAAGATTCTGTCGTCGGTTCACTCATTATTTAATCGTACATGTATATATAAATAATGATTTTACACTAGAATGTGTTACTTAATGGGAACAAAAGTATTTTGTTGAGTAACATTGTTACTCAAAGTGAAAAAAAAATGTGGCATTGTGTAACAGTGTTACTAATCGGTAATTTTTTTACCAATGGGTAACAGTGTTACACAAAATGGTGTGACACAACGGGAACAAAGCTGACTCTGTGGCAAAAATTAAATCTGTCCTCTTGGGCTTACTCGATTTGGACTGAACTGTTTTTTAGTAGTTTATTGTTCATTTCAACTATTAGAAGAACTTGGTTTTTTAATTTTTTTTAATTTTTAATTACTACTTTTACTGAAGATAATAATATGGTGTAGTGTAGTGATAGCTTACTGTTTGTAGATTTTATAATATTATACATGCGGTGTTTACCTTTAATTAATTGTAACATTATTACTTGTTGTTTTTTTTAAATGTTTTTGTTGTAAGTCTTTATGTTAACAATTGTTGGTAGACCTAAATAAATAAATAAATAAATTTCAACTTGTACGTGTTTAATCAGTTTAATAAACATAAAAAACCGACTACAAAAACTGAAAAGTATGAAATAACTTAGGAGAAAAATTACAGAATTTACAGATTTACTGATCTGTTAGAAGTCGGTGCCTAGGCCGAGAGGGCATATTTATTGATTCCAGCAGGGCTAACATGCGCGCGTCGTCAAATATCTCGAATCGAGATGAGATATCATCTCGAATCTTCTCGAGCGAAGTAACGCCGACATATTTTGTCGCGTCAAACTTTTTCAATTGTTGTCTATGGCATACTCATTTTTTAAACATTTATCCGATAAAATCGGCCCCATACGGCCATTTGCTCGAAAGCACAGACTAGTTAGGCATGTTAGGTATGAAAAAAAGAGAAAAAATAGTGCAAACATTACATGGTATCGAATTATTGACATGACATGGTATCGAATTTTTTTTCTTATATTCGTGATCAGCGACATCAATTAATGCGAAAAGACACGTAACAAAGGAAATGTCATTAAGGTCGAAAATGGCTTGCAGTCGCTGTTTTAGTCCAAAATGAACCGAGCACAAAAAATGTTTACATGAGATAACTTCTCGTCGACCAAATGAAAGACGGGAGACAAAACATTTTAATTTAAAAAAGAGAAAAAATAGTGCAAACAATTTTCGACCTTATTGACATGACATGCTATCCATTTTTTTTCTTATATTCGTGATCAGCGTCATCAATTAACGCGAAAAGACACGTAACAAAGGAAATGTCATTAAGGTCGAAAATTGCTTGCAGTCGCACAAAGGTACTAAATTTTGATCCAAAATGAACCGAGCACGAGAAAAGTTTACACGAGATAACTTCTCGTCGACCAAATGAAAGACGAGAGACAAAACATTTTAAATGTCAAAATTCGAGTAAATAAGGGCACGTATGTTACAATTTGCAGACACTAAGTAGAGATGATTTCTCGTAGTCGAGTTATGGCGACATCTGACAGATCGCCATGAAATTTGCCATGTTACCAACAGTCGATATCGACATAAAACGGCAAAATGCCTCGAGATAGCTATCTCGTGGCGCGCATGTTAGCCCTTCATGCTACCAACAGTCGACATATCGACATAAAACGGCAAAATGCCTCGAGATAGCTATCTCGTGGCGCGCATGTTAGCCCTGCAGCATAGTAGTTCAGGCACCACAAACGAAGTTGGCACCGACTTCTAACAGAACAGAGAATCTGTAAAATCAGTTATTTTTGTTGTTGATTGAATTTGTTGAAACTTCTTGATGGAACTTCATTTTACTACCTTTATATATAAGAAAACACTATACAAGTTCCACACAATTATATTTAGTTTTATCACTGTTTAGTATTTGATTTATAATATTACGACATGTTTCGAATAAATCATCGTCAGGTAATATATTTATTTTGAATGAGGGTAATTATTAAAACTTCATGCTCTTATTCGATTGAAGGGACCAAAGATATAAAAAAAAGTCACTGGATGTACCTTAGAGAGTACTTGAAATTATATACTTACATTTTAATGAATTTAAATAGTTTGAATAATACAATTATTAAATATGAGATTAGATGTCAAAATATTTAATGAAATGTCCAAAATTAGTTAAATATGTCAAAATTAAGGTGAATTGGTCAAAACTGTACAAAATAATTCAATAATGGCGAGGGAGATAAATCTTTTTGTTCATTCAATATACCATTAGGTTGCCTGTGCTTTAGTTTATTTACCTCCAGTGCCTCCAATGCGTCCAGCTTCCTATCTTTACCACACGTGTGTAGTATCTTGACATTATGCTTGGGGTCAAATTGATGGTTCTCGCTTATCAAGTGATGTGCAAATGTAGAATTGGATTTACTTCCTTTCCAGCTTCTTATGTGTACTACAGAATTAAAGAACACATAAGAAGCTGGAAAGGAAGTAAATCCAATTCTACATTTGCAGATCACAGAGTCACTGGAGGTAAATAAACTAAAGCACAGGCAACCTAATGGTATATTGAGGCCAGGAGGCCTGGAGGGCCAGACTGAAAGGGATGGCCCTCGGTCAGTTGAGGTGCGAGGGGTATGTCGTCTGACAACCTCACCTTCGGCCTAGCAGAACAACCCACAGGGACGGCGTGCTGTTTAGTCGGTTCGAGTCCGAAATAACCTCCCCCTCCGGCTCAAAAAAAAACCTGCAGCCGCACTCAGCGCTCCCGTACCGGGGAGTTCCACCGGTCTGTCATTGCGCACTAACCTCATTTCGAGATAATTGAGATTTAAGTTCATTGACACTATTTATTGATTTATTAACTTAATATTTGCACGCTCTATGGAGCAGAATATGCTGTACCTACTAGTACTAAGATATCTCTGTAACCATATTCGAAGCAAATAAACGATTGATTTGATTTGATTTCGGTATCTAATGTTGTTTTTTCATTTAATTGTATTCTTTGGGTAAAATCTAATTTAAATACATGTATTGTGAGCTTGTATCGAGTAAGCCTCAACATTCCTATATGTAATATCTACTCCAGGCAAACGTTCAACATAAATTCTCTTTTATTTTACCTATTGATTATGGTTCTATGGTTTATTTTTTGTCGCCAGAAAAGGCATAGGTAAAGGCATACACACAGGCACCGGCTTTTGTTTTTTTCACGTTGAGTACATAATATTATGTTATGATTATTATTTAACTGAATATAATATATTATAGTGAATAAATTGTTATAGATTACTAGATATTCACAAAAACATAGGCCTGGATCATTCTTTGAAAATAGAATTTTGTATGGAATCCGGCGCATAGGCCATGTAATAGTAGATTGTTAACCAAGGGTGGAAAGTGACCCATTTCACCTGAGATATTTTGGTTTGGCGCTCTCACTTCGTTCGAGTGCCAATAGTTCGAGGGCGAAATGGGCAATTTCACCCGAGTTAAACACTGTACTTTTCATTTTCGAATGTTCGAAGGAAGAGAGAGACGATATTCTTAGCAATCCATGGATTCTGCGTGCGGGTGCCGGGTCCATCGCGTTGCTGAGTTGGGAACTCGGGACAGTGCCTGGGACTTGCGACCCAAGTGTAGGTTTAGAAGGGGCCCCTTTTGTTGATGTACATCAACACTCACCTTCACTACCCAAGTTCCCCTCCATGCCTAACCAAATTTGATGCGAACCTACTAGTGCCGCTTTAGACATTCTTCCTAGCAATGAGCTTATTGTAGCTCTCGATAGGCCTAGATCTTTAAGTAGGTTGTAGAGAGATTTTGCTGGTATACCTCTCGCTCCCACTTCTACTGCATACAAACTACCACGTAACCGTTTTTGATTAATTCGTTTGTGAGATCATAGTATTTAATTTTTTTTAGTGTGTGGTCCTTCGGTATATTTGTTTCCCACGGTACAGTAAGTTCCACAAGGACCACATATTTAGTCACTTTTGAATAAAGAAATATGTCAGGTCTAGATGACGAAACCTCAACATCCTCCGGAATTTTATAGTGCTTTTCATACGTGTCGATTAGGAGAGTCCAATCTGGAGCAGTATCTAAGATTGAATAAGGTTTGTTCCTGGATTTTATGGATGAACCTTCAGACACAAAGTTGATATGACGTCTGTTACTAGTCAATCCCTTTTGGGCTCTAGCTACTACCAGATTTATTGCTTCGCGTATGATGAAAAGCAATAAGGTGGCGGCGTGAGTATTGGCCTCTATCGAGAAGCACCCTACATCTTACTAATAATGTGTCTAGCCGTCCCTATTGCCTCACCACACGTATAATATTATTTTTCTGTGGCCTTCCCCCACCTTACCAGGTTGGTCTGGGAGGGTCATCTGAAAGGCGTTACGATAGAATTTTAACAGGGCCGGCGACCACTCATATAATATCAAGGTGCGCCACTTTAAAGCCATCGGTATACAGAACTCTCCCATTGCCAACCATTCGTTTTGGATTTCCAAATTCATCGCGTGCACTCGATATTTATCCTTTTCGTCTTGCTTCAGAAAGGACCTAAGTATGTCCTGGTCCCTTTCCGGCTCTCGTACTCCCAACCCCACCCTGTTCGACTGTGCTCCTATCATGAATCGTTTATGGAATATGAGTCTAGATTCAAGCTCGGACGCGCTATTATCTTTCGGGAGTGCCCTGACTGTGTCATCTTGGGATTTACCTAAGATGTGGGCTTTGGTGACTCAAAGGTGTTTATAGAGCTCCGATAGTTTCTTTAATTTCATCCTTTTGATTTTGATGATTTTGATCACTAAATAAAGCAGAGGGATCAGCAGAGTGCGCTAGTCCAAACCACGATTTTAGTGATTTTATGACAGTTGCATCTATTTTCGCGAGTAAGGTTTTGCCGAAATCATATACCAGGAAAGGCCAAGTTAGACGTGATGTTAAGTAGTTGTCATAATAGGTATAATCAAGCTTTTTTGATATTATTCAGTGGAAGCTGATCTTTCTTATTTAGGTCATTTATAAACATATTGACAACTTCATCTAAGGATGGCGTCCTTGATGATCTAATAGTAGTTTTTATTTGAATTAAATCTTTAAGCATTTTTCATGCTAAATATTGAAATCGAATAAAGAAAAAAAAGTGAATCGGTCTAGGCGGGGCTTGAACCCGCGATCTTTGCCTTACTTTCCCTTGAAATTTCTGGCAAACGGTTTTCGACTACTGTATTTACCTAGTTTTTTTATAACCGAATCTAGGGTCAACATTTCAGAATCGGTTGAACTATTTTTAAGCGAAAATTATTCTACAAAACCAAGATTTTTAATTTCGGCACAGCCTACAGAGTTAGTATCCCGCCAAATTATATTATAACTTTTAAAATCGAACATAGGTACCGCGTCACTGCTTCGTGCCATTCCGCTTAATAGAAGAAATAAAAATGGTATTTAGTTATATTTTATAATAATTCACACTTACTGTGTATATATTATACACAAGGCCGCAGCTTTTTATTTAATTTAAATTGTTTTCTTTTATTATGTAAAATTGTTTCTAGCAGACGATGTAACTAAATTTTGTTCTATTTTTAAAGTTCATTCCCGCCCTAGGGAGGAAAGCTTTTACTATGAGTCTATTCCGGCCTAAGGTGGGAAGCAACGTTTTCCTCCCGGTACTTGCGTTAGATATAACTTGATATTACTTTCCGAGTATGAGAAATGAAAAGAAATTTGCAAAAACGTTTCAGAGGTTACTGATGCTGGGAATGAGTATTATTTTTATTTTCATTAGGAAAGCAATAACTGGCTCACCATCACTACCTTCCAGATCATCGATGATTCAATCGTTTCCCTTTGGTTTCTTATAATAACCGATGAAATCATTTATCATTATTATTTAGCAGGCAGGCAGACGTGGCCCGTGGGCGACTGATGGTGCCTGTTTTCAGTTTCCCCTTTTTTTTCTTTCTTTAGGTGGAATATTATTTGAAGTCAGAAGTTGTAGGCAGTTGGAGCCCTTGATAGTTCAAAAGTGATCTAACTGCAATGCTTCGATATCAGCTTTGGGTTGTGGTGGTCAGATGGCAGTAGCTTCACGGAAAAAAGTCGAAGTTTAGCCAAAATCTGCAGTTGGACTTATAAAAGCGTACCCCAGACTCAGAGAGGCGCAATATTCGACCTCAATCGTTCCAGCGCGAAGGCACACCTCTTTCGCATGATAGGAGCAAAGCAAAGCTGTCAACGTTCGCCCGGGCCAGCATGCTGGACGCACTGCAACAACGTGGCAAGCCCATCAGCACCCTGAACGCATTATTATATTGGATACGCAGGCCGCAGGTGTAGGAAGATTGGTAGTAGGGCTTAGCAAGCGTCTCCTTCACGACAGCCGTACACCGAGCAAGTTCGCGAGCCAACTTATTATCTACATCGGTCGGACAAACAACGACCTGCGTTCCCTCTCAATGTCCGGCCGGATTATCTTGAAGTTGTCCGTGAGTCAGTACCTACCCTAAATATTTGAATTTGTTCTCCCTGTTCGGCATATTATCGCTCAAACAAAGATCTCGTACTAAATTATAACATTTAGTGCCCGCGTTGAATAGCTACTATACATACATTCACATACGGCACATGGGCCACTGCATACGACTCACACATGCTAAGCAATCTCCTCATGAAGCTGATTGAGGGGCTCAGTAACGCCATGTCATTTGGGGTGATTGAACTACAGGACTTATAGGATTATAGGAGCGAGCGCACTGCGAGAGCGAGCGTAGGCCACGGTAACCACTTTCTATCGGGTGGGCCGTGTGTTTGTCTGCCACCTAAGTGGAATATAAAAAAAATCGCACCCAGCTCAAAGTTAGTAGGATTGTTCAAAACACCACCATCAAATGAAATCTAAAAAGTTCTCAATCGATTAAAACAACCTGGATTTATTATTGAAGGTCACAGGTCACAGAAACGTGTTGTTCGCGATTTTCAGCAAAATGGTAATTAAGTACATAGATACTTACCATATAGTCACGCCTTTATTTCCGGAGGGTTAGGCAGTGGTGACTTAACACCCACATTTCACCTATTTGTATTCGATCCCACGTGGTGAGCCTATTGTCTATTCTATTGTATTGTCCCAGGGGTGAGCCTATTGCCGTATTCCGGGCAGCATTGTTTATTGTGCGAATATGCGGCGGACAAGTTGGGGACACCGTGGTCCCCACAGCCCCACACCCGAACCCCGACCCCCCTTACCAGCTGGGGGGTTTATCCGTAGGTATTTTGCGCACGATAAAGGTAGGTAAAAAGGTAGGTACGTGTCTACTTTATAGCTCTCCTGCTTCTAACGCCACTGGATATTATATCATGACTGTATACTACTACTATTATATCATTATGGCACTGTGCCGGTGTAGGTACCTATAGCGTCACAGCTGGCACACAGGCACTGTTTAAACAAGTGCAGTCAACTACATTATAGACGTAAACACTTCTTATAACTCTATGCTTCTAATGGCTACTTAATAGCGCTGCGTCTCCAGATAGTGTAGCCGTAGCGCATACAAGTTCATCGCGTCCTCGTCCGTCGTCTCGTGGCCTCGCCACGTCGGTGTCGGGTCGTGCGGCGCCGCGCCGTGTGACCACCGCTGCACTAGTCAGTAGGTACCACTCCCGCACCGCACAGTACAACACACCTCGCACTCGCACACCTCACTCGCCCACACGTTATCTAAGCAGGCCCTGCTTGCATGACACGCTCGCTCGCTCGACTCGCACTTAACTCCAATAAAAACTGACTTGTTTAAAACGAAATGTCACCGCGCATCGGAGTAATTATAGTTACGTAGGTAGGTGTAATATTCGCGATAAAACAATCAAATAAGTTTTGTTTTTATATTAGGACATGTCAATTTGACTTCACTTCGCCTGATGGTAAGCTGAAGGCAACGTCTCAGGCAGGAAAGAGGGTCGCCATTACATACACGCACCATGTTAACAATGGGTGTGTAATGTTAGGTATAATAACAAATGTTCTAATTTCACTTGAAATAACGTTCATCTCTCCTATATAAAAATAAGTCGGGTTTTCCTTCCTGACGCTATAACTCCAGAACGCACGAACCGATTTCCACCGTTTTGCATTTGTTGGAAAGGTCTCGGGCTCCGTGAGGCTTATAGCAAAGAAAATTCAGGAAAACCGACATTCACGCGGGCGCAGCCGCGGGCAACAGCTAGTATGATATAATTTTTATATGCTATAATAAAGTAACCTAAACTCATATGACCTTATGTTTTATATCATCTAATATTCCTATAATATAATAACATTTAGTATAACGTTCATTTTATATAAAATTCATTTAACCTAATGTTTTTTTGACCTATATAATAGCTCGACGGAGCCCCGCTTCGCGGCGCTCCTACTTCTGGGTAGTTTATAAAAAAATCCACGAAGACTACGGCGGGAGCTCCGCTTTGCTTCGCTCACGCCGTAGTCTTCTAACCTAACCCATCCAAGACGGATTGCTCTGAGTCGGGATATTAATCATAATTTATTTGGGCCTTACAATATTCAGATTTTCTAAATTATATTAAATGTTATTTAGAGATTATGAGTATTATAGTAAATGAATAATATTCTGAATTAATATTATGTCAAATGCGCATTAAAGGAAACGTTCATTATATCATAAGAAGGCCGGTTTATTCCTTGCGCAAAGGATCGGTATTGCCATTCAACGTGGCAATGCCGCCAGCCTTCTGGCCACCCTCCCAGTTGACGTCGATGGGGAGGAATTCTTTGACGCCTAAACCTGCAGGTTTGTATATATATATTTTTTTAATTTTAATTTAAGTAGTTTTAATGTACATATTTTTAATAATTAAATTATTGAAATCGATTCAACATCGATAAACAATTTCATAGGAAATTAGATAAAATGAAATTACATTAACAATTCATTATCTCAATTGATCGCTATAGTAAACAAAGGTATATTAACTGAAATAAGGTCAAGTGAACGTTAGATTTTTTGTTAAATTATTATATCAACCGTTACACACCCGTTAACAATGGTGGCACTCAGCTTGACGGCCTCATCAGATGCTTTTTCACGCCCCGCTTAAAGGACCCGGGACTGTAGGAAGAAGGAAACACGTGAGCTGGCAAGGAGTTCCAGGTCTTAATTGTGCGACATAGAAAAGAGTCACCGAACCGCTTGGTTCTTGAAGGAATGTTCTGCACCGTATGCGGGTGACACCTAAGCCCTGTACATGTTGTCCTGTATAGGAAAGGAGCGGGTGGGACTAATTGGAATAGCTCCTCTGAATATTCACCATGGTAGTATAAGAATTATATTATATTATCTGTGATGGTAGAGACGGTAAAATACTATCAAGGAAGCAACATCTCTATCAAAGCAAAGGCTCGGGGGTACTCTAGGAGCTCTTCGGGATTGGGTAGTGCCACAGGGAAGTCACCACTAGTGGTGATCATCATTTTTGCGAAAAACTATGATCATCGGCTTTAATCATTTATCATACACGCTTCACAGTTTCTTTCTTTGGGTGCCTAGTCCGTAAGCGGTATGTATGTATGTGTGTATACCGTTAGAGTGCAAGATCCCATAATGGCGTGGCGGTAGTGAACGCGGCCGCTACGCAGGAGGCGCGGGTTCGATTCCCGCTCAGTGCAAATATTTGTATGCATGAATATGGGTATTTGCATTGGTCTGGGTGTTTCTATATATAATATGTATGCATTTACAAAAAAATTGTATCTAAGTATGTTTATCCGCATTCTATATTTCATAACACAAGTTAGTTAAGCTATGCTTACCATGGATCTAGTTAGCTTTGTGTGAAATGTTGTGGAATATTTATTTATTTATATTTTTAAGTGAGGAATTTTAAATAAAAAGCTCATATTCGCCATTTACCCAATTAGTTTGCATAGTAACGGTTGATAAGTGCTTTTACCAACTCTTTTTCTGTTATTTATTTGTACTTCCTACAGGTAATATATAATTCTTGTATTTACTAAATAACAATATGATGAGATTTTTGTTACTAACACTTTATGGTCTTATTGGTCTGAAATAAAGATTATTATTATCGTTTCTCTAATCCATAACTCTGGGAACTTGGGCCGTAAGGCTTATGGAATATCGTAGAACAAGAGCTGCTCAACATTACCATTTTCAAATATTGGCATAAATTAATGTATGGTTGCTCTGGCCAGCCTTTCCAGCGCCTTTTTACACTCCTTTACCATAGTGTGACCGAAGTGGTCTCTATCTTGCCTAGGGCCTTCAGCGTCATTTGGCTATCGCTGTAGAGTGTGACCTTCTCGGCATTCAGGTCTTTTGTTATTTCTGCGCACTCCTTGATGGCAAAGATTTCTGCTTGGAATACACTTGCGTACTTGCCCAGTGGTATTGAGCTGTTTATCTCTGTCCCGTCATCGCATTTAATGTGCACCCCGGAGCCAGAGAGCTTCATTGTTGCCTTTCTGGAGCCGTCTGTGTAACAGATAGTGCCGTCTGTGTTTATCTTCCAGGTCCTAGCTATACATATAACCAAAGTTAATGTGTGTCTTTGGCAACGTGAACCTGTGTCCAATGCCGCATAATAGCACGGTCCACATGAAGCCTTGCCGCAACACACTGCAAGAGGCTGTTGGGGCTGCCCCGCACACGGTCGATCAATTATCTACATGCCATAATCAGTGTATAAGAGATTGATACACGAAGAGAGTATTATTCTTAATTCTTAATTCTTTATTGCACACACACAGTACAGAGATTATACAAAAAACATTCTAAGGAATATGTACAAAGGCGAGCTTAACTCAAAATGAGTTCTCTCCCAGCAAACCTTTGAGTTTTTTATCAATTTTTTATCAATATTATTTTATTTTATTATTTTATTATCAATAATTTTACTATATTACCCATAGCACAACTTTCCGAAGAGACGCAGGAATCTCACAATAAAACCTAAAAAAAAATGTAGGCTACATCATGCAAGAAAATGTTCTAGATTGAGTACTAATGAAGACGTATTGCATACATTCCTATGGTTACGTATCATCATATCTAAAGTTATTTCAACTATGTTCAAGATAACTACGGTTGATTCACATATGGTCATAACGCATTATTGGTCGCCCGACTACTGGTTCATACACAAAATTTCGAATAAACTAAAATTAATTGACCTAACGGACGATTAATATAATGTTCATTTAAGATATTGGACATGTTGACTATGTTTGAAATACATACCTAATTAATGGTCGATTCGCCCACGGTTTATTAATACTACGCACCGGATTAATTCTAAAGTGGTCGGTAGTTATAATTTCATTTAATGTTAAACGTAGGACCTACTATTACTTAGTCTATGGTTAAGCTGAGTACAAGTTGTGATTAACATTGAATTATGACTGAAAACATTGTGAAATTATTAAAATTGCAAAGGGGAGGAGTAAAAGTGTATCAAAATATGTTGAGAATAGACCAGGAAGTGACAAAATTTATTGGAAATTTGAAATACACAAATGTACTGCAAATATCATCACAAATGTTTTCACGGATATTGAAACGTTGTCAGTTCTAGCATGTAGTGGCGAACATAACCACGAAGGTATTCCGGTGCGTGCTGACGTTGCTTATAATATTCAAGAGTTGAAATGTAAAATTCGCGTTTCTCCGATAGCTAAGACTTGTCAAATGGTGCAACACCATTTGGCATCTACTAGTGCTGGTGGACATTTCAACTAAAATTATAGCGCGGAGGTTTGACTACAAAATATAACTCAGATCGCACATTTAATATCGAGATCAAGTGTATATTGGTATTGCATTATCTACACTCTGCTAACATTTTGCCATGTACTTCAACGACTTAATTAATACAATGTCCGACGATGCCCGCAAAATAGCCGATTGGTTTGATACTAACTATGTGAATGGAAGAAATAATCAGTCACCTATGTACAATCCGAACTTTTGGAGTCTGTGTCACGACAAAAAAATACCACGCACTCAGAATAGTGCTGGAGTCTTCCGCCAAAAATTTAATAACCGCATCCGGCCAGCAAGCCGAAGCTGTGGTAGTGATCGCCAGATCCATCTGCGACGATAAGGTCGCGTGGGACCGCCGGAGCCCCGCAGCGCCAGAGCCATGACAGAAGCCATGCTAGTTGCATGATTGCTTGCATGCTGCATGCCTGCTTGCATGCTGCATACAGCATGCATGGCTTCTGTAACGGCTCCGGCGGTCCCACGCGACCTAATCGTCGCAGAATGATCTGACGATCACTACCGCTGCTCGTTAGAACCACCTGCTAGGGCACCGGGTAGGGCAGACGTACGTACGTACGTAGAACGTAAATTTCTGTCACAAAGTAGTAGTATCAATAAACCGTAGGTGAATCGTCCATTATTTGTTTCGACCAGTAGTTATTACAAATATATGTGAAACGATCTTAAGGTGTTTTAAGCAGTAGTTTTTTTGTCCGTAGTTGTCTTGTAAATAGTTAAAATTACTGTAGTTATTATAATACGTAACCCATTCCTATATACTTCGAATCCATATTACAAGTATTCGTAAACTATACGAAAAAAATAATTTTCATCTGGTTTGAGATGTGCAAATGGGTATAAAGCTTGTTTCAATGTATTCAGCATCAGTTGGGTTTATTAATTTTAATTTAATTTATTTTATTTTTTAATTTTTAGTTCGGTCATATTCGTTTTTGTAATTGTCTTCTTCTTTTATATTAATTGTATATTAAATACAATGCCCCTATTAATTTTACTATTATTACGCGAACAGAGAAAATTAATTACACATTTTGAGAGAACTTGTACTTTTTGTAATTAATTATTCTTACACAATATTTTTTTACTACATTTATTAAATGAAAACATTATTTTGTGTATTCATGTTGCATAAAGAGATGGACAGGAGACTTTCAAAAGAAATCACTCCTTAAATACATGCGATAGTAAAATATTTATGAGTATTTGTACCGATTTTCACAATGAAGCGCGGGTAAGCCCGTGAGTCGTCATTAGTTTCTATTCAGTTAAGAAGCATATTCTGGTCCATGTCTGTTGCTGTGTTGCTGACGTCAAACGGACACTTTGTCATCTGCTATTACGTTTGCAGTCGGACGGAGAATAGCTCTGTCCCTTAGGCGCTCAACTCTTGAGATAGGGTAGCTCAGTTTTAGTCCTGGAGGGGCTGACTGAAACATAACGACGTTAATATCTTTCTCTTCTGAAAGATATTAACGTCGTTTTTTCACCCAAAGTTTGAATTTCTCTAAATTCTTTCTCGGCGTTTACCTAGACCTTAGTGGCATAGACAAAACCTGTCGGAGGTCCAGTAATTTTTTGCATAAAAATGCAAACCAATTAGTATGCTCAGTATTATATATTAAGTATTATTATTAAATTTATATTATTTATTTAATTTATTATTAAGTATTATTATATTTATAATTAATTAAGGTAGGAAAAAGTGAAACGCTCAAGCAGGACTTGAACTCGCGACCCGTGCCTTACGGGGGGAATGCTCTGAACATTGAAGGAAGAACCTCGTCTGAGGAGTTCCAAACTCTTCTATACCACCGATGGAAGCCATCTACCGATATTCGTACTAGCTATGGGAGATAATGAATAATGTTACAATCATTTTTAAATATTTTTTTTGATTACTTTGTTTTTTATTTATTGGATTTGTTTGTTACACTGGGTGCTCTAAGTGGACTACACCGTACGGCGTACCTAGTAGGTAGTTCATTTCCCAGGTCCCAGCTGAGCTGGCACCTGAGTACGCGTCGGTACACCGTCCATTACCGGACGAGGCTCTCGCGCAGGCAATACTCTCGACATTAAGAAGAAAGAAAGAAGAAAGCAAAATCATTTTATCTTAGTCAATCAAGAAATGAAAGAGAAATTCTTGGCCAACATCGCGTCGTGCTAATGGAGGTAATTAGCACAACGTTACATTGGATTAGGCCAATTAATTGTTAATTCATTAACAAATTACATGTCATCGGTTGACAAGAATGTGGCACTAATGTGGGTAGGCACCTCATGCCTTTAGTTCTAAGCTGAAATTAGCTGCGCCCAACTTGTATAAGGACGAACAAGGCCAGAGCCGAGTCGAGCGAATAATTAGTATAACGTTACCAAATATTGACCTGAACTGAGGCTGCAGACGGCGCGCGACGGGCGTGGGCCATGGCGACATCCGATAGCGCCATTAACGGTAGCTGTTGTTTGCGTGGGCCACTAATCGCATCAGTCACTCAAGGACCTGGAGCCCATCACGAGGGGGCCATCGCGACAATGGAGGTGACCCTGGGCCAGCCGGGGGCGAGGGTAGTACCTCAAAGACATGAGACGGTGCGGTTTCATTCAGTTCGAGTTTTCATATAGCTGAGAGGATTCCCGTATGAAAATAAAGTTTTGGGGTACAATAAACAGCAAAGTGCACAAACACACAGTTCAGTCTGCGTCTGACTTGTGTCTTACTAAGTACTTATATATTGTGTCGGTAACAACAGACTACTCTAATAGTTTATTAACTGTTTACTGTGCAGTCTGTGTGCTTGTTAAGGCAACGGGTAGTGCCATGGGGAATAGTAGATTATGGTATAAGTGTGTAAAGTTGGTGATTGCCGCTAAGGCGATATTGAGACTTATTTCTATGGCCCTGACTATGAAAACATTTGAAAATGAGATTGCTAACAGCTTTACTTTTTACCCGACTGCCAAGAAGGGTTATGATTTTCGCGTGTATCTTGTATGTATGTATGTATGTTTGGAATTATTCTTTATTACCCCATATCTTCTGATCCACCGTACAGATTTCAATGATTCATGTCTCAAATGAAAAGTATTTATTGCCCAATTGTTCTTAGGTACATAAAATAGGAACAAAAGCTACCTATAATAGTTATTGGCGCCAAAATGATTGTTAAAAAAAACACAAATTTGTCGAGTGGGTTATCAAAATGAAGAAAATTAGAAGACAATTACAAAAATAATTATTTCAAAACTTAAAAGAATAAAATAAAATAACTTATTAAAAAAACCCGACTGATGCTAAAAAGATCGAAACAAGCTTTATAGCGGTACCCATTAATATTCATCTAAAAAAATAAAAAAGCCTTTTATTTCTCGCTTTCCAAGTTGCATGCACGCTTGACAAAATTAAGATCTTTCACGAGTTGTCTAATCTGTAGCCCATCAAAAATACTAGCTTTAAATTTTCTGTAGTCTTAATCCCGGAAACTTGCGTGAAAGAAAATTGAAACATTCACTACTTTTGTCAAGCGCCTTCAGCCGCTGTTTCATTACGCCCACTTTAATACGATGATGCGGTCTCGGCTAACTAAAGGCATGTTTATAACAATTGTTAGCTCTTCTCGCACTGGCCAAACTTTTTGTGACCAATGGTGTTGTTTGTCACGACTGTCCCAGGGACACATGATACAAGGGAACTTCGTGATCCTCCTTAATTGTTGACCTAAAACAAAGTTAACCACTTTCAGATCAACACAAATGACTCATTTGTGATCTTGATACTTAATTTTTTCACCTTAGAAACATTTGCGTATTGGGTGAATTTCCCAAATGGCTTTTTTTTTTGTCTTCGGTGAAATTAGTATTTGAAAAAAGGAATATTGTTCTGAATTATTTTTTTTAGTATTCAATAGGTAGTTATTGGGTTGTGGCAAAAATATATTTTGGCTAGAACTATATATAAAGGTAGAAATAAATACATAAACCTCTATTTTTTTCACATCGGTGCTGTCCCTCTACTTTTTTTACAAACAAAAAAGCTTATACTCTAATAAAAATAAGTAAGTTAGGTATATAAATTATTATATTTCATAGAATATTAGTTTTCTTAGTAATATATGGCATATTTTATTACATAATTAACGCTTATTTTTACTGAGAGGCACAAACGTACTTGTCCTGCCAAATGTTCTCATATCGCTGGACAAAAGTAATTTACACCTAACTTTACATCGACGGGTCCGACAGTGTCCCCACCCCAATTTTATTTCTCTAGTTAGTGCTTGCTAGTGCGCAGTCAGGACAGATGGGTGTCAAATCGCTGCATATTCCAGCCAATAACGCATGTATGCCATTTAAGTTGCTCCCGGACAATTATTTTATACTATCGGTGGTTGCATCTTTCTAGAGTAATGAGCAGTTTTATTATTGTTATTTGGTTCTAATAGGGGTAGTAAGTGAATTAGCTTCATTGACTGTTGTTGAATTTATCCTAGATATTATGCATTTTTGCTAATTTTCTAAAAAGTGTGTAATTTCTCACATCGCTGTTCTCATATCGCTGTTATCGGTGGTCTTTATTACCACGGATATGATAATTTACACCGAAAATGATAAGAAAAAATCAATCGGTGTCTTACATCTAATATCGGTGTTTTGATTCATGATCAATGCACAGTTTTATCACATCGGTGGATTGCTTCATCATATCGGTAGATCATTTTATCATCTCGGTGAGTCGTTTTATCATATCGGTAGATTTCGAGTTATTTCGTTAAGTACTTATACAAAGAAAAAATAGAACATACATATAAACAGTATGTGTTTACAACACACTTTCATCCCTTATTCCCCCCCTCCCAACCCTCTTTTTTGCGACAAAGGGTTACCTATGTTAGTCCCCAAGCTTTAATCTATCTCTGTACCAAATTTCGTCAGGATATCGTCAAAAATGACAAATTTTCATCCCAATGCCATATTCCTCCCCTTCTACCCCCTTTTATGCGATCATAGGTAGCCTATGTCCGTTCCCAAGCTTTAACATATCTCTGTACCAAATTTCGAAAATAATGACATTCATGGCCCCACTCCCCCCTTCTACCCTCTGTATCAAAAATCATCAGGACATCTTCAAAATTGACTAACTTTCATCCCATGGCCCTACTCCCCCCCTTCTACCCCTCTTTTCGCGATAAAGGTAGCCTATGTTCATTTCCAAGCTCTACTCCACCTCTGTACCAAATTTCATTAGGATATCTACAAAACTGACTAACTTTCATCCCCTATTTCCCACCTTAAACCCCCTTTCTTGCGATAAGCCTATGTCCTTTCTCAAGCTCTAATATACCTCTGTACCAAATTTCATCAAGGTCGGTTCAGTGGTTTAGGCGTGAAAGCGTAACATACAGACAGACAGACAGAGTTACTTTCGCATTCTTAATATTAGTATGGATTGGATTTCCAAGAACTCAGTTCTTGTTGGATATGATCTTCTTCAGATCAGGTCTTCAGTTTTAAGTCACCTTTGTAAAAATGAGGTACCTTCTAACTACTTCCTTTATGACGTTCAAAGGTGGATAGATTATCATTTCGCTGGATATATTATCACGTCGCTGGATATGCATATCATTTCGGTGGATAAACTTATCATATCGGTGTACAGAAAAAATAATCGGTGCCGGTTTGTCATGTCGGTGGAAACCAAAATTCAAACTGAATTTTCTCCTTAATCTTAAATGATACGTTGATGATATTAAATTTGGGGATATATGATATCATAAAGATTACATAAAACCTGAAAAATATTCAAAAAGCATATAAATGAAAAAGTTCACCGATATGATAAAAAAAATGGCATTTGTTGAAATTCACCCTATTCTTCTTTTAAAGTCACCGAATGTGCAATAGATCCGTACTTATTACCGTTATGAAGCAAAACACACTTTAAACTTCTTTTGCTACTATTATACCTATCTATGAAAAGACGCCAATACCTAGGTTGGTATTTTTTTAATCCCATCTGTTGCAAAATACCACCAACATAGTTCGAACGAAACGAATCCTTCTCTTGAGAAAAATATGGTAACAGATTTTTTTCTTGGGTACGATAAAACGTAATGTTGGTTTCCGGAGTATAATTTTTTTTCTTTTAAACGAGAAGCTAAAATTTCAGATGCTTCTTTCGGTAAGTTCAAATCTCTAAGTCTTCTTGGCTAAATTTGTAGTCTAAATCAGTCTTCACTTGAAGTATTCGGGTTCACAGGAATTTAGATCATCAAAAGATTTAGATGTGCTTGTACCTCTCGTGATTTTAATTGAGGTCGTTGAGCAGAAGGCAAGTTACTTATATCGATTGCCAGGGTTAATTCTGTTTATTTTTACAAAGCAGAAATAGCAATCGTCATGATGGTTCCGAGGTTCTCGCCAAATCATGGGTGTTACGAACATTACTGCAACTCTTTTACCACGGGAGCATAACCGTAGACATACCACACATTTCTGGCTACAAAATGAGGAACCCATGGCTTGTCCTGATTGCACAATTTTATTTTAAAATATTGATGTACTTAACGCTGTTTTTAAAAAGTCCGATATAGGTTATCGATATTTTTTAAATACATATTCACCACAAATATAGCAGTAACAATCGGGATTAAGCACACAACATCTTCTCGACGAAGCCATATCAAAAACAACCTCAAAATATATTTTAGTGTCTAATAAAAAACGCAAATCTACCTAAGTAAAAATAGTTAGCTGTAACTCAAAAACAAAAGCAGTTAGAGAAAAATTGTTTCCATATTTGAAAAATACTTACGCGCCAATTTAAGATTGAAACAAAAAAAATCAAAGGAAGCAAACAATTTTTTTTTGTTGAGCAGTGTATCCGTTTAATATCATGTAAATGTTTTGATGAATCTAGTGAGGACAGTCGAAAACATTAGTTCTCAACAATGTTTGGGCCCACGCCTCGCCCACAACCTACAAGGCGGTAGCTGCTGATCGACAGACGAGCTTCTGCTGGACTGCTGCCTCTCCTCACGGGGCTGGGTCACACTGCTTATTTAGTCAAAATATATAAATGATGTATAATAACGACAAGCGGATTCAATAAAAGGAAATGTAACCACATAGCTCGGTCCATGTAAACAAACAACAGGTAATTTAATTACCTTAAGTATGTATTGTAGTGTACTGTACAAGGTTTTACATAAAATTCTGTCTTTATTATTATTTGCTTGCGTCATGCGTCACCTCACCTCACCTGTCCCAGAAACATAATATCAATCAGTTAGCCCACTGTAGTCCACAGCTGGACGTAGGCCTCTCCCAATGTTCGCCATTTCGTACGATCCTGTAAATAAAATGGCAAGCTTGCATAAATTCGCATAGTGCTGAAAATTACTAGGGGTCTAAAATACACTATGTATAACAAAAGAAATATCGAAACTCCCCATCGATTGGACTTCTGTATTCTTTTCAGGGTCAAAAGTCAAATTTATTCCATTCTCGCATTTTTCTCGTAAACGGTACGTGTTATCGCAAAAGTTTGTACGACAAAGTTGTAGATCATGTAATCAAAATTGGTTTCATATTTTATCTTGTGCGAATAACTGTTTCGGCAATATCCCCATTTCAAAATTGAAGAAGTTAAACACTGAAGTCCAATCGATGGGGTCTTTTGATATTTCTTTTATTATGATGTATTTAAGAACCCTCCCAATTTTCAGCTCCATGTGAATTTATGCAAGCTCAAATGTTTATTTTGTCCGGATTATTATAGGTACAAATGTTTTATCTATGCAGATATACTAGGTAGGTACTCGTACTACGTAAGAGACCAAAATAGTTTTTTTTTTTTTTTTTTTTTTTTTACGTGCGGGAAATCCCCACGGATACCCGCCCCTCCGGAGCCGGAGGGGTAGGTTATGTCGGACTCGAACCGACTAAACCGCACGCCGTCTGTGGGTCGTGGTGCTAGGGCGAAGGTGAGGTTGTCATGCGACATATCCCTCGCACCCCGGCTGACCCAGGGCCATCCCTTTCGGTCTGGCCCTCCTCGGGAGGTGGGGACCACGCCGTCCCCGACTCAACCCCGGTGTGGGGAGGCGCGCATCGTCCTACGATGCGCGCCGCCGCCGTGGCCTGCTTCTGCTAGGGTGACGGGTGGCTCCACCCGTCACCCTCAGGCCCGCGCTCATGGGGGGCGGAGGTCTGTAAGCGCCCTCCGACGCCCGAGCCGCCTTCGGGCGCGAGCAGCGATGTCAGCGAGTCTTTCTCGCTCACCGCGCCGCGCCCGCTCTGCTGTCTCCTTCGCGAGCATGACCTGCTCGCAGAAAGAGGCGCTGGCCGCCCACGCATCCGCGCAGCGGACCATCGCCGCGAGCAGGGCGGAGAGCGTGAGCACTCTCACCCCCAGGGCCTGCACAAGCTCCCGCCTCGGCGTCTCAAACGCCGGACACTCGGTGAGCGTGTGCGGCCCCGGCCAAAATAGTATTATTTTATTCGCTGACAATAGGTATTTTGTAAATGATTAAACAAAATAAATAATAGTTATTATTAATAACAACAACAACCAACATTATGTAACATCCTTCACACTGTGTTTCATGCAAATTAAGAGTTCTGTTCTATTCTATTTTATAAATAATCATTGCCTTATTTAATCATTTATCCTACCTAAAGTTAAACAGGTGGATACAAATGTACAACTCAATGGACAAGTGTTGAACCTTGTGGAATCAACAGTGGGGATCACATATTGAAAAAAAAATTAGGGCTTTGATAGACGTGGATACGCCTAGAAAAGTTTATTTCAGCTTTGTCTTACAAAAGCGGGCTGTGGGCGCTATTTATAATTTAGGCCCAAGAGCCACCCTTCGAGAAAAGTTTAAAGAGATACACATTCGTACCGTAGTGGCACACAATACATTGGCGAGAACCTAATGTATCTAAGGAAAAATAGTTCAAACATTTTCAAGAGTTTGTGTCAAATACAATATAAAATCTTGTAGTCTGAGAAAGTAGGTTTCAAAAAACTTGTAATTGCAATGCTTTTTTAACAACCTATCGAATGGAATTAGGGATTTACCTTTGCATACATTTAAAAATGTAGTTAAGACTAATCTCTGACGAAAAGCTATTATACAGGGTGGAAGATTTTAACCTTACCTGGAGGGGAAGTACTCTAAATACTGGAGATAGCGAAGTTCAGTTAAAGGAAACATTACTTTATATTTAAAAAGATATACAACGGAATTAAAAATTTTAGAAAATTCGCTTGCCCAACCCGGTAATCGAACCGACTAAAATCGGAAAAAATTATAATTTATATTTTTATATCATTCATTTACTGGGTCAATCATAAGGATCAAATCTCTCTGATAAACATGGTAAATTAAATGAAAGGAAATCCTCGAAATCTAAACTTATAAATTAACTTTGACAAAATAAAGCACTTTAACTCAAAGACTCATCTTAATTATATATTGTGATTCTCCCTAAATTTTGGGAGAATTTATAAAGTGGTATCTCACTATTTTTGTCTACCCACACAGTCAATATATTACTCTAATTGACATTTGATACCCAAAAAACATGTATCAACCTTTGATAATGCCGTAAGCCGAAACCGGTCAGGAATTTAATAAATAATGTGGAATAGTACAAGTGTTTTTCTATGTTATACCACTTACCTGGCGGTCAAGCACACGGCCTACCTGATGGAAAGTGGTGACGTATGCAACACCAGGAGCGTTACATTCGTGCTGCAGAACCTGAAGATATCTTTAAGTTGAAATGGAATCTGACTTCCACGCGGGCGGAGTATCAGCTAGTAAATAGATAAATAAGTGCCAGTAGTTAAGTAATGTGACGATTTATCTAATTGACATAATATATTGCTTTAGCGGAGGGTGACGGGTGGAGCTGCCCGTCACCCTAGCAGAAGCAGGCCACGGCGGCGGCGCGCACGCGATGCGCGCCTCCCCACACCGGGGTTGAGTCGGGGACCGCGTGGTCCCCCCTTTCGAGGAGGGCCAGACCGAGAGGGATGGCCCTGGGTCAGCCGGGGTGCGAGGGATATGTCGCGCGACAACCTCACCTTCGGCCTAGCACTACGACCCAGAGACGGCGTGCGGTTTAGTCGGTTCGAGTCCGACATAACCTCCCCCTCCGGCTCCGGGGGGTATACGTGGGGATTTCCCGCACGTAAAAAAAAAGGTAATGTCGTCGCCAACTAGCTTAATCAGCCGTTCAACGAACTGCCTATTAGGCAGTTAACTTAACGGCACCATTCAATAAACGGCCTGAATGGTGTTCAGCCATTTAATTAAACGGCTAGGCAAATAGCTTGGATCGATGACGTTTAACTACTTGCCTAGCCATTTAATTAAACAGTTAGAAAAATGACTTATTTCTGCATGGTTATAAAAAAAAACCACGAAGGCTTAATGCGGGAGCGCAGCGAACTTAACCTAACCAAGTCGGATTGCGCAGCTATCACAGTAAACCTATCACTAATTTTCTATGAATACACCTCTGTCTACCCATCGGAGAATTACAGGTGTAAGTATATGTATGTATGTATGTAATTTTCTATCTTATTTCGGTAGTGCCCCATCTTACAATTGGCCTAAGCATTATCCAGCCAGGTTATTAAATGATGTAATGAACGAGACGGCTGAATATCATTCAGGCCTTCTATTGAATGACGCCGTTTAGTAAACTGCATAGGCAGTTAATTGGGGTGAGTGGCATTTCCATCCGTTCCCGTTTCCACCCGTTGCGATTCGACCCGATACCGTCTCCACCCGAATCGTTTTTGCCAGTAGGTAGAGTCAGGAACATAAATAATAAATCATTTATTGGTTAATCATTTTTTATTTGAAATAAAAGACATCTATAGAAAGGTAAATCACAGTAGGTACTTTAATTCGTTAATTCTAATTTCTTTGATCTGTTCAAGTTGATTTACGATCTTTGCTTCCCGCTAGTCAGACAGAAAATATCTTACGGTTTATACACCAAAGTGGTGTAACGTTGTGGATTTTTTATAAATCTATTTGAAATAAATTCTCTAAAATAGTCGATAATTTAGTATTTTCGACACTAAATAACTAATTTGTCTATGGGTGTGCGAGCGAGATTGGACAACATTACCTAAGTGTCTATTCACGGTGCTAAAGTGGGCCCTTTCTTCGGCTATCCTTTGCCGTGGGAGGTCACTCTTGACCCCGGCGGCCAACTGCTGTCGGCACCGGGTAAGTTTTGAGATCAACATTTCCTACTTCTTCTACAGGTGTAGACCTTCTCAGCGGCGAAGCTTTATGCCTGCTAAAATGCATGGCTTATCTATGTTTTATTTTAATAATTATATTTTGTGCTATTTCAGCCTAATATTTACTGCCACGAGACCGATGACCTCTACGGTCAGAGGTCACGTCACCAGCTTTCGCTGCTTAATTAATTCTTCCTTTTTATAGCTTCTAGCTACGCTGTTCTGCCGCTGGGGAGAATATCTTCACCTGCTATTATTTTTAGCGGGTCACTGGACGTAGTTCCCATGTGACATACTGACCCGCACTCTTTCTTTTTCCAGGGTCTTCGCACCGGGCTTCACGCCATCATTCGGTCGTGAGGCACACCAGCGAGGACCCTGGCACGCCGGCAACATCAGCAGCCGGGAGTGAACGAGCTAAGTGCAAACTACCATCTCTGCACTACGGATCAAACAACGCCTCGGCAGAATATTTATTGCGAATCCACCCTGAGATTCATTTCTATAATACCTATCTAAAGATAAATTCATGTAACGTTCTATTACTTCGATTATAATTGTTATTAATTATAATTCAATCTTTCAATTATCTGTCTCACTAGCTAGCCAGCCAAACATTATATTTATTACTTTTACAGTTCTCATAGCCACATTTTATTTACTTATTTAACTTGCACATTAAAACCCAAGCATCAAAAATTTTCTTTCGTTACAGTGGATCACAAAGGGTATCAAAATATGCAGTAGAAAAAGACGAGCGTTACTCTGGAGGTACAGATTGAATAAAAATAAGGAATCAAAGATGGCTTTTAAATCTTTCTCAAAAAGGTACCAGCGGGTCATCAGGCTGACACAAAGAGCCCAAAATAGCTACTTCATTAATACAAGCATCAATAAATCTCAGGCAACTTGGAAAGTTATTAATTCTATGAAATCGGACATCCAGGATAAGTATATTAGTTCAGTCAATATGAATAACCGTTGCATAACAGACCCTAAAAGGATAGCGCAATACTTCAATGATCATTTTGTGGATGTGATTCAATCTAAAAGTAAGATCTGTGACACATATACCAAGTACACTAGTAATTTACAACGCCATAAATCTTACAAATCCCTATTTATACCACCCATCATACCAAAAGACATTTTAATTGTTGTCAACAGCCTAAAAAATACAAACAGCACAGGTTATGATGATATTCGCACCAGTGTAATAAAATTAGTTGGTCCCATAATAGCGCCTGTATTATGTCACATCTTTAATAACTGTATCGAACATGGTATCTTTCCGAGAGGTTTAAAAGTTTCCATCATTAAGCCGCTGCATAAAAAAGACGATAAAACCGATGTCAACAACTATCGGCCAGTTGCACTTATACCAGTGTTTTCTAAAATTATGGAAAAAATTATATATAACAGTGTTAATGACTTCTTTGAGAAACACAATCTTTTTTGCCACGAGCAAATGGGTTTTAGGAGACATAAAACGGTGAACATGGCCATATACAATTTCCTTGAAAAAATTCATCAATGTATGGATACTAGGAAGCCAGTTGTAGCAATGTATATGGATATGACGAGGGCATTTGATTATGTGGACCATGACGTACTTCTGCGTAAGCTTTATGACTACGGCATTAGAGGGAACGCTCATGACCTTATTAAATCTTACTTACAAGATAGAACTCAGGTCACTCAGATAAGTCAAATCAATATAAAAACTCAAAGCGAAGTAGTATGCTCCTCTAGCCCCAGATCGATATTATAAGGTGTTCCTCAAGGATCAGTCCTGGGGGAACTGCTCTTTATATGCTACATTAACGATTTTCCTAATATAATACCCCAACAAATGTCATTATTTGCTGACGAACTGTCATTATTTTTAACACTGGTGACCATAAAGAAATTGAACATGACATTAATACAAGCCTGGTTACAATTATTGACTGGTTAAATACTAACAATTTAAAAATTAATCTAAATAAAACTAAAACTATGACATTTAAATTAAAACAAACAAATCAATTACAGTTACAGATTAATTATAAAGGCAATCAAATAATGGAAACAAATATGACAAAATTTTTAGGTTTGAATATAGATAGTGATATGTCATGGAGAACTCAAATTGACAATGTCTGTTTGAAACTCAACAGATTCTCATATGCCCTGTATAAGTTAGGTAGAATTGCAAATGAAACTGCTGTCTTAACAGCCTACCATGGCTATGTTGCCTCCACATTGCGATACGGTGTACTCTTTTGGGGTAATGCCACAAATGTCAACGACGTATTCATAGCCCAAAAGAAATGTATACGAGCCATCTGTAAAATGCATCGAACAGATACCTGTAAACCACATTTCCAAAGCCTCAATATTTTGACCCTGCCATCTCTCTACATCTATGAAGTAAATATTTTTGTAAAGTCTAATATGCATTTATTCAAGCGCGTAGAAAGTCAACGTCGCTCAGAAAAATTGCATTTGGTGCCATCAAAAACGACTTTCTATTATAGAAGTGTATATGTGATGGCGCCTAAAATTTATAATAAATTACCAGATGACATTAAACATTGTAAGAATATTCTAGGATTTAAGTCAAAACTTTTTAAATTACTATGTACCAAAGCATATTATTCTGTGAATGAGTACCTAAACGATCAATTTTAATTTTAATTCTTACGGTGACTCAAATAATATTTAGGTATCTATTGACATGGTTAATATTTTGACATTTTCATTTTTTTACTTGACATCTGTATTCTGACATTATGTTTTCTTTTTTTTTTTGTTATTTTATGCGATTATGATGTCTATTTTATGATTTTATTTAATATTTTGTATGCCTTTGGCGGAACATAGCTGGGACTAATATTACTTATAACATCTACTCTGTAACCTATGCTTCACGAAATAAATAAATTTGAATTTGAATTTGAATTTGAATTTGTATTACAGAAATCATCGGTTTCCTTCAGGCATGTATAGTGTAAAAAAAGGTTTCAAAGGGTGACCCGGAGTGTCCTTCGTGCAAAATTTGCAATAGTTGGAAATAAAACCACTTGGAAATAATATTTTAGGTTTTTACTTAGTTGATTTTTGTTAATTTAGATATCTAATGAGAGTTGTTGGTTTTTACAAATTAGCTACTTTAAACTGAAGGAAGCCAATGATTTCTGTGATACAAAATTAGAATATAACGAACTAAAGTACCTACTGTGATTTACCTTTCTATAGATGTCTTTTATTTCAAATAAAAAATGATTAACCAATAAATGATTTATTATTTATGTTCCTGACTGTAGGTACCTACTGGCAAAAACGATTCGGGTGGAGACGGTAACGGGTCGAATCGCAACGGGTGGAAACGGGAACGGGTGGAAACGCCACTCACCCGTTCATTGCTTAAAATAACGCGAAGTAAATAGACATATTTATTGTTGCGCTCTGATTTTCTAGTACTTTATATTTATACCTAAATAAACTTAGACTAATAACGCATCGTATCTGGGTCGGGGTCAGCCCGGGGCGCGAGGACTATGTTCTAGGAGACCTCACACCCGCCACCAGAAGGCGCGGGACGGCGTGCGGTTTTAGTTGGTTCGAGTGTGACGTAGCGTCCGATGGCCGATGGGGGACGGCGGTGGTACCCGAGGGGATGTCCGCACAAAGAAGTGTGTTACTTCATCGGATTTAGCCGGTCCGATTATCGCGTGTGGCAAGCGAGTTTAAAATAATCTTTCAATGGAGATTTGTTTCTTTTAGTTAAGGCAAGGTAAGGTAAATACTTTGGTAGATATTATTATTTCTGCTTTGTGCAATGTTTAATATCACTATTTATTGTTTGATCCCTGTCATCGATCTTATCTTAGGTTCAAGGTCATAAAATACTTATTTTACTTATTGCGTCAGTATAGGCACAGTGTTACAATTACCACAGTAATACTGTGGTATAGGTTCTATCTTAATATATATAAATCTCGTGTCACAATGTTTGTCCTCAATGGACTCCTAAACCACTTAACCGATTATAATAAAATTCGCACACCATGTGCAGTTCGATCCAACTTGAGAGATAGGATAGTTTAAATCTCAAATTATAGTCCGATTCGCGATAACCGACATCCACGCGGGCGGAGCCGCGGGCGACAGCTAGTTTTTTATAAAAAAGTCATACTATGTTCAATTACTCCGGGAGACCGGGACTACATAACGATAGTGCCTGGTGGGGTGAGTAGGTATAGGTAGGTACCTACTAACCACTAGCAATCAGCCACTGACCTTTAATAGAGGTCAGTGCAATCAGCAGATAGATACATAGTAGATTCCATAATCCATTACATTACAAGTGTGTAAAGTTGGTGTAACCGCTGAGGCGAAATTGAGACCCGAGCCGAACACGGTAATCAACAATCCACACGAGTATCATACGACGCTTTTCAATGCACTTGTGAAAAATATAACAGTAAAATAGATACTATTTACCCTTGCAGTTTTCAGATAATCAACATTCAATAACGTTAAGGACTTCATTCACATCAATCACATCATATATGTACAGTATATGTGTATATATCGGGCGGTGTACCAGGTACACATAAATCGTTTCCTTCATAACTAGTACTTGTAGACATTTTTATTAATAAATAATTTTAATTTCAACAGTAAAAACGAATTGCGAAACATGTTGGTACTGACGGACTGGCAGGAACAATTAAGTAGGTTTTCTATGCGCGCACATGCGGCCAAAGAGTAAAATAATGAGGTCTGTTTTTGTTTATCCCGTATACAAAATAGTAAATTTACTTAAAGTTTTAAACAGAGAAAAAACAAAGGTTATACTTATTTGATTGCAAGTTTTGTTCATCATACACGTACCAAATGAAATTTTCTATTTAAATACGAAGTTAAATGAAATGAACAAGCAATTATTCAATGATTTGTTCTTTTGAAAACGTTCTTTTTTTAAGGATAATGCTACTCAACCAATAAAATTTAATAAAACAATCTATTAACCCACTCGTGATATAATAGATAACAATCAAAAAACCACAGTTTGATAATAGGTATCATTATGTGCCTAATTGCGGTGAGATTAGAGCCAAGTTATCAGCAAGTGAATTGAAAGTAAATATTCCACAACATGCTATACGCTATCTAGATCTACCCAGTAGGTTAGCTAAACCAACTTGTGTTATGGCATCTAGAATGCTTATTTGTTTTCTAAATATGTACATGTCGCCGTCAACTAGCTTAGTCAGCCGTTCAACTAACTGCCCAGGCCTGAATGGTGTTCAGCCATTTAATTAAACGGCTAGGCAAATAGCTTGGATCGATGACGTTTAATTACTTGCCTAGCCATTTAATTGAACAGCTGGAAAAATGACTTACTTCTGCATAGTTATAAAAAAAACAAAGTTAAGCCTTCGTTGTTTTTTTTTTTCCTAACCTAACCTAACCAACTCGGATTTCGCGGCTATCGCAATAAACCTATCACTAATTTTAATCACCTCTGTCTACCCCTTCGGGGATTTACATGTACGTAGGTATTGTAGCGTCCGTCCTATTTGACTGACCTACTTAGTTATGCCAGACCTTTAAACGTTAACGGTCGGTTTTAAAATAAAAAACAAATAATTTGAACAGAGAGATAGGAAAATAAATGAACGAGTGAAGACAGTTGGTCGAGGGGGCTGACAGAGGTGTCATCGAGTATTTTTCTAGTAGGAGATTGAAGAAAAAATGCATTAGATTTCGCGATCCACTAATACGATGAAAGTGATAATATAAAAACCCTCGCGTAAATTCCCCGAAAACTCGTATAGGAATACTATATTACTAAATAAACAACAAATAGGTATTTCAGTAAAAGTGTATTATTTACTGTACTTTAGGAACTGTGGTGTTTATTGCCCCCGACACTACAGTATGTATGTAATTTTTTAATTGTATTGTAATGTAATTTAAAAGTTTCAAAGTAGTGCCCCATCTTACGGTTGGCCTAAACATTAGCCAACCAGGTTATTAAATGATGTAATAAACGAGACGGCTGAATATCATTCAGGCCGTTAATTGAATGGCACCGTTTAGGTAACTGCCTACGCAGTGAATTGGACGGCTGATTTAGCTAGTTGGCGGCGACATATACATATTACAAGTATTACAACACCATGAAACACACCCAGACCAATGTATTCATGTGCATGCGCACAAATTATTTACTCTGAACGGGTATCAAACCCGCGAACTTCGAATTACCAGCCGAGTCAAACAGGCGACCGCTACGGCATAGAGGTCGTCGAATGCAGCTGACGTCACGAGCTCGAAGTGGGCCGAGTCCTGGAACACGCACTCGTTGGCATACCTACATATTTATGTGACCCCACGCACGCTGCAGTAAGTGCTCAATAGGACAGATGAACGGCAGCCGCAGCGGCAAGTTGCTCAATTACATTCATCTGGCGGAAGTTTTGTCCAAGTGGTTAATACGCGTTCATTTCCTCTCATGTCAAAGCCTAAAAGTACTTTGAAAGTTATCTACCGAGTTTTGTCATACGTCATACTACAGAAAGAAAACGGCTGAGACTCTGGCGCTAGACACTGGGGGCACACTGGTGGTCGATCACGCCATCACGACACATCGCCACCGACGAATCAACCCCCACGCCTGCGCCTTGCCAATTGGCACACGCTCCTGCGGCGCCTGTCACTCTTCTTTTGGCTGAATTTAAAAAATGAGGAGGTTCTTAATGGGGTTGCCGACGCAAAACTAATTGTAGATGGCAGCAGGGGCGAAATGACCAAACAACTATAACAAACTCATAGCTGTCAGATGTGAGGAGACTTATTTTTTTTAATCTTTCGTGTTTTTTTGGGCATTTTTGTGATCTGGACTTGCTTTACTATGTATTTAACTTGGAATATGCAACAACCCAAAGCAGAATTGCGGAAAAGAGGTGCAACTTTAATTGGAAAGAAAGCTAACCTCGTCGAATGGTAATCTTTAAACTTTACTGTCTTTTCAAAAGATATCGTGTTATTAAACTCTTAATGCAACAAAAAACACTGTATCTATTCAACTTTTATGGGTTGGAATTGTTCCTTTTTAGGTATCTGCGTTGCTGTAAATGTCCTGAAAAAGCGACATTATAAGTATATGACACCTTCTAGTAGTTAAAAAACAATTGAATTGGATAAGATAACTCGTAAATATTACCTGTGTAGGCAGATTGTCCAACATAATCGCTATCCTTGAAGTGGTTCCGACGTAACCTCCGTCTTTATAGTCTTCCACTGTTTTTTTAATTTAGCATTTTGAGGATACACTCCACTCCACACTCCACTAACATAACATCCTGGTACTGAACAAAGCGGCATGATAGAGTATATTCATATAACATCGTCAGACAAACAATGAAATCTACGTAGATGACAGCTAACATTGCATTGGCCATTACGATGATGCGCCCTCTGTAGGCATAAAAGCGCAGTTGGCATTACCATTCGATCGCGTTTTTTTTGTTTGTTACCTACGCGATTACAACTTTACAACGCCTGTTATGAATCGATTTTTATTATAATTTTTGCATATGGAAATCATTTTTATGATGTTGATCTTGAGCTGATAAATAGTTTTATTTTTACTGTAAGTAACATAAATTTGAACCTAGGTACATTTACTAACAAAACTCACAAAGCCATTGGGGCAGAAGCAGTAACCAGCTTTTTTAATTTAGCAACTTGAACACTTTTAGGGACTGCGTCATTGAGTTTTCAGCGTTTAGTTAATACGAAATAGGACATCAATGGGACATCATCTGTAATGTTCCACGCTGACCACTACCGTATGCACACGGAGTACAGAATGCAGTATCTATCTGTTTGTACTTCCTGCTCACGTAGAACAAGTCAGACATGTCTAGGAGTGGCGGTGGCAGGCGTGCTCACCTGTCACCCTTTTCTGCTCTCCACGGTGCATCTGCTAATCAGAGGAACATATGGAGAGCTTCTGAGCAACCCTCATCGTACGGTAATCCCCACAGTTGCGTGTACCGTGCTACAGTCAATATTTTACAATTAAACATGGTGAACAATACATTCGGAGCAGTTTGTGCCCGTTTCTTATCTATTACGTTATAAGTACAACAAGCGCGCACAGATAACCTCTGCCGATAAAACTTCATGTTAAATAACTAAAATCGCGGCCGGCCACTCGGGCGCTCGGGGCGTTCGGGGCGCCTCGATAACTGAATGTTATTCAAAGTAATAAATTATCTGCGACATAAGTAGGCACATTCGTGATTTTTATAGAAAGGACATAACTATTGTACAAATAGCGCGCAGTATCGGTCGATAACCGCGCCGCCCTGCGCCCGGTGGCGGCTCGGCGCTCGGCGTGCGAGTTGAACCGCTCTGCCCTAATCGAATTTACGTTTTGTTTACGACGAGATGACACTAGACGAAATCAGGCCAGAACTTTCAACATAACAAGCAGCAACATAACAGCCGATGAATCATATTGGCTATGTTCTCGTAGCAGGTATGAACTACCAAGTTTTCAACTATAGGTAGGTCGTATACCTATTTGAAAGTTGTAGTTAGGTAATTAGGTATAGAGGTATCATAATTATCTGTGGTATGGATAGATAGGTAGGTATCCCATTTAAAATCAACTATCTCCATCTCCAGCTTAAGTCCTATCCGGCGCCGAACCCGATGGGGTTCTATTCTCAGAACAAGTCAAGTTTTATTGCGACTTAAATTCTGATAAAAAGCTCAGAGGCAGTAGATAAGTACAACCCCCAGTTGGCAGCAAATAAGTAGGTTCGACATATATGTACATATACCTACTATACCACAGTCGGTAGGTACACTCGAGAGAGGCGACTGGCGTTGAATTTTCCTACTTTGATCAACACGTCTGTAGCTACGCAGTTGGCCTTCAGTGGCCAGAATCTACCAGTCAGAGCGAGTAGTTCATTGGGTTATCAGCGCTTGCGCCTGTTTCATTACCTAATGCATAGATAGCGGCCTTTACGTAAGCCGCATATGCCCCTGGCGCCCTGGCAGTGCACGAACACACCCAGCGACGCATGCCGCCACGCCACAAATGTTCTGTCTAGCTGGTTACCACAGAGTATGTAATTGTAGGCACACTTACAGATAATATCTAGGGAGCCATTCATTATTCACGTGAGGCTTGCAGGCAGGGGGTGTAGTTAGGTTTCACGTTTAGGTATTTATTTTTTCTTCAACACGCGATTTTTAAACCGACATGTCTAGTCTAGCCTGTCTAGATATTTTATCATTGTCCTTAATTTCAGAATAAAATAAGATTATACTTTACTAGCTGTTGCCCGCGGCTTCGGCTGCGTTGAACGTCAGGATTTGTTTGATGATGATTTCTTTATTTATCTTTTTTACCAAAGCACCTGCCCCTCTTAGTCATGGTGTCAGTGTCATCTAGGTAGGTATTGCTCGTTCCACATATTTATCTTGGTCCAAAATCATGATATTTAAAAGACCCTGGCGCACTCGGATTGTTTTGTAATAATCTACGCTTGACGAATTTCAGCTCGCCCACCCGCCGTAGCACCCCGCGTATACCGTGGAAAGTAACTAGTACCTAATAACTAACGATTTATTATGGCTCCATCCGCCACCTGCGCAGACCACCTGGGTGGTATTTGTACGATACAATCAGTTTTATATCAAATGTTTTACGTTACTTGGCAATGTCGACTTTGGTGAAGTCGGTACCTATTAAAAATATGAATGGCTCTGGCTTATTGCTCACGAAGTCACGAATCGACATCCTGTAGCTCATTTATCATGCATGTTCACTAGCATTGCTGCTGTTATCAACCCCATTACTACTTTACTTGCAATGTGCTGCCCAGGTTCCATCCTCTACATAATGTAGCTAGTTTTAAATACTATAATAGGTAGGTAAGATAATACATAAGACACACACACAACAATACCCAACGGTAGGTCGGCGCGGTGCGGCTCGTCTCGGCGCAGGCGTTCTTAACTTAGTGGAGGTTATCGTCATCGGTGTGTATTCGTTAGACAAGTAGATATTGATCATGTTAATACGTTTTTACCCGACTGCGCCAGAAGGAGGGTTATGATTTTCGAGATTATGTGTGTATGTATAATTGTTCGGCACGCTCTGCAGCCTGAATGGCTCTAAGGATTTCAGCTTGAGAGGTGTCGTTAGATTCGTATTTACTGTGAGAGTGACACTGGGTAGGTATATCAAAATAAAAACAACAAAATGGCGAATTTTTTTAGATTTACCTTCATTTTGATACCACACGTATCAAAATGAAGGCATAATGTAGATAATCGTCATTTACAAATATATATATTTTTGTAAAAGACGATTACAAAAATATATATATCATAACTAATAAGTATAAAATAAAATAAATGATTAAAAATAAAAAAATCCGACTGAAGCTGAAAAGATCGAAACAAGCTTTACAGCAGGCGGTACCCATTTGCAAATCTCAAACCCGATGAAATTATGGGTACCGCCTGCTATAAAGCTTGTTTCGATCTTTTCAGCATCAGTCGGGTTTTTTTTTTAATAATTTATTTATTTGCTGTGTGAAAGGTCCACCACCTCATCGAGTCATTTGGCGATGCGCTGTCTGCAACCTGCTGTTAGGGCGAGGGGTGACCCTATCGCTTTCAGGGCAAGCGAATCCCAAATGATGCCTAAAAAGGATCTCGGGGCCGTGTCTCCCCTGCTGCCAACTGTTGGAGACATTAACACTTGAAAGTAGTGAATAAATATAGTATCTTTGGCTTCCCCGCCCAGGGGAGACATGGCCACAAGAAGTTTCTCCTTGTCTCCCCCGGGGGAGAGACCAGGGGAGACACGGCCCCGAAGTCCTAAAAAGGTAGACTAAAACAAATCCCAGTCGGTTAGTTTCAAGTAGTCCGAGAAATTGCACTTGCAACATTGCATTGCGCAACTTTCAATGAAGTAACAAAAACGTCCTCAAGCCCGCAATAGTACTTTTGTATTTTTTTGTCACGCGGAAATCTCCAACAGCAGCCCTCCCGCCGGCCAGCGGGGCGATCACGACGGATTCGAACCGACTAAACCCGCACGCAGTTTCGGGTTTCAGTAATTACGGGCTCAGCTAAAGAGACGGTTAGCGCCTGGCACCGCCGACCGTTCGCGGCGTCGTCGTAACATACTTAACTCACTCACAGGGGAAGCCAAAAGAAAACAACATTGCAGTATATATTAATGTATTTACAAGAGCAATTCGTGTCATCACATGGTATTTACAGATAAGGTGAGCGTCACACTGTCTCGTGCCGGGGGCGCCAGGCGGCGCGGTAGGCCAGCGTGGCCAGCAGCGCGCCCGCCACGGGCGCCACGCAGTACACCTGCGCACAGAGGTGGCGGTCAGTACTGGCAGGGGCGCAGCGAGGGCCAGGGGGGCAAAACGAGCAACAACGCCGAGCTACAGGCGGCGGTTAAATAACCTGATCAGGCCACCACAGGCCTTAGGGCATTAAATACACCCAAAAAATGTGGCGATGACACCCTGAAAAAGAGTTGTCAGTGATTCGCACTAAAATATTGTGGAAGCCAGTAGTCCCTTGCCCGTATGCGAAAGCAGAAGGGTTGACTGAGGTCAGACCAAACCAGTTATAAAAAGGTCAACGCCGAGACCCGGGCGGCGGTCAACTAACCTGTAAGACCAGACAGATGGAGTTAGAAAATGATCCCCATCACCCGTTACCCTATAGAAATACAAAGAGACGGGGACGTTGCCTTTATCGCCCGCGTCGCGAGGTAGAAACTGTAGAAAGCCTCATTAAAACTAACCCCAATCCTACGGTGGAGAACGCGCCAAGAGGATGCATGGCTACGACCCAGGATTACTTAGCAACTTAAACACTTCCCAAACAGATCAAACACAATGTGCTCCCAATGCTCCCAATACCATTACTGTAATTCAAAAAGGTTCAAAGGACTTGCCACAACTTCAAGTAGAGGGACGTTTTAAGAACGACTGGCAGAAAGATAAAGTACCAAATAGCCTAAGTTAATAGAAAGGTGCAAAAAGACTCAGCTATAAAGTTCCTGTTCAAAACAAATTTGACCTACTCAGCGATGGAGAACCTACAACTGCACCAGAAAAAGAGTACACACCAAAACCAGAACCAATTTTCGTGACTGGAATAGTTAACATAACACCTATGAGAGACCCCTGACTAAAGCTATGGATATAAATAAGATCACCGTGACCACACTGAGATCAGGGCACATTATTAAGCTCATGTCTACCGATATAGACACTTACAAAATAATAAGAAATAACCTACTTGACAACAATATCAGCCACTACACATACAAACTTAAGAGCGAAAGGGCAAACAGAGTAGTGGTAAGAGGCTTGCACGTCTCAAAAAGTACTGAGGTAATAGAAGAAGAATTACAGGCAAAGGAACACGAGACACGGCAAATAGTTAACGTCTTGCATAGAACCACAAAAGCAATACTACAACTCTACTTTATAGATTTTGAACTAAGCGCCAACAATAAAGATATATTTAACATAATATACATCAACCATATTAAGGTTACAATCGAAGCCCCCTATAAGAAAAAGGAAATATTGCAATTTAAGAGATGCCAAAGATTTGAACCAATGTTTCAGACCCTTCTATTGTATTAAATACGGAAATGATCATTCAACAAGTACTTGCACCAAGCCTCCTAAAACAGAAGCAGAGTGTGCAAATTGTAAGGGAAAACATTGAGCGAGCTACAAAGGATGTATAAAATATCAGCAGTACAAGAAAAAGATACTCAAACTCAAACCAGCCCCACAACAAGCGAAACAAACATACCCAACTGCACATTCGAATTCAAGCACAAATGAAGAAGTTCAACCAACACGTCCTTTGTATCACACCTTCGCTGAAGCACTGCGACATAAAAAAGATATTCCTACTACATAAGCACAAGTTTCCGCTGGGGATGTTCGTATCCCAAACAGGGTATTACAAGCCTGTTAGACACAACGTTCAATAGATTTCAAGCAATCATGAAAGACATGATGGACAGCATGATTGATCAGATGATCAAGCTTATCAAACGACTAGAAGCACGGGGGGACTAAACATCCGTATCATAACCTGGAATGAAAATGGGCTGACCGAAATACGGAGAGAACTGGAGCTATTTATGAGTGTCGAAAGAATCGATATTGCCTTAATATCTGAAACCAGACTTACACCTAAATCACACGTAATATTTAATAATTACACAATCTATAGAACTGATCACCCTTCTGGGAACACTCACGGTGGTATTGCAGTAATACTGAAAAATCACATTAGGCACTATTATCTCGAACCATACAAGACGGAAAAAAATCAGGCAACATCAATTAAGATACAACATAGGAACACTGAGACAACACTCACTGCAAGCTACTGCCCACCACGACATAGCATTAGTGCCGACGAGTTCAAGTTTTGCCTTAACCAACAAGGCCCAGTATTTTTTTGCGGGGGAGACTGGAACTACAAGCATACTTACTGGGGATCTAGATTGATCAATCCGAAAGGCAGACAGCTTTATAAAGCTACACTAGATCTAACTAAACCTAGACTACATTTCACAAGGAGAGCCAACATATTGGCCCACGGATACAAATAGACTGCCAGATCTATTAGACTTTTTATTTATTTGGACTACTTGAAAATTAAAAAATGCGAAGATTGATTCATCAGATCACACTCCTGTTATCTTAAATATGTATAAACAAGTTATCCTCATCGAGCCACGCCCTAATGTCTACAACAAAAATATCAACTGGGATGTGTATAGAGAAATCATACAGAGTAACATAAACTTGAAAGTTGGAATGAAGACAAACACCGACATTGAAGCCGGTGTCGAGAAATTTAATACCATTGTACACTCGGCCGCTTTTGATTCAACCCCTAAAACTGCAAAATCTAAACCCAAAATAAAAGAGTACCCAAAAAACATACTCGAAAAGTTTCGTGTTCAACACAAGCTAAAGGAAAATGGCACAGGACCAGATATCCCTTCGACAATACCGACTTCTGGTCCTATTCAATGCATGCCTGAGACACACCCACTATCCATGTCAGTGGAAACTTGCGCAGGTAGTCAAGTCTTGCGCAAGTTACATCAGACTGCAGACCAATTAGCCTGCTCTCTGTAATTGGCAAACTATTCGAAAGAATTATTCTGACCAGAATGCGACCTCACTTGAATAGGTTTTAGATTCAGGCAGAAGCATGGAATCATTTAGCAGGTCTATAGGTTGACAGACAAAATTAGCTACGCGCTGGAAAATAAAAAAATTTGCTCAGCTGTCTTTTTAGATATAAACCAGGCTTTTGACACGGTCTGGCATGACGGTCTATTATTCAAGATCAAGAAATACCTACCTCACTCGTTCTACAACAAACTTAAAAGCTACTTAGACAAACGATGCTTTGAGTTTAAATTTAACGACGCGACGTCAGATATGTTTGAAATCAAGTTAGGGGAGCCCCAGGGGAGCATCTTGGGACCTGTACAGTACCTCATCTTCACGACTGACGAGCCGGTTGACAGTAACACCCTCATTGCCACGTACGCTGATGATACGGCAGTAATGTCAGTACACACACAACCTGAGATCGCATCACAAAACCTACAAAAGCACATTTTTGAAATTGAAAAGTGGTTGACGGCTTGGAGTATGAAGGCTAATCAAAGCAAAAAGGCACATGTTACCTTCACCTTGAGAGTCGGCGATTGTCCACCAGTCATGTTAAGTGTAGAACAAATTCCACACGACACTAACGCAAAGTATCTTGGCGGCATGTATTTATATATATATTCAAGGCTAACTTAGCAGAAACATATATGGACCAAGAGAAAAGCCTTGGACGCAAAACTTAGGACTATGTATTGGTTAATTGGTAAAAAGTAGCAGTTAACAAATGAGAGCAAAATGGCAATCTACAAGACTATACCGCAGCCGGTACATCGAGGACAGTAACATCGAAATCCTGGAAAGGTTCCAGACCAAAGCTATAAGGTCCATGTTCAGCATTCCAAAATGCATCTCTAACAGATACATCCTGCATGTTCTGGGGCTCAACACTGTGAAATTATAAATTGCTGCCCATAGCCAACTACCAACAAAAATTAAACACTCATGTTAATGCTTCTGCTGCTAAATTAACGGGTTCTGTAAGTCACACAAGACAGAGAAGGAATAGCGTTCCGAATTTCATAAATCGATTTTCTAAAGCACAGTGAGAGTGGTCAGTGGACAACTCCTCGCGGCTGAAAGAACCAAACATAAGCCTAAGAGACAAAGAAGCAGCTAAATGTCATCGTCAGACAGATCGCTGTGTTGAGAGGGATACAAAAAAAAAAAAAGAAAAGAAAGCGCAGCGAGCTTCCACCCACCTTACACTGTACTTGACGGGAATACCCAAAAATTCCGGAATATTTGATTCTGAATTCTTCATTATAAGTAATTCTCAAAAAATAAAACTCCGAGTACTCAAAAACACGAAAATTATTTATACGAAAGTCATATATAGGAATGTTCGTTCTTCCGAATTCATTAGTTCGAATAATTAAACATTCGTAGTGTCTTTGCTCAAATTGAAAATTTGTATCAAAAATACCCACAGGAGACCTAGAGTCGAAGTGAAGCTCTCAATCACACAGGTCGGTGCAACCGAACATGTCAGGCGGGAGACCAGGACTTGGGAGTCCTGCAGTACGGAGAAACGAAACGTGTCTATACGAAGTATGGTAGCTTGTAGACCGAATTTAAACGATTCGATGTCATTGAGTAAATGTGAAAGAAGTAACCGACATCAGCGTATTCGTTTGTTTATTGTCTTCATTTTTAATATTCTTTATCCGCGGTTCAACTCTTTGTATTTTGAAATGGCTGAAACCAGTGGGGGAAATATTGTCCCTGGACAAATGTCACAATATCTGCTGCGGCTGGCGGAGCACTCATTTCTACAGCCAGAGGGCGGGGACATAGTTTCATGTCAAGAACAAAATAACGAATTGTACTCAGCTTTGGTTAGACAAGTTTCACACAAGCTGTCACAAATGGATAGGGTCAATCACAAGAATCAAATCTCTCCGACAGACATAGTAAATTAAATGTATTAGATTCGATATCTGATGGCGCCTTGTGTAAAATGCAGTGTCTGTTGGCATTTGTTGGCAAGTTAAGATGTTATGGACTTCTTTTCATAAGCCATGTTTTTAGAGAGATTTGATCCCTATTGACTCTATCGATTGATGCCATGGAAATACACAATGTTATTTCGGATTTTAGTCAGTTCGATTACAGGATGTGGTTTCCGAAAATTATTGAATCCAAATTTGTTTCTTTTAAAATTAAGGAAATGTTGCCTCTGAGTGAAATTCGCGGCCGCTGTCTCGCCAGTATTTAGAGTAGTTACCGGCAAACCTTCGCTAGTGTAGTCATCGGGGAGCCCCTGTGTCAGGGTACAATCGAGCGCGGCAGGCCAGAGGGAACCTCGTGCGCTTCTGAATAGCTCAGTATAACGGATTTGACCATCGAGGTCAACGACGTGGAGCCCTCGAGAAAATGTATTTCTAAATGTTGTATTCCCTCGGTCCGCCCCGGGCGCGCCCCGTGTCGTGTGTCGTGTGGCGCGTGGCGTGTGGCGCGTGTCGTGTGGCGCGTGGCGCGTGTCGTGTGGCGCGTGGCGTGTGGCGCGTGTCGTGTGGCGCGTGGCGTGTGGCGCGTGTCGTGTGGCGCGTGGCGCGTGTCGTGTGGCGCGTGGCGTGTGGCGCGTGTCGTGTGGCGCGTGGCGTGTGGCGCGTGTCGTGTGGCGTGTGGCGCGTGTCGTGTGGCGCGTGGCGTGTTGCGCGTGTCGTGTGGCGCGTGGCGTGTGGCGCGTGTCGTGTGGCGTGTGGCGCGTGTCGTGTGGCGCGTGGCGTGTGGCGCGTGTCGTGTGGCGCGTGGCGTGTGGCGCGTGTCGTGTGGCGCGTGGCGTGTGGCGCGTGTCGTGTGGCGCGTGGCGCGTGTCGTGTGGCGCGTGGCGTGTGGCGCGTGTCGTGTGGCGCGTGGCGTGTGGCGCGTGTCGTGTGGCGCGTGGCGTGTGGCGCGTGTCGTGTGGCGTGTGGCGCGTGTCGTGTGGCGCGTGGCGTGTGGCGCGTGGCGTGTGGCGCGTGGCGTGTGGCGCGTGGCGTGTGACGTACCCAGTGGTGCGCCCAGTCGCCGCTCCACAGCGACGGGCCGAGGCTGCGCGCCGGGTTCATGCTGGCGCCCGTCAGCTCGCCCTGCAACAGAGCGCGCGTCAGTGCGGGCCGGCGGGCGCGGGGCGACGGACGGCTGCGGCCACTCACCGCCGCCAGCGACAGCGCCGCCACGGTGGCGCCGATGCGCAGCGGCCACGAGTCGCGCAGCGCCGCGTTGCGCTCGTCCCACGCGCCGCAGTTGGCCAGCGCCAGCACGGCGCCCAGCACGGCCTCGATGAGCGCGGCCTGCAGCGGCGCCACGCCGCGCGCCGGCCGCGTCACGCACGCGCCGCACGCGCGCGGCGCCAGCGCCCGCAGCGCGCCGCCGCCCAGCGCCGCGCCCAGCAGCTGCGCCGCCAGCAGCAGCAGCGCGCGCCGCGGGGCCACGCGCCGCCACAGCACCGCCGCCAGCAGCACCGCCGGGTTGAAGAACGCGCCCGACACGTGGTCCAGCGCCTGCAAGCACGCCGCACAGGTCAGACCGCACTCGCCGGGAAAGAACTCATACGAGAAGGAAGACCAATTCTAACACAAAAAAAATTAAGCCCATATACTACAACAATATTAAGTCGTAAATCTCGATTTTCATTGACAGTTTCCAAGCTGCAGCGGGCGCGGCGCCGGGCAGGCAGCTCAGCAGCACCAGCAGCAGCGAGCCGCACAGCTCCGCCACGCCGCCCCAGAGCCCTCACGCACCTGCACGAGCGCGGTGACCACGAAGCCGGCGGCGAGCGCGCGGTGCAGCGGCGTGGCGGCGGGCGCGGCGCCGGGCAGGCAGCTCAGCAGCACCAGCAGCAGCGAGCCGCACAGCTCCGCCACGCCGCCCCAGAGCCCTCACGCACCTGCACGAGCGCGGTGACCACTAGGCCGGCGGCGAGCGCGCGGTGCAGCGGCGTGGCGGCGGGCGCGGCGCCGGGCAGGCAGCTCAGCAGCACCAGCAGCAGCGAGCCGCACAGCTCCGCCACGCCGCCCCAGAGCCCTCACGCACCTGCACGAGCGCGGTGACCACGAAGCCGGCGGCGAGCGCGCGGTGCAGCGGCGTGGCGGCGGGCGCGGCGCCGGGCAGGCAGCTCAGCAGCACCAGCAGCAGCGAGCCGCACAGCTCCGCCACGCCGCCCCAGAGCCCTCACGCACCTGCACGAGCGCGGTGACCACGAAGCCGGCGGCGAGCGCGCGGTGCAGCGGCGTGGCGGCGGGCGCGGCGCCGGGCAGGCAGCTCAGCAGCACCAGCAGCAGCGAGCCGCACAGCTCCGCCACGCCGCCCCAGAGCCCTCACGCACCTGCACGAGCGCGGTGACCACGAAGCCGGCGGCGAGCGCGCGGTGCAGCGGCGTGGCGGCGGGCGCGGCGCCGGGCAGGCAGCTCAGCAGCACCAGCAGCAGCGAGCCGCACAGCTCCGCCACGCCGCCCCAGAGCCCTCACGCACCTGCACGAGCGCGGTGACCACGAAGCCGGCGGCGAGCGCGCGGTGCAGCGGCGTGGCGGCGGGCGCGGCGCCGGGCAGGCAGCTCAGCAGCACCAGCAGCAGCGAGCCGCACAGCTCCGCCACGCCGCCCCAGAGCCCTCACGCACCTGCACGAGCGCGGTGACCACGAAGCCGGCGGCGAGCGCGCGGTGCAGCGGCGTGGCGGCGGGCGCGGCGCCGGGCAGGCAGCTCAGCAGCACCAGCAGCAGCGAGCCGCACAGCTCCGCCACGCCGCCCCAGAGCCCTCACGCACCTGCACGAGCGCGGTGACCACGAAGCCGGCGGCGAGCGCGCGGTGCAGCGGCGTGGCGGCGGGCGCGGCGCCGGGCAGGCAGCTCAGCAGCACCAGCAGCAGCGAGCCGCACAGCTCCGCCACGCCGCCCCAGAGCCCTCACGCACCTGCACGAGCGCGGTGACCACGAAGCCGGCGGCGAGCGCGCGGTGCAGCGGCGTGGCGGCGGGCGCGGCGCCGGGCAGGCAGCTCAGCAGCACCAGCAGCAGCGAGCCGCACAGCTCCGCCAGCGCCGCGCGCCACGCCGCGCCGCCCGCCGGCCGCCGCGCGCAGCACGCGCACCACTCCGCCGCGCACGCCCCGCCTGCAAGCCAGCCATTTCAGATCTTATTCCCTAGATAGGAGTAGACAGGCGAGTAGAGATCGACTAGAGTCCAGGGGCCAGAGGAAAGTTGAGTGACGAATCGAATAGAGTCATGTATAGAGGCGAGTAGAGATCGGACAGAGAGTTATAGCGAATAGAGTAGAGAGGCAAGTAGAGAGATGAATGGAGAGGCGAGTAGACAATCAAGTGGAGGGGCAAGTACAGAGGTGAGTAGGAAGTTGAGTACAGAGTCGAGTGAAGAGTCGAAGTCAAGTAGAGAGGTGAATGGAGAGGCGAGTAGACAATCGAGTGGAGGGGCAAGTACAGAGGTGAGTAGGAAGTTGAGTACAGAGTCGAGTGAAGAGTCGAAGTCAAGTAGAGAGGTGAATGGAGAGGCGAGTAGACAATCGAGTGGAGGGGCAAGTACAGAGGTGAGTAGGAAGTTGAGTACAGAGTCGAGTGAAGAGTCGAAGTCAAGTAGAGAGGTGAATGGAGAGGCAAGTAGACAATCAAGTGGAGGGGCAAGTACAGAGGTGAGTAGGAAGTTGAGTACAGAGTCGAGTGAAGAGTCGAAGTCAAGTAGAGAGGTGAATGGAGAGGCGAGTAGACAATCGAGTGGAGGGGCAAGTACAGAGGTGAGTAGGAAGTTGAGTGAAGAGTCGAAGTCAAGTAAAGAGGTGAATGGAGGGGCGAGTAAAAAGTCGAGCATACATTCAATTAGCGTAGAGATGCAACGGAAGGCGACTATAAAGTCGAGTGCAGAGGCGAGTAAACACTCGAGTAGAGAGGCAAGTACCAACACTACGCGATATCCACGCGGGCGCACCCGCGGGCAATAGCTAGTATATAATAATAATGGAAATTTAAATAATAGTCTGCTATTCTTTACATTATGTAGGTACGTGAGAATTATCGGAATATAAATATGGAAACAATTACATCATATACCTATACAAACATTCAGGTTCAGGCATCAATGTTGGCAGCGTTGCCATGTTGAATGGCATTATCAAATCTATGCGCAAGTAATAAGCCAGCGCTTTGGTCAAGGGAAGCGTCTATAAAAATTTAGAAATATCTTTAAATAAATAATAAATGGGCACTTGGACTCCGTGATCCAAGCGTTTCGAACCCGAACGGCTCAAAATTACCTACTACACTGGCCTGCAAAAGTAAGTATCACATTTAAGATTAAAACGTTTTGTTGCAAATTTTAGAAACGAGTCGATTATTCCCAGTAATCCCCTCTAGCTCTGTCCTCTGGGGTGACAAAGAATCAAAGAAGAATCAAAGAATCAATTTCGTTTATTCAGTTTAGGCACATAAAGAGCACATATGAACGTCAAAATTTTACAATAATGTCAGGAAATTACTAATATAATATTAAATTAAGTAAATAAATCATTTGAAAATGATTCTTTCGCTGGTTCGGTAAGTTGGTTCTACTGAGAAGAGACCAGCAAGAAACTCAGTGAACAATATTATAGTTCCTTTTTTTTAAACAATTTGTTTTTATTTTATTTTTCATAGGTTTATATTGTGCGAGCAAGCAAAGAGATTAGGATGACCATGCATTTTTATCATTAAGGTATTCGTTTACTTTGTAATATCCTTTTTTCATTAAAGTCTTTTTTACTTCGATTTTAAACTTATTTAGAGGCATGTCAACCAACTCTTGAGGAATTTTATTAAACATTTTAATATTGTTACCTACAAAAGAATTACCAACCTTTTGAAGTCTGAGTTTTGGCACTACAAGTTTATTTTTATTCCTCGTATTATAATTGTGTACGTCAGAGTTTTTTTTTAAAAGATCTAGGTTCTTGCGTACATATAAAACATTATCGTAAATGTATTGGCTAGCAACTGTTAAAATATTAATTTCTTTAAATAGTTCTCTCAGCGAGTCACGGGGTCTGAGGCTATAGATTGCTCGTATCGCTCGTTTCTGTAATATGAAAATAGCCTCAATATCAGCAGCTGAGCCCCACAGCATCAGACCATACGACATAAGGCTGTGAAAGTAGCCAAAATAAACTAATCGTGCCGTTTCCTCATCAGTAAGTGACCTTATTTTTCTAACCGCATAGGCAGCTGAGCTAAGTCTTCCTGCCAAGGCTGCGATATGAGAACCCCATTGCAGTTTACTATCTAGAGTCATACCAAGAAAAACTGTGGTATCAACTATTTGAACAGACTCATCGTTCATTGTGATATGCGTATCTATCTGTCTTACATTAGGCATAGTAAACTTTACACATTTTGTTTTCTTCGCATTGAGCAGCAAGTTGTTACTTGTGAACCAATGCAATATTTTGGAAAGGTTGATATTCACATCGTCAGGTAATTCTTTATGTCTATCAGTTTTAAAAATTAATGATGTGTCATCAGCAAATAATACTATTTCACAAAGATTTTTAGTGAAGTGAGGAAGATCATTTATATATATCAAGAATAAAAGGGGTCCTAATATCGAGCCCTGGGGAACTCCCATGACTAATGGGGCGCCAGATGAGTTAGTGCCATTAATATTGACTTTTTGTACTCTGCCAGTGAGGTAAGATTTAAGTAAGCTAAGTGAGCTGTTAGAAACACCGTAATAACCTAATTTTAGTAACAAAGTCTCATGATCAACACATACACAACAACATAGCTAGGAATTGTCTTCCCAGTTGTCATCGGGGTGACAATTTGTGCCGACTGTTCTCTTTGAAAGTTGACTAGAGGGGACAAGTGAGAAGTTTGTTTCTCAGTTGTCACGGGGGGGGGGGGGGGGGGACAATTGCAATTAAAAACAATCCATAGATTTCAGCTTTTTTATTTCTTATGTTACATAGAATCTTCGAAATTAATTATCGTTAACACCCCGACTCAGTGCAATCCGACTCCGGATAGGTTAGGTTAGAAGACTAAGGCGGGAGCGAAGCGAAGCGGAGCTCCCGCCTTAGTCTTCGTGGTAATTTTTTTTTTAAACCACCCAGAAGTAGGAGCCCCGCGAAGCGGGGCTCCGTCGAGCTTAGTTAGTAGACGCCATAATATATGAGGTTTAGTTTTAGGTTTAAGAATCTGGATATTGTTTGTCTGAATATCAATTAACTACATTTCAAAAATTTGTGTTTTAAATATTCGGGTTTCGTGTATATGGATTACGGTCATCTGGATTATTTCGAAGATTCTATGTAACATAAGAAATAAAAAAAGCTGAAATCTATGGATTGTTTTTAATTGCAATTGTCCCCCCCCCCCCCCCCCCGTGACAACTGAGAAACAAACTTCTCACTTGTCCCCTCTAGTCAACTTTCAAAGGGAACAGTCGGCACAAATTGTCACCCCGATGACAACTGGGAAGACAATTCCTAGCTGTCACCCCAGAGGACAGAGCTAGAGGGGACTACCTACTGGGAATATCACAAACGAGTAAACTATACATTAGTAACATTTTTAACTTAAAAAAGATAAAACAGTGAATATAGACATTTTTAGCTTAGTGTCAAAAAAATGAGTTCGGACTCGTGGTTACCCTGCTTTGTTACCCTAGGGTGACCACGAGTAATTTCAGTTACTCGTCGTTACCCTACTATGAAAAGGATCGTACTTGACTGAATCTAGATAGTGTAGTACCCGTTAGATAAAGTATTCAATTGGTCAATATATAGTACAATCTCCTTGATAAATATTTATTGAAACTCGTTGTAGGTGATAGGTTAATGGCATGTAAGTTGTCATTTGGATTACTCAGATTTGCTGTCAGATTTATGCTGTCTTATAGCAACAATTTGTACGGTACTGTAATTGTAATAACAATAATTGAATTAAAAAAAATACTGAAAATGGGTACAAGAATTAAACGAAAACGTGGTGAAATATTCTTAAGCGATGGATACCAATACCATAAACATAAAATGTATGCAAGCCAAACTTCTTTATGGTTTTGTAGCCAACGCCGAAAACTTAAATGTATGGGGTCGGTGACTCTCTCTGTTAAGGTATGTACCTTTTCCTTTTCATCTTAAACACTCCATTTTTATATATATATATTAAAATACGATATTTAAAAAGAATCACTGCCTATCCGAGGTAGACGCACTACGTGTAAGCACCAAACGTCGCCCTACATACATATAAATATGATGATTATTTTTTTTTTTTTTCTCAAGGCGTATTGTTATATATAATGAGTATGTTAGTATTGTTCGTCGTTTTTTCAGGACGATCTAATCATAAAACATGTCGACCATGCCGAGGAGTGTAAGCCAAATTACGCCAAAAACGTCTTAGCGATGTCCATAGATCATATGAAGGAGGAGGCTGGCACTTCAGCTGATTCAATGCCTGAGATTTACAAAAAGAATGTAAAAGCTCTTTACGACAAAGGCATTCACCTAGTTACTGAAGTACCTTCCTTTCGCAATGTTAAGTGCAGCTTATATTCGGCAAGAAAACGTAAACTGCAAATGCACAAAACAGTTTTTACGAAGCCAAGCGATGTTGAAGTTCCTGCACCATTTAACAATTTTAAAGTGGCTGATTATGACTACGAGGGTACCAGAATATTGGTGTTCTGTTCTGTTAAAGCAAAACAGATATTAGGTGAAGTGAAAGAATATTTCTGTGACGGCACGTTCAAAAGTACACCCAAACCATTTTACCAGTTATTTATTATTTACGGTGATTCGGGTAGTACATCGCAAAAAACGAATGTTGTTCCACTTATATTTGCCTTACTGAGTGACAAAAAAGAAAGCACGTATTCGGCTTTGTTTGATATGTTGCACGTTGAATTTCCCCAATGGAAACCGGATAAGATCCATCTAGACTTTGAAGTAGCAACTTCAAATGCTCTTAGAATTATTTTCCCAAATATCAAAATTAAAAAATGTTACTACCATTTCATGAATAGTTTGTGGCGAAAGGCTAAACATATAGGCATAAAGTCAAAGCTTTATCGACGTATTGTAGGTTTGTGCACCGCTCTTCCATTATTGCCTGAGAGCCAAATAAAAGAGGGTTGGTTTTATGTACAATTGCAAACTGCTAATATAAATAACAAGAAAATTAACGCTTTTATGGCGTACATGAACACCACATGGCTAAAAAGTGATGAATGCATAAGGGAGTGGTGTGTCAGCAACGAACGCCATCGCACTAACAACGTCGCAGGAAGTTATAATTCAGTAATAAATAAAAAAATTAACAAGAACTATGTCACAGTAAATAAATTACTTTTTGTTCTACTTGACGATATAACGGTAAATCTAACTAATAATAAAACAGCAAATTTCAGCCTAAACGAACGAAAACTATCAGAAAAGGAAAAAGATGATATCATTTTGAATGCACAAATGCAGCTAGGTACTTCATAACCAAATAACTGTTGGCCATTTTTTAGAAATATTGCGTTAAATATAAAGCCATTTTAAATAAATAATATTTTTCTTGTTCAACATTATAATCATGATTTCCCAACACTAGCAGTGTGACCACGAGTCCTGTGTTTTTATAATGTACTGTTAGTCACCCCACGCAGGGTGACCACGAGTAACTGAAATTACTCGTGGTCACCCTAGGGTAACAAAGCAGGGTAACCACGAGTCCGAACACAAAAAAATCTACTAAAATGTTATTTAATTTTTAATAACTGGTATTGCTTCCTCGAGCTCTGATTACAGTTTCGAGCCGGTTTGGCATACTGAACACAAGGTTTCGGAGCCGATGTTGGGGAATATTCTCCCATTCTTCTACCAGGGCCTGCTTTAGTGCCCTGAGGGTAGAAGGTGGTGGTCTGCGACTTCTGACTAGCCTCACAAGCTCATTCCAGGCGTGTTCAATCGGGTTGCGGTTTATTCGGTTCGAGTCCGACATAACCTCCCCCTCCGGCTTCGGAGAGGAGGTATCCGTGGAGATTACCCGCACGTAAAAAAAAGGAACCGGGCATGTTGCTAAACTTCTTATTGTATATCAATGTAGGTACTTAGTTATCTAATAAACAAAATGAAGTTAGCTATCCAAAGGCGATGTTGTCGCATAGCTAAAAGTTTGGTTAGAGGGGCAAATGTTCAAACAAAGAAATTGTTAGCGAGGCAGCTCAAATATTAGCGCCGCACAAACAGCCACTATGTGGTTAGGCATTATCACACGACGCGACTTAAACTAATATTGTTAGAACGGGAGATAAAACTAAACAATAGGAAATGTTATTATACTGCTATTAGTTTCTTATCATTTTACGGATTAGATAGGTACCTAACCTGGGTAGGTACCTACGTACCTGGAGAGATGGTTCATCTCAAAACCGGAGATGGTCTCTCGAACCGAGTCAGCCGGAGTGCGAGGGATATTTTTAGGCAACCTTACAACCCGGTAAGCATAGACTTACAACTCTCTGCCGGTAAGTATCTGAAGAGTTTATTAAAGTTTTGCTCGGTTCGAGTCCGACATAACTGCGGGGAGATAGATATTTGAGGAGATTTCCGCACGAAAAAGGGTGTCAATTCCTACTGAACTCCAGTCGCTGCTCGTTCAGTGGGGATTGACCGTAATAATAAATCCCACTGCCTACCAAAATTTTCAATGCACTAGCACGTGTAGATGCATTGATAGCACGTAGGCATTTATACCAAAGAATATGAGTGGGGAGCAGAACAGAGCGCTAACTACAAATGCGAGTAGACAGGCAGGCGTACTTACTTCTGGAGGCTCCTGTGGACGGGTGCTCGCTCGACGTCATGGCGCGCAGTGGCGCGGCGAGCGGGCGGCGCCGAGCGCGGTGAGGTCACGGCGCTGACAAAGTCCACTGTTTTTGTCTAGCGGATGCTCTGTTTGCGTTACGTGCGTAATAAACCACACTATTATTTTAGCAGTTCGCTTTATTCGGAACATGTTTACTACTGTTGTGAGACAGGCACTCCGTATGGTGACACGGAATTAGCGCCCTATTAATAACCTTGTGCTCAGTCCTGAACATCGAGGGGCATAAAGTATGTAGCAGGCAGGTGCTTACTTACCTACCTAAAAGGAAATAGTCAAAACCGCATTGAACATTCCTAAGAGTTAATGAGTATTTTGATCAATAGGATCAAAAGGTACGCTATCTATCGGATCAGGGGATTCCCTTCCAAAACCACAAATCATTATTTTCTGCAACACCTAGAAGGAGATATTTATCTATATCTACAGCAAACTAAGAAGGCCACCTCTCCCAGTACACATACATCACGCCTTTTCTGTCCAGGGTAGACAGAGTGCCTACACTTGCCGGATTTCCTCTAGGTACTGTTTTATTTTGCATTTAAATGGATTATATTACATAACATAGTAATTTATACCTAAATACATTGTGAGGCTTCTAAGACTACTAAGTATTTAGTGGCAAAGGGCCACTATAATCCGAAACCTGCTGGCTTCCCAAAGGGTTGGATGGTGCATGAAAAACTATATCGAAGCAAGTTTTCCGGTACCTATTCTGTTCCACCGGCTTTCCTTTTGAACATTGTCACCGTTCCCCAACGGTGAATGTTGCATAATTATCACGCAATCGAGATGTTGTCACTTGGCAGGTCACTTCAATACAGACGGGTGATTTAACGGAATTTTGTTGATTTCATTATTAGTGCCCGCGTATGGCCTGGCAGTTCTATATCTAGGAGTTACATAGCTACAGTACATAGCACTGCTTCAGAATTTCTATATAATAGGTGTAGTATAATCGTTACCTATACGTCAATGCGCACGGAATGTTCAGCCGTGGCATTACCGCCGTGCAGAATTAGGCAGGTAGTAGCGGTACGGCTGAACGGGAGGTAGGCAGTAGTATGTCTCGTGGACTCGCCTCGCCCTGCTCACGTCACGGTCGTCTCTTGGATCATCAGGGTGTCTCTACAATAGCTGCACCACATATCTACTCTATCTATACTTATTGTTTCATATTTATTAATATAATAAGTTAGATACCCGGACAGCAATGGACTATGAGGGAGGCTAGCGTCACGTGGACACACGCCTCATAAATATTATAAATAGAGAAGGTAATGCACAATGTTATTACTTACAGCGACGGTCACTGGGCGAACTGGGACACACTGGGACACACTGGGCCACCGGGAGGCTATGGGCGGCGAGTGTCACACGACGCCATTGTACAAAGATCAGTTTACAGATGACACTCGAGTATTATTTCGCTGTTACGGATTTTGATGATTTTATGATAATTAATGTTTGCGAATCACGGCAGCACACAAACTGAGCGAGGAACCGGCGAGATAAGAGCTATTGCACAATTATCTAACCACACACAGACAAGGTAGCACCTACGTGCGTACACACACACACACATTATCGGAATTTAATACAACATTATCAGAATCCGCAATATATGAGGATTAATCACAATCATATTGGCCCAAATTGACTTGCAAAATTATAATTATCGAACTAGTAGATTAAAATATTATTAATACTATATGCAACAGTCAGTTTCGAGAATGAAATAATTGAGACCCCAGCCGGCGCCGCGTGCCTCGCCTAGGGCTCCCGGGGCTCCCGGCGCTGGCTCACACACAGGCCCACTTTTGTTTTAGCCAGATATATTTCCTAGCATCACTAATATCAACGGTGTATGAATCAATGCAAAAAATTTTCTTCATGCTAGCGTTAATCCCAGTCGCATTCGAAGGAGTTCGCTGGAGTTCGGTTGACCTGCGGATTTGACCGAACTTCGATATTTCAGCCAAATCCGCAGTGACACTTGTAAGCGATTAACACTAATGTACCCTACTCATTAATACTTATTTTCACTAAATTCATACAGTACAATCGGCGCACTATGGAATATCGTAGCACAAGAGCTGCTCAAAATTACTTTTTTGAAATGTTGGCAAATTACACATAATTTTTTTTTACTCAAGAAGTTGTATTTCAAACGTTTAATGCAGTTAAAAATTCATAAATTACGTTTGAAATCAGCTTTCTGAAATTCAGTAAACAGTAACTTCAAAAAGTTCAATATTTAAAGTTAATTTTTGAGTATCGTTTGTAGGTAGACAAACCCATTTAGTGTGATATATTTCTGGAAAGGATATATTTTTATGGAAATTAAATAAAGTTATAAAATTTTAAATTTTGGCGAAAAATTTAATTACCGCGTGCGTTTTTATGAAAGCTAGTTTTTTTTCCTTTATTATTAACTTTGACGAAGCTTTACGCAATCTTCGAATTTTATCGAAGTTTTAAATCTTATTGTTTTCCATGCACAATACAGTTACCTAAACGGGCCCGTAGAAATTGGGTGCAGCATTGCGCGGCGTGTAGAGATATGACGTATATGATGATAAGGCACATTAAACTAGCCACTTATATTTTTTGCCGTTTTTGTGGTAATATATTAGGTAGGTAGGTACACGTGTTCCATTTATGAACAAAAGAATATGATAAGGTGGCAAATGAGGGCAGTGTGTAGTGTTCTTCTGGGCAAAGCGAGTATAAACAAAAACTTCCAGATTTATTACTTCCTTTGTTCCCATAAGATTAACAGACGACTCAACTGGCAATATTGTATGGCAAAATTCTGTGCCCTCATCTGTAAGGTTTTGCAGACCTATTTCCTATTTCTATAGAGTTTACCAAAGAAACCCCAGAGAAGGCTAGGGCTGTGGTGGTAGATATTAAAAACCAAATCAATAATTTGAATCTATCAATAATTAATAGACATGGTGAAGGATTGCAAGTTAAGCATCAACTTTTCTTAACTATGATAGACGGAAAAGTGGCACAGGTTTAAACTGATACTCCCTCCAGTTCTACACGTACTACATGTGGTGCTATTCCAAGCTTGATGAATGATTTAGCTAAAGTCACTATGTGGCCACAAAATGAAAACTGTTTCCAGTACGGATTATCAACATTACATGCCTGGATAATATGCATGGAACTGATTCTCCTATAATCTATTGTTTCAAAAATGGTCAGCAACGACTGACGAGAATGAACGGCGAACGATTCAAAGATAACTATAGTACAAAGACGGTTTCGGGAAGAGTTGGGTTTAATTATCAATAAACTGCGACAAGTTAGCGGCAATTCGAATGCCGGTAAAACAGCAAGATGTTTTAGTAATGCTAGTTGTTCTGCCGAAATAACAGGAGTTGATGAAGAACTTATACACAGATTTCATGTAATTTTGTGGATAGAAAAAAATTATTACTCTCACATTATAATGAAAAGTAAATTTTTTTATAATTTATATTTTTTATTACATACATACGAAGCATATTCTGGTATATATTTATGAAAAATTACAGAATGAAATCTCAAATATTTAATTAGTAAAGATTTTTGATCAGCAAATGACCCATATTTTCCATAGTGCGGCGGCTCCAATCGCGGCCTGCCATCTCTACCTTTTGATGGACCGATATCTTTGGAGTAGCAGGCCCCGAGTGGTGTACTTACTACTTTAAAATAATTATGTACTTCAAATACATGCGTCCACTATTACACGCCATAGATTTACATTCCATTACTTATGGTATGGTGCACGTCTTTCGAAACACTAACCACAATTCAAAAAAGCAAACATACTAATATGAACTTATATTACTTACCTTCAGGCCACATTCTTTTCAGTTTGAAAAATTATTGGTTCAGCTCCGATACAGGCATCTTGTAGCGTACAGGAAACTTTATGATATTCTAATTCCATTAAAGGTAATTTACTAGCAGATGATGAATGGGAAGTAATGAAACTAAGTGTCTCATTTTTACATATTTACATATCTACATGCTTTTAACTAAGCGACTACCAATAAAATATGTAAGGTCAACTATTTATTGTAATACTCGACTCTGTAAAACTATGTATGCCTAGAAAATAGATCGAATCAAAATAGACACACACAGTGTACATACAAGAGAAGCGAATCTTACGAACTGACACGCACAATGATACATTAGAAGCGTATAGAACTTCATCGAAACGAATAACGCAGGGAGTAATCGTAAGATTAGCTTCACAATAAAGTCTCTAACAGTTAATTTTGCACTCACTATTGTCGGCCAGTGTTCATTAGTAAATAGTTACAAAACAGTGAAACAAATGGCTTTTTCGTAGCTGGTTATGAACCATATAGTTACCAAAGTGGGTGAAGGGACCGCAACACGCGCGCCCACCGCGGCACACAGCTAGTCAGTACTTAGGTCTAATCTACTGCTCATGCAACTTGGCGACGGACGTATAGCTGGGGCCGTGTTTTGGGCCTGAATAGCGAGACAGACGAGACCCGACTGCTAGGAAGGGTTATGGTTTTTTTTTTCGCGCGTATCTTGGATGTATGCTTGTAATATTCTTTATTACCTCGTATCTTCTGAACCACCGTCGGGCTTTCTATGATTCATGTCCCAAATGAAAAGTATTTATTGCTCAAGTATACTTGGGTACTTAAAAGGGGTTCACTACGCCAATTCGAAGTCCGTTATATCTTGTTACACTTTAACTATGCCTGATGGTCGACCACTTATTTGTACGAGTCTGCTATGAAACAAACAAACATTACACCAGTGGTTCATTTCAACTGAAGTCATTATATCCAAGAGTTATTTTGTGTAAAACTATTTGGTGGAATACTGTTTTATCTACGTAATATTTGATCAAGGTTCTTTATACCTATTTACATTCCTTTTTCATCCATATAACATAGTTTGCCTAATCTGCTTAGCATGTATTATCAAAACACGTAAAAAGCAATAGAAAAAGTGTTGACGCAAACTTAATTTTAAGATATTACTAGATTTTGCCTGCGATTACGGCCACGTAAAAGTAGATTACCTAAGCATAGGAGATGGACATCCGTCTTCAATTTCCAATCTACCTTTATGGAAGATACATTACTATGTCGGGGAAGTTTTATAATACGTTTTAACGGAACAAAGTGTATTTAACTTCAGCGGCTACTTATGAGGGAAGGATTTAAGTGTGATTAAAAGATGAAATTAAAGAAAAAATATTTATTACATTTTTGCATTACGATGGCTATATTCATGTTAAATATTAAATATAAAAAGAAAAAATCAACCGATCCCAGGAAGCTCTCGAGTGGATTCCTGGGATAAGTTGATTTTTGTATTATATATTTATATATGATAAAGACAATTAATTGTACCATAAATTTAACTCAATCTAAAAATAATCTGAAAAACAACAATGCCGATGTCAATCATTATTACAGTCCGTCAAATCTAAGAAGTACCGTTTGACAGTTCTGACAATTGAATTATAGGGATGGGATGAAAAAATCGATTACTATAATATCCGAACTTTAAGAGATCGATTACTATAATATCCGAATTTTAAGAAATCAATTGTTATAATTAAATAAAAGAAATGTTTAGGATATTTTTTTATTCACTACTAGTACTAGTATCGTCGTCTTCGTCATCATCGTCATTTAAATTAATGACCAGTTGATTGTCCATTACATTATCAAAGTGTACGTCTCTTTCGAAGTCGTCCATTATTATTTTCTTTGTTTTTTGTACTACTTTACTCCAATCTTCCTGTGTAACTTGGGCACATGCTTCCTTTAATAAACCTTCCATTTTCTTGACACTGAAGGGTGGTTTTGTGTTGTGTCTTGCTGCATAACCTGTAAAACAATAATGTAACTATTTGATAGCAGACGAAAACCATTGTTTAAATTATAAATGTTAGAAGTACTCGTGTTATTATTATAATATTATAAAATATTACCTTTAACTTGGGCCCAAATCAGTTCAATGACATTATATTGGCAATGGTACGGAGGAAGTCGTATGACTTTGTGCCCGTGCTCTTCGGCCAATTGGTCAATTACATATGTCGGTTTTGGTGGTTTATGCAATTTCACTAACTGTAATAATTCAGCTTTTAATAGTGACATGTCGGCATCCACTCCTTTTCTTTGCAGCCATGCCACCAAATCTGCTTTCTTATTGGCTGACGTAGGTGCTTTATCAATTTGCACAGAGTGGTATGGGGCATTATCCATTATAATTGTGCTGTTAGGAGGGATATTCTGTAATAAATTTAAGAACCACTCTCGGAACCTTACTGCGTCCATTTCTTCATGATACTCTTTAGTGCTTTTGGATTGGAAAGCTAATAAAGAGTTTTCCACGAAGCCTGTAGACGCTGACCCAGCATGGCATATTATGAGGCGTCCACCTTTTCCTATCGGCACCTTCGAGCACGAAGCTTCAGAATCATCAGTCCATGTTTTCGGCACAGAATGGTTGGAATTTAGCCAAGTTTCGTCCAAAAATATTACATTATCCCAGTTTATAATTTGTTTAACTTCGCGCAGGAATGTTAGTCGCTGCATAATTATGTCATGTCGCTCCATAACAATTTTTCGTTTGTCAACTTTTTTGTATCTGAAGCCAATTCCTGTTATTACCGTTCTCAACGACTCTATGCTTCCCTTATACAGCCCGGCATCTTTTAAAGTTGCACATAACTTTGCCAATGTTGGAAATTCGCCTCTTGTAAAATACCCGTATATATGGTTTCTAATAGCATGACTATCGAATTCATCGATGCCTGTCACAGGTTTATTTCTTTTTCGTTTTTTCGGTGTGTGAAGTACGTTACTGTCACTCCCCGAAGGCCCATATTTTTCACTTAATATTTTGCCAACGGTGCGGCTACCAATACCGAGAGCTTCACCGACGTGATCCCGAACTTGTGTAACTGGCAGTAGAAGTCCACCATTTTGAGATTCACGCTCAAAATACTCGTGTAATTTCACCACCAATTCACGAGCCTGGCTGTTCAAAGTACGTCCTCTTTTCGACATTATTAATAAACACTTGCTTAGTTCGGAGTCCAGTATAAATATTGCCAAGGTAAACGGATAAAGAATGATCAGTCCAGAAAAGTAATAGCCAAGTCACAAATTGTAAAACACAAACGAGAAAGCAAGTACGCGCACAGTCAGCTTCCAAGATGGCGAGAGACTGCTGACGCCGAACCGACCGAGCGGACCGCGTGCGCTTGTAGTTGGCAGTGTTGCCAGAAAAAAAAAATTGTAGAGACTTGGACACCTGCGATTTTGCCTATTGACCTAAAAATAATTAAATTAATTTATTTTAGGGTATCTGTGTATTCAGTGCATTATGCGGTCGCGCAGTAACGTCGTTAATTTATAACATCAGGCAACAACATTTTTGTGAATGGGTTCTACATACCTTATTTTTATTAGTTTTAGACGTAGAAATAAGACTTAGAAGAAAAAATTGTAATTGTAAAATCAATGGATGTGCTTGTTAAAAATTTGTTTATTTCTCTGTAATATGCAAACCCATACTATCATACACAAAAATAAATGTAAAAAACACTATCCCTGACTCCATTTACTATTTCGACAGCGTTAGCGCGAGAAACCCCGACTTATTTGGGCGCGAAAATCAAAAATCGACAAATCGCTTTCGACAACTTTTTAAAGAAGCAAATATATTTGATTTATAAATACGTATTTTTGGTGAATGGGTTTTATCTCATATTTTACGATTACATAACTATATACTTAGTTATGTAATCGTAATATGTGAGATAAATCCCATTCACATGAAAAAATATTTGTTTGGTTGTCAAGTGTAATTTGTAAATAATACATTCGATTTTTCGTATATGTAAACGATTTTTTTGCATACAAGTGTATCCGAAGAGTCGCAACACTACGTGCAGTGACCTAACTACGTAACTTTGTAATGCGGTCAATAATATAACTATTAGAAATTATTTACTGTGTAAATATGTGTTATTTTGCTTTGTTTGAAAGTTTTCAATTACATTTAGATATTAAGAATTGTACATTTTTAGATACAATAATGAAATCTTTCTAAATTCATGGTTTTATGAAAAAGGTTATCGAAACTGAATAATGTACGTATGAACAAAGTTGTTTCGGTTTGAAAAATATGAAACGTCAAACGGTACCTCTTAGATTTGATGGACTGTATGTATTTTTTATTTTTCGTAATTACAAACAATCAATTTTCTATTAATAAATTGTAATTACTTGCCTTTTAAATGTTATATATATGTGTGTAATATCAATTAAATAATAATATATAAAAAAAGGAAAACAATTACTTAACAAAAGCTATTTGATTAAATTATAATTCGACATGGTTGGCTATAGATCGCAAAAAGTGAATTATGTTCATATTTGATTTATTTTGGAGTATTCTTTCAATTGCGTTAATTCTTTTCATTCCCTTTTTTCGAGGCGGGGTTTTTTCTACGCTTGACCTTGCTTTTTCAATATAATGATTAGTTGTCATTTGTTCTTTTTGCATGTATTGGATTGTAGTGTACACTCCAAACCGAGTTTGACTTAAAAGCCCATTCCATCGACGATGCCAAGCTTCGACTTTGTTTTGGGTTCTTGGTAGATTTAGTGTGCTGCTCCTAAGAATGGACCATAAACTAGGAGGAAACATTGGTGGGATTCTAGTAACGCATAATCCATTCTCCGTGACACGGGATGTTACTTTTCCAAAAATGTAGTATTTTTCAAAATACGTGGTTACCTCATCTGCTTCAGGCGGAAGCACATTGTCCTTTAACATTGCAAATGCTTCTGAAATTTCATCAGCAGGTAGGTACGCCAAAGCAATCATGTGACGTAATTTCAAAAAGAAATCACTATCCCTGCCATATCTGGTAGCTAAATGACATGACTGTATTTTTCGCCAAAAATTTTGGCCTAAATGGAATAAACAGCCGTTGTGTACAGCATCCGGAAATTCAATTTTGATGACATTAATAACTGCCGTTTCAAAATCAGTTACTATATGTTGTGGATTTAAAATACAGTCATATTCTTCTAAAGCATATGATTTAAGCTCTTTGAAAAATGTCATATAAGTTTCTTCGGTTTTATTTCTTAAGAGACAATATACTACCGGCACCGTTCTTCTACTCGTATCATCATTTCCAATATAGGCATGAATTGTGAATATCTGCTTAAATAATCCTGGACACGACTGAAAAGTTCCGTCCATTAGCCAGGTAGTGGAATTTCGTAAAATATCCAAATTTTTTCTTGTACAGAAAATTAAGAGGCGCTTTTTTTCTCCATACGAAATATCACGAGCTAGGAAGCGCTCTCCTTCAACTTCCTGCAAAGAAAATATACACTAATATTATAAATGCGAAAGTTTGTGTGTGTGGGTGTGTGTTTGTTACTTCTTCACGCCCAAACGGATGGACAACACATGAATAACACATAGGCTACTTTTGATCCCGATATTCCCACGGGAACGGGAATTACGCGAGTAAAACCGCGGGGCGCTGCTAGTATGGTAGATCTGTAAATCTAATTAATAGAATAATGTAATATAGTCACGCTTACCTTCATTTCATCTGGAATATCGATTTCTTCTAAAGTTTTCGGTTCCACCGGTATCATTTTTTTTCTAGCACGCCGTATAATCTGACGCAAAGCATTTTTATTTGGCACGCTGCATGCACTACTGCTTGGTGTTTGTGCTAAATTATTTTGTATGAGTTGAGCTGGTGCAGAGAACTTACAGCGTCTCGTTTTAAACGGTTTCTCAGCGCAATCTCATCAGATTTCGCTGCATCAGGGGAATGAGAATGTTCATTTGCTGTTTTTAAAATTGAGTGTCCATGTGTACTGGAATATTCAGTTATGATAGAACTTCTACACTGCTTCGATACTTTTTGAGTACACTGCCAATAGAACTTGTTAGTATTGCATGAATTTGTATTATATTGATAACCATTTAATATTAACAAGTTTTTTTTTTCGTTTATTGTCAAAAACAAAACATTAGTTACAGATTGAATTTATATAGCACATTAAAAAAAACCACGAAGGTTTGTACTTGTGCTAATACAATACCGTGTCGCTAACAAACTATGAGGATATTAAAAAAATATACATTACACTTTAAACTATACAAAATGAAATACATACCTAACACATTACACTAATACGTTACAAAAATATTCAGACAAGGGAGGCCAAATTTCTACCCACCCACAAGGCATTAAAAAAAAGTAACAGTTTAATATTATTATAGTTGTTATCAATTATTATACAACAATCAACAACATAAAGAAAAATCAAATTAATCTTTCCGCGCACTGATTTTTCTATTATCAAGTCACATTCTCGAATAATTATATCATCCGACATGATTAAACACAACTATGAATTGAATTTAACTAAATATTAAACAAAGTAAACAAAGTGCCGTCCTGTTGCATTGTCTGACCTTTTATTTTCCAACTACCCACCATTACGAAGCGTCTGATATTGAATATTTATTACGCTCATTAGATAAAAAGATCCCTCGGTATAACTCAGTTCGATGAATTGTTCTAATGCTGGTGCCACTTTAATTATCGCGTTGATGGCCGTTCAACGTTAGTGTAACCACGATATACTAACTTAGAATAGAAAATAGGTTATTATTATAGAACCCATTTAAACAAATTTAAAAAGTCTTTAAATTCAAGGAGAAATTAAATTCAAAAAATTCAAAGAACATTAACGTCAATTTTTTCGACATTCATGGGTATTCACGTTGATCGTTCAAGTGTGGCCACTCACATTAACGCGTTAAAAACGCTATATTTATCGCGATGATGGGCATTGATGTTTTCCGTTAGTGTGGCCCCAGCATAAGAGAAAAAGTACTTAAAATTAAAAGTGTTCAGGTGAAACGTAGTATGCATATGAAACGTACTTGGTCATATAAACACGGTAAGAATTGAAGTACCGATGAAAATAATATTGAATGAATCGTCATAGTTAAAGTGTAACAAGATATAACGGAGTTTAGTTGAAATGAACCACTGGTGTAATAATTGTTTGTTTCATAGCAGACTCGTACAAATAAGTGGTCGAGCATCAGGCATAGTTAAAGTGTAACAAGATATAACGGACTTCGAATTGGCGTAGTGAACCCACTTAAAAGATGAACAACAGCTATATTTTGGTTTTTTGGCGCCAGAATGTAGGTATGTGGCAAAAAATATATTTCACTCAAATTTATCGAGTGAGGTATCAAAATGAAGGAAAGACGATTACAAAAATATTTATGTCATAACCAAAAAGTATGAAATTAAATAAATTATTAAAAACAAAATACACGACTAATGCTGAAAAATCGAAACAAGCTTTATAGCAGGCGGTACCCATTTGCAAATTTCAAACCCGACGAAAATTAATGGATACCGCCTTGCTATAAAGCTTGTTTCGATCTGTTCAGCATAAGTCGGGTCTTTTATTTTTAATAATTTATTTTATGTAATACATATTTGTAATAATGTATGTCTGATGCTATCCTCAGAAGACACCCAAAATACGTGTAATACGCGTGTTGAGCACATTTTAGGTCCAAGATATGTGTCCCCAGCGATAACAAGTCAGGCGCGCACACTACATACATATTGAACATTGACTAAATATGATTCATTATGTATTCTGCCCGCGCTTTAGAGGTACGTCTGGTCACTCGCGTATAGTTAGCGCCACACTTGTTCTATCGCCCTCATTTCGCTACAAGTGTTTGGCGTCTCGCCGGCACCGTGCCAGTGGTACGGTGAATTTTAATGTATGATTCCGAAAGTGACCGCATACGACTACTGCAGCAGACACGGCGCACTGCGAAATAGACTTGAATATCATAAGTTTATTTATTACTAGCTGTTGCCTGCGGCTCCGCCAGCGTGGATGTCGGTTTTCGCTTAGTGAGTGTAAATAGAGTCAACGCTATTTTTATAAAATAAAGTTAGCCTTAGTTATTCCTCATTACATCAGCTACGTGCCAATAAAAGTCCCATCAAAATCGGTCCAACCATTTCATAGATTGAGACGGAACAATCAGACAAACAAAAATTGTATTTTTTTTATCTTGGTGTATGTATTCATATGCATGTACTAAAATACGGTTATTTCAATATTACAAACAGACACTCCAATTTTATTTAATGAAGTGAAAACTTCTTTAGCGGCGTTGGATAGGTAAAAAGTGTTAAACTCGCGTCAGGATCACTTGACCTTTGAACTGTAACTGACGACTGACGTCATACAACATTAGCTACAGATTGTTTATTTTGTTAGGTACGTTAAGAAGCTTCATAGCTTAGCGGTAAACGCTTCGACTGTAAGTCCTTATGGTTTCAGATAGTGCTGGGTTCGAACCTGGGCTTTTGACAATTTTTGTGATTGTTTTTTCTTTTTGTAATTTATTACTTTTTGTGATTATTTTTTCTTTATATAATTTATTACTTTTTGTTATTATTTTTTCTTTTCGTAATTCATTAATTTCTTCTGACAGAAAATAAGTGACAGGTTCTATGATTGGCGCTATATTATAGATATGGAATGGTATGTTGTTTTTATCATTTTCTCTGTATATAACGAAGAAAGAAAGAAAAAGTTCTCACTTCTGTCGGCACTCCTGTCTTTTTTATATGTATAGAGTATAGTCGGAATAAAGAAGTTTAACAAGTACAGTGTGCGAAGAGACGATACGTCACGCGACCGCACATAAATGATTCATAGAAATAAAAGAAAATCAGTCCCGCAATCCGTTCACTTGTCTAAAACTATACATTTACATTTTTTCACATAAATTACTCGTCCTTCAACTTCGATACAGATAAACGGCACCATTCAGAAGCTGCAATGAATTAAAACAATAAACAAATACATAATTCAAGACTATTTCACAGTACGTTCGGCGTCTGCGGTTGTAGTATGCGGTCGTCTTCGGAGTCAAACCTTAATGCTGTTTTATTGAGCAGCTTGCTGCTGTTACTCAGTTTGATTGGTTCGTGTTAGGGGCAGACTTAGGAACCGGAGAGCCGTAATTCTAAACGGTATTGTAAGTTCTCGTTGACGGCACAACGGTTTTGAACTATGGCGCGTTTCATTGTTCACGTAGGAATTGTTGCCACTGTTATTTCATAAGACAGTGCAATAAGTAGAGTAGTGCTTATTTCGGAGCTGGAGTGCTATTTGTGCAGTTACTTTTTTATCGAAACAGATAAAATTAATTACTTCTTTTAAATGTTTTACTAAGCGTATAAATAATGAGCGAGAATTTTTCTGTAGTTATTTTAATAAGATTTATTTACAGTACTAGGGCACGTTTTTCGCGTACAAGTTTTTAGAAAGTGGCGACCGCGGGACAAATTATCTCACAAATAATAACGCGCTCTACTCTCTCATTCACCCGGAGGTGCTCGAGCCGTCGCGCAACCGGACGAGCTAGTTGCTGACTAGCAATAATGACGGGCGGCTCTACGGCCGTGGGGCGAAATGAAAAGCGAGTGTGGAATACAAATGGGTTTACTGGTGCGGCTGACGTCACGGGCGCGCGTGCAGCGCGGCGTCCAGCTCGCGGCGGCGCGCCTGCAGCCGCGCGTGCAGGTAGCGCGCCACGCCCTCGCCGGCCCACGCCTGCGCGTAGAAGGCGCCCAGCCGCTCCTCCTCGGGGTTGCCGCCGCCCCCCGCGCCCGCCGCCGCCATGCTCTGTGACGCAGGCAGTGACGTCAGCGCGGCCCGCTCGCCCGCGCGCGCGGCGCCGCGCACACTCACCTTGAGGTCGCGCGACTGCGACACGAGCCAGCGCTGCGTGAAGCGCTGCGGCTCCAGGCTGAAGCTCAGGAAGAACTCGCGGTTGGTCTTCAGCTGGTTGATCGTGTCCACCTGCGGGCGACAAGCTGCGGTCAGTTCGGCGGCGTACGGCGGGGGCAGGGACTGGGCCCGAACGTACCGTCTCGTGTATCTTGGCGTCGAGCCCCTGGATCTCCTGCTGGTTAGCCGTGCTCAGCAGGAAGCTGTTCATCTGAGTTTTGAGCGTGTCGTCCACCTGAAACCGTACAGAAGGATTCTCTGTATTACTCGATTACAAAACTTTGACACAGATATTGAATTACTTTTACTCCGCAGCGTTTACGTGGTCGATGACATGGGGTCGAACGGATACCTGCGTCAGTACGTACCTCCACGTCGATGTCGTAGCAGACCGTCTGTTCGGTGTCGTGCGGCGGCTCCACGGCGATGACGCGGGCCGGCGGGCGCCTGCGCAGTACGTACCTCCACGTCGATGTCGTAGCAGGCCGTCTGCTCGGTGTCGTGCGGCGGCTCCACGGCGATGACGCGGGCCGGCGGGCGCCTGCGCAGTACGTACCTCCACGTCGATGTCGTAGCAGGCCGTCTGCTCGGTGTCGTGCGGCGACTCCACGGCGATGACGCGGGCCGGCGGGCGCCTGCGCAGTACGTACCTCCACGTCGATGTCGTAGCAGGCCGTCTGCTTGGTGTCGTGCGGCGGCTCCACGGCGATGACGTGGTTGATGACGATGGGGTCGGGCGGGTGCAGCAGCGCGCCCAGGCGGCCCGGCACCTCGGCCAGCTTGAGGCGCGCGGCGCCGAAGATCTGCTCCAGGTACTTGTCGCAGAGCACGAACTCGCGCTCGTGCGGGTCCTGCAGGCGGTGCGTCTTGACGTACTGCCACAGCGCGTTGACGATGACGGGCCGCGTCTGCGTGTGCACGCCCAGCAGGCGCGCCAGGCGCTGGTCCAGCTTGAACTGCAGCGGCTGGTAGTCCAGCAGCAGCAGGATGGTGCAGCGCACGTTCTTGTAGCCGGGCCGCTTCACCTGGAAGCCGTCCGTCTCCTGCGTGGTGAGCGTGCGGTGCCACTCCACCAGGTGGTTGTCGGGCCCGTACAGCTCCTTGTCCAGCTCGATCACCAGCGACTTGAAGAACGACGAGAACTTGCGCTTCACCTGCAACACCTCCGCGCCCGTCGCACGGCTTTACCATTGCGAGCTCGCACAGTGCCCGCACTGCAGCGACTCCTCGTGACTCGTGACTCGTGACATGGCGTGGCACACGATAGTAGTTTATAAAATATCGGTATAAGTCGGATAGCATAGGTATAAGTCGAGTACTAATCAAGTACTCGGACTCGCTTAGGCGTAGAGAACTACGCAAGTAGTAAATATAAATTATATTGAATTCAATTACAATCGATTTTTAGTCAGTTGATGAGTAGATTGAAAAATGAATAGATTAATGGCCTACGTATAGCGTACGAGTATTATGTACAGATGTAAGAGAGTGGAAGTATTACTTTGCTGGGGTCGTTCTTGGTGTCGTCGAGCAGGCGGCCCTCCACGCGCAGCTCCCACGACGGCACGGCGTTGTCGCCCTGGCCTGCGAGGGCCGACAATAGGGTATTTCACAAAATTTGGAAAAACATTTTAAATTATTCCTTAGCATATAATATGCACACTACATCGATATTTCAAAAAAAATTAACGGATTGTAACAAAAAATCGAGGTTAAAGTTTAAATTTTCAAAAACGCGCGCAAAACGCTGTCACCTTGTATGGAGCCGATTACGTGACGCCACACGCAAGTAAACATTTTGTATAACCTTAAAGTAGTGAAGTCAAAGTAAATAAACAAAATAAAAATGGTGTGTAGTTGCACAATGTACAAATACGTCTATAAATAATCCATCGATCACAGAGCGTTTTTGTCACAGATAAAAATTTGAAAAATTATTAGATATTTTTAAGCGAAATTCTCAAAAAATATGCTTATTTTAGTTTAATTTATAGTTTTAAATGTCTTTTTACGCTATTATCTGATATGATGACCATTATTTGTAGTATTTTTTTAATGTTGTCAAATAGCGTATCTTTCATTAACAACAGTCGCTTCAGCCGAGTTACAATTAAACAAAAAAAAAAATACGCAATATGTCGCAATCATTCGTTGTCTATAGAGTATGTAAATACATATTGCGGATAAGTAGATTTTAAACAATCTGGATCTGAATATCGTAATGGCCCACAGTAGACGCACCTGGGTAAAAAGTGTTAGAGATGAATATCCTCAGTTTCCTCTTCTGCTTCATGGGCCGCTTGAGCGCCTCCTGGATGTCGAGGCGCTTGCGCATGATGGTCGCGTCCAGCTTGCGCTCGAAGGCGAGCAGGTCCATGTAGGCCTGCGACTCGGGCACCAGGTCGCGCACCTGGATACGGGGCGGGACGACCGACTCGGTCACTCAGTAAGTGTTATAGATCAACGGGGGAGCGGGCCCGGGCGGTTGACTAGGCAGCGATCGGAGTTAAGTCGTGAGACAAATGCGGCCCTTGTGCGCACAGATTGTTTTGTGCTATTCTCAAAAGACACCCAAGAAACGTTGGGTATAATACCTTCTGCGGGAGAATCTTGTCGGCGAGGCGCTTCTTGCGCTTGGCGGGCGCCTGGCCGGCGGCGGCGTACGCGTCGCTGCCGTACAGCGGCTTGTGCTGCGGCGCCAGCGGCGCGCGCGCGTCGGCGGCGCGCTTGGCGGGCGCGGGCGGCGCGGGCGCGCCGGCGCGCAGGCCCGGCCCCGCGCCGCCCGGCGCCGGCCCGCCGCCGTACGCCGAGCCGCCCGCCGCGCGCGCCCCGCCCGCGCCCGCGCCCGGCCCGCCCGGCCCGCCCGCCGGCGGCGGCGTGAAGCCACTGCGTGCCTGCAACCAACGTTTCATTACAGTTCGATCGCCTTTCTTTGATGGTTGACAGGAACTGAATGGATTAGTTTGGTATCGCGAGCTAGCATACCTCGAACCGAACTTAATGGCGGCTCGGAGTTCGCGTGAGTGCAGGTTTCAAACTCCATTGGCCTGAAACCGCACTCGTACGAACTTCCGAACCGCCATAAAGTTTGATAAAGTTTGATTCGAGGTATATCCGCAACTCCACGTTACGGCGCGATTTTTACGTGAACGAGAACTGAAACAGACTATCACTCTCCAGCCGCTTCATTCTTGTGAGTGTTATTTCTGCTAACTCGAGGTGGCCCCTGCGTGAAAAATGCCTCTTTCACATAAGAAAATTGTTTTTCCTATAATCCGCACGCTGAATGATGATCCGTATGACAGTTCGTTAGCGCTTAACATTGTACTGACGTCCTATCACATCAAATCCTTTAGAGGTCCATTAAAAAGACGAAAAAATCATAATTGTGTACAATTGTAAATTATAAAAATAATAGAAAAAAACTCAATGCAAATGTACATGGTACGTGCTGCAAAAGTTACGTCGTCAAGCTGTTATCGACTAAGAAGGGACACATCGATAAACAAAATATCGATAATTTGTTGGAAATATAAAACAAATGCTTTGAGTTTGTATTTTATTTATATCAATCTGAATCTGATACAGGGTCAATCGGATCTTCAAAATCTGAGTTTGAACTGCAGCTATCCGTGACGTTTATTATTAACGGTTGGTCAATGATATTGTCGTATTGTACATCTCGATCCCAGTCAGTGTAATCCATAATTGCCAGCTAATTATGAATTCTTTAAAATTCAATTCAAAAAGAATTTTAAATTCTTAAAATTATGCAATTTGAATAAAAATTAAAGTATAGTAAAATAAAATATAATAAGGCTCAATGCGCGTAGTCTTTTTTTTTAAATAAATAAATATTGCTTATTATGTTGAATGACCTGGCTGAATGACATGACATTTGCCTAAAAAAACAGTATTTTATCTAAATTGTTTCGCATAACTAATACAACTGTCAGTTGAAACGTCATAGGGATCATCATTCGGCGTGCGGATCATCATTCATAGTGCAAAAGTTGAGTTATGTCAGCACTCTGTATTGACAGCACAGAAACTATCTATCCTTTTAAGATCAGCAGCAGGAGTGCAACTATCCTGGTGTTGCACACATCCATAAGCCACAGTAACCACTTTTCATCAGGAGAACCGTGTGCTTGTCTGGCAATTACCATAATAGACACCTAGACGCCATAAAAAGAAGTTATACCTCACTTTTGGGTACATACCACACACCTTTAACAATATAAGGACCTGCAAGGGTTATTAGTAATACGATTTATTGCTTGCCAATTGAAACTACAAGGAACTTTGCATGTAGCACTAGGAATATTGTATTGAATAAAAATTATACCTGTTTTATCAACTGTTTCTAAATACTAACCTACTACCTACTACTACTACTGCAAATACTATTCTACTAATATTATACATTTTAATGTGAAAGTTTATAAGAATGTTTGAATGTTTATTATTTAATAACACTCTAATGGCTGAACAGAACTTACTGTTTGGTACAACTAAATCACAGTTAGTAGTAGTCTGTATAGACAACAGTAGTACTATAGTATTTCCAAAAATTGAGTAGAGATACCAAATAAATGTGTAAGGAAAAAAAAACCAATATTACGAAAAAAATTGAGTTTTTATATTTCATTTATACCATTATCTGCCTGTTTGCACAAAGGGACTCTAGTCCCTTTTTCAGTTCTACCGAAAGTTTGAAATATTAAGTAAATATTAAAACAAAGAATTAAAAACTAGCAGGTTGTGTTGCATTGCAGCAAAAAAGGGACTATGGACTGAGAAAAGGTAAATATAATGTTGATAGAATTTGAAGTTTTAAATTTACTTCTGACTTACTTCTAAAATTAAGCTCAAATAATTTGAACTAAGATGTTAATCGTTTTCAGATATTTATCATGAAAAGTGATAACTTCATGCTTTCTAGAGAAAATAGTCCTGACGGACAAACATGTCAATATTTTTTGTGATGTGGGTAGCTACATAGGTATTTATAGCTAGACTTTTCACAGGAGGGTTCCATTTTTTTTTAAGGTCATCTAAATATGAATTATAAAAGTAAGTTACAGATTAAATGAAAACTCATACCTGAACAAAGTAGAGGTATGAACAATTCCCACGAAATATATACATACACTCAAGTTCAGATCTCATACCTTATATCTTTAAATGAGAAATTCTTGTATATATATACATGGAATCTCAGAAACAGCTCCAATGTTTTTCATGAAATTTAGTATACAGGGGGTTTCGGGGGAGATAAATCGATCTAGCTACGATTCATTTTATGAAAATGTTATTTTATTAAAAAAAATAAAAAGAAATATGACTCTTCCTGACATCTATTGGCGATGAGAGCAACTAAGTGCTTTTACGACACAACAATACTAAAACTGGCAGATGACATTGTTACAAAAAAAAATACTGAGCGAAGCTCGGTCATCCAGGTCTTCCAATATTGAAACACTGACATATTGACACAAAAATGAAGTTAATTTTGTACCTTGGAATCAAACCTAAGACTACACTTAGAGTATAAGTAACCATACTGGTATCAGTACCCCGGCTCAGCAAAATTGTTAGTATTAAGAGTAGATAACACCAGTAGCTTAGCACCCAGGATCTCCTGATGGTAACACCAAGTTCTTAGCCACTAAGCTACAGATGCTCATTAATATCAAATTGCATTACATTTCTTTCAAAATACTACACTGGCTACTACTACTACATAACGTATCTGCTATGTCTTCCTCGGTTCACAAGTTTACATGAGATATTGTCAGTACTCCAGTCTTGTCAAAGATTCTATTTGTAATAAATAAATAATACAACTAAGCTGCATTGTGTTAATGAACTGTTCATAAAACAAAGTGGATTATTTGCGACAAAAGAGTATAACAGTACCAACATGTGATAGATATGCACATAGCGATTATTAATTCTATGGACGAAACAAAAAGCTACTAAAACTGAACAAACACATCGGAATGTAAATAGCGACACCATGAAGGCGACACAGAGTGCAGTTGTCTGTAATGATTTGCAATTATTATTGAAGACGTAATTCTTACAGGGAAGTTGGGCCCCGGGTAGGGTCTAGGCGGCATAGGGGAGCCCTGGGGCTGGGCAGGCCCCGGGTAACGCTGCTGTGGCTGCATGGCGCCCGGGGGCGGCGCGGCGCTGGGCCCGCTCGTGGGGAAATTACGCTGCGCCATCGGCACTAGCTGCGTCACTGATTATTGTTACACTTAATAACTACTAAAACATCACTTCTCTTATGAATTACAACATTTATTGTTACAAATAACACTAAACTTATCTTTACCGTAACAAATGTCAAGTCAAATTGGTGAAATTAAATAAAATGACATGACGCGACGCGATGCGCCGGTTTAAAAAAGGTATCAGTGTTGCCATTATAGTAAAATATCTTTTTTTTAAATGCCTAGGTGGTTTACTTTAGCTCTTTTGGCGGAAATAAGGTTCATGTACATAAACTTATTACAACTGATTACAAATATTTTGAAGAAGAGTAAAGAAGAGTCCAGCGTATTGCTACGGCTATGTAAAATATTTCCTCTGTTGTGCACCGGCCTGAAAGTTTATAGCATAGATGTACAAGTTGTACATCATAAATAGATACCTACGTAAAGTGTATGTTTGTTATGTAAAAAATTATATCAAGCTGAGATCGCCGCTGTGGAACCTTAAAAAACTAGTTTATTGATAAACTTAATACATAATATTGTGCGTTATAGGTACTGTTGCCTAGGGGTACTTGATCGGGATGACCCAGGGTCAGTTGGTGTACGAGGAAATTACCATAATAGGTCTCCATACGCCTCGGTAACCTGGTAGGTCACTCCCATGTAATTAGCATAAGCCAATCCAAAGGAGGAGGAGGTGCGAATGAACCCCAAGCTCTGAAGCAAGTCTCGGATGCAAAATTGTTGTTTGATCGTTTGTTATTATATGAATCACTAGATGGCGTACCTTGTTACATTGGGCACCGATACTACGAAAATATCTTTAGTAATACTCAAAAATCAAGAGATGGCACTAGTAGACTCATTTGAAGAAATAAAAAAGTTAAAACTCTTGTTTCCCTATTTAGAATCACATAAATTATTTCTGAACTTAAACACATAATAATGTAAGCTCATACAACTCGTTGGTTATGTAATAAATAAAGATTTCGTGACAATAGTGCTATTTTAGGAAGCTGCCATCTAGCGGCATGATGCATTAAAGTCTGTTACTTTTTCAATTACTGCACAATCTGGCAGAATCAATATAGATTAGAATATTTTTAGTATTATTCCGTCATATTCAATAATTTGTTAAGTGTATGTTTTATTTTTGGTAACTTAATTTTTAATAGTAAAAATTAGAAAAAAATACTATTGTATAAAAATACCAGAAATTTTTTATTGCACGCCGGTCTACTCCGGCATCGTTCCATTTCGTGTGTATAATTACCGGCATATCATCTTGACCGCTAGTTGCGAGAGACACGAGGCCAGAAGGCCCTGGTACGCACGAATTGGTTTAATCTAATCTTCTATGATTGGAGGATTTGAGCTCCTCCGCCGCCGTGGCACCCCATGCTACTCACAAAAGACACCTAAAAACGTGTGCATTAAGTCTATGCCTATGGTTCAAGTTTTATGACGGTATCTATACTAACGTGTTTCTAAACAAATTAATTTTAAATTTCCATACGTCACCTACTTGGAATTTAAAAATGATTTTTATGTACATTCAAATGATACCTGCGTTATACGACGGAGTCGCGAGGGGTGGTGCGCGCGCCTCTCCCTCTGTGGTATTCCCTGACCCCGCGACCCGCGCTTGCAGCAAAACAATTAACCTCTAAATATTCTTTTTGGGCGCCCATGTAGTATCAACACTGTGCCCATGCTTGATGCCTTTTCGATACTCGTAGCTATGATTTCGGAAAGCTATTCTCGTAATCTAAATGTAAATAAATAAATAATACCTATTGGTTTTATTGATTGGAATTGTTGATTAGATCTATGCATAGTTACCTACCACTCTCTAGAGCTGTTCGAGTGGACTGGAAGATGGTTTTGTCTAAAAGGTCGTGCAATTGTTACATTACGAATATTACGATGCGTCTTGCAAGTTTCAATCACTATTATGTATATAAGAATATGCCATGCCATGCCATGCCATGCGGCGTACCCTCGGCAGTAGAGACGGCAATGCCTCACCCTCTCGCAGGGGTTCTTTGGGGACGCTGTGCTGCTTACAGCCGAGGCTCCGGTCTTAAAATCCGTAGAAGACATAGTGTTAGCTAAGGTTGAGGGTGGTAGAAATTTGATGGCACAAATTTGTCACAAATTTCGACCGGGTGAGTACCACCGTGCACTTTTGCAAAAAATCCTCCATAGTAATCCAATCTCGGTTGGATTGCGTTCAGGGGTCAGCAAGTGCATAGCCGGGCAGGGGGGATTGAGGTCGCAGCACGAGTGGGACCGGTGGGTCTTGGCTTAGTCTAGTGGGGGGTGGCGCGGGGCGACGCGCCGAACAGGGAGACCTGTAGAAACGGTGGTGCCGCTGGCCGCCCGCGGCATAGTACAGGGGCCCAACCGGGACTAACCACCCTGGGAGGCTGCCCCACCAGGTCGCGTATAATCCTGATATGGCTCGTCGTGCCGGTTGGTGACCGGACGAGGGAGCCCGGCGACCATACTCCGGGGGGTACGGGGGCCCTTCCTTTCGGCGCGTCGGCTCTCACCATACCTCACATTCATAGATAAAACCAATATCCCACGCTTTGTCACGCTGTTGCGACAACAATCGCCTCTTTTTTCACGCCTTTCCTCCTCTTCATCCTCATGGCAGCGCATAATTACAGTAGATTGGTCTACACAGCGGCAAAAAACTCTCCCTCGAGCTCGCTATTTGAGGTGGAGTCCACGAACATCTGTGGGCTCCATACAAACCTCAACGCCGTCCACCAACACCTGGAGACGGCGAAACCAGCAATGCTGTTTCTTACGGAGACACAAATACGCCGCCCTGATGACACGACCTACTTACTCTATCCCGGCTATGTCCTTGAGGAGAATTTCCGCGCAAAAGCCGGGGTGTGCGTGTTTGTTAGGGCGGATGTTTGTTGTCGCCGTTTGCGCTGCCTAGAGGACCCATCCTTTTCCACCCTTTGGGTACACATAGACCATGGCTCTACGAGTCGGATCTATGTGTGCCTCTACCGCTCCCATACAGGGGATGCCGAGACAACTCGACTCTTTGAATACCTTAGTCAGGCGGCAGATGATGCGCAGGAGCGGTTTCCGAACGCTGAACTGGTGTTTTTGGGGGATTGTAACGCCCACCACGAGATCTGGTTGGGCTCCGCCAAAACAACCCACGCGGGAAGAGCCGCCCATGCATTTGCACTGGCGCATGGCCTGACCCAATTGGTACACGAGGTCACTAGGATACCAAAAAGGTCGACCATACGAAACGGTCAGCGGGTGATCTTCTGGCGTATGTTAACCATATTTGGGGTGAGGCTATGGACAAGCACGGCGAGTCATTGGCAATTAGCCTTGACATCGCCAAAGCTTTCGATAGAGTTTGGCACAAGTCGCTTCTTTCCAAGTTACCAGCCTTTGGTCTGCCTCCTAGATGTGCGACTGGGTTGCCGGCTTCTTGCAGGAGCGCCGTATTCGCGTCCTTTGTGATGGACGAGCCTCGGAGTTCTTGCAGGTAAATGCCGGCGTACCGCAGGGATCTGTCCTATCGCCAATTCTCTTTCTTCTGCATATCAATGACATGCTGTCGACCGGCAGCATTCATTGCTATGCGGATGATACCACCCTACACGGAAGTCATCATGGACGTCCTGCGGATAAGCAGACGCGATCCAAAGCAGCCCGCATCCAGCGCTTTCCGGCGACCTTGATGAGGTCGTCCTTCCACCTAGCCGTTGGGCGTCCTACACTGCGTTTGCCCGTACGCGGTCGCGGTCGCGGTACGCGGAGCGTGATGGGCCTATAATTCTTCAACAAAGTATTATCACCTTTCTTAAAGAAAAGGACCACCTTACCCCCGTTCCACGCTTCCGGCGTTATGCCTTCGTGTAGAACGGAATTGAAGAGCTTCTGAAGGACCTTCAGTACCGGCGTTCCGCCCGCTTTCAAAAGCTCTGCTGTAATTCCGTCCTCACCCGCCGCTTTGTTGTTCTTTAGTTGTTTGAGGGCCATCCTAATCTCGTACAGGCTGATGTCCGGGATGTCTTCGGTATAATGTTGGATCTTTAGCCATGCCAACGGGCTGTGTTACTGATGTATATAGCTGTGCATAAAACCTTTCGACCTCCCTAAGTACCTCTGCCGTTGTCGTTGCCATGCCGCCATCCTCCGTCTTCAGCTTCGTCAACCGGCTTTGTCCAACGGACGCATTCCTCGCAAACACTTTGGGGCCTTTGTTTCGCTCTATCGTCTCCTTAATAGTTTTTGTATTATAGGAGCGAATGTCGTGTCGCAAAGATTTCTGTATGCGTCCGTTGAGTCGCCTATATGCCTCAGCGTCGTCGGAGGTCTGTAGTGGCATAAATCGACGTTTGGCCATGAGATCAAGGGTCTGGGTCGAAATTTTTTGAGGTTTTTGTTTAGGGCGAGACCTAAAGAATTTAGATCCCACCGTTTGGACAGCTTCTACCAGCACGTTGTTTACCTCGTCCACTGAATCGCGATCCTGTAGACAATCGAAACGATTGGATAGTTCGAGCTGAAAGCTCTCGGAGTCCCGGACATCGGCATATGACGGTCTGAGTGTTGACTTCATCAGACGTGACCTTTCTAGTCTAGGGCTAATATTCAATGTGCCTCTTACGATACGGTGATCGCTACCGGTTTTTACACGGCTGATCACAGAGACATCATTGAATACTTGCCTCTTTGTCGTCAAGATGTAGTCAATCTCATACGCCATGTTAGCCGGGCTTAGCCAGGTCCACTTTCACTGGGGTGGCTTTTTGAAGAAAGAGTTCATTGCGTAGAGACCCTCCTTCTCCATAAAGTCCGCCAGCATGTGGCCCCGGTCATTCCGCTGCCCATATCCAAAAGGCCCCACCCTCAACTCCCCATCGCCCCGTTCGCCCAGTCTCGCGTTGAAGTCCCCCATAACAACAGTGAAATAGGTTTTGGAAGCATGTATGGCCCTACTTATGTCCTCATACACTTCCTCGATCTCTTCATCGGGGTATGACTTGGTGGGCATGTACACCTGGATGACCTTCAACGAGTATCTTTTGGATACTCTGAGTATCAGGTATACCACCCGACTCGAGATACTCTCGATGGATATGACGTTGCTAATAAGGGACCTGTGGACGAGGAACCCGACACCATGCAGTGACTTTCTGTCACCCTCCCGGTGGTAGAGTAGGTGACCAGACTTCAGGGTTGTCGTGCCTTCCCCCGCTCTTCGCACTTCGGACAACCCAACAATGTCCCAGTGTAACCTACTCATTTCCTCTTCCACCTCGAGCAGCTTCTCGTCAGTCCTCATCGTGCTGACGTTGTGTGTTACCAGGGCCAGTTTCCGTCTGGGGTGGTAGCCGAATCTCTGCCGGGGATTCTTCGCACCCCCTGCCCCGCCGTTACCATGACCGCTACCGGAGCCAGGAATAGCGGGGCTGCCGGGGACTAGGGGCCTGGTCTTTTTTTGTCCGTTCATTTGGGAGGTTTCTTGCCATACTCGCCACGGTTGGCAAACGGGTTGGCGAGCGCGGTATTAAAGTTTTTATAAGGATGCATCACAAAAGACGCCGCTGCCCATCCTTTGGTGTTCTCTTAGTCGCCTCTTACGACATCCACGAGAAGAGATGGAGTGGTCCTATTCTATGCCGGGAACCACACAGACTATGCCGGGAACCACACAGACTATGCCGGGAACCACACAGACTAACCTCACCCCCTATATCTTCTAAAATAAGAGAATGACAATACTAAAAAAAAATTATATACATTACCATGTATACTTTCACCGAAAATTAGATTGAACGAGAACTAGTAAGTAGTTTTTTTTTAATAGATACGTCATAAATCGTAACCCTACAAGAACTTTTATATTATGTTACCTGTTGCTACGAAACCCTTCATGGGCGAGTCCGACTCGCACTTAGCCGCTATTTCTAGAGAGTTGCACTTCGCGCATATACATGAACAAATAACGTCTTTATCTACCTCATGATAAAGTGCAATCTGGCTCGCACCAGTATTGATCAGAAAATGCATATGAGCTTATATCACTTCTGTTGACATGTTCTCGTCAGTCGTCACCCGCGGTCCGCGGTCGCGCCACAAGCGAGACGTTGACCTCAGGTTATCTGCAGAAGATACGCTCGCTCCAACGTGACCGACTTGCCAGTAACATCAATAACTTTGACCTATTGTTAACTAATTTCAAAAGAGGAGGTTCTGCATATTATGTATGTTTTCAACAGCAATCCCGATAATAATTGAAAAATATTACATTATGGAAAGAAGATTGTCAAGACTCGTAAGCTTCTATTACTTTTTCACTGAAAAAAAAAAACATGAGGTTCCATGTAGAACCAAAACTATTATTATAATTCTATTATTTACAGGGTGATTTTGGCAACGGGTCGTGGATGACCAAATTCGAAACTATGAGGAATAGCAAAAAGTTTTGGTGAAAGCCGTAACTGCATAATTGGATTAAATAAAATAGTAGATTGTTCAACAAGGGACTAAAACAAGCCATAATGACACGAGATGTTTTAGCCACCCGAGCGAAGCGAGGGTGGCTAATAGTTCGAGTGTCATTATGGTTGTTTAGTCCCACGTTAAACACTCTACTTTTCACTTTGAATGCGAGGAAAAAAAGCGACTTTTTATACAAAATTATAATATTAAAAAAAAAAAAATAAGAAATATGCAAATATCTTTTTCAACCTGAATATATTAATTTCATCATATCGATAACGGGGTAAAGCCTCCGTGGCGTGGCGGTAGTGAACGCGGTCGCTACGCAGGAGGCGCGGGTTCGATCCCCGCTCAGTGCAAATATTTGTATGCATGGATATGGGTATTTGCATTTGTCTGGGTGTTTCTATGTATAATATGTATGTATTTACAAAAAAAAAAATCTAAGTATGTTTATCCGTATTCTAGATTCCGTAATACAAGGTAGTAAAGCTATGCTTACCATGGATCTAGATAGCTTTGTGTGAAATGTTGTGGAATATTTATTAATTTTTATTTATTTATAATATCAAAGTTTCTAAGTTGCACAATTAATTGGTGTAAGTAATTGGTGATTACAACGCAAGCTTATTACGAATAATCTATTCAAAATTCAAATTGCAAAGAAATTTGTCCCGCGGTTTTTTTTGTTGTTAAGTGACGTACGGTTAATATGGTTGCATATATAATATTTAGCCAACATATTCAAACTTGAAAAATAATTTAAAACTAATTGGAAATGGATAATAAAATGGACTTATCCTTAATACTTACATAATAATTAATTAAATTAATATCATTATTCGTGGTTCACGAAATTAAATGGGATATTTGATTTTTTCAAATGTCATTTTGAGGTTATTTCTATACCTACACAATCACTAAAAAGGTGATAATCCTCCCATTCACAAACACCGTGATTGGCTGTTTAGGAGTTATCAAAGTAAATTAAAAAAAATTACTTTAGTCCCTAGAGATTAATAAGGAACTTTAGTCCCGATATGCAGGGAGTAAAGTAACATTTTAAGAGCATGAGAAGTGAAAACCTTATTCCTAGCCAGTTATCGAACCCATTGATTTTGAAAAATAAAACACACATTGTATTATGATAGATTAGATTAGATTATGACAGCCTCTGTGGCGTGGCGGTAGTGAACGCGGCCGCTACGCAAGAGGCGCGGGTTCGATCCCCGCTCGGTGCAAATATTTGTATGCATGAATATGTATATTTGCATTGGTCTGGGTGTTTCTATGTATAATATGTATGTATTTCCAAAAAAAGTATTTAAGTATGTTTATCCGCATCCTAGATTCCATAACACAAGCTAGTTAAGCTATAGATAAGCTATATGCATTCCCGTCTAGAACATAACACTTACCATGGGTCTAGATAGCGCTGTGTGAAATATTGTGGAATATTTAATTTAATAATTATTACGCCATTTGCTAATCTTTCAACTAATATACAGATAAAGACGATGGCGCGAAATTAAGATAAAAGAAAAGCCTACGGCTGCCTCTAGCTCATCGTAGCACTATGGCTCGTAGAACCAGAAGCGTTTGCGCAGAAATGGATGCATATTATACTCGTAGATAGGTATAGGTGTAGGTACTAGAATCTCATGGCAATTAGAAAAATGCAACATTGTAAAGTGCAATACCTTGGAAATTGGACTAAAGTATCTTTTAATTATTTTTTTCATTTATAGCAGTAGATAGAAATGTACTAAAGTATTATTTAGATGTGTTGACTACTTTCTTTATTCTTGAAAAACGATCACTTTATAATAATTTAAAGAACGGCTAAAGTGGAATATTCTTACGTTTAATAGTTTTAAAGATATTTGTCCAGACGGTGCGATTCGCTTTAAACAGTTTCATACACTAAGTACCTGTCCCGTGATAGCGCGGGGTTTTCTTGGAAATTATTTTCTTCCATTGATGACAATAATAATTATCTGTTTAATGCCTAACTGCGGATTTAAATTGTTTGTCTTTAAATTGGCCTTCTTTGTTATTGCTTGATGTTGTTACGTCGTTATTATTACCACTGTATAGATTTGTATAAAACTTACAATATCGCCTCGTTTGTATATATCTTTGTCGCGATTTTTTAAACTGGCCTCTGTTATTTCTTATTCCGTGTCCATGTAGTTTCACGACCAAATCTTCTTTTTTTGAGGTGCCCCCACCTTTGCATCATTGAAGTCGCCCATTATTATGACGTGTGTGTATCTCCTATAAAGACTTGAGGGGCCCAAAGGACTTCTGTAGGAGACTCTACGCGGGTGTCGTGCGGTCCATGGCCTTATACGGGTGCTCCACGTGGGCGGACACCTTGGAGGCCAGGTTCTTGCCTCTGCTGCGCATGGCGCAGAGGACGATAGCCGTCAGGGTCATCAGGGGTTACCGCACGATATCCTTTAAAGCCGTGAGTCTCCTGGCCAAATCGCCACCGCGGATCCTGGTAGCGAGGACCATTTCGGCACTGTATCGGTTCCGAAGGGAGGCGCGGGAGTGGGAATTCGATCCCGAGCCCGCAGATATTCGGGCCGAGAAATCTCTGCTCCACAGGGACATGATGGCCGAGTGGGAGCGACGACTTGAGCAACTACGCACAGGGCACGCCGTGATTGTGGCGGTAAGACCCATCATGGGGGAGTGGCTGGAGAGGCCAAACGGTAGCCTTTCGTACCGTCAGACGCAGATCATTACCGGAAACGGTAGCTTCGGACGGTATCTGCATCTGACGGGCATAGAGCCAACGCCGGACTGCCATCACTACGACGCGGGCGTGGATTTGGGGTTGCACACGTTTACCGAGTGTCTGGCTTGGGAGACACCGAGGTGGCAGCCTGCGCGGATGCGTGGGCGACCAGCGCCTCCTTCTGCGAGCAAGTCATGCTCGTGAAGGAGGCAGCAGAGCGGGTGCGGCTCGATAAGCGAGATAGACTGGCGAACATCGCTGCCCGCGTTCGTAGGCAACTCGGGCGTCGGAGGGCGCAGAACGACCTTCGTCGCCCATGAGCGCGGGCCTGAGGGTGACGGGTGGAGCCGTCCGTCACCCTAGCAGAAGCAGGCCACGGCAGCGGCGCACATCCCAGGACGATGCGCTCCTCCCCATACGCCGCGTGGTCCCCCCTCCCTAGGAAGGCCCGACCGTGAGGGATGGCCCTGGGTCAGCCGGGGTGCGGGGGATATGTCGCCTGACAACCTCACCTTCGGCCTAGCACAACGACCCACAGACGGTGTGCGGTTTAGTCGGTTCGAGTCCGACATAACTTCCCCCTCCGGCTCCGGAGGGGGGAGGTATCCGTGGGGATTTCACACTCGTAAAAAAAGCCTCCTATATAGGATAAGTTGTACCCCTACCTGCTCGCCGAATTTAATATGATGGCAGGAACGTTGCCATATAAAAATATTTTTTTTTGTGGTGCCGTGAGATTCTGGTAGACCTATACCTAATTATAGTGTGTATCACCTTATTATTATTATCATCTGTGTATCAGTTTAACCTATTGTATAGCTATATGGGGAGGGGCTTCTAAAATTATAACCTTAGAACTAGAACGAGCAGGCGTGACATTACATAATAATGATCCTTCAAGGACCACTTTCAGGAATGTTAGTTACCCCAACCAAACATAGCCCATGTCCTTTCTCAAGGTCTAGTCGACTCGTACACCTAATTTAATCAAAAACGGTTCAGTGGTTTAGGCGTGACAGACAGACAGAATTACTTTTGCATTTATAATATCAAGTCTGGAGTATGAATAATATATGGATTCATATTTTAAAGGCACGTGGTTTATTGACTAAGTAAGCGAAGTGTACCCGAGTCTCCATTTCAACTAGGTGGCAAATTTTTCATTTGTCCGTATCTATTAACCGATTTTCAGCAAACTTGGCACATTTGTTTTTTGGTTCAAATGAAACACAACTTTTGTCGAGAGTTTTTTTTTGATAGAAGAAAAAATGGGGAAGAAAAGAGGGCAAGTTTGCCAACGCATTATTTATAAACGAATCTTGACAGATTGTTGTAAAAGATAAAAACTTGCATCAGAAAGGTGAACTACGTTATAAAAAAAACATATGAGAAAAAGGGGGGACGATCCTTTCTAAAAAAACGCTAAAGCAAACTTTGCTTTAGCGTTTTTTTAGAAAGGATCGTCATTATTTCTTGATAAATCATCGGGCTGTTTAAATGAGAAGATATTATATATACTTATCTATATGGAAATAAAATTGATAACAGATTCGAATAAGGGGAAGAAATTGTGGCAAACCGTAACATGCTCATAATATATATTGCCACATCGACCGTAGGTACAGCTTGTAATAGGTGATATACTTACCAATGTAAATTAATTTAAATTAAAAATTTAATTAATTCAAAATTTAATTAATTTAAAATTTAATTGATTTCAAATTTAATTAATTTAAAATTTAATTTAATTTTTATTTTTTCTGTTTTTAAATTGATCTACTGGTCATTAATTTAATCCATACTAATATTATAAATGCGAAAGTACTTAACTCTGTCTGTCTGTCTGTTTGGATGTTACGCTTTCACGCCTAAACCACTGAACCGATCTTGATGAAATTTGGTACAGAGGTATATTAGAGCTTGAGAACGGATATAGGCTACCTTTTATCACGAGAAAGGGGGGAAATAGGGGATGAAAGTTTTTATGAAAGTTTGTCATTTCTGAAAATATCTTAATGAAATTTGGTACAGAGGTAGATTAGAGCTTGGGAACGGACATAGGCTATCTTTTATCGCGACAAGGGGGGTAGAAGGGGGGGACTAGGGCCTTGGGATGAAAGTTTGTCATTTTTGAAGTCGAAAATGGACATAGGCTACCTTTTATTGAAAAAAAGGGAGTTGAAGGGATGGAATAGAGCTAGGGTATGTAAGTTTGTCAACTTTGAAAATATCATGATGAAATTGGTATAGAGATGGATTAGAGCTTGGAAATGGATATGGGCTACCCCTTATTACGAAAAAAGGGGATAGAAGGGGAAGGGGGAATGGGAAGGGGGAAGGGGAATAGGGCTATGGGATTAAAGTTTCTCATTTTTCAATGGCACAAAAAAGGGGGAATATGGCATAAATAGTAAGAATTTCTTTTAAGATGTCCTTATGAAATATGGTACCAAAGTGAATTAGAGCTTCGCAAGTAGCAAACCAAATATAGAAGTGAGTGGAGAGGCGAGTAGAGATTGTTATAGGGACGAGTGGATAGGCGTGTAAAGATCGAAAGTTGAGTAGAGTCGACTACAGGGGCGAGTAGAAAGTCGAGAACAGAGGTGAGTACATAGTCGAGGACAAAGTTGAGGCGAATTTAATGCTCAATAGCGTCGGCTCAACACTAAGCGATAACCGACATCCACGCGGGCGGAGCCGCGGGCAACAGCTAGTATATTAATAATTTTATAATGTGCACGTGATGCGCTTCCATTTGAGATTGTACTCGAGTATTTTTGCATTCATTCGGTATTCTTACCGGCTCAACCGATTTTCGTCAAACGTTTTTAAAATACTCGCACATAAGTCTCCTTTGCTTATACTGTTGATTGATGGCACTTGGTGGAACTTGCTACACATCTTCAATGAAAACACTTGTACTATTCCACATTATTTATTGTTGAATTCCTGACCGGTTTCGCCTTACGGCATTATCAAAAAAGACATGGAATGGAAAATTTTATAATGCTTATCATACGTGTCGATTAGGAGAGTCCAATCTGGAGCAGTATCTAAGATTGAATAAGGTTTGTTCCTGGATTTTATGGATGAACCTTCAGACACAAAGTTGATATGACGTCTGATAATAGTTAATCCTTTTTTGGCTATAGCTACTACCAGACTCATTGCTTCGCGTATGATGAAAAGCACTTTATCGTGGCGGCGTGAGTATTGGCCTCTATCGAGAAGCACCCTACATCCTACTAATATGTGCCTAGCCGTATATAGTAATATACATTTATACGTATTGCGATACGTGTACCACAATACATCAATACATCTCCCTTTGTTTATTACAATCGAACGATATCGTAGTACCGTCATTTCCTGAACATAGAGATGACAGTAAATATTATATGTATTGACAAATCTATCACACGCATGTCCCTCTCCACGATGGCTTTGATGTGAAGCTCAGCTGATAATATTAATTGTTAATTGTCACAAATAACTTTAAATCTAGGGCATGAAGATTTAATTTTTCACATAATACGTTATCATTGGCTCTCCAACTAGGCAGGAGCCTGTATTTTGGGAGCCAGTGCTCTAAAGTATACCTAATAGATTTAGGTAAGTTATAAACAATCACGGTTTTATTTGTTAAAGAGACAAAAGTCAACAATTTAAAGTTTCGTTGAGTTAAAAATTAAGGTGTGTGTGTGTGTGTGTGTGTGTGTGTGTGTGTGTGTGTGTGTGTGTGTGTGTGTGTGTGTGTGTGTGTGTGTGTGTGTGTCTGTGTGTGTGTGTGTGTGTGTGTGTGTGTGTGTGTGTGTGTGTGTGTGTGTGTGTGTGTGTGTGTGTGTATGCGTACGTGCGTGCATGCGTGCGTCCATGCGTGCGTGCATGTGTTTGGTGTTTGTGTATGTGTCCGTACATATATTGGTTTTGGGACAGTCCAGGAGACTGTTGAGTAACCTTATTAATTACATGAATTAGAGCAAGATTTCGGTACCCTCATAATATAGCTGGTGCAGCCAGTGTGTTACCTTCCTTTTAACCTTTTTTTATTCAATTTCACAATGTTTAGTTTTTAGGGTTCCGTACCCAAAGGATAAAAACGGAACCCTATTACTAAGACTTCGCTGTCCGTCCCTCCGTCCGTCTGTCACCAGGCTGTATCTCAAGAACCGTAATAGCTAGACAGTTGAAAAAACAACAAATACTAAAAACAAATATTAATAATGATAATTAAGGGGGGTTCCCATACAAAAAATTGTGATATTTTAGCCCTTTTTCATGCCCATTTTCAGTCGCCAAGCTAGGTCTCAAGAACCGCAATAGCTAGACTGTTGAAATTTGCACAGATTATGTATTAATACTGTGGCTACAACAACAAATACTAAAAATAATATTTAAGGGTTGCTTCCATTCAACAAAAGTATTTGTTTCTTGCTCGATATTAATAATGGCTACACGTAGGCGCTAGAAATACACTTGGGGACACATCTATTGGCCCACCTTAGAGTTTAGGTTTCGATGGCCCCTACCTAAATATATCTAATTGCTAGATTAAACAAAAACTATTGATGCAGTTTTAAACCTGATACATTTTACCATCTCTTTCGATCGTATCGTTTTAAATTTGAATTCAGAATACCACAGGACATGGAGCTACGCCTAACAAGTCGCGTATGCGCCTTGGTGAGTGCAGTTAATTTTTGAATAAAAGCGCTCATAGATACTCCGTGGAAGTCGCGAAGTTGGTTTTGTATCTCAATGGAGGTAAGGTGACGATTTCTCAAGCTGGTCGTCACGATGAATCGATCCTGCCTTTCAGTTGTGACCCGAGATCGTGGCCTTTCTTGGCGACAAACAAAGTCGGCAGTCTCTAGGTACCTCCGATAAACATTTCGGATCGCAGATCGACTTAAATTAAGTTGAGCACTCACATTTCTTTGGCTGTATCCGGCCTGGATAAGTGCCACAGCTTGGGCGGCGACTTCAGGCAAAGTATCCATAGATTATTCATAGAACCTCACCTTAATGCTAAGAATAAGTAATGTTTGTTGCAAAACCAAAGAGAAAAATCACACTTTCGAGAATTAAATTCAAGTAAACGAATAAACTCAAGTTTTCTTAGTATTCGATTGTTTAATATCAACGAACAGGCTTAAATTCTGTGTTCGAAATTCAAAATAAAACTATTGAATAAAATTATGAATGTGCCTGGTTCAAAACTGCATAAAAACTTTTTGCTCGACCTAATATAAATTTTTAGCTAGGACTAAACGAAACTTAAAATGCAAGGTGGGCCAATAGATGTGTCCACAAGTGTAATTACAAATTATTAAGGTTATATATTTACATTTAACCTTTTTTTCTGGTACGGAACCCTTCGTGCGCGAGTCCGACTCGCACTTGGCCGGTTTTTTTAACATGTTATAAGCTTTGTAGTTTAAACTCAGGTACTGACTTCTAACAAACGATGTTCGGCAACGTTCTATGGGACAGGCAAGGTGTCTACTGCGTTTATTAGGGTTACGTGGAGGAACATTTTGATGTGTTCCGAGTATGGATCTGACGATGACGAGCTTCCATACCGATAGAACCTTATTATCATCGTAAAGATTAGCAGTCGAGCCTTTTGGTTTTGCTGAACCCTCCCCATACCAGTATGCAGTATTGTATAATTGACTGGCATTATGCAATTTCTAAAAATGTATATTAACCACTTAAGCCTGTTGTCGATGTGCACTCCGAGATATTTGGTGTTGGTCAGTTCCTTACAATGACAGTCGTTACCTGAAGTATATGTATGGGCTTTATAGGACAAATCGTGACTGAGGACTTTAATTTTCGATGATGCGAAGAGGATATATTGTGTTTTATCAAGGTTTAGTAGGTTAGTATGGAGCCAGACCATGATCTGTTTTAGGGATTATTCGGCATTCTCCCTCACTACTGGCCAGTTTGGACCATTTACATCAACTGCAGAATCGTAAGCATATTATTTGTAAAGATGTCAGTAGGTAGGAAGCTGGAAGAGCGTCGGGCATAGAATACTCCCTGGATTTTACTTCCACATTGCTGCCGCGTTACCTTCAACCGCGCACGAATATATTCATTGTAATAAACATGATGCAGCCAACTAACTTACTTACTACTTTACTCAGCTGTTCAATTAACTGCCTCACAGATATTCAGTCGTAACGTTTATTACAACATTTAATTAACTGGCTGGCTGATCATAGGCCTTTCGTAAGATGGAGCACTACCTCGAAATAAGGCAAGATATTACACGCCTGTAGGTAGAGAGAGGTGTATTCACCGCAAATTAGTGATTATTGTAAATAGTCTATTGAAAGCCGCGCAATCCGACTTAGATAGGTTAGGTTAGAAGGCTAATGCGGGAGTAGACCGGAGCGCAGCTCCCGCATTAGCTTTCGTCGTTATTTTTATCATATGCAGAAATAAGTCATTTCTCAAACTTTTTGATTATATGGCTCTGCAAGTACTTCATTAAACGTCATTGATCCAAGTTATTTAATCAAATGGCTGGACATCATTTAGTTGAACGGAGCCGTTTAGTAAAGAGCCTAGGCGGTTATTTGAAAGGCTGAATAAGCTAGATGGCTGCGACATACAAGTACAAATGTACTTATGTAAGCGTGGTGAGCCTTCAATAAATTAAATAGCAATCCACACTAAAGCGAAACTACTTTTGAGAATTTATGAGTTGGTTTATATAGATAAACAATGACTCCTGTCCTGATGACGCCTTCTTATATTTCCATAGACAATACTTCAGTGTAATCAAACTGCGCTAGCTCTGGATGCCACCACAGTCAATAAGGGCACTGGATTATCCAGTGCCCATATAGACTTTTAATTTTTTTTTAACTCCGTTGTAGATGGTTGAAGTCTATGTGATCTATATCTATCTATTCAAAATATAAGTCTACTAGCTTTTGCCCGCGGCTCCGCCCGCGTGGATGTCGGTTCTCGCAACCAAACATAGCCTATATCCTTTCTCAAGGTCTAATCTACCCCTATACCAGATTTCATCAAAATCGGTTCAGTGGTTTAGGCGTGAAAGACGAACAAACAGACACACACAAACACTTTCCCATTTATATCATTAGTATGGATGTATACAAATAATATCTAGGTATCTTTACTTAGTATTTTTACGAATCACGTTCAGAGCATTGTAGATGTATTTATCTTCTGTCATGTTCCACGGATTACGCATGTCATGGAACGCTTTAACAATTTTCTTGACAAGTACCTAATATCATCAGGATTGTGGTTCGTTCAAGATGGCTCAAGGCTCCGCTGTCTGTTGTCAACTGTCCTATAAAACCTATCAACACAACCTATTGTTGCGGGGATGTTATACCTATTTAGAAGATTTATTTATCACATACTTTATCACAAATACGATACGGATGACTTACATGAAGTAGGTACTTGAATAAGTGAGACAAATATAGGACATTATAAGTCAGGGGTCACCGTTATATAAAGCGGGGTTATCGAGAGCGAGTGGAAAATATGACGCGAGGAGTAACAGCGGCTTCGATCGGTTACAGCTTGAGATAAAATTCGCCGGGAGCCGTAGCTACTCGCTGGGTGCAGGCAGTAGCTGTGGAAGCGCCGCGGTTATCAATCGTTAGAATCACCTCGTAAACTCTCTAAGTCTGGACTACTCATACGAAGAAAGTCCTCGTAAAAGGGGAACTCGTTCGTTATCATTCAGGGAAGCAGGAGTGTCGTGCGGTACCCGGCGCTGAGGAGCAGAGACGAGCGGTGGTGGTAGCAGTGGTGCCGTGGGGTGCGGGGCGGGGCGTGGGGCGGGCGGCCAGCGGCGCCGCCTCCGCGCGGAGGAGGCCCCGCGCGGCGCCGGCCGCCAGCGCCAGTCCGTGCTCGGCGCTGCCCGCGCTTACACGCGCCGCGTGCTCTTGCGTCTTGCGCCGCGCCGCGTGCCCGCTCCTGCCTGCTGACTGCGTGCTTCGATTGGAGTGGCGGTTCGCATCTTACCGGGCAGCATTAGAGTCATGTAGCTATTTTCTAATACTGTCAGGTAAAGATGTCGTCCGCGCTCCACGTTCTTCGGTCGTCGATGGAGATTCTGGCCGATCGGCGAAACCGGTCCGGTGACGACGGATATACCGGCTCCGGTGGACGTCGTCTCTAGGCCTCGGGTGACCGGACAGACCGCTCCGAGCACCGTCTTCGTCGGGAGCGACGCATGCGCTGGAATCTTCCCGTTCTGGATTCTATGGTAATCTACGAGTGTTGCCGCTTCTGACCTCGGTATTTTTTAAATTGTCGTTTAAAATTACATCACACGTGTCGAGCGGGCGCCGCGCGCCGGCAGGAGCCGCCCGCTGGCGACGCGCGACGTGTCAACGCGCGATGAGCGCGGCGCCAGATAGCAATGGCTGGTTGGCAGCCGACGCATGCATCGGTACGGTACAGACTCGATTTATTTTATCGGACAGAGAACAGCTATGTTGAACTCGGCAAGTGCCTCGTGCGCGTTGCCATCGAAACGGTTATCCGATAAGGACTACTTCACAATAATTTCCAATTTTAAACGACATGGGCATGGGTGAACGCTTCGAAACGTCTTTTTCAGTGTCTAATTAGTAAAATGTGGTCGCAGTAAAAGTGACGCTCACGCCATCTGTCAGATACCTTCACTAGTTAGTTAGCCAGCTAGACGCGGTTCGGCCTCCTGCGGGTAATACCTAGTAATGAGGAGCACGTAACTGCCGAGCAGTTCGGCGCAAGAAACGCTTCCCGAAGTCGATGTTATCAACATAATCCGCGCACTGTTGCGTTTCCTCATCGGTGCTCACGTAACCCACTTAACTAATTAAAATTCCTCATGGCCGGCAATGAGCACGCGTTTTCAACTCATTAACTCGCCGCACGATGTTCCCGACGCCCGCGCCGCCACCGCCTCGTGCGATATGTGCGCCTGTTTGTACATAAACGCCATGCTTGGTAAAATTGTTTACACGAACTGTGCCGGCAGCCGGCATAAGGGCACTACAGCAGTCAGTATCATGCTGTGTCCTGCCGGGGCCACGTTGACTGACTAGCAAATATTTGGCTTGTCGCATTTGTCATGAACTAGGGTACGGCTGACCAGGGGAAACCAGTTGGCTCCGCGCTGGCCTAAGTTGAGTAGATCTGATTCCAATCACCTAATGACTTGGGACTTTGATCTCTATGACCCAACTTGTTTGGCGCCGTTCTGTAAACGCTGAATTGTCCGGTCCGGGCCCACTGGCCCCACTGCTCGGCAGTGACGACGGGCTCCGGCGGATGTTATAATGTGAAGATTATTCCTCTGAGATTTGCTACATTATTCATGACTGGATGGAAAGTTTTGACTCTTAGAATATTAAGATGTAGGTCAAGGCCCGAGCCTTCACCGAACACTCACATGCAACCTCCTTTCTGCGCTTTTTAATTACTTTTTATAGTTTCCGTTTACACTGGACTGCCTATCATTTAAATTATTTAGGTATAAACGCACAAGTAAAGCGGTCATGTTGTCATTATCTCCAAGTTTTTAAAGTAGGCACTAGAAGCTGAAAGATGCCAAGCATGCCCATTTGGATCTCTGATGTTATCATTTTGTTGATCCACCAATGTAGAAACATTAATGGAAGGTGCAACATTATTAAAGCTACCGCAGCCCACGAGTGTCGAAGAGCAGACGCTAGTCCTGCAGCACGCAGCCCTGTCGGCGCGGGCGCAGCGCTCGCCGCCGCTCAGCGCGGCGCGGCGGTGAAAGCCGCAGTAGATTAATCGCTCAGGTGGATTCCGCTTTCGAAATGAATTTTTATCGCTATCGGAGAGTGTCGCCGCTCGGGACCGGTTCTTAATTTCCTATAGGTGCGCGTGTTATGCATCTATTTCGGGAGTCGTTGACCGCGGGTTTGGCACTACGGGCGGCCGGTTTTATTTCGTTCGTGCCGAGAGTCGTTCCGGGAGGGCCTCGCCCGCCGAACGGCAATTTCGTGTAAAACGCGGGCGTATTTCAGGCGATGACGTAACGCGCGGGAGTGCGTCGTACCCAGGCGCCGCGAGGGACATGCCTCATCGAGCATAATGTTATTAATAAGCCGGGGGCGGGGGCGGCTCGCCCTCGTCCGAACGACGGTTATCGGCCATCTTCTGCATGCGATGTCCCCACACCACCGACACCGCGCGACATCGCGACACAAGACATGACACCGGCGCGCGTCATGCACGCAGCATTGTTGCGCTATTTATACGCTCCACTTCTAAACTGAGCGCTTCGCTCGTGGGCGACTGTCGCTCATGCTGTCCGGCGTCCCTACGACACAATGTCTCCCAAGTCTTTATGAAAGCAAACTATACAAATATCCAATACCTCATATTATGAAATGCCAATAGCGGCTACCAAATTGTGAACAATGCCGGTTATCAGTCGGTTCGAGAACGCCCTATCTATGGATATGCAGCGTGAAAATTAGCGGCCTGCGAAGCCGAACATCATTAAGTAAGCTCGGTAACTAGATAACCATCGAGGAAGGTCTGGCTCCATGCGTTATACTCCATAATAAGCATAAAGATCCAAATCCCTCACAGCAGCGAGTCCCCGCCTGGGCCGCTCCACGACTACACGACGCCGGCACGCCACCGTCCGTGTTAAATGCATGCTAATGTACAAACAATTTGACTCAGTTATGCTCGCATTGTTGACGCTCAACAATTGTGTACTTAGTAATAATAACGATGTTCAGTAATCAGCTGTAAGTTAGTAACGATGTTGAATGTGCGCCGATATCGGCCTGAGCGAGGGCCGACTGAACAATTACATTACGCGCGCGTTATCACCTCTAAATTAATGACACATACGTGGGACACAGCTATAAAAATGTTTGATTACATCAATGTTAAGTGTTAATAGTAGGTAGATATTTATATTTTGTCTTGCACAGTTGAACGGTGAGCTAGTGTTATTTCTAAAGATAGATTTTACAGAAAATTTTGATTCACAATAATAGATAAAACGATGGTTACTAACCCATGAACAGATAAGCTCATGGTTTATTTCAAATGGTTGTCCCATATGGAAATTGCATACACAACAATCGCTAGAGCGGCAGTTGGAGAGGTCACCGCTGTGCCACACGTTTTGTATTCCTAAAATCTCCGAATGTAAGAGCGAAAATGTAAATTTATTCGTAGGCCTCTGGGTTACATGTACAATAGTAAGTTTACATAAATTACAATAAGACACTTGCCTCGCGCGCCCCAAGGCGGGCCGGCTCCGCGCCCCTGTGCCGATCCGTCTCTCACACTATACGACCCACGAATGGAAATTGGCCTTTCGCTTATTGTCCAGTTTTTACGTCCAGAATATTCTCACCTTCACTTATACTCTGAAATTCTGTTTTCCCAGTGCGCTGCTACCGGGATTGATGACCACGCCTGTAAATTATTCACATTTGGCTGGCCAAATTAAGCCTGGGCTTTGGGACATAATAATAGGGATGAATTGATGCGGAAGGTGGAGGGTCGGGAGAAATGGCGCACATTGGGAGAGGCCTATGTCCAGCGGTGGACTGCGGTGACTCAATTAACTGATTGATGGCGACCTCATTATCGTCTACCTTGCTATATAACCTACTTACCGTTTCTCAACTATTCGGGATTCGAATTCATGCCAATGCTCAGAGAACCAGCCCGCTCTTTGCCCGCTGTCCACTATACCCATTGCTAGTCAAGGGATATGTTGAAAGTCTCGGCCGGGAATGACCGTAGGATTTTACTACATTACCTTGTGTTTTTATTTAGGTAATCTGTGCCTATAGGTTATAAAACGATGATTTTTATACACATTTACATTTTATACTGGACTGCATACGACGTAATGTAATGATAAAAATCTTCAAAGTTAAAATTCTAAAATTGTTTTCATAATACTGATTCTGTTAGATAGTTCAGCTGTCACAGGTCACAGTGACGGCGGCCGCCTCCGACTTCCCACAGCATAATGGAGGCGGGTTAGCTTCCGAATAATAATTTGAATTATACTCAGAGTTTGTATGAGCAGAGATGGCCGCCGCTGATACCATTAGTTCGCAGGAGATGTGGCTTTTGGGCGCTAATTAGCATTCGAATGTGTACTGGACTGGAATCGATACCAAACAGGTTTACCTTACAGACCAGTCCGTAGCCGTCAAGCTCGCGGTACACGCTCCGTGCGCGGCGCACATTCTATTAGGCAACTTCAATAGCGCCGGGTGACGGCTGTCGGCACACTGCGCTGAGTGCCTACTGCCTATACCGTGCATTTATACCATAATATTTACTTGTAACCTGTCCGTGCAGATGTGACTGTCTAATCTCGATCTTGGCGTGCACTTGTAGTTAAGTTCGCGTGCTTTCACATGGTCTTGGGTTCGATGCCCCAATCGGATGTAGTGTGAGCTTTTTAGGAAATTGTCAGTATTCTGGAAACGCGGTAATAGACCGGTTCGTTGCTTGTTTCGAAATTGTAAACCTACATGCATCCGTAAAATGAGAGATACAGTATGTTTATTCATATTGTGATGTATAATTTGAACATCATTTGTTAGACCTACTTAGGTGGCCCTAGGTATTACAATTACTTGTTCCTCGTCACGGCGTGCGGCGTCCATTCTGGAGCCACTCAACTTTGGAATATTTTGCGTTCCTCATCTCCACTGATTCACTTCGGCTCGGTTTTACTTCTCTAATGTTTTTGCCAATTACTGATATAATACGAATCAGCCTAATTATCTGCTTGCCTTGGCCCAATTGTGTGGAGTGTCCGCGTGTTCTGATCTTCGCCCGGCCGATGACGCGGATCTTTTGTTTATTTGTTTTAATCGGTTCGATTATTTGGGGCCAACCGTAATATTTCTTTCAAACGAATATACCTATATTATGTAATATACACACGTACTTTCCCTATAAGTAATAAAGACGAAGATTTTAATAAAAAATAAACAATCTAGTTAGTTAACAAATGGAAGTGAAGCGTTGAAGTCTTTTACAGCCTCCGTGTCTGTGTGGCAGAATTTGGTCGAGTCCTTCCGCACAGCACCTGCGCAGTCCGTGCCTGCCAGCACCGCCCGTCGCCTTTAAAAGACATCAACGCTCGGCGGCGCGCCACAGCCTTACGTACCACCCATTCGCGCAAACGTAACCGTAACCTATTGCATCGCCGTGGGCCAAGGGAACCTTCTTGCCACAGATTAGATAAACAACATTCAACAATGAGCTCTCAATTGGGGCGCCATCGCTCCCGCGACACGCGGCGCGCGGCGCTCGCGACCAGAGCGCGACTAGCATTGTTATGTAAATAAATAGTTATGACATTAATGTTGTAGTGATACGTGACGCAGCCACAGCGTCGTGGTGCGCCCGCGGGCCGCTGGACCGCAGGTTGGGAGATAGATTCCTTCTTGGGTAAAATGTTATTGGATTTGTGCGGGGACATTTTCAGTGCCAGTACAGAGTTTAAAAAATGTGGCCCGTTGACTGTAATAAGTTCGCCACTCGGGACGGTGGAAATGAAACATAATAAACCAGAAATTCTCTATTAAAATGTTCTAACTGGAGTTTCTTTGTTGCCGGCGGCGCAGGCAGCACGGGCGCTGCTGCGCCGCGCTGTCGCCCGGCGCCGTCGGTGGCGGACGCTGTTTGATCAGCTGTTGGCGAAGGTTGCCGCTCGTGACGTCACACGTGTGTCCCACACCGCGCACCGGCGCGAGCGTCATGATGAAGCGATTTATTCTCTTATAATATAGTGATTGCCTTCGTGATTGACGTTATAAAACTTGTGACAATCGTGCCCGCAGGCCGCGCAACATAGGTCGAAGATAAATATCTACATAAGACCTCCGTGGGCTACAATGACTTAGGCTATAATAAATTTGCACCATGCGTGCGTAGAATAGCATCTATCGATGCAGCATGGAAGCTACAGTTAAAGTTACTAAAGGACTCCCAGATACCGACATCGGTATAGACTTATTCAAAAGTATTAAGACCTACATCAGCGCCTAATGCATCCTGCTTATACCCTACCATGGATAGAAGTGGGATGCATTAGGTGTTTTCTGAGGTGTATTCAGAACCTCGATATGTCCACCATGACACAAGCATATGCACACATATAACACTTGGCCGAACCCGCCGCGGCGGACAGTGGCGCTGAGGCGAGGTGCTATCGACTGGTGCAGCTCACAGAACGTGTTACAGCCGCTGCGGCGCGCGGCGCGAGCGTCCCCCGGCGCGGGCGGTGGATCATTATAGCGAACTATTAATAGCAGCCATTGTTGTTGTTGTGTGCGTTTAGCGTATTTATTTACGCGCGTGTGCGCGCCACGACGCACTATAAATACAAGCTCTTGTCTCAGCTCCGTTTCGTCGCAATATTGTGATTCTCCCGTAAACCCACGTGTTACAGCTGGCACGCGAGGCAAACGCAGAAATAATAGTTAGCTGCGTCCACCTGACCTGTATAGCTTTTAGGGGAACGAGCAAAATCGCGCGTCGCAATCTGTCGCGGCGGGAGGTCGCCACAAAAGTTCAAGGCACACGCAAGACCCTTAAAAGTTTGAGCGTCAGACGGATAACGACCAAAGGCTATTCCTGCTTTGTCTTCTGCGCTGACGGCACAGAACTTTCGGTGCTTACTGCAGGGTCAGCAGCACGAGTGTGACTCCCCTGGTGTTGCACACATCGATAATCCACGGTAGCCACTTTCCATCAGGTGGGCTGTGTTTGTCTGCAACCTTAGTGGTATAAAACAAGTCGACTATAAATGAGTCGCTTGTGGAACCCTCGACTCCTCAGTGGGCGCGAGGCGCGCAGTGCACTGAGGTGTGTTAATTTACTGGTCGCCTACCACCTGTATTATTATTATCATAGTCTAGCCTTTTTTTTGAGAACTTGTGAATCATATTAGAATTAATTAATGCAAAGAGCGCACTTACAGTCCAAGCCTAGAGAAGTGCCTCGTAGGTCACGCCCATTAAACTTAACCAAATTTCATGTGCAATATGATTTGCATCACTATCTTCATTTACTGACACGTGAATTTATTAAAAGCTAGTTCATGTGTGCACAAGTTTTGGGAGTGAGATGGCTTCTCATAGTTTTTGAATGCATCAAATGCAACGATGTTTTCGAAAAGTGTGACTTAACCTCCTTCGAGCCGGTTCATTTTGGTCATATCGAGCTTCTCCGGAACAGGCAGAAAAACCATAGTTTCACATGCGGTACGTCCAGCCTAACGAATAGTGTATGTAATGTCATCCCCTATTAGATCATCCCCGTTAAAATCTTCTTCGAGAACAGTGCACAGGGCACTTCTGGCGCTCAGTGTATAATGGTACTCTTACACACCCCCATACTCTCGTAAACCGTACGTATGCTTACAATGCTGCAATGGTGAAAACCACCAGTTTGTCGGCTTCATTAAATGCTGTGCACACCCTGTTTATAAGACTTTCGGGTTCCAATTCTTTATGATGCCGCAAAGAAAATGTCCGGCGAATCATTCGATCTGAGATCGTCTGAGACTCGATTGCAGCAAGGTATTCATCCCAATACGACGCGGAATCTGGTCCGGCAGAGAGCTGGGCCGCGTTCGTTATGCTCACAGCTTACGTCGACAGCGCAGGCAGATAATGTATATTTATGGTTAGTTAGCCGCGTATATAAAATGTTGTTTTTAAAATACAGTTCCACGGTAACGGTCACTCACGCACACGAGGAGTTTCATAACGGACGGCGGAGGCTCTACGCGCGGGGCACGGGGTGCGGGAGGGGGTGAGGGGCGCGGGCGGCGCGGCTGCAAAGGTCAGCCGGCGTGCACCTGCGGAGCATTGCTGGTTCATTTATCACAATTGCGCTACCACATTACCTATATTCCACGAGAAGCCCGTGGGCCAACGCGCGCAGACTTTGTACGCGCGCGGCTTGTTGGACCGGTCAATTGTAGAAAGGCAGAATGGCAGGCATCTCGTTTGTACGTTTGCGGGCTCCTTCTCATTATCGCTCGCAGGAGCACGTACTGTGACAGAGACGAGGCATGAAGCGTCGGCTGAAAGCTCTGCGCGCCTTGCGCTCGTGGACGCGCCATTAATTTCGTAATAACCGCGTACTTTAGTTTTACACATAATAATATAAATAGTTTAATTACTTCCTCCGCGGTGTCGAGATTACTACAAAAAAGAAAGTAATGGAACTCATTAGTCGACTTTGTCTTTGTGTTGGCAGTCGTAACTAAACTATTAATCTAAACTAAAAATCCACCTTATTATAATTAGACTACACTTGAGAAACTCCATGTCTGTTGTTATCTGACGTGCCTACTATGTATGTATATTTGTGTAGGTTTGCCATTAACAAAAATGTTAAGCGCTATTCAGAATTAAGCACGTACCTGCGTGATTGCTTTGTTTTTCCTTAATTTTCTAATTGTGTACGGACGTAGCGTGTTTCAGGACAGTTCCATTATCTAGGACTCATTCAATGCTCATACTCATGGGTACATGCTGGAGATAGAACTAACGCAATATGTTAGCTCTGTCTCCAGCAAGTGTCCATGAAATATGGAAATATTAATGACCTATTAGTATGTATGTAGGTATATCAGACTGTCGTGTCCGGGAAGAGTAGTGCTGTCGGCGCTCGGCGCTGAGCGTTCGGTGCGCGGCTATCGGCCGCTCGGCGTTATCTCCCGCTTGTAATCGTCGCACTATCGACGATACTGCTCGGTTTTAGGATAATGCGAGCCGATAATGCTTGATAAACAATCACATAGCAAAACAGCGCCACCCGGTACTTATCTATTGTTCTAGTCACGTACACGCAATACACATCTGGAATTTCAGATTTGAGAGATCGTACGGTTTTTAAAGATGCTTGAAAATAACTCGATAATTAGAGGCTCGACAATTACATAGAAATGTCGATAATGTTGGTGAACAATTCACACTGATAGCAGGCATTCAGCGGCGTAATAAACACAACGGAGACATCTGTGAGCCGAGCACAATGAACAACTATTTGGGTAGCACGTATGGAATGTTATCAAAAATTAGCATTGCGTCGAGTGTTCGCGCGCATGTGTGCGAGTGCGAGCGCGGGCGCGGTGGACACACATGACGACAGCGCGCGGGCTCACGCTCATGTCCATTTGGTGGATGGGCGGTCGGCGACCCCGCCGGCCCGCGGCCGCGGCCGTGGGCGCCCGTGATAAACTTTATATATTCATACGCGGCGGTCGCGCAGCCCCGCGCCCGGCTGGTTATGTCCGGTACCGTTACTTTTCTTGCTTTCAGATCTCGTTCGGTGCTTAATTCTTGTTTTAAAACTGGCTGCAGTGCGCTGGAGCCGGCGCCGCCGCCGCTAATGAATGTGCCACATTAACATGCGCCACCACACACGCACCCACACCTGCCTTCTAGCGGCGGAATGTAGGAGACGGGAGCTGGTGGGTTCTCGCTGTAGCAGGCCTTCATTATCTTTCACATGACACCTGTTGCTACCTCCCGGTCGGCGACAATGCGCCCGGTAAGGAAAACGAAGTCAAATATACAGTTTCTACCTATAGCATAGAGCATGGTCAGCAGACGAGTAAGTGTACAATTACGAGTTCGTACTAAATAAGCGGTCGGGCAAAAGTTGCGAATTACTTAGTGTTGGCACTATAACGTATTCGTAGTCGCATGTCGGACTGTGCTGCGGTGGCTAGACGCTACACCATGAATGGAACCATGTGGTTACTGGTACATTACTATTGACTAAATTATATCATGGCAATGTCGGCGCGGTGGCGGCGCCGCGACGAATCGTTTAATGGCTCATTCATCAACAGTCATTCAAGTGTGTGGCGCGACTCTAACGAAAGTGCACTAACAACAGCGGCTTGTTCTGACGCACACTAGATGACAGGCCAGCACTACACCACCGATAACATACACACATTGCGCTGGCTCGTGGCGACGCCTCAGCGTGGTGTGTCACACTGAAGAGACTATTTTACTGTCATTGCGAGTCTTGGCTTTTAGCTTAGTACTCAATTAAATGTTTTATGTTGACGATATAAAAATAAATAACAAAATATTTATAATAAAAGTTTCTACAGGGACAGCAGCATGACCATGACCCTTGTTGTTGCATTTTTTATGAGGTGGCCCATGAGAGCTAGATTCCAACGCTCGCCAACGAAGTTACAAGTTCTCTGCGAAAACAAACAAGCCAACCTTGCGGATTACAGTTTTTTCCGAGATCTGTATGTTGTATAATATTAACCATTTTTCCACCACCACGTCACACAGGGACACAGTTCCAAACATCAAATATATTGATTGTTTTTTGACTGGGAAATGATACTTCTTATAAATGACATGTTGTCAAAAAAACTTAAGTAAGCGCGAAGCTGACTGGTGTGGTGTGAACGAATTGAAACTCACTTGTCTACTTTCATTCAACTCCAAAGGGTAAAAAACCGTTTTCGTTTCTCGAAAGTGAATTAAGTACAGCATTCGAATGTACTGAGCGTAGAAAGCTACCACGTGTCACACCTCAAGTGGTTCGTCCTATCACGTACTGCGCAGTGCATGTGTTCTTCTGACGGGCTGGTTTTTAGTCACTCTGGGATTTAGTTCGTATCGGTCGAAGTACAAGTCTGTAAATGATCACAGCCGTCTGTTCGTTTGACCGACACATCGCGGAGTCGCTGAATGTTGCGAGGCTTGTTCAATTGCAAATTTCCCTAACGGAGCTTCATTATGAACTATTAACTTCATCGTATACTTTACAAAAAGCAAGATATGTGTAAACTGAATTGGGTAAGTTAATGGTTTTTACGTGAATGTGGATATATACCAAGCATTCAATTTTTTTAATAAACAATCTGTGTCGTCAGATCAGACGTCAATTTTTCAAAGAGGTAAGAGTATGAAAAAGTAGGTTGGAAGCATACAGCGTGCCTGATGGAAAGCCAGTTACATAAACAGGTGTTCTTTCATATAGAGCCCGTCAGTTTGACTTCACCTCTTCTCGTGGTAAGCTGAAGGCAAAGTCTCAGGAAAGAGGGTCACAATTACAAACACGTACTATGTTAACAATGGCAGTACCCAGCTTGACCGCCTCATTGGATGCTTTGTCACTCCCCGCCTAAAAAACCGGCCGGGGAGCTCGGAGAACTCGGAGTAGCCTTTGGCAGCTCCCGCGGCACGCCTATCTCGGTAGCTGGCTAGTTATAGCCGCTGCTTGTGCGCCAGTAGTACATCGATATTTGAATACTCAGTGGTTCAGCGAGTTGATTCCACCCGCATATGATCTCGTGCCGGGTGCGGGGGTATAAAACGTGAAAACAAACTCTAGACCTGCTTCGAAAGTATGTGGTGCTTTTCATTTCATTACACACTATTTTAATTTGCGTGCTGACGATGAAAGAGTTCAACTATCCACCACCCCTTCTTATTCGAAGGGTGTCGTAAGGGGCGACTAATGGAAAAATATGCAGACGATATCACTGCGAGAGAAAGAAAACTCGAAATAAAACCCTGTACCAGCCTGTCACCAACAGCAGACCAAAGCTGCCCAACATTGGGAGAGGCATATGTCCAGCAGTGGACTGCGATAGGCTAATTGATTGATAACATCCCCCCTGTATGGGTAGTAGATGATTATATTGAATCCCACTAAAAACCTTAAGGGTACATGAAGTTATCAAATTTGATGAGCCGAGCTACTAACTCTACACACACTAAACTAATACTCTCTAACTAACATCATAGCGTTTTGTGATCTGTGTGAATCTTAGTCTTAAGTTCTCTACAAACTCTACACTATAGTCAACATTTGTGGACTAGCTGTTTCAAAAATGCAACCAATAGCTTATTTCAATCAATATATTGTGAACTTCCGATCCCTTAAGCATTCACTTGATCATCACTAATCATCAGCTAGCGTGGTTGTTGTTGAAATATCTAATGGATGCACCCAGTCCCTTTTCTGTGCAGTTAGTTACTACAGTACAGTCGTATTATAAAAGAAACTACAGAAGTTAAACTACTTGAGGGGTCATTGGGTCCTTGTATCCTCACTGATACAACATGTAGAACTGCATTTGCGGGACGCCAATATTTCGCCCAAGCTTCTTTTCTGTATGACACGGTGAATAAAAAACTTTCCATCTGTGAACAAATCTATTTTGACTGTAAAAAGTCACTCACACTATGGCTGCTGAGTCTTGACTATGTGGAAACGGAAGCAAGTCTTCATCCATTGACATAAAATTTGATTATGTAGTGCTGCTATTTTTTAATGTTACCTTATAATTATATAATACTTGTAAATATATGTGAACGTGACCAACCCAACTCTTTGATTCAATTTCTCAAATGGAGTCATTATATACACGATACAAACACACATCATGAACGCATCAAACACACTAACCCAATTTATAAATTCTATTGTATTCATAATGTTTCAATTTGATTTAAACTAAATAATATTTTGCAAATCAGTAAAAATAGACCAATAGTTCAAAGAAAATGTACGTACTTACAGACCAACTAATTAATAATAGTGACATGTACTTACCTAATAAACTACTATTTTATGATGTATCTGGATATGAGAAGAGGAGGTCCTTTGACACAGGTATCTTTTAACTTAAAAGAAGTCCTCAACAAATATATTTTATGTAAATGTTTATTGGTGAAGAAATAAATAAAGATTATATATATGTACACAAGTATGTGCATGACAATTACTCAAGGATTAACAAATGTTTCAATTTTAGAGTTTATATTTTTTTAACGTTTTTTTATTCTAAAACGCATCAAGATTGAGCCCTCGCTAAAAGTACACATTTGTATATAAAATATTATATAAGAAAATTGAAAGTTATCTGTTCAAATGTATTTATTAAAGACCAAGAGCATGTCGCTCTCATTACGCTGACGCAGAGCTCCACTGACAACTATGATGTGATTAGCGCACCGCACTGAGGATGCACACTCTCCGTCAAGTGATAATCACTCGAGTACACTATTCAAAACACTCAAACACAAATGTTTACGATAGCGCTAACTCATGAGTGAAGAGGACTTATCGTATTTTTGATGTAATTTTAATTGTTCCTCCATGTTTACACGCGCTTGAAGAAACATAATATAAATGTTCAAACCGATTGAAATAGGAAAAATTTAATCAGTCTAGCGGCGGGGTTTGAACCCGCGATCTTTGCCTCACAGGGGCAATGCTTTGACCACTAAGCTACCAGACCTCGCCCGAACCAATTGAAATTTCTCCTTCTATATGTGTCTTTGAGGCGACAGACAATATTTAGCATGCAAAATGCTCCCTTCGGCCGTGTACGTAATTGTAGTTTCGTAATTTATTTCGAAGTAAGAATAATTATTCTTTGTACGAAACAGATTTTGAACAGAGAAGTATTATTCCGTATTTGTAATCGCGGTTTTTAGTTTTTTAGTTTCGTAATTGATTTCAAAGTAATAATTATTATTCTTTGGACGAAATTGAATATTTCAAATTTTCCTGAACTGATGACGTTAAGAGAAACAAAAAATCTGTTGTTTTGTCAATTATAATTAAACAATCCTATTCTGAACTTAAAATACAAACTTAAAATTAAATTAAAATTTAAATGAAAATGGGGAAATTATTTCTAGGCAATGCCCTAATGTGATCTTTTTTGTCTTTTAAATCTTTAATGGCACCATCAATTTCAGAGTCAATCTCTAAATAATTTTGACTTCTTTTAGTTTGCTTTTTGAAAATATCAATCACTTTAGTTTCTTTGACCAAAGTATCGAGTAGCTGGGCTAAAGTGGAATTTCTACGTCCAACAAATCGGTTGATCCTACTGTGCCAGCCTTCAAGATTATTAGTCGTGCGGATTTTTTCTTTTTCGCAACAACATACTTTTGTAAAATCAGTTTTTTCCATCCACTGTTCAGTGAAATACTTATTAAATTTTTTTACATTATTGCCATTAGGACTTCTGTTCATAATATACTTGTACCCTCTTTGAACGTATTCTTCAGGTAATCGAGCCAATCCTGCACACCTTGCCACGTGCCTTCGTTTTACTGTTGTGTTCATCTTTAATAACTTTGCTTTTCGTATTAGACATCTGTTGTAATGAAAAAAACAACCTTTTACGGTAATGTTCGGAAAAACTCTTTTGATACCTTTCATTGCAACCAACTCAAAATCTATAGTCACTTTTACTGGTCGCCAGTTCGGGAAAAGTGATTCAATCAGTCTAAAAAGTGTTTCATAAGTTTTTGCACTTTTATTGGGTAGAAAACAATAAATTAAGGGATAAACTGCCGATGTTGTATCGTCAAATCCGTGAATTGTATACAATTGTTTAAATGAACACGGGCAAGACGAAAATGTCCCATCGCATAAAATATGCTTGAATTCTGCTACTAATTTTTTAGCCTTTTTGTTGCAAAATAGAATTATTCTTGTAGCATTCTCTTCATCATTAAAATCAGCTAAAAGGAAATCTTGAAACTTTCCAGGGATAACAACTGAAGATGCCGATGTGTATCGTAGCTTTGGAGCACCTAATACTTTATTCCGTGCATTATATAGGCCAGTTTTTATATTGTTAAATTGGGGAATTTGTTGAACGAAGTTAAAACCAACACTTTCAAGATTAAAAACCATTGCTTCATATTGCTTCTGGATAGATTCGAAGTTGGTACTGGTCTTGGTTTTTAAAGAGTCAAGTTCCCTTAGTATATTGTTTTGTGCAAAATCTTGTTTGCAAGTTGAATCATGTGATTTGCTTTTCACTATTACATTTCTTTCGTTTAATGTAATACTTCCTTTACAACCACATCTGGTATTATTGTAGCACAGCCAAAATGTATTTTTATTTTTGTAAATATTTTTTCGATGATATCGCCGACCATCGCACAACACAGAAACCCCTCCTCGACGAGTATCTACAAAAGCCATTTCCGTCGCACTCATTTTCGGAAAATAATCAAATATTAAATCAATTTAAAATTCAAAGAGCATATAATAACTACGTTTTTAAAATTAAATCTGATAAATTATGATGACAACCTAGTGCCAGAATCAAAGAGAATACAAAATCCTTGTACAATATACTTGGTAAGAATGAGAAAACAAAACACTCTAGCTGACAATTTAATACATTAAATGGCTATTTGACTGAAGTGTTTCATGAAGGTTTCATATCAAGCATTCAGTCTTTTTCAACAAGTACATACTTCGCTATATAGTTACGTGTAAAGAATAGAAATTCCGCTTTCGAAATTATGTACTTCAGCAAAAGTTTTTTCCTGCTACGAAACCGCGATTTCAAATACGGAAAAATACTTCTCTGTTCGAAATCAGTTTCGTACAAAGAATAATTATTCTTACTTCGAAATCAATTACGAAACTACAATTACGTACACGGCCGAAGGGAAAATGCTTTAAAATTTCATAAAAAAATATTTATAAGAATAAAAAAGTATTATGTGTTATGTTTGGATGTACTTTCTCTAATTAGTTGTAATCTAATTCAATAGAATGGTAACTATGTTCTATTAAACCTCGGCGCTTTATGTTCGGTCGAAGTATGTCGATGTCCGCATGATCGCGTTATTCTCTAAAATATAATTGTCCACAGAAATAATTTGTGTCAATTATAAAACTTACTTCTACAGCATGTCACGGCTGTTTGTTTATTTTTATTTGAAGTTCGAAGCCCAAATTCTTAGAATCTAAGTATAATTCGACTTAATAACTTGGAAGAACAAAAAACATTATTATTGAAGAATTTATTTAAGAATTTAAAAATAATAGTTTGCATTTAAGTGAGCGTCATTAAGGTGACTAATGCTTCTAACTGATATTATAAATGCGAAAGTGAATTTGTTAAATAATTTATATGATTCTTTGTTACAATATAGCGCTATAACTGTTTGATAAATTGATTGCTACCGGGGTTAGGGTACAGGTTACTTTTGTACGGGGTAAAGACAGCTGTCTTTCTCTTCTCCACATGAGCACTGGTGCTGGTTGTATACAAAACTTGTACTTTGGTGTCTGGGTTAGCTCTCCGATGTCTCCTTTCATCATTTAGCTGCTTTGTGTCTTACGGGAGTGACGGTTACGTTACCCCCCAACCCCGAGAGGTAAGCTAATCTAGTCTCATCGGTCTATCGCACGCGCGAGGGCCTAGGCTCACGTAGTGGGTATCTACATGCCTTTTATCCAATCGTTGTACTTACCTCAATTTCTATCAGGTAATTATTTAAATCATGGTAGCGTTGAAGTATACCGAATATATTTACATAGATGATCTTCTTTTATCACAAATTTTTACCAAATACTACGCGATCCAAAAGCAAGTGGAAAAACTTGAATCCCTGCGTTTTTACCCGCAGTTTGTTGACTCAGGATTAGAAGCAATCGAAGATAACCATGAATTAGCTCTTATCTCGTGTCCCACTCCTCTATACACCCTGTTGAGTCGTTACAGCGTGAAGAGATAACACATATACTTTAGCATTTTAATATACACAGGTATTTATTCATAGAATTGTAGGTAGGTTTTTTTACGTGCCAGAAATCCCCACGGACCCCCCCCCCCCCCCTCCGGAGCCGGGGGTTATGTCGGACTCGAACTGACTAAACCGCACGCCGTCTGTGGGTCGATGTGCTAGGCCGAAGGTGAGGTTGTCTCGCGAAATATCCCTCGCACCCCGGCTGACCCAGGGCCACTCCTCTCGGTCTGGCTCTCCTCGGGGGGAGAAGTGCTCTTAAACATGGTCAAAATGGAAATATGTGTCATCAAACTGTCACAGGTATTATCTACAATCACGTCACATAGTACAATGACATAATTAGTAGTGGATGGAATCTTCAACAGAGAACTAGTGTAAAACTTGGACACACTTCCTGTGTATTGCACATTCCCTGGTGATTTCAAATAAATGTGATCCTTGGTTCAACATATCAGTAACTTGGCCACGTCGAATACACAATACCGTACTGATAGACTGTATTTGTGTAACACTAATAATATTAATAACAGTTGTGTTGACGTAGGCTACGAACACTACACAAGCGATATGTCCCACAATACTCGGCCCAATCCATTTCTTGTACACTCTGCAATGCTCCGACCGTCGTGGTATGAGTACATACCTACGTGCTATGGGTATGTGTCGCACATATCGCGTCCAAGTAAGCACATTCATTGATAACTTGTATTAGACGTGAGCCATTTAATAATACCACTAATAGCCCCCACTGTGTGAAGCGCCTCGACGCGAACGAACGGCGTGCTACGCCAAATGGAACCGTAGCCGGTGGGCGCACAGTTGGTTTCGTAGCAGCCGGCGGGCGTCGATACGTAGTAGATAATTGTTATTCGTGTATAAGAATGTTAAATCAAGGAAACGTGGTCATGTTTTGTGAGTTAAATACGTTATATTGTTTGGATTTAGATTCAATGCATAGCGATGATGTGTCGTGAAGGATACTCGTTTGTAATTTAACATTTTGTAGACTGTTTAAGTTTTATTGTTCACTGGAACTGGCTCCACTTATTGACTCACGATTTTAGCAAATATAATGTTCAGTAGTGTACCTAGGGTTGCCAGGTCGCCAAACCTAATAGCCGGACACACCAATATGATATAGTATGTGCAGCAAGTCCAGCAAACGCCATCAATCAACAGTATGAACAAAAACAAAGACGGGTTGCACTCCGGGAGTGCCGGCAGAAGTGAAAACTTTTCTTTCTTTCTTTCTTTGTTATATACAGAGAAAAAGATAAAAAAAGCACCATACCATACCTATAATATAGAGCCAATCATAGGACCTGTCACTAATTTTCTGTCAGAAGAAATTAATGAATTACAAAAAGAAAAAATAATCACGAAAAGTAATAAATTACAAAAAGAAAAAATAATCACGAAAAGTAATAAATTACAAAAAGAAAAAATAATCACAAAAAGTAATAAATAACAAAAAGAAAAATTAATCACAAAAAGTTTAAAAAGCCCAGGTTCGGTCCCGGTACTATCTGAAACTTTACAGTCGAAGCGCTTACCGCCAGGCCACGTAGCTTCTTAACTTCTTCACCTAACAAAATAAACAATCTGTACCTGTTGTAGTCTTGTATGACGTCAGTCGTCGGTTACGGTTCAAAGGTCAAGTAATCCTGACGCGAGTTTAACACTTTATACCCATCCACCGCCGCTAGAAGTTTTCACTTCAAAAAAACATTGTGAAAGAAGTTGGTTGGGTTGGGTTCCTTCAGCTAGTCCTCGTGAGCACAGTTCTAGGTCTATATGATATTAATGTAATAAAAAATGGAAAATTAAATGAATAATAATAAACTTTCAAAAACAAGCTTTTTGCAGTCAGTACTGTTCTACATGATACTTCTAAAGTTTACGCGAATATCCATAATAAAGAATTCTATCCCTAAAATGAACGGATTTTAGGGCTAAAAGTAAATATTAACAATTAAATCGGGTGAAAATTAGTTTAAAAGTGGTTTTATTTCAACAAGTTTTTGTTTCAAAAACCTGTTATACTAAAACGAAAATAGTTATTTTATACAAGGGCTGTGTATATAAAAGCTTGTAATAGAAAGAAATTGTGCGAAACACGCTTCTTGAAAGTGATTCTTTCGCTACCTTGTACCTACCTTGCTGGCTTAAGTGTATGCATATCTTCAAATGGTTGCCCATTTAACTAACACACAAGTTAACTAATACTCTCATTTCGCCGGTTTTGTTTTCTGATTTCACGTAGGTACGTACATCTCTACGGTGCTAGGGTTATATTATCTTACTCTGAAAAACAGGATAGGAACTAAATGGACTGCATATCCCGCTGAGTTTCTTGCCGGAGTCTTCTCAGGTCGGGGCCGCGATTCAAACCGGTGGTCCATTTGCTTTTTTAAACTTGACGTTTTGTAAGTACCGTTTTAATGGTCTATGCAGAATAAATGATTTCTGATTTTAACTTTGATAAGGTATCCAATCATTTGACAAAAAACGAAAGACAAATCTTCATTTGACAAACAACGTTTGACAAAATCTTAGTTAGACAATTTTAGTATAACTTTGAAATGATAAGTATAATAACACATGACATGAGAGAACCCTTATACTACAATTTATTGGAGTTCAGTTATGGTACAAAATAATTATTCCTAAAACGAACTTGCAGCGGCTATCACAAACATACTCTTCTAAACTATTCCAACAATCAAATCATGTATTTAAAATTAGTGAAGACACGCCACAGGTGTCGCATATCGTGATGGTATCTTACGTATAAAGAAACTGGTCGGACCTGAAGTACCTCGTAGCTCCTGCCTCCTGTCTGTGGCATAAATGTAATGTATACCTAATATATTCACTAGAAATTCCTTCTATACGCTGCTACGTGGTACCAAAAAATATTAGTTTATATACCCATCCGTTTCGGGGGATTTAGGCGTAAGTTTTATTAAAAAATGTGTTGAGACTATTGTGTAACAAATAGCTATAGATTGAATTTATTAAAAAAATGATTAAATTAAAAATGTATTCAAAGCATTTTTCATGCTAAATATTTAAATCGATTTAAATAGAAAATAATTGAATAGGTCTAAATTTGGATCGCGGGTTCAAACCCCGCCAAGACCGTTTTTTTTTTCAATTTAAATCGATTTAAATAGCTATAAGTTGTGTTGTTATGAGTTCTATTGTGATTGTGACTAGGGAGCTGTGATGGCGCATGCGTATTATACAGATGCGTGTTGACTAATATTCCAGCTGTTGAAGTGCCCACGGGTATGTTTATGGAAGTATGATCGTGATAATAGTATGATACGCTGCGCCCACGCGATCCCACGTGGCTCTATGTGTAGTATTGTAAGTGCTAAAACACACAGTGGACTGTTTGTCAGTGCCACATGACAGCTTGTCGCGCACTAGTTGTATTCCAATAAACTCATTATACCATAGATATAGTATTTTTCTTATATCTATGCATTATACGTATATTTTGTTTCAATTTCTATCTCTTTCGTCGTCGGGATACACGCCTCCGATAAAGTTTATATGAGCTGGTCGCCGCGCCGTAGGCGGCGGCTGCCGGCCGCGGCCGGCGAGGTGCATGAACCGACGACGGCGACGCGTCATAGCCCGTTGTTTGTAGCACGTCTCACCAATACATAACATTTGACTGTACATAATCTATTGAAGAGGCGTCATTCAACGAAACATACCGACGCACAGACTTAAGCACTGACGACCTACCTACTTATGCCTATCGGGCAAAAAATGTTGCCGTGGAGCTTGACTAGACTGTAGACATCACGGGCTACCGCTGAGCTATGAATGCTTTCCTGCTCATTTATTAGATACCTACATAAGTACATGTTACAGAGGTGTGCAGGCGCTCTTTGTGAACGTCAGCGAGGGTCAGCTCACTGGAATCAAATTCCTTGCAAATGGAAGCGCCACTGACTAAGCACAACCAGTCGGTTACCACCCGAGTGTCGTACAGACGTCTATTAATAGACGCGCGGCTTGCAGCTGTGTGTGCACAGTCCACGTACGCGTGGTGAGGACGCGCCGGTGTGCGTGCGGCCGCAGGTGCAGGCGCGCGGCAACCTTGGGCGAGCAAGTGTCGCCGCGAGAAATTATAGGTTGACTGGCGGCCGCGCCGCGCCCACAGCCACCATACAAGCACAACTATTCACTTTAGAGCCTGTCTCGGTACAAAATTCACAGATGCTGTTACCTATTTATCAACATTGAAAAGAGCACCATTATAGGCGAATCGCCAAATGTTAAATTTTATAACGAGCCATGTTAGGACCTATATGCCTAGGAACGAAGTATAACGGCATACGTACGTAGATATACACAGGCACAATTGGGTATTTGACAAATTTGGAAATATAGTTAAAGCTTAATTGTTGAATAGGACACTCATTTATTGATCTCAAACGTAGAAATCAGTGGTTATCTACAGTTAGCACACTTTCTTCTTTACTTTTTCAGGTAAGTCAGAAATCAATTTAATCGACGACATTGCAGAATAATCATTATAATTGATCATAACCAATCATAACTTTTTGCAGGCTAACATTATTATAACGCTGCCCATAATCAGATTCTCGTAATCACTATCTCTGGTATCCACGCATAAATACCTATATTCCTATATATTCAAAGTAATTGATATAAATGTAATATCTCTTACAACCCCCTAATGATATGAAAAATTACGTACATACAATATGCATAATGGGCCATTAAAATGGATTTTACAGAAACTTATCGTATATATAAAAGGAATAGGTACTTTAGAAACATCCCTGAAAACTATTTCAAGTCTTTTCATAGTCTGGCTCTCGTTTTTCGAAATATACTTACAGGAACGTATTGCATTCCGACACCCGGCAGAGCGTGAGTCAATAGTTAACTTAAGTAGGATGCAAATAAATTAGCCATCATTGATGAAGTAATGAACCTACATGAAGAAAGGTTTACACTGTTGGTTTCTATAAAATTCTTGCTAAATTTTATCCAATTTTGACAATAGGAAAATAAGTTATTATTATTTATTAGTAAAAACGTAAGCAAGTAAAATTATGAACACAGACAGTCTAAACGGGACCATTTGCTTTACCCACTCGAAAGGCGTGAAATGATGAGTGACGTCAGATGAACCTTTAAATTGTTTTGCCCGCGTTTTGCTTCGTGTAAAATACAGATTAAGAAATCGCAAGTTGCTTTTGTAAAAACAAATTATTTAAAATTCGTAATTGAGTGAAATAAATTTGTATGGTATTTATTGACATATAAGCTGTCATATGCAATACATTTCATATTTTATTGTAAAAGTTGTGAAATACCCAATTGCTTGCAACAATTAATGATTAATAACTTTGATGACAGCATTTCCGTTACCTATAAAATTAGCAATGGTCCTAGCAGTCACAGACGTGCGCAGAATGTGGGCTTATTATGAAGCACTATGTTTCATTATGCGAAGCAACAATCCAGCGCTACGACTCTTACGGGTAGTATCGCATGTCGAGGAGAGGATGGAACCGCTGTACACACAATGTAGATGTCGATAGTTTATAAAGGTTACATATCAAAATCCCGAAGCTCAAAATACCGAATTTCATAATAACGATGTACGAAAAACTGATATTTAAAATTTAGAATGGTCGTTTGACCGATTGTTTAAAATATCAAAAGTAAAAAATCTAGAGTTTTGGATGGTTTTGTTTAAATGGCTATTTAAAATTAATAACCTACACGGAGCTCCCACCATTGCCTGACTCGACATGGATACTTATAGGTAGGGTACTGGTATACCCTTAGGGGGTATATAGAAAACCTCCGCCATAACCTTTGTGTAAGGTTACTTGTGATAATACATGAAGATTTATGAGCTATATGAAAAAAATAATTTAAATAAAATCTAATTTTCAGGATATTGAACTTCTGAATTTTGAACTTTCGGCATTCTGAGGTTCGAGAATTGCAACTTCACTATATCGTATTTCGGTATTTCGTACATTCGGAATTTTGAAATTCGGGATTTTAAACTTCGAGATATTGTAATTCGGGATTTTGACTTTCGGTATTTTGATACGAAACCAGTCTAAAAGAATCGTTTGAATTAGTATCAGTATTATTCCAAAGGTTTAAAGAAGAGGTGATAGAACCACGTTTTTCCTAGCCAGAATGGATAGTTTCCTTCCTAGATGTACAGTACATAGTGTAACGAGCAGGTATCGACATAATGTTTGCATTTCGTAGCATTTCTGAGAGTGCTACAGCTCTATTACCTTCTCCACTTTTCTCTTTGCTAAAGCTCTACGGGTGGCAAATACGTTACGTACTAGCGTTTCATCAAATGCATCCATACATTAACTACAACTAAAAATTACAGTAACCCCTTACGATCAGATCAGTCGTGTATCAGTTTGCTGCTTTCGTAGTATAACAATAATAAAGCAGAAGTATAATTTTAGTTTGTCCTTCATGAGCCTATCACAATTATCCATATGTATATTTTGCACTGTAATATACATTTTGTCGACTGTATGTTTCATCGGGATACGTGCAGTAGCACACAGGTGAGGGGTCTCTCTACTTCGTTTGTGTGTGAGGGAGACATCGGTCGAAATTCAAGAGTTTGTGACAGGCATAATATAAACACAAGACATAAAAACAATCTTGTAGCTTGTGATAGAAGACTCCATAAAATTAGTAATTCTTTCCGGGGCAACTGCATACGCTTTTTCAACATATCCCTAATAAAATTAGAGATTTACCTGTAAATAAATTTAAAAATGTAATTAAGACCAAACTGTGCCAAAAAGGCTATTATAAAATCCAAGAATATTAAGATGATAAACAAGCTTGGAAATGAGCTGTTCGCTCAACTGTGCTACTCAAGCAAACTATTATATTTAGACTAAGTAAACTAAGCAAATGTTTGTAAATAGACCAAAAAAAATGCCCGCTGAGTTTCTTGCCGGAGTCTTCTCAGGTCGGGGCCGCGTTTCAAACCGGTGGTCCATTTGCTAAACTACTCTAGATTTTTGAAGTGAAAACTTCTTTAGCGGCGTTGGATGGGTGTAAAATGTTAAGGAAGCGTCAGGATTAGTTGACCTTTGAACCGTAACCGACGACTGACGTCATACAAGATTAGGTAAATAGTATCTATTTTGCAGTTTACACAAGATAGCGTCGTAGCTTAAACGGTAAGCACTTCGACTGTAAGTTCTTATAGTTTCAGATAGTATCGGGTTCAAACCACCTGGCCTTCTGAAACTTTTTGTGATTATTTTTTTCTTTTTGTAATTTATTACTTTTTATGATTATTTTTTCTTTCTGTAATTTATTACTTTTTGTGTTTATTTTTTCTTTTCATAATTTATTAATTTCTTCTGACAGAAAATTAGCAGAAAATAAGTGATAGGTTCTATGATTAGCGCTATATTATAGGTATGGTATGGTCTGTTCTTTTTTATCTTTTTCTATGTATATAACGAAGAAAGAAAAAAAGAAAATGTTTTCACTTCTGCCAGCACTCCCAGAGTGCAACCCGTCTTTTTTTTTAAACTTGACGTTTTGTAAGTACCGTTTTAATGGTCTATGCAGAATAAATGATTTTTGACTTTGACTTTGACTCTGAGTTACGATCAGTGGGTGTTCCTGGTATTACAGCTAATAATTTGATAGAACTCATCCCCAGTCCTAAAATTTAAACTGGTCGCGCGGTGGTCAGGAATCTGTACTGTTTGATTTCTAAAGATTTCACTTTTGCATGGTTCGGATATGCTCGCGATAGTGTGCAATTGAACTATTAGATCAAGGAGCTTTTAGTTACAGCATTACCTCAAACTCCATGGGAGATCTCAAGGGTGTAAGAAGAAATAATACAGCATCAATTTAACACACATGCATTAATATAACCTATTACATAGGAGTTACACTAGCCTGAAACGGCATTACAGAATTTAAGTTATGAACAAAAATAATTTACCGTCAAACATATAGTAAATTACACACCGAAATGATATGAAACAGTGAATTACGAGACACGGGTTATCACACGTACTGTCCGCGCACACGATAGACCTTGGCCAAAGGTATACGGTTGAAAAATACGTAGTTACAGGAACTAAAAGCGCCAAAAATGATCAGGCGGCCCGTGCACCGATGTCTCAGCATGCACCGTCACATGGCCGATGCCTGCTCGACCATCCTAGGGGCAGAGCCCAAAGCCTCCATCAAAACACGTCGCTGCTAGAATGCGATGTGTGGCGGGAAGTTCCGGTCTCGAATCATGCAAGCCGCATAGGATACCGTACATACGGCAAGCCGATGCTAGCAGATGCCTAGCCAGGAACTCTCGCCATCCAAGATGTCTCCTGTCTTCGTCAAAATTCTAAATATTTATATTTGTGCCCAACCCGATCCGTGGTCCGGTCTGACCAGTAATAATCCAATTGAATGAATCTGTCATTCCTGATGACATTCCACGTTCGTTCCAACTGCATTAAACCTAAATTTATAATTAGTACTTACAACGAGCAATGCTAATCTGTCCTTCTGCTAATCTGGGATTTTGCTATTCCGGGATTTTGCGTATCTGTCCTTCTGCTACAGAGAGCATAAAACTAATACTTGCTTAAACATTAATGACAAATGGAACAGCACCAGGATAGACAAAGTACGAAACTAGTCACTAAATGACGATATTTCATACCACTACTGGTTTGTTTAATTTTAAAATTTCAAAAGCTTACAGCTAGCCAAAGAATAGTACACACGACAGGTTTATATGATGGCTAGTTTTAAGCTTTCACGTGTAATAATGTTTGCTAAGAGTGATCCATCATACAATGACCCAAAAACCAACGCACAATACCTATCCTAGGAGAAGTATACCTTACATAGAGTCTTTCTTAACCCAGTAATACTTACGTTCAATTTTTTTATGGTTCTCAAGATGAAAAATAAACCCATAACAATAATTCATTGGCGGTGTGTCTATCTGTTAAGACCATTTTCTCGTTAATGCGTTTAGGTATCAAGTTGAAATTCATACCTCATGCTCAGGTCAACGCAAACAAAATATATATCGGTTTATGGATTACAAGTTCTTCCTTGAATCCAATTTTGTACGGAATCCTCAGTGCATGAGTCGGCTCGCACATGACCAGCTTTTTATTAGGAAGGGCGCACTACATTCAAAAACTAATGATAAGATACCTAAGAAATTAAGAAAATGATCATGCTCAGAACCATTATAATATCAGACATTATGAGCGAATTTATTGTTTATTAACTATTGAGACCACTATTTAGGTCTATTGAAGCAGCTTTTTGTTTGGTTTGTTATATTACTACTGACCACGACATAACGGTCATCAACAAGAAGATATAACCCTAAGCTATGCCATAAGTTAAGCTAAGTAATTTATTTTTTATACCACTTAGTTGGCAGACAAGCATACGGCCCACCTGATGGAAAGTTGTTACCGCTTGGGTTCGATTTTCTCTAATCGAGTAAAGAGGTATTGGATTCTCATTGGATGTCATAAAAAATTAAGTAGTACTTAACACGCAGTGCTTGTAAATGTTGCTCGTGAATGGCAATAGGTTTGACCCCTGTGACGTTACATTAAATCTATGGTAATCGGTGATTGTATCTAGTTGTAAAACACACACAGTACACATTCACCTTCCCTTTTGGGGCCTTTACTGCCGAAGATTGTTGGTTAAATATAATTAATTCAGTGGGTCGCGGAGTCACCCGCTAACATATTCCTATTGTTAACTAATACACACAGTACAGCAGCGGACGGCAGTCACACGGTTTGAAGGGAGTTTCTGTTAGTCAATAAGAAATTAAATTATAGCTCAAAACGATTCGCTTTAAATTAAACTTTGACTTTCAACTGTTGATATGCGTTTTCAATACTACAGTAATAGTTCAGAACCTTCATGGCAGTAGAGGGTCGGTAATTTCATGAAACAGTCTTTTAGTTTCATAGGTCTAGATTCTAAGTTAGGTTGGGTCCATTTGGTGGAACGGAAGCACCCGGAACTAGCCTCACAAATAGTAAAAGTAGAGTAGGTACCTACACACACACACACCTCGGTAATAAACAAGAGGGAGGTGCCCCTGGACCGAGCTGGGAAGATATTCGTTCTACCAGTCAATATCCTTAATATAATATTGTGTAGTGCTGTTTTTGCCTACTTTTAGCGCATTTAATGGATGTGCGTTGTTTTATAGAAACTTGTTTAATATAATTTTGTATTACAGAAAATGTTTCGCATAATTTCGTTTCATAGAATAATCAATATACAGAATACTTACTTTAAAGAAATTTAAATCATTGAATTTTGTTTCATATAAAGTTAAACATTAGAATAATCATTTCATAGAATATCAAATCAAATATTCTTAATCATTATATTGTTTAATTAATAGAAAACTTATTACAAAGAATAGCGTATTATCATATATATGGTTTTTATAAACTAAACAATTGATGCGTCTACAAGGTCGACGGAGCCCCGCTACGCGGGGCTCCTACTTCTGGGTGGTTTATAAAAAAATAACCACGAAGGCCTAATGCGGGAGCTTCGCTACGCTCCGCTCCCGCATTAGCCTTCTAACCTAACCTATCCGAGTCGGGGTAATCTGAGTCGGGGTGTTAAAATTGTAAATGTTACAGTTAAAAATAAATGTGATTTGGAACATTATAAAGGTGGTTTAATATTCTTTAAAAAATAATTCTACGGTTTGTTAAGTTTGTTAAACAAAAAAATGTGAATAAAAATTCGTTCAATAGTGTTTCTGTGAAATATGTTTCATTGAAGGAAATTGTTTTTGAAACAATAATATTCAAAATAAAAATATAAGAAACAAATATTATATGAAACATTTTCTGTGATACGAAATTCTATGAAATTTCTTTCTACGAAATAAGGGGCTCCCGCATTTAATACATAAATAATGATGTAACTTACGGCACAGCACAATCATTGTGCGACAATGCTATGGCACTGGCGCCTGCTCTGCTAGTATTGACTACAGTGACAAACTCTCAAGCACACATTTACTACAGTTTCAGTCCAGTTACACGCACACATGAATTTCATTGTCAAATATACACGCAAATATTGACTACAGCGACACAAATACACGCAAATATTGACGACAGCTACAAAAATTCAGGTGAATGATGACCCCAGAGGCACAAATGCATGCAAATATTGACCAAAATGACAAATACATGCAAATGTTGACTATAGTGACACAAGTACACGCATATATTGTCTGCAGTGATACAAATACACACAAATATTGACTCCAGTCACAGGCACACATTTAGTGCTGTGACAGAAATATACGCAGAATTTAACTACAGTTTCACAAATACATGCCAATATTGACTGCAGTGGCACAAATATACGCAAATATTGACTCCAGTCCTAGGCACATATTGAGTAATGTGACAGCAATACACGCATAATATTGACTAAAGTGTCACAAATACACGCAAGTATTGACTAAAGTGTCACAAATACACGCAAGTATTAACCACAGTGTGACAGGAGTCAATATACAGTGTCACATATACACGCAAATATTGACTGCAGTGATACAAATAGACCCAAACATTGACTCCAGTCACAGGCACACATTTAGTACTGTGATAGTTATACACGCAAATGTTGACTACAGTGTCACAAATACACGCAAGTATTGACTAAAGTGTCACAAATACACACAAGTATTAACCACAGTGTGACAGGAGTCAATATACAGTGTCACATATACACGCAAATATTGACTGCAGTGATACAAATATACCCAAATATTGACTCCAGTCACAGGCACACATTTAGTACTGTGATAGTTATACACGCAAATGTTGACTACAGTGTCACAAATACACGCAAGTATTGACTAAAGTGTCACAAATACACACAAGTATTAACCACAGTGTGACAGGAGTCAATATACAGTGTCACATATACACGCAAATATTGACTGCAGTGATACAAATATACACAAATATTGACTCCAGTCTCAGGCACACATTTAGTACTGTGATAGCTATACACGCAAATGTTGACTACAGTGTCACAAATACTCGCAAACGTTGACTAAAGGCCACGGTAACCACATTCTGTCAGGTGGACCGTTTGCTTGTCTGCCACCTCAGTGGTATAACAATAAACACACACTCAAATATTGAAATGCAAGATAATAGGGTCATTCAGTCAGAATCTATTTTGACCCGACTGCCAAAAAGAGTTACGTTTTTCGCGCGTATCAACTGACTGGCGCAGACTCAAAATTACTAAGCTATACTTACATTAGTTTAAGAAATTAGTTATTAAGGTTCATTAAAAACTCAACTATTTACAAAAATGTGTACTTAGATATAGTTTCATTACTTTAAGAAGTTAATTAATAAGGTTAAATAAAGTAGGTTTATTATTTTTTGCTTCTCAGTTTTTTCGGCGGTTTATTTTTTTGTTAAATAGTTTTTATAATTATGTACCTATGTACTTTGTAATTTTTTTTGGTACCTCATATCTTATGAACCACCGTACAGATTTCAATGATTTATCTCTCAAAAGAAAGGTATTGATAGCCCAAGTGTTCTTGGGTACACAAAATATGAACAAAATCTATATGTTGGTTTGATAGCGCCAAAATGTATGTGGTAAAAAAGGTATCAAAGTGAAGGAAATTAAAAGACGATTACAAAAATATAAATAGGTATGTCACACCTAAAAATTATAAAATAACATAAATTATTAAAAGTAAAGACCCGACTAATGCTGAAAAGATCGAAACGAGCTTTATAGCAGGCGGTACCCAATGTACCCATTTGGAAATCTCAAACCAGTTGAAAATTATTTGGTACCGCTTGCTATAAAGCTTGTTTCAATTTTATCAGCATCAGTCGGGATTTTATTTTTAATAATTTATATAATAAGCTCTTTACTAGTATTAAATATTTTTTTGATATCACTTATACGGGGAAAAGCAGATGTTTATTAATGAAATGTCAGTAACATGTATTCGTAGATTATAAGAGCCATTAACGGTTAGTCTTGTCATATATTGGGGATATGGACGCAACAGCAGCAGCCAAGCAGCTAGACTGAGCAATGCCATCGGAGAATGCAGTTTGACATTAACTTGTAGGTAGATTCAACTGATACCTGCGTTGCATTACCTTGGTTACGAAGACTTCATAAGAAATGTGTTTGTGAACTCGGCGATACATTTATTATAGTTTTACTTTTAATCCAACACAACAAAAATTATTACTTGTCATCAGGTCTAGCTTTGCACATTTGCAAGTTTAGTGATATTCACAACAATGACATAGATATCTCGACAGTGTCGACGTTGGTGCGCGTCATCTAACGAAAGTAATTGCAAGTATTGCTACTGGATGTGTGCACGTAGGTAACTACCTCGCCTGCGCCCGCGCCGTGCCCCGCAGTCGGAACTACAAACAGGCTTCTCCCGAACCGCGGGTGATGTGACGGAAGTCGAAGTACCTCTCACTTGCTCAAAGTGGGACTTACAGTCAGTTAGTGATTATGAAACCCCTGTCCTATTTACATGAAATGTTGTTGAAGAGTGGGCCGGACAGGAAGGCAGCAGGTCGCTTGAATGGTCTGCGTCGTTTTAATCAATATGCTAAAACCTGACTAGATTTGTTACGGTAGCTATAAACCAATGCAAGTTAATACGCAAAGTGTTCATAGTGCTGCAGTTACTCTACCTCTATCCACTTGGAAGCAGTGTTTTCATGTTGTATATAGGTATATAATTTCGTCACAGTGGTGTTAGAATAATGATAGACACAATGGCTATCTGTTTATTTACCAAATTAATTACTATGGAACACGCCATGTACCTATGAACTGTGTACATATTCACTCATTCTTGTCTTCACACACCCATAAACTGTCAATTGTTGTGTCCGAACTTTGATACGTTTGATAAGTACTAGTATAAACAACTTGGCATGACGACCTTCCATTAGAAATTTAGGCGAGTGAGGTGTGCGAACGAATAGTATCGTTGCGTAACTAGCCGAAATGCGCGCACGGAGCGCACCGGCGCCATCTAGCGCGCGAACACTCAGAAGAGTTGGTCGAGCATAGTGTTATATTAGAGATTATCGCGCTAATCGACGAGTAGGTGAGGATCCATTCAGTAACACAGTAGCGACACCGTGCGACACGGTGCGCCGTAGCTGGAAAACGCGCGGCCGCCCGACCGCGACCCCGAGCAGCACATTAACATTCAAATTTATGTCACCATTAACGTTCCGTAAACACCGCTTTAGTCGAATCACTGTCTCATTTGAATGTTTCAAACGAAATGAAACATATAACAAGCAGCTAGTTTCGATCGACGTTACGACTGTCAGTCATCACGTAATGAGAGACTCCAGTCAAAAGTAAAGATGGTGTTTGTTTGCTCGCGGCGGAGAGTGCCGAGAGAGCCTTGTATTGTTTTACTTTCAATATGAAATAGTCACTAAGTGTCACAGAAGGAATCCTACTAATATTATAAACGTGAAAGTTTGTGAGTATGGATGGATGGATGGATGTTTGTTACTCTTTCACGTAAAAACTACTGAATGGATTTTAATGAAACTTTACAATAATATAGCGTATACATCAGAATAACACATAGGCTATTTATATCATCACGCTACTACTCAAGGAAGCGGAGCAGTGATCATTAATGTAAAAAAAGTCGAGGAAAAGGTTGAGAAGAGAGGTGAATTAAAAGCTCAATATCGTCGGCTCAACCGCGGGTAACAGCTTGTTAGATATAAATGTGTGAATTACCATCGAACAGCAGATGTTGCATATTTCGAATACCTTTTTGTGGCGTTGCCAATTAGTTACAAATTTCACTTTAAAACTGTTCTAATTAAAAGTATTATTATGATCACAAATCATGACTGTGGCCGCGAACCATCATAGTTTCTGAAGTACCGATAATGCAAAAATAGTCTTAAATTCAAGAGAGTTGAAACGTTTTACAATATAAACATCAACAATACCAATACCAATTTGGCGCTCCACCAGACCTTTGAGAGCACGCCACCCTCACCGGTGCACCGGCAGGTACACATCCTGATTGTGTTGTATCGCAATATAACATATAAATGTTCACTGGTGGATCCTCGCCTGGTGGCGATACAGTGCATTGTTCATCCTCATTCACTGCGCTGTGGGTAGGGCTTAGCATTATGCAAAGCGCATTTAGAAACCAACATAGTGAGTATAGTCGCATCAAGCAAGATGCAACGACCTAAGGGCGAATCAGCTACCTCCCCCATTGCACAAACACCACACCGAGATGTTATTCAACTGTTTGAACGTTTTGCACAGCATAATAACTCCACATGTGATCACTGAAATAACAATGCAACTCCAAAATATACACATTTTATAATCAAATAGTACGTTGGTTACGGCAAGCCATAATATTTCGGTTGCATCACAACAAGCCGCGTGACACACAGGTGACGCAAAACACAGGCAGATCTCCAAGATGTCGCAGCTTCCTGGTCCATAAATAAAGTGATTTAAGCACGTGTGTCGAGCGCAGATGTTATGAATGTCGAAGAGAGCGGTCCGCGCCGTCGCCGCCCAATATTAGACATCAACGCGCGAACGAGCTGGCGAGCCTCGCCACAGCCTCCGGCGCTCACTGACCACACAGGAGCGTGAGGTACTTTTTGCTATACTTTTGTATTGATTACTCAGATTCATATAACATTCAGAACTTATTAACATCAGAGAATAATTTATAAATACCATTCCAGACTGTAATAATAGTCGATCATAGACCATAATAACCCATTCTGGCGTGATTGGGTAACAAACATCTATCCATACATGCAAATCAACAATCTTCCGCATATATACTAGCAGAAAGATAGAGTCGCGCTTGCCGAGCTCGAGCACCAGGGCGGCTCGAGGGCCCGGATGGAGCACACTGGCGGCTCCCTTCAAGTCGACAGCGAGTGTGAACCTCATAACCACAAGTGGCGAAGTGTCGCGCCACTTGGACAAACACGCCAATGTTTACTGATCATTAGAGCGCCGGCATTCCTATAGAGCAGCGCAGGTGAACTACACAATGTCCTTCTGTCCTATTTTGTGTACACACGTTGCTCAGCGTCTTGTTAGCTTGCCCGAGTTATGCTTTTAGCTCGGCGGTCAGTGGGAATCAGACTGAGGAATTACTTCCCTCTCATATAACATCGATATTTCAAAAGTTACTATCACTTCTCATCCAAGATTATATAAGTAGTAAAATATAGTGAATGAGAATTAAGGACTGAATTAAAAATATGATATTATTTTTGTCGTATAAAAGAATACTACTTCTCGGAATAAGCTGGTAAGTTCGTTTGAAGAACGACAACATAAACAATCAAATTATCAACATCAAATAAATAATAATTATCTCAACGCTCCAAATCTCGTTCGTATTTTAAATACAAATGGACAATCAAAAGTCCTGCGTGTACCTGTAGCCACGCCGCAGGAGGCATCGGCTGATCGCAATCAGCGTCTTCGGCCGACCGGTGGCCGGGGGCTTGCGCCGAACTGGAGCAGGTAACTGTACCTGTGCAGGCGCGGGCGCAGGTCCCCGTCCACCACACGGTCGGTGGCAGCGACAGGTTGTGGGCAGTGACAACCTGCCCGTCGTCTCTGGGCTGCCCGAGATTTACGCGAACTCACTCGATATTCTAAATTTATTGTTAATTTATGAATTGAAAGGAACTAATCAACATACTTTCTGTTCATATTTTAGACGTGAAAGTTTGTACGATTTTTTGTTACTCAATAACGCGGAAACAGCTGAATTCATTTCGCAAAAATATTTGTCACACAGAAGGACTATGATCTGGGCAAAGATTTTCTTTGTAACAAGAGTATTCAATTTTGTAACATTGTGTAATAACAGAGTTACAACTAATAAGTACTTATAAATGTGATTAAAATGCTCAAGCAAGTGCACAGTCAGTGCTTTTTTTTTACGTGCGGGAAATCCCCACGGATACCCCCCCCCCCCCTTCGGAGCCGAAGGGGGAGGTTATGCCGGACTCGAACCGACTAAACCGCACGCCGTCTGTGGGTCGATGTGCTAGGCCAAAGGTGTGGTTGTCTTGAATTGGAACAGGTCCCGTAACCGATCGCATACTAAAATAGATATTTATTTACATATTCGCGGCAAACGCTTGCTCGCTTCATTGATAAACATCGTTTTTGTGTTCCTTCAAACTCGTTTGGTTTATCTTCTTTTAACTTAATTGCAGTTCTATTTGAGTGCCTGCACATCCACCCCCATCAGCTGCGCGAGTGACGCGTCACGTCACGTTACGTCACGCGACGCGCTCGAGGAAAGGTTAAATGAGTTAACACATCATTTGCTCCCCTTGAGCTAGCTCGAGTAGCTTTTAGTATTTGTTGACTGAAGTATTTTGACTGTTATTACAGATTGAATGAACTTTTGAAGCAATTAGTATGCTCACTATTCAAATCGATTATTATGAATGGAAAAAGTGAAACACTCACGCGGGAGTCGAACTCGCGACCTGTGTCTTACGGAGGAAATGCTCTAACCACTGATCTAGCGAGTCTCGCCTGAAGCGTTCCAAATTCAACCTGCCCGCCTCGCGCTTGAGCGATCCACTTCAATATTGTTTTAATGAAATAAATATATCTTATCTCAATTAATTTAGAACGCATAATCACAATCACACGATTCGTTAAGAGTAAGCGTTTACTATTTTTGCATAACGCTTGGCTGCGCAGGTCCGAGCCCGAGCCCATATACAGTGTTGTTAATGAGTTGGGGCAGGTGCGTCTGGGCCCTGGTCGCTTTTTATATCAGAATAAAAAGGAGAAAAACTCGAGGATTTATAGTAATTAAGCTCCTGCAATGTATATAGTTACATTTACATGTCTATAAGTGAGAATTTCTGCAAACGGCTCTGTCGCGGTCGGTCGAGTGCTAGCCTTACAAATGTTTGGTGCGAGTTCAAGTCATACTGGGTGTACAATTGTTCCATTTGATTTTGTAATCTTTAAAGCCGGTTTCACAGAATGGCTTGAAACATCAGCCAGATTATTCAGTGTATATTATACTGACAGCAGTGCTGGACCATTGGAACACACAGCCATTTTGACGACCAACCAATCAATCACGTGTAGTTTGTGTCTTGAGTCTTGATTACATAGTTAAGGCCAGTTCTACAAAGTAAGAAACTTTCGGCGGCTCAGCTAAAAAATCATGAAAAACGAAAGTTATATTGTAATATGGTAATTGTAGCATTTCGCTTAATTTAAAAAACAGACGTTCTTTTTAATAATTATGTACTCAGGATATTGAAAATAATAATAATGCAGGATCCTGAGTGTTTATAATGAAATATTGTCTTTTACGCAAGATAATTTGCCACCTTTTTTAATAAACACTCTTTCTCTAACTCTTCCTCCTAGCGTTAATCCCAGTCGCATACGAAGCTTCCAACTTCAAGTCTAGTGTCCGCTTTACCAGTTTAACTGCGGATTTGACATTCTTCGATATTTTCCGTGAAACGACTGCCATCTGACCTCTACAACCCAAGGACGTTATCGAAGCATTGCGGTTAGATCATCTGTTCTATAGTTGACGGCTCCAACTACCCGTAACGACTGCCATAGATATTAGTATTGCAACCGGGACTGACGGCTAACGTGCTTCCCGAGGTACGACGAGACCAATGCAAATACCCATATTCATGTATACAAATATTTGCATTGAGCGGGGATCGAACCCGAGCCTCCTGCGTAGCGACCGCGTTCACTACCGCTACGCCATAGAGGCAGTCTTGATTACTATAAAGTCAAAATAATAAAGCGTCTAGTAACCAATTTATGTATAAATGATAAGAATTGGTCATCAAGCAGAAAAACATTCAGCTATTTAAGTAAACGGAAAATGGACTATCACAAATTAATGGTTAGGAGCATAATTTTAATTATTGTTATTATTATTATACTAGCTTTTGCCCGCGGCTCCGCCCGCGTGGATGTCGGCTATCGCTTAGTGTTGAGCCGACACTATTGAGCATTAAATTCGCCTCTCTACTCAGCTTTGTCCTCGACTATTTACTCGCCTCTGTTCTCGACTTTCTACTCGCCTCTATACTTGAATTTATACTCAACTCTCTACTGACTTCTCTACTCGACTCTGTACTCGACTTTCCATTGGCCTCTGTACTTACATCTCCACTCACCCATCCACTTGATTCTCTTTTGCGGCACTACGTGACTCTCCCCACTCGCCTATCTACTCGCCTCTTTACTCACATCTCTACTCGAATCTCTAATCAACTTTCTATTCTACATGCGTCTCTCCACTCGCCTCTCTTCTCGACTGTCTACTGCACTCTATTTGATTCTATACTCACCTCTCCACTGGTTTCTCTAGTCGCATATCTACTCGCCCCTGTAGTCGACTTAACTTGACTTTCTATTTGACCTCAACGCGCCTATCCACTCGTTCCTATAACGATCTCTACTCGCCTCTTCACTTACTTCTATTTTTGGCTCGTTACTCGACTATGTCCGTTCCGAAGCTCTAATCCACCTTTGTTCCAAATTTCATGAGAATATCTTCCAAAAAAAATTTCATGGGTACTATTTATCCCCTATTTACCCCCTTTTTGCAAGATTGAAAAACCCTTTTCACGATAAAATGTAGCATATGTCCGTTCCCTAGCTCATCTCAGTACCAAATTTCATCGAGATATCTTCAAAAATCACAAACTTTCATCCCTTATCCCCCCCTCCCTTAAACCCCCTCTTTGTGATAAAAGGTTACCTAAGTTCGGTCCCAAGCTTTAATCTATATCTTTACCAAATTTCATCAGGAGATCGTCAAAAATTACAAATAATGACATTCATGACCCCACTCTCCCCTTCAACCCCCTTTTCGCGATAAAAGGTAGCATATATCCGTTCTCAAGGTCTAATTTATCCCTATACCAAATTTCATCAGGAGATATTCAAAACTGACAAACTTTTATACCTAATCCCCCCCCCCCCTTTTAACCCTCTTTTTCGCAACAAAAGGTAACCTTTGCTCGTTTCTAAGCTCTAATTCATCCCTGTACCAAATTTCAACAGGATTTCTTTGAAACTGACAAACTTTCATCCCCTATTCTCACCCCCTTAAACCCCCTGTCTGGCGATAAAAGGTAGCCTATGTTCGTTTCCAAGCTTTAATCTATCTCTGTACCAAAAATCAACAGGATATCTTCAAAAATAAGAAAACTTTCATCCCATGGCCCTACTCCCCCATTCTACCCCCTTTTGGCGATAAAAGGTAGCCTATGTTCATTCCCAAGCTCTAATCCACCTCTGTACAAAATTCAATTAGGATATTTTCAAAAATGACAAACTTTCATCTTCTATTTCCCCTCCTTAAACCCCTTTATCGCGATAAAGGGTAGCCTATGTCCGTTCTCAAGCGCTAATATACCTCTGTACCAAATTTCATCAAGATCGGTTTAGTGGTTTAGGCGTGAAAGCGTAACATACAGACAGACAGACAGAGTTACTTTCGCATTTATAATATTAGTAGGGATAAACGTAGAAATTTGTTTAAAACTTCAGTTTCCCGGTTAAATTCTCAGTTCACCGCTGTTTGATTTCTTGAAATGGCCATTAATCTATTATTTTTAAATTTTTTGACCTTTCCCTTTAATATGTGCTAATTCGTAATCTTTATGACAAGCTATATTTTATAACCATAATGAAAAAATGTGTCAGGCCGGAATCAAACTCAGTTTCGTCGTTCGTATTCTGAACTTTGATGCATCGCCATCAGCACGGGCATACGTATAAATTATGGATGCTATGATCATTATGGTTTTATTTTTTAGATTCAGAAGTAGATCTGTTTGGTGCTACATACCGCCGTGGATTAAGATCATAAGGGACTAAAGGCAGCTAAGTATGTTAGTATTAAAATTAGTTTATTGCCAAACAATGTTATAATGTTGGGTGTTATACTGTGACCCTACATGAGGCAAAGCCTGTGCTGTGGGTGCCAAAAACATTGTTTGATCGGGAGACATCAGATTTTTTCGACTTAACAAAAAAAGTTATGAAAAGAGTTTAAGAATCGATAATCTATAGGTGTAACGCGAGGGTGTAGCGGCGAGTGGTCAGAGCGGTCTGGCCGGTGGCTGGTGGCCGGTGGCCGGGGTACGACAGCGCGCGACCGGCTCGGCTCCCGACCAGCTCGACGGGAATTAGAAATGTTGTGCTCGCTATTGTGGCATTCACTAACATTACATTTTTAGTGGAGCAGGACAAACCCCACATTGCACTTTCAGATCTTGTATGTTTACAATTCTATGTTCTAGTGACCCTGTACGATAGTTACGAGCAGAGACGGGGTGGGTCTCGTAGTCTACTGCACCAGAAACCTCGTGAGGGAACTTGCATGGCACAGAGTTCTCTACAATGTTCTTGTAAAATCATCATTATCATTCATCAAACAAAATGTTAAAAAATTAAGATTATTACAATCAATTAATAAAAAAATAGATGAATAATAAAAATATCCAAAATTAAATTATAGAAATGTGTACAAAAGAAAATTTTCCCTCTCTCTAAACTGCGCTGTGCCCGACAAGGTCCATAATTGTAACTTTTAATATTAATATGACATCTGCATCACATTATGGAACGCAATAAATGTATTGAGTACTAGCTGTTTCCCGCGGCTCCGCCCGCGTGTATGTCGGTTATCGCTTAGAGTTGAGTCAACGCTATTTTTCTAAAATAAAAGAAGCCTTAGTTATTTCTTATTACATCAGCTATCTGGCAATAAAAGTCCCGTCAAAATCAGTCCAGCCATTTCAGAAATTAGCCGGAACAAACAGACAGACAGACATACAAAAATTGTGAATACACACAATTTTGATGTGGTACATACTTCAAAATAACATTTTTAGTTTTATATTCACATGCATGTAGTAAAAAACGGTTATTTCAATATTATAAAAGACTCTCCAATTTTATCTATCTGTATGTATAAATTATAGATGTATAGGTTGAGTATCAAAGTACTACTTGTGAACAGGGGCTGCTCGTCCGAGGGCCCGGGCCGCGCCCGCCCGCGGTAGTGGCGTAGTTCTAATGAGGAACTGAAGTGATTATGTTATAAATTGCACCTCAAGCCAGTTTAATTTGAACTTCACTATATTATTTTGTAAAAATTACTTTAACAACATTCTAATGTACATATTATATCATCACCAGCGTAACCGAGTCTAGAATTTTAATATATTTTAAGTACGGACATATTATTATACCCTACTTTTATAGTATTCGTTAATAGCTCAGTTTATAATTAGATGTTGAAATTAGTTTTTCTGCCTAGATACTTCTTACATATTGTGACGATTTTAAAATCTGGTTCTATAATATGTTTGTTTATCAGAAGTTATCAGGTATTTTGGAGTTATTTTCAATGTGATAACGATATTAATGTCTAAGATAATAACATGTTCAAACTTCAAATTAAGCAGCGTATTATGTTGGCCCTCTTTCCTGAGACTGAAGTCAAATTGACGTGTCCTATATTAAAAAAAATCTTCTTTGTCGACTGTACCTACGTAGGTGTTTCTACTTGTGCATTCATTTTCTTTGCTACTTCATAGAGCACACTAATTTACAGGAAGGACCACTTTGACTGTTTTGAAATTTATGAATCATGTAGTTGATGTAAAAGTAGAAAACTAAAGGTTCGTACACAAGTGGATTCAAAGACACACTTCATACTTAACGTTGCAAACTGTACTACATAGGTACGCCACGCCATGTTGGCGTTGTACCAACAGAATTGTGATGATTGCTTTACCAGCAGTGATATCAACGAGTTATAGGTAACTTAGGTGCTTACATTTTGTCAATTGTAAGTAAATTTAACATTATAATGTCAAGGCGACGACGTTTGTATTACACTACCAACGTGAACCCACTCCTAGCACAAGCAATTTAGCTTAGTTGGAGGGGTTAGAGGGAATATTAGTAATTTCGATAATATCGGTTGCTAATATTCTTTAAAAAAAAAAAAATTAAATAAAAATTAAAAATTAAATTAAAAATTAAAATTAAATTATTATATTTGTAACAATGACGACACGTCAGAATATAAAAATGCAGCTACTTAGTTTTGGTAATATCTTTGTTAATACACCCGTGTCAAATATTCAAGCATTTTTAGAAACAAAGCAAGAAACATGAAGGACGTTGTGTAAATTTTAATGCTTCATTAAATTATTCTCTCAAATGATCCGTAGTCACATGACACTTATTATGATGAAAATTAGGAAAGCTTTTTTTTCATATTGCTATTTGCCGGCATGCACTGAGATGCTGCTGTTCAAATCTTTTCAGGTTCAGATAGATATATAAATACTTTATTGTACACCTTTACACTTACAGTAGAGACAAGTAGGCAGTATGTATACAGTTGAATGTACAATGGGCGGCCTTATCACTGGAATCGATTTCTACCAGGCAACCTTGGGAGGTTTACGCACAATAATCTGAGCTGAAGGAAGGAACTTTATCTGGAAGGCTATATAGTGCTACATCTGTATAAAGCATGATTAGGTTCAGTATCACTTTCGCGCCGCTAAGTCCCGGGCTGTGCCCACGAGACACGAGCCCGGCGCTGCCCGCTCCGGTGGCGGCCGGACACTACGGCGCTATCTTATCTGCGCCTGCAATTCCCTTCCGCTCACCAGTCGTCAGTAAACAATCAGCCAGTGTTTTGACGATAAGGCCCACAAGTACACGTCATTTCACAAATATTACTTTCAAAATTATTTTTTTATAACGCCGGAATGGTAAACGCTCCCATCTTTAAAAACAAGCGCTCAGAGCGAGTGTTTCCGTTCCCAACCCACGAAACTTTACTCAAGCTTGTTGCCGATTCCCGTTCTGCCTTCTTGGACAAGGTGGCAATTAGAATGTATGGGATTTGACGTTTATGATATGCGTTGCAGACTGTCCTATGCGTCATATTGTCCCTTGTCTAGGGTGGCAGATAAATTTTCAGTAAAAGTGACGTCGACACGTGACACGTTCGTACACGGGAAAATCGTGAGGGAGATTATTTCATGGTTTGATTATTATTCACGGCAGCCCGGTCTTTTGGAACCGCGGTTAAAAACTACTTCACGAAGTAGATGGTGTAGGTAGTACAGTTGAGGTCTGTGAAGCGCAACGGGTCCCTCCTCTTGTGGCCTACCAACTAACCAGACTAATATTCTGTCGCAAATGTTCATGAGCACATTTCACGATTATTGTTACTTATCGCCACAACTCGTTTATGTTTATCAGCATAATCATCTCTATACTTCCTATCTTGGCCGTAGGTAGGTCGGTACTATTGTCTATTTATGAATGAATGTTATCATACTATCTCGTAACACTTTATGAAATTTGTGTGAGCTAGCGTGCAATGTTGAAAAGCTCTATGTAAAACGATCAGAAGAGTCAAAACATGAAGCATACATCTCAAGACAGATACTGTTCTAGCCATAATTATACTCATCCAATAAAGTAGCCCGCGGCCGCGGGGAGCGCGCGCCGCTCGCTCATGCGGCGCGGCGCCGCCTCTTCTCAATTATACCGGCTAGGTTTATTGAAATATGCTCGTAATTGAAATTATATCACCGGCACTGTTGGGACTGTAATTATACTATTTTGTATCATTTAACTTGTGTGTACAATAAGAATAAATTACACAATGAAAGTTAGTAAGTAGGTTACTTTTTACTGTCTTACTATTCTTTACTTATTAATCAGTTCTGGTTTTAGGCATTTTCAGGAAGTTATATATTTTTTAAATAGTTTAAAGTTGAACACGACCGACTCAAAAAGTTCAATTTCAATTTGGAAAAATAACGTCAGTTCAATATACTTATTACTCATTAATGTTCCAAATACGATTACTTATTGTTGCGAATGAATCAGCTCTTCTGGACCTGCACATATATGGACTTGTATATGTACCTCTAGAGGTGCAATGATGTGTGCAAGATTGAATAAGAAACAAAACGTACGGTTGGCAGCTGGCAGTCGCCGGTTGTTCGACCCTCAGATGCTAAGGATAGCAGGGTCGGCGCGCGCACAGGCAGCGGTGAACTGTGCTGATATGACAGTTCCTCGTATCTCTGCTGTGGTGCTACATTTCGTTTATGCTGATTCATTGTCTATATCGCATGAAGTGTTGCTTGTAGCACTCCCTGTGAAAAGGCAATGGGAGATCCTGAGTTTTACATTGCATTACATTTTACGTTACGTTAAGTTCGGCTTGCGGCGCATCCTGGTAGGTATATATAAAATCTGTGCCCCATACTATGGCGTATGGGGCACATATTTAATAAAGTATTAATGAATATATGGAAAATACTCAGCAAACAGGTGGAAACTGGTTTCTTCACTTTGGAAAATGCATTCCAGTGGCGGTTGTTCACTCCTATTATTGTGAGATGTAAACCATGCGTATGTTGGATACCTGCGCTGTATGGTAGGGTGCTACCAGACGAGTAATTACAACTGCGATAAATTTATTATTAATATGTACTCGTATAATAAAAGAAACTTCACTTATTGGTGTAGATTTAAGACCTTTATTTAAGAGGACGTATTAATAACGACGGCCAATGGTCACGAATGGCTATAAGCTCACGTTTTATCGCCGAGGTGCCGAGTAGCGTAATAAAACGAGCTTCCATGCAACAACGCGATACAAGGAGCATAAATGATAGAACAGTTCATATCGAGCAAGATTTCTAGCGTTACAGGCACATTACGAGCATGTGGAGCAGACTGGTGTCTCCATTGAGCGCGCACCGCTCTGGCATGAGGGACCTAGTTCTGTACTTAATATTTTTGTTATTCTAATGTGTTCCTATGACTATTGTGCTGACTTTATGTTTTGCAAATAATACACAACTTTAGTTCAATCAAATTTGGTTACTTTTCATTATTCAAAGATAGTACTAAGAAGATTGTCAGCTCATGTGCAGAAGTAAAGTTATCTGAAAATAATAATGACAATCCCTTTTTTTTTCCTCTTTTTCGTCATTCATTCACATTCGCTAAAAAAATGTTGTGCTTGAAATACTAAAACGATTCGAAGGTTACGTACTACAGAAACACTTACTTACTTACGGATCATGTCATTATTGGCATAGGTACTGGTTAACCACCAAAACCCTACTTACCTCATTTACCTACCTGTGTTAGTACACAAGTGACAGCTCGTGAGCAGTTATCAGGTGCTTGCGCTCAACAAGCTATTAGAATAAAGTTGCCAAAAAATCATAGTTTGGCTATAACATAATGCGCGGGTGGGTCCCGGGAGTGGCCGGCGGGGGTGAGGGGGCGCGGGGCGCGGGGGCGGGTGTCATTTCACTAATTAACTCGTTGGGCGCGGCGCCACTCCATTACCGACTGTTTATTGTGACAATTATTCCACCTGAGCCCTCCGCACCGCCCCTCGACGCGGCTCACCCCCGCCCGCGCCCTCTCCGAGCTCATCATTCACCAGCCCGCGCCGCGCCTACGTTTGCACCTCAGATACATTTTTGGTTAATAACTCTAGCCGTATTGGCTATAATAGAATGATTTTAGACAGGGCGGAACTCAGGCCGGTTACTATTCAAGCAATTCTATGTCATCATTACTTTCATGCATAGACGTGTAACGTACGTTGAAGAAACTTAGATCTTCTACAGCACACAACATACAACAGTAGAACTAGAAAAAAAACATTAATTGATCATGGGGCTGCATTTCTTAGGAGGCTATTTGATAAAGAAAAAAAAGCAAGTTACAACTTACATACTGTTATGTATTTTTAAACCAGGTATACATACTAAAACGATTTCCGTAGGTCGAGAGCTGTAATCACAAAATTGTGGTTATACGTGTGTCCATGCCCCAACTAAGAAGGACACTGTGCACGATGACGAGATCCAAGAATCAGATCAGGCCCAAATCTGTAAGAAAGAAAAGGCAGGTTAGGTTTCTGCTACCCTCACATACTTGATAATTTACTGCTACTTAAAGTCACGATGGTAGAGAGCATGGTAGATAGGTACTTACTGTTCAGCAAAGCCAAGCTAAGCAGATAACGTAATGTTATTGCCATTTCACAATATGCTTGTGTTTGAGTGATTGACTTTGTGCCACTAGACAGAGTGTACACTTACGGGCTGCCCTTCGGAAATTAATGTACAGATCTACACCCTGTTCGACTGTGAAATGAAATCATTTAAACGGGTCGGTTGCAAGTGACACATAAAATATTATGTTCATAATTTATAGTTACGTTTACTGTTAGTGGCTGGCTCACGGCGCAGTCGGCAAAACCTGAGAACCAGTCTATAAAAGTTCCCTTGGCATCTCTTGCTATGTATGAGTATAACAATTGTTTCCCTTCACGCGAGCTTACCGCTTCTGAGCTTTAATTAAATTCAGGTAATCATAGAAATATGTAGTGTTATTGTCTTCTAATGGCACAAATAGATAATAGTACACTGGCAACGTGCAAAAAGTATTCCACAACGGTGTGACCTATTATACCCTGTGAAGAATAAAAATTGTATCATTATTGAATAATAGTAAGTTTTGTAGATAAGGATTTTTCAGGATTTGGATGGTTTTTTCCTACCGAAGGACCGGAAGGATCCTGTCGATCCTGTAAATTAATATCAACACCAGGACCATATCCTACGTGTGGTGAAGATCTAACTTCATTCGGCAAAATATTATTAACCTTATGTTTTAATTACTTATACCCAGAAAATGAGGTCGCCTGCTAACGAATATTTAATGGAAGAAACCATTAAATTAATGATTCGTTTGTAATAGATAGGTACCCATAAATTCGATAAGGCAGTCGCTCATTGGATAACTAATAGTTTAATAGCAGTGGAAGATAATGAAATGAATCCGAGTGCAGTTGAAAGACTAAAAGGAATTGTGTAATATCTCTTTCAAAATACTTATAAAAAGAGTGCCCAGTAAAAAGTGAGTAAAAGTCGTGAGTGTTGTACTGATACATTATGTGAATAACTGCATCACAACGTGAGCACATTCTCCGTGCAGCACATTAGTAGGTATGGTGTTGTTATACCTATTAGTAAAAGGTGATTGTGTAACGCTTACGTCTGCGGCTCTTATATGCTTATAATTTAAAATATAGTTTGTATTTCATTAATTAATATGTTGAATTATAAACTATTTTGAATGGATTCTTTTACTATAATATGGGATTCTTCAAGAAGATCATTCAAAAGTTTCCTCGGTGTCGGTAGCGCCCCTAGTGTTGCATACGTCCATAGGCCACGGTAACCGCTTTGGATAAGGTGGGCCGTGTGCTTGTCTGCTACCTAAGTGGTATAAAAAGAAATCTATGGTGATTTATTTAATCAGAGTTATTTTATAATTTGCACTGAATCTGACGTTTAACTAGTTGGACTCCAGGATAAACTCAATGGACTCCCACAATCCTATGGAATATGTACACATGTCAAGCAGGCGCTTTGCATAGGCTGTATGTTCCGTCGGGTGGCCTCTACCTATGAGGCAAGGCAAGACACAATAGACGATTTTCTTCATTTAATTTGAATGAAATCGTGAACAACTTCTTCCAAATACTTGTCCAAGTGTGTGTATGTATGTGGCGGCACTGACGGCACATCTGGCTCGAGTGGGTGCTCGTACTCGCTAAGTGGCAGTTTTTTTTCGCTAATGTGGCACGCGTTTTGGATTCGACGTCGAGTCGATGAACTTTGTTTATGTTTGCGCTCGCTATTATCGACAATCCACTAGTTGTTAGAGCCTCTTCACTACTCGGCACTGCGTATTTTGTTCAATTCAACAAGGTACAAAAAGATAGAAAAGAGCGTTAATAAAATAGATATTGTTGTCATTGAATGTATACGTAAATCTGATTTTACCGGATTAGTGTATCAAGTCGGGGTAACTCAAAAGTAATCACGATATACAGAACTTGCTATGTACTGGTAACTACCGATCCGTGCCCATAATGCGCGATTCACATAAACTTCGTCGTTACAGTCGTTGTTTTAAACTTCAGAGCAGTGATGGGCAAAGTAGTTTGCCCCCCAATTCTTTAGAGCAATGAGAACCGCTTCATTTAATTATAATGAAGGACTGCAAGGTAGGTGTCTATTTGGTATAAGCGAGCGCGCCCTTTCGTGGGTTCTCTTATCTTAAAATCTTTCCGTTTTCCTCTTCAGCCCACAGCCACTCTCTCTCCTCACCCAACCCTCTACCATTCTGTGCCAGTGACTCCTCTGTACTGTACCAGACCTATTACTTGTTTTCGACACACTCTGTACGCGTGAACGTATCAGTATTATTAGTACAGACGATGTGGAATCACGCCGGGTCACGGGCTATCGCCGGCGACGACCGCGCGATACGCCGAGCAACCGCAGCATCCCCATCTCAAACTTATTGTGTGCGTATCTGCATCTACCAAATAAATTTCAATAATTAATATGATATCGCAGCACGCACTGTCTATAGGTTAACCATAAACAGTTCCTTGCTCTAATTACATCTGGCGACATACGCAAGTACGCGACCCATTTCGTACGCTCACACACACACACACGCACACGTGTGTTGCGCCGAGGACGCGCGCCGCTGTGTGCGTGCGGGTGATAAGAGGTCACGCGATAACCCGCTGGCCGGCCGCCGAGCACTCCGCGACTTCGCGTCCAACGAATTTGTTAAACCGAGAGAACAGCATCGGTGGCTACTTGGCACTCCGAGCACATTCTGAACAGCATGTGTAAAACGTGACCCTTGCGGCATTGAGCACTGAGCGTGGCTGTCCCGTGGCACATGTGCGCATGGTACTCGGCGCGCTGCCGACACGTGCTCGCCGACGTCTTCGCACTCCTCAGCTATTATTTAATGTATGAGCTCGTTATCGATCCGTGAATAATTCTATAAATATTTTTTAAGGAAAACCATATAATATTTTATGAATGAGAGCAACAACGCGCAGTACGTGTGGCACTGCGGCGCGAATGTCTCCGCGCCCGCGCGCTCTTGCTCATGCGGATGGTGAAGGCGACGCGGTTACTTTGTTTTCACTAATTCGAATTTCATATAAGTTTCATGCATCGCAGGGTACATACAATGCATTAATACCAACATGTAAACACGCAGAAAGTCGCATAAAATCGGTGTCAGCAGGCCGGACGGTCTTAGTAACTAAATATTCTTTAAGGTTATATGCGGTTTTTCGGAAGTATTTGTTCATTTTGGTGAGCAAACTTTGGAATTGATCCAAATACTTGATCCGCGCCTCGATGACTTACTTATGTCTACCAAAGGAACACCGCACGAAACTAAAATATAAATATGGGCGATGTGTAGGTACTATGTGTCGACTGTCGACCGATAGCGACTGATTACAATAAGTCGACTTGGCTACCGCTCACACGATTGAGTGATAACGCCATGTAATATTTTGTGCGCTAAGAACTTGTAGCCATTTTCTGGAACATCAGTCTCAATATTGATAAATACCATACCACTCTGCAGAACAGGGGAATAGGCACGTGGGATAGGAGTAGGACATGTAGGTAGGTTACACATATACAGCAAAGTGTGTGCGGCCGTGTGTGTGTGTGTGGCACCACGTGGCACCGCTCTAGTACCGCTGGTACCGAACAGTCTGTGAGAATGGTGTCGCTCGACGCGAGCACAAGAATCCATTACATTATGGCATGGCCTCGCGTGAATTTCTAATAGGAAATCGTTACTTATCAAATTTATAGGCGGACACAGTATAAAATAAAATATGGCTGTGAAAAATATTCATAATTAACATGTATTTGGGTTGTGGTTGTGGTATCTGCGTCGCGGTCTGCGGTAATGTGTCGTGTGGTCGCCTCTCGCCTCGCACTTGGCGGCGGCGCGTCGTTTAATAGCACACTTATTGAGTTGAGTCTGCTTTCTTTATTAGCGGAGCATCGCCTGTTACACGTTAACGTTAGTAACATAATATAATAATGTTTACAAAGCTTGTTGGTCATTAGCGGAGTGTGATTGGTGATATAAAACACTTTCGACCCAACACCTGTTGAAGTGAGTGTTTGGTTTTCCAGAGGTTTCGCAACCTTAGTTATCAATGGCTTTAACAGTATAACAGATAAAATATAATAATTATATTAATTAGGTACATTACATCTAACAGTTCCTACGGTATGAGACCCCATCAAGATCATTGGGTCCGCAGCCTAACTGACCTACACGGAGCTAGTATACCTGGTATCAACGCTAGGCAGACGAGTCATTTCATGAACATCGAGATAAAACAAATGATTTTTGAAAAGCAGAATAAAGAGTAGTGAGATTGCCGCTGGGAAGGTAATGATGAAGGTTGAACTGTTCACAGTCAGCGGTCACCACTCACTGTTTACTTCCCGTGGTCCACCGAGGTGAAATTATTTCCTCTCATAGTGAATGTTCACCTTTCATGAGGTGAGCCATAATACGTGTTACTTTAGCAGAGAGCCACGTAGGTTATTATAGTGCCTAGTGAAAGAGTGACAGTGTTCTCAGAAATATGTCAGGTAGTATGTTCACGAGGCGTGTTATCACGTTGTAATGAATGGACCGGCGCCCCTCGCCGAGGTGCGTCGCGACGTCGCGTGCCCGCGCTAATTAGCCGCACGCTAATTAATTAGCGCCGTCTCCCGCAGGCACTATTAGATTATCGCCCTATATGCTCCTCATTTGGGTCAGAGGACGCCGCGTGTTGTCACCTTGGGTATTATGAGTGACAGGGATGCGCCCCTAACAGTACAAGCCTTTAGTTTGTTACTCACAAATCCGGTTGCAATTTTAGAGTCGTTACTTGCACTCCTATATGTAGAGAGGAAGACTGGGAGAACCAGGACAATAGGAAAATAAATATAAGTTAGCGAGAGTAAATCTACTAAGTGAAAGAGAGTCGGATGCCCGACCAGAGAAAAAACACTCTCGTAGGTGCTAGTGAAAGTGACTCTACTTCTCTTCACTTACACAACTCTACTGGCTACATCCAAGAAAGTTTGCACTGGAGCCTCGTCCGTCAAGCAGCAGGACTACCAACTTGCGGTTTGCTTGAGTCCTAAAGATCTTGGTAGAGCTCCATACATCCAGAAACAACGACTCTACCAGAACAAGTGTTATTCATTAGCCTAATCATTATTAGCCTATAGAATGATGCAAGTTTCCAGATATCGCGCTCGATATAGAGGCAGTTAATTTATGTATCGTACGCCATCAAATAATTTAAATAACATTAGAGGCAATAGCCTTCGTTAAATTTTAAATTTAATTAATAATGTTGCTCCAATATTGTGTAAGCGGCAGAGTTATGCTTATACCAACAGAGATGTTCTCGTAACGTCCAGTAGGCAGGGCTAGTAGGTCGGTGTTGCAGGCAGTCAGGGATCGTGGTTACAGTTTACCATAAGGTCGAGTACTGACGGTCTACTCACTCTGGACGACGTCAAGTCTTTAGAAATTCACAAACAAGAAATCAAAATCACAATACCCAGTCTTTATTAATGTAGGTCACAAGTAACGTTTGTGAACGTCAAGAGTGTTGTTTCTACATTAACATTGACTGCCAAATTAGCGAAAGGTAAAATCAGTGAGAAACAAAGGTTGGTACATACCTACCCTTATGGTCTACAATTCTACATCATAAAGACCACCTACTTAGTACCTACTGCAGGGACTCACATAAGCTCTAAGCTACTAAAATTTCTACCTAGTGGGTATACGTATAAAAGTAAAAAATATATTATATATACAGTTAGTAACGACACTAGTTCAACACATATCAGTTTATAGATCACCTTATTTCTAAAAATTTTTATAGAACAATAGAATAAATAAAACATGGCATACATTAACCTTGTCCTCTGAGAATTACAAAAAAAATTAAACGTATACTTCAATTATGTATTAATGTATTTCAATATCAGTATAGTTTGTAACCACGCGACGTTAGTGTTCATCAACTTTTGTTGCTAACAATACAGTGGAGGGGATCTTTATAGATCCGTGGCTCCATGATCCAGGATAAACCGACCGAGCCTGATCTACAATTTTTTTGAACTAGGGCAAAACCTTGATGGTGGTGCCCCTCTCCTTAGTGTTTGCGAAAAACTGTGAAAACTGCCAATGAGTAGCATTTTTTTTAATAATCCTTTAATAAATTAAAACTTTTTATTATCTAATAACCATACCAACCAGCTCGGAATTAGGTATAGTTATTTATGTACAGTCGACAAAATCGATAGTATCCCACCTTTACATATAAAGTTGTATGTAAAGGTGGGATACTATGGATTTTGTCGAGTGTACTTACACGGGTTTTCTGACAAGTGGATATGCCTCAAATCCCGAGATTAATTTGAAAAGGCGGACAATATCCCGTAAAGAAACGTAGAGCTAGAGTCGTAAAAAACCTTCTAGAATAAAGTTAGTTTGACATTTATGAAGGAGAACAAAAATGCAGCAACAAGTCCGTAACATCTAAATAGAGTATGTCTCGGCCAAATCGTTATAACTCATCAGTCGCCGCGGCCGTAACGCGCGGTATAAATACTCACCGTAAACATCATAAGCAACCCTGTTTATTTTATTATGTTTAGAACAACTTGTGGTCCTCCGACATGAATCATTGATTCTGTATGTACTCCACGAGACACAATGGTCCAAGTGGTCACGGCACCAATGCCGGTGGGCCGAGGGTTGAGCTGTGATGATCGGTTGGCTAGTGCGCTTCGACTAGCTTACAACTTACTACATTGGGGCAAACTGTTTACCGTTGGTACACTTCGTCATTTGTGAGCACATTATTTAATTTATTTTTGGTAATTTGGTATCGTCCATATTCAGTGAGCATATGCACCCCACACCACTGCCATCATTCATTTTTCCTTCTCCTATAAATTGAAGGGCTTTTCTACTTCCTAGTTCACGCAGACTGCGGTCGAAGAGGAAGTTAATCCACGGAGTTAGAAAAGTTCTTTTTTAGCAACAAACAATTAAATATAGTTGTCCATTTGGAAGATACGAGATTTATCTGCGGTCACGGTCACTATAAAAAATGAAAGATAACTAGTAAGATATTGTTAGTGCCTATATTGTTAATAGGTTTGAGTTTGTACATTATTTTATGCTGGGTACACGAAATAAGCCGAGAGGGATTCGTTGATTTGTTCCTGGCTAGCCGTAAGCACTAACGTAATGAAGACAAAACTATTGCTCTATTCGTATTAATTCTTTAGCCATTGTTGTAGCCTCTTAACTTGGTGAGCACCTGGTAGGTACGCTCCAAAGGAAACCGTCTACGACAGTTAAGTTATAACCAGTTCTGAGAAGTTGGCATATGTACTTATAATAACTCCAAAATTATCATTTATTTAGGTACAAATTTTGAAGGGTTATTCATTTATCAAATTCACTTTTTGAACAAACCACGTGGGAAGTGTAAGCGTATACGGATGCAATTAGTGAAAAGCCTGTTTGTTATATTTGTTTGACATGTCGGGTCCGTCCGGGCCCCGGACGTCCGCTGTCGCACCCTCTGCCCCCCCCCCCCCCCCCAACTGGCGTGCAGGGGTGCAGGGGTGTGACACTTAACCCGTGACGTCATCGCACACTTTGTTTCGTAACTCACCTCCAATAACAATATTTGCCCACTTAACACATATCGAACGTGTATAGGTATCATGAATTACTTATACTGTTGCGTAGAGAGGGGCTGAATCTGAAAAATATACTGAAAACCATTACAAAAATGTACTACTATAACTACTATGGAACATGAAAAACTATAAAAAGAACAACGAATGTAAAGAACTTTAACTTTATGTATGAAAGGCGAAATACCTAGGGGGCAACTCAACAAGATAAATGATTTGTTCCACAACAAGCAATGTGAGATTGCACCAATTACAAAATAAGTCTATCTCAATGAATATAGAGCATAAACTATTCCATCAATTTATTTCCGATTTAGTCAACCGTTGTAGTGATTGAATTAAATTCAAATTCCAAGGCCGGGTCATAGTCGACGGGTTTTATTTATGATATTTCACATAAAGAAATGGAGTTTAAGAAATGTTCTAGTGGCCATTAATTAACAACATAGGCTGGTGTTTATAACTGTGCCAATATTATGTAGACCCAGTACAATATTGCAGGCCATATCAGCGTGTGCTGTGTGCGCAACACGATAGCCGAGCAGCACATTATCGGCGGCGGCCATGAACTTGCCAATTCGATAAAACGAACACTGGTTATGTTAAACGCTCTACTCCACTCGTCATAATAATAAGATAGTTTGGATTTGGAATTCATATCGTTTACTTTACATGCTCTTGTTGCTACGAAACCTCCGCCACACGCTATACAGGCTGATGCCAAATGTGTCGCTCTCGCTGGTCACTATCGAAATATTTGAGGAAAATTTGGTTGCAATGTCGTGATTGACTTATAATTATCCTATGATAAACTTTCTATCTTAAAATGTGTATAATAACAATAACATCATTCTTGAGAATACATATTTTGGCAAGCAATATACCTATTTGGTGTCGCGTGTTTCAGAACGATCAATTGATGTTTGAATGTTTCAAACGGTTTTACAGGACCTGCTACAGACAAACTTCACAAACTGTGACGCCGATAGTGAACGGCACTGCATTTCTTTTTGAAGAAATTATGCATGGAGATTACATTGATAGTCAGTCGCAGTGAATGAGCAGCTGATCATAGTCATTTTTGTAAGATGTTGAACGAAACATTCTTAGGTAACCTGTAAGCGCTCACCGCGCCTTCACAGACGAAGGCCATCATATTATTCGTAGTTTATCTGATGTGTACACAAGTGCGATGATAGTATCAAACAATTCTTCTGAACACACATTCCTTCACCCCACATAAACTATCTCAATTAGGTAGCCCAACCTTACTTCAAATATGTGTGACTTGTGCCAGAAGATTATCAGTTTTAACCTGAAGCCATATAGCCGATCATGTATAAAAGTCTGATCATAATTAATTAAGCATTGAATTTGAAGTTCCACACATACTAAATGTGTACCGTACTTACTAAACACAACCTGTATATTTGACTGCTTAAAAGTATGAGCCCACAAAATTTATAGTGTATAAATTAGCATTAGAAATATTTTGCTGAGAAATCTTGGACGATGTCGGTCCGCCGCGAGGAGGGGGCGCGGCGGGCTGCTCCCGCTAAGGCCGCGGCTAATTTATCGGTCCACGCCGTGAGCGCTCACTGAGCACACGCTTTTTATGACTCGACGTGCTATGTTACGTTACGCTGGCTGCGTAGCATCCTGCCTCCCACCAGGCGAGCAAGCAAGCTTGGAACTAAATGAGCGCAGTTCATTACTAGACTAACCGAAATACGGCCAAGGGAGAGCTTATTATTATATAATTGACTTCACTACGATGTTAGACAGCTTGTTGTAAAATAGAGACTGCTTATTGTAACGATAGCAAACAAAAATTGTTTTGTTCAACAACGCTCCGTGTCAGGAAGGTTAAACCGAGTAAACCAATAGTTTTAAAATAATCTACTGATATTTTTAAATCATTTTTATATTGCGAGAATTGTTCTTCAGGACGCATTTTTATTAAATTTCATCAAAATGCTTGGCATCCATAATTATTTTTCAATCTATCGTCCTACGCAGGGAGAATCGGTCGTTCGGCCGGCTTGGGCGGGGTTTCTCAAATGACGCGGGTCTGCGGTGTGAGTGTGGAATTGCTCCACAGACCATGGCCTACCTGCTAACGTGTGCTGCCTGCCCATCTACTTGTTCACCGGAGGAACTTATGAGCGCCTACGAAAAAGCAATCCAGGTAGCAGCACACTAGGAACATAGAATTTGAGAGTAGAGGCGTCTTCGATTTGACAGAAGAAGAAGAATCTAACATTAACTACTACAGAAACTTGGTCGATACCGAAAGAAAATAACAAAATAGTTACAGTGACATTAGGTTACACAATGATGTTCATATAAAACACGTATAAATAAACAACAACGGATTAAGAAATGCCCGTGATCAGGTGGAGAGCCCTAACATCGCCTGTGAGCTCTATGAGGACGCGACGCGACGTGGCCGTATTGTCCTCCAACGGTAGAAGTCCATAACATAACGTTAACATAAAAAAACCCATACATTATGTAATTTGATAAAATGGACTATAAAATTTCCATTACAGAGGTAAAGTTGGTCGAGTAGGATCTCGTAATTTAGCAGCGTTTATTATGTCTTATGAGAGCTTAATGTATAAGGTCTTCTATGTTCATAAAGGGGGTAGCAGAGATTTATTGAGACCAATATCATATTGTCGACTTTCACCAATTTCACGTATCTACCTAATAGAGTTTGAGTTAAGTTACTCATTATCCGGAAACTTATAATTTCTTTACAGAAAACCTAACTGTGTACGCATAGGTCCATCCTTTAGTTTGAGTTTGAGTCCATCTTTACCGGGGTCACAGAAAAGATAATAGTACCGGGGTGTCTATTTATCGTCTCTTAATAAATTCTGTTTTCTCAATCTGTTTTCAGCCACGGCTCTACGAGTGCGAACCATCATTCGATGCCCTTTCTCAGTCTTCGTCACTACTCTGCTACGATTACGATAGTTACGAAACCACAAACCTTTCATAACGTTGATTCTCATCCCATCTACAGTAACAGTGATTGCTATCTATTATTTGGTTAGAGACAGTGATATCAAGAAGGCAAGTATTACTTTGACATTTGAACTATCACTGCTCCATGCTTTATTATTTGAAAAGTTCCTCATTCGATTCATAAATAAGTACAATAACACAATACCACAGAATGACTAATAGAACTAACAATACTCTTAACCGCCAGGGAGGCCCCGGCCCAGTCATAGATCACATTTATGTTGATCATTAAACGATTACAAAAAGTTATTATAATAAAGTGAAGAATAAAGGGCGGGCGTCCTCTATACGTTTGTTGACCTCTGAACGCGAGGTGGCGCGGTGGTGCGGAGCCGGTGGTGCGGTGGTGCGCTAGGGCCGGCCGGGCGGCGGGGATGGTTTAATGTGCCCCATTTGTCAGCGCGTTATGGGACAGCGCCGCACCGCACACGTGAGCGCCGCGCCCTTCGTTCGCGCACTACTCACTAATCATGCTAATAACTGGACTTAGCGCGCGATGCGCGGTGCGCGGCCGCGGCCCATCGCGTGCGATAATTAATAACGCGCCTCATCGCGCGACTCATAGCCAAATTGTATTTAATAAATTAGACAACTCGCTACAGTTTGAATTTAAATTAGATATGAATTATGCAAGTGTCTCATAGAATGTCGAGACTTCCAGAGAGTTTCATGGGTAATAAGAGCGGATTCCGCTAATGAAAGCTTCACGCTCAGACTAAAAGTATTGCTTTCAGAGGTAAAAACAACCCTGAGGTGTTTTAAATTGAATTAAGCTAGTAGATACTTAGTCTGTAGGCATTTAAAAAAAATTACAGATGAAGATGATGAATCTTGTCAAATTATTCGAAAGTAAGGCAATTAAAGTGTCAGAGCAGTTAGCGTAGCAAAGGTCACTACAAGAAATAATTGCTATAAAGTGTAGCTTCCTATGGCGGAGGCGCAGTAGACGAGCGTAGATATCGGCCGACATGATCGCTTATAAAAGTATGCCAACGTCGCGATACTTTCCGCAGAGCGCTCCACAGGTCGCGACCCCCAGCCACAGGTGGAGGGCGCGCCCTCGCCTCCTCGTGCCGCCCGGGTGTGGGTGTGGGTGTGTGGTGTGTGCCCTTCCGTCCTGTTGTCACATTTGCGATGACGGAGCGGCCAGCACTAATGACGTACCGTTCACTTGTGCGGTAACATCGGCAACCTGTCAAGGAAGGTGCCCCGTCACGTCGCGACGGCTGAGTGTTGTCACTTTATTATAAAATGTTTACTATTACATGAATTATTTTCTTCTACTATTAGAAACTGGCGCGGTTCGAAGTTATGAGAAGAATGTTTACAATGAGATTGTTTGTCACCTTAGTATTAAAAATTTCAACGCCATGCTTCCCGGTTCTGCAGGTGGAAGACACAGGACTGGGTTTTTGAAGGATTAAGTCGTAGTATTTACTCTGCGGATCCGATGAGATGAACCAAATCTAAGGTTATCAATTCTTCGATATGGCTGATGCGGATGAAAAAGAAGATGGCTGATGCGTCCAACAAGAGCTCACTTATAGTTAGGTAATCTATTCTTATATATTTCTGAGTATTTTTAGCATATTGTGGGTTATCAAACTCTCTTCGAATCATGAAAAATCCCAGTGGTAGGGGTGAAGTGAAAAATAAACAATTGAAAATATTTTATTGATCACATTGTCGGTCCTGTCATTCCGTGAATGAGTTTCATGATCTATTTGAACAAATAATTATATAGGTATCTGAATGTTTCCCACTAGAAGTGCATAAACCCAGTTAAATTTGACTGTTGGCATACAATTTAAGTATCGCGTAAACAAGTTACAGTGAATCCATTTTATGTGTTTGACTACTCACGTGTTGCTCATCAAAATTATTATGTACTGGCCTTGTACAGTTACCAAAATCACCAAAATGGTAAAAGCCCAAGGACTACTTAGTTTCGACGGACACCAAGAGAAGCAACACAAAAGTCGTTGCCCCGAAGGACCCGAAAAAACGCATATTAGTAGCACTATGTTATGAACACCTTATACATATAATAACATTTTAATTTCGTAGGTTTTCTAAGTCATCCTTTTTGTGATACACGGTGGATGTTATCAGCTGGATGTTATCCATGTGCGTCTGATGTCTTTAGTTCTAAATATCTCAAGGCAAATACAAATCTGTCAAAGTTTTAGGTGAAAAAAACCTAAGAAAGGTGGCTACGACAGATTGGATGCGGAAGGCGGAGGATCGGATGAAATGGCGCACATTGGGAGAGGCCATTTGTTAACTGCGGTGGGCTAATTGATTGATTGAAAGATTTGGGAGTTTAAGAGTATTACTATTGCGAGATCCTAGGTTCAAATCCTGTCCATTGATACTACACCGACTGAATCCACTCTTAACAATAGCAGTTTCGTTTAACTAGAGAGGGGCGTCGAATACTAGCAATTTATTCATTTAACATTTTGCACTGAGCGGGAATTGAACCCTCGAAACTAATATTCTCTAAATGAAGTAAATAATAAGAAAAATAGCAATAATAACGCTCATACGGCAGTACTAATATCGTTCATAAGTATGACTAACGAACACAGTAGCAGGCACAGCGCACTGTTGTGTAATTAGCTGTTCACAAACAGTGTCGGTGCGGGCGGCTCACTTTCGCGGCCAAAGGCGCGTGCGCATCGCGGCCGTGACGTCAACACCACCAAACACTCTGTCAATATTCCAACCATCGTACCTACTGTCTACAGCACGATATTTGTTTAAAATACTAGTTACCGAAATTACCCCCTACCCCTCCAGTTAAGCTAAATTGCTTGTGTTAGGTAGGAGTGGATGCACGCAGTTGTACAGTAGCCAGGATTCGAACTCGGGACCTTTCGATCGAAAGGCCGACTCCTTAACCACTATGCTACTGACGCGAAGAACCTCCTACTAAGAACTTACTAAGAGGGCTAAGTTCTGTATTGTACTCCTCACAAATTGCATCCGTGGACTGCAGAGGTTGAAATGGATCTATAGGTAAAGTAAATTATATATATAGTAAATAATAACATTCCGGGTACGACGCTTAAGGTGCACTGTCCTCATTAAAAAAGTTCATAGTACTCAAGTAGGTATATCATTTTAATTTGCTTCGCGTTCTAATACAATACCTATTATAAACATGCTTAACGCTGAGAAGTTATAACGCTCAGTTAACTGGTGAAGAAAAAAGTCGATCAACAGAAGCGAGGCCGCGGGCGAAAGCTCGTCAAACACAACAGGTTCACTAATAGCGTGACAATAGAAAGAGTTTGTGTTCTTTACACGCCTTATGATCTGTTAACTAGGTGTTTATTATAGCGATTCTTTCACATTATCCGATCCGATATCGGTGTCGGACGCCGATCCGATATCGGTGGAAGTAAAATGTATGAAATATGTATTTGTCTTTAACATTGTCCGATATCGAATATCGGCACCGACACCGCTGTGTAGGCCCGATATCAAATTATTGAATATGACTCGAACCGACTACAACTTTCACACAAAGTCTAAAACAGCGACTGCAAGCGACTTTTGATCTTAATGACATTTGAGGCTTTTTCATCCCTAGCATCCCTAAATAGTCTGTGCTATCGAGCAAATGAAGGAATCAGGCCGATTTTATCGGTCATATATGAGAACAGTATTGGAATTTATGATGAATAAACACTGACTTCGTGATATAGTAACATTTATTGTATAAGTATTTTACACGAGGAAGCAATGATAGTTCTGCAAATTTAAACGAAAGACAGATCTGACATAGAAAAATATTTAAAAGGCCAGAGTATTAATAAGGAGGTTTATTCGTGTAGTTTGTATTGTATTATTTTTGCATTAGTAAATTATATAAAATTCAACAAACAGCACATGGTGTGGGCTATCGTATGTCGGCTATCGTCGTCCAACACCGGCTAATGTGAAAACACTCTATGATGGGTTCACCCAACACCCACGCTGTGCGATGAGACGGGCGAGTGTGGACACATCTCTCAGCTACAATCATCTTCGGTTTGTTATGAGCTATCTGCGAGACGAAGCGAAGCAATTAAACACTCGATAACCCTAACATTTTATCTCACTTGGGTTTCTATCCCAGCCGAATGTGCCTCGCTGACATATTGACATCACGTGCAGCGGCAGTGCTCCCGAGTATTTACTAGTTATGTAACTCTGAAATAGAGTACACATGGCGAGTGCTAGCTGTACGGTTGTTGTAGTTTCCGGTTCACAATCTGTTTTGGCTCGGCTGTGTGTTATATTGAGGAACCGCAGTATGATCATTAATTAGGATTTTCTCACTAATAACAAATTGTAGGTATGAGTGTACAGTTCGATTGAAAAGTCCGTTGAAAATACGTTGAAAATATGAAATAATAGTACCTAACTATTTGCTGTTCTTGCTTATTGGTTGCATTCACTGGTGTAGCTCGTTCGGCGGTGAAAGCCAGGTTACGTAGGTATAAAAAAATCTAGCTATACCTCCTCTGCTGGGCCCCAACAGGAGGGGTAGACTAGACCGCAGAAGTGTTGACTTCTTTGGTCGTAGAAGCTAAACATGCCAGCCAATTATCTCATTACAATGTATACCCAAGACCGGGCGTAGTGAAGAACTAACAGCTGAAAAGCGGACCCCGAACTCAGGGATGAAGGCCTCGGTTGCCAACGGAACTAAAGCGCAGATGTTGATGAACCTAATACCTACCGTAAGTTTGTTATTGGTGTTACACCATGTAACGGGACATGTAACAAAGAGAGCGTTCGCGCAGTTATGCAGGGAAACTTTGCAAAGTCAGAAAGTCGCACATTCCTGTCACACGTCATCTCCTTGATTAATTCTATCCTTGCCATGTTCTTTTCCACGTAGGTAATCCGATAGCGCTCATCAAGCTGTTATGACTTTATGAATATGCACCTATTACGCTTGAATATTGTTATTGAAGTAATTACAACTTTATAACTGTTTTGTGTTGGGTAAGTAGGTAAGTTATGCAATAGCCGTTATCACATTGTGCCTATTGAATTCACGATAATAAGATAATAAGGCATAATAGGTTAAAGACTAAGTTGTTCTCCTAAAATCACTACTAACAATAATACCCGTAGCTAACACCACTGTGTTCTAATAGAAAATTGTACGTGCCTACCACGTGCTTTCGTTCGGTTTTCCGAACTACGTCAACTTTTTCCAGTAGATGCGATTATAGAACTGCACCACTCAGACTAGTAAGATCAAGATCATAATTTATCTAACACCTAATACGGAACGAGCGGAACAGACACAGGAGGGGCGAATGTTTATCATTAAGTTTTTTGGAAATGGTACGTGGGTTACATACATACATACTGTTATACTGAAATTAAACTATTGACAGAGTAAAGTAATTATATTTAAAAATAAAGGGGAGCGACCACACGTCACACTCCTGTACTCGCCCGAATAGTTGTGTGTTTATAGATCATTTGACTCAATCGATAGCCCTGCGCCTAGGTTTGGGACAGCCATCGAAATATCGTATACAATATATACACGTATACAAATACATAATGGTCATACGTACCTGAGCTACGATCCCGGCATTATATATGCTTCGATCTGATTGATATAGCTATGTCTACGTTGACCCCTATCGGATTGCCCATGAGTTACAACTTTAATGAAAAACACTATCGGCAGTGGCGATGTTTAATGGCGACAGTTTTAAAATACGTACTACTATCTCATAATATAATGGTTAGCATACAGGCATGTAGCGCTGTACGGAATGAGGAATGAGTGTGCACCTATAGTCAAGGCTACTGGAAAATATACAATTGTAATGAAGGTGCGTATCACATTTTGGACTCCAAAGTGTAACTTATTCATCAATTCTTATTCATGGGAATATCGATGTCATGCCTTGACCCGGCGACGGACGGTAAAGCTGGCATAGCTCTTAGGGGTGTGCGGGGGGCGGCAGTGCAGGGATGTTTGCCCATGGGGGACCAAAGCCACATAAATTAGGGAACTGGGCTTGTTTGGCCGATTCCTGACACACAAAACTTTAATAGAGGAGGGAATTCCACTGAATTGTTTTTCCGCTTTTGATTTTTCTCCGAAAATGAAATGACAAACTGAAATAGGTACTGTAAGTAGAGCGACAGAGTATAATAAATTTAAAGGTGTGGTCTGACCTGTGGGTGGACCGACATTAGCATAGCGACGCCTCACTCGCGTTTCAGTAATTAGATGCCCGTTTGCACTGTAACACAAAAATTAAAGTACCTTGTGTCTGTCTTTGACTGGCCCGCTAGACGCAATGTATTATATGATAATTATCATTCCGGAATAGGCCGACTCGACTACAGATGTACTGTCCTGTAGATCCTGCGGATAGTACATCTGTAGTCGAGAGAAGATCTCACTTTTTACGATTTAATACCATAATAGGTACAGGGTTTACACTAATGGTGATATTACCTCTACTTCCTTCGTTTTCTGTTTCCAATTTTTCTCTTAAAATTCATTCTTTACCCTTTCTCCCCTGTAGATCGCTACATTGCGCAAGTGAAGCCTATTACTTCCATTTACTGCTGGTCCCCTTTTAAAATATATAGTACATCCACTTACCAATAAGCTGTAATCTGTCAAGGAACTTTTATATGAAAAAGTCCGTTGCCATGGAATTGTAGTTAACCTAAGTCGGGCGTGGGGCGCGTGCGCGATACATTTGAATTTCAATTTAGTGACACATTTGAGTCAAACCTGAATAATGTATGATCGAGCAGTACCTACAATAATGTAGTTGTATTCCGAAACTTACCGAAATACCCTGATAATATAATTTGCTTCTGCTTACATAAACGAGCTTGAATATAAAAACGCAACTTAATATTGGTCACAATGCCAGGGGTGCTGCGCCATCGAGCGTGCGAAGTGAAGATATATGAAGGTCTCGATACAATTGACACCCAACGCAACTTTAATACTTGGCGCTCTGTCTTCTTCGCACCAAATATTATGACAGGTTTAATTGTACCTACTACTATAGTAATAAGAAAGCATTGTTGCAATAGTACATCATATCTGTGACAACAGAAGTGTAGCGCCTTGTATCTTACAGAGCCTAAGTAGAATACCAAAAAGAACGGAAAAGAACGCCACTCTGAGGTAGAATCTGACAACACTGTTGACTAGGAAATTGAGGCACAGCGATCTAGATTCATCGGGCACTAGTGCTAGCTGCACCGCCACGCCTGGGGTGAGATCAAGTAAATGAGAACCATGTTTCGTGGCCGCACTGCGCTCATGTTTACTCGCCAAAGTGGAGTAACGTTGTGTGAGTTGTCGCCTGACACAGATCCTCGCGTGTTTGGTCAAGTGCACGGCTGTCCCCCTCGCCGCTCACACCTAAGCTCCACACTAATGTATTAAAAAGTGGCAGGCAAATACCCGCCTGTTTGTCATACTTAGCCGCGCGCGAATATCCAAACAATCGATGAACGCTTCCAGTATCGTTACTCAGATCACCGTGTACCTACCTATGTGTATGTGTAGAAGGCTATCGACGCGACGTCACGAGAACTGTGTCAAGTATTTTGTTTTAATTATAATGATTAAATTATGATTTACATAATCATCGTTGATTTATAAGGTCTCCAGGATTTAGGTTAATTTGCGAAATTAGTATTTACCGCTAAGAAAACCCCATTTATTGTAGCACCGCTATTCCTGGGTACATCGCTTTACCATTTCCTCGAGTATCGGGATCCTAGGCGTCGACATCTCAAGCGATGTCCAGTACCGTAGCCATTTGGAGGACAAGGCCAAGCTGGCATCGAAGAAACTTGGAGTGCTTAACAGGGCGAAGCAGTACTTCATTGCGGGGCAACGACTCCTTCTTTATAAGGCACAAGTCCGGCCCCATATGGAGTCCTGCTGTCACCGTTTTGCCGGAGCGCCTGCATACCAGCTTGACCCCTTCGAATCGATACAAAGACGGGCGTTGAGGCTCGTCCAGAATCCTATACTCGCAGGCGATGTGGAACCTCTCAGCCTCGGGAGGGATTTAGCCTAACTGTGTGTGTGTGTTCTACCGCCTATACAATAGTTTATGCTCCTATAAATAATTCTCTCTCTCGCTCCCAAAAAATATTTTTAAAATTATTTTTCATAATAATATTTCACTTTAACAGTTCAGTATATTATTGTATGATGCAGAGTTTACGATAGTAAAAAAAAAACACACACAACCCTATTGTAATAAAATAAAGTAGAAGTGACCTGGATGCTGCCTAGTTTCTGATGGTCCAAATTGTGTCCAAATTTAACACATGGGATTGTAAATATTAATTAGTTTGTTCGAGATCACGCTAAAATTACTTTTTTATACCACTTAGGTAGCAGACAAGCACAAGGCCCACCTGATGGAAAGAAGTCACCGTAGCCTATGGACATGTGCAACTACTATCTTGATAAATGAAAATTCTGGGGTGGTTTATTAAAAAACTGATTTCAATCTAAATCAACATCACGATCGTTGGGGATATAAACGAATTATAATATCATGTGCGCCTGAAGCCGCTGGAGGGAACTGGTATTATTCTTTCGAAGCTTTGACGACTTGATTGAGTCTTTCTAGGTTTCATATATAAAAGACGTCATATTCTGTATCATATCAACAGAACAGCTAGAACACACGACGCGACTCCGAGCTGGCGAGGTCGTTAAGGGACTGCTCACTTCTTGACATCATTAAATTGTGTATCATGTGTGTGCGTGTGTGCGTATGCATGCTATATTGACGCGCGAAGATTGATCACTTCGGGTAATCGTTCCGCTGCTCGTGTGTCATTTAAATTATTAATAACGGACTGCAACATTAGCCTGGGGCTACACTGCATAGGGATCAGCGATGCGGCAGGATACGTAGGTACGACATAAACATGGTAAACTTGCCAAAGATCGCTGGTTTCAAGTGCGAGTACGGATTAAGTTATAATTATAATGATTAAATGATGCTTTACATAATCATCGTTTATTTATTTCATGAATACTACCTCCAGGATCTACATTAATTTGCGAAAAATAGCGGCTATGGGGTCTTCGGCTATGCTGGTTTTAAGTTGCGAGTACAGTCAATAATTCGAGGCTTTAGGAACATTTTTGCAGTCTAAATCATTAACACCTGCCAGTCGGAACAACTGTTGAACAACGGACGATGTATTGGCTTATACTTTCCTTTCGAGGTTTGAAGGTCAGAGAGTTGACGCACGTAAGTAGGACGATAGAACTAGTAGGAAACAGAATCGATCCCCGAAATGGAAGCTTTAGAGGTAACCGGGACAATTGACGAATGAATAAGCGATCAACTATAGCACTATCGCATCGCGCACTTGTGTAATCTCACCCTAAAAACCTTTAAATTTTTAAGATTTTTTGTTTCTCTGTGGAGACGAATTTTCACTATGTTGTTACAGAACAGTTATACTGGTAGAAGCATGGCTACACCACCTCACTGAATACATAATTAGTGGTAGTACAATCCTCCCTGCCCCTACCCTACCTCCATAGGCATCTATTTATTTTTTCTTAACACGGTGGTATGTAGTGAAGCAATGTAAGTTAACAACAAATAATAATAACATGTAATATTATGTGACATACAAAGTGCTCTCTAGACCCAAATTAAGCATAGTTTGTAATAAAGGGTTCTAGAATGAGGGTAAGTATACGTGATTTTTTTTTTGTTAGTACAGATATAATACTACGAGTAGTCTTGCCATAAATATTGTCACGAAGAAAAACTAATTTTTTGTATTGCAAATAATATTTATTACTTTTACAGTGTGTTACTTTAATACATGAATATAAAACAAAATAAAATTTAAAAAACTTATTCGAAGTGGTCTCCATTGGCTGCAATGCAGTCCTTTAAACGTTGAGGCCAGTTATCAATAGAAGCACGCACTCTTTCCATGGGAAAATTCTTCACTACCAATCGTATAGATTGTTTTATTGACTCCACATTATCATGGCGTTTAGAGCAAGCCGTACTCTTTAAAACTGACCATAAATCATAATCCAGCGGATTAAGATCGGGACTAGACGACGGCCAGTCTTCAGCTCTGATGAAGTCCGAAACGTTCACTTTCAACCAAGACTGCGTGGACCGAGCTTTATGACCCGGCGCCGAATCTTGTGGGAAGAACCATACTTGGTTATTGAACATGGTGTTGTTAAGGCACTTAACTACCATCTCGAGAATAGTATCTTGATACACTTGTGCCAGTGTTTTGATACTTTTTTAACAAAAATATGGCTCAGTCACTCCTTCATAGCTAACACCCCACCAAACCATCACTGTAGTCGGATAATTCCTTCGTTGCATTCGGTCGACTAATTAGGCAGCTTCCTTAGAGCTTTGAGCATAAATATGGTCATTTTGTTTGTTAAAATGTTGCTCAATTGTAAAGATTTTCTCATCCGTAAATATTTTTTTTCTGTGACCTCCCTTTGCGGACCGCTTCAGTAGTTGTTTCGATTTTACCACCCTATTTTTTTTTAAGTTATCAGTTTAAAATGAACAGAGCGTCTCTTATAGGCTTGAGTCATCTTTTAAAATACGCGACATGGTTCTGGGCGCTATCTTCATCTCTCGCGATAAAATCTTTTGCTTTCGGACAGGATTTCTTCGAATTCTTTCCCTTACTACTTTGACCACCTTTTTCGTACGAACACTACGTGGACGGCCAGATCTTTTTCTGTCACAAACAGAGGAGGTCTCATTGTATCTATTAATAGCCCGGTACACAAACATTTGACTAATACCAAGCGTATGGAGTGTTTTAAAAATTGCATTTGGCTCCATACCAACTTTGTGTAATGCAATCATAGCGATTCGGTTCTCTTTATCACCCCAATCCATTTTAATATCGCAAAATATTGACAATGTATTGGTGCCAAAATTAGAAAACACAATGAACAATCGTATAAAAATGACAGATTCCAAATTCAAATGTAATATCTTTATTATTTTTAATTGTAACAGTATTTATGGCTAGACTGTGTATATTACTTATGAACACTTATGAATGGATACCTATATTTATACATATAAATATTTGCAATTAGCGGGCATCGAACTTGCAGCCTCACACATGACATTTGACCGTTTCATCAATACGCCACACAGGTCGTCGCGAAGGTCATAAAGATGGAGAAAACTATAGGAAATGATTAGTGCTGCTAGTATGTATGATAGCAAAGTAATGAGCACTAGCCGGTTTATGGTAATTCATGGACATAGGAAGAATACTAATTTAATAACAAGTTCGTATAATTCCCTGTGCGGAGTACATGTGTCCGGCTAATGGGTGCGTGACCGAGCGCACTTTGGACATCCCTTTTTATTTCGAATTCACCTTTCCCATATGGAAATTCATGTAAACTATACTAAATTCTATGAAAAGTGTAATGAGAAATGACATTTCTAAGCTAGCACACTAATTGATTCAAAATTGTACACAGTTAATGTGGTGGAGTAATAAAAAAAGATAAACAATGTTAAAAATGCTTGTAACATCATTCATCCTCATTGTAATTTTAAGAATTTTGGTAGATGGCTCCCACGTCACCCTATTATTTACAGCTATATAGATGTGAGTTTACAATAGCTAGAGTCACGTGGGTTCCATCAAAATTAGAAGAAAAAAGTGCTTCACGTCGAATAAAAGTGTGTTTCACTGAAGAGCACAGAATTTAGCTATCTAGGCAGAGTGAATGGGCGAGTCGGTAGGGGGCGACCTAGGCGAACGTTCTTCGATCAAATCGAAGACGTCTTAAGTAAAGGCCAGGGCAAAAGTACCCAGAACCAACGCGCTTGTATGAAAACGCTTATGAAAGTAGGTGAAGCGAAAAAGGTGTGACAGGATCGTAGCAAGTGGAAAGAAGTGGTCTCTGCCTACCCCGATGGGAAAAATGCGTGACCTTATGTATGTATGTATGTATGTATGTAGGCAGAGTATTCCTTCCAGAAGGGACTGTGGCGGGTACAAGTGTGCCCTGGATAATTCACGTTTATTTCTGATTTCCAATTGTAAACAGTTGCATACTAGTGCCGCTGAATATGATGTATCGGGTCGCGCCGCCGACCCCGATGCCGGCGATAGGACGTTCTTGAGATATCGTCGCTTCGAGAAGCGCCCGGGTCGAGGGGCACGCCTTATCAATACATCGCTTACTACAACACAGTCTAAGTTTTACGTTAGAGGCATAAGGTGCATACTCGCGTGCAGCGTGTGCGGACACATTGAGAGGTCGCAGTGTTATCGTAGTCTCTTCGTTATTTTCCGATTATAGTGATTAAGTATAAATATTCGTTGCTCTATTTCTGTATGTGGTGACGACAGATAACACGCCGATACGTTTTTATAGGAGCTTCGATAAGCTTCGTTATCGCGACTTGTTTGTGGATAGGCGAACAGCGCGCCATCGTGTTTCTTGACAGAAGGGAGCGATGTTCAGTGGACTGCCGGATGTACACGTCGGGCCGACCTATGTCAACTATGAAAAGAATATTGAACTGCGGCAATTTAATTACAGATTTTTCGTCGTTAGGTCAATGTGTACGATCGGCTTAACAAGTTATACATTTGTACCTCGCACCTCGCGTAGGAGCGGAATAGGTACGTCTCACATTTGATAGTTTCTTGAATATAAGTGTCAAGATCTCATATGGAAGATAAATTGGCCATCACTCACTCACAAACTCCATAACGTGTAGTTGACTGATCCATATTTCATTAAATACGACTTTGTTCTTACGTAATAGAGAACATTCTGTACGTGGGAATGAATTGGGTCATTTTTCAATATACACACATAATGATATTACATACATACATTCACACCTTTAAATCCCCGAAGGGGTAGACAGAGGTGTATTAACATCCACATTTCGCCAATAATGATTTCCGGTTTGTCTAGGACTGTGTGTTTGCTGTCGGATATGGGTCTATCCCTCAGTCGCCTTCTTCGACACCCACAGGAAGACCTGGGGTGGTCCTCTTCTGGTCCACCGGGAACCAACACGGTCATCACCATAATTATACAAATGAGAATATACCACGGTCATGATATAGATATACGTTTGAAATGCATGCCGTGACAGAGGGTGCGATGGTCTGGTACTATTAAATAAAAATACCAACTTGTTTGCCACCCGGTATAAAAAAAGAAGTGTGAATTAATGAAGAACCTTCTACCTTCTACCGTGAACTCGACGACGGAGGATGTGCGCCCACAGATCCCAGACCACTTGTCGACCTGTGACCATGGACAGTCTCACTTGGTCGAACCGTCGCGTCGGCAATCATGGCATAGAATGATAGAGAATACACTAATGCGAATATCAAATTATTTTCAGTTAATGAAATTCAAAAGCTAAAAAGTTCGTGCCACAATTGCATTTTAAACATGGTTCGTGGATATAATGGTGACCCTCTTTCCTGAGACTTTGCCTTCAGCTTACCATCAGGCGAGGTGAAGTCACATTATTATATTATTATATAAAAATGCTATAAATTCTTATTTATTATATAGCTGTAAAGACTTCACGTTCTAAACCTAAGGTGTAGTGCAGAAGCTTGTAAGCTTGTAGGTTTAGAGCGTGCAGTTTTAGAGCTTGGCTTTATACGAGATCTGATAACTTTTTCACAGGGTAAACTACGTAAACTAGTCTTGGCAACATTTTTACAAGATAATGTTTTTGGTGGGATTTCATTTATTTTTGTAAGTTGGTTAAAAATTATGACGTATGTATTTTTTATTTGTTATAAAAATATTTTAATTATTTTTGACTTATGTAGCACAAAGTGTAGTGTAAGTCTCATATACAAACTTCCACCGAAGTAGGTAATCTATGCTTTCACCTCCTATTCCCAGGGGATAGGTTAGGCTAGGTTTTTTAAATTTTTTGTTGTCTTTGTAGTAATATTGGCTTACATACCAAATTTCAGCTTTCTAGGACTTCAGGAAGTACCCAAACAATTTTGATGATCAGTGAGTGATGAGTCAGTGACGATATTAAAGGTTTTGAGACATTAATAAAATCTAAAGTATAATAGCTACGACATTCAAACTTTGTATGTTTAATAATTGTACCAATGGCATTTTATCTTGAAAATGTTAACTATTTAGCATTACCTAAGGCAAAGTTATGAGAGTTCGAAAAAAACGACGTAGCGTTTCGAGAAAAGGTAGAGGACAGGGCCCTTGCGCTTCGTTTGACTTGTCTTGGCGAGGGCACTGCCGTGCCCCCAGATAGTAGCTGATTGACAGCCTGTGTCGCATGGCAGTAGTGAACGCGGCCGCTACGCAGGAGGCGCGGGTTCGATCCCGCTCAGTGCAAATATTTGTATGCATGAATATGTATATTTGCGTTGGTCTGGATGTTTTTATGTAAATTATCTATGTATTTACAAAAAAAAGTATCTAAGTATGTTTATCCGCATTCTAGATTCCATAACACAAGCTAGTTAAGCTATGCTTACCATGGGTCTAGATAGCCTTTTGTGAAAAGTTGTGAAATATTTATTATTTATTTGTTTATAGAAATTCCTACATAATTTAAACATACATAACATAAATCGGATATTGCCAGAAAATTGATTTAATAGTATCCGTGCTGGACAAAGGCCTTCAAACGCCTTGAAATGCCGCATCGCCGATCGTACTCTTCTAAATGTTTCGGGTCGTCAGTTCAACTGGCTGAAGGTTTTATATCTGTCGCCGCCAACTAGCTTCATCTGCTGTTCAATTAACTACCTAGGTTCTTTACTAAACTAATAGACGTTCAGCCAGTTAATAAACGGCTAGGCAAACGGCTGTGATCGATGACTTAGGATGACTTGTCTAGCCATTTAATTCAACAGCTTTGAAAAAGAATTTTTTATGCATGGTTAAACAAAAATTGTTAGTTAGTTAGCCTTCTAACCTAACTCATTCTCATCAACAACATCACTAATTGTCTGTAATATACCTCTGCCTACCCCCGCGGGGATTTACAGGCGTGAGGATATGTATGTATGTGTGTAATTTTCTGTCTTAATTCGGGGTGGTGTATTATCTCACAAACGGCCCAAGCATTAGCCAGCCAGGCTATTGAATGTTGTAATAAACGTTACGGCTGAATATCATTCAGACCGTTCATTGAATGGCGCCATTTAGTTAACAGACTAGGCGGTTAGTTGAACGGCTGATTAGGCTATTTGGCGGCTACATAAATATATATTTGTGGTTGCATTTGTAAAGTAATCTAACAACTCTACAAAACGAGTTATGGAAACTTAACTGTATCTAAGTGGACAAATTGTTATTAGTTTCGTTCTGTACAGCGTACCTTTGGAGTACAGGTCTTCAGCTGTAGACGATAAAGCACAATATATTAACGTAAGACAAACAAGCTTCTAATCACTTGAGCCCATTTAATAGACCCATCATGGGGGAGTGGCTAGAGAGGCCACACGGTAGCCTCTCGTACCGTCAGACACAGATCATCACCGGACACGATAGCTTCGGGCGGTACCTGCATCTGATGGGCATAGAGCCAACGCCCGAATGCCATCACTGCGACACGAGCGAGGACTCGGGGCTGCACACGCTCACCGAGTGTCCGGCGTTTGAGATGCCGTGGCGGGAGCTTATGGCGGCTCTGGGGTGAGAGTGCTCACGTTATTCACCCTGCTCGCGGGGATGGTCCACTGCGCGGATGCGTGGGCGGCCAGTGCCTCCTTCTGCGAGCAGGTCATGCTCGTGAAGGAGACAGCAGCAGGCGACTCGGGCGTCGGAGGGCGCAGAACGATCTACACCCCCCATGAGCGCAGGCCTGAGGGTGACGGGTGGAGCCGCTCGTTACCATAGCAGAAGCAGGTCACGGCGGCGGCGCGCATCCCCTCCCGAGGAGGGCCAGACCGAGAGGGATGGCCGTGGGTCAGCCCGGGTGCGAGGGATATGTCACCTGTCAACCTCACCTTCGGCCTAGTACAACGAACCACAGATGGCGTGCGGTTTAGTCGGTTCGAGTCTGACATAACCTCCTTCTCCGGCTCCGGTTCCAGTTCCACTATTTGAGCATTTACATGACCTACTAGTTTTAAAATGAGTTGTACTATTATTGGTTTCTTCTCAAGTCATTTCTCCAAAATAATGCCATTACAAAACCTGTAGAATACAAACATCAAAACTAATTGCGGCCGCGTCCAAGCTGATAAGTACAACGTGAAAGAAAATAACTTCACACACGGACACGTGTATGTACCAAAACATACAGGTGTGTGGACGGGTAAAATGTGGCAGATTTGGAAGTGGAGCGTCGATCAGTGAAGTCGTCAATCTGGTTGCATAAGTAGGTAGGCAGGTATTTAGTTGAAATTAAGGTGTTTAGTCGCCGGGTCAGGGCCGGCCACGCCACCATGCTGCCGCCACGCCTGGAGGCGACCTTCTTCGTCTACTTCACCCTTCTAGCATATTAATTTGACCGTGATTTTTAGTGAAATGGTCTTTTGTGGCAGCCTCTGGGGCATGGCGGTATTAAACGCGATAATTACGCAGAGGCGCGAGTACGATTCCCACTCAGTGCAAATATTTATATGCATGAGTATGTCGTGCTTTGGAGAGCACATTAAGCCAACGGTCCGGTTGTCGTACTTTTTTTTTAGCCCTGAAAAGTCCTACAGCTAGTCTAACTGCAATACTTCGATATCGTCATTACGTTGTGGAAGTCAGATGGCGGTTGCTTCACGGAAAATATCGAAGTTCAGTCGCATCATAGTTAGACTAGAAAGATGACCTCAACTGAGTTGGAAAAAGGTTCGGAGAATGATGACTCTCTTGTCAAAAGGTACCTGTACCTAATGGTCTAACACCTCACGAATCTGGCATGTATTGCGCTCTTGAGTGTTACTTTGTTAAACGAGCAGAGATATTAGCTTGTGAAGAGTGAAAGTCGCTCGTATTAATAGTCCCGATTTAATTAGAACCATTAATATTGTGTAGCGTCGGTCACACGCCGCAGAGCAACTAGCCAGTTCGCGTTACGTGGCTGCGAGCTGCAAGCTTCGACTGTTGGTACTGTTACATCACATTAAACACATAATGTGTGATTATCGGAGCACTGGAATTTGGCATGTAAGTGGGTAGAATGGCCGTCCGAATCAAGGTGAGTGGATGTTTTATACCAGTGTAACAGTGGCGGAAAGTAGAATGCGATTGGATTTTTGAAACAAGTTAAAATATGCTGAAAACGTTTGAAACAATTCTACGGAAGAAAGCAAAGAATTTGGTATATATGTTGTATACGTGCTCATCGAATTCTTTACTTCCTTTACGAATATGTGCTCTATCGGTACAGTGTATGTTTGCCGAAACGTTCAGATGACGAATGAAATTCATGATGATGGCTCTCTGGGGATGCGATTATTGTCGATATTCGAATACGCAAATAATTCGTATCACTCATCTAATTCTGTGTGGTGTAACAGTAAAGCGTTTGAACTGCTACGTCAGTGTACCTACGCGGGTTCAATTTCGCATCTGTGACAATATTTGTATGCAAGAACAACTCTACTTGTGTTGGTGCAAATGTTTAGTTAACTACTTGTGTAAATACTTATAACATGCAAGTACCTAAGTATTCGTATTCTAGAGCCAATAGTGTGGTTAGATTGAGTCTAGATAAGGGTCAGTATAATAGTATATTCCAGAAGTGAATTAGGACTTGGGACGTCGACCTCCGAAGTGCTAGCTTTAAATACAACTAGAATTTGTGCGATCATGATGATGATGATTCCAGTAGAAACTTCAGGTCTGAGCACTGCCTAACTCAGGTCAACTCCTGTCCCTCCTTGCCACTTGTTCCGTTTAAATACTTCACGCGATCTGTCGGACCAGTTCCTATCGAGGTTGATGCCGACAGTGTCTGGTCGCTTGTCTCGTAACTCAAGCGAGAAGGACACAATATTATTTATTACTTAATAATTAGCATGGAAATGAGATCCATGTACAGTGTCATATAAAGAAATATGCCGAGCTAAGAGCCTGCGGGTCGGGGGTCGCGGGCGGCTACAGACGGACACGCCGCTTGTGATGTGATTGACTTTGAGCTATGAGACTCTGTAATTAAGAACACGGTTAGAGTCGTGTTGTTTTTATATTAATAAGGCGGCATCGGCTTATTGGTAAGCTCTTATCGATACAAACAAACGCAGGTGACACCAGAAGTCACAGCAGAGCATATTGCCGCTCCAAGTGACTCTGGGGCCTTAATGAAATCAACAGAAGTATGGCAGAAAGGTTGATTACCTTGACAGTTTTTACTTTTTACATTTCACATTAGCTTACCATCAGACGGGTGGTTAACATCATAAATCGATGTAATAAGATCCGGAGAAGAAGCTCGTAGCTGTGACCACTTAGTTATTAAAATGATAAGAATAAATTACTTGTTTTACTTTTCAGTGACCTACAGATAACAATATATAATAATATTGGTTATTAAAATAAGAAAAAATCAACATTGACATTTTGAACTTACAATTTTGTTATAACTATAATAAGAAAGAAAATACTACAATAGCCTGGCATACTGACACAAAACCTATATCATACCTAGCACTGCGACGGGAGTAACAAGTCAGTAAATGGTGGTGTAAGCATTTATTGAAAAGGTTTAGCATAGATTATTATGTAAAGTTCGAGTGCTCTACACTTATAATAGCTCTGATCTAGAATTTTGAACATCGACGCTTTACTCCATTCTTCTATGCATCTGAAAACCACACTCGTCTCTACTATCTCATTACGACGCGGTGCTCTGTACAGCGCTATCTACTCTACAATTGCACACAATTTGGTACAGTTCCCAACTCCGTGGTATTGTACTTTGTCAATTCCTTCATCTATCTAACACATCTATAAATAAACCTCGTGTAGGTGTTTTTTAAACCTTAGGTGGCAGACCAGCACACGGTCCACCTGATGAAAAGTGGTTACCGTGGCTTATGGACGTAGTAAGTAGGTACCTAAAGAGTTTTACGTTTTTGTACTAAATGGAAAATGCTCCGTCATTCGTTCATCCTGATGTGGAAGTACTTCCATTACTGTTGCAATTTTTGTAAAGTCGAATTGAATTTTGGTTCCTCAAAATTATATGCAGACAGATTATAGTAGCAATAGCATTGAGTTTGTAATAGAATATTTAATTAAATTATTCATGTACTTGTGTCGAAGTGCTTGCAACGTCAATATCAGTCTCTCGGTCAGCGTAACTCGAGGGTCGCGTTCGCGGCGAATAAAAACAACTCAATTAACGCCGCGACTTGCTCATGCTGCCGCGGTGATAGCTGTGATAGAATAGATAAACGTATCTTGTTAACCTATAGCTAATATGTTATAAGATTTGAGGAAAAATTTACACTTTTAACTTCTTTCTGTTTTAAACAAGTTTTAGGTAACAGCGGGCATTACAATCGACGAAGGCTCGAGAAAGCTACAAATTACCTACTTGAAGATCTTATAAAACTAATTCAAATATTTGGGAAAAATATAGTTCAAGTCGTTCCTTAGTAAATATAGGTATAAACAAGGTGCCATGGGGACCAATTGTATAAGTTCGAAGTGAACTAGATGACGGGGGATGAGTACTTAACTGCACGTTACTCACTCCGAGTTTGAGTGGAGCTCCGTTGATAAGAAAGGTATACAGAAGTGACCAGAGGAGTATTCAGCAAAAGATAAAGTTCAACTGCTCGGAAAATACCAGATAAGCCTAGTAGTCTAGGCCACATAGCAAACTGAATTTTGAGTGATTATAAAATTCTACAACCTTTTTTCTATACCCCTTAGGTGATAGACAAGCACACGGCTCACTGTGGGCGTCACACTCGTGCTGCGCACCCCGTAAGAAATGACCTTCTTGATGCATACCATAACATACTGTAGGTACCCCTTTTTTGTCATTCAATATTGTTGTCAATAAAACTAACAATTATTTTTTAAATAAAACACTTCAATTTCAATTCACCTCGCCTGATGGTAAGCAGAAGGCAAAGTCTCAGGAAAGAGGGTCACCATTACATACACGTACCATGTTAACAATGGTGGCACTCATCTTGACGGCCTCATCAGATGCTTTTTAACGCCCTGCTTAAAGGACCCGGGACTGTAGGACACGTGAGCTGGCAAGGAGTTCCCGGTCTTAATGGTGCGGCAAAGAAAGGAGACCATGGTAAGCATAGCATAGCATTGTAGTAATGTTGTCTAATATTTGGTCAATCACATATAGATCCAAATAGGTACGGTGTGATGGTAGGCTCTGCAGTAAAACAACGTGGAACATTTTATGATCCGTCTCGTTTACCGTTGAGGGCATGTATGTCCATACAAGGTATCGATGCGTCTCGTAAACTAACATTCACCAAGCCGCTCTGTGAGCGGAGAGCTGCAGTATGCAAATGTCAGTAAGGTTGTACAAACAAAGTACATTGAAGGTAGTTCAAAGGCTTCACATTTACGACGCGGCTCTAAAACTTATTTAATGAGAAACCTGTGTGAACTTTAAAACTGATACCTTTGATCTTATCAAGATCAAATCGCATGCCATCGGCTTATCGCCATCGTGCATCGATGCGGGTGTACTAGAGGAGCATAGCACCAATTTATAATTAAACATATTTTTCCCAGTGATGTTTCAATTAAATATCAAATTTCAAGGAAATATACATTTATTTATCGTAAAACATTCAACGTAAAGGTACTTATGTAGGTACTGGATGCTTACGACAAATTGAGCATCATTAGGAGTGCTGAAGCTATACCTAGGTAAACACTGAGCGTTTGGAGCTACGTAGATCATTGGCAGTAGTAGATCAGATTACAGCCTACTATTGGGTGGAGTTCCTTTTCATTTCTACTCAAGAATCTTAAGGTGCAGAGCAGAAGTTTCACCCACATAAAGTGCTAACAATCACACATATTGAGAACACTTGTACATTTTGCACAGTATTTATTATTGAACCTGACCGGTTTCGCCTTAGGGCATCTTCAAATCTTCTGTTTTATGCGATAAAGGTAGAAAAATGAGTGCCCTGGAAACTTTACAAATAAATAGAATAGAAACGGTATACTAAACCAGCTGTTGGATTTAAGTTGTACACCTTTTTTTATATAACTGAGGTGGCAGAAAAGCGCGCGGCCCACCTGATGGTAAGTGGTTACCGTGGCCTATGGACATGTGCAACATCAGGGGAGTCACACTCGTGCTGCCAAGCCTGTTAACACAGAGTTTCTGTGCCGTTAGTTTATAAGACAAAGCAGGAATAGCCTTTGGCCTTCCCACTGACAGCACAAAAACTCTTCAGTGAGCTTTGGCCACCCTACTCACCGCCGGGAACACAACACGAATTCTGTAGGGCGGAGGTACTTCCACAGTCGGACTGCTCAATTGAACGGCTCACCTTTCTTGCAATAGATAATGACATCTACATACCTAGCTATTTACTTTTTGCTATTTTATTTCTTAATGTAATTTATTTATCTTAATTTAGTACAACACAGACATTGTTAATTGCTATTTGACATTATTGATTTGCGTTTGACATTATTATTTTCATAAGACATTGTTAATTTGATATTTATAATTATTTTCCCCACATTTAGGGGAAAAAGTCTTTAACTGTTATACTAAATTTTAAAACTACACGTTCAAGAAGAATGTTAAACAACGTAGTGTTTATGACTAGGAATGTTCATAAACATCAATGTAAGCCCTTGAAGATGCCGTAAGGCGAAACCAGTCAGGTTCAATAATAAATACTGTGTAAAAAGTACAAGCGTTCTCCATATGTGTAACAGCGAATTCCACCAAGTGCCATCAATCAACAGTATAAATAATCAACAATCACATTTCAGATAAAATGTGATGATCTTTGTCCTACGAAAAATTTTTTACTCGCGTTTGTACGTTTAGGTATACATAGAATCCTGAATTATAGGAGGAGCATATAGGATAACTGCACATCTTAATTTTACAACTGGTGCAATCTGAAAAATTGACAACAACACATATTTTATATTTAATTCAGAATTTTATTGGCCGCTATTATATTAAACAGCTGAAGCTAGGTACCATTTCACACAAGCTAGGCACGAGGATCTAGCACATGGTTCCTCATTTTGACAATTGTGCGAAGTTATTAAAACTTAGCAAACGTACCCTTGAAGGCGGCTATTTTTATAAGCTACGCTTAGATGATCTAAGCTCGCTGAAGCGATCCTAGCGGGCATGGAATGCTATATCATAGATTACCTAGCTATATTCCCAACCACTGGATCGCGACAGGAGCGAGAAAACACCCGTGGTTTAATAGGCCGTATACAGGGTGTAATCGTTAAGTGTGTCCAGGCGATTATTCCGTAACTATTACAGATATCAAAAAACTTTAAACTGATATCGAAAGTACGTTACCTAATGAGTAAAATGACATCAATAACTTTTTAAAGGTTTTAGTTTCCTTATTTTAAGTGATCTAGTACCCATTTTGCCTTAATCATATTTTATGATTACGTATAATATGACAATGATGATTTTCAAATAGATACATGTGTAAAATAATTATCTTAGGTACCACTTGAAATTAGTAATAAACCGTGTTTTAATATCGCATTAAGTAATTTGAGCAAACTGAAAAGCAACACACAACAAAAAATAAAGAAACTCTTTGGTGTTCGTTCTAAATTCAAAACTTTTATCTCGGGTTGTTGTTCCCGCCAAATTATCGTTGTTTTTTTTTTAATTTGCGTTAATAATCGTGATTGTTTCATTTATTGATTGCAAAATGGCATTCCAAAAGAGAAAAGAGAGATATGTTAAAAATTGACTACAAATATGATTGTTACAAAAGAGCGGCCATTATCGCCTACAGAAGAGAGTACCCAGATAGAGAAGTCCCTTCTGGTGTACGTATCTAAAACCTTTCTACTAATCTCATACTAAATGTATGGGAGTGTTTAATGTCAAAATATTAGTTACCTCTCGTTTGATTTTTAAAAGTTATTGATGTCATTTTATTCATTAGGTAACGTACTTTCGATATCAGTTTAAAGTTTTTTGATATCTGTAATAGTTACGGAATAATCGCCTGGACACACTTAACGATTACACCCTGTATAAGGCTTGGACCATGGCACTTGCCAATCAGGATCCGAACATCAATGAAGTGAAGCGGAAAATTAATGCCGCCTCAAAGTCCTGTAAAAAAGCAACGGCCAGGGCTAAGTTCGAGTTCATCGGTAGAATTGGCGAGCGGCTTGTAAGGTACTCATCTGGCAGCCGTGCATTTTGATCGCTCGCTGAAGCTGCCGAGGAAAACTGCTGGGCATCTTGCTGTTCTGACCTGGGCCCTGGTTCTGCTAATATTTTTTACATGGTAAAACCACTGCGTTACCACAGACACTGTTACTAATGCCATTTAATTTTAGACTTTACGTGTATGCCGGTAAAGTCTAAAATTAAATGACAATCTTGTGGAGTGAATGAAAAATGTTATAAACTCTTCCTCTTTTCATTTTGGACTTTAACATTCAGGTATAAAGTCTAAAATTTAATGACATTTAATGTAATGTCAGCGGTATGATAGTGGTTTTGTTATGTCATAAAATTTACAGAATCGGGGGCCTGCTATAATGCCATCAATTTAGGTATGATAACTTGATGAGGTAGGGTGGCCTATTATAGTTAGCTGTTTTTTCACCTATTTGAATTGACACCGACTTCTTTATTGAATTGAGAGTTTTGTATAGTACTGGATTGAGCAGTTTCTTTTTTTTTTTTTTTGAAAAGAATATTGGTCAACCAAAATTATCGAAATTACTAATATTCCCGCTAACCCCTCCAACTAAGCTAAATTGCATGTGCTAGGAGTGGGTTTACGTCGGTAGTGTAATGGCCAGGATTCGAATCTGGGGCCTTTCAATCGTAAGGCCGACTCCTTAACCACTAAGCTAGTTTATGCTAAGTTTATGTATAATATAAGTATTACGCAGATTATTGTCTGTAATGTCACTTAATTTTGTGGAATGACATATTTTTCTCCTGACATATAATATTATGTTTTCAAATATATATTGGGAAGTTACAGTTAAAATATCAATATCCTTAAATCGTGCCCTGAGGGAGTCTTTTTTGCCTAAACAGTAAATGGCACGAATTGCCCTCTTTTGCAATATAAACTCTTTTCCAATATTTTTTACATTACAATATAAATTGCAATGTAAAAAAGTGTAAATAGGTAATGCGAAAAAGAAGAAAATTTAAGGAAAATCAGGGCCTACTTGAGTACATTCCAAACCAAATGCTACATAATAAGGCGTTAATCCTCTCACTCACATTCTATATTATTACTACATTATGAGCATTGTAGTGTCAAATATGTAAATCATCATACGACTCAGAGTTTACTTTCGATCGGATAGGTAAATAAACACGTACCCACCAACCAGCTGTGCCACTAGCAATATTAGGCAGGTTATCCGTCAGTTACCAAATGAATGCAAAAGCATATATTCGTAGAGTTGGTAGCGATCGGACAAAGCAGAGCGCGCGGTCCACTGACACACAGCTCCACAATGTCTCACGTATTTATAATTAGATGTTCGAGTGCATGCCAAACACTTTCACTGCTCAACATTTTAATCTGTTTGATGAGTTCGAATAGCGGAACGCCGCCTTGTTTGTGAGAGTGTCGGAAGGTTTCGATACATCTCTATTTTTCTCGTTCTAAATCTTTATTATTTAATAATCTTTATCCTATCTTAAGCGTTGTCCATTATCATTATCACCTACTTAATGAAATAAGTACAATCACGTTGGTTGTGTGCTTGTTTGTAATATCCGAACTGGTTAATAACCGAAGGGATATTCAGCGGTGTGATAACATTCACATTCTAGTAACTGTTCTCAAAGCAGGAAGAGTGCATTTCCGTCTACAAGATTTTCCACTTCATGCACTCCTACAATTATTTCTTCATTAGTTATAACTAGAGGGTGTCGCGTTATTACCTAGATGTGCCAAATTACTGAAGTACTAAAGTAGTGAACCTCTACAATAGTACAAAATAAATATAGTATTGGGCTCATTATAATGATCCTTAGACCCGTTTATTGCCCGAGGTCCCTTTTGTTGAACCGCGGTGAACAGCGCTTGACGCTACATACAAAGCATTAAATAAAATTGGAGAGCGATACGCAGATTGTCCAAACAAATCAGTGGCAAGTGGTGACAAAAAGGACACTGTCGGGTGATGTCGGGTGTCGTCGGGTGGTGTCGCCGGCCGCGCCTCGCTGTCGGCGCCCGCGCAGATAATAAATCGTACGATAGCCCCTGAACTGTGACATCTTGCGGCGATAACCGCACTCGCACAGCCACACTCCACAACAACACCACTTCGCAGATAATGGTGGATGTACAGCGAGCTAGCCCAATTACTGCGGACACTTACGCAATAATTAATTTATGTTTTGATTCATTAAGACGAATAGGCAATTAGATATCGTAGTTACTAACCTAGGAGCGGCTTGCGTTGCCTGTTGTCAAACTACAGCCTATGGCGGGTACCTATAGGACCTAATCAACCGTAGGGCAGTAGGGACCACTGTGTTTAGAGAGATGGCGAGTCTAAACACTGAAAGAATAGAAATCCAACAAAGAATTCACCCAAATAGTTGCTGGGTATAAAGTTATGGTGGAAATTCAAAATGATAATGAGAACTGCGACAGGGTGATTTTAACTCGCCCCCTATTACGCGGGACCGACATTCACAGTTGGCGCCTACCCTGCCTACCCCTTCGGGGATTTTCCCACCGATTTGAATGACTTCGCGAATTAGCGAAATAAACAGGCCTACCAGCATTAGAACCCAAAAGGTTGAATTATGATTGTCGTAAGGGCAGCAAAGAGGAACTCTATTTTATTTCCCGTATCTTTTAATTTAATAAATTGTTATCAGTATTGTAGGTATAGATACCTGTTTGACCTACAAAATGAATGGCAGCACCCCGTGCACTTCATCATTCATCATCATCATGCGAGCGCTAACCCCTTTCGGGGTTACTCTTCTGCTCCTCTTTTCTTTTGGGTTTGTTCGTCTCAATTTTACGGGTACGATTGTCGTTGACCCCCTAACCCAGAAAGAAAAGGCTGCGTCTGCGCATTTTCTAACAAGAAGTAGTTGTAACAGTTGGCAGGAGAGACACCATCGTGGTACTTGGAGCTCGTCAAATAATTTCGTATGCCTATAGCTGTCAAATAGGAACTTTTCCATGGGTTGTTTGTTTACTGTCAGATAAAAACAGTACTATATACGATTTATGTACGAATACAAAGAAAAAATTAAAGAATGAAAGAGCTTGACTATTCATTATATTATGTTGTGTTCGTATAACATTTTAATGTAAAAATAAATTTTATAAAAAGTAGGTGAGTAGGAACAATGAACTCGTTACTGACATTTATTTTGCCAAACACTACACTTAATATACATACTTAATAAAGTATTTTTTTACCTAGGTCAATTTCTATCGTTATACTTTTTTTATTGCTATTTTAATGACTAGTAAAAATGTGCTAACATTCTAACATGCTGTTGTTAAATTATTGCATGCAGCGCCATCTATTCGTGTCTTGATAACTTATAACAAGGTATAACTTGTTACCTCACTAGTACAACCCATTGTGAACTCGAGAAACGCGTTAAAAGTGCTTTTCACTTCTTACAATAGATGGCGCTAAAACAAATAATATGATTTTACGAACAAATTATAATGCAGTGAGTAGTTTTTTTTAAAACTAGGTACTAGGCAGCAAATATACACATTGTGTAACTAACGGTGGTCGGTGTGGCCTGGGAAAGCTCGCTACACGGGTGGACCTCTATAGTTTTAGTGTCTCCCTCAGGATACGACAGCGTTAACAAACTACGGAACATTAATTAACATAGCAGCTACCGTTGTACGCACTTTATGGCATCTCAATCGTGTTTAATACAAGTAACGAGTAGCAGGGCAGATTTGAAGTATCGAGTTGTTGCTTGGAGGAGGAGCCCAATTTCTGGACGATGCGATGCCGAATTGTCGATTGATATGAGTGTGCTAGTTTTTACTCGGCTGCTTTGGTTTGGATATATCCACAGATAACATAACATAAACTCACGCCTTTATCCCCGAAGGGGTAGGCAGAGGTGCTAGCACCCACATTTCGCCGGTTTATGTTTAGGTCCCAATGTAATAGGTGGCGAGCCTATTGCCATTAACTGGGCACTTATAAACCTGCGATAAATACACACATAACTTCGAAAAACATCGAAATGTCATTGGTGTGTGCCATGGAAAACCTGGGATCGAACCCGAGACATGATATTGTATTTGGAACAATGTTTCTCTCTTACCGCATAATAATATAAATAATAGCTTGGTGAACGTCACTGATACAAAATATATAATAACTAGCTGTTGCCCGCGGCTCCGCCCGCGTGGATGTCGGTTATCGCTTAGTGTTGAGCCGACGCTATTGAGCATTAAATTCGCCTCTCTACTCAACTTTGTCCTCGACTATGTACTCACCTCTGTTCTCGACCTTCTACTCGCCTCTATATTCGACTCTACTCGACTTTCTACTCGCCTCTATACTTGAATTTATACTCGACTCTCTACTGACTTCTCTGTTCCCCTCTCTACTCGACTTTGTACTCTTCTCTACACTCGCCATTCCATTGGCATCTCTACTTGCCCATCCATTCGATTCTCTTTTCGCCTCTCCCCACTCGCCTATCTACTCGCACCTCTAATCAACTCTCTATTCGATCTCTACTCGCCACTACATTCATCTTTCCACTCGCCTACCTATTCGCCTCTCTACTCAACCCTTTACTGCTTTCTGTTTGATTCTATACTCGCCTCTCCACTGGCTCTCTAGTCGCATATCTACTCGCCCCTGTAGTCGACTCTACTCGACTTTCGATCTTTACACGCCTATCCACTCGTCCCTATAACAATCTCTACTCGCCTCTCCACTCACTTCTAATTCACTTTTGTACCAAATTTCATAAGGATATCTTAAAAGAATTTCTTACTATTTATGCCATATTCCCCCCTTTTTTGTGCCATTGAAAAATGAGAAACATCAATCCCATAGCCCTATTCCCCTTCCCCCTGCCCCTTCTATGCCCTTTTTGCGCGATAAGTGGTAGCCCGCATCCATTTTCAAGCTCTAATCCATCTCTATACCAATTTCATCAAGATATTTTCAAAATTGACAAACTTACATACCCTAGCCCTATTCCACCCCTTCAACTCCCTTTTTTGCAATAAAAGGTAGCCTATCTCTATTTTCGAGCTCTAATCCATCTCTGTACCAAATTTCATCAGGATATCTTCAAAAATGACAAACTTACATACTAACTATCTAGTCCTTATCCCCCCCCCCCTTACCACATTAGTCGCTATAAAAGGTAGCATATTATGTCGGTTACCAAGCTCTAATTAATCCCTGTGCCAAATTTCATCACGATATCTTCAAAACTGTCAAACTTTCATCCCTTATTACCCCACCCCCCTATACCTCCATTTTCACGTCAATAGGTAGCCTATGTTCGTTCCTAAGCTTTAATCCATGTCTGTACCAAATATATCATCAAGATGTCTTCAAAACCGGCAAACTTTCATCACCTATACCCCCCCCCCCCCTCCCCTAAAGACACAAAAGGTAGCCTAGGTTCGTTCCCAAGCTTTAATCTATACCTGTACCAAATTTCATCAGGATATCTTAAAAAAAGACAAACTTTCATCTCAAGGCCCTAGTCCCCCCCTTCTACCCCCCCTTGTCGCGATAAAAGATAGCCTATGTCCGTTCTCAAGCTCTGAACTATCTCTGCACCAAATTTCATCAGTAATTATTCAAAAATGACAAACGTTCATCCCGAGGCCCTAGTCCCCCCCCTTCTACCCCTTTTTGCGATAAAAAGTAGCCTGTGTCTGTTCCCAAGCTCTAAACTATCTCTGTACCAAATTTCATCAGGAAATCTTCAAAAATAACAAACTTTCATCCCAAGGCCCTAGTCCCCCCCCTTCTACCCCCCTTGTCACGATAAAAGATAGTCTATGTCCGTTCTCAAGCTCTGAACTATCTCTGCACCAAATTTCATCAGTAAATATTCAAAAATGACAAACGTTCATCCCGAGGCCCTAGTCCCACCCTTCTACCCCCCTTGTCGCGATAAAAGACAGCCTATGTCCGTTATCAAGCTCTGAACTATCTCGGCACCAAATTTCATCAGGAAATCCTCAAAAATGACAAAATTTCATCCCATAGCCATATCCTCCCCCCCCCCCCCCTCCTTCTACCCTTTTTGCGATAAAAAGTAGCCTATGTCTGTTCCCAAGCTCTAAACTATCTCTGTACCAAATTTCATCAGGAAATCTTCAAAAATAACAAACTTTCATCCCAAGGCCCTAGTCCCCCCCTTCTACCCCCCCCTTGTCGCGATAAAAGATAGCCTATGTCCGTTCCCAAGCTCTAAACTATCTCTGTACCAAATTTCATCAAGAAATCTTCAAAAATGAAAAACTTTCATCCCAAGGCCCTAGTCCCCCCTTTCTACCCCCCTTTTCGCGATAAAAGGTAGCCTATATCCGTTCTCAAGCTCTAATCTACCTCTGTACCAAATTTCATTAAGATATCTTCAGAAATGACAAACTTTCATAAAAACTTTCATCCCCTATTTCCCTCCCCTTAAACCCCCTTTCTCGTGATAAAAGGTAGCCTATGTCCGTTCTCAAGCTCTAATATACCTCTGTACCAAATTTCATCAAGATCGGTTCAGTGGTTTAGGCGTGAAAGCGTAACATACAGACAGACAGACAGACAGACAGACAGACAGACAGACAGACAGACAGAGTTACTTTCGCATTTATAATATTAGTATGGATTAATTAATAATAACTTATGTTTAGGTACATCCGTCGCCAGCCGCGCACGTTCTACCAAATAATTTGTTTTATTACATAAAAACCGTCGTCGCCTCAAATCTCACAAGCGGTAGCTTTTACAACAATTTTATTTTATAATATCAAAATATCTGTTACTAGCTGTTGTCCGTTGCTCCGTCCGCGTGGATGTCGGTTATCGTGACCAAACATAGCCTATGTCCTTTCACAAGGTCTAATCTAACCCAGTACCAAATTTCATCATAATTGGTTCAGTGGTTTAGGCTTGGAAGCGTAACAAGCAGACAGTCACTTTAGAATTTATTACATTAAGTATGGATTTGTAAAAACTGCAAAATGTTAGTTTACATTTAGGAGCATACATCTATCAATGACACGATTTAGTCCTGCTCAACAGCAGAGCGACAAGCGGAGCGGTGAGCGGAGCGACAGCGAGAGCGTTCAAAATAAAATGCCATAGTCGTGCTGCCGCTACAGTCAACGAATTAGCATTTGCTTGATAGAACCCGAAATTATTGTCAAAACTGTACGTCTTGCTTTTAAAATTAAGGTACAGAAGAGCGAACCTAGTTTTGCATTTTGCGCAAGTTTATTTTTCTTTCAAAGCATTTTTTCATCGTTATTCAAGATATTGGTAAAGGAGGAATTAGATTATTGCACTTTACAAGGATCTGAGAATACAGAAAACTTCTAAGGAAATGCGTGAGATTGTTCACGTATTTCATATCAATAATATTGTAACATTTGTGAAATATTTCACCAATTTAAACTGTTAAATAATGTGATTTTACAAATATGCCAATATTTAGGCTTTTTAGACTCGAAACAAAACTGGCATGAGTATCTACAACTCCTCCCTTGGATTCACACCTGTATTTACCAACGTCTAGATTATTTTTTAAATATACACTAAGGAGCAATGCCTTATGAATGACTGACTCATTATTATCCATTTTTAACCACATCACACACTTAAAATTCTTGATGAGATAATTTTTCTTCTGTCGCATCGACATTATTTTATTTGCTCATTGAGCAGCTACCTCGATTGCGTCTTCAGAGGCGCTCATGAGCTACTCCGTTGTACATTTGTTTGAGCAAGCAGCACAAGTTAGGCCATAGTCTATAGTGTTATATGCCATAGTTAAATATTCGCCTCATCTGAGAAACCCGACGACCCGGTTCTATTAACCGACCTGAGTCAATTAAGCCAATTAATCATTAGTGTTGCACATCATAATAAAACATACAGTGGGATATTTTTTTGAAGATTTATTGTGTACGCAAGACACCATGTACCAACCCAAGAATTCTTTAGTTTTTACTGTGGTAATCTTTTAAGTGTCCACCCTTTTCCAGTGAAAATACAGCAACAATGTAGAATAGATACTACATCTGCAAATCGGAAATGTTCTTTCTTTTATGCCACTTAGGTGGCTGACAAGCACACGGTCCACCTGATGCAAAGTGGTTACCGTGGCCTATAGACGTGTGACGTATAGACCTCGTCTCAGCAGTCCATTACCCATACCACTAGGCTACCGCGGTTATCCACAGATAATATTATATAATTCTTATATATCTGTTGGGTTCGATTGTATAGTGTATTTTATGTTTGTTTATAAGATTTTATGTATGTGATTATAATGCTACGTACGTATACCCAGATTTAGTTTTATTTCTGGCGGTTTATAAATATGCCCACGATGAAGCCAAATAAATAATTACCTCAGCTGCCAGGAGAAGGCGGCCATAGGACTCCTGAACTCATGATCATCGTCATTATAGAGGCACATTTACCTAAATGCATCCGTGGCCAAGGTGAACTCTGAGCTCAAGGTCCGCCTTCGGGCTCTTCCTTCCCCACTTCGTACGATCTTGGGCGTCCATGGTAGTGATGACATAACTAAACGTCGAACGGTAGACTTCATAGCCGAATTTACCAGTCCAGTTATACACCCTTTCAGTTTTCTCCAGTGACGTCGGATGAGATCAAAAAATTATCTTAGCCATCAAATCAAAGGCATTGGGCTGTGACAATACTAGTCGTCGAATGATTACCTCTATCCTGGAACATCTCCTTCCGGCCATATCACATATCATCAACTTTTCCCGCCATCAGGGTGATAAGGGGATACCGCACGATCTCAGGTGAAACGGCATGTCTCCTAGCCGGGACCCCTCCATGGGACCTGGAAGCGAGAGCCCTTGCGTCTCTATTTAAATGGCGCAAGGAGGCGCTGGAGCGGGGCCAAAGGCCTGCGTCTCGAGAAATCGAGGCCCAGCGGTCCCAGCTCCACCAGGAAACCGTGGAGACATGGAAGGTGCGACTTGAGCAACCAAAGGGGGGATTCGCCACAATCGCGGCCGTCAGACCGGTCATGGAAGAGTGGCTGGAGAGGAGACATGGTGCTCTCTCCTACCGGTTGTCACAGATACTTACCGGGCATGGTAGCTTCGGTAGATATCTGTGGCGAAGACACCGGGAAACCACGGCCGAGTGTTAGCACTGCGAGGACCGCAGCGACGACACATCGCTCCTCACGCTGGTGGAGTGCACAGTATGGGCGGAACAGCGCCAGGTCCTCGTGGTGGGTCTGGACGTGGACACTCTCTCGCTCGAGACCATGGTGCGAGCCATGGTCTCCAGCGGGAGTAAGTGGGACTGCGCCGTCTCTTTCTGTGAACAGGTCATGCTCGCGAAAGAGGCGGCGGGGCGGGAGCGGGAGAGAACTCTCCCACCCGACTTCCGCAGTCGGCGGCTTGGGCGCCGCCGACGTGTCTTCGCCGAAGACCATCAGCCTCCATGACCGGGGTCCTGAGGACGGTGAGTGGGCTGCTCACCGTCCTTACAGAAGCAGGCCCATGACGGCAGCGTGACGTGAGAGATCACGCACGCCCCCCCTCCCCCAAGAAGCGGGGTGACACCCGAACCCCCCCCCCCCCCATAGACGCGGGATAACACCCGAACCTCCTAGGTGAGGCCGCAGCCGTAGGTCTGTTGGTAGTCCTGGGACATCCTTCCGAGGGCTTACCCGGGGCTACCAACCGCAGGCTATTAGGCGGTACGTGAGGGTTTTATAGTCGGTAGGAGTCCGGCATAGCATCCATGAAGGATTTTCCCTCACGTTAAAAAAAAAAAAAAAAAAAGGATTCTGGTCAATTCCCTGCATCGTGGCGCAAAGCCTTTGTCTGCCCCCTTCCCAAAATTTCTAAGCGAGGGCTTCCCAACCACTTTCGTCCGATCTCGATTCTTCCCTTTCTATCCAAGGTGTTAGAGCCATGTGTGCATAGACAGTTGCCTAATTTTATACATCGCACGCAGCAGATACACGTAATTACTTGTGGCTTCTCAATGGACTCCTTTATCCATATCGAAGTTCAATAAATAATGTATGCGCTATATCTGCTGCATGAGTCTGCAGTTGTCGTATATGGTCAGTTTCGAAAAATTACAAACAAATTGCAAGATTCACGGTGCACACGAGCGGTGAAACAAAAAACCTGTCGAAACATATCGTTTTATTTAGATTCCGCCCTTATTCGAAACTATCTGAAACTTGTGAAACGGATACGGTTACGGATATGTTTTTATTTCGGATATCCGATAGTTTCGGTTACGATTACGGAGCTCCATAACATCCCTATTTAGCACCGTATGCGGGTGACATCTAAGCCCTGCACGTGTTGTCCTGTAAACTGGTGTGACTAATTGGAAAAGCTCATCAGAACATTTACCATAGTAGAGACGGTAAAATACTGCCAAGGAAGCAACATGTCTATGCATCTGCAGAGGCTATAGGGTACTTGTGACTTCAGGATTTCCAATAATGCAGGCCGAACGTCGCTGCAACCTGTCGAGAGCATCTAACAAGTACTTTGCGGATCCATCCCAGAGATGCGAGCAGTATTCCACGCAGGAACGAATTTGTGTCTCGTATAGAAGACACCGCTGTTCCGGCGTGAAAAACCGTCTCACGCTGTTCAGGACTCTGAGTGTATGCGGGTCTGTTTTGGTAATACTCTCGATGTAGTTTTTGTTATTCAATTTGCAGCGTACATCCATACCGAGGATATTGAGGTTGTCTTGTAGTGGCAGTGGCGTGCTCTGAACAGTGAGAAGTCGAAGGAAAGAAGATAAGTACCTTTGCTGTAAACGCACATGCGTGGCGTCATCTTGGCATTAAACTCAAGCAGGTTCTCAGAGCCCCATTAAGAAATGTGGTTCAAGTGCAAGGTGCTATCATCTGCATAGCAATAAATGCAGCAAGTAGACAGCATTTCATTGATATGCAGAAGAGACGGACCCCTGGGGCACGCCGGCATTTACCAGCAAGAACTCCGAGGCTCGTCCATCACAATGGACGCGAATACAGCGCTCCCGCAAGAAGCTAGCAATCCAGTTGCACAGTCTAGGGGGCAAACCAAAGGCCGGTAGCTTGGAAAGAAGCGATTTGTGCCAAACTCTATTGAAAGCTTTGGCGATGTCAAGACTAATTGCCAGTGACTCACCGTGCATGTCCATAGCCTCACCCCAAATATTTGTAACATACGCCAGAAGATCACCCGTTGACCATTTCGGCCTGAAGCCATATTGCCGGTCATTAATTAGGGAGTGATCATCAAGGTAAAGCATGAGCTGTATTTAGATTATGTGCGCAAACACCTTGCACAGCACTGAGGTGACGGCTATTAGGTCGATAGTTGGCTGGGTCTGAGCGCAAGGCAAAGGGCAAGGCAAATTGCTCGTTTTTTTTTTCTTTTTTTTTTTCTCCTAGCATCCCTAACTAGTCTGTTTTAGTCTCTTTGTGTGCCGATATCGGGCCAAAACAGTAGTGTTGGCTCCGATAACCGATATTGGGCCGGACAATGTGAAAGAGAGATACTACCCACGTGCGGTACGCAGACCGTTTATGTCAGTGTGTGGCACTCTCAGCTGAGTTCTTACCCTCAAAGCAGCGTTCAACCTACGGGATGGATGCAAAATAGTCACGCAGACCATCCCAGTCAGCTGACGAGTAGCGCCAGAGACGCCGCTTCCCCTGCACGGGTCGTGGGGGCGCTATAATGGGCACCTCGGCACGGACCAGACAATGGTAGGATTCACCTAAAGCGGCGCTCGCCGAAACAATGTACTGGTCCGGGTGACTCGTCAGCAGGTCGGAAACCGCTCCTGCGTATCATCTGCCGCATGACTCAGGTTTTCAAAGAGTCGAGTTGTCTCGGCATTTCCTGTATGGGAGCGGTAGAGGCACACATGGATCTGACTATATGGTTAAGTTAAGTATAACACACTTGCCGTTAAGCTCAACAGATGCCACACCACACCACACCTTGTTTTCACCACAGTTGCTTCAGACCATCGTTCTTAAGCGCCTCCTTCCACACTTTCACACGTCGCATCAATCTGGTCCTGACGCGTCCATCAGCGCGATATCATCAGAATTCATGACCAACCATAGAGATTGGTCATGTGAGTGTCTGATGCTGGCTGACAAACTGTCTAATAGCACACTGAACAAATAAGGACTAAGGACGGATCTTTCGCGTGTACCCCAACGGTGATGGGGAAGGTTTTTGTGTCACCAACAGTGGTCCAAACCACGGAACCGGAATCGTGGTACATGTCTCGGATGGCGGTGCGCTTTTTCTTACATAACTTTTTAACTCCTAACATCGAAAGTCCGAAAATATGTTTCATACAATTTTATTTCATAATGATCACTCTTCATAATTTTTATTTCAATAAATATTAAAACGCCAAATGAATCGACTTCATAATTTTATTGTTCATACATTTATTTGTACTCATTTTTGCTTTCATATATTTCTTAATCAGAAGTGCTATTTATCCTATACATCAAAATTCATACTGTTAATAAACATACATCACTTTTATAATAAAATTTATATATATATATATTCATACGGTTTATTGATACTACTACTTTGTGACAGAAATAATCATTTTGTTATTAAATTATTAATAAAACGTCATTATAGTTAACACCCCGACTCAGATTACCCCGATTATTTTTTTATAAACCACCCAGAAGTAGGAGCCCCGCGTAGCAGGGCTCCGTCGACCTTGTCGTCGGTTCACTCATTATTTAATCGTTCTGTAGACGCATCAATTGTTTAATTTATAAAGTTTTCTATTAAATAAACAATATAATGATTAAGAATATTTGATTTGATATTCTATAAATGAAATGATTATTCTAATGTTGTTTTAAACAGTAGTTTTTTTGACCGTAGTTGTCTTGAAAATAGTTATAATAACTGTAGTTATTATAATACGTAACCTTTTAAATAGAATGCTACAATTTAATCTTATTTGAGACAACGTTATGTACACAAATAATATGAACATTGTCTCTTATGAAGAAAACTATTCTGAATAAAAAAATATTAATTAAACACCTTCTTAATGAAAACATTATGAAATAAAAAAATATGATGACGGGGTGTTATGAGTTCCGATTATAGGAATATTAATGTATGAACATAAAGTTTATGAAGAAAAAAATTATGAAGAGTGATTATTATGAACTCCAATTCGTAGTAAAATCGTAAATATGAATACAAATTTTATGAGAGCCGATATGGACCCCTCGGATGGTGTCAATGTAAGCCTATAGAGCTCCTTTGGACCGCAGTGCCCACTAGATTATCACACGAACACAGTCGAAGGCCTTCTGCATGTGTAGCAACAGGTAATGCAGATGTATTTTCCTCCGTGCCAATTCTACGGCAAACGCCGGATCTATGGTCCCGTGACCGGGAATTTTACATTTGAAATTGACATCTCTAAATTATGACGCGAATTGATTGAATTACCTAAGTTAAGATAGTGGTTGGTCATGAAATAGGAACTGTTTGACTTATATAAATAAGCAATTTGTATTGAATATAATATTTTCCATGTTATTTTGTATGCCAATCGGCAGAACATACTTAGTATGTACCAAAGCACCCTGTAAACATCTATATTAACCTGTGGTCACGAAATAAATAAATGAATTGAATTAAATGAGTTGAATTGAATAGTTAGGTTCTGAAGACCCCTAGGAACAAGATAAACCTATCGAATTTGGACGCGTTTGGCTTGTCTTGGCAAGCACTGAGGTGCTAAATGAAAATACTAAAACAATAAAATTCAAAAAAAAAAAATATATAAAAAAATCAAATGCGTAGACCTAATTTTTTATTTATATTAGCTCAAATATAAATGAAAAATATTTAACCGACAAGGACTCAATTCGGCTGTTTATATATTTTTTATGTTTGTACGCGCATAGCTCTGTCGTGTGTAAACGAACTCGCAAAGATCTTCTTTTGTTTGAAAGAAGATTATTTCGAAATAGTCCCATTTAATTTTCGTTAAGATCTGATGAAAGGTTTCAGAGAGAACATCACGGAACTCTTCAATGAATACCAGGAAATCAGCCGTGATTGTTTCAATCTCATATATTGCAACGTCTAGGCCACTATACATCATAACATCACGCTGGTATCCTTTGAGTAGGTTTGGAAAATTAGCAGAATATCAGTGATAGGTTCCTTGATTGGCGCTATATTATAGGTATAGGTATGGTTTTATCTTTTTCTATGTATATAACGAAGAAAGAAAGAAAGAAAAAGTTTTCACTTCTGCCGGCACTCCCATAGTGCAACCCGTCTTTTTTTATATAGGAAACGTCAATTTGACTTCAACTCGCCTGATGGTAAGCTGAAGGCAAAGTCTCAGGAAAGAGGATCATCATTACAAGCACGTACCATGTTAACAATGGTGGCACTCAGTTTGACGGCCTCATCAGTTGCTTTTTTATGTTTGTACGCGCATAGCTCCGTCATATGTTGACGGATTTGCAAAAGTCTTTCTTTGTTCGAAAGAAATATATTCCGAACTGGTCCCGTTTAAATTTTGCTAAGATTGTTAAAGGGTTTTGGAGACAGACCACGGAACTGCAGTAGTTAACAGGAAATCAGCCGCGATTGTTGTATCCGCATATTTTTTGCAATGTCTATGCCATAACATATCATATCGTCACGCCAGTATCTTTTTAATGGGTATGCAGAGGTATTCAGTATATTATATTTAAGTTAGTTAAGTAATTCAGTATATTAAATTTTTTTAAGGTTGTAATTTTCAATACAATGTAAAATTGTTTATGAAATAAATAAATAAAAAAAAATTGGTTGCCTGTAAAGTCGGTATACAGGCGAAAGTTTTACGTGACAACGACTTTGAGTGGTAAAATAATTTTAATGTGAATATTCATTCGTATAGTAGGAAGAAGGATGTTATGTCTGTCTCTCTCGCTCTTAGGCGGGCTGGAAGGGACGCGTGCCTCTCACTCGCTCTCATTGTAAGCGCATAACGCGGAGCGTAACGCCTGAGCGTAACACAATTTCTTGAAGTGTCACCCGGCAAACCAATTTATAAGACGTTGTCACGTCAAAAAGGTGTTTATGCACCCTTTTTTAAATTCTCTTAGTATTCGTTTAAGGTTAGCTTTGAGGTACTCCTATTTTAATTTCATTGGTATCGGACCTTGGGTACCGGAGATTCGCAAAGCAATTCAACAAAATCAAATAGAAAATGTGAAATGATCGAGGTATTGTTAGATTTATGAACATCCTGTAAACACGGTGGGTATATTACTGTGGTCAAGAATATGCTGGAATTGTTTAGACTTGGAATACAACTTTAAACAACAGAGTTCTAGAGGAGTCAGGAGTTTCTTAGCGGTGTGTGGCGGTGTACAGCATGGATGTATCGTTTAAGTTGTAAGAATATTCTTCCTATTAGGTAGACGTACCTAACTACTACGACTAAATAGGCAGGTATTGGAACTGCTTAACAACACACGTTATAATTGGCTCGTTTGAGTTATGAGAGGAATATTATTGTTTCTCATCATCATCATCATCATATCAGCCATACACAGTCCACTGCTGAACATAGGCCTCTCCCATAGACTTCCAGAATGACCGATCTAAAGCAGCCCGCATCCAGCGCTTCCCGGCGACCTTGATGAGGTCGTCCTTCCACCATTATTGTTTCTATATGTAGTTTATTAAAGATAAGACCAATACAGCAATTTCAACGATTTGTCATCTCGCTCTTCTATTTTCAGTGCTTTCAAGTTTTCTAAAGTAAGCTCGCATTTAAGTTGTTTACTTTTAAAATAGTCTTCGATGTATAATTTCCTAAACAAAGGTTTCATCTTTTTTAACTTGTATACGGCGTGTTTAATGGGCTCATCCGAAAGCGCTTTAGATAAATCAGTGTTACATTCACTAAAAAGGGAAAAATAAGTTACTTTTGATAAAAAACTGACTTCTAGAACAAGAATGCCCAGATAAGTAAAACAAAAAATGAATTACCAATAAAGCTCAAAAGATAAAACAGGACAGGATTGATAAAAATATAGGTATTTTTATCTTTAGGTATTTATTTACAGTGAAAAAGTCACCACGCTCCATATGCAGGTGAATACTGCATGTGGTCGTTCTATCGTAATATATTTCTGTATCAAGAATTCAAGGACCATGCCAATACACGTACGGCACGTACCTACTAATATGCATATTATGTGTATGTGCATATCCTTTGCCGTTCCGATAAACCTGTCTGTCTAACCTACCGTGGACAAGCTCTTACGAGCTAATATAGACACCAAAAGCATCACACTACACTGTTGGTGCTGTGGACACTATCATATTGAAGAATGATATAACAGCATCAGAAACATTGTTGCACGGTCTCCTGGGAGACTGTGACGGATCTGTGCCAGAAGTAGATGGCTCTATTATTCATGTACGTATCACGAAATACATAGTAGTTCGTAGTCTCCTCTCAGCCTCTCGACCAACTGAACGTTCGCATTGGCATACTAATGTCTAGACATGATATTTGTCGTGAAGCAAACACGAACATGACGAATGTAAACACGAGATGTCGAGCGGCTAGGTAACTCGAGCAATATGTGTATTTTCGAATTATAGTGTTTTGACAAATGATATTTATAAATATGTTATTACATGTTCAGTTTTGAAATTTCACGGTAGGTGGGACCATAGACGCTCTCTCACAGACTCTGTGGCATGGCAGTAGTAAACTCGGCCGCTATGCAGGAGGCGCGGGTTCGATCCCCGCTTAGTGCTAATATTTATATTTGCATTGGTCTGGGTATTTCTATGTATAATATTATGTATTTATTTACAAAAAAAAAGTATTTAGGTATGTTTATCCGCCTTCTAGATTCCATAATACAAGGTAGTTGAGCAATGCTTACCATGGGTCTAGATAGCGTAGTATGAAATGTTGTGGAATATTTATTTATTATTATTATAGACCAACTTGCTGGCCCAATTTTATTCGCAAAGTTTTAAATTTCTAGGTTACTTTAAAGTTTTGCTACAGTTTTCTCAAACCTGTAATGTTTAAGTATTAACTATGGCGATGGGAATAAGAAGTTGACATTTACTACGTATCGTATGATTCAGACTAGAGTGATTCTCGGAAACCGAAGCAATCGACATAACGTAGAAATTTGCTCCACCGGTCGCGTCACTGAACCATGGCAGCCGGCACCCGGGCGTATCATGTGCTCTGAATGCACGGCTGCATCGTGTGAGTCTACCTAGCTTCGAATTGCTCGATACGATTAGGAGCTCAAGTACCTTGTTCATCATGTTGCTTAACTGAACTACGAGTATTAGCTACGAAGGTTGCAGATTACGTAGCGGTCGTTACGCCAATGTGTACTTGAAACGTAAAAGTGCTATACTCGCTTAAGACTTTTGCGTTAGTCGTATGAAAGTTTTACTATCATCATCAAAAAAATGGAACTAACGAATTCAAATGGGTAGGTACTTATAAAAGTAAATGCTACTTTCAAACTTGTACCTTAAATTACTAGGCTCTGTGTTACACGGTTGGCACTCCTTGCCTCCGTCCTCGCCGAGCAGGTTTATCTGAATGTTTCTGTGACGAGGGTCACGCTATCGCCTCTGGCTGATACGGAACCCGTACCTATCTATTCCTTACCCACAAACCGGCGGTGTAAAAAAATCAAAAATGTTTGCGGAAAGCATAAATATACAACCTTTTTTTTTCTTATCATTTTCGGAATGGGTTGTGGAATATTGTGTGTTACAGAGAATTCGGGATGTTTAATGGCTCAAAATGTAAATGTTATTTTTAACATCATCTGATATTTTTTATTTCAATAAAGTCGGATTTAGCGGAACTAACGATTGATTGCTCCTGCTGGATAACCCTAGGCTCGGTTTATACAGAAGATACGTGGCGGGGACGTATGACGGCGGCGGACAATTTAAGTAACACAATATAAACCTTATGTAGTGTGAGATAACGTCGTTTTTGTCTTAGAGGAGAATTGTGTCCGCGCTTCCAGGCGAGCGACGTACCGCCACTAAAGTGACGTGCCTTCGCATCGAGTGGCGCTCGTCACGAGATTGACGTTATTGTACTCTATATAAGGTGTATATTGTGTTTCTTAAATTGTCCGCCACTGCCATACATCCCCGACACGTCTCTAGATGGATTCATTGTTAAAAGAAAATATTTGTTAAAAAGATCGTGTGTGAAGGCAATATTATTGCCGATATAATTAATATACTGGTGGAATATGTACTGGGAAGTGTTAGTGATTGTTAACGCAACCTGGATTGACGGAGAGTCGTCTATGGCCAGAACGCACAAAATGCGTAAATAAAAAATGCAAAACAATGATGAAAATAAAAAATATGTTGTCTTAAACACTCTCCTTCAATGTCGCGCTTTCTTTGAGACGAGTGTCAAATACAATCCATCGCATTAAAGTAGGTACATAATTGTTCGATAGTTTCAGCCCTTTGGGGCAATAAATTCAAGTAGAATTGATACTTCGCTTTGATACGTAATATCTCAGACCAATTAGCAATAATCTTGGTTAGGCATTATTAGGTACACAAACGAGCCACATAAATGTTAATAGCAGATATTAAACTAATTACTTGACAAGTTGAGGCGCGGGCGCGCTTGGCGTCTCCCGTCCCGTGTGCTGTGAGGCTGTGACAGTGCGCTCCCGTGCGTAAACGTGTAAGAAATTGGATATAGGGTTCAAATTGAAATGAATCTCGTTAACATTGGCGTGCTCAAGGTGCCCTGGATTAGCCTTTATTATTTATGATAGGCTCCTAGCTATTTCTCTTTTAACCCTAGTATAATTAGTTATAAATGTTTGCTCAAGGTAATATTTTGATTTGCACAAAGTAATGATAATGATAATTTAAAGGATGAAAGTAATATTCATATTATCGCAGCAGGCTACAAGCCTAAACCGCTGGTCTTAGAGACTTGAAATTAATAGAGAATGTCTGTTTTGGTGCGTGGAGGTGTACTAAAAAAGAATGTTATGAAATTCACACCCTAAGGGCGTAAAAAGAGCAAAATCTTACTTTCTTATAACTCAAAAACGGCTGAAAAGATTTTCATGATTTTTGGTTTAAAATAAATTATCACTTTCAAAATAGGGTAATATCACCAAATAATGTAATATTAAACAAAATCTAATTTATGAGCACCCCTATATAGTTAACTAAATTGTTGAAATGACAACAAACCTAAAAGGGAGCACGGAGCACAGAAAGCACTCAAAGCTTTCGAGTGACAATCATAACAGTGATCCAATATCTGTTGTCAAAGCGATATCCCAATATAGAAATGTACTCTTTGATACCAATCCTGGTTAACTAGGTAACTGATAAGTTATCTAGAACTGGAAATTATTTCCAAATCAATTTAGACAGGTTTTCAATACTCAGTCATCACGACCATCAACAATCAGCAACCAAATCAGTTAAATTAAGGAGTGTTTATGTGTTTTTAATGTTGTTTGTGGCATTCTGGTGTTATATCAATTATGTTTTTTCAGCAGATTTGATTCCCGCTCCGTGCAAATATTTTATATATATGAATATGTCTTTTTTTTTTATAAATAAATTATTTATTCAGCAACAACAATTTACAACAATATGGATACAAATGATTACATAGGTAGATACATTATATAATACTGTAATTGAAAATTGCGACAATCTCTTTTATTTTTCTTTTGGGAATCCTGGTTCCCAAACTAGGCAAACGCCTGTGACTTGGGAATCAGTGTTCCTCCTATTTAATATGTATAAAAAGGTGAATGTGAACTTCAAAGTGTCTGAGACTACTTATCACTTGAATAGTTAGTCGTTAATACAATTCAAATAACAATTAGGTTATTTTTATTATTATATTTTTTTTTATCTAAATTGATAACTAGGTATACGATTAGTTTCAATGATTAAATTTACATAGAAATTTACATAGTATTTTATTGTTGTATCTTAATCTAGTTACGTGTGTGTGTGTGTGTGTGTGTGTGTGTGTGTGTGTGAGAGAGAGAGAGTGTGTGTGTGTGTATGTGCGCGTGCTTGTTGAAGATGTGTTTACTTTTTAAGTAGGAACTAGTGTTTCGATACCGTCGTAAGTCTGATCCATCAGCCATGCTTTTACTCGCTTTTTACATTCGTAAAAGGTAAGTTTATTTATATGAAGTAATTTGTTCAGGTAATTGTACAACTTAGTACTTAAGTAGTGGTATTGACACTTGATAAAAGAACTGTGGATTATAGAAGGTGGAAATACAATATCGGCTCTACGCCTATTACAGATTTCTATTTCTATTTCTGTCTATTTAGGTATTTTTGTGACTCGGAGAGAAAATGTCGTTGTTCAGCCAAACACGCCGTTAGACTGGAGAAAGCGACCCCGGACTCCGAGGTCAAAGCTTCAGACGCAACCGGGATTAACGCAAGGGTGAAGATATTATATTACTTCAATATTATTATACCTCCATCATCAATATATACTTCTACGACAGCTTAATGCAAGATAATCGTCATCCACCGCCGTGGAACCGTAAGTCCATCTATGGGGTTCACACACCTTTCAGCTCAAGCGGACGGCTTCCGCCACTCGCCAAGAATTGTCATAAAGCGAAGTTTTCAGGTGAAGAGCAGGCAGCGCGTCCAGACATGCTCCTGATTCTGGCTGTTACAATGCCTTTTTTTTACGTGCTGGAAATCCCCACTGATTCGAACCGACTAAACCTCACGCTGTCTGTGCGTCGTTGTGCTAGGCTGAAGGTGAGGTTGTCAGGCGACATATACCTCTCACCCCGGCTGACTCAGGGCCATCCCTCTCGGTCTGGCCCGCCTTGGGGAGCGATGAACACATGGTCCCCGACTAGACCCCGGTGTGGGATGGCGCGCACCGCGAGAACCGAGTCCACGCTCGCGTCGCAGTAATGACACTCGGGCGTTGGCTCTATGCCCATCAGATGCAGATACCGCCCGAAGCTGCCGTGTCCGGTAATGATCTGTGTCTGACGGTACGAGAGGCTACCGTGTGGGCTCTCTAGCCACTCCCCCATGATGGGTCTTACCGCCGCAATCACGGCGTGCCCTGGCTGTTACACTGCCAGATTACCGCCCGTTACACCTTCCACTTAACACTCCCTAAGCCTTCCAAGTACCTTTGATAACGCGAGACGTCGCTGAACAGCCATGGGCCTCGCGCACGTTAAAAAAAAACAATAATTTGCTTTCTGCGAAAATTTTAACGGTCTAGCTATCCCGATCATTAAATACAGCCTGTTGACAGATAGCCAGAAAGACAGATGAACAGACAGACGAAAAGTGGAGTCTTAGTAATAGGGTCCCGTTCCCAGATTCAGGGTCCCGTCGTAAAATTTATATTATTTTGGAGCAAGCAACAGCTAATAATTTATACTTTTTTGAAATGTGCTAATTAAGCCCAAATAAGATACCAAACGGCAAATTTATCTCAAATTTATATTTTAACACAGTACTTTATGATCTATAAATTGCGTCACATTAGATTCAGTGACACGTCAGATAGCCTATTATAACCAGCGGTCGACTAAGATGCTTCTAACTTTACCTTATTTGTCCAGTTTTAAGTAATTATTAGTTGAGGAGCTATGAGGAACAGATGAACATACATACCTGTTACGAGCGTAGGGGTCGGTTTAAATAGAAAATGTGAGAACAACCGTTGAAGACAGATTTTATTCAGCTGCACTTAAATTACAACAAAGCGCATAGAAATTCGAAAACTTTTCCTTACACAATACACAGTCACTTGTATAATCGCACTGTATCGCTTCGTACACTTTATCGCTGTGATCGCTTCGGATACTAGTCATAGACTGACTGAGCGGTGGCTACTAGCTCGCCTTATATATCCGGCGCGGCCAAGTAGCGAATGTTCTCGAAAAGACAGCAAATTTCTAGAATGTTCGATTGGGTCTTGTGTCTCTTTCTAGCCTGACTGACCTCTCGTTCTATTCTTTCGATTCCTTCTAGAACAGTGACGTCAAGGCATGCTGTCTCTTTCTATAGTGCCGACTCGCTCACTCATGGAAATTTGGCCATATATTTGATGTTGACTGAAAAGGCCCAAGGGGTCCTGAAAATGCCAGAAAAAGAAAGAAAGAAAGAAAGAAAACGTTTATTGACAACCTCCATTTTATACAATTGATATTTTAAACATACATTTCAGATAGTAACAATAGATTGTCAAAGGGTTACAACTCAGCATAATGTTGGGTTGCACCCAACGCTGGTTTTCAGTTGCAACCTGCGAAGTTAATGCAATAAAAAATTATATAATATAATTACAATTTTATTACAATTAAATTAAAACTATAAATAAATAAATTGGAAACAACATTGCATACATATTAAATGGAAAATGCATTAAACGCCAAAAATAGGGTCAATATTGAGTCAAAAGTAATAACCAAGAGTGAGTCAGATGAAAGGCGAATGAAGGATGAAGAGTCGAGTAAATTAAATTAAAAGCAGAAAATAATGGATTCTAAATTTCAGGATTAATAATCAGGGGATAAAACCAATTAGAATGTAAGCAACACTAGTTAAATAAATAAATATAAAATTGAATTAATGAATACATTAATTATGTTGAATTCGAATTAATATTAAATATTACTAATACCAATTGAATACAAATAAAAATAAAAATGAATTTAAAACGACTGGCATTCAGGCTTCAACTTGTCTTGCAATTAATACCTACATAACCTAGATTAGCGACGTATCTCCTCGAACATTTTCAAATTGTTTTTGATGTTCGAGCAAAAACATCCGCAGTTTCCTCTTGAAACTAAAACTGCCTTCGCTCTCTTTCACCGGCGGAGGAATATTGTTCCAACATTTAAAGGTAATGCCGCGGATCGACGGGGATTGGTCTGAAACGGCCAGAAACTTTTTTTAGGCGCCTGAAATTAACGGCAACTTGGTCAAAATTTGGATTCTTGAAGAGCACCTTCTGAAACGTGTCAAAATGTTTCAGCCTCGTGAAAACTCTTACACAGAGAAAAATGACGATTGAAGTTGCCAAGCGCCCGACGTAGCAATACATATCCTGTAAAAATCATAACGCTCCTTTTTCTATGCGGTATTCGGGTAAAAGACTTAGTATAGCGATAACCGGATATCAGTTATCCGGCGGTATACCGGCCGAGCGGAGCCGCAGGCGAATAGTTAGTGTTTAGATAAAATTCATACAGAAAATTGTTCTCGGAAAAGTAAATTTAATTCAATTCTTCAATTTCCAGGTTTCAATGTAGCTCAATTGTTTAACATTTTTGGTACGCTTGTTGACGGGCAAATGCTTGTCAATTTATAATAATCATTCACGAAAATTGGTGGCACTTCACATGGCTATTTGACATTTGACAAACAATTAAAATATGTGGACAGTGTATTTGACAAAGCATTGGTCTTTTTAGGGTCCGTAACCAAATGGCAAAAAACGTAACCCTTATGGATTTGTCATGTCTGTCTGTCTGTATGTCCGTCCGTATGTCACAGTCACTTTTTTCCGAAACTATAAGAACTATGCTTATACTGTTGATTGATGGCACTTGGTGGAACTTGCTGCACATCTTCAATGAATACTTGTACTATTCCACATTATTTATGAATATCCTGACCGGTTTCGCCTTACGGCATTATCAAAGGTTGAAACATGTGTTTTGGATATCAAATGTCAATTAAAGTAATATATTGACTGTATGGGTAGACAAAAATAGTGAGATACCACTAAATAAATTTTCCAAAAATTTAGGGCGAATCACAGTCACTATACTATTGAAATATTTTTCCAACTACACCAAACGGCCAATAGCCAAACACTTATAGTCATGAAAAGTGCCACCATGAAGGTATTCTTAATTGATTTGACGAAAAATGATTTTACAATGATGGTCAGGCCTTCTCTTCCAAAGATGATCATCTTTGGAAGAGAAGGATTATTGGTATACTAAATTTAATTGAATCGTGCTGTATTTCATTTAATGATCAGATTTGGGAAGGTCGGTTAAAATACAAGCACAGTTAGGCGTAAGATTCAAGAAAACGAAAGACAATGAGTCAACTTCAAAAAATATTTAAAATTTAGAAAACTGTATTGACGTTGATTCTTCAGGAAAGAAATAGACACGGGCTGATAGCTGAAATATGTTCACGGGCGCTTGATAAAATCTTTGTACATATACTTTTTCGTTACAAGAAGTAAGTTCTATTATAAACGGGCGAAGTAACGGCTTTTCACTGATATGTATAACTTTTGATAGAAAAATACGCTTCAATTTCATGATCCCAGCTTAGCGGGATGTGTTCTAGAGCATTTCATAGCTTGTGTATAATTATCCTACTTAAATAACTGTATCTCTTGGCCGTTCGCTGCATTGAGCGTGACCTCGTGAAGATTAACAGTTTTCTATGAGGCCGAAGCGAACTGCCGCCACAGGGGTCATTATTTAAAGCATACTGCCAATCTTTTTACACGAGCAGCCTATGGGTTAATTATACGCAAAGGGCATACAGTGCCCTGCGCGTTCAATATAATAATGTTTTCAGAGTGCTGTTGCGGTTGCCGCGCTTCTGTAGTGCGTCGGCGATGTTTGCCGAAGCACGTACTGATGATTACTATGCTATTAGACGCAAACGTATATCGTCATTACTATTCAGACTGAGTACATTAATAGATAAAAACGACAGCCCTTTCCTAACATATTAGGTAAAATTTGTTATTGGTGGAAATTGTTAAGGTTGGAAATTTAAATTGAATAAACAATTAAATTATTTATTATTTTATTATTAATTCATCTAAAATTGTATAGTACAATTAAATAATTTTTTAATTCAATTCCATATAATAATTAATTTGGACATACTTAATACAATTTGATTGATTTTATTACATACTGACTTCATTTTGAATTTTAAATTTTCATTATAATCTTAAATAATGTTTGATAATATGATTAATTATACATAAAACTAACATAGATAAAGTAAGAAGAGATTAAAATTAACCCTATGAGCGTACGTTGCTTTTAAATAAAAAGAATTTATTTATTGTTATCTCGAACATCGCGTAACTGGCAGTGGAGTTTTAGCGAATCAAGGTTCGACAGTTTTAATTTAATTAGTCAAAAATAATCATGATGGGCTCATCAAATCGTCCGGATTCAGTAAGTTAATTAGCAACTCGGCTCTTAGGGAAGGCACACCAGCCGCGCAGTCGACACTTGGAGTGACGTGGAACGTTCTAACTTTGCATGTACCGACGCATACTCGTTGTACACGCTTTATTGAATAAGCTCGTAATTAGTTCAGGTGTTCATTTAATTAAGCCACCAACTTTGTATAGGAACGCTTTAACGTTTCTAAGATTAATTGAATCGAATCTGTGTATCGGGCGGGTCAAAAATGTATCCGAATTTTTTAAAAATCATACTAGGTACTTATTTGTGGCGTTGGTGCCGAATAACAATATTTTCTCATGTTAACAACTACTTTAGAAATGCCTTTCATAAAAAATAAATCCGTTATGAGAGCCGCTTTTGCGGATAACATTCCATACAACTTGGTATTGAGTTAAAATTCAAAAATTAAAAAGTGAAAGTAGCTTGGAAACACTACAATCTAAATATATATAATTCAAAGGTGACTGACTGACTGACATAGTGATCTATCAACGCACAGCCCAAACCACTGGACGGATCGGGCTGAAATTTTTGCATGCAGGTAGATGTTATGACGTAGGCATCCGCGAAGAAAGGATTTTGATTAAACATACCCCCAAGGGGATTAAATAGGGGATGAAAATTTGTATGAAACTTTGTCAATTTTAATCCGATTGGGTTAAGAGACTTTGCATGCATAAAGCTACTATGTTGACTTAACACTAAGCGATAACCGACATCCACGCGGACGGAGCCGCGTGCAACAGCTAGTGTAATATAAATGTATGAACACAGAATTTAACTTTTAAATTATCGCGTTTCATGATATCATTTACCTCTCTTCTACCCTTAATTCTCTCTCCTCTCTCCCACTTCCTTTAAATACTTCCTTCTCATTTCATCCGGTAACAGAAGCGGATATTAAGAAACATTAAAAATTCATATCCACTAGGGCGGTTGGAACGATGGCCTTCAACTTCAAATGCTTCTCCCTATTGTAGATTTGAGTCTACCTATCCTCACCCACATTCTGAACTGTTCCTTATGGCCAGTTCTTTTATCTAAAATAGGCTTCACTGTCCCTGTCAAAGTCTTCAGACACTATACACCTATCCACCTCCCATTAGCAACTACTACTTACTTACTTACTTACTTCCAGCGGGGGACGCCGTAGACCAGACGGGTGATCTGCCCTTTTATGGGGGCCATTTCACCCATTTCCCCTGAGCAACTACTAACTACAGACAGAATTCATTTCTGCGGCGAACGAGTAATAGCTTGAATGAGCGTTTCAAACAATTTATTTTCGATATATTTAATTCACGAATGGAACCAGTGAGACAGGTGCTCAGTCTCGATTTTTTCTCAATGTTTTCTTAAAGATCAATTTGTATAGACGTTATAGGTATTTATTTGGTACATCCTACCTCATTGCATGATATATTTTAACTTGTATTTGTACATGCTGTCATACTGTGTTCACTGTCAATTGATATTACACTATTTTCTATTAGTAGAGACCTATAACTGGCTGTGTGTCACATATCTTTTATATTAATTTTGTTTTGACTATCTGTCACGTATCTTTTTAATGTGTATTATGTTGTAATTTTAGCTGTTGGTCTCCTAAATAAAATTAAATAAATAAATAAATAAATTTCCTTCATAATGGAAGAAAGCTTCTGATATACCTCTACCCAAAGTATCCAATCCTTCAACACACTCCCAATTCTGCCCCATTTCTATCCTTCCCATCTTGTCGAAGGTACTCGAGAGTATTGTTCACGATCGAATGATCTATCACCTCTCGTCTAATGGCCTGCTTAGTCCTTTAGAATCCGGCTTTCACCGTGGCCATAGTACTGTAACAACTCTACTTAAAGTAACAGATGGCATAAGGCTGGCCATGGAGAACAAACAACTGACAGTTTTGGTCTTATTGGATTTTAGCAGTGCCTTCAACTCGATTGATTTTGACATTCTCTTGGGTATTCTTTCATTTATCAATGTTTCTACCTCTGCAATTACTTGATTTAAGTCCTATCTTTTTCGTATGATCTCTGTACTGTGTGTGTGCAATAAAGAATTGAGAATTAAGAAGATTAACTATTTTATTGATCGCAGCCAAACTAATTGAAACCAAAAGGTGCATCGATTCCTTCACATAAATGTCACGTACAGGTACAAAGGTAGGTATACTACAATGTTAGTAAAAGTACAAGTTCCTAATTTTCTAGAGCAGCAGGTATCGCGTGTGTGTATGTATCACTGGTCTGTGTGCTTCAAGTGGAGAACGAAAGCGACGCGAGGCCAGTAACTCGGTTAGCCCTGTACTGAAGTAGATTGATTATATTATTTCTAGTTCATCTGGGGGCACGGCAGTGCCCCCGCCAAGACGAGCCAAGGCACTACCTACCTTTTCTCGAAACGCTAAGTCGTTTTTTTGAACTCTAATAACTTTGCTTTGGATGATGCTAATTAGTTAAAATTTACAAGATAGAATGCAATCGGTACAATCATTAAACATACAAAGTTTGAATGTTGTAGCTATTATACTTCAGATTTTATTAATATCTCAAAACCCTTAATTTCGTCACTGACTCATCATTCACTGATCATCAAAATTGTTAGGGTACTGCCTGAAGTACTAGAAAGCTGAAATTTGGTATGTTAGCTAATATTACTACAAAGACAACAAAAAAATTAGAAAACCTGACCTAACCTTTCCCCTGGGAATAGGAGGTGGAAGCACAGATTAGCTACTACGGTGGAAGTTTGTATATGAGTTTTGCACTACAGTTTATGCTACATAAGTCAAAATTAAATAAAAAATAAGTACGTCATAATTTTTAACCATCTTACAAAAATAAATGAAATCTCACCAAAAACATTTTCATGTAAAAATGTTGCCAAGACGAGTTTACGTAGCTTACCCTGTGAAAAAGTTAACAGTGTAGAGCTTGTAGGTTTAGAGCGTGCAGTCTTTAGAGCTTGGCTTGGCTGATAACTTTTTTGGTGGGATCTCAAATTTTCTCTAAGTCTATGAGACCGTGGAAAATGTGGACGTCTTTCGCGCTGTCTGTAAACTTGATTTAGGTAATGACTTCATCTCTATGAAGAAACCAGTACATTGAAGATGTGTATTATTTATTATTCATGCGTATTTAGATTACCTATAACTGAATAATGTAATGGCCTAAGCAGTATTTTTACTGTACTAGACTTAATTTGAGTGATCCCTAACACAGGTATATAGATACCCTGGGTCGGTGCGGTGCGAGGAATAAGCGTACCGGTAACCATCAGCGACTCACAGACGGCGTACGTTTTAGTCGGTTCAAGTCCGACATTACCTCCGCCACCGGCTCTGGCTTATTACGTAAGGATTTTGCGCATTTAAAAAGATATATAGGTATGTAACTGATAATAGTAGTTTGCCACATTTTTGTCAGTATTGTATAACGACTCACGAAGCGACATTATATCAGATGTAAGGGTAAGTTGCGTTCGACTTCCACAGCTCAATAAATATCGGCTAACTATGCAAACTTGAATTTAACCATTATAAATGAGTTATTGTTTCCTTTGCTTTAGCCTCTCCCCTCCCCCTCCACCACGGATTATTACTGAGCTAGGGGAAACTGATTTAGTGTCGTTTTTGAAAACAAACAATATCGGTCCTATTGCTTATTCTGTGCTCATAATATTTATGTTTAATGTTTGATTTAGGTCACTGTATTTTACTGAAACACTTCATCGATACATTTATTGTGTCCACACAGGCATACAAACTCATACATACTCTCAGTAGTATTTATCATGAATTTTGTCTTTATAGTACCTACTTGCATACGTATTAATGCCCAAAATCGTAGAGTTTACTTTGTTGTATAAACTAAACTAAGACAGCGATGCACACCAAAGCACCAACACATGAGTCAACAGCATGAAAATTCTACAAATAATATTGAATATAATCAGATAAAAAAAGAGGAAACTCTTCGAGCAGGAAACCTTTGCAACAGTTTCTATGCTCTCGACAGATTGCAGTGACGCGGACGTGCAATTCGTATTGTTAGTGATCCTGAGGTTACTAAAACCTTGGAACTTCTGCAGGTGGATAGAGACGTTACCTCACTTCTACCACGGCGAGTGCTTTGAGGAGCTATTTCAACACATCTTACTCTCTCTCTTCCTGTCCATAAAAAATTGCGCTGGCCTGTGTTGCCACCTAAACACGGTGGAATCCATACCATCTCACACAAAGCGGTTTGAGGCCTCCTTCTTTCGCCGCACAATAAACAGCTGGAATATTATGTCCGCGCATGTCTTTTCCACTTCCACACAGTCCCGGGTCCTTCAAGCGGGGCGTGAAAAAGCATTTCTCAAAGCTGTCAAGGTAGGGACCACCATTTTTAGTTCAACAACATCGGAAATGGTATCTTCTGGACTGCACCTCAGCATATTACCATCTAGCGTGGGGGACGGTCAACTGCCGGACCAAATAAAAAAAAAAGAAATAACACTGTCTGCTTTACTAAAGGCGAGTTTTGTCATCACAAGATATTGGATTGTTCAATACAGTGCATGATCGAATGTTATTGCATTTATTATGGGCTGTGTTTATTACCTGCCGTTTACATTTCTCGACCAGAATTAAGATGGGATCTATCTAAAGTATATCCCTATCAAACACATAAACAAGTTACGAGATCGTGTGTCTCACACAAATCCACAAGACACACCTGCTGCTGAATTCTGACTGATTCTGACAAGCTTCAATCGCAGTAATGTACATTTAGCAAACTCAATTGTGGTAGTTGTGATTTGTAATCAAAGCGATGTGTCAAGCATCTTCCTTTTATATGACAGAAACATAATAACCAAATTTCAGGTATTTACGAGATAGATTCCTGAAGCTTATTAACTTTTGCTTGGTAAGTCCTAATATTACTGAACTTGGTCTTAAAATTTCTAAAGTATATAGTGAGTAAATATTAACCTACGAGTAGCTGACGTGCGGGGCACTACTCTACTACCATTTCCGATCTGTCTGCAAAACTTTTTAAATCGATCTTTCCCAAATCTTTAGACAATTTTGTTCATCTATTAGTCATAATTGAAATTTTGAATAAGCAAAGGCTAGTTCATAATAACATTTTCTGATGCTCTAATTGAGTAACATTATTTGTGTTTAATATTAAATTCAAATTTTATATCACAACTACAATTATTATATGCTATATTGCATTCACATTTCACCCAGTACAGTGCAAAATTACGCGCTGTGCAGTGCCCCTATTAGTTATTGTTTAGCGCCATTCGCTCGACGGAATCGTTGCATTTTTAAAGCTGATGACGAACGCTTGTTGAAAACGCTCGTATTTCGGGAAGCTCGCTTACCACGGCTGTGTACTGTCTACTGTGTACACTCGGAGGTTACGCGCCAGTCGCAGTAATACGCACCCGTCGATGGACAAACATCGACTGCCCGCGTGTTTATCGCTAAAATTAGACAGGAATTGATAAACAGAAGGTCCACCATCATGGCATCATTTCTGTACTCAGACTTGGCAAATTTCACGCCAGAGACACCTAAGAGCCAAGGTCTAAACCGGTGATCTAAAATAAGTTGATATCTTTTTTAGTCACGAAGTAGCATTGCTTAGTGTAGTTTACCTTGGGATCATGAACATTTTACTTGTGCAGTTTACGGGTTGGTCGTCATACTGAGGAGGGTGAGTTTAGTGTAACATGAGAATCTACCGCACATCCTCAGAAATGTTTGATGTGCAATGTAAACTTGTATGTATTTTTGTTTTGTGACAGTTCATGAGTGATTTTGTTCCTTTTAATGTAACCCGGACGACGACGACGGCTCTAAAATCAATAAGCTAATCTCCTCGCTGCTCATTTGCTATGCTGATGGATTACACAGAATTTCCGCAATGTAATGGTTAATCCAATTTGTTAACTGTAGATACAATGAATAGATGAATTTTCCCCTACCTATGAAACTAAACGATGACATTATGTATGAGGGGTATTCGTACCTACTTGCTGTAGTGTAGTGTGGGTTGGTTAGTCTGGGGAAGTTGTACCCTGGCACATAATAACCGTTCTTGGTATTATAGGTACTGTCTTTGACCGAGACAATACCAGTTTCTTGATCAAGTTTTTTCTGTGAGTAGTCAAAGAAAGGAAAAGTAGAGTAAGCCTGTTGATATCTGTCCCGATTTCTTCTGAGAATTTCACAGAAAAATATTGCACGGATATTAAAACATGATTTAATAAATCACCATTCATTTGATTATTACCACACGACACCATTGTTAGAGTGTAGGCAGAGTATATGAGGCTCGAATTATCGCTCTAGTATTCGAAAAATACTATAGTATGCCTTGGAAAAGCTTGAATTATTAAAGGTATGATTAGTATCGCATAAAATGTCATAAGTCACTATCGAAATTGGATCGTTCTCTTCCTTAATGTTAGAATCTATCTAAATCTAACTGTAAGTAATCTTGTTATGTTCGGTCACCACTTATTCAGCTGAAAACAGCGACGAGGTAGAACAACTAAAGCAATTTAAAACTACCGTCAGTTTGAAAATAACTTCTTGACGTGGTGACGTGTTTGGACACCACAACATTATTTATAATATGTTGCAATATTAAACTATAATTAGACACTAAAGCTATTTTCATATTCTGTAAAATTACAACTGTTACTGTATTTTTTACTGTAAAAGGATATATAAGGAGAGACGTTTGCACTTTCCTAGTCCTTAAGTAATATAGGCCTCATTTTATTCCAATATTGTTACGCTAGGAAACCCAAGAGATAATGCTAGTGAAGCATATAGTTGATCAATCGAAGCCAGGTAATTTCACTAGCAGACACGTCAACATCACTCACGGCCGTCGCGCATAGGCCTAAATCCTTCAGCGGAGTGCCCGGCCACGTACGGCCCTTCGCCGCTAAGCCTTGTCGAATATAAACAGCTATAAGTTTAATAATCATATTCTGCCATATGGCCCACATTAATCATTATATCCTATCCTGCTATAATATCCCCTGGACTGGCAAGCGAGCATGGATTAGAGCACGACAGGCCAAGGGATATTATAGCTTAGTGGTTAAGGAGTCGGCCTTACGATCGAGAGGTCCCGGGTTCGAATCCTGGCCATTACACTATCGACGTGAACCCACTCCTAGCACAAGCAATTTAGCTTAGTTGGAGGGGTTAGAGGGAAAAATTAGTAATTTCGATATTGCGGTTGATAGTAATCTTTTTAAAAAAAAATTAGAAAGTTTGTGAAGGTGTTTAGATCTTGGATATTTAATCAGCTGAATGGAATTTGGTAGCGGAATAGATTATTATCTGGAAAAATACATAGGTTACCTTTTATCTTTGGAATAGGTTCCTAAGGGTAGCGATGATAGAATCAGAATTTAACACAAGTGGAGCCTTGGCCAACAGCCAGTGTGGAATATTATATTATTATTTATTTCAATACTACGAGTAGGTATATTAAACTTATAATTCATTATTTTCTCGGTGTAGGTACGACATAGGACAGGCTCGTGATATAAAAAATAATAGGAAGGTCATTCATACTTTGTGCTAAAAATGAATGGAATTTAAAGCTTTCTTTCCTGAGATTTTGCCTTCAGCTTACCATCAGGCGAGGTAAAGTGAAATTGACGTGTCCTGTATATAAAAACCCTATTTTAGTTTATTTAAATTTGTATCAAATGATCCAGAGTTAAAGCGATTCATGAATTGGAATATGTAAAGTTACTTATGTTCACAATATTAGTAGCTTATTAAGCACTTGCTTGCAATAGCATGCATGTTCTAGGTATCCAGGCACATTTGCTATTCCAGCCACCCGCCCGTGGTCACACTTAGTGGCAATATTTATTGCCGGGGCAAATCTTGCTGGGCGTATGGGCTCGTAGCCATTAGGTGCACATTAGATCCCCTAGGGCTAGACTAGGTTGCCTCGACTAATGAGCCGCAGCGTTTATTGTCGAGCTATTGAGTCCGTTAACCCTACTTTACCCACAGCGTCACTAACGTAAATAAGCTGGTACGGAAATATAAGGATCATTAATATAATTTAAATTAGATATTCGCTCTTTTGATGGATACACGTAATGAAGTTAATTGAAGATATTTTAATCAGATTGCAGCCATTTCCATAAAGTTCGGAACTATGACAGGTTGTGTTAAACAACATACATACATACTTAAACTCATGCCTATATGCCCGAAGGGGTAGGCAGAGGTGCTAGCACCCGCATTTCACCAGTTTATGTTTAGGTCCCAATGTAATAGGTGGCGAGCCTATTGCCATTAACCGGGCACTTATAAACCTGTGATAAATACACACAACTTCGAAAAGCATCGAAAAGTCATTGGTGTGTGTTATGGTAAAACCTGGGATCGAACGCGAGACCTCGTCTCAGCAGTCCATTACCCATACCACTAGGCTTACCAACAACTTACCAAAAAAAACTGCCACAATGGCAGCATTAATAAACTATATCTATCATTGAATAATTATATCACTTGTAGGTTTAATAATGTGAATAGTGAATTAGTAAACCTTTGATAATGCCGTGAGGTAAAACCGGTCAGGTTTAAAATAAAAACAAAATAAAGTGTGGCAAAGTACAAGTGATATAATAATTCAATATGTGTAGTAGATTCCACCAAGTGCCATCAATCTCCAGTATAAACAGTCCATATCTATCACTACCATTTTTCGCCTCGGAGTCTAGGGTCCGCCTTCCCAGTATAACTAACGGTTTGCCTGAACATTCTGTGAAGCGACTGCCATCTGAAATTCACAACCCTTTGGTGATATTGAAGCACTGAGCGGGAAAGACCCCAGCGCCCCCTGTGTAGCAGTCGCGTTCACTACCACCATGCCACAGAGCTCATTCCACTATTGCACGATATTGAATTCTATTTAATGCTGATAACATCCATACTATAAATACTATCCATACTAATATTATAAATGCGAAAGTAACTCTGTCTGTCTGTATGTTACGCTTTCACGCCTAAACTACTGAAACGATCTTGATGAAATTTGGTACATAGGTATATTAGCGTTTGAGAACGGACATAGGCTACCTTTTACCGCGACAAAGGGGGTTAAAGGAGGGGAAATAGGTAATGAAAGTTTGTATGAAAGTTTTTTCGTAGATATCCTTATGAAATTTGGCATAGAGGTGGATTAGAGCTTGGGAATGAAGATAGGCTATCTTTTATCGCGAAAAGGGGGGTAGAAGGGGGGAGTAGGGTCATGAGATGAAAGTTTATATGAAAGTTTGTCATTTTTGAAGATATCCTGATGATTTTTGGTACAGAGATAGATTAAAGCTTGGAAACGAACATAGGCTACCTTTTATAGCGAGAAAGGGGGTTTAAGGGGGGAGGGAATAGGGGATGAAAGTTTGTCAGTTTTGAAGATATCCTGATAAAATTTGGTATAGGGATGAATTAGACCTTGAGAACGGATACATGCTACCTTTTATCGCGAAAAAGGGGGTTGAAGGGGAGAGTGAGGCCATGAATGTCATTATTTGTGAAATTTGGTACAGAGATAGAAGGGTGGGAATATGGCTCTGGGATGAAAATTTGTCATTTTTGTCGATATCCTGATGAAATTTGGTACAGAGATAGATTAAAGCTTAGGATCGAACATAGGTCACCTTTTGTCGCAAAAAAGGGGGTTTCAGGGGGAGGGGGGATAAGGGATGAAAGTTTGGGATGTTTGAAGATATCCCGATGAAATTTGGTACCGAGATGGATATGAGCTGGGGAAACATTTTATCATGAAAAAGGGGGGTAGGGTTAGGGGATTAAAGTTTGTCATTTTTCAATCGCGCAGAAAAGGGGGCGAATAGGGGATAAATAGTATGAAGATTTTTTTGGAAGATATACTCATGAAATTTGGAACAAGGGTGGATTAGAGCTTCGGAACGGACGTAGTCGAGGAACGAGCTAAAAATAGAAGCGAGTGAAGAGGTGAGTAGAGATCGTTATAGGGGCGAGTGGATAGGCGTGTTAAGAAGGGGATTCCATCTTTTGTCATAATGGTTTTTGTCCTAATTTAAATTGCCATAACAAATTAGGCATAATTTTCTTTGTCATAATAATAGTGTGCCATAATTGGTTTTTAGCATACTGTGTTATTAAGCATAAATATTGTATATCCTAATGTTTTTATTCATAACCTTGATATGCATAAAATTGTAAAGCATATTGTTTATTTGTATAATAGTTATTTGGGGTAATGATAAACGCCTGCTAACATGGTGCTAGCAAGCTAGCAAGGATCTGAATGCAATCTGGACTTTAGGGCACCCCGATTCGGATAGGTTAGGTTAGTTAGTGGTTATTTTTTTATAAACCACCCAGAAGTAGGAGCCCCGCTACGCGGGGCTCCGTCGACCAATTAGGTCAAAAGAACATAAGGTTAAATGAACTTTGATGCGCCTACAAGTTTGACGAGAACAATGTATAAAATAGTGTAATATTGTTAATAATTATTTTGTAATGAATTTTTAGGAATAGTTATGGTTATGCGTCGTTATGCTTAAGTAAACATATGCCTCGGGATATTATGCTTATAAAATATTATGCTTATAGTAAATAGGAGTAAAAAAATATGCCTAAAAAATTATGGCAAATGAGTATTATGCGTAAATAATGTTATGACAAGTAACATTATGCAATGTTAAATTATGACATAAAATTTTAGGAATAAAAATAGAGAACCGTTAAGAAGCCAGTGGAGAGGTGAGTATAGAATCAAATAGATTGCAGTAGAAAGTCGAGAAGAGAGGCGAGTGGAGAGACGAATGTTGAGGCCAGTAGAGATCGAATAGAGAGTTGGGTAGAGATTCGAGCAGAGATGTTAGTAGAGAGGCTAATGGAAAGACGAGTATAGAGGAGAGTACAGATTCGAGTAGAGAGAGGGGCAGAGAAGTCAGTAGAGAGTCAAGTATAAATTCAAGTATAGAGGTGAGTAGAAAGTCGAGAACAGAGGCGAGTAAATAGTCGAGGACAAAGCTGAGTGGCTCAACACTAAGCGATAACCGACATCCACGCGGTCGGAGCCGCGGGCAAAAGCTACTATTTTATAATAACTACCCACGAAGCACGTTACATTATGAATACCAAGTTACATTTCTTTAGCGAGCAGCCACCAAGATATTACATTCTGTCTGATGGAGGGCAGTGCCTCCTTGGCATTGGCGACAAATCGTACGTTCTCAGCCCTAGTCAAAGTCATAAACGTAATAACAATCTTCACGCACGCTTTTATTAAATATTTATTCGTTATTAATCCAAGCAAATGAAAGAAATTAGATTTTATTTACATTTAACATGTCCATAGCTGCGTGAAATGATTTTTATTTAAAAGTTCGTTCGTTCAATATTAACAGCTGTAGCACGTAAGTATATGTTATATATTTTTTTAATTTTAAATAAATTAAATCTTAAGAAAAATAAACAACACGGAGCTGGAGGGGGAGGTTATGTCGGACTCGAACCGAATAAACCGCATGCCGTCTGTGGGTCGTTGCGCTAGGCCGAAGGTGAGGTTGTCTCGCGACATATCCCTCGCACCCCGGCTAACTCAGGGCCATTCCTCTTGGTCTGGTCCTCCTCGGGAGCAGGGGCAGCGATGTCCGCGAGTCTCTCTCGCTCATCGGGCCGCACCCGCTTTGCTGTCTCCTTTACGAGCATGAACTGTTCGCAAAATTAGGCGCTAGCCAGGACCATCACCGCAAGCAGGGTAGACAGCGTGAGCACTCTCACCCCCAGGGCCGCCACAAGCTGTCGCCTCGGCGTCTCGAACGCCGGACATTCGGTGAGCGTGTGCAGCCCCGAGTCCACGCTTGCGTCGCAGTGATGGCACTCGGGCTTTGGCCTTATATATATATACCGCCCGAAGTTGTCGTTTCCGTTAATGACCTGCGTCTGACGGTACGAGAGGCCACCATGTGTGGCCTCTCTAGCCACTTCCCCATGATGGGTCTTACCACCGCAATCACGGCGTGCCCTAACTACTTACTACAAAAATTGTGTATATTTAGGTCCTATTTAAATAAGTAATGTTATACACCGTGCCGCACATTACTCACAGCTGTTTTAAAAAGTGATCCAAAACGTTCAGTTTATTAGTGGTTGTGGTGATTTCAATGTATTAATGGGTAATTTATTAATCGTAGCGCTGAAACATTTGCTACAAGCAACGCAAATATTTACGTGAGCCGAGTCCAGGTAGATTCATTATAGTATCCATCACGGTGGAACGGTGCAATCGGGCATTAGTTCGTATGTGCCGCGCCGTGTGCTGGCGGCTCGTGACGTGCCTGAATATCACTAATATACAACCAGTAGTGTATGCATACGTACTTTTGAAGTGAAAACTTCTTTAGCGGCGTTGGATAGGTAAAAAGTGTTAAACTCGCGTCACGATCACTTGACCTTTGAACCGTAACCGACGACTGACGTCATCCAACATTAGCAACAGATTGTTTATTTTGTTAGGTATGCTATGAAGCTTCGTAGCTTAGCGGCAAGCGCTTCGACTGTAACTCATTATGGTTTCAGATAGTACCGGGTTCGAATCTGGGCTTCTGACACTTTTTGTGATTATTTATTCTTTTTGTAATTCATTAATTTCTTCTGCCAGAAAATTAGTGATAGGTTCTATGATTGGCGCTATATTATAGGTATGGTATGGGATGGTATGGTATGGTATGGTATGGTATGGTATGGTATGGTATGGTATGGTATGGTATGGTATGGTATGGTATGGTATGGTATGGTATGGTATGGTATGGTATGGTATGGTATGGTATGGTATGGTATGGTATGGTATGGTATGGTATGGTATGGTATGGTATGGTATGGTATGGTATGGTATGGTATGGTATGGTATGGTATGGTATGGTATGGTATGGTATGGTATGGTATGGTATGGTATGGTATGGTATGGTATGGTATGGTATGGTATGGTATGATATGGTATGGTATGGTATGGTATGGTATGGTATGGTATGGTATGGTATGGTATGATATGGTATGGTATGGTATGGTATGATATGGTATGGTATGTTCTTTTTATCTTTTTCTCTGTATATAACGAAGAAAGAAAGAAAGAAAAAGTTTTCACTTCAGCCGGCCCTCCCGGAGTGCAACCCGTCTTTTTTTAATAAATAATTATGTGTAGTTTCTTAGACATCAGAATAAATTAACTCATAATATCTACTACTTAGGTAGAAGAAAAAGGAAATACACATCAATCAAGCCATCAGAGACCTAATTCGTAGTGCGCCAGTCTATCCTCCGCCTTACATGCCGCCATGCATCTACCATTTTCGGTACGCCAGTCTATATGGCTGCGAATTTCTTCAACTTGCAGTTTGCGCTGTGTTCACAAAAATATGGTTCCGTTAACAAATTTCAATTAATCTGCACTCTTTAAAATGCTACGTATTATGAAAAATTATAAATTCCATAAGTGTTTGTTTGACCTGTCTTAACCAATTTTTAAGATGATACATTTAAGAATCAGATTGATCTCAACCGAGGCTCATGACCTACTTTCAGATTCGGATGCATCTTTTGTAAATAATTTAAACACCACAGCTCATTTGCAACGTTGTTTTAGGGCCTAATTTTAGCTGAGTTTGATGCAAACCATATTGTGAGACAGATATTAAATACAAATTAGTGGAAAGTTTGATTGACAAGATATTCTTTTCTTTTCCTCCCGTATTGCTGGGTGATCGTAAGCCATATTACACTTATTAAGCAGTTGACCTGCAGCTGTTATGCATGGGAATTGGTGTACCTTTTTTTTCCACTTAGGTGGCAGAGAAGCACACGGCCTACCTGATGGAAAGTGGTTACCGTGGCAACACCAGGGGCGTTACACTGACGCTACTGACCCTGAAGGAACCTTCTGCCTTTCTTGAAGAACCCCATATTGTAATCGCTTGGTAAAACCACAGCAGGAAGTTTATTCCACAACCTGAATAACGGGCATACAGGTTCACGTATAACACAGAAGTGGCGTATTGTCTTTCCTATGCGTGTTGGTACGCTGCTTGGTTCCCCTTGAAAAACAGCAATCAACATTATAATAGGATTTATCTGCATCGGATGCCTTTCATATAACATTAGTATTCTCAATCTGGCTGTACTATGTATATAGAAATACACACAAAGACAACTAATTATAAAGTGAAGCAATCCGCTTCAGGTTGCACTGTGCAGCATAATGTCTGTATAACCGATGCGATCGGACGCCAGACGCGCCCCGTCGGGTTACCGGACGTGGCGTTAAATTGAACCGGACGGTTAAATTGATGCTCTTGCTTGCTCAGGAGACACCGATAGCTATAGATTAATTCCATTAAATCCTAGAGACACCGGTTCAAAATAATAAATAAACTGCAAAATAGTCGGCTGATTTTCTAGTCAGCATCTTTTCAGGACAGGCTGTGGTCTGTGTTGAATCTGACAAATTTGTAAGAACATGAGGTCAAATTCGACCAGTCACGTCAACATAATCACGAGCACGACGCATGAACCATATTCTATAAAGAAAATTAGGATTATTGAATGAACACAAAGCCTAATAATGTAGGTATTTGTTGGAAATTAAACTAGCATCCCTTAATTACAAGAAGTTAAACAAATTGACGTGAAAACTTGTGTTTGGTCGAATTTGTGCGAAATGGCGTGAGGTTTGAAGCGCTAATTACTGCGAGATTCGTATTGCGTTAATTACGGTGGCTCCATTAAGGGTATAGATAATTTTAGCACATTGCTTTTGACGTCATCCGATAGTGTACGTACAACTTAATGTTAATTTGTTTAATTAATGAGTTATTAACCTGAGTTTGTGAAGTTTGTATTTTCCTCAATTGGACTTGAAATCCGAATCTTCTTGAAGAATGCCATATTATACCTAGTTGCTTGTAAAAATACAGCAGGGAGATCATTTCACAGCTTAATTACGTGAATAGCACCGTGTGGTGATGGAAAAAGAATACAAGTCTCACCAACCCATCTCATCCAAAGGGCAGACGATATCACTGCGAGAGTAGGAAAACTTTCAACCCGTATTGCCAACGTGGAAACAGTTGCCCGAGGCTCCAAACTTTAAGAGAGGCCTATGTCCAGCAGTGGACTTCGATAGTGTAATTGTTTGATTGCGTGAATTGGTGCAAAATGGGTGTTAACATACCTCTATCTTCCAATAAGCAGATTGCAAAAATGTAGTGGAGTTGTTCCTTGGACCCACAATATTGGAAGATACGGTAACAATTGAAGCTTAAATGTAGCTATTTATTCAGATACGTCGTCTTCTACAATAGAACTGCAACAAACGCCTCAGATCCGATCACTACTAGCGATTTAATATCTACTCTAATATTACTCAAAGTGTCTCCATAAATAAATACAGTCTTACAGTCAAATTCAGAGAAACTTCTGATACCAAAGACAGCACAGGCCTATCAACTCGTCATGCCTGAAGCTACAAGACTGACCACAAAGTTAACTAGCTGTCAGGAGTGGCTTAAGGTATTGGAAGTTTAGGCACTTTAACTGTCTCGTTGAGAAATTAAATCATTTATTTTTGGTAAATTAAGAGTTTTCAATTATATTACATAATAATACTAAATAATAAAAATTATGCTATATAATACATACAAAAATAACATAAAAGAGGGGGAGAGACTGCAACTTTAGGCATCGAAAAATTCCTCCCCATCGACCTCTACTGGTACCGTGCCTAAAAGGCTGGCGGCATACCACGCTGAATAGCGATACTAATTCTTTGAGCGAGGTAAAGGCCAGCCCTATAGTCACGGGAAGAGTCGATTAGGCGCTTCGCTATTTCTTTGAATAGCGCGCGCGCGCTTGGACCCCACGGACCCAACGTTTCGACTCCAAACGGCTCAAAAATATAATTACCAGTTAAATTGGTATATTTGCGCCATTTGAGAGTCTCCGCTGATGCAGCAGCAGCACATGCGCAGTCCATTGTACTTGGAAGATGGGAATGCGCCAGGGTGTCGACGCAAGTTGCGTCCCACACCAAAGGCCTACCCATCTTCCAAGGTAACAACGACATACCGTCCGGTCTCCTGCCATCGACGCGCGCCAAGCCAACAGGTTCAAGAATAGCTGGCACCCCGGCGGTGACAAGAGCCCGACGGATAACATCGTTAATGTTGGCATGTCGGGACATGCGGCCTGCGCTCCTGCTACAAGATAATCCGTGATGTCCAAGGCAATCGACTGCTTCTCCACATAGACATCGATGCGGAGAGACACACGGTGCCCCCAAACGTAGGCAAGTCGCGATGCGGAAGGTCGTGTCGTCCAACATTGTACCAATGTTGGGCGAAGGAAGTGCCTGGAGCCAAACACCAGATTCCCATTCCCCCACAGCCAAAAGGCGAGCACGCTCAGCATCAGTGGTAGCTGTACTGATTAAATGTTTTTTAACACCAATACTGAGCGGCTCATCCCATTGCCTTTGAGAAGATGGGTTGGCGGGCATCACGGAATTTGGGCAGGTCATTTTCCAAGCATTTAAAGCTTCGGCCTTACCTGGCACATCTGAATTAATCAGTGAAGAAGACAGAATTTTCCTGACTAATTCTTCAGTGCCATAGACCGAAGATAGAAACGCCGGCATACTTACATCTGCAATTTTGCGAACGCCGAGGCCGCCGAGGCGAATTGGGAGGGACGCCTGAAGCCACACTCGGTCGCTCAAATTAATGTTTAGAATTTTGCATAGAGTGTCTTGCAACAGTCTATCCACTTGACCTAAAAGAGACGAACATTTAAAAAGTTGAGATGAACGCAGAGCATGTGTAAATTTTGGTACGAAAAGACAAAACCGAATGATGGTAAAGGCTGAATGAATATTAATTTGGTACAGGCGGTCCGAGACTTCACAAAAATTTTGTATTTTCTCTACCACAAAAGACTCATAGGCATCTTCTAGAATTGGTGACCCAAGGAGGCGGAGAGAACTTTTTTGTAAAACTTTTAAATTTGGAGCCAAAGCATTAAATTTTGAGAGTACCGAAAGACTATCAGTTTGATCACAAAGAAAAATTTCACATTTGGTCGAATTTAATTCTAGGCCAATTGAACTAAATTCTTCTTTTAGAAATGCCAAATCTTTTAATACTGTCTCTACGTCACCACCAAGAGTACCATCATCCAGATACCAAATGTTGAATTTAGAATTTAGTCGCTGAATTCGTTGAGAATAGATTAAAGGGGTCACGTACTGTGCCCTGACTCGGCGAGGACCGACAGCTGTCAAACAGATAATCCGGGAATATCAATTGGCTTTGTGCGCCCGTCGCCGCGCGTCGGCCTACCATAGGCGGGCCGGCCAGTGAAAGTATCTGCAGTTATAATGTACAAACGTAGAGAATTCTAGGCACGTTCGCTTGATTGCTCGCAGTAGAACTGAACTAGCGTTAAAAATATCATACTGTGATAGGTAATAATAGTACGTAGGCAGGTACAAACATTAAGAGTTGCCTAGAGACGACCAAGAGTGTAGGTATTTTTACGAAGGGGCTGACAAACAATCAAATAAGATGAAATCATGCCAGTTGCTAGTATGTTGGTCACACTCATGTGCTCATGTGATTTTTCATGTCATAACAAGAAATACTGTACGCTCATTGGCTGGAGATAATTGAAGAAGCAACAGTCAATCAATTCCTTAATTAACTAAGAAGCCCTAAACACTATACTACAAGTCATACTTCAAAGCCAAGTCACTGCCTATAATTATTGCCTCGTGAAGGAAAAATGAAGCCAATTGAAATGTAATACGTTATTATTCACTGAGTTTAATGAACTGCGACTAATAATGCCGTGTCTACAATATACATATTGGGTCTACTGAAGCTTTTCAAGGAAGTGGGTACAGGTGGAAGAGGTTTGGTCAGGTCTGTTTCTGAGGAGGTTAAATATTCTCATTAGATTGGTGTGCAGGAACAGGTACCGAATATATTCAGATGAGTACGCTGTATATTTTTAGATCTTATGTGTTTTGAACAGGTTACATTTTTTTTATAACACTTAGGCGGCAGACAAGCACAGGGTCCAACTGATGGATGGTTACCGTGGCCTATGGAAGTGAACAACACCTTTTCTGTACCGTCAGCAGAGAAGACAAAGCAGGACGAGCCTTTGGTCTTCCCACTGACAGTACAAAATCTCTCCAGATATCTGGCTACCCTACTCACCGCCGGGAACACAACACGAGGTTATTATGGCCGCGGTATTATTTAGGGCGGAGGCACTTCCCCAGTCGGACTGCTCAATTGCGACGGAAATACCGTTGTGTCCTTCGTCCATCATATGTAATATTTACATACAAAACACGTGAAAGAAATTTTCATGAATGAAAATTTGTGAGAATCTAATTTTGTACCAAAAGCTAAGTACATAACATTTATAAAGCTGAAGTGTAGGCAGTTGAATCCCTACAGTAACTTCAGATGAACGTACGGACTAACTGAGCACACGTCTAACTTCGCTGTAGATACTTGTTAATCAATAATAACACCAATTTACAGTTACGCAAATACCATCAAGTTTCTTGGTTGTTTTATTCAAACACTGTTCATTTATTAGATATAATATATAATGATTTAAAAAAAAGAAGCGTCGCGTCGGTAGCTTAGTGGTTAAGGATTCGGCCTTACAATCGAGAGGTCTAGGGTTCGAATCCTGGCCATAACACTACCGACATGAACCAACTCCTGGCACAAGCAATTTAGCTTAGTTGGAGGGGTTCGAGGGATTATTAGTAATTTCAGTTGCTCATATTCTATCCGAAACAAACTCTGAAATGAATTAAATTATGTTAAATTTTAAGATTGAAGCCATGCACTGTTTTTATACCCTAAAATATTATTCTGTTTAAGTGGTTTTTGATTTTCTTTGAAACTTAGCCAATGGTAAATCTTTTACAAGGAAAGCAGATGGAAAATTTTGGGCCCAAATGTAATAAGTTTAAAAAAATTGTCATATTTTTTAATTAAAATACAAAAAATCTGCTAAACTCTCAATCTGGGCACGGAGATTAATGAAAAGGAGAGTTTTAGGTACTGTGACGATTTAATTAATTGATTACAAAATTACAAATAAAAAAGTTTTGCATTAAATAGGCAATTAACTCATACTCTTTATATACAGTATAATGTACTTTTTACAATATAATTTGACAACGGTAATATTAGTATAACAAGAATAATTCATCATTACTTGATAAAAAAATTGTATATCGATGTTGAATCGATTGAAATAATTTGTATCTATATCTCTATATGAGAATAATTTACAAATAAAAAGGATTGGCATTGATATTTGACATACCAACTGTTTTGGCTAAAAGGACTAGAGGCCAAACAAATTAGTCATAAGTTTCGATGGCAGTTGAAGTGTCATTTTTATGTCAAACTCTCTGTCTAAAACTCTCGTGGGCTCGAGATGGTTATCTTGGAGATTATATAACTCATAACTCATAACTCATAACTCATAACTCATTTATTCATAAGGATAATCATTACACGTCATATATCATATTACAGTAAGTTTGGCACTCAACTTTCTATTCTCAACAGTTAATACTTCTACAAAAAGGAGAATGAAGAAATAAAAAAGAAAAATTGCAAGAATGTCAACAATGTAGCATGCCAGGTTACAATGCAGTCAATATTATGTCAATAGTTCAATTACAAAAATGTCAAGTTCTAATAGTACTATATTTTGTGATTTGTATAGTATTCGGTCATCGAATTTGGTAAATCTATACCATCCGCGGGGCGAAGTGTAACCACGGGTTTCACTTACAGTTGCGTCTTGGGACGCTAAAACAGTAAAGTGTAGCACGTGTGTGGTGTACATACTGAAGATTGCTGGTACGCTGGTCAGCGGTTCACGGCGTGATCAACTGTGCGGGACCAGTCAGCCATCTTGAGGGCAAGTGACACAGAACAAACCCATCACACGGAACACGTGCACACCTCACAATACAGATACGCCTTGGTGGATCCTGCAGGTGTTTGTGACATCACAACAGGTGAGTAAACCTTGCCGTAGGTCATAGCCATAAGTACAGCGCTGCGTTACTTGCAGCCAAGATGGAGTGGCAGACGGGTGTCTGGCTTCAACACCAACCTTGTACGATAGTTGCTTTCACACTGGACAACAAAGATGTTCCTACGATTGATTTAGAATAGTTTTTTGGATTTTACGACTGTCTTGGATGGAATATTGCTAAAACTATGGATCGCTGTGATTGTGGGATAGTAACTAATCAGTGCTACACTCTAGACCGACGACACTTACTATGTTTATATTTAAGTCGACAGCTTTCGTAGAGAAAGGGAGGCTATTCTTAGATACTATTGTAACTGGATTCTAAGCTACTGCCCCGATATCACAGGTGTAAAAGGTACCTTAGCTGGCTAGGTACCAATATATTATTTCATCTGCATAATTCGATATTTTAATTATAATACAAGTTGAATAAACTGTGTATCACTATATTGTGCTTTTTTATTCAGGCTGTCCATTCGATAAAATCTCTCCTGTTATCTTTTAAGGCCATGAGTATTCATTCACAATATGGCTTTTAAAACATTGTCCACTAACTACAATACCAATTAGCGCTTAAAGAACTTAGTAATAAGATATTTTTTAGAACATAACCTCACTTTTACTAAACCGCAAATAACTCTGCTCTCAGATTGTCAAAACCTACGAAATTTTCAGAAACGGACTGGTAAATCTATATCTATTAATTGATACCATTTTTATCTCATTACAATTTTGGCCCAGGAAGGTATGTAATGTTTTCCGTCTCCTTAGAAAGAATTTGGTAATGTTTTACTATTTTTAAATAATAATTAAAATCTTTGTTCTTAATAATTTTTTACCAAATGATTACAGTTTGTGAAGTCTCCTTTTAAGTAGCAAAGTAAACTTGTGCTATGAGATCTAGCTCCTCGATAATTACAAAAAATTACTCACTGAGCTCACTGGAGAGGTTTTGTGCTGTCAGTGGAAAGACCAAAGCTATTCCTGCTTTGTCTCCTACACTGACTGCACAGAAACTCTCCGTGTTTACAGGGTCGGCAGCACGAGTGTGACTTGCACACGTCCATAGACCACGGTAACTACGTACCATCAGGTGGGCCGTGTCTGCCACCTCAGTTGTTTTATTTTATTATATTTATTGAAGTACATTATATATTTCAATAAATATATTAATAAAATACAATTGAAATTAAAATTATAAACGGGATATTTACCATCTGTTTATTATCTTTTTCGAACCAAACAAACTACAATTCCAAAAACCGCGCGAGCAGATACTGTGTGTCGTGAACGTGATCGAGTGCGTAGTGAGAACGCGGACAGTGGTAGGGGTGACGCGCGTCAGAAACGAGTGAGGAAGAGGGTAGACCGATACGGTTGGCCGAGCAACAACTAGCTTGCAGAACTTCAGTACATCCGTGATCATGGCACTTGTAACAGTGCCGAAATATCGGATTCTCGAAAAAGATAATAAACATGGTAAATATCCCGTTTATAATTTTAATTTTTATGTAAATGACCATGTCAATGTAAAATCATATAAAATACAATTGTTTGCAAAATATTCCTAAATATCTATGTCTAATATTTCAACACTAATCAGATTTTATTTAGCTACATGTAATATTAAACAATGGCGAACGAAAAAGATAGCGAATTTTCTTTGAGACAAAACAAGACATAATAGTTGGTTCAATAAAAAGGAATTAAGAGTCTGTATTAAGTGAAACCTCTCACAATAGCTGTAGATAATACTCTACTATTACACAGAGAACCACTTCACACGGGCCAACTTGTATAACATGTACTTGTATGCCAATGATAACAACACGAATCGATTAACTACCACAAGTGCTAAAACTTGAAATATCATAACTAGACGATGAAGTTGCGGTCTCAAATAATTCCGAACAGGATGCGTCTCGGAGAGACGTTAGACTAGTTAAGGCCCATTTAGACGAAAAGAGTTTCACGAGTTGCCTGATATGATTCTCGAAAGGAGTTTTTTTTTTAAAAGAATATTAGCAACCGAAATTGTCGAAATTACTAATATTCCCTTTAACCCCTCCAACTGAGCTAAATTGCTTGTGCTAGGAGTGGGTTCACGTCGTCGGTAGTTTAATGGCCAGGATTCGAACCCGGGACCTCTCGATCGTAAGGCCGACTCTTTAACCACTAAGCTAGCTAGCTAAACATTCGCAGTATTTGGGGGAAGTGGATGAAATGGCCCGCAGAAGCCGCGGATGGATTGTCCGTCCAGCCGTCCGGCGTCCCCAAATCGAAATAATAATAACATTCGCAGAAACAATAGCCGCTCGCTCCTCCGCGCCTGCCGAGACTTGCCTAGCAAGTGAATACGTCTAAACAATTTAGGATCAGCAGCGCCAGTGTAACGCCCTTGGCTTTGTACACGTCTATACGCCACGGTAACCACTTTCCATCAGGTGGGCCGTGTGCTTGTCTGCCACCTAAGTGGTATTAAAAAAACAGGATTTTCAAGTAACAGTCGTAATTAGATATAAGGTGATATGTCACTTGGGAATCTCGTATGACATAATCGTAGGCGAAAATTTAGTATTTGTGCGTAAACATTTTGATACAATAATGGCAGGGCGATTATTGCTAGTGGTAGTTGTGTACGATTTCTCAAACAGATACGTGCGAGAAACTCTTTCTGCTTAAACGACGTCTCAGTGTGTTGGTGTACACAGTGTGGGTGAGACCGGGGAATAATCACCTGTCTACTGCAGGCAGTTGTTAGCCAGACGGAACCTCGAGCCTTCAATGTGTTGGTACAGCGGATTTAGGCATCAGCCTTATCTCTGTAGCCGCTCAACTAAACACAATTCCAATTGAATTTCAATATGTCTATGTTTGTTGCCAACTTTGATTTTAGAAGGAGCACTTTAGTTCAGCCCTGAAGGGAAACCATTGAGGAATTCATTGTTCCGAAATAATGTAACTGGTATAAAAACAAATTGAATTCGATCGATTAGGTAATGTATTTCAGATCCCTGCAGCTTTATTCTCTAGGTTATGAAGCCGCGCTTGTGTCAGTACAATAGGCAGACGAGACCTTTCATCCCCATCGTTTTTTCTATAATCGTCAATCCTTATATTACCTTAAATAACCTTATATATTACCTTATCTAAGGATTGACGATTATTAGTAATTGGTTTGATAGGAACAAAACCACGCAATGAGTTCCGATCAGAACAATCAGTTGTTTAGCGTAGTTGGTCCGAGTGGAAAAAAGGTCCTCACCTTTTACCCTGTGTAAGTGCGAGTTACATTTTTTTTTATATATAGGACACGTCAATTGTCGAGGTAAAGTCACCACGCCTGATGATGAGCTGAAGGCAAAGTCTCAGGAAAGAGGGCCACCATTACATACACGTGCCATGTTAACAATGGTGGCACTCAGGTTGACGGCCTTACAGATGCTTTTTCACGCCCCGCTTAAGGGACTCGGTACTGTAGGAAGAGGGAAACTCGTGAGCTGGCAAAAAATTCCAGGTCTTAATGGTGCGACAAAGGAAAGAGTCACCAAACCGCTTACCACTTACCATAAAGTGTACCGGGTACCTCTTCCTTACCATTGCTTCTAAATATAATTATAATCTATCCGTCATTCTGTACTGATTAACCTCAGGCACGGAGGATGACCACATTGGGCCGATTTTGACGATTTCTTTACTATAGATAATTGATGTTGTAAGGCTCAACATGGGCTACTTTTAGTTTTGGGTAAGCATTAGAGTTCCGCATAAAAAACCTGATGTAATTCCATGCATAAGAGAACGCAGCAATTATAATTAGGTACGCCACAAGTTACTTGTAGTTATACTAAAAAGGGAAAATTGTAAAACACAGGAATAAACACAACTCACCGAGAATCTTCAGTACATAGTTGAGTACTTGTTCTGTCTCTTACCTGAGAGTACATTGGAAGGATTGCTCGCCGGAGTTAGGCGGCAGTTCTAGGAAGCTCCATTACTCTGGAACTACGTGAATAGCATGCAGTGACCTGTGCGGAGCTATAGCTTACGATTCTATTAGTGAGCTGAACGGAATCGACTAACTTCGACCAACTTCGGCTCGAGCTGTATACTGAGGGCGGAAACTTTAATGTTAGTAGCAAATGTCAAAGTGAATGTGTGACTAGTACACATACACAGAAACAAGATTCATTACAGATTTGTTTCCAAATGCTGTTAGTACTAACAAGTCTGAAGGAGAACTTTTACCTTGTGTAGGTACAAAGGATCGGTACGATTTCTGGAATCTCTTAGAGAATATGTTATACTTTTTGAACTTTACGCGAATGTTACATCTCCTCCGGCGTCGTAAACCAAGCATGTTTACACGATTTATACGGCCTTTCTTCTACTTCATCTTAGCGTTAATCCCAGTCGCATCCGAAGTTTTCAACTTGGAGTCTGGGGTCCGCTTTAACCAGTCTAACTGCGGATTTGGCTGAATTTAAACATTTTCCGTGAAGCGATGACTGTCGCTTCACGGAAAATGTTTGACCTCCACAACCCTAAGGCGATATCGAAGCATTGCAGTTAGACCACTTGTTGGATTTTCGAGATTTCCAGCTATCCGTAACGAGTGCCATAGAATGCTCGTATGGCAACCGGGACCAACGCGGGAGCGATTTAGTACCGAAAGGGTCCTCGCTTCCAGGATCCACGGTGGCGATCCGACCAGGAGATTCGCCGCTTCGAAGGATATCGTTCGGTACCCCTGATGGCCCTGGCGGCCATCGTCTTCTGCGCCGCACGCAGCAGAGGCAAGAACCTGGCCTCCAGGGTGTCCGGCCACACGGGGCACCCGTAGAGGGCTATAGACCGCACGACACCCGCGTAGTCTCCTGCAGGAGTCTTCCGAGCCCCTCAAGTTAGATAACAGCCGACCCAAGGCGTTGTGGTTACCAACTTGGGGCGCAAACCTCGGAAGCGCTCTCCGAAGTCCTATCGGCCGTCGAGCACTAGCCCAAGGTATTTCAACCGTGGCTTGATGTCGTTGGGAGTGCCTCTCACTGTAAGGCTGGCTCCCAGGCTGTAGCGAGAAATGTTGCGTTACATCTTCGTAATTGAAGTGATTGGTTGTTATTCTAGAAGCTTCTATACTTAATCTAGGATTAGCTAAGCGAGTGGCGACGCCAAGAACTGGCCTTGTTATAACACATTACATTAGCATTCAATGTGGTACAGTTGCCAACATTCTAGGAACTTAACCATATCTTGTATATTTTTATAATTATAAATGCTACGTAATTTTATTATGGCATTGAGTGTATTTTGTGTATGTGTATTGTGTAATTTGCAGGTATTTTATACCTTTAAATTTTCCGATTAATGTAATTTTATGTTAGCACTCACTTAGTGCTCTGTAGTGTTTTGTTCATTATCTGAACTGTCTGTAATTGAATATAAATAAATGTTATTGCGTTAAATCTTTAAACCAGTTCTACCTAATGGTGGTACATCAATGATTTTTGAAAGAACATTTAAAACATAAGACATTTGATTGTACATCGTGTTAGGTTTATTTTAAAAATAATTAGAATTTCCTTATCGATTACGAAAAATAATCAAATATGAAACGTTATAAAATTATAGACTGGCAACACCAATACAAAAAAAATGGGTATTGGTGGGGGCAGTGGCGCCGGTCGGTCGGGGCATGATTTCGTTAGGCAGTCACTCGTAAGGAGTGGTAGTGATCGGTGGTGTCTTATATTATTATATGAGTGTTAATGGTGAGTTGGTGGTTTAATTTTACACTGGGTAGTTGTGAATTGTGTTAAGCGTACCTACGTGTACTTTATTATAATTATATGAGTGTTAAGAGTGAACTGGTGGTTTAATTTTACAATCGTTACCAACACTTGTTGTGACAATTCACTATGTATGCGATTGTATCTTCATAATATTAACCAAGTCTTTACTTCTGTCTTTATTCTCGGAGTACTATTATTTTTTAATTGCGTTGCCATTGGACATACTGGGTATTACCGGGGTACGTAATAAGAAAGTGAGCTCTTATTTGCACTCTATAAGAATTACTGGTTATACTTTGTGAGACACAACACTAGCCTAATGAAGATGAATAATAAGTAACTCTTGAACTGGGTTAAAATAAAGTTACTTGAAAGTTGCCAGCCTCCGAAATAATGTCTTGTTTACGAGTTTCATGAGTCCAAAAAAACAACAACGTGGCCAGTATAACATGGAGAGGGCTATTTAAAAAACAAAGGGTTAAATTTGGCCGAGGGGGAAGTTTAGTATCGTTTAACACCACCAAGTAGTAAATAACAACAAATCTTGTAAAACTTCCGAAGTGCGTTCATTTCAAATTACTTTACTGTACAAATATTATTCACTGGCCGTAACACCCTGACGTCACCACATTCAAAGTGCTGCAGAGTTTTTGTCCTGTCAGTGGAAAAACCAAAGGCTTTCCCTGCTTTGACCCAGATGAACATACTGAGCAAGAGGTGGAAGAGGGGACGAAAGTTCCCTTTTCAGTTTTTTGCTTATATATTATATTAAAAACTATTAATAATATCGCTTTGGTTACTTCTATATTTTTTATTTACATTAAATTTCCTATATATGATGTCGAGACATTATCACTGCAGGATCAATACTTTAATAAATACAAGCAATCCTAATGTAATAAAATTTATTAATTTGCGATAAATTAAACTCGGTTTGATCGAGTGCTTGTGCCATTGTTTTATTGGAGAAAAGATATTTTTTTAAGTATATCTAACCTAGTACTGTATAGTACTCAGTGTAAGATTAACCAATATCGATTCACTACCTTTACTTTTATCAAGTCCAAACTTAGTCTTTCTTCCGTTCCTCTTACCAAAATGATAGCGAAATTTCACGCATATAGCCCTCAAGTATAAACGTGGCTTAGGAATCAACTGCCCCCTAACATATGAGATTGGAAGCAAGGAGAGGATGGAAACTTGGACCTTATTACCACTTTAGATCCCCCTGCTCCTGACGCGTTGCTAAGTTTCATTTTCTGATTTCTACTGGAAAATGTAGTTGCCCAAATACTCTATTTATAAAATAAGATAGAATTTTAGAAATTTCTCTGCTAATGGGGTAAAATAGGGGAAGACCGTTTGTATGGAGGTCTGCCATTTTTAAAGTGAGCAGTATGAAATTTTATATACCTATGTTAACGTTTTTCAAGATTTCACTCTTGAGGTGGTAAAATAGGCGATGAATGAAAGGCGACGAATAGGCCTTAAACACGTGCCCAGAGATGTATACTAGTTCTCTTACTACGGTGCTTGGTATACCTGAAGAATCATCTAAAAAAAATGCATCAAGCGCTGATCACTCTGTGGCCAAGCTGAGTTGATTTTATCACAAATTATAAGCTGTATTACATTTGACCTCTTGTATTTATTACATACATATAACAGTAATAAGTAGTAAATTTACTGCAAATAAATAATGTAGAAGTAACTAAAGTGATGTTATTCAAAGTTTTTAATATACACAATCGGCCCGTGTTCCCAGGGAATATCTATACGAACTTTCAAAACTACACGAATTATTTTGTCAGATTTCTTTAATCTCCCCACGCTATTAACATTTAAAATTAATACAGTACGAGTATGACACTGTCACTTTGATATGTAACGACTTGCTAAAATGAAACATTGCTAATCTGTTTAATTAAGGCTTCGTGCGTAACGCGAGGGTGCTTCACTCTTAATTTAAATAAAAGCATTATATTAAGAGCATTTAGTACACTATACTCGGATTTAAATGCTTCCGTTTTCATATTGAAATGATACACTCCTTAGGAACTATGTCATCTGATTAACAGGATCAATAGCTTTGAAATGTTCTATTCTAAAAAATAGATTATAATTATGATTACGTGAACTATTTACATGGATGTAAATGTGGTTTCTGGCAACCCCACTGGGTAAGAGGCGGGACTTTACTTTATGTATATATGTATTATCTGTGTAAAAGTAAGTTAAAATGTACAAATGTTTGTCTGCGCTTCACCTGACGATGTGCCTTGTTTCTTGTTTCTGTGTTTGTAAATTGTTTGACTATTATACTATCGACTTGAACCGACTCCTAACACAAGTAATTAAGCTTGGGTGGAGGGTTTAACGGCAATATTAGTAATTTTGGTTAGCATAGTAGGTATACACCTTTTTTATATTTTTCTTTGTTTATGATCTCTGTACTATTGGTGTAGAATAAAGAATCAAGAATTCAAACTACACTCGAGAGCAATGAATCCGGGTCACTCAAAGAATCCAAAAAATCTCGGAAAGTAAGAATGCTAGGTTAATTCAATAAATTGTATTTAATAGACAATTTAATACTCCTTAAATGAAAGTTAAAAAAATATGAGTCACCATACATTTTATTTACACAAAATTACATAAAAAAAAAACTGCTGATCTCTCCTTAAAACAAAAATAGGAAACATGAAATTTTTGAACTTTATGACGATTTTCTTGAATTTCAATACTTCGTATTACCTCCTCGTGCTTCCATTACTGCGTTTACGCGGTTTGGCATGCTGTACACCAAGTTCCTTATACGATTTTGGGGAATATTCTCCCATTCCTCTGTGAGAGCAATTTTGAGCTCAGGAAGCGTGATTGGGGGAGGGTTTCGTTGTTTTACGCATCTCCCTAGCTCGTCCCAAGCATGCTCGATCGGGTTGATATCCGGGCTGCGCGCTGGCCACTCCATACAAGTAATGTTCATCTCTTGAAGGTAGTCATTCACAATCCTACCTGTATGAGGTCGGGCATTGTCATGCATAAATATAGCATCCTCACCCAAATTGACCATAAATGGACCAACGTGTTCGTTGAGGATTTCTTCCACATATCTTACGCTAGTTAAAGAGCCGTTTTCTATGATCACCAGCTCTGTGCGACTTTCAGAGGAAATTCCGGCCCACACAAGTACAGACCCACCACCGTAGGCTACTTTTTCTTCGATGCATGCTTGCTTGAATCTTTCCCCTGGTCTTCTATACACTCTGTGTCTTCCATCGTGCTTGTAGAGCATAAATTTTGATTCGTCGGAGAACATAACTTTCGACCAATCTTCAATACTCCAATTTACGTGGTTCTGGGCATATCTTAGTCTTGAAATACGATGGCCACGCTCCAGTTTAGGGCCGTTTGCAGGTCTAAGGGGTTTTAAGTTAGATTCAGCAAGCCGACGTCTCACTGTCCATGCACTTGGGTTACTTCCTCCGAGGCGTCGAAACTGATTTGTGAGTTCAGTTCCTGTGAGAAAGCGATTTCGAAGCATGGTGTTCACCAAGTATCGGTCTTCTCGTGCTGTGGTACACCTAGTTCTGCCCGTTCCTGGTCTGCGTAGGTTAGAACCAGTTTCTTCGTAACGTCGGAGAACTCTTTGTACTGTTGACAGCGACACACCGACAGTCCTGGCTGTATCGCGCTGACTCCGGCCGGTTTCCACCAATGTAAGTATTCTGGTGCATTCTTCAAGTGTAAGCGACATGATTTCAGCTTGAATAATGAATATTGAGCACTATCAACCTGGTTTATGTACCAACATAAATGACAGATTACAAACAAAAGCAAAAACAAATCCTGTAATTTCGTAGTTCCATCTTCGACAGTGTTCCCTTTTCAAATTTGATTTTTTTATGATATAACTTTACAATAACTAAGAAGTTTTAATACTTTCATTTAAGGAGTATTAAATTGTCTATTAAATACAATTTATTGCATTAACCTAGCATTCTTACTTTCCGAGATTTTTTGGATTCTTTGAGTGACCCGGATTCATTGCTCTCGAGTGTATTTATAAGAAGTTTAACACTATTGTTTATTGTATATAATTCGTAGACACGCCCATATTTCGCATGTCCGTACATTCTCAAAACGTGCTATTTTTGTCTGTTGTCAAAAAAAAGTTTATACGGTTTATCAAGTTTATGACGGCAAACAAATAACAACATAATTGAATAAAATAAAAACTGTGGAAAAGTACAAGTGAAATTGGTATTCAATGTGTGTAGTAATTTCCACGAAGTGCCGTTAATCTCCAGTATAAACAACGTCAGAAATATTATTTCATAATAATTTTACAAAGTTGTGAGTTTTAAAATTATGTACGGTGCCAATGGAAGATGTATATATTATAATCTACTGACTAATAAGGGAGAGGCCTATGTCCAGCTGTGGACTGCGGTGGGCTAAATGATTGATTGACTAATTAGAGTTCTTTGTAAACGTAAGTGTTTTCTGCTCTTACAACTCCCACTCCTTGAAGCGAGGTGTGACACTGGAGATCATTTTAAATGGCTACAATTATTTTTTTAAAAGGAGGAGATTCTCAATTCGTCAGACCTTTTTCAGTCTCTTCCTAATTTTTGCTTTGAGAGAGACCTTCCTCCGGATCCGCAGTGATCGGAGGATTGGCAGATAGATATGGTTGTTTACACATTAACCCAGATTTTCCATGTCCCCATAGTACACATACCCTTGTTCCCGCCACACGGTGTTGACAGCTCGTCACTGATGCAGCGTGCGCCTGGTGACTGGAGTGACGCGTCGGCCGCGACCGATATCCGCATATGGCAGTTCGTTGATTGATGGCTTGTGTCTTCTTGTCGCATCGCACGCTCAACATGGCGGCCGTTTGTGTTTGCTCACTGTGATCTGATCTCATATCAATGTGAACAGTAAGCATATATTCTTGGTTAAACTATAGTAAGGAAATGTTTCGTAAAGTTATTAGCCATTGAATAACAAATTATATGTTCACGGCGCGGCGGTATAGAAATCAATGACTTTCAGCTGGAGCGGTGGCTTTCCAAAAGACTTGAATTTCTTAGGATATAATTTATTATACTCAATTATCTTAGTCAAGATGTAAGGTACTTAACATTCTTTATACTATTAGAATCATCATTGATCACTTGTCTATACCTACACTGGCTTCGCCTCTGGATGTTTCAAATAAATACTGAGAAATTAGCTATCCAAAGTGTCAGGTCGATCAGGCCCGATACCACACTTAAGTGAACTTTTTATAGTGATGGTACAGTAAAAGGAAAGAAAATATCAAGTTATAAATTGTATAAAATTTTAATTGGCATAAGCCACACTTCGATGCTTATTTGCGACTTTTTTAAATACTAAGCCGTAAAATAATACATCATCTCGTTTTCGGGAAACTTTCATATCTCCAATTTCATTCAATGTATAATTTATTAAAAATAGATTTTAAATTAGGCCAACCTTGGGCTACGCTCGGATTAATAATGTTTTTATGTAAACAAATAATTACAATATTGAAAAATATTGATTGCGTGCAATCAATCTCAGAGTTGCACCAAACTAATAAAAAAAGATAAGTATGTCCATCTGGAAAACGACTAACTTCTCATTAATCTAAATATCACTAACAGATGAAGGAATATGCACCCTACATCTTAATATATATAAATCTCGTGTCACAATGTTTGTCCTCAATGGACTCCTAAACCACTTAACCGATTATAATAAAATTCGCACACCATGTGCAGTTCGATCTAACTTGAGAGATAGGATAGTTTAAATCTCAAATTATAGTCCGATTCGCGATAACCGACATCCACGCGGGCGGAGCCGCGGGCGACAGCTAGTATTAAATAAAAATCGTGCGTCGGGCCGATTGTGCCTGATTCGCAGTGAACGTGTTAAAGATGCAAATCGCAAATACTACATTGTATTTGAATTACGTACAAAAAAATGCCTTTTGAGCAACACTAATAAAATATAAATATATATAGTCTCATAATATTCCAAACTGGCTGTGCAACACTGGCTGTTTTACTTGCAATTTATTTAAGGGAATAAAAGTCTATAAAACTTTATCCATCAAAAACACTTGGAGGTATCAAGTTACAAAGTCAAACGGTATTGGGGATTACCCTCTCATATCTATATATTAGCGAGAGAAGCGAAAACTCGAAATTTCTTTTTAGAATATCGCGCACGGAGCAGTTTGAAACTTAGTATAGTTAGAATTTATATTGAAAGAGTGCAAAAGGCTAGAATTTGCATACCTAGTGGAATAAGTTACAGATAGGTTACAAAAGTAGGAGGTAGGGCGCGACGGTATTTCCGTCCAATAGAGCAGTCCGACTGGGGAAGTACCTCCGCGTTACTGAATACCGCGGCCATAATAACCTCATGTTGTGTCCCCGGCGTTAAGTAGGGTGGTCAGAGCTCACTGGAGAGGTTTTGTGCTGTCAGTGGAAAGACCAAGGTTATTCCTGCTTTGTCTTCTACACTGACGGCACAGAAACTCTCTGTGTTTACACACTCCACAGCACGAGTGGAAGTCCCCTGGTGTTGCACACGTCCATAGGCCACGGTAACAACTTTCCATCAGGTGGACCGTGTGCTTGTCTACCACATCAGTGGTAAAAAAAAAGAAAATAAAATAGCCGATACCTGTAATATAATAAGTTTGAAAAAAATCTGCAATAACCAGAGGTACTTAAAATTTAAAACTATAAAATTAAGTACCGCTGTTCTTCGAGTTATTTGAGTCCTTATTCACTTAATAGAAATGCAAGTTACTGTAAAGTTAGTCTATTCTTTTTGTACGAGAAATTCCGTCATACCGAATTTTCACTTAGAGATTCAGAAACACGTAAGCTCACTGTAAAATCCTATTAAATTGATTACTGAGCTGACTTCCGAGACTGTTTAGTTTCCACAGCGCTTGCGGGTCACTGCCGGTTTCCCCTAATTCAGATACAAAACAATCTTAAACTCTAACAATTAAATGCTGTACAGTTCTCAGCTCCGCTTCCTAGTGGCAAATATTAGTTCCAGCATGTTACATGTTGAATGATGAATGTGAATTATGAGTTGGTGTAACTAAATGTTATTACATTCTGTACTGTATGTAACACACCCTACATGAAATGTAGTGTAACATTGTTAGGTAGTGTATAGTAACGCGGAGTGTGCTTGTTAGAATATAATTCGAGTATATTATGTTCTGTTTTCTGAGGTAATACCTAAAGAAATTGGTTGAAACAATTTACATGCAACACTGAAATGTACAACACAACATTATTATTATGTTTATGGTGTACAATAAAGAGTATTGTATAAATTAATAACTAGTTTACGTGTCTATTATTATAATTATTGTGTAGGTACACCGTGTTTCTCATTTTATAGTAGGTACATAATATTCAGGCATCTATATCTGAAATGGTAGATAGAGCCGTTAGGATCTAACATGGCTGATAGTTCACTTAAGATAAATTTAAAAAGTAACCATGACAAAACTAAATAGAGTGCAACTAAGACACTCACGCCTGTAAATCTCCCAAGGGGTAGGCAGAGGCGTAATAACACCCACGTTTCGCCAACTATCATTTTCGGTCCCACGTAATAGCGAGCCCATTGCCATCTAGCTGGTACTTTGTGTTGGGCTGCATTTTACTGTCGGATCGAGAACAGTCCTATCTCTTAATAACCTTTTACGACACCCACAGGAAGACCTGGGGTGCTACAATTCTACTCTACCGGGAATCAAAAAAGAAAGACGGGTTGCTCTGGGAGTGCCGGCAGAAGTGAAAACATTTTCTTTCTTTCTTTCTTCGTTATATACATAGAAAAAGATAAAAAAGAACATACCATACCATACCTATAATATAGCGCCAATCATAGAACCTATCACTAATTTTCTGCTAATTTTCTGTCAGAAGAAATTCATAAATTACAAAAAGAAAAAATAATCACAAAAAGTAATAAATTACAAAAAGAAAAAATAATCACGAAAAGTAATAAATTACTAAAAGAAAAAATAATCACAAAAAGTAATAAATTACAACAAGAAAAGATAATCACAAAAAGTGTCAGATGGCCAGGTTTGAACCCGGTACTATCTGAAACCATAAGGACTTACAGTCGAAGCGCTAACCGCTAGGCTACGATGTTATTTATCGTATCTTGCAAACAGTGTATAGCTGATGTTGTATGACGTCTGTCGGTTACGGTTCAAATGTCAAGCGATCCTGAGGCGAGTTTAACACTTTTCACCCATCCAACGCCGCTATAGAAGTTTTCATTTCAAAAAAAGAACAACGCGGTACATTGTTTATATTTATATTTAATCTGCTTTCGATTCATTTTTTAATTTTGCAAATGGTTCCCACCTGCAATCGAATGGGCTTGACGATAATAATATGGTTGTTTAGCGAAACGATTGCGAGAGTCGAACTTGGGACCAGGACTGATGTTTTTAGCTTCAGCCCTTTAATCTGATGCCAATGAAATGATGTATTGCAACCTTATGAAGACTACAGGATGTCGAATTTGGAATTGGAAAATTGCAATTTTTTGAATATGCAACACACGGTACGCAGTTGCAAAGTGACTGACTAAAGCGCACAACTGCCGTTCGATTGTAAGGTCAGATTGACCGCATCGCGATGAAACGTACCACGCCCTCGTAACACATCCCGTGATATCCCTGCTCACACCCCTTCTCATCCCATTATTCCCCTCTGGGTGCGAGCGGCGAAGGTCGAGATACGCGTGTTCTTGAATTGTTAGTAGGGCATAAATCTTGCGCCATTGATAGATTAGCGACAAGTTTCCAACTTCGTAGTCGCGCCAGAAGTGACAAACAAAGGGGCAACTTAATATTTAACCGTACGAGCACAGAATAGATAATAGTGCTTACATAGTGTGGGTGTGTCACACAAACACACTTACAAGCAATGTGTACGTCACATCAACCAGAACACTATTATCCTGGCTTGCTAAGGGAGCTGGGTGCCTTTCCCAGCTTTTCCTTTATCCTTTCCCTCTGTAGGTACACTTCTCTTGTTGTAAGCTCTCATAAGTACGGTCACAATTAAGCGTCATCTGGGTCATGAGTTAGTTATCTTAGTAATATACAATCATTTAAAGGAACCTTCTGTAAAAGCATTTTATAATGTGTTTTGATTGCAACCAGCTGTTGTGTCTGTCTATGTCTTCGCTTGTATGGTACCTATTCGGTTTCTACGGTGTTTCAAATTCTCCAATCCGTTGCCATATCTTACACGCAAACTTTTTGTAGCTGAGACATGGAGCGATTGGAAGTACCTCAGGACTGAATCATCGCAACATTATGAGGTACAAAGTGTGCTCTAACAGTGTGCCAACAAACTTACCTCTTTGAAACAAGATTTATTTCAACGTCTGTAGATGTCGGCGTAACGCGATACAATCAAAACTTCTATTGAACTTATTTATTGATTCAGGTTAAAAGACAATGAGCGATCCGTGTACGCTAGGCGAGGTTGTCTTGGGAGCAATAACCTTTTATATTAAATTAGCTGTTGCCCGCGACTCAGCCTACATAAATGTCGGTTATCGCGGCCAAATGTTTTTCTTAAGTTCCAATCTATCTGTTCAAACATCAGATTATCTACAAAAATGACGAACTTTTATAAAAAAATTCTTCTTTTTTTTGAACCCACTTTTAGCATTAAAATGTGGTTCCAGACTCGTAGCCTATATCTATTCTCGAGCTCTTATCCATTGCTGTACAAAAATCAAGGTAAGTTACGGAACTTGTCAGTTTCGCTTTTACGCCTAAACCACTGGGATTCCGTGTAAAAGCGAAACAGACAGACAGAATTACTTACATTTTTTGTAATATTAGTAGGAAGTATGATTAATCGATTTGGCGTAACGACAACATTTAGTCTGAATAATTCTATAGGTAAAAATATAATTTGTGTCGGAAGCTAATAGATACAATTTGAAATTATTCAACAGAAGAACGAATTTGATTTCATTTTCAATGACTTACGATGTCCTTTTAGCGCGAACAGTTTTACGAGTGAGCGCCTCCAGCGCTATTTATTGCCTATACTTACTAGACCCATGGCCACGACTGCCAAATTTAACGAGTTATTGTGCGTGACATAAATAAACTTATTCGTATAAAAGCTTCCTCGGTTTTGCGAGTGGTGTAAAGCTGCGTTTACACTGATTTGACTTTGAAATACTTCGATAGGAATTTCACAATGGATGCAAATATTTAAGAATGTAATTTATAATATGATAGATACCAAATATGATCATTTGAATGTTTTTAGAAAATTGGTTAAGGTGGCAAATTCAGACGCGAAATTACCTTCAAATCAAAATATGGTACTAAGTATATTCACACCACACGGTACATTTAATCCAAGCAGTATTGTCCTCATTACAACTACATGGTTACTGGGTGTTTATGTACGCAACCTTTGATTTTATTTTTACTGTAGACTTTGTTCTGTCATTATAGCGGGTTGCTTGAGTAAGTTAAGAGCACCTCTTTAATTAAGTCTAATTATATGAGTTTTTAAGTATTCACTGTACTAGTTTTCTTTCTTGTAAATTTGTAATGGAACAAGTTAGTGTTGGGGTGAGGAGGGGGGAGGATTGGGTTATCCCTGTGAGGTGTAACGGAATCCTAACTCCACTCCTGAATAGGACTACTTACTGGGACTAATAGTTTTTGATAAAAACAAAATTAAATAGAAAAATAAAACTCAATTAATACCTGATACACTATAGCCCACATTGGAAGAGGCCTAATACATCTACTATGGACTGCATCAGTTAAATGATTTTAGTAGCTATTTAATCTACCAGATTTCTTAATTCATATAAAGCATATCTTTGTGATAACAATGCCTGAGGCAATGAGATATGAAGCTGACCTAATGCCGCGTAGTGGGCTTCATTTGGCATAGCCACACCGTTAAACATTTTATATCAAAAGTACCTCAAATGCCGGACCTTCGCGAACAAATGTGAAGCCTCTTTTACACACCGTGGTATATTTTTAATATATTTCGTCCAGCCAGGGCCATGACGTGACGTCACTGGTCGGCACACAGACACTTGAGACTATTAACAAACACAAAGCAATAACACGCAAGTGCTATCGTTTAGATTAAAGGAACCAGTTATTGTTTGTTGCTATATCAGCGGTATACTTGGCGGGCTGTTGTCTCTGCTAACCCCACAGGTATATTGTCAGGTAGTGTGAAGAATTTTTAGACACCTTGACTTCTGTCTGTCACGTTATAATGTCCTTTTACTTAAATATATTTCAAACATGGGTATGTTATAATGTTCGATGTCCAGGTATTTTAGGTAAATTCCAATTAAGGAGAATATATTGGTAACGTTTGTGGTGTGGTGGCTGAACGTCATGTATCTGTCACATCCTTAACTCATAGAATATGCACTTGCTTTAAATAATAATCAGATAGTTCAAGTGTTCGTTTCTCAAGTGTACCTATGTCGTTATAGAAAGGAGTAGATCGATACGTTTGATCTACTTACGTCCTAAAGTAGAATAATCTAGCAAACAGTAATCTGAATCTAAAACGGCACAGTCCTTTAGAGGGCTTATGCATGAAAACTTATCATCTAAGCGTACTTATATGTGTACTACATCAGAAAGAAAAAAAATAAGACATATCGTAACAATATATGTCAATGTATCATAATCTAAATACATTCCATAGGATTGCATGGATAAAGCAGTGGTTTAAATGGGCACTTAAAAAATGCCACAGCAAACATTTGCTGTAAATTAAAATTTTATTTGGATAACACCATTGAGAGACTAAGTATTCTGGGATTTATAATAAAGAGAACGGGAATTAACGCAATCATAGTATAGGTACTTACATACCTTTGATTGCCTGACGTTTTGAGCAGGTTACACCGGCCGTGGTCACAGGCTGACTGGTTCAGCGGTGTTCTGGGATATGCTACATAGCACCATCTAGACAACGAATGAGCACTCCTTGGAACATGTGTACACACACGATTAACAGGAGTTTTTGAAGTGAAAACTTCTTTAGCGGCTTTGAATGGGTGTAAAATGTTAGAAAGCGTCAGGATTAGTTGACCTTTGAACCGTAACCGACGACTGACGTCATACAAGATTAGGTACAGACTATCTATTTTGCAAGTTACGATAGATAGCGTCGTACCTTAAACGGTAAGCACTTCGACTGTAAGTCCTTATAGTTTCAGATAGTATCGGGTTCAAACCACCTGGCCTTCAGGGATTTTTTGTGATTGTTTTTTCTTATTATAATTTATTACTTTAGGTGATTATTTTTTCTTTAAATTTATTTTTTTCTTTTTGTAATTTATTACTTTTTATGATTATTTTTTCTTTCTGTAATTTATTACCTTTTGTGATTATTTTTTCTTTTCATAATTTATTAATTTCTTCTGACAGAAAATTAGCAGAAAATTAGTGATAGGTTCTATGATTAGCGCTATATTATAGGTATGGTATGGTATGTTCCTTTTTATCTTTTTCTATGTATATAACGAAGAAAGAAAAAAAGAAAATGTTTTCACTTCTGCCGGCACTCCCAGAGTGCAACCCGTCTTTTTTTTAAGATATAGCCCGTCAATGTCACAATTCCCCGCCTAATGGCAAGCTTGGGTAAAGTCGAAAACCTACTCTATGTTTTTCTGTAAGTCACCAGAATTCCAGTCGCTATGAAATCTCAACTTCTGATTCTTACAGGTCGCTCTTTTGGCAATATACAGCGTTTATCGTCATTAAATATTCGTAAAATATATTTAGTCCAAAAATATAACGGCACCCAAAAATATATACCTGTTTTGGAAGATGTCTTACAAAATATAATATGTTTCATATTTTCGTAATAACTCACTTTATGTTTTCTAAATAAAAAGGTTTCATGTATAAAATATTTGTCATGTTGTTAGTGAGATATAACACACGACGCTACTTCGCCTAAGTATACCGCAAAGAACAGCAAAACAAATATATCACCATTACAAGAAAAGAAACATTTCAAAAGACGTTTACCAAATTGAGGGCTTCAGAAGGAACACATACACACGTAGCGTCTTAAATTGTTCACAAAGTAATAAATATGCCAACGCTGTGACGCAAATGAAATTCTCTAACCGAAACGAACTGTACGCGGTTTTGTACATGTCTATTATTTAATTTGTGGGTTTTTACTGTACACAGTATGCCCCACTTCTCTTACTTTCGTCGAGTTTAATGAGGGCCCGCGAGACCACTCTCGGATAATGAAATTACTTTATTTCGTTGGTGATTCTTCGATCTGTTGGTAGGAGCCTGTGCAAGGGCATAAGAAAATAAAACCCAATATATATCTTGTGGCATTCGAGAGCTCACAGCTAGTGGCTATTGCAAGAAAGCCGGCTACTTACTGCTGGCGAGAAACAATAAGGTGCAATTCCCGAGATCAGTGAGTGTTCCCAGTCGTGTTCGAAAGTAGGTTCACTCGATAGTAGCGACCATTTGCCGCCGCCCCGAGTCTCTTGACATTTCAGTACTTAGGACGTGAACTGTTCCGATGTACCTGCGGTGTAAGTTTCTTCATTACGCTTTGGTATTTCCAATACAGGTTGTGCAGACTTTCATATTGCAGTTGATCATGTTACAGTGATCTTGGGGCTAGGTACCTAAATGATAACGTCTACTTATTATTTATTTGTATTACAAACAATAAAATTTCATTTGATCGATTTGATTTGATCATGAAAAAGGTGAATGATATTTCAGTTACGTCAATTTCTCGTGAGTTATGTAGGTAAATATTTAGAACAAAAGTCGTATTGCATTTTAGTGAGTTAAAACTTGAGGATGCTGCGGACCAGGGGCAAAATTCGTGAGAATTTGCTTCAAAGAAGTAGGATTTCAAGAATAATGTAATTCGTAAAATGTTATTGTAAATTTTTCGTGAACATACTAATGATGAGTTAATGTGGTTCCCCAGATAGTCTAGGAGCTACTCATTTTACAACTTTAGCATTCCATAATACATAATATTTATAACAGCCTGGTCGAAACAAAAGACAGTTTTAAGATACCCATGTTTTTACCGATACTTTTTTTATACCATTTAGGTAACAGACAAGCACAAGGCCCACTTGTTGGAAAGTGGTTACCGTGCTCTATGGAAGTGTGCAACACCACGGGAGTCATACTCGTGCTGCCAGCCCTATTAAAACAGATAATTTCAGTGCCGTCAGTGCAGAAGACAAAGCCTGACAAGCCTTTGTACTAAAACTCGCCAACAACATGAGATTCTTCCCCAGTCGGACAGCCCAATTGGACGGAAATACCGTCGTGTTCTACCTCCTCTAAAATACTATGATCTAATATTATGAACTAATAATATGAACTAATACTATGATCGCGTTAAATCCCGTTATCATTATTGCACGCTCACTGTATAAAATACAATTTAAAATGTTTAAGCGGTAGTCTGTTTCAATTTAGTGGCAAGAGGCGTGTCCCGGTCGGTAACTCTAAACGCTCACTCGCTTGGGACATTGGTATATTGCTAAAGCCTACTTTACTTGATATCATACAAACCCAGCTTCCATAAATTCTATCTACTCGTGCTAAATTAAAAGCGGGTTCGATCCCCGCTCAGTGCAAATATTTGTATGCATGAATATGGGTATTTGCATTGATCTGGTCGTGCCTCGGAGAGCACGTTAAACCGTCAGTCCCGGTTATCATACAAACATCTATGGCAGTCGTTACGGGTAGTTGGAGCCCTCAAAAATTTAACAACTGGTCTAGCTGCAATGCTTCGATATCGCCTTTGGGTTGTGGAGGTCAGATGGCAGTCGCTTCACGGAAAATATCGAAGTTTAGCCAAATCTGCAGTTAGACTGGTAAAAAGCGGACCCCGGACTCCAAGTTGAAAAGCTTCGGATGCGACTGGGATTAACGCTAGGATGAAAAGGAAGGATGAAGAAGACTCGTGTAAAATTTCTCCCGAGTTACCTTGTGCTGTGTATCTTATTATTCTAGGTTGAAGAACCTAGCTTGAATCGTTTAGTCCTCATTTATAATTAAGTATTACAGTATTATTTTACTCACCCTGCATTTTCTCAAAGGCAGTTTTTTACTTGACTACGCCAGCCGGGGTGTAGTGTTTTTCATGCGTATGTATGTATGTAGTTTTTCATGTTTCCCTCCAGAGGCCTAATGACTAGACGAATTTTGATGACTGGGCTCAAATGAAAAGTAATCATCTCCTGAGTGGCATAGGGTACATAAAATGTCAAAAAAGTACACAGTGGATTTGAGGTGCTGAAATGTGTGTGTTGCGTATCAAAGGGAATCAGAAAGTGATTACAAATATATTTATTAGAAATATATATATGTTAACCGAAAGGTTTAAAATAAAATAAATTATTAAATAATTAAGAAACCTAACAGGTGTTTAAAAGATCGAAACAAGTTTGATAACAGGCGCCAGCCATTAATTTTCTTTTGGTTGCTATTAAACATTTAAACAGCAGTCGGGTTTCTTAATTCTTTTATTCTTTTATAACTTATTATTTAGATCCCTGCAATAGGGGGTAAGCCTATAACTATCCACCTGCTACATTTCTAATTCTATTATTGCTAATAAGTACATACATTTTCAGAGTAAAATCTAAAAGTAGTTCACATCTCACAATAATTGAAACATGATTATCTCGGGATTAATGATGGACTTAGTTTTAGACATTTGGTCTAGGTAGTTAGGTATTGAGGTGCTAAGGATGAAAATAGAACATTGAACAACTCCTATAGTAGAGCAGAATAATTTTGTATAAGGAAAATACGGGCTTGTTAAGTGAAAAGGTAGGAATCAGCATTAAAATCTTATAATGTAAATATTCTTTAGAATGAACTAATCTATTACAGGCGAGGTATCGCCTCGAATTCCAAAATAATTTGACGAGGACGATATACGCGGCGGGTCGGGTAATCATTGAGAGTGGAACAGTCGTCTCTATAGAATATATCAGTAGGAATGTACAATGTGTTGGTTGTAGTCTTGATTTTATGTTTGTTTAATAATAAGATGATAATAGTTGATTGAGTGGTGATGCGTTTCTATGATCTGATTCTTTTCCCATTATATCGACATGCTGCAGATTTCAAATTGTAAAGTGCAATGTACAAGTGCATATTTTGTATAATAGTGCCTACTATCATAATTATTAGATGGTGCTGGATCGAGCTGGATTGGAATAGATCGTTCATATAGGTATAAAGGTAACTATTTGTTAAGATCTTTCCTCTTTGTAATTTCTACGAATCATTATTGTTTCCTAACATTGAGTTCATACGTGTGGCCTCTCTAAGATTATTTCTGCAATTATTACCTCCTGCAACTCAATGTCACTTTTAAGTTTCGGTATACGCCAGGGTTCTGTCTTTGGGCATCTCAGTAACCTATCCCTCGTAAACTATTTTATCTTTGCGTGCTCAAGAACTGGTGACAATCGATAAGAACTGACCGAAAGCCGTAAAATACGGGAGATAGTCTCACATCATTGATGAGCTGGCTATCTTGTTATCTTCTAACATTAAATCTCTCTAAAACTGTACGTATCTCGCGGAAAACTTACGCTTCTAATATTTTGGATTATCTCGACGCCTTTTTTAGTAGTTCCAACCAGTATTTCTGATAGTGTAGCTGCGTAGGTACGCCTTGTTATGAATCTTGACTACTAAGCTTAACTCATATTTTTTGTGGTTACTCCAAAAATTGTTATGTACTAACTTTTAAGGTCACGCGCATGAATTATAAATATTATCTAATTGCTTGTACTTACTCAACTCGAAAATACGTATTCAAAAAGTTAGTGTTACGTCAATTGTAGTATGCCGGAGACAGTTTACTTTTTGCTGTGCCAATTTCTGTCCACTTACTGTAAGTTGTTTTTCTTGGCAGAATTCATAAGACGTATAGCCAAGGTTGGAAGTATATTTACGAATATATTGTGTATCTACAACGTTGCAACTCCTACTAAATATTAAATCAAATCAATCGTGTTGTCAATCAGAGCGTTTAGTTAGAGCACCGGGCCCAAATGCTTCTCTTACCAACAATAAAATATGTACAATCAACAGAAGACTTTTTTATTGCAAACTGCATAAAAACGTTATCGTATAGTTGATAAATACTATACACTAACGACTTTATATCCGCATAAGAGTATAGAGAGTATAGAGGGAGAATATATGAAACAACTATTTTTTTGCAAGCTTTATGTCCTTTTACTGTCACTAAAAATACCTGATAGAAAAACATTATTACAATGCTTGCGAAAAGAATCTGAGACTAGGTTAACTACGCTGCAATATTGAGTTTATTGTAATCTAATTGATTAATTGAAATTATTCAATAAATTAAACATCTACATCTCCATCAACCCATGATCTAGTGCCTTTGCACTGGATATAGATGCAAATGTTTACATTAGAGCCAAAGAAAATAAAACGAAAATATAATCATTTTATAAAAGACAATATTGCTTACATTAATTCCAGATTTTGTTATTTTCCTTGTAAATGTACGGTGTTCCGGTCTCCGCTTGTACGAATATATCTTAAGTTTTTAATAACTAGGTCTTTCTTCAAATTTGAAATCAAATAAAATTTGGCGAATTTCGTCCTGAGTGGCGCGGCTAGACTAAACGTTCAAGATGAACTAAATCATGGCGAGACCTGTTATATGGACGTTAATGGCTACGCGTCAAATAAACCATTCTGATTTATGTCAGTAGGAATAAATCTACGAGTATTACAAAAGTTTGTGTACGCAACGGTACACACAATTTTCAAACATATTCACAATAATACGAGAAGTCCTCTAGTTTTTGTGTTGGTGTATGCTGGCATTATTTCATTCGCCTAAGGCCCGTGCTCACCGAAACAAACCGTAACCGGCCCTGTAATATTTAAACATAGGTTTAAAAGGAACGATTTCTTCTTTTTCACCGCCAACTTGCACCTTTCACATTCTCGATTTACTTATCGAGCGTGTTTTACTATGAGAACTGTTTTTTTATACTACTTAGGTGGCAGACAAGCACATGGGCCCCCTGATGGAAAGTGGTTACTGTGGCCTATGGACGTGTGCTGCAACACCAGGGGCGTCACACTAGATCGCGATCCTGTTAGAACAGAGAGTTTCTATACCGTCAGTGTAGAAGATAAAGCAGGACAAGCGTTAAGTCTTCCCACTGACAGAACAAAAACTCTCCAGTGAACTCTGTCTACCCTATTCACCGCCGGAACACAACATGAGGTTATTATGGCCGCAGCATTCTGTGGGTTGGAGGTACTTTCGCAGTCGGACTGCTCAATTGGACGGAAATACCGTCGTTTCCTAAGCAATCAAAGATGGTGACAGGAAATAACGGTTATGCATATAATGTTTTGATTTGGTTCCATAAGGTAGAGCGCTTCACTAACGACATACACTCTCCAGGATTAGTACCCGAAACCGCTTGAATGCAAAGTCAACTACTTAGCCACTGAGCTACCAAAGATGATGATGATAGAGAACAAACTTATTCTAAGTTCACTTATGAGGAACTCTATGTACAGCAGCCAACTCATAAACGTCGTGTAATTCACGTAAAGACACACCTTAACAGAAGTAAGAAAAGGGTCTCTATGTGTGTTGTTAGTACGAACGTAGTGGTAAAACTTTCGACTGCTACGCAAGGGGCACAGGTTTGATACCCGCTCAGTGCAAATATTTGTATTTGCATTGGTCTGGGTGTTATGTATGTATTTACAAAAAAAAGTATCTGAGTTGGTTTAGCTGTATTCTAGATTCCAAAACACAAGCTAGTTAAGCTATGCTTACCATTTGTCTAGATAGCGTTGTGTAGAATGTTGCACATTTATACTACATCACAATATATTAAAAATACAAAATTGATATATGAAGTCTTTATTATAATATTTTACATAAAAGATTGTAAGACTGTTCTATAGGGCAGGATTCTAATGCTTCCAATACACGCACACGTATAATGTCCGGGTAACGCCGGGTGCGGCGCTAGCATTATATAGTGTTGACAAGGGGAGCCATTAACATGCCATCCGCTGTGAGCTACGGCCCACTCCCGCGCATCGTGCGTGAGTAATGGCTGTACGCCACTGAGCAACATTTCAACTACTTTTCTTGAAAATATTGTGACCTTGAGCATGTCATTGCACATTCTATGATTTAACGACTTGTGATAATATCTTGGCTTTGGGTTTCCAAATTAGTGCCTATTACGGGGTCCCATCTGGTTTTAAGCGCTGTACAAGCCAAATTAGAACACGGAACAGATTACACCAACGATAGGTACAGTGATCATTATTATTATTAAAACTCTAGTGACAATCTTTACGTACAGAGTATCAAACTGAATTTAAAAAAAAGTCATTGCGATACAGGACTTCTATGGGCAGCTATCATAATATAACTTTTTTCATCACGATACAGCTTCAGTCCAGCTGGCAATGCATCTTTACTCTATATAATTTGTGGATGCGGTGCAACGCGTACGCTTGATCATGTTTCAAATTGTGCGCTCTCAATTTTTTCTATCATTTTAAGCAAATTAATTTTTTATTTCATACTACGGCTCATTTTTTTACTCACACTTGTATTTTATGAACCCGTATTAAGCAAACTTTTAACATAGAAGATCTGTGCTTTGATGTAATTTTTTAATTTTATTTTTATATTCTGTGATTAGATAGATAGATAGATAATACTTTATTGTACACCATAAAATTGTCAGTAGAGAGAAGTAGGTAGCATGCATATATTGAATGTACAATGGGCGGTCCTATCGCTTGAAGCGATTTCTTCCAGGTAACCTTGGGATGGACAGTAATGTGATAAAACAAAATTATGGTGTAGTTATCATATATTAAACTAAACATAAGGTGTTCTAAAACAAAAAGAAGGAAGAGAGAGAAAAGTAAAAAATAAGTAGAAAATAAAATAAACCGCTATATTCAAATTCAAATTCAAATTTATTTCTTATCAAACATAATTTGTGTCGAAATCTAAATTATAATAATCCGTACATGCAAATAATGAAAATGTCAATAGTAAATTATGGAATTTATACAGACTAAGTGAATGTCATTGATTATAAACAGAGAATGTCATTGGTTAAGTCACGTTATATTATAAATATATAAATATATGTACTACATAAATAGATATGGGTATAAAATAAATAATTGGTACATACCGGTATGAAGGTTTAATAATAGATGAGCTTATAAATAGTGAGCTATATAGGTGTACCAGTGCTAAGTAGTGGTCCTTTACCATACTTTTAAAGTTATTACGGGTTTTTGACCGCCTGATGTTCAGTGGCAGTGCATTCCATAAGCGCACAGTCCTGACAGTGAATGACTTGTCTACAAAGTCAATAGAATGCATTGGCATTTTCAGCCTAAAATTCCCGGATGACCTCAGGCTGGATGTCCCGGATGTCTCATAAAGGAACTGTAAACGTTCTTTGAGATAAGAGGGAGTGGTAGGATTAAACAACACATTATATAACAATGTTAGAATATGAGCATTCCTGCGAAGCCGAATTGGGAGCCACTTGAGTTGTTTACGAAAATCTGAAACGTGATCATACTTGCGTAGACCAAATATGAATCGTATGCAAAAATTTTGAAGTCGCTCAAGTTTATCTAGTTGTTGCTCTGTGAGATCAGGATAGCTGACATCGGCGTAATCAAGACCAGGATGAAGAAGCGATTGTGCGAGCGCAGTTTTAGTGGCAATTGGAAGGAAGTTTCGGAGCCTTCGCAAAGCACCCGCTGACGCCAAAAGCTTACGACTGATTTTCTGTAACTGGATATTCCAAGAAAGTGATTTATCCATGTAGATACCCAAGTTCTTGACATTATCACTAACTGGCACGACTGCTCCGCCCATAGTAACCCGAGGAAGCTGGGTCCAATCTATTTTTGCAATCAGCTTTGGACTACCAATGACAATCAGTTGTGTCTTGGAAGAATTAAGCGACTCGGTAAAGTTTTGACATTTCAGTATGAGAGTAGATAAATTACTATTAATGAATATTAGTACCTAAATTAAATTATTAGCATTCCTCTAATCTTCCCCGATCATCTAAACAGCTATGTTATGAATTCATTTACGTCGGTAGTGTAATGGCTAGAATTCGAACCAGGAACAGTTGGCAGACAAACATACGAGCAACCTGATGGAAAGTGGCTACCGTGGCCTATGACCGTGTGCAACACCAGAGGAGTCACACTCGTGTTGCCGACCCTGTAAGAACACAAAGTGCAGGAGACAAAGCAGGACAAGCCTTTGGTCTGCCCACTGATAACATAACAGCTCTCCAGTGAGCCCTGGCTACCCTACTCACCGCCGGGAACACAACACGAGGTTATTATGACCACGGTATTCTGTAGAGCGGACGTACTTCCCCAGTCGGAATGCTTAGTTAGAACGGGAATACCGCTGTCCTACCTCCTTGTAAACTACTAGCGACTAGTACTAACCGACTAATGACGGTTCAAGCTTTTTTTTTTAAAGCTTCAAACTATGACGTTAGAAAAAGTGAGAAATTCAATACAATGAATAATTAAACGTGAACATAATTGTTTTCACTAAAGAAATGGAAACGTTCATTGTTGAACAAGCTGGGACATTCACCAAAGATTAATTTTAAAAGAATGACTGGTGCCTTCCTCTCAGAAGCAGCGGCCGCGGATCAATCTCTTTTGGTATAAATTAATGTCATCGTACATTCAATCAGCCGCCGCCCCGTCATGCTGCGAGATTAGTCTGTAATTATTTTGATTTAGTAGCCGTCTGACGTCCTGCAGATGGGTTTTACGAAAATTACATTTCAGTAAAATAGACAGTGAGCACTGTCGAAAAACAAGTGTAGGTGCGCGTCCATAAATTATGTAGAGAGAGAATACATTGCCACCTTGTGTCCAGCTGAAGCTGTATCGTTATGAAAAAAGTTATATTACGATAGTTGCCCATAGAAGTCCTGTACCGTAAGGAACATTTCATATCTTATTCGTGATGTTAGTACGTTAGTTAACTTTTCTACTATATTTAAAATTAATATTCGTTAGTTTTTCATATTTTACATGACATATTATACGACAGTGCACTAAATTTGAATAGACAAAAAGTTTTTCGCAATAAAATGAACAACGGATACGGTTTCGCAATTAAATGAATGTTATTCGTCGTAATGCAATAAAACTTTTTCAAATCAAAGCTTGCTCTTGCGAGAGAATCAAAGGCGGAGTTTAAACCCGAAAGGCGGCCATAAGACTGGTACAAAGGGGTACTTTCCATTTGCCGACTCGTTGTCTCCCCTCTAGTATTCATGGCTCCAATGGCCATCGGTCTTTTTACAGATAGGGCCGATGACCCATTGAGAATTTTATTCTTCAAAGAAACTCCAAGTGTACCTTCCCCCATAGCCGGAGCCCACACCAAATCCGTTGTCATATATTTTCACATACCTACTGTCCGCTCAATGCGAAAGCGATCTCAACCCAGCCCGCTTTATGACACCAATAAATATTTACATTACTTTCAATACAGATTTCTGAATAAAAGAGTATAAAGAAAGCTCTCAGGGGAGACTGTAACGCATGGAGGCTTTTATGTGCGCCATTAGAGCCTGTACGTGCCCCTACTGATTAATTAGCTGAAGTTCAGTTTACGAGCAAGCTCATCGTACAATGAACCGCTCGCTCACACGTCTCGCGTGCTCACTATGTGTACTGTCTTTTAGTGTGTTGAACAAACAGATGGGCAGACAACGGTATCTTTTTTAATACTTGCAACAAAACTTACTTGAAGAAGGTTACAAAAAATCTTGTATTTTGATGCCGGAGTTTGAACTACTGGGCTATTACCGCTTCGATATTAATTTGAGGAAAGCGTGCGAAGCTTATTGCTCAAGGAGTTGGTCTTACAGATCGAGAGGTCCCGGGTTTGAAACCTTGTCATAACGCTGCCGAAGTGAACCCACTCCTAACAAAGTTATAATAAATAAGTTACAGATTTTTTGAAATTTCTTTCACGTTAACATTCATAAAGATTAAACAGGATTATAACATTTAGGATCAAGTGTTTGTTGATTGAATTTTGCATAAAATTCGTTTGCACACATGTTAAAATATGTAAACTAAGTCTATTAGGTAAAATAATAGAGTAAATCATATAAAATGACTTTGAATGAATAATTTCAAGCCTACACAAAACCTGTAGGCGGTCTACGGCTACGACTTTACGAGCTACGAGTGCTACGGCTCATTCATCAGTCGAGTGTGGTCGGCTGGCAGCAGTCAGTTGGCGCACCGCGCTCGTCCTGTACGCACGGGTGCCGCGCTCTCTGCTCACGACTCCGCGAAACTTTACTCGCCTTCGGACGAAAGAGAGTATCATCCGTTTTTAGTGTGTGTTTATAGAATAACTATATTGTATGTATAGTGAATATCAGATTCGTGCTTAGGACTAGATATTTTAAGTTTTTGGAGTTGCGAGATTGACTTCTGAACTTTAAAAACTGTCAAGTAAGTATATAACATTTAAAAAGTTAGGATTTAATCTTCTTTTATCGTGAGTTCTGCTGATTGGGATCACAAACTAAAGTGTCCGACTTGCGTTCGGGATTTTTAGGTTTAAGCCTCACCCAGTACATAAACTACAACTTCTTGATTTATAACACAATTAGAATACTTGTAATATATAACTCGAGATAACTTTTTTATTGTGAATGAAGTCGCATTGTAGCATGCTTTACCTGTATGTTAAGCGCCACACGTAACAACTGTAAACAAATCTTAGAAATCAAATTTCTTTTTTATTCACTTTTAATTGTTATCCTGCAAATTTGGAAGCACATGATATCTGGATGACATTGCTTTGACATCGTCAAGCAGAGCTGATAATACTCCGGACCGGTACAGCGGAACTCTTCAACGACTTCTCAGATCTCTCGATTTGCAATTTATTTGGTACATCTTAAAGAGTTCCGTACATAACATTTGGTAACTAGTAATTTATAAGTTTTAAAGCTCAAACATTTACGCAATTTACCGGCATTTATTGCGATTAACTATGTATTAAGTTATTATTTTACCTATTCCTGATATTTCGACTTTTTAGCAGCCAAGTATAATTATTTTAGGAGGATTTGTTATAATTTACACGATAGTATGAACAATCAATGAGACGTGAATACCTCCCCGAGAGGTCGAACGTGTTTACGACGATGCCTCTCTCACAACTTACTTGGACAAAGTTTAACAGCTTAGCGTCACAACCCAGGCCTCTAAAATATATAATTTTATGCTGTTTACTACACCCTGCCAAACAAACAAGCCGGTTAAGTTCTCAATACCTTATACTATTTTATACTAACTACAAAGTGAAACATACCATTCCTAAAGGCCAGTCTTCTTATAAGAAATAAATAAATACATACATGTTTTTCCATTGTCATTTTTAAATGTTACCCTAGAAAAAAATCTGTAATGTTTTAGAGCCCGCAAAACTTTGAATTTCTCTTAAAAATAACGAAGTGGTTTTATATCGGTATGGTTCGAATTCTACTACCTGTTGGCCGAAAGTCCAACGCCTGGTTACTTCTACCGCCGGTTACTTCTTCTGTTGAACCTCACTGTTGAAAAGTCTATTAGAATCGATGTTTTAATTGCCTTCAAAAAAGGAGGTGGTTCTCAATTCGATCGGTTACTTTTTTAATATATACAAATATGCATATATGTTTAGCAAGTATTATCATACTTATATATATTTAAGCAGGCATTATATTCGCGAAAACTCAGTTATCGAGCAAACAGATAATGTTATCAGTGAGTGTAATTAAAAAAACACTTACGATAATCGTTTTCCATTTGGTCTCGTGTGTTGTGTAGATAAGGATTTTGTTAGGAAACTGTACTTGAATAGACACACTGCGATACACTGTGTCGGGCACTGGCTAAACTTGTCTGTGTAGTTTATATAACAAAGTAATCACGCACTCATTTCGCCGCTACCGGAGGCTGCCACTGTGTACGTTAGGCTTTGTATGTGTGACTTTATGTATAAGCTATTGCCACGGTTACTCGAAATTTGAAATGTCATTATTTACCTTACTGGCGTGGACCTAAATGAATCTAGGTTTATAGTATTTGGACCGGATAAACATAGTGTGGGGGCTGTGTATTATGACATAAGTGCTGGTAGAAAATAAGCACTTATGTCACTAAGATGAATGTGTGTGCGGTATGAAAGGCACTTCATCCCACGCACGCTCAAGCTGTGGAATGAACTGTCTGCTGTGGTTTTCCCAAGCGACTACAATATGGGGTTCTTCAAGAAGGGCATTAGAAGGTTTCTTTAGGGAAGGCAGCACGAGAGTAACGCCCCTGGTGTTCCTTCGTCCATAGGTCACGGTAACCACTTTCCATTAGGTGGGCTTTGTGCTTGTCTGCCACCTAAGAGGTATAAAAAAACGTATTCTTATATTTTTGTCGGGGCTTCATTCGAGGGCTATTAATAGAAATGTTATAATTCTCATTTAAGATGTTCTGAATAATCGCACAGATTCTATAAAAGTGTTCGCGAAACGCTAATTGACACGCTCCCAATCATCTAGGATTGAAAATTATAGTAGATAGAGTACCTCTAAATACACCTTCGGGAGTATAAAGGCCTGGGTATATTCTATAATGCACCTAAATACTTTGAAAATGAACTGCAATGATAGTAACTTTTAATATACAGTGAAGCTGAAGGCAAGCCCATTGATGTCTTGACTTTAAAAATAAAAGAAAATAACCCAACCATAACCTAAATTATTCGTTTTTATGTAAGCTCGTGGACTGTAAAACCAGGTTCTACGACGCGAAGGTGTTTTGCGTAGAATTCCTATTTCCATTTCATTACAAATCTTTACTGTCGGCACGAAAACATTTAATTAACCCCAGCTTCATTACTTCATAGCCTAGTGTTGCCTTATCTAAATAAAAGCAGCTAGACTGTGCCTTCATTATTCTCGTTTATTACGTTTCTGGACGAATAAGATAATAAAGAATTTCGCCACAGGAATGTAGATTTGTAATTGTTATTTTAATTAACTAAGGTATCAAACAAATGATGTACTTTGACTTTTATTTAAATTAACAACCCGTAACGTGAACGTGGCTGAAACATGCGGCCCCGAAAATTTCTTTAAAAGAGTACAATGGAGGTGAGAGGAAAAAAAATCGCGAGTTATAAAATCGATCGATGAATAGCTCGTGTTTTAAAAAAAAATAAGGGGCTTATGCAGTCTCACACATGGTGAGGTATTGAGAGACAGTAGCAGAGATAAATACAATAAAAACTCAATATTAAGATGTTAGGATTAATGGCGCCTAAATAGACTGGTTTGACATCTCCAAAGGTGTCAGGCAGGGATATGTAACTTCGCCTTGGCTATCCAACCTCTTGATGGATAGCTATATGGGTGATATGAAAGGGAGTGAGAATGGATTAAAGAGTGAAGGCCTGCAGTTTGTGCTTCCTGTACGCTGATGAACAAGTTATACTTGCATTATCGGCGGAGGAGTTGCAGAAAATGGTAAACAGCGTGAATAAGGCGTTTAAAGCGAAAGGTGTAAAAATTAATGCGAGAAACACTAAAGTTAAAGGTTTTGAGAGGAACCAAGAAGTGACTAAATACGATGTAAAGATTGAAGGGGAATGTCAGAGTTTGTGTACTTGGGGAGTTTGTTTACAAGGGATGGAAAGTACGATGGAGATATTTAAAGGAGAGTGACTGAAATGGCACGAATGGTGCACTACATTCCTTTATGAGTGGTCAGTCAGTGCCGAAAACGGCACGACTGCTGGTGCGGAATTACCCACCTTAATGAGTGGAAGTGAAACTTGGGTATGGGAAAAGAAGCATGACAGTAGAGTGACTACAGTGGAGATGCGGTCATTGCGTATGCGGTTCTTGGGTAAGGTTGGTTCTTAGAAAGAGAAATACTAAGACTCGACATAGGTATGGCCTAAAAGAAAGAGTTGTGACGAGGATTGAAAAAGATATGCTAACATGGTTTGGCCCGAAGAACGAATGAGTACGGAGTGATGACACACCAGGTATGTAAAGGGCAGACCAGCCGAAGTCGATCTCACAGTACACACATTGGCCAATTTACTAAAATTTTGAAAAAAGGGCAGTGCAGGAAGTTCTCGAAACCGGCGTGTTTGCATGAGAGGAGGAGGAGCATGTAAGGATAAATTAATTAAAAAAGTTAAAGGTGGACCCGCCATCTTTGCCTTAGGGTAATGCTTTGACCACTAAGGTACCAGACCTCACCCGAACCAGTTTAAATTTCTCCTTCTATATCTGTCTTTGAGGCGACGGTGGTAGTGTCTACCAATATTCTTACGAACTATCGGAACTAATGAATGTTTTTTAAATAATTTTTGTCTAGGTCTTTTTGCATGCCACTGTCGCCTCAAAGACACATATAGACGGAGAAATATCAATTGTTTCTGGCGAGGTCTGGTAGCTTAGTGGTCAAAGCATTGCCCCAAGGCAAAGATCGCGGGTTCAAACCCCGCCTAGAACTTTTCATTTTTAAACGATTTTAATATTTAGCATGCAAAATGGTTAAAAATTTCATTCTAAATGTAAGAATAAAGTCAAATGGCGTGCGTTGTCTCTGCCTACCCCGGAGAGCAATAGGCATGAGCGTATGCATGTATTAAGATGGGCCTCTCCCAGCCAAGCCGACCAGTTAGTTCTAGATGAAGTATGATTTCAACGCTATGAAAAATGACAGGTCATTTATTAAAGCCTGATTGGAAAAATGAATGGCTATAAGTGTCCCTCGCTGGCCAGGTTGAAGTGACAGGGGGGGGGGGGAGTCGTGATGTGTTTTATAACTAATCCCCTCCTCACACTCTAACAAATGAGTATGTTATGTTAGGACTAATGTTATTTTTTTACATATACTACGGAATCGATATCGTCAATTGAGGTCAGATGAAAATCGCTTCACGTTGAAGTTCACCCGCATCACAGTTTGACTGAGTGGGGAAAATATTCTGAAACTGATGATGACAATCAGTTACAGTATAAAGAAATCTGGGTCGAATATCAGGCAGCTCGTAAAAGCTAAGATTCCATCAAACCCCTAAACGTACCTATTATAAAACTCTATCACAAAATAGCCTGTGTCAATGAGCTACCAGCTATATTATTATACTCCGCAAGTGTCTGTTATCTACGCTCCAGTAATGAATGGCCGCCGCCACATAGCGCCACGGCGCGGGGACTTTCCACGTGATTCAACCACCACGTGACACACATGTGATCAAACAACCCCCACGGCGGAGAGGGAAGGAGGTCAAGTAAAGCCACAGCCATTACAGAACCGTTTGAACACTCTCATCGTGATTAGATGTTAAGCGGGTGTAATTAAATGAATTTAGTCGGAGATTACAGTTTGCAAAAGTTGGTTGAGCGTCAAATTTGATTGTAGTGGATTAGGAAGGTTACGTTGTAATAGTTTTACGAGTATTTAAATATTCCCCGTGATTTGTGACTGTGTGTTTTGGGAATTCAATCATGTAAGGTCAATGAACTGTGAAAAGTTCATAACAAAATGTGTTCAAAATGCTTTTTAAGCAAGCATTTTTTGGAACAGTCAATGCTGCTTAACAAAAGTGAACGTTCCAATATTTATCAATATCTAGCTATCTAGATATTATAGATACATATTTGATAAACTATAACCAATTTTGTAGAGTGCCTCGGAAACAATGTATAAATTATTTTGAGAGCGATCTTGTGTAGCAAAGCACTTCTTCAAATTCCACTTTGAGCGAGAATTCGCTGTGCCCTACCCTTGGGTAAGCACTTGTCCACACAGCTGTGAGTTCTAGCAAGTATTTAGCTGCTATGTACAAAAGTACTAGATGAGACTTCAAGTGTGGAAACAGCCTGATTCTCGGTCAGAAGTGAAGTCAGCCAAACTAAGATTTTATTTGTGTAAATTTATGTGACAATGAGCATTATACTATTATATTTGAATGTATGTTATACTAGAGGGTCGCCGTCTGTGTCTACCAAAAAGGTGGTAGCCCTGCAGAATGCCTTACCTGGTATTTCACAAATTCGAAGAAAGGCAGTAATACTGCGATTCAGCAGGGAAACTTAAAATCTTTTCTATGATATTGATATATACAATCTTTTTCTTCTTCTCTGAAACCTTTTTTCGGTGTCCCGAATATCTGACACAAAACAGGACAATCTCAGAAGCCTGAAGGGATTGAATAAAAAACATTTTTTAAATTTCGACCGATGGCTTCCACGTTAAACAAACATACTCAACCCCTGTATATTATTAGAATGGATAACCAATTTGTACGCCAGTGATTTAGAATAATGAAAACATACGAGAGCTGTTTATACCTAAAGTGTAAAAGGATGTACCAACTTATTGAATATTTTGAATAACATTACGATAAAGTCTAGCGCGTATTTGGAGAGGCGGGGCTCTCCCGAGCGTGTCACTCAATGATTATGCATTGAAAATATGGTTAAAAGCTGCTTATATTACCATATAAACGACATCTTCATATCATTCTTTACGCTTTTCTGTTGTACGTATGTACAGTAAGCTGCAAAAGTGCATGGATAGCTTAAGATCGATAATCCTATGAACTTTCAAACCTCAGTTTATAAAAAATAAACTAGATGGCGCCGGTGGTTTTATGTATTACATTTTTACGACATTAATACGGTTGTTATTATTATGCTAACTACCGTTTCATTGTTAATAGTAATATTGTATACCTACCTCCGCAAATATATTTGTCATCTTAATAAAAAAGTAGATAGGTTTATTTTGGACCAGTGTATTATATTCGTAACTTGTGGCGGTAGTGCACGCGACTGCTACGCACGGGGCGCGGGTTCGATCCCCGCTCAGTGCAAAAAAGTTGTATGCATGAATATGGCTGTTTGCACTGGTCTGGTCGTGCGTCGGAGAGCACGTTAAGTCGTCGGTCCCGGTTGTCATACAAACATCTATGGCAGTCGTTACGGGTAATTGGAGCGCTCAAAAGTCCAACCAGTCTAACTTGAACTTCGATATCGCCATTGGTCATTGGACCATTGGTTGTGGAGGTCATATGGCAGTCGCTTCACGGAAAATATCGAAGTTAAGCCGCATCACAGTTAGACTGGAAAGTTGGCCCTTAACTGAGTTGGGAAAAAGGTTCAGAGAATGATGATTATATTCGTAACTTAGAAATCATACAACAATTTAATCAAAAATATTTATTTCTTATTTATAAACGCTTTATTCTTACTTTCATACGTTTACACAGTTTTTCCATATAGTATATTATAATCCGCACTCTGAATGATGATCCGTATGACAGTTCGTTAGCGCTTAACATTGTACTGACGTCCTATCACATCAAATCCTTTAGTGGTCCATTAAAAAGACGAAAAAATCATAATTGTGTACAATTGTAAATAATAAAAATGAATATTAAGAAATTATTACGTAATGTTCGGAAATAATAGAAAAAAACTCAATGCAAATGTACATGGTACGTGCTGCAAAAGTTACGTCGTCAAGCTGTTATCGACTAAGAAGGGACACATCGATAAACAAAATATCGATAATTTGTTGGAAATATAAAACAAATGCTTTGAGTTTGTATTTTATTTATATCAATCTGAATCTGATACAGGGTCAATCGGATCTTCAAAATCTGAGTCTGAACTGCAGCTATCCGTGACGTTTATTATTAACGGTTGGTCAATGATATTGTCGTATTGTACATCTCGATCCCAGTCAGTGTAATCCATAATTGCCAGCTAATTATGAATTCTTTAAAATTCAATTCAAAAAGAATTTTAAATTCTTTAAATTATGCAATTTGAATGAAAATTAAAGTATAGTAAAATAAAATATAATAAGGCTGTTACTTTTTTATCTAGTGTTTTATGTCCATCAATGCGCGTAGTCTTTTTTTCAAAATAAATAAATATTGCTTATTATGTTGAATGACCTGGCTGAATGACATGATATTTGCCTGAAAAAACAGTATTTTATCGAAATTGTTTCGCATAACTAATACAACTGTCAGTTGAAACGTCATAGGGATCATCATTCGGCGTGCGGAGTATAATAATTTGTATTTCTTTGTGGTAGTATAATATTAATATTTTTTATTGAGGACATAGCTTAAGTTTTCGTTTCCGATATCAGAAAGAAGATTGAAGCTTTTGTAAACTCAATAAAAATAAACTGGAGACCGAAATACTATAAAACGTTAGTTAGGTTTCCTGTGATGTAATTTGATATAGCAAGTTTAACTTGACTACACAAATAATATAAACAAAAGTAAATCTAGCTACTAAAAAAGTGAAGCCTGAAATATATTTTTTTCAACTGCGTCGTTTTCAATGAAACATTGTTATTTAAGTAAACACTGATCAATGAATTATTATTACTCACGCAATACAAACATATTAAAAGTTCAACTTATAATAAATTGTATAACAATTTACTATTCATAGAATATCACATTTCGGTCAGCACTTATAAAATACTTCCACTAAATAAACTAAACAATTATGTTAATACTTCGTGTAACCACCGTTCTGATCGATAACAGCTTGCATGCGGGAACGCATTGAGCTAACGAGGTTCTTACATATATCAGAACCACGGATTTTGTCCCATACTTTCAGCAATGTTTCTCTAAGGCATCTGGGGTCCGCTCGTTTTGATTTTTCCATCTTTGGACAAAAATACCCCACAAGTTTTCAATGGGATTAAAATCCGGCGATCTAGCAGGCCAGAAATGTTATCATGCCGGCCACACCACTCTTTCACACTACGCGAACGGTGTATGGGACTGCACAAATTTTATTATAGGAACTTGTTCCTCAGGAAACACGTTTCGAACCGTGGGCAACATAGTCTCCTCCAACACATCTATATAATGGCCACTATTTGCTCGACTAGGCACTCGAATGAGTTCTCCTGGGTCAGCAGCACTCATCCATCCCCACATGTTCACTGTTATACGACCAGACTCCATATTGGGCACTACGTGATCTCTGCTGTGTCTGGTATTGTCACGACGCCATAAATTTAAACGCCCATGTTGACTCGACTTAAAGGTTTTTTCATCAGTATAGATGACGTTACTCCAGTCGTAATTGGAGTACTCCAACGCGAACTCAAGTCTGGCTCTTTTATGGCTGTCCGTCAGTAATGGTTTTACAGCATGCCTCCTAAAATGCAAACCTTCACTGTGCAAGACGCGACGAACAGTATTCACACTTGTGTCAAACAAACCGCCGTAATGCTTTGTCGGCATAAATTCATTTTCCTCGTAGTCCCTTCTCATTGCATGCCTTTGCGTTGTGTCTATTAATTGTGGTCTGCCACTTCTTTGACGTTGTTTCAAAGAACCCTCTTCTTCGAATTGTCGCACGCATAAGACCACTGTTTTTCGCTATAACAAAGAAATAGAAATATTAAAATAACAATTGAAGTAGCTTTTACCTTGAAATAAAACAATAGGATTATTTATATAGACTTTATATAACAGGACACACTTACGTTTATACCAATCTCTCGTGCTATTTCAGACATCTTTTTGCCTTGATCATGCAGAGCAATTATTTTTGCTCTTGTCGTCATGTCAATATTGCATCGCGTACTCATTGCAGTTAAAATTATTCGGTTAACTCAGCTCAAGGATAATAGAAATAGGAATGATGTTAGCGAACGAACAAACTAGCAAGTCACTAAGTTTAAGCAGGTATTAAATAAACTGAACTACCCACGTAGTTCATTTAATTATAAATTAAGTTCACTCTCTAAGATTAAAACATTAAGTTAAACTACAAAAATCTAGTAATATCCATTTCAACGCATGAGTCATGTGCAATGTTAGCCAATTGATGTTTCTATTCGATATATTACGTGAAACTAAGTTTTAGAGTTTCGAGTTCGAACCCTGCCGAGACCACTGTGTTTTTGTAATTATATTATGTTGATTAATTTGTGTTTGTATAAATTAATGTATTGAAAACATTGATAATACTTATACAAAAAGAAGTGAAAATGATGTTTTATAAATAATAAACTACTTTGATAGTTTTTTACATTTCAAAAGTAGCGCGGCGCCATCTAGTGAGAATATTTATGAACCATTTTACTTCGTCAATAGATGGCGTTGAATACAAAACAAACGATTTAGTATTTGTAATGGCCATGCACTTTTGCAGCTTGCTGTACATAGGTGTACACTTGCGTACATATATTATAAGCATACGCCAATCAAATGTTTACGCGTTCCTCACTTCTGTTTTGTCTTATGCTAAAGATTCTACAGTAAATTTTGCTTAGAAAATCCTTCTTGAGTTAAATTATTATTGATGTAGTTTTGTACAACTGCAATTCTACGCATTATCACTCAATAGTGTCCGGAATACGGCAGTGGTGACCATAATCGGTAAAATGGGGGTTTTCACCTCTTCCTAACCCTCGGGGATAAAGGCCTGATTATATATTGTATGTATTATCATTTACGTACACAGATGCCTAAATATCATATCTTCCTACACATACACAGAAGTTATGGTAGTGCACCATAACTTTCTCTCACTAAACTCTACGCTGACCAACCGGTTGTAGATGCACCTAACTCACTCTTTTTCAGAATATCATCAATTTGATCGAGTTTCCAGGTTCATCCCTACTAACGTATCTTCTCATGTATCACGCTGCAAGTCTGTAGTTACTTTGTTGTCCCAATAAAATATGGTTACCGTCCAGGTCCCTAGTGCGCGGTGCGCCTAACGCAATAACACCGCATGTATGGTGTATAGTGCGGCGTCGCATTAATACCGGCGATGAGCCGCGCGCCTCGGGGAGATGCAGCGGCACACAGTAACAACTCACTGGTATTATCATCTCGTAGTTATTAGTAAGTAAATTGTACTACTATCGATAGTGTCAAGGGGTGAGGATGAATAGATGTATACTATTTATATTTATAACCTTTGGACTCTGTAGATGGCGTTATTCAGGCCCACCGCAAGCGGGCGTGCAAGGCGTGCAGCACAGGCGGGTGGCACGTGCAGGGGGGTGGTATTGCCGTCCCCAGGACTTCTAAACTTCTCTGGAATTGCCGCCCCCTAATCGACAAATCTGCCCTAGATTTGCCGCCCCCTGAACGTCAAATCGTCCATAGATTTCCCACGACCCTGCACGTAAAAACTTTCCTACATTCGCCACCGTCTGGACGTCAAATCTTCACGTCAAATCTTCCCTAGATTAACTGAATGAACATCATGAAATATTCAAAATAATTGTCATAAAACACCTATAAGTACTATTTTCGTACTTGTAGGTGTATATTATGTTAAATCGCTATATTATATGGTTAGTATTATCATTTTTAATATCGGTATCCATTACAAAATGCAAGCCAAGATACTGTAGGGATGAATTGAACTGCTACGTCGTCATCAGGAGAGCACTTCTTGGGTCTACCCCTTCTTGCAGGGGCACAATTACCAGACATTTGTTACCCACGTAGCTTGGTGAATTCCGCAAAAAATGACTGCACCAATGAAGGCTCTCCGCTCTATCTATGATGTCACGGACATGTTGACGGCTGCGGATGTGGGAGGTCCACCGAAGTATTCTCATATCCGTGACTCGTAGAACTGTCCCTTCAATCTTCCGGGCATTTTAGGTTCACAAATGACATTTGTCAGCTGTGCCGGTGGAATATTCGTACAATAGAGGCGGCATAATCAGTATTGTACGCGGGCGTCCAAATATCTAGCGGCATGCCTGGCGTAATCATGGAGACTTTTTATACAAGTTTCAGGCTCCAACAGTAATATGTTGCCTGGGTTAGGAATTATATCTGAGCCCTTAAATACAAAAGCCAAACTCATTATCTATACATCTATACATATAAATAAAATTGGGGTGTCTGTGAGTGTGTAATATTGAAATAACCGTTTTTTTTCCAAATGCATATGAATATGATACGGTACACACACCAAAATAACATTTATTTTCAATTTTTGTCTATCTATCTGTTTTGACGGGACTTTTATTGGCAGGTAGCTGATGTTATAAGGAGTAACTTAGGCTACTTTTATGTTAGAAAAATAGCGTGGAACTTGTAAAGTGAGTTTTTAATATATAAAGATAGTTGAACGTAATTATTTGTTTCCTCTCAAATAATAGCAACCTGGCCTTGTTAACATGAAAGAAAAAGTAAAAAAGATCAAAGAAAATTTCGTTTGTGTCACGCACCATAAATATTGATAAGACTTACTCTACAAACAAGCCTCAGTGCGAACAGTGAGAAACGAACTCACACTATTTATTATTCGCATCAACAATTGAATAATATTTTTACGTAATGAAGCTACAAAGACACACGATCCTTTCATTGTACATCATAATATTTTCTTGAAGATACATGATATTGGACTTCCGGTTCCGGTGTTGTGTCGTAAATACGTACGTCAAGTGAGCTCCGCAATAAATCACAAAATTCTATTGCAAAAGTCTTCAAAAGTGTGTTTCAAGCATAAATCCTCCAACTATATCGAAGAAAAACACAATCACAGCACGGGCACAGCGTGGAATATGTAATTAGTGCGAAAACATTACAAAAATAACATCTGCTAAAACAACATATAAATTAAAGTTACGATTCTGGGGGTACTTGAAGAAACACACTGAATGCAGATATCTGACAGCAACAGAAAAATACCCACAAGAGAAAAAAAAGAAAAAAGTGACACTGATAGACGATTAGTTGCCAGTGTTGCTACTAATAATAATAAAATCACCATTTTTTTGTTTATTTTTTTTTAATTGCCATAAAAAATAATTTAACAAAAATGGATAAGAATATGGAATTGTTACTTTCCAAATTGGACGAGAAACTACACCAACAATCTTTGCTCATTACGAGGTCAGTAACCCAAAACGTAATGGAGGCATTGGATGAAAGAATGAAAATAATTATAGAAGAAAACAATGACCTCAAAAACAGAATAGCTGAACTTGAGCAAAAACTCAACACAATATCCAATGAGAAACGGAAAAATAATCTGATATTTTTTGGATTAAAAGAAATGGGAAAAACAGAAGGTGAGCTTGTGGATTACATTAAGGATACTATAACAGATATGGGAGTCTATTTCGACAGTCACGAAATTAACAAGGTGTACAGAATTGGGAAATGGAATTCAAGCAAAAACCGGCCGGTGGTTGTTACCATCACTACCATGTGGAAAAAACACATTATACTCAAAAATAAATCTAAACTTCCACAAGGCATCTACATCAAAGAGGACTATTCGAAAGAAGTATTAGAAAAACGGAAGCAACTACAGGCACAAGTTGAAGAGGAAAAAAGAAAAGGAAACATAGCATTCTTAGTACAGGATAAATTAGTGGTAAAAAGACCAAAAGAAGACAACAGGGAAAATAGGAAACGAAAAGGGTCGAGATCCCCTAATACATCATTGCAGAAAAAGAAAACCCAGACGCCTAAAAATGCAGAACAACCACCTCCACCCATGGAGCTGCCAGCCTCTTCCCCTTCCAGAGCAACCTTAAAACCAAATTTATTGCACTACATAGATCGCAAAAGGTCAGCATCCATATCGGATCTTCCAAAAAACTAGTAAAGATCACCGACACTTGGAACCAAACTAAAGAAAACATCTCAACATCACCTACACCAACTTTTAGAGAAATCACCCCAAGCCGGCCGGTCACCGTGGGGAAAGAAGACCACTACCCTCCCAATGAAAAGCTCCAACCGCAAACACAAGTACTTCTTAAAGAAACTCACCAAAATGAACACATGATATACATTGCAACACTTAATACTCTGACTCTAAGGACCAATGAAAGCCTTACTGAACTGACCCTGGCACTAACAAACATAAACTGGACAATAGTAGGCTTGAGCGAAATTCGACGACTAGGCGAGAGTATAGAGAATCATGGTAATTATATATTCTACTATAAAGGAGAAACGCCGGGCCAATATGGCACAGGGTTTTTATTGAAGTCAGAACTGGGACCTTACATTGAAGAGTTTATTGGCATATCCGAACGCATTGTAATACTAAACATAAAGTTGCCACCCAATAACGAATTATGGTCAATTGTACAAATATATTCTCCAACTGAACTATCCAGCAATACAGAAATCGACATCTTTTACTCCATGCTAACAGAGGCTATTAAAAATCACACGCACAGTAACTTGATTGTGATGGGCGATTTCAACGCAAGAATTGGAAGCAGAGACACGGGAGAGGACATGATACTAGGCCCATACTGTTCTGGCAGAAGAACAAGAAACGGTGGAAAACTCATTCAATTGGCATACGAACACAACTTGAGGATACTCAACACTTTCTACAAACAACGAGAAAACAACAGGTGGACTTGGGTATCTCCAGATAATCAACACAAGAATGAGATAGACTATATTCTTACTAATAAAACGAAAGAGTTTCAAGACTACAGAGTTATAAATAGCTTGAACTTCAACACCAATCACAGAATGGTCAGAGTAAAAATAAAACCTAACATATGCAAGAAATATAGACCCTTCATAAAACCAACCAACATTACATTTGAAAAGACGGATAATTTAAAAGGAAAACTCGAAAAATTCGTAAAAAACACAAATAAACTAAATATACAGCAGAAATATAATGAGTTCGAAAGGCTCTTACTTACTAAAGAACCAAACAATCCTGGAAATAGAACAAACAAGGTGGAGTGGCTCACAGACCAAACCAAAGAACTTTTGAAACTCAGAGCTGAACTTATATGTAAACCTGGAAAATCAAAAATAGATAGAATGAAAATAACTGAAATAAGTAAGGAAATCAAATCTAATATGAGAAAAGATCGCAAAAGACACAGACTAGCATTGCTGGAAAAGTGCATTCAGAAAACAGGAGGTACAAAGAAAGCGGCCAAAAAACTGATGGAGAAAGTAGACTGGATACCCAACATTTCTGACAAAAAATGCCAACAAGTAACCAGACGGCCAGAGATAATCTCTATAGCTACAAATTTTTTTCAAGATCTCTATACAAAGAAAAATCTCAACCAACCTATAGATCTGACAGGAGGAAATGACGTACCTGAAATAATACCTGCAGAGGTGGAGAAAGCCTTGAAAACCCAAAAAAGAGATAAGGCACCTAGCTCAGACGGTATAAATAATGAATTCCTCTTAGAAAACATAGAGCACCTTGTACCAACTCTCACCTATTTATACAACGAAGTATTGCAAAGCGAAACAATACCTGATCAGTGGACAATGTCAACCATCATACTATTGCACAAGAAAGGAAACAAAAATGACATTAACAATTATAGGCCTATAAGTCTAATGTCAAATATATATAAGGTTTTCGCTAAGATTATTCTGAACAGGATAACCAAGACATTAGATGATAGCCAACCGAGAGAGCAAGCAGGGTTCAGGAGTGGCTATTCAACTCTGGACCACATATATGTTGTAAAACAGCTATTTGAAAAAGGTAATGAATTTAAGTTCTACTGTTGCTTCGTAGATTATAGTAAAGCCTTTGACTCACTAGAACATGAAAATATTTGGCGAGCGCTCTTTAATCAGGGAATCGAACATAAATATATAAGAATCCTTAAAAATGTCTATGAAAACAGTACAGCAAAAATCAAACTTGAGAAAGAAGGAAATGAAATAAAAATAGGAAGAGGAGTACGCCAGGGAGACCCTTTATCAGCTAAACTTTTCACAGCAGTCTTGGAGGAGGTATTTCGTCAATTGGATTGGGATAACAGGGGATTATCTATTAATGGCGAGAATTTGTCGCATTTGAGATTCGCTGATGACATAATAATTATTTCATCGTCGAAAGAAGGTTTACAAATTATGTTAAAAGAACTAGATGAAGAAAGTCGAAAAGTAGGTCTCAGTATGAATGCCCAGAAAACCAAAGTCATGACAAACGGAATGCAGGAACCAATCTATCTCAATAATAATGTAATTGAATGTGTAAACGAATACTTGTATCTTGGCCAAATAATCTCACCCCAAGACTTGACCTCAAAAGAAATAGACAGACGTATTGGTAATGCATGGAAACGGTACTGGAGCCTAAAAGAGATTATGAAAAACAAAGAGATGAGTATGACCATTAAGAGGAAACTTTTTGAAATCTGTATTGTACCTGTACTCACATATGGCTGCCAAACCTGGGCTACTAACAAACATCACATCAAGAAACTCGAAACTTGCCAGAATGCTATGGAGAGGAGCATGATGGGAAAAAGATTATGTGACAGAATTAGAACTACAACAATAAAGAAACATACAAGAACCAAGGACGTTACAGTAACAGTGAGAATGCTCAAATGGAAATGGGCAGGCCATACAATAAGAGGGAAAGAAAAATGGTCCAGGTTAATAATGTCCTGGTTCACAGGGAACAGGAAGAGAAAAAGAGGTAGGCCACTGAGACGGTGGTCTGATGATCTGAAAAATGTAGCAGGAGTACAATGGTCTACAATAGCTCAGGATAGAGAGAAATGGAAAGAATTGGGGGAGGCCTTTGCCTATAAAAGGCACACAGACGGAGCGTTGAAGAAATAACAATTAAACAAATTAACAATAGTACCATGTAATTAACAAAAAAAAAAACCGATGAAATGTGTAATTGTTATTATGAATCTGTAAATTATTATTGTAAAATAATGTGATGTCTGAAATAAAGGCTATTATTATTATTATTATTATTACATGATATTACACAGATCATTATTATGTTCCACTCTGCAGTGGGAATTTTTTTGATTTTTTTATAGCACTGAGTTAGCAGACAAGCTGACAGTCACTGAGTTGGCAACCTGATGGAAAGTGGTTACCGTGGCATATGCACAAGTGCAACACTCATGCTGCCGACCCTGTAAACACAGAGAGTTTCTGTGCCATCAGTGTATCCTCCAGTAAGCTCTGGCTACCCTACTCACCGCCGGAAATACAGCACGAGGTTATTATGGTCGTGGTATTCTGTGGAGCGGAGGCACTTCCCCAGTCGGACTGCTCATTTGGACGGAAATACCGTCGTGTCCAACACTTTGCAGTCTAATAAAGTCTGTGTTCATATTTCTTTTGTCTTTTATTATAATTATCACAATTATCACTTAGAAATTAGAGTGAATGATATGAAGATGTAGTCGTTGCGTAGTATTCCGATGGGTCCTATGTACATGGGCCAAACTAACGATTTGGCCATTTAAAAAAAAAATAGCATTTATTGTCACATAGAATTACATCTACATCTACACTACTATTATAAAGAGAAAAGATTTGTATTTTTGTATGTATGTTTGTATTGAATAAACTCAAAAACTAATGCGCCGATTGAGTAATGAATAAACTCAAAAATTAATCCGCTGATTTAAAAAAAAATCCTTTACCAATGGAAAGCTACATTCACCCTGAGTAACATAGGGTATATTGGATTTCCACGGGAACGCTTTTACCACACGTGCAAAGCCGGGGCGGATCGCTAGTAGGTTATATAACAGAAATTCTATGGGTTATATACAGGAAGGTTCAATAGTTACTAGTATGGATCTATATTTTTATTTGATTATGAATGCCTGTTGTTACCCAAACTAGGCGGTTGCCGATTTCTTGGGGAGCAGCGTTTTGATGTGAGGTCAATAGTTTTTTCATAACAAAAACTGATTTTAGTCCGCTGACACGCGTTACAGGTGCCAGCGCACACCACACTAGCATAGCAGTAAGCACAGGAGAGCTTGATTCGATGTTATTACAATCTACGTTTGCTAAGCTACCAAATAAATAAGTAACAAAAACTTTTGACTGTGAGTTTTTTATTTAATTATATAAAAAGACACATCAAAAAAGTCTAAGCAGCATGTACTAATTTAATTTTTTGAATGGTTCTTCACATTATAATGTAGTATTTTATTTTTAAAATTATTACAAAATGAAATTTCAAAAGAAAATGAATTTATTGTGAAAGAATAGGATGATTTAATACAAAGTATGGCCTCCTCTGCTATTCAGAACTTGTCGGCAACGATTATTCATTGAATTAATGAGACTGTTTATGTCATCTTGCGGTATTCGCTCTCAATGGAATTGTAGATATATAGATAGATAACTCTTTATTGTACACCAACATTAAATTACAAGAGACAGTAGTACGGATTACAGCAGCTATTGTTAAATGCACAATGGGCGGCCTTATCGCTAAATGCGATCTCTTCCAGGCAACCGAAATCGAATTGTAGTAAATCCTTCAGCTGTTGGGTTGTTGTCACTCTGTCCAAGTCCTTCAAAACACGTCTCTGGAGCATGTCCCATACGTGCTCGATGGGGTTGAGGTCTGGCGATTGTGTAGGGCCAGGGCAATACCCGGATGTTCTCCGTTGCCAAGTATTCACTGGTTCGCCGAGCTGTATGTGAACGCGCATTGTCATGCATTGACGTTAAATCGGAGCCAAAGGTTTGTGCAAATGGATGGACATAAGGTCTGAGAATATCCTCAACGTAATTTTCAACGTTCATGTTTCCATTAACAAAAACGAGCTCAGTTCGCCTGTTTTTCATAATACCCGCCCACACTATACCATATGGATGAACTTTCTGAACGCACCTGAGCCTTTCAGTATTTGAGCCGACGACGGTACACTCGCACCCTTCTTGTATCAGGCCTAAACCCGAATCGCAACTCATTGGAAAACGTAATTTTATCCCATTGTTCCTGGGTCCATGTTATGCGTTCTCTGCATCAGTCGATTTCGCACAGTTTGGGGACTTACATCAACACCACTTGAATTTTGTAGCCTCAAATTTATCTCCCGAACGGTTAACATCGGCTGTCGTCTTGCAGTCAGTTGTATGTACCGGTCTTGCCGAGTGGTTGTACTCCTTTAACGGCCTGGATGCTGTTCAGCGGGTTCCCCTGTATTATTGTACGTACGTACGTAAAGAATATCTAACGATTCAATTTTGTCGCTAACTTTATTTAAATAGTTGGTAAAATTATAAAATCAAGACTAAACGTAGCAATTAAAACGCACTTAAATTCAAACAAATTTGCAGTCATTTGAATTTTATGAAAAAACAAAACATAATCGAATTTTTTTTTAACAACCAGCTAGTATGTCTTCAATACCTACGCACTTTGAGTGAAAGTGAAAAGTAAAAATGTAAAATAATCAAAATAAATAAATTAAGTAGTATACTACTCCCTCTTCCCCACATTCAAAAAGTATGAAAGTTTTTGCGTAAACGTACAAGAGATTTGAATTCGAGAAATCGAATGTTACTAGAGACAGAATTATCGAAATACGTATTGCCTAGAATATATCTATGAGCATAGGGCTTCGGCTTGGGTCGAATGTGCTAATAAAAGAACCAAGCTAACCTTACCTATACGTTGCGTACATCTGCTGTTTGACGCCTCTCATAATAGGGAGGATAGACGGCAGTGCTTCTCATAAAAGCAGTACAATAAGTCATCAGCACGAACATTTCTAAAGAAAATAAAACTATTGCCATTTCTATTCCTCGGGTGTATGACCAGGTTCCCTGATCCCTTTAAGAACAATAACACATAATGAAATACATAATCAATTTTCATGCCATCCATTGTTTTACGCTTTATTAGAAAAAAGATGAAATCTGTCCCGTGACTCCGTGTCTACCAGCGACTCAGTGACGTCGAGTGAATGTGACAACTCGCTAATGGTCACAGTCCAGCCCTTGTTTAGTCCTCGTACAAATTATTGTCCGCCCTGTCCAATTATCTCGTGACAGGTGGAGAGACTGCCACATACACTTCCAAGGAATGGTCACTAATTTGATGGTACACATCGTTTTTGTCAGTGCTAATAAGTTAATGATTTGCTCATAAACTAATAATTTAGGCTGGAAAAGTGGACCGCAGACTCCGAGGTGAAAGCTTTGAATGTGACCGGGATTAGCCCTAGGATGAAGAGGAAGAAGAGTTATGCTTTTTTCTGAGGTTATGTTACTGAACTCATCCTATTAATAATTGATTGATTGCAGGATTGCACTCGCATTTACGTGTACATACATGTAATAAACAGAGAGACGAGCGCATGTCAGCTCGCCGTTACACAGTGGGCGTCTAATTACCGACGCATCCCTTCACGAGGGGTGCCGGGGGCGGAGGTATACTCCGACGTAGATATTAGCTTGTGTAAACTTTGTTGCGTGCAAATAAGTTATATAGGTTGCATTTTATTGACATTATTTACTTTCTTGACATAATATGTTCCTTGGAGTCTTTATGGGGTTTACGTGAGGTTTCTTTGATTTTACTGATGCGAAAGAGAGGGTCGCTCAATGCTGATCTGCTCAATGATTGAGCCTGATACAGTTTCTAACTTCTTCAGTCTTCCTACTGAAGAATGCTCAATGCCCCGCGCGCGGCCAACCGTGTAAACACGTACCACGTAGCTCTGTACTTTATAAAACTAAAACTGGAGTAAAAAGTTTGCGATCAATCTATAAACATATACCATTGTGTAGATAGTGGCAAGAGCTTTGCGGTGTTTTAAACGGTTCTTCGTTCGAACAAGTGCCACAGAAGTTATTAACAATTTTATCGGCATCAACTGCAAATTATTTGATACGATTTGTAACGGTCGTAAGTGAAGCTTGCGCTTGGCAGTACGTCGTGTTGTCGCAAAGCACGATCGGTTTTTTTTTTTTTTTTTTTTTTTACGTGCGGGAAATCCCCACGGATACCCGCCCCTCCGGAGCCGGAGGGGTGGGTTATGTCGGACTCGAACCGACTAAACCGCACGCCGTCTGTGGGTCGTGGTGCTAGGCCGAAGGTGAGGTTGTCTTGCGACATATCCCTCGCACCCCGGCTGACCCAGGGCCATCCCTTTCGGTCTGGCCCTCCTCGGGAGGTGGGGACCACGCCGTCCCTGACTCAACCCCGGTGTGGGGAGGCGCGCATCGTCCTACGATGCGCGCCGCCGCCGTGGCCTGCTTCTGCTAGGGTGACGGGTGGCTCCACCCGTCACCCTCAGGCCCGCGCTCATGGGGGGCGGAGGTCTGTAAGCGCCCTCCGACGCCCGAGCCGCCTTCGGGCGCGAGCAGCGATGTCAGCGAGTCTTTCTCGCTCACCGCGCCGCGCCCGCTCTGCTGTCTCCTTCGCGAGCATGACCTGCTCGCAGAAAGAGGCGCTGGCCGCCCACGCATCCGCGCAGCGGACCATCGCCGCGAGCAGGGTGGAGAGCGTGAGCACTCTCACCCCCAGGGCCTGCACAAGCTCCCGCCTCGGCGTCTCAAACGCCGGACACTCGGTGAGCGTGTGCAGCCCCGAGTCCACGCTCGCGTCGCAGTGATGGCACTCGGGCGTTGGCTCAATACCCATCAGATGCAGATACCGCCCGAAGTAACCGTGCCCGGTTATCATCTGCGTCTGACGGTACGAGAGGCTCCCGTGTGGCCTCTCTAGCCACTCCCCCATGATGGGCCTTACCGCCGCAATGACGGCGTGCCCTGCGCGTGGTTGCCCAAGTCGTCGCTCCCACTCGGCCACCATGACCTGGTGGAGCCGGGATTTCTCGGCCCGAATGTCCTCGGGCTCGGGATCGAATCCCCGCTCCCGCGCCTCCTTTCGGAACTGGTATAGTGCCGAAAGGGCCCTCGCTTCCAGGATCCACGGTGGCGATCCGGCCAGGAGACTCGCCGCTTCGAAGGATATCGTGCGGTATCCCCTGATGGCCCTGGAGGCCATCGTCCTCTGCGCCGTACGGAGCAGAGGCAGGAATCTGGCCCCCAGGGAGTCCGCCCACACGGGGCACCCATATAGGGCCATGGACCGCACGACTCCCGCGTAGAGTCTCCTGCAGGAGGCCCCTGGGCCCTTCAAGTTGGGCAGCAGCCGACTCAGGGCATTCGCCGTGGTGACCAACTTGGGGCGCAGGCTTCGGAGATGTTGTCCGAAGTCCCATCGACCGTCAAGCACGAGCCCCAGGTATTTCAGCTGGGGCTTGATGTCGATGGGAGTGCCTCCCACTGTAAGGCTGGCTCCCGGGCCTGGCCTGCGCCGAGGACCATGAAAGAACATGGCCTCGGACTTGTGCAGAGCCACCTCGAGACCCAGCCGCCGGATCCGCTCGACGACTTGGCCAACCGCGGTCGTGGCCCTCAGGGTTGCCTCGCGGTGCGTAGCCCCGCTCACCGTCACCAGCGTGTCGTCCGCATAACACGTGACGGTGGCACCGTACGCGAAGTCACCGCGAAGCACCCAGTCGTAACCGATGTTCCACAGCAACGGCCCCAGGACCGATCCCTGTGGAACACCGCACGACATCTCACGCCTACCGACTCCGGTCGAACTCGGGTAGACGACGGCTCTCTCCGTCAGGTAAGCCCCGACTATGCGGCGGAGGTAGAGAGGCACACCGTGGTACACGAGTGCCTCCCTGATGCAACTCCAGGGCAAGGTGCTGAAGGCGTTGGAGATGTCCAAGGACACCGCCAACATCACCTCGCCCCGGGCGACCGCATCCTCCGCATCCTCCGCCAGAGTCCTCACACGCATGATGGCATCCACAGTGGAACGCCACCGGCGGAACCCAAACTGGGTATTCGCCAGGTCCGGCCCCACTCTAGAGAGATGCTCGACGAGGCGCTTGGCAATTACTCTTTCAAAGAGTTTGCCCACCTCGTCGAGCAGCACTATGGGCCGGTACCCGGACGGCTCGTCCGCCGGGCGTCCCTTCTTGCGGATGAGGACCAGCTTCCCCGTCTTCCACATCTTCGGAAACTGGCCCCGCTCCAAGCATGCGCTGAGGAACCCTCTCAGTCGGGGTTCGAGACCGTCTTCCCCTAGAGCTAGGACCCACGCGCGGCCTGGAATGCCATCGGGTCCCGGGGCGGTGTTCTTCTTGGCCCTCAGCCTTCGCACCGCCAGCTCTAGTTCTACCCAAGTGACCTCGGGCACGTCGTCGTCAATCACCGCACTGGGCGCCGTAGGCGACCGAGGCGGCGGAGCCATCTGCGGCGGAACATGTTCCGCTCGCGCCGGGAACAGGGAGTCGACCACTCCTCCGAGCAGAGCCGGCTCGAGCACCTGGGTCAGCGGAGGGGCCCGGGGGCGCAGCTTTTCTCTTACCATAAGGTAAGGCCGCCCCCATGGGTCCCGCTCCAGCGTCTCCAGGAGCTCCCGGTAACAAGCGGCCTTAGACCGCTTGATCTCCGCTCGGAGGGCATTCCGGGCCTCCCTGTACCCCTCGTGAAGCTCCGCCAGTCGGGGCTCCGAATCTGCGGTACGGCTACGCCTCCTACGGAGTCGAGCCCACCGGCGGTGCGTGATCACGCAGGCTTGACGCAGCCTCGCGATCTCCGCATTCCACCAGTAGACCCGACGCCTCGGATTATAGGCTGGAGCCCTAGGCATACCCGCATCGCAGACCCGCGTCATGGCCTCCCGGAACCAGGCCGCTTCATCGTCTATGTCGACAGGCCTGTCCGGCGCAATGGCCCAGGCCTGTACGATGGCGGCCTCCAGGAGGTCCTCCCGATTCAGTCGCCCCAACACCCAGCGCGGCTCGCGTTGGGCCGATATGACCGGCGCATCACCCGCAGGAGGGGAGACATCGAACCGAACGTATCGGTGATCCGATAGTGTCTCCACCTCCACGGCGACACGCCAGTCCCGCACGCGGAGTGACAGGGAAGCGCTCGCGAACGAAAGGTCTATGATCGACCTGCGCTCCCCCGCCACAAAGGTGCCCACATACGTGGCTTCGGCCCCGCGATTCTGGAGAACTAAGCCGAGAGAATCGGCCCAGCTCTCCAGAGCCCTGCCCCGCGCGTTTGTGCGCCGGGAACCCCAGGCCTGAGACCAGGCGTTGAAGTCCCCGAGCACAAGAACCGGACGAGGCGTACAGGCATTGACGACGTCGGTCAGCCGCTCCAGCGACCGCCGATACTGCCCGATGAGTCGGTGTGACCCCGGCGTGAGATAAACGGCCACGACCGCGATCTCCCCGACACGCGCCGCTACGATGCCATGCTCCCTTGCGATCACTACAAGGGGAGGGGCACCCGCAGCGGCGTTATGCACCAGTGCCGCCGATCCATCCAGGTCGGCCACCCAGGCGGGCCCGAGGGGCCGGTGAGTGTATGGATCGGCGACAGCGGCGACGTGTATGGACCACTGTGCCATGCTCTGGAGCAGAAGGGCCTGAGCATCGACACCGTGGCCCACGTTCGCCTGCAGGATGCGGAGCTGGGGATCCATTATGGAACCATCTCCGCATCCCGCACCGAACCGTTGGCGGAACGCCCGCCTCGCGGCAGCGGCTCCCCGCGGGTGCAGGCCTTGCTGCCAACCCTATGGTCGGCCGGCTTGCCCTCCGCCGCACACCTGAAACAGTGCGGCGGAGCTTCGCAATTGCCGGCTCTGTGACCGGGTTGGCTGCAGCGGAAGCAACGGTCTCCGACCGTCACCTCCGCCTTGCACTGCACGCCTACGTGGCCGGCCGACAGGCACCTAAAGCACCTGTCCGGCCGAGCCTGCAGGAGCCGTACCCGGACTCCCACAACGCCGCCTACCGCGAGGACCTTCTGTTCGGCAGCCTTTTGAGCTGCCGCGATGGGGCAGCCGACAACTGTTGCCCCCTGTCCGCGACGGCCGTAGCGAATCGCTCCGACCTTAACCGCCTCCAGGGGGCAACCCCCAGCCTCCGCCACGGTGGCCCGAATTTCTTCGGCCGTGATGGAGTCGTCCAGGTCCGAAATGCGCAGTTCTGCGCACTTGGTGGGCCTGGACACCCGGACGTCGGCCGCATCCAGCGTCTCCCTCAGCCTAGCCGCGATGGCATCGGCCTTGGGACCACTGGAGGCGCCAGGGACGTGGATGAGGCGGGCACCGGTCCGAGTGTGTGTCACTCGGAGGGTCCCCGCCACATCGAGGGCCCTCATATCTATGAGGCCCCTCGCCTGTTTGACCAGGTCCACGTACTGCACGCCCCTCTCCGTCGCCTCCGGTGTCATCGTTAAGACGACAGCGGTGGTACGGGGGACGCGCAGCCTTCCCGGCGCTCCCTTCGCGGCAGCCTGGGCCTTCTTGGCCCTTTTGGCTGCCTTTTTGCGGGCATTCCGCCTTTTTTTGGCCTCACCGACCACCTCCCAGCCCTCTGCCGGTGCAGAGCTACTGGAGGCAGTCGGGGCCGAAACCGGTGCCAGGGCCGGGGCAGGGACCGAGGACTTCTTGCCCTTGCCCTTCCCCTTTCCCCTGCCCTTAGCTTGGGCACCCCCGGCTGGTGCAGCGACAGTGGCCGGAGCAGCCGGCGCAGTGGGCGCGCCGCGGGCCGACTCCTGCGGGGTCCCCGCCGCCATCGTACGGATGGGGCCCCGTTTGACCGCCGCGGCGTATCCGCCACTCGGCTGCGCCAGGGGCGGACGACGGATGGAGTCCATTATGGCCTCCAGACAACTCCGCGTCCACTCCTCGTGCGCCGCCTGCCGCTTTTCCATTGCGGCCATCGTCGCCATGCAGGCCTCCACCGGATTGGTGGGCCTCGGCTGCGCCGGCGGCGGTGGGGCCGGCAGGCGCGGCGGGGCCGGCAGACGCGGCGGCAACGGCGGCGGGGCCGGTAAACGCGCCGGTACAGGCGGCGGCGGTGGCGCCAGTGACACCGGCCGCGCCCGAGGCGGCAGTCTCGGCCGCACCGGCGACCTCGACCGCACCGGCGGCGACGGCGGCGACGGCGGCGACCGCGACGCCAGAGATGGCGGCGGCGTCACGCGCTCGTCCGGCATGGCCTCCTGCAGCGCCGATATTTCGGCCGCCATCTTGGCCATCTCGCTGCGGTACTCCGCCGCCTGCCGCGCACTCTCTTCGAGCATCGCAACCTGCTGCCTACCGAGCTCAGCGCGCTCGAGCTGTGCGCTGGCCAGCTCCGCCCTGAGCAGGTTGTAATGCTCGACGAGGCGTACTGTCACCCGCATGAGCCGGTCCTCCTCCGGCTTCATTGCCCCGGTCCGGGCCTTGGCCAGGCCTTTAAGGGCCTCCATCACCTCTGTCGAGGTGCTGTCGCCGGTACAGGCCAAGGGCGCCGCCGAGGTGGAGGAACTCGGCGGCGCCACCGCATCCTCCGGGGCAGAGGCCCGTGATGGACGGAAGCACGATCGGTAGCTATCGGGTGGCATCGGAAGCAATCGTACATAACCGGAACACGAAGACCTACGCCTACGAGTGCAACTGTGGTATCGGCCGACGGCGACGTTATTTGAAGTATTATTAACAAGACAAACGTATGCTTCAAGATTAAACTAATTAATTACTGCGTGAGTAGTGCTGTATTTTCTTTTCTATTATCTATTATAACATTAACCAATTGTTACTGCTACGAACACTGTTTGGAAAATACATAGTGTTTACTTTAAAATATATTATTTGACCAACATGCCGAACGTAAAACGCACGTCCACTAAGCCTGGCACTTCTACAAAAAAACAACAAACTCAGTCGGAACCAGATATCAGTGCTGCAGTATTGGACCAGGATCCAAAATCAAATAGGAGTAAGCGCCCCCGCCAGGAAAATTCCCCATCGGGTGTCTCACCGGCTAATCGCGAACCCGAACAAGATTTCAATGTTTCGAAGCAGTTAGAAGACCAGTTTGCTCTCATTTTAAAACTAGTATCCGATGTGAGCGAAATAAAAATACAAAATGCTCAAATAAAAAACTTAAATTCCGAGATTTCTCGCTCATATGCAGAATTGGTGCAGTCCATGTCTTTTCTAAGTGATAAATTTGAAGAAATGAAAAAAGAAATTGTGAGTCTGAAAAAGGAGCGACATGAGCAGCATATTTGTATTGAGGTTTTGGTTGGGAAAAAAATTCAAGATCTGCAATTTAAATCACGTTCATCAACGATTGAAATACGGAACATCCCACAGACTGATAATGAAACCGGCTATAGTTTGGCTAAAACAGTATGCAAGATTGGTGAGACAATTGGTATTCATCTGCCGACCTCAGATATTCGCGATACATATCGGCTCCCGGGGAAGCCAACTGGCTCAACAGCCTCCCGTCCGCTCATTGTTGAACTCACAGCCGTGCACTTGAAGCAGGAAGTTCTCTCTGCGGTCCGGTCATATAATAAAAATAAACAAACTTTACACGACAAACTAAACACAGAAGACATTGGGATAGCGGGTCAACGTTACCCGATTTATATTGCTGAACATTTGCCCCCAAGCCTTCGAAAATTGTTTTTTCAAACAAGGGAGTTCGCGAGGAATAACGGATTCAAGTTCTGTTGGATCTCAAATGGAAACATATTCATTCGCAAGAAGGAGGGTGACACCCATGTATTAATTAACTCTGAGAAACGTCTCCAGGAACAAGCCAATAAACTCTGACAATCAACCTATTTTATTTTAATATCTGTTAATTTTAGTTTTATTTTTTATTTAAATATGTTCTCTGAACGTTCTGTAAACTGTAAAAAATGTATATTTTTTGCAATTTTATCTCACTCAATAAACACAACCAACAACAATATGTACACAAAACAATATAAAGTAGTGTATTATAACATAATATATCTAACATCTTGTTATTGTTATACACTGTATCATGGTACAGACTTACAGACTATATCACTCACACAATTACAGAAACACTACCAATACATAATACATAATTTTTTCGACACCTGGTTTAGACATAAATTCGATTACAAATGGCAGTCATAAACAGTATTAATAGCGAACTTGATAATCTTAATGTAATCAGTTGTTTTTCTTGCTTACCTGAAAACTGTCACAAACAATTATAAATACCTCAAACAGTAATCTAAATATATTTCATGCAAACATATGTAGCATCAACAAAAATTTCAATAAACTACTAGCTCTATTTAGCTTAACAAAAACTACTTTCGACATACTCGTACTGACGGAGTGTTGGTTATCCAAAGTGACTAATCTCCCTATCATGCAAGGATATCAGTCTTTCTATACTAAGAATCCCACGAATCAAAACGGAGGTGTAGTAATGTACGTAAAATAAGGCCTAAGCTTCACTTTAAGGGAACCTGTGATCAGATACGCGGATTGTCTTGTATGCGAAATCGACCACAAATTGGCGATTGTAGGTATCTACCGATCGCCATCCTACAACCAAAAACAACACCATAAAGAATTCTTCTCCAGCCTAAATGACGTGTACAACGAACTATCTTCATATCCAAACATCATGCTCATAGGAGACTTGAATATTGACATTAAAAAAGATAATAAAAATAATTATAGTCTCGAGTACGTAATCTTAAATGCTTCACACGGCCTGTTGCCAACTCATTTGCTACCCACTAGAATCGAAAACTGCCTTGACCATATTTTCTTAAAAACTAATTTACCAGCTACCACCGTGCTTCTGGAATCCCATATAACCGATCATAAACCACTAATATTAAGTATTAAAAATAGTAATCCGGTTCGAAAGAGTGATTACTATAGAACCCAATTAAATTACGAAGCCGTCAAGAAAGAATTAGAGGACATGGATTTTGCGTATGTTTATTCAATTACAGATCCTAATGAGGCAATAAACAAACTCACTGAAACAATCTCGTCTATTATAACGAAGTACCAAGTGACAACAAAAATTCCTAAAAAGCAGAGATCAATTAAACCTTGGATCACTCCTGGTCTGTTAAAATGTATCGCCAACCGTGACAGGATGCATATCAAATCGAAAGAGGCACCAGAAAACTTAATTCTTAAAATTACATATACTCGTTATCGGAACTTTTGTAATGATTTACTTAAAAGACTAAAAGCAGTTTATGAAACTAGTGAGTTAGAAAAAGCAAAGAAGAATCCTAAGGCCTCTGGAATGTTATCAAGGATATAACCCATATGCAGAAAACACAGACCAGCTCAAGTGAATTATTAAATATTTGTGCTAGCCCCCAGTCGTCCATAAATGAAGTCTGTAATTATTTTACAAATATAGGAAAATCCTTAGCGTCAAAGATAACATCATTAAACACTTCAGATGCCCCCTCAGAGTCCATTAAAAAATATCCCACGCCAGTTAATTCGCTGGGCTTCCTCCCAATTGACGAAGCTGAAATTGAATCCCACATTCTGCAACTACGTAATGATTGTGCCGTTGGCTGGGATGGAATACCATCCTCAATTCTGAAGCAGTGTCGAACCACTATCGTACCACCCTTGACACATATTTTTAACAAATGTCTGCAAAGTGGAATCTTCCCAGACGGCCTGAAGAAGGCAATTGTACACCCAATCCACAAAAACGGGGACAGAAAATGTGTTAATAATTATAGGCCAATCTCTATATTACCCTCAATATCCAAAATTCTAGAAAGGATCCTGAATAAGCAGCTGAGAGCTTTCCTGGATAGGTATCAGATTATAGCCAATAATCAATATGGTTTTAGAAAGGGTATCTCCACTGAGGATGCAGTTCTGGATTTGTCCAATTATGTAGCGAGGAGTTTGGACAAGGGAGACAAATGTCTGGGTATTTTCCTAGATCTGTTAAAAGCTTTTGACACAGTTTCTGTTCCCAAGCTCATTGGCAAGATGGAACGTATTGGTATACGGGGCATAACATTAGATTTATTCCGGGACTATTTGACTAACCGTACCCAACGCGTAAAAATTGAGAGGTACCTCAGTGACGAGCAATGCATGACATACGGCGTACCACAGGGTAGTATCCTGGGGCCTACATTATTTCAAATTTACGTAAATGATCTCTGCAAATTGCCCCTCCAAGATGGTAAGATCTATGCCTATGCTGACGATACTGCTATTCTTATCAGCGGACCTACCTGGCAGGATATTAAAAAAAAAGCAGAGTCAGCTCTAAGATTTGTCATGACTTGGCTTAATTGCAACTTGCTGACCCTAAACCTAACCAAAACAGTCTATATTCCTTTCGCTCTACGCAGTATAACAAAACCACAAAGTACTTTCACTCTAACGGCTCACTCGTGTTCAAATCCATCTGAACCATGCTCATGTTTCCCGCTAACCAGAGTAGAATTGGTAAAGTATCTGGGAGTGCGACTGGATGATGGCCTGAGATGGGATGAACAAAGTCACGCAGTAACTAATAGAGTCATGCGACTTATACGCACTTTCAAAGCGCTACGCCAGTCGGCTAATCTTGCTACTCTGAAGATGGTATATTATGCCCTATGTCAATCAATAATAGGATACTGTATTGTAGCCTGGGGGGGTGCACAAAAGACACTGCTCCTTAAAGCCGAGAGAGCCCAAAGAGCGGTACTCAAGATTATAATGAGGAAGCCATATAGGTACCCCACAGCTCAGCTTTATGCAGATTTCAAGGTACTTACGGTTCGACAGCTCTTTGTGCCCCAATGTAGTCTCAAGGAGCATAGCAGCAGCCCTCCACCAAATAAAGCAAAGAGAAGAAATGCACCATCAGCTATTGGACATAGAACTACTTTTGCAGAACATCAATTCTACGTATTGGGCCCGTATATATATAAACAAATACACAAAGAACTCAAAATACTTCCACTAAACAGACACGCATTAAAGATTAAAGTGACAGAATGGCTATTAAATTTAGACTACTTCAACACAGAGTCCTTACTTACCTACACTGCGTAAGATCACATATATTATAATATATTTTATTTACCTATTCCACTACCATTGTCCTCTTGCACTTAAACATACACACGCACGCACGCACGCACGCACGCACGCACGCACGCACGCACGCACGCACGCACACGCACGCACACACACACACACACACACACACACACACACACACACACACACACACACACACACACACACACACACACACACACACACACACACACACCATACCCTTGTGAGCACCTATTAGCATTATATCTGTAATCGTCTTCTAAGTAAATGTTGATTAACTGTCTTTTAGTTTTGTCTGTTTCTTCTCGCAAAATATGTCGATTAATTGTCTCCAAAGTCAATATCGAAAACTGTCTCTTAAGATACAGGGTTTTCCCTAGTTTAAGAGACAAAGTTTCAAATTTCCTGAACATAGCTCACAATGTATACTAAAGCCCTAAACTCGTTACTTAAGAGGAATTGTATGTTGATGATTTTGTCAGCCGTGTAAACTTATTGCAAATAAAGAATTATTATTATTATTATTATTATTAACTCTCGCCGTTTCCTCGATCATAAAATGACGCGAACTGCCTTCCATCGCTTGTTTTTTCCTAATTTCTTCAATCAAATTTTATTCATCTGTTTTATTTTTATACCGCTGGCGCGTGATGGCCAGGTAACTAAATATAGGTAATATAGGTTCGACTGAGAAGTGCGAACACAACAGTACTATTCTGCACATCAAATAAGTTTCAATTAAAAACATTAAATCTGTATATCTTTATACAGAATTGTTTTAATATATTCCGCGAAACAAGAGGTATCCTTAAGATGGTCAGATCATGTACAGAATAATGACCAGTGGTGGACTTACAGTCAAATAAGGGTTCCAATTTATTTTTATTTTGATACGAAATCTGAAATATGAAAAGAGATAATAGGCTCAAATGTTGGGGCCTAATACCTAATGGCATATAAAAAGAGGTGTAATGAAGCATCGGTGCTTGTGATGAGAAAACATTATCCACTTATTTATTCTGTTTGTTTTGATGAAAGTGTCCGAAAAAGACGCTTAATCTACACCTGCTTTGTCCCGACTTTCGACAAATTACAAATTATTCCATATTTTATCATTATCAAAGGTTTATATTAATAAATCTTTGATAAGGTTTATATTAAAACAAAGGACCCGTACTGTTCAAATATTATATTATATTTATGAAAGGTTTATATGAAAGGTTATGAAAGGTTTGTATGAAAGGTTTATTAACGTTCAATTAATGTTTATTTGAGTTTTTAGATATTGCATAAAATAAGGTTTCTAAAATATAATATGTAATTTGAATATCTTTACTATTTTAAGTCACACAATATTATTATTTTATGACTTAGTGAGTTGAGTAGGTACTAATAAATTGAAAATAGAGTTATGAAATATCCTAGAAACCTAGAGGATTTGGCCGAATATCGAAAAAGCGGACCCCAGACTCCAAGCTGAAAGTTTCGGATGGACTGGGATTAGCGCTAGGATGAAGAAATAAATTAAGTACTAAAAAAATAAGTAAATTTATGAGCTTCAATATTTGCTGTCTCTATTATTTACTTTATATCAGAAGAACATGACATTCTATGTGGCGTAGCTATAATGAACGCGGCCGTTACGCAGGAGGCGCGGTTTCGATCCCCGCTCAGTGCAAATATATGTATGCATGAAAATGGATATTTGCATTGGTCTGCAGGGCTAACATGCGCGCGTCGTCAAATATCTCGAATCGAGATGAGATATCATCTCGAGTCTTCTCGAGCGAAGTAATGTCGACATATTTTGTCGCGTCAAACTTTTTCAATTGTTGTCTATGGCATACACATTTTTTAAACATTTATCCGATAAAATCGGCCCGATACGGCCATTTGCTCGAAAGCACAGACTAGTTAGGGATGCTAGGTATGAAAAAAGAGAAAAAATAGTGCAAACAATTTTCGACCTTATTGACATGACATGCTATCGAATTTTTTTTCTTATATTCGTGATCAGCGTCATCAATTAATGCGAAAAGACACGTAACAAAGGAAATGTCATTAAGGTCGAAAATGGCTTGCAGTCGCTGTTTTAGTCCAAAATGAACCGAGCACAAAAAATGTTTACACGAGATAACTTCTCGTCGACCAAATGAAGACGGGAGACAAAACATTTTATTTTAAAAAAGAGAAAAAATAGTGCAAACAATTTTCGACCTTATTGACATGACATGCTATCGAATTTTTTTTCTTATATTCGTGATCAGCGTCATCAATTAACGCGAAAAGACACGTAACAAAGGAAATGTCATTAAGGTCGAAAATTGCTTGCAGTCGCACAAAGGTACTAAATTTTGATCCAAAATGAACCGAGCACAAGAAAAGTTTACACGAGATAACTTCTCGTCGACCAAATGAAAGACGAGAGACAAAACATTTTAAATTTCAAAATTCGAGTAAATAAGGGCACGTATGTTACAATTTGCAGACACTAAGTAGAGATGATTTCTCGAAGTCGAGTTATGGCGACATCTGACAGATCGCCATGAAATTTGCCATGTTACCAACAGTCGATATCGATATAAAACGGCAAAATGCCTCGAGATAGCTATCTCGTGGCGCGCATGTTAGCCCTTCATGCTACCAACAGTCGACATATCGACATAAAATGGCAAAATGCCTCGAGATAGCTATCTCGTGGCGCGCATGTTAGCCCTGCTGGTCGTGCCTCGGAGAGCACGTTAAGCCGTCGGTCCCGGTTGCCACACGAATATCTGTCCCAGGCGTTACGGGTTGTTGGAGTCCTCAAAACTGGTCTAATTGCAATGCTTCGATATCGCCTTTGGGTTGTGGAGGTCAGATGGCAGTCGTTTCACGGAAAATATCGAAGTTCAGCCAAATCCGCAGTTAGACTTGTAAAGCGGACCCCAGACTCTAAGTTGAAACGCTTCGGATGCGACTGGGATTAACGCTAGGAAGAAGATCAGAAAAAATAATATGTCTTTTATGTGTATTTAAAAAAAAAAACATTCAATCAATCAATGAATTACCACACTGCAGTCCACTGCTGGGCATAGGCCTCCCCCAATGTGCGCCATTTCGTACGATCCTCCGCCTTCCGCATCCAGTCCATACCAGCCGTCTAAAAAACATTAATTGGATACAAACATCAAAATAAAAATATAATTTGTTTCGTGTTTTGTTTACATCACTGCTCATTGATTAGTAATGTCTCATTGAGTGGCAATATCGGTAGCAATGTGCTAATGCTACGGGCGAGGCACTATTACTCAAGGATACTCATTTATTTTGGTTTTAGAGCACTTTTATAGCACTTATGGTGACGAGAGTATAGCTTTGGTGATACAATTCTAAAATTATACTACGTACATAATGTAGCCCAGGTTTGATGAAATCATGTACTATGTTATCAAGTTACAAGTATTAATAAATATTTATTAAAAATACATAAACGTGCAAGTTATGTTATAAGTTGAAATTTTGTATTGCGATGGGATGAACGATTTGGCACCCAGGCTGATGTGTCGTAAAACCGTGGACAATTTGATTATAATCGGTTTGAGTCCGATATTGTCAGTGAGGTTGTGACGGATCTTAGGTATTGAATGGTAGTAGTTCGCAACTGTATGGATAGACAGAGTTAAAAATTTAAATTCGAGGGTATGTAAAGTATCTAAAAGGGCTCGTAGATGGCGCCGCGGTTGAGCCATTTCCGTTAGCATAAATTAATCAAATTCCATGTTTATGTTTTATTGTAAGGGAATTACCATAAAATTATCCGTTCAAAATTGAAATAAGATTTACCTCCAACTCTGTTGTAATGAACAAGACTTTGTTATTGCTGGTGTCGGAAACTTCAATTGGATGCATGTGCTGAGATACTATGTTGACGTGAATTCTAAATGTTAGAATCATTCGGATTAACTAGAAAATTAGTTAAACATTTTCTTGGAGTGTCCTTAACCTAATTGTATAAATTAAAGTGCAGTTATTTAAAGGGAACAATTATTTTATTCGGGCGCACACCGGAACCTCTTCACAATTGGACGAAGGACGTAGGAAGGTTCTAGGAGCTACGAGGCTAACATTGGGAGGGAGAACGAAGCCTTGGAAGTGGGTTTTCTGGAGACGGAGATTCATTATTCGTTATTCATTCGGTCCAGGTAGTTAACATGGGGTACAGCTGGGCGGACCGTCTTTGTAAGTTGATATGTATTTCTATCGGTGTAAAGAAATAGTGTTAAACTCTTTTTTGCGAATTACATCTAGTTGGTGCCGGGTTGTGAAATAAGAGAGTTATTAGCTATCTTTGCTTAGCGCGAACTGTTTTGAGTGTTTTCAATGTACCGTCGAAAGATTAGTAATTCTATATATGATTTTAATTCTATATAATGAGTCTAATTAGACGTACACATTTGTCTGGATTCAGATATTGGGGTGGGAAAATACGAGTCGGCTATCTTACTCTCATAAAGGCGCGGCAGATCCAATTGGAAGTACGCGGCCTACGAAAAGATAGAGGGAGGATAGATAGATAGATAATTCTTTATTGTACACCAATAAATTTACAATAGGACAAGTAGGTAGCATGTATACAGGATATACAAATTTGGAAGTATTCTACTATACACGGCGATTGGCGGAGCCTGTGCCACCGGGGAAACAAAAATAATCATTAACAGGAGTATGTGCAAACGGGTAACATTATATGTTCTAAAGTAAGATAATCATTAACTGAATTATGCGGTGTGTGTGTCTAAGTCGGCAATGTAAGAAATTAGGTCACTAGAGTTATTCGAGTTGTTTACCACAGGAGTAGTAATTAGGGGCAATGCTAGGATCTAGTACGGTTGAGGTTGTTTATGAGAGAGTTATTTATGGGAGATTCATTTACTGAGAAATCATTGTATTATAAAGCAGTTAGGGTAAGTGGGGCTTAGTGGGCAATTAGGAAAATGTTTTCATTATATAAATACCAGCATTCCTAGAACCTTATAGAATCTGAGATATATCATTATACGATCATTGGCCAAAGTGAAATTAGTAATATAGACGATTTAATTAGTATGTGGGTAGGTGAAGTAAGCAGGAGTAGGATTGTAAGAAACGTTACAACCTGGCGTCGTGACCAGGATGGAACAGTACAAGGTGAAAAAATGAAAATGAATTCCAAGATGATAAGAAAGGCATCACTTAAGTGTTAACAATTTCATTTTGTGAGTTTAAATAATTTAGTCCATAGATGTCAATAAATCGTCACATTTATATAATTGCTTCAATTCACTCATCTAATCACAAAAACTATTACTTAAATCGTAAGCAGACTGGGCATAATAAACCGACAGACACGCCAACCCATAAATTATATAATGCAGCTAACGTATTGTTCATTAGCCCTCGAATGTGACGTCACCGCACCACACTGATCCCTCGTGGCAAGCCGCGGCTCAGGGGCGGAGGCTAATGAATTAAAGCTGTCATACATAGAAGCCATTTCAGTGTTACACAAAGATCAGTCAGTGTAGTCCAGTTAGAGCACCCAGCCGAAGAGTACCTACCTGAATAGTACCTAGCCTTGTCCACGAATAGCACCTGCCGAACATTTTGTGATCTTTGTGTTCTGAGTGGATCACACCGGAATTAGCTATAGCCAGTTTTTTAGCGTATACCTAACAAACTAAACGAAATCTTTACTTAGAAGTGTAATTAATTGGATTATACATCTAAATAATTTGGGTGTATAGAACGATCTGTGAGACTCAAGCCAGCCTCACTCACATTCTGATACACAACTGTTGAGAAAACTGGAAAAGTCTTAGTATTTATATTGTTTTGAATTTTTACCTGGTAAGTTCTTCGTTTACTACATATATTTCGGATTCTAGGTAATTTCGGTTCACTGTATTCAATACATTCTTAAAATTCAAGCACATTCATATATTCAAATTTAAACATGAGCATTTTAAATAACAGAAATTCTATTTTATATAACGCAATACAAATGGTGCTCATAAGACGTGTATTCAATCTGCAAGACATTACATTACATATCACCGAGAACATAACGATACTACTAAAACCAATTACAATTAAGGTAAATTACTTGAAACAGGTACAACACGTACTCGTAACAGGTACAGCTCGTTAAATAAGTAAATGCGAATTATACTGGATCCTTAAAGGTTTTCTTAACTTAACGTTATTCCCGAAGAGTTGGAGAAATTTGGTAGGGAGCTGAGCAGATTTTTCTCTACTAGCAACTAGGAAGGGATGGTAAACTTAGGTTTTGACTTTGATAAGATTTCATGATGTTATACTATATATGTATATAACTTTGTGTAATTAGTAATAAAATGATTCAAATTTTAAAGCAATCAAGGAAACCCCATTTCCATCAGAAATTTTTTTTTGTGATTGTGTGTGCAGCCCCACTCACCGTCCTCAGAACCCCGGTCATGGAGGCCGATGGCTTTCGGCGAAGACACGTCGGCGGCGCCCAAGCAGTCGACTGCGGAGCTCGGTTGGGAGAGTTCGCTCCCGCTATCGCCCCGCCCGCCCGCTCTTTCACGAGAATGACCTGCTCGCAGAAAGAGACGGCGCAGTCCCACTTATTCTCGCTGAAGACCATGGCTCGCACCGGTGCTCGATAAGTATATGTGACGACCGGTAGGAGAGAGCACCATGTCTCATCTCTAGCCACTCGTCCATGACCGGTCTGAAGGCTGCGATTGTGGCGAATCCCCCTTTGGTTACTCAAGTCGCACCTTCCATGTCTCCACGGTTTCCTGGAAGAGCTGGGACCGCTGGGCCTCGATTTTACGAGACGCAGGCCTTTGGCCCCGCTCCAGCGCCTCCTTGCGCCATTTAAATAGAGACGCAAGGGCTCTCGCTTCCAGGTCCCATGGAGGGGTCCCGGCCAGGAGACATGCCGCTTCACCTGAGATCGTGCGGTATCCCCTTATCACCCTGACGGCCATCGCCCTCTGCGGGCTCAACAATCTAGCCACATTAGTGGCCGTCAGGCTTTCAGCCCATACGGGGGCCCGTACAGGGCCATACTTCGCACGATCCCCAGGTACAGTCTCCTGTAAGGAGCGTTGGGTCCCCTGATGTTGGGGATCAGCCGCGAGAGTGCGGCTGAGGCTCCTCTCAGTTTTGGGACCGAACTTCGGATTCGGAAGTGATGTCCGAAGTTCGAGTACGAGCCCCAGATACTTCATCGAGGGCTCGATGCCGATTCTGACGCCCCCTACATTTAGCCTGGATCCCGCAGGTGGCCCCAACCGAGGTTCGTGGAAGCACAGAGCCTCGGATTTGTGAAGGGCGACCTCAAGACCCAGCCGCCGTATCCAACCCACGACTTGAGCAACCCCTGCCGTGGCCTTTAGTGGTGCGTCTCGGTGCGTTACTCTCCGCGCCGTAACGAGGGTGTCGTCGGCGTAACACATTACGCCGATCCCTCTGAGCAGCGGACCGCGCAGCACCCAATCGTAACCGATGTTCCACAGGAGCGGTCCTAATACCGATCCCTGTGGAACACCGCACGACACATCTCGCCGACCCGGCCCTAGCCAGCTCGGGTAAATAATGGCCCTCTCAGAGAGATAGGCCCCGAAAATTCGACGGAGGTAGGGAGGCACTGCATTATAGATAAGCGCCTCCTTAACGCAGCTCCAGGGCAAGGTGTTGAAGGCGTTGGCGATGTCAAGAGACACCGGCGCCACATGTTTTTTGCCTTAATATTTGTCGCATTCCTATGTACTACATCTTTGTTTTGATAGATACACACACTGACCGAATTAGCGGAAAAAAAAAGAGAGTATAAAATAGTTAGCTTTATTTTTATAAGTAAACATGAAACAAAATTTAAATTAACAGGATTTGACATTAATTTAAAACATCATACTTTAATCAAAAAATAATTTAACAAAACAAAATGCTTTTTCTTTGATGTCGTAGTGACAGAGAAACATTTGACATTTTAGATTTTATGACGGTTTAAAATTAATTAAATGAATGTTTAACGAGTGTTTCCCCCTCGTGCCCTGACCAAGGTTTCCATCTGCCTGAGCATGCTGCGAATGATGTTGTTAATGATTCCTTGGGGCAACCTCCGCCATTCTGCAACTTATATGCTTCACAGCTCGCCCATATTGTTAGGAGGTGGCTTTTTTATTTGACACTCCTCTTTATCAAGTCCCAAACAAGTTCAATCGGATTCATACTCGAGGACCGTGCTGGCCTCTCCATCACCGTAACACCAACATGGTTTAGGTATGCCTGTATTGAGCGAGCACTGTGAGCCCGAGCATTATCCAGCATTAAAATGAAGTTGTTACCAATGAATGGGGCAAACGGTACAACATGTTGCACTATAAACTCCCTGATATACCGATCAACAGTCAGATTTTCGCCGTCGACTACCACTAACTCCGTGCGAGCTCCTAAACATACCCCTCCCTAGACTATTATTGAGCCGCCGCCGTATGCCACTGTATTTTCAAAATTTGTCTGTAAATAACGCTCTCCTTTGCGTCTCCATATTCGCTGCCTTCCATCAATCTGATTTAACAGACTTCTGCATTCGATAGTAAAGAGAACCTGTCCCCACTCTTCAAAATCCCAATGACGATGTACACGAGCAAAGTATACTTAGTCGGTTTGTGCGGTGGTGTCTCTCAAGTTTTGGTGATTTGGCGGGTATAACTGAGCCTATACCAACTTCTCCAAATCTTCTGCAAACTGTCCGCTTACTCACTCTTACTCCTCGAACCTCTTCCAATGCATTTCGGGCCTCTGCCGCCATAAGACTCATGTTCCGACGAACTTGAAGTTGTAGAAAACGGTCATCTCTCCTTGAAGTACACCTTTCCCTGCCTTGTCCTCTTCCCCTCACTAGAGAATTTGTCAATCTGTACCGTTTGATGCTACGATGAATCGTTGATAACGATCGACAAAGTCTTGTGGCAATCGATCTGTAGGATTGACCATTTTTTCTCATTTCATCTGCTCAGATGATTTCTGGTAGCGTTAAATCAGGCATACTTAGATGTTCGTAACTTATTAATAAGCGAGAAAACACAAACGCCTCATAAAACTGCAATATAATGTTTTTCAAATGGAATTTACGAACTTTACGAAAATGGAATATCCACTTCGAAGCAGTCGATAAAATGTATGAATGAAAAATTAAAACAAACGAATGAAAAAAATGACTTTGTACATAATTATGTTCCATTTTCTAATTAGAAGATTAAAAAAAAAAGTTAATTAAAAAAAAAAGTAATGTAACCCGCCAGTGCTACGATTTCTTTATATTAATTCTTCCTTTTTTGTGTTCCGCTAATTCTGCCGGTGTGTGTACTTTGAAAATTATCTGCAATACTCTTTGTCCATTATCAAACAAATATTCCACTTGTTCACTGAAGACGTATCAAAGTCGGTGCCTGCTACTCGAGCCAGTTGATTGTATATCAAGTCGGGACGCGAGTTTGCATTTTCATGTTGGTATTACATACAATGTTGTTAAAAGTTACAGCCTACTACTTTTATGCGCTACAGCATCACTGTCGTTGGCTTACAAATTCTGAGATAAAAGCAATTGTTATGTTTGTTTTATGGAAGTACTTACTTTAATTTGAGCTACAGCTCTTTTCTATACATCCTTTATTAAAGGTATTAATACACATCGCAATAAATACGACACTTATACGAGAACTCTTGTGTTAAATCTAAAGAAACTAATAACCGGTGTACTATCTACTTAGCTGGATCTGAAACACAAGCCGAGGAAATTGTCTTAAAATTTTAATACTATCAATTCAATTCAATTCAATCTTTATTTTCCAATGAAATCCGTCTGTAATGTAAAGCATACCGAGACAGGATAGATTAAATCTTGGGAACAAACATAGGCCATGTTTGGTCGCGATAACCGACATCCACGCGGGTGGAGCCGCTAGTATTGAGACCGATATTCTTAGCAATCCATGCATTCTCCGTGCTGGTACCGGGTCGCGTTGCTGAGTCAACACTCACCTTCACTACCAAAGTTATGACATACATAAATTAAGCCTTGTTTCTCAGGTTTTGGCATTTCTCATCAAAACTATTTATTTAGACATTGCAAATCACTTCGACAAACTCGCTTCATATCATTAGCAAGAAAACACGTAGCATATGTGCATACAAACGATACTGTGGACGGCTTTACAGTTTTCCACCATAATATCAGAATATTATTTATAATATCTATATATATGCACTGACGTTATCATAATATCGTGTAGTTGTCATGTTTTTTTTATATCATACATCAATACCAGTATATCTACCAAGGCGTGGGCAGAGATGTATTGGGTACATCAGCTTGCCCGTTATATTTATTTTGGATGCATCGTTATATTGTTTCTTGATAAACCAAGCGGTTCGGTGACTCTTTCCTCTGTCGCAACATTAAGAACTGGAACTCCTTGCCAGCTCACGTGTTTCCTTCTTCCTACAGTCCTGGGTCCTTTTAGCGGGGCGTGAAAAAGCATCTGATAAGGCCGTCAAGCTGAGTGCCACCAGTGCTATCATGGAATGTGTTTGTAATGGTGACCTTCTTTCCTGTGACTTTGCCTTCAACTTTTCATCAGACGAAGTGAAGTCAAATTGACGTGTCCTGTATAAAAAAACCGGTGTTACGTTCATTGTAATCAATGTTCAATGTGTAAAAAATGTTCTATCTTGTTCTCTGTTCGGCTACTTGATAGAGAAAATTATCTTGGGTTTTTTTTATCGCAAAGCCGCTAGTAGCTCATATGGTAAATTATTTCTCTAAGTAGGGAACCACGCGTTCAATATAAATAGACAAGTCCTAAAAGCCTGACGTACATGGTGAGCACCCAGATTTAGATGACTCGAATTATTATCATCACTATACAACATATTTCAGCTGTTATACTGACCGCTAATAAACCAAGGCACCAAACAATAAACACACCATGATATTAATGGTAATAATTTCCAGCAAGTAGCCGACCAACATAGCCAAGGCCTTATCTTAACAAATTCTCTTAGAAACAGAAATTCAATTAATGAAAAGGGAACATTTTATTTCCTCCCAGTGAATGAGCGTCACAATTATTTAGAGGTTAGTTGTGTTGTGCCGCTTCGCTTACAAACAAATTAAGGTTGGCGAGGACAAAACAATTCTGCTCCGTTATTTTTTTCAATTTTCGCAATTCTTTTGTCTTTAGAGCCTACTTTATTATATTTAAGTATCATAATAATATTCATGGTCTAAATCGAATTTCAATTACGACCATTAATATTTTATGCTCACTAAATACATCTGATACGATATAAAAGCTGGTGTTATATAAGCTTGAGTCTTTGAATCTTTGAATATATTATATATCAAAATAATATCCATATTATTAAAACGGCATACGGCGAAAAGCTTAGAAGGACATACACAGCTAGTAGTGTTTACAGATGACACGAAATCTGTAATCACAGCAGATAACATAGACTCACTCAATATGCGCGTAAAAGAAATTTTAGAAGCATTTCATAAATGGGTTTACTATTAACGGGCTCAAGGTGAAAGCAACTAAAACCAATACGATAGATACGTTAATACGATATTATTTCGTACAACTTCTCGAAATAAGAATCGTCTAAATTGTATATTAGACGGTGAGAATGTTGATATGGTAAAGAATGTAAAGTTCTATGGCGTACATGGTTGATTGTCACTTCAACTGGAAACCCGAACTTGAAGGCATAGAAAATTCTATCAGCTCAGCATGCTATGTTTTGAGAAGCCTAAGAAATGTTATCGACTTGCCGCACTTAAAGAGAGTGTACTTCGCGTTAGTTGAATCTAAGTTAAGATACCGCATTTTATGCTGGGGAGGTACTTATGAATATAGTATTAGTAAGGCCTTTGTGGTACAGAAACACAACAAACAAAATTCGCACTATCGTCTGTATACGTCAGCAGGAATCATATAGGAAACAATTTGAAGATCTAAATATCCTCACGGTGCCTTCATTGTATGTCCTTGTGCTTCTAAAAAAACTGTGTAAAATATGTACACGAATTTGAAACCGAAGAGGAAATGAAGCTTAGGGAAAGTACTAGAAGGAAAGACTTCCAAACAAAAGGTATTCCTCATCTTGACATTGTTAAACATGGTGCTTGCTACATGTCAGTAAAAATATTTAATAAGCTTCCCGATGACCTCAAAATTATTTTATACAAACGCCACTTGATATCCAAACTAAAGCAGTATTTATTAAAAGGCTGTTTTTATTCCCTAGATGACATGTTTTGAATTCAGTTTTTGTTTCGTCTATTTTTCTTAATTATTGTTATACTAATTCTTACTTATTGTGACATGCAAATTTATTATTAGGGATTTTTTCCTATTGCTATTATTGTTTTTTTCCTTTATATAATTTTGCATGACATGTTGTTTTTTTGTGATATTCTGTAATTATGGAATATTCTATTTTCTGACATTTAGATTGCTATTCTTGGTAATATTTGGATCTATTGTAAAAACTGCATTATGATGCTACGGTACGATCTTATCTTTAAATGGAATTTTGAAACATTTACTATGCTAACTTTTCAAATCGATTAAGATAGGAAAGAATTTGGATAGCTTCAGGCGTGGCTCGGTGGCTCAGTGGTCAGAACATTCCCCCTGTAATGGAAAAATCGCGGGTTCGAGTCCCACCTGAGCGATTCACTTTTTCCTATCTTAAACGATCTTATTTTATTTTATTATATTTTTATTTCTTGACAAATTCAACACAATGTAAAAGTTGATCTCAATAAATAAATAAACAGTACCATCTTTTCATTATACGTGTTCAAGTATCGTATAGCTCTAATTATTATAATTTATATAACATGCCTAGATATACGAGCAATAAATATGATATGTTAGAATCAAATGCACGGGTAATATCAGCCTACAGTGCTCCCTTATTAGTAGATATTTATCTTGTAAACAAGTATCATGTATATTAACGTTATAATAACATTTATATTTAATATAGAGTAAGTTACATTTACGACATGACTTGCCTCATACTTAATGAACATAATAAACATGAACTGTTAGAGAAAACGTTCCTGCTTATGACGTTTTCTCTAACAATTTAATGATGAATCAGTGCGAATAATGTTCAATGTATGGTTTGTTGTGATTTATTTTAATTGTCTCTATACTATTTTCCTAGTGAGGTAGTCACACCTAGGACCCTGAGGTCGAAAAAAGAATTGTTTGATATAAAAAACTCATTTCGAAATACCTGTGTAAAAATACTGTGCGAAAATTCACCACCGATTGACTGCTGATTATTTGTGCGTCACAGTCGCGGGTTACGGCTTAACGCAAATATCTCAGAAAAGGTAGATTTCTTCCAAAGTAATTCTTACGTTGTGTTACGAATTAAATTATCAATATCATTACTTACATCATCTCTAAAAGTAAAAAAAGCAATTGTAAAATTCTTTAATGTTTAATGCTCTGTTCACAGTGTTCAGCTTCTCGAATATTCGAACAATTCTGAACAGCTTGGAAAGATCTGGAATATTTTACTTTCGAGTCGTAGTTGGAGTTTTTGCTTCGCTAAGTGGACGTGTTGCTTACCTGCCGAGTTTCCTGCATTTGCATATAGTATTGAAAGTTTTATACTTTCACGCTTCAAGTACTTAAATTAAATTTACTTGTTGTTTAACAAGTTTTGATTCAATATTTGTTCATTTCGTACATAGTAGGTACATTTTGTTGGTGGTGGTTTAAATCTGCGTTAGATTTATCGTTATGGTGCGTTAAATTTATCTATTGTTATTTATTCTGTCTATTAAATCTGTCTCTCTATCCATTAAGTATTAATAAGAAAATATTAGACTATTCTACCGGAAGAATTATCTAAATGATCTTTTTATACTAATATATAACAATAAATTTCAACCGCTGCACGTTATTCATTGTCATTTAAATGAAGTGTCACTTAAATGAAATGTCAAAGTGACACTGCACATTACATTTACGTTCGTTTGACAGGTCAAGCGGTAACTTATAGTATTGGAAAATTATTTTTAGCATGGGGAAAATAAAAAGCAGGCCAAACAATTCTTGTAGTTTTGAAATCTTATATTATATTAACATACAAAATAATCTAATAGATTATATTAACCCTTATAACCAGTTCTTCCAACTTTTACGAGTGTCTGCAGAAGATAAGCCTTGGAGTGGATCACTCTGTCGATGTATCTCTTATTCAGTTCAATTCAATAACATTTAGATCATTCACTATCATTTCATGAAAAAAAAAATAAAATGATTAAAATAATAATACAACACAACTATTAAGCACAAAGGTCAAAAAAAAAGACGGGTTGCACTCTGGGAGTGCCGGCAGAAGTGAAAACATTTTCTTTTTTTCTTTCTTCGTTATATACATAGCAAAAGATAAAAAGAACATACCATACCATACCTATAATATAGCGCTAATCATAGAACCTATCACTTATTTTCTGCTAATTTTTTGTCAGAAGAAATTAATAAATTATGTAAAAAGAAAAAATAATCACAAAAAATAATAAATTACAAAAAGAAAAAATTATCATAAAAAGTAATAAATTACAAAAAGAAAAAATAATCACCAAAAGTAATAAATTATAATAAGAAAAAACAATCACAAAAAATCCCTGAAGGCCAGGTGGTTTGAACCCGATACTATCTGAAACTATAAGGACTTACAGTCGATGTGCTTACCGTTTAAGCTACGACGACATCTATGGTAACTTGCAAAATACATAGTCTGTACCTAATCTTGTATAACGTCAGTCGTCGGTTACGGTTCAAAGGTCAACTAATCCTGACGCTTCCTTAACATTTTACACCCATCCAACGCCGCTAAAGAAGTTTTCACTTCAAAAAATTTGATAATTATAAATATCACATGATAAATAATAATATGTGTTAGGTTACAATATACAATACGTTACAATAGTAATAGGTTAAAGTGACCTGTAACTTTAAGAGCAAGCTGAATTCATTCTAGCCAGTAAGTCTTCCTTGAGATACCTATACAAGCTAGTTTAAACATTGATAGGTACTTCACGATGATTGATTTCACAGACGGGTTTATAGATCACCTTAGAGGTTTAACGAAATGTTTGCTTTAGTCATTGAATGTTTTGTAAAAGTCAAAGTCTATAATTATTTATTCTGTATAGACCATTAAAACGGCAGTTAAATAGCGGCAATTTAAAAAAATATAATCTAGACTATTTTAGCAAACGGACCACTGGTTCGAAACTCCGCCCCGACCTTAGAAGACTCCGGCAAGATACTCAGCAGGCCAATTTTTTTTGGTCTATTTATAAATATTGCTTAAACTACTAGCATAATTGAGCCACAGTTAATTTCCAAGCTTGTTTAATATCTAAATATTCTTGGATTTTAAAAATAGCCTTTTTCGTATTGTCTACTCTTGATTACATTTTAAAATGTATCTACAGGTAAATCCATAATTTCATCAGGGAGCGTTTTAATAGTAGATTGTTCAACAAGGGACTAAAACAAGCCATAATGACATGAGATGTTTTAGCCTATGGCTAATAGTTCGAGTGTCATTATGGTTGTTTAGTTGGGACTAAACAACCATAATGACACTTAAACACTCTACTTTTCACTTTGAATGCGGGGAAAAAAAACGACGTTCTATACAAAATTATAATATTTATAATCACAAACTTTCTTAAAATTACGTATTAATCGTTAATCTAACCTAAGAAAAGTTCTATTCAAAATTCAAGTTGCAAAGAAATTTGTCCCGCGGTTTTTTTTGTTAAGTGACGTAAGCTTTAAATGCTTGCATATTTAGCCAACAGATTCAAACTTGAAAAATAATTTAAAACTAATTGGAAATGCATAATAAAATGAATTAATCCTTAATACTTACATAATAATTAATTAAATTAATATCATTAATCGTGTTTCATGAAATTAAATGGGTTAGATTTTTTCAAATGTAATTTTGAGGTTATTTCTATACACAATCACTAACAAGGTGATAATCCTCCCATTCACAAACATCGTGATTGGCTGTTTAGGAGCTTTCAAAGAAAATGAAAAAAAAAATACTTTAGTCCCTAGAGATTAATAAGGAACTTTAGTCCCGATATGCAGGGACTAAAGTAACATTTTAAGAGCATGAGAAGTGAAAAAATGTTTAGCCCCGGAAATAATTACTAATTATATGAAGCCTACTATCACAAACTACAAGATTTTTTTTATGTCTGGTATTTATATTTTATGTCTTTTTAAATGTTAGCAGGATGGAAATTAGACAGAAGAAGATTAAAAACCATATATAAAGCTGCTATTAGTAAATTAAGATGAAGAAGGCGGCTTGTGCTACATTACGTAAATCTTTAAAAGTGTTCTTATCACCCAACTAATGCCCACTTTCTTAATTTCTGTCTCCGCGGGTGTTCATTAAGACCACAGTCTAACGGCTTTATAGTCGATTATAAGGACACTGTTTTATGTACAAGTTAATATCACCCGCGTTTTATTTTTTTGGCAAAGATAGTAATTAGGCTGTGCTAATCCAGGATATAATTTCTTTCTCAAATCCGTGGTAAGTGAAATTTACTCAAAACTGTAGGAGCTTAGCTACACGTTCATAATAATTAATAGAAAGTGCAAGAGGATTATGAAACTGCGCATATTTCTTTCTAAAGTAAATAGATTTTTTAAAGTTAGATATCATTAAACTAAGACAGCTCCGTAATTACTTAATTATTTATGAATCTAAGAAAACTCACTGCAAAAAGGATATCAAACGTGAAATCTCATTCTTTTGTGAACCATTTTGCTGTATAAATATTAAATTGCCTTTGAAAGTCCTGCAAGATAAAAATATTTTCCGACGTGCAAATTACTTTCCTGCTATTTTTTTAAGGCTATGCATATTATTCCGTTGAAACTAATAAAGTTAGTAAAGTTCTTTATCGGTGCTCGCTTCATTAGCCACACACGCCTTTATACCTGTAAGGTTAACATAATATAAAAATAAATTTAAATGGCCAGGTAAAGTACAACAATACACAAATGGGCGATTTGAAAAAAATAAGTTGTATTTGGCTATACTTTTGATATCGATTTTGACTTTGGGCATGGTTTTGTATTATTCAATAGTCGTAGTAAGTCTAAAAATATAACCCTGTTGAGGGTCTGAAAGGCAGTTGCAGGTCTGAAAAGAAAGTTGACGAAAGTGATTCAATATTTATTTATTTATTTATTTAGACCGAATCATACATTGTTTTTACAGAATTTATCCAAGACAACAATGTAGTACATAAATATTACATATAATGATCACTTATAATTACATATAATGACATTAGAAGGTTCCTAACGCTAAACACTGAAGTGTCACCCGCTCAAAATCCGCGAATGAACAACAAAAGATATCCATTTTCTGTGCTATACTATTTAATATACTCATGGCTCGCACGTAAGGAGCATGTTTCAATAAGTTAGTACGGGGTACCGGTACCTCAAATGTCTGCTCCCTTGGCGCCAGCCGCAGCCTGGTGTTAGGGTCACGCAGTTTCAGCACTTCCAATACTTGCGGGTTAGTCAATTTACCCCGAAAGACCAGAAATACGTACTTAGCCAAAGCCAAATTACGTCTTACCTCCAGCTTATAATATCCAACCATCCCCAATACGAAGATTGTTGGATACATAAGTGGGTAGAAAGGGTATACCCCAAACTGTTTAAGGTACAGATACCTAGCAAATTTATTTTGAATCTTTTCCACCATGGAGCTATATTTAGCTTCATAGGGATTCCAAATGATAGCACTCGTTTCCAATCTACTTCTTACTAGCGCGCTATACAGTGCTTGCACAGCAACGGTGTTTTCGAAATCTCTAGTTTCTCGAATTATAAAACCTAAGTTCTTAAAGGCCTTTGTACATACGTCTACTATGTGTGTTTAAAATGATAGTTCATTAGTGAATAACACGCCGAGATCTCGCACCTGTGCCACACGGGGAATCGCTTCCCCCTCCATATTATAATTGTAGTGTATAGGTACTACCGCACGTGTGTAGGACATTGTTACACTTGGAAACATTAAACCACAATCCGTTTTTTGAACTCCATTCTACTACCCGGTTTATATCTCGTTGGAGACGCTCACAGTCCAGCTCGTTGGTTATCCGGAAGGATAGCTTCAAGTCATCTGCAAACAATAAGCATTTTGCATCCTGGACCACTTCTGGTAGATCATTTATCATGATGATAAACTCCAGTGGTCCAAGATTACTACCTTGACTCACTCCCGTGTAGGTGCTATACGAGTCTGAAGTGTAGCCCCCATACTCCATGTACTGCTTTCGGTTCCTCAAATAGTCCGCGAAAAATTGTAAGAGGTCCGGAGTAAATCCAGACATCGCGAATTTCATTAAAAGCACGTCGTTATCTACACTATCGAAGGCCTTACGATAGTCGAAATAGGCAACATCCAATTGGGCACCTACTTCAGAATCAAGCACGTGCACTGCCTGCTTCATGAAGCACATGTGGTTTGAACTAGTACTACGGCCCGCTCTAAAGCCATGCTGGGTATCGCTAAACTGTATACTAACCTGCGACGCCACAATCGAGCACAAAGCTGTCTCGAAAACCTTCGCTCGTTCAACCAAATATTGAAAAGATGTTGAAGAGGTTGTGCCAACACCATTCTGCAGTCCTACATAGGGAGGTATGCCGTCTGGTCCTGTTGAACGCTTAGGTTTGAGACGCGCGAGAGCCCGGCACACGTCCTCCAATGACAGTTCACCTACATGAACCCGTGTCCCGCGTTCCTGTATACCGCTGCCTTACCCATATAACTATTTTTAGTAACATCACGTAACAGTTACGACACATTGTTACGTAACACTGATTTATTCTCAACACAAAAATTTTCAGTCGCTGTTATGACTCTAACACTTAGCATGCTAAGTGTTAGAGTCATAACAGCGACTGAAAATGGGGAAAAGTCGAAGCAGTAACATTCGGTTACTATGTTACGTTGCCGTGTCGTAACATTGTTACCAAATGTTAACCAGAATTTTACAAATCATTCATTCAATTGCTCATATCGTTCATTTTTTGACATTGACACTAGAAATTAGAAAGAAAAAATAACAAATCACCACACTGTCACGACATAACTAAATAAATATTGTGTCTTTTTGCTTATTATGATATTAATCCTCAAGTCCTAATGCGAAATTAATGTGATGGTGTAATTTAGTGGAATAGATTGAAATATAACAACGCGCTAAGTTATTAATATCATAATTTAACCATTTCCAGGAAAATACAAATTTTGGTTTAAAAAAATCCATAACATTTACGTACCATTGTTACCGAAATTGTCACAACACATTGTTACTAGTATTGTATACTAGTCTCAAACCATATGCAAAGTGTGGTAAATGTGTATACACATTTTTTTCATTAACTAGTTGGCATAGTTACCACATAAAGTTACTCAAACTACTTTCCGTGACAAAGTAATTAAATAGCGACGATATATAGAAACGAATCCCGACACAGTCGCAAGTGTCGTAAAAGTAACGAAACTGATGCGACTTTTTACTTCTTTTGCCTTCTCTTACCAGAAATGGTTTTATGGGTACCTCACTTTTGTATATTGGAAATATCCAGAAGTGAGGTACTGCTGCCGTACCCCCGCTAAGACGAGCCAAGTGAAGCGCAAGGGCACTACCTATCTTTTCTCGAAACGCTTCGACGTTTTTTTTGAACTCTCATAACTCGGCTTTGGATGATGCTAAATAGTTAAAAATTTTAAGATAGAATGCCATCGGTACAATAATTAAACATGAAAAGTTTGAATATCGTAGCTATTGTACTTTAGATTTTATTAATCACTCACTGATCATCAAAATTGTTAGGGTACTTCCTGTAGTCCTAGAAAGCTGAAATTTGGTATTTAAGCTAATATTACTACAACGACAACAACAAAAGTTAAAACCCTATTCTAACCTATCCCCTGGGAATAGGAGGTGGGAGCACAGATTAAATAAAAGTACCTACTACGGTGGAAGCTTTTATATGACACTTGCACTACAGTTTCTGCTACTTAAGTGAAAATTAATAAAATACTTCTTATAACAAATGAAAAATACGTACGTCATAATTTTTAATCAACTTTATACTGCACCTTACTCAAAATATATGAAAAAGTGGTCAGATCTCATGTATAGCCAAGATTTTTGATCTATGCGCCGTAACTTTACCAGGCCTACCTTCACAAATTCTACATTTTAGGCAAAATGCGTGGCTTGGTCGTTTTGCTACCGTCACGAAAATTTCATAGGCATTCGTTTATTGGGTGTGAAACAAAACAGTAAAGCCATGCATTTTGCCTAAAATGTAGAATTTGTGAAGGTAGGCCTGGCAAAGTTAGGGCGCATAAATCAAAAATCCTGGCTATACATGAGATCTGACCACTTTTCCATATATTTTGAGTAAAGTGTAGTATAGAGCTCGTAGGTTTAGCGCGTGAAGTCTTTAGAGCTTGGCTTTATACGAGATCTAATAACTTTTTAACAGGGTAAGCTACATAAACTCGTCTTGGTAACATTTTACATGAAAATGTTTTTGGTAGGATTTTATATTTCTTTCTTAATGTAGCTTGAAATCTATGTGTGCACTTTTGTATGCAATATATTTAATTTTATAATTATACTCGTACAAATTTTCATTCTACGTTTAGTTGATTGAGATCTCTCTAAGCGATATGATAGCGCCTACTATACCTTGATTTATCTCATGTCTCTTTTACAATTGAAAAGTAACTGTCTATATAGACGCTATATAGTAGGGCTCCACAGAACTTGAGGCTGAAGTTAAATACTTGTATCTGAAGTGTTATTTGTCCGTACGCAATGATGCGAGTCGTCGACTGTATCGGGTTACTGAAACAATTGTAGCCCAAATATTTGTCCGACGTGCCACCTCACTGACGAAATTCATCCTCCCGTTAAATCCAAGTGTTACGTACTCGACTGTACTGTGTGAATAGTACACTGCCAACCTCTGGAAGTACTTAGGAATGTATGTACGATAAGTACAGTGAAGTACAAAGTTACGTATGCGCGTCTATGTGGTCTTGTTGTATAGTATTCGGGAAGAGGTCTGTTTGTAGTTGTTTTGGGATAAGTAAGAGTGATTAAGAAAACACAACCCATAAAAAACAGGACAACTAATGGACATATATTCCATATGTAGGCTTGCTGTAAATGTTAAACTATAATAGTTGCTGAAATGGAAATCAGGTTTCTCAGAGAATAGTAAGCCTGAAAGAATTTATATTCAGGAATGACTCTTGAATTAAAAGATTCTATCATAGTTTTTTCTTATTGGAAATTATAGTAAGTTTGGAGTTCTTTAAATTGGGTTAACAACACTTGTGTGAATTCTGCGTTACTGCATACGTCAATAGAAAGATGAGAAGCATAGGAAACAGATATCAACCTTATAAAAATCTTCAAATGCCCTTTTAAACATCTAAATTGCTGTTATTAGTGCTTCTAAGCTACTAGTGCCAATACAAATATATAAAGTTGCAATAATGAAGTGCAATATTTCAACCTTACGGAACAAACTCACAGTCCCCGCGTATGACACATTCATTTCCTTTTTTCATTAATTCCCATCATGATGGTTCATGATTGATCGTGAATCAAAAAAGGTTGGCTCGAGTCTGATCGTAGTCACGCTCGTGAACTCATCGGACGTCACGCTATCCATCCCTCATTACAGTGACTGTGGTAAATGGGAAAGGAAAATCTATCTTGTAACGGTGAAATAACTGTAGGTAGGTAGTAATATACAGTTTTTTGGTCATCGTCATATGAAGACGACGCAGCCAAAAATCATTTCCTCTTGAAATTATTTCTGACTGCGTCGTCAATAATTTGGATAATAAAATTCACTTTTTGTGGTGATTTGCATTACCTGCATGTTATATTTGTATCCATGAATGTATCTGTCTATTGCCATGATTATCCCCATTTCAGCAACTACATTATAAGTTAGGGTTACTTTAGATCTCGCTTACGCTGTGCAATACATGAAATACAATTTTAGTAATAAAGACAAACATAATGTATGTTTGAGTCATGCACATGTGCAGCCAACCGATTGCAATACAATTTCACACAGTTTGTCTTCATGCATACAAAGCGCTACCAAATATCGTCATTGTGAGTAATCAAGTTATAAATCTTCGGAGCATCGGCCGGTCGCAAATTGGTAATTCCTTGAGTTCCTTTCACACAGCAATATGTTAAATTGTTTCAAACTCGACGACAAACACGGCCAGTATATCATTGAACCGATTCGCACGCAAGCAAGGTTTAGATTATCACCAAAATCTGTTTACTTGCACGTGTTCAAATGCAATCGGCAAGTAGCATATCGCAGCAGCTGTAGATATATCTACTCGTTAGCGGTAGGCAAGGGTACATACAGTCGAACGTGGAACATAGACAATTTTCATAATAATGAAATGTCGCAAGCACGTTTTTTTTTTTTTTTTACGTGCGGGAAATCCCCACGGATACCCGCCCCTCCGGAGCCGGAGGGGTGGGTTATGTCGGACTCGAACCGACTAAACCGCACGCCGTCTGTGGGTCGTGGTGCTAGGCCGAAGGTGAGGTTGTCTTGCGACATATCCCTCGCACCCCGGCTGACCCAGGGCCATCCCTTTCGGTCTGGCCCTCCTCGGGAGGTGGGGACCACGCCGTCCCCGACTCAACCCCGGTGTGGGGAGGCGCGCATCGTCCTACGATGCGCGCCGCCGCCGTGGCCTGCTTCTGCTAGGGTGACGGGTGGCTCCACCCGTCACCCTCAGGCCCGCGCTCATGGGGGGGCGGAGGTCTGTAAGCGCCCTCCGACGCCCGAGCCGCCTTCGGGCGCGAGCAGCGATGTCAGCGAGTCTTTCTCGCTCACCGCGCCGCGCCCGCTCTGCTGTCTCCTTCGCGAGCATGACCTGCTCGCAGAAAGAGGCGCTGGCCGCCCACGCATCCGCGCAGCGGACCATCGCCGCGAGCAGGGTGGAGAGCGTGAGCACTCTCACCCCCAGGGCCTGCATAAGCTCCCGCCTCGGCGTCTCAAACGCCGGACACTCGGTGAGCGTGTGCAGCCCCGAGTCCACGCTCGCGTCGCAGTGATGGCACTCGGGCGTTGGCTCAATACCCATCAGATGCAGATACCGCCCGAAGTAACCGTGCCCGGCTATCATCTGCGTCTGACGGTACGAGAGGCTCCCGTGTGGCCTCTCTAGCCACTCCCCCATGATGGGTCTTACCGCCGCAATCACGGCGTGCCCTGCGCGTGGTTGCCCAAGTCGTCGCTCCCACTCGGCCACCATGACCTGGTGGAGCCGGGATTTCTCGGCCCGGATCTCCTCGGGCTCGGGATCGAATCCCCGCTCCCGCGCCTCCTTTCGGAACTGGTATAGTGCCGAAAGGGCCCTCGCTTCCAGGATCCACGGTGGCGATCCGGCCAGGAGACTCGCCGCTTCGAAGGATATCGTGCGGTATCCCCTGATGGCCCTGGAGGCCATCGCCCTCTGCGCCGTACGGAGCAGAGGCAGGAATCTGGCCCCCAGGGTGTCCGCCCACACGGGGCACCCATATAGGGCCATGGACCGCACGACACCCGCGTAGAGTCTCCTGCAGGAGGCCCCTGGGCCCTTCAAGTTGGGCAACAGCCGACTCAGGGCATTCGCCGTGGTGACCAACTTGGGGCGCAGGCTTCGGAGATGTTGTCCGAAGTCCCATCGACCGTCAAGCACGAGCCCCAGGTATTTCAGCTGGGGCTTGATGTCGATGGGAGTGCCTCCCACTGTAAGGCTGGCTCTCGGGCCTGGCCTGCGCCGAGGACCATGAAAGAACATGGCCTCGGACTTGTGCAGAGCCACCTCGAGACCCAGCCGCCGGATCCGCTCGACGACTTGGCCAACCGCGGTCGTGGCCCTCAGGGTTGCCTCGCGGTGCGTAGCCCCGCTCACCGTCACCAGCGTGTCGTCCGCATAACACGTGACGGTGGCACCGTACGCGAAGTCACCGCGAAGCACCCAGTCGTAACCGATGTTCCACAGTAACGGCCCCAGGACCGATCCCTGTGGAACACCGCACGACATCTCACGCCTACCGACTCCGGTCGAACTCGGGTAGACGACGGCTCTCTCCGTCAGGTAAGCCCCGACTAAGCCTCTCTACCTCCGCCGCATACGGCGGAGGTAGAGAGGCACACCGTGGTACACGAGTGCCTCCCTGATGCAACTCCAGGGCAAGGTGTTGAAGGCGTTGGAGATGTCCAAGGACACCGCCAACATCACCTCTCCCCGGGCAACCGCATCCTCCGCCAGAGTCCTCACACGCATGATGGCATCCACAGTGGAACGCCACCGGCGGAACCCAAACTGGGTATTCGCCAGGTCCGGCCCCACTCTAGAGAGATGCTCGACGAGGCGCTTGGCAATTACTCTTTCGAAGAGTTTGCCCACCTCGTCGAGCAGCACTATGGGCCGGTACCCGGACGGCTCGTCCGCCGGGCGTCCCTTTTTGCGAATGAGGACCAGTTTCCCCGTCCTCCACATCTTCGGAAACTGGCCCCGCTCCAAACATGCGCTGAGGGACCCTCTCAGTCGGGGTTCGAGACCGTCTTCCCCTAGAGCTAGGACCCACGCGCGGCCTGGAATGCCGTCGGGTCCCGGGGCGGTGTTTTTCTTGGCTCTCAGCCTTCGCACCGCCAGCTCTAGTTCTACCCAAGTGACCTCGGGCACGTCGTCGTCAATCACCGCACTGGGCGCCGTAGGCGACCGAGGCGGTGGAGCCATCTGCGGCGGAACATGTTCCGCTCGCGCCGGGAACAGGGATTCCACCACTCCTCCGAGCAGAGCCGGTTCGAGCACCTGGGTCAGCGGAGGGGCCCGGGGGCGCAGCTTTTCTCTTACCATAAGGTAAGGCCGCCCCCATGGGTCCCGCTCCAGCGTCTCCAGGAGCTCCCGGTAACAAGCGGCCTTAGACCGCTTGATCTCCGCTCGGAGGGCATTCCGGGCCTCCCTGTATCCCTCGTGAAGCTCCGCCAGTCGGGGCTCCGAATCTGCGGTACGGCTACGCCTCCTACGGAGTCGAGCCCACCGGCGGTGCGTGATCACGCAGGCTTGACGCAGCCTCGCGATCTCCGCATTCCACCAGTAGACCCGACGCCTCGGATTATAGGCTGGAGCCCTAGGCATACCCGCATCGCAGACCCGTGTCATGGCCTCCCGGAACCAGGCCGCTTCATCGTCTATGTCGACAGGCCTGTCCGGCGCAATGGCCCAGGCCTGTACGATGGCGGCCTCCAGGAGGTCCTCCCGATTCAGTCGCCCCAACACCCAGCGCGGCTCGCGTTGGGCCGATATGACCGGCGCATCACCCGCAGGAGGGGAGACATCGAACCGAACGTATCGGTGATCCGATAGTGTCTCCACCTCCACGGCGACACGCCAGTCCCGCACGCGGAGTGACAGGGAAGCGCTCGCGAACGAAAGGTCTATGATCGACCTGCGCTCCCCCGCCACAAAGGTGCCCACATACGTGGCTTCGGCCCCGCGATTCTGGAGAACTAAGCCGAGAGAATCGGCCCAGCTCTCCAGAGCCCTGCCCCGCGCGTTTGTGCGCCGGGAACCCCAAGCCTGAGACCAGGCGTTGAAGTCCCCGAGCACAAGAACCGGACGAGGCGTACAGGCATTGACGACGTCGGTCAGCTGCTCCAGCGACCGCCGATACTGCCCTATGAGTCGGTGTGATCTCGGCGTGAAATAAACGGCCACGACCGCAATCTCCCCCACCCGCGCCGCTACGATGCCATGCTCCCTTGCGATCACGACAAGGGGAGGGGCACCCGCAGCGGCGTTATGCACCAGTGCCGCCGACCCATCCAGGTCGACCACCCAGGCGGGCTCGAGGGGCCGGTGGTCGCAAGCACGTAAGTGGTTGTGATATTTCTTCTTCGTTAGGATCAAAGAAAGGTTGACATCGTTGACTTGTTATTTAATAATTTGTCAATATTACAACCATAAATTATAATGATTGAATACGGTTGTAATTAGTAAAATACTGGCATTAAAAATCTGTAAAAAAGCATTTTATTTTTTCCTTAAAATATGTTTATTTTCGCCTCGAAAGTCGGATGATCAATGATTGCACGTGATAGCCGGCGTTTCCGGGATCAATATTCTACATACGATACATAAACTCATTAGGTAACTATTTTCTTTGTATTTTACCTTCCATGAGGCAGATATAATTATCTACTTTTTGCCTGATACACTTTGACATCACTTATTCCTTAAAACAGTCAGTCATCTTATTTTAGTATCATTTGATTGTAATAACAAATTAACATTTTTGTTTCAGATCGATTCATCGTTCGGATCGTTCGCTTCTACATCTACATCTTCTGCGCTCTGGTGAGTACCGACCTTTACTTATCGGTGTTTTATTCATAGGTTCACAGTGCAATGATATGGTGATGTATTCGGGATCAGTGCTCCGTGGTAATGCACATTATCATGCATAGTGTTGTGCCAACATCGCTTATGTTATGTAATCAAGTAGGTTAAATATGTTTTAAATGAAACAATATGCGTAAATAATGATATATATACGGCGATAAATTGATATGAATTTAGGATTTGGAAAATTTCAGTGGGTAACAAAATTATAATAGATTGTCAGCTACAGTGAAGGATAATTTTCATTAGAAAGTAGCGGCCTAATAATTTATCATGTGTTTGAATTTCAACTCGCACTAATTGTTTTGGTTTGGTAACTGATTTTATTGTTGCGTAAACTTTATAACAGAGAAAGAGAAGTTTAAACGTGTGCGATAGCGATGGAGCCCCGTGACAGACAAGCACATGGCCCACCTGATGGGAAGTGGCTACCGTAGCCTATGGACGTATGCAACACCAGGGGCATCACATTCGTGCTGCCGACCCTGTAGAAATTTCGAATGCCCTTCTTGAAGAACCCCATATTGTAGTCGTTTGGGACAACTACTTCATTCCACAACCTGAGCGTGCGTGGATGAAGTAATTAAGTTGACGAACTTAAAGTTACAGAATCCGGCCATTATCACAGGTGCATTTATACCTCCATCAAATATCCGCTGCAATTCTAATACCGTGAAAATGTTTTTAAAATCCGTTGTAGCTTAGTACATTTTACATTAGGCGGTTCCAGTTCTAAACAAATTGCTTTATTTTTCACAATTTAGTTACAAGACTCTTGTATAAAAACAATTTGCCTACCTTCCTCGCTTAGCATAAACGAAAGCTTTGCATACAAACAACAGGGCTGTCAGCTGTCTGGATTAGCCGGCAATTATAAATTATGTTAGTCACCTACTCACGTTCACTGTGTGAGTAAGTCTAGTATTGTTATAATATGAAGAAATACGTTAACGTATTACGCAGTATATTTATTCCTGTTTTCTTTGTAAGCAAATGTAAGATATGTATGTCGCCGCCAACTGGCTTAACCAGCCGTTCCATTAACTGCCTAGGCAGTTAACTTAACGGCGCCATTGAATTGGGGCCTTAATGGTGTTCAGCCATTTGATTAAACGGCTAGGCAAATAGCTTGGATTGATGACCTTTAACTACTTGCCCAGCCATTTAATTAAACAGTTAGAAAAATAACTTATTTCTGCATAGTTATTAAAAAATACGCCTCCCCTCGCTCCCGCATTAGCCTTCTAACCGAACCTAACCAAGTCGGATTGCGCAGCTATCACAATAAACCTATCACTAATTTTCTATGAATACACTACTCACACTCTGTCTACCCCCTCGGGGATTTATTTCGAGGTAGTGCCCCATCTTACGATTGGCCTAAGCATTAGCCATCCAGGTTATTAAATGATGTAATTAAAGAGAGGGCCGAATTTCATTCAGACCGTTAATTGAATGGCGCCGTTTAGTTAACTGCCTAGGCAGTTAGTTGAACGGCTGATTAAGCTCGTTGGCGGTTACATGTACATAATTATTTGTGAAAAAATCTACGTTTCATGTCTACAATGAGTTTAAAAATACAGCAACGGAAATAAAGTCAAGTGCACAAACTGTTACGTGAAGTATACCAACTTGTATTCATTTATTTATTTATTTATTTATTTACACAGAATACACTGTTGTTACAAATTCCTACAATTCAACAGCGCGGAATTAAAAATTTAAAAAAAGAAAACTAACACATAAACATATATAAATGAAAGCATGGTATTAAGCTGGTCGGTTTTTCTCTACGTCTTCTCTATGCCGGTATTCCATTAAAGTGGTGCATTTTAGCGACACCTCACGAACATAAATCGAACTGCTTTGTAAAATTCTCACTCTGATTATACCACCAGTCCAACTGCGGATTTGGCTGAACTTCGACATTTTCCGTGAAGCTATTGCATCTGACCTCCACAGTCCAAAGGTGATATCGAAGCATTGCAGTTAGGCCCAGTTGTTGGATGTTTGAGGGCTCCAACTACCCGTACAGACTGCCATAGATGGTTGTATGCCAACCGAGACCGACGGCTCAACGTGCTTTCCGTGGCACGACCAGACCAATGCAAATACCCATATTCATGCATACAAATATTAGCACTGAGCGGGGCAAATATTTGATCCTGTTCTGCTGTCTGCATCAAGGCTGTCTTACAATTGTGCATATTTGCGCTATTACGCGCTGAATCGTGGTCTAATAAAGAAAGTCACCTATAGATGTCGAAGGAAAATCACATCCCTTGCTTTGGGTCCTATGCTTGAGATTTGATTTTCATATTGAATAAACACCCGTACTTTTCTACAGTATTTTGCCTCACCGCATTCTCAAAGTTCTATAATGACGGTTTTGACCGTCATATTCCGTCATAATGTGTAACAAGTTCCGCCAAGTACCTACAATCGACAACAGCATAAACAGTCATTTGCGTTTGTTTACATCTTAACCTTGGAAGGGGCAACCTTGCTATGGAAGTGAGGCTAGAGAAACTTTGTCTACACGGATAACAATGTTAGTTTTTTGCAGATTTAAATAACGGTCGGTTGAAGTTATTAGCTGAGAGTGAAGTATAACGATGTTAAATCCACACCGGCACACCGCCTCAGAGACTCTTCTTCATTCTGGCGTTAATTCCAGTCGCATACTAAGGTTTCATCGCGGGGTTTGCTTTTTCCAGTCCAATTGCGGGTTTGATTGACCTTCGATATTTTCTGTGAAGCGACTGCCAGTGGAGGACAGACTTCACAACCTATAAAGGTGATTTTCCACCAGAGGGGCGAGACGAGACGAGACGAGGCGAGGAGAGAATTGAAATTTGTATGGCAAATTTTCAATCCTCTCCCAGCGTATCTTTGGTGGAAACAGTGTGGATTGACGAGAATATGCGAGGCGTGAATGGAAATATTTGTTTGTGCGAAAATGAAACGTATGGTTTCAGATATAGAGTATAAATCCCCTTCAAGGTGATTTTCCACCAGAGTGGCTAGGCGAGGCGGCGCGAGGAGAGAATTGAAATTTGTAAAACAAATTTTCAATCCTCTCCTAGTGCATCTTTGGTGGAAACAGTGTGGATTGACGAGAATATTGACGCCTAATTTTTGTTCAGAGTTTTCTTCATTGACGCTAGAACAAAGTTATATCGAGCATTGTGTGTGAGCTGTCTAAAATACATTTATATTATGAAGCATACGGGCGGCGGGGCGCGGCGGTCACGCGCGAGCTCGCGATGGCAATTTTTAGTGGAAAAGGGTCAGTGCGATTTCAATTCTCTTCTCGCCTCGTGTCGTCTCGCCCCTCTGGTGGAAAATCACCTTAAGGCGGTCTAACTGCAATACTTCGATATTCGAAGTATTGCAGTTAAGTCACTGATCGACGGGCAAGTAAAGACCGCGGTTTTATGGCTCGTCTGTAAAGCTCGCCGGTGTATCATTGCAAAACCGCGGTTTTAAATACCGCCGAGCCTGGCTCGCGGCTCGTCGCCAATTCTTGAATTAAATGTATATGTGACAAAGCTTGCCTTTTTTCAATCCAATTTCTAACTCACACTTTAGGGCGTTTTCTTTTTTTTTTCTTAATTTCGTAATATCCTATGGCGAGATAACACAAGGCTTCAGACTCGGAACAAGCCATGTTTGCGACTGTTTTGCTCGCTAGTCGATCAGGTCCAACAAGCCGCGAGCCAGGCTCGTCGGTATTTAAAACCGCGGTCTTTACTCGCCCGTCGATCAGTGGCTTTAGACCGCCTTAGAGGCAATTTTTTTAAGCGCGTTCTAGTTCCCAGTCTTCAGTGGAGACGCGTCAATAAACCACTCATAAAGCTCACGTCATTTGTTGATCAGCTTTCCTTTATGTTATCCATTAGGTACAAATGCGCAAACATTTTGACATTTGTTCACGAAGTTTACCGTGACTTTAAATGGCTGTGTAGCACCAGCCCTAGTAAATAAGTACGTAGGAATTTGCTACGTAGTGTCGTGTGGGGGCAGCACGCGACGCGACACGACACGGCGCGTCGCGGCGCTGCACGGCACGCGTGACGCCCCGTGACACTAATGACTTATTCTTGCAAATGTACTCGTCACCGTGGTCGCAACGATATTGTTTGAATAAGCTTTGTTTTATTTTTCAATAGTGTGAATGTTTCTGTATTTTATTGTTCAAAATAGTTTTGTGCTCTTTTACGTGTGGAAATCCCCACAGGGACCGCTGCCGCCGGGGGTGCTTTTGTCGGGCTCGAACTGGGCAAAGCCTCACGGCCCTCTTGGGTTATAAGTTGCTGGGGTTTAAGTAGCCTATAGCATAACCCTCGCGCACCCCGGCTGACCCAGGGTTATCGAAACCCCTTCGGGTGTGGAATTACGGCGTCCCCATATATCCCAAGAAAAAAATCTACTAGACTTCAAAAGTAGATTTTTTTATTTATTTATAACTACTTATAAAGATATACTCTCGCTAATTGAAGTATATCTGCAGGTAAAGTATATAGCGTATGTAATAAAATACTATTTTGAACATACAAAACTGATAACACTGATAAACAGTATTTAGCATTTATCGGCCTCATTAGACAATATATCATAACAATCAACCAGTATATATCTGAATAAATATTTTACGTAAATATTAATATATTTGCGAAACACAAAGCACAGAAACCATACGGGTACTTCAAATATTAGGAAGTTCTTACACGGGTACTAAAACCGTAATCACAATTCCGATCCAATCTGGTCCGTCACTCGATATCGTTTGATCCTGTTGAGCAAACTGCTCATAAATGTGCACTAATCAAGTGTGTGTTCACGCAATATACCGACACGCTTTTGTTTGTTGCTGTATTAGTTTACTGTAAGAGAAAAAGTTGGACAGAAGGATTCACTTTTACAGACCATTGTAGCTTAATAATATTTGAAAGAAAAACGTAAAGGAACTTTGGTACCTGCCTAATCCGTATTGTCTGTTAAAATAAAACCTAGCTACAATTTCGTGAAGTTATGATGCATCTTCAGAATGTCTCAAATTGGATTTCAATTTGAATGAACGAAAATTATTTTATATGATTTTGAAATTGTAATGTTAGCGAATTGCATAGGAATGAATGAATGAATTATGATATTTGGTGTCCTTATTACCTACTTAGTAATTCTTCCTTTATATGAAGAATTATTACCATCATCATCATCATCTTTCTCCTGCCCTTATCTCAAGTTTATTTGGGGTAGCGCAACATGTACAGTCAGCATCATTAAAATATCGCTAACAAAAGTACTCAAAATAATCCAAATACCAAAATCCGAATTTTATATTGGTTATTAGAGTACTCAAATAGTTGTAAGTATCCAGAGTGATCAAACTATCTTAACAATCGGTCTTACAGTATTATCTAAGTTACTAGAGTACTCATATCGTATACACAATCACGCCGGTCGATGGTATCCAGTCAAGTATAATTTCAAAAAATCTAGACATTCATAATTTTTTTAGTAATGGAAGTTGATAGTTCATGGCTTATGCAACTGTCAACTATAAAAAATGCAAAAGACATTGTCAATTGACACATTTTGTATCTTTTGCTTACTCATAAATGAAATGATTTTGCTTACACAATGGCAGGATGATAAGGGCCCATCCCTTATCATCATCCCGCCATTGTGTGAAAGGAATGGCATTACAAGTAAGAAAGGGATACAAAATGCGATTAAATGACAATGTCTAGATTTTTTGAAATTATGCTTGAATGGATACCATCGACCGGCGTGATTGTGTATATGAATATGAACACACTACTAACTGACATAATACTGGAAGACCGATTGTTAAGATAGTTAGACCACTCTGGATACTTACAACTATTTGAGTACTCTAATAACCAATATTAAATTGGGATTTTGGTATTTGGATTATTTTGAGTACTTTTGTTAGTGACATTAAATTTTAATGATGCTGATTGTACAAATAATTATTACCATTGTCTTTTAAAGCCACAATCCTATCAGGCCTTATGGGTACGGTACAAATCGAAGAATCAAAGAAACAAAGAATTAATTTCGTTTATTCAGTTTAGGCACATAAAGAGCACATATGAACGTCAAAAAATCAACATCGATAATATTATTTTAAATTTCTTATATAAGGAAAATCTACTTCAGCCATCAATATACATACAATCACAAAGTGTATGAAACTTCTCCACCTATTATTCTACCATGAGCGATTTCATTTTTCAAATTCTAATAAAATTCTAGAGGTGCGCTTAATCATTAATTAGGTATGTGAATATTGGCGAAGATATCGCGTTAGGTACTCGTGGGTGGAGCTAAAACGGCGAAATTATTGTTCATCTTTATTAGTGACGATGTATGTCAGTCAGTCGTTTAGATACTGACTTTTTGATAGCGAAGTGAATGATCGACATATTGCATAACCTGAAAAGGCTGAGTCTGGACCTTAGTGTGGCGTCTGCTAGCTTATGTGAAAAAAATATGTCATATTTGATTTTCTGTACAAAAATCACGTCGCCTTATTTTCCAATATTTTAAAATACATACTATTTTTTAACAGTACATGTAGTAAAAAACTAGTGCAGTGTAATTAGATAAACCAAACTCAATCACCTCTGATTTACATTGAGTCTCAAAGTTATGTGCAAAATTGTCTCTACATGTTTTACTTATTACTCTCGTGGGTTGTCTTATCTGTAATTTTAAATTATAACTAAGAAGCAGACATTCAAAACCACGCGATAGCTTGAGAAAATTAATATTAAAGTCTGCTGCTTTAATAATGTGAAGCTTTTTAAAGTTTTTGTTTAAATAAGTTAATGCGTTATTCAGCTTATCAAAGAAAATCTCTAAATTACTAGCTGAGGTACTCTGACTATAACAATTTGGTACTCTGTCAGCTCTTTGCGCAACGTTCAAAAGCAGAACAAAAAGACATATTCAGTAGTGTTAAAATATTATTCCAGTTGTGGTCTTTACAAGAATACACCGCTTATTTTAAAGCATGCTAAATATTCAAAACAATAAAAATTTCATTAAAAATATCTAGAGTTCCAAAGAAAGAAAACTTTCTGACTAACTAAATTCAAGCTCACGCGCAAAGTATTATATAGCCATACACATGTCTATCTTATCTACCTGTACACAGAACCAATAAATTAGCACCATTTTAAAACTATTTATTTTTACGTGCGGGGAGTCCCCACGGATACCCGCCCCCTCCTCCGGATCCGGAGGGGGAGGTTATGTTGGACTCAAACCGACTAAACTGCAGGTGAGGTTGTCAGACGACATATCCCTCGCACCCCGGCTGACCTAGGCCATTCCTCTCGATCTGGCTCGGGAGAGGGGACCAAGCGGTCCCCGACTCGCACCCGGTGTGGGGAGGCTTCTGCTAGGGTGACGGGCAGCTCCACCCGTCACCCTCACTAGAAAAATATTTGCAAACATAGTGGCTAGATAGCGAGCACAATACACGTTTGTTGAAAAACAAATACCTCCATGTAAATAGGAAGTGAAGGTACCGTGTGTAACGGGTCTTATCTCGGCGATAGTTTCTGCAAATCGATGGGTGTTTAGTGTGATAATATTGTCGTGTTTGTGCTTAGTAACTGGTACGGTAGCTACTTCGTGTACATGTCGCTGCCAACTAACTCAGCCATTCAAGGATGATAACTAAACGGCGCCATTCAAAGAACGGCCTGAATAATATTCAGCTGTAACGTTTATTACAATATTTAATAACCCGGCTGGCTAAAGCTTAGGCCAATCGTAAGATGGGGCAGCATTCCAAAATAAAATAGAAAATTATATGCATATATATATGTACTCACACCTGAAAATCCCCGAGGAGGTAGGCAGAGGTGTTTTCACAGAAAATTAGTGATTGGTTTATTGAGAAAGTTAAGCAATCTAACTTGGATAGGTTAGGTTAGAAGGTCTAAAAAATCCCGCACTAGCCTTCGTGGTTATTTTTTTATAACCTTACAGAAATAATTCATTTTTGTAGCTGTTTGATTAAAATGGCAAGTAATTAAACGTCATCGAACCAAGCTATCTGCCTAGCCGTTTAATCAAATGGCTGAACACCATTCAGGCCGCTAATTGAACGGCGTTTAGGAAAAGCCTACGTGGTTGATTGAACGGCTGATTAAGCTACATATGGTGTCTGGAGTGATAGAATTATATAAGTATGACCACGAGTAACAGGTATTATACCATCGACACACTAGTGTGGTAAAATGGTGTGGACACGAGTCTGCAGTGGGTGCGACATATACATCACATTATATACAAGGTAAAAAGATGTATGTGTTAATTAAAATAGACTGTTCGAAATAGACTGTTCTGAAATTTCAAAGCTCAAAATCCGGATGAATGGTACCATAGTTCATAAAAAAACAATAAATGTGCCATAAATCAAAAATGTTTACTCAAAGACAATCACACACAGTCTCGTTTGATGTTAAAATATTAAAAACTTGGTGTACCTACCGGTACCACATTTATTTCACACTTAGTCCCATTCTTCTGTCTTTGCACTTTGCAGGAGCAACACTATTGGCAAATAATCGATCCGCTTACCATCATTTTGTTGCTTGTGAACTGCAGTCGTAATACTACAATGAAACAATACACATTTTTTTTTCTACAACTATAAAACTACAATAACTCAAGGTGCAATATTACCAAACAATGGCAATTGTTGAACTCTTCAATAATTAGTAGTTTATTAATTACAATGATGAATTGATTATAATGAAGTATCTCCACAGTTGCAAAGAGCAGGCCAGCAGAAAACGCGATGCAGAGAATCGAATATAGTAGACGAACCAGTTTTCCAAATAATGAGACCAAAATATAAGCAGTATTGTTTAAAATTTGAAGAAAAAAAGAAGTTTTAAAAAGTTGAAATGTCAAATGCAGTTTAAGTTCGAGTCCGAGATTCTTATGAGCACTTTTACACTTTTCTTCGTAGTGTAAGCTTTGCCCATCCACGCTCACTTGAAAAATTCACCCTGATCAATAATAACTTCACTTGTACTTTTACACAGTTTATTTTTATTTTTAACCTGACCACCTGATCACGGCATTATCAAAAAAAGTACAAGTGAACATGAAGTTATTATTCAATACGTGTAGTAGATTCCACAAAGTGCCATCAATCTCCATTGAAACAATTCACCCTGTACTTATGTTATCCATTTTTGTGGTCTCAATGTGAATATAAACATTTCTTTTTCCTTCTTGTTTTACACAGAATTTTATGTTATTTTCAATATCTGAAAAACCCCGCACGTTATATTGCAATTGTTTTAATCATCAGTAATTAAATAACAAAGTAAACTTTTGACAGTTTCTTATATCAAAAGAGTACTCTGTCAGCCGAGTTATCTGGATCCTTAACTTTAATTTATTTTTCATAAATTATTTGACGTAATCTAATATCAAGCATTGTTTCTGATATTAAGCAAAATCGCGTAGTCACGGGTCAGCTTGGATGACTTATCTTATATTGTCCCCCACATAACCACACAAACCGTGAGCCGATAGAGATAACAATATACCTGTAGTAATAAGACTTATAACTAAATAATAATTTACTTTTGTTTGGATTATATATTATTTTAGAGCATAGTTCTTTTTATTTATTAATTCCCTTAGACATAGTTTGCTATTTTATATTAATAACATTCAAATAGCCTAAGTTACTCTGCCCCTCTAGACAAGTGGCAATTCGCTAACCGACGTTTGGTGGAATAGAATGACGAATATATGGGATTTGACGTATATGACAGTCGTTAACGCATGTCAAATACGTCAAATCCCATACATTCGTCATTCTATTCTATTAAACGCCAGCTAGCGAATTGCCACTTGTCTAGAGGGGCTGATAAAATTGGACATATTTGACAAAAGTTCATGCTTTAGACAAAAAATTTCTACTTCTCTAGTACTTCCCAAGTATTTTGTACTTCTCTTCTCAATGAACTAGTAAATATTTGATAACAAAACATTACAAATAGTACTCTGGTGCGTCATAAGTACCGATCTCTCAGTAATAGCGGTAGTTATCCAATCTGTAAGTATTCTTTATCGTAATTCTGGCAGGTAAATGTTGATTTTACGTAAGTAAATGTTCGGTAGCACGTACATTAGATAGATAGATAGATTCTTTCAGTTCTATTTCTGTTGACTGCATGGACTGTTGCACGGTATTCTAGGGATATTCCTGTACAACAATGTTAGAAAATCGCATCTGTCTACTACTCGGTGACGTTGTACAACTTGTAACAAGGAGGTGCGAACGTTGGTCAAATATAAATATTGCCTCGTGGTTTATCACAAGCTTTTATTTAGGTTTTCCTGTCCCGTTGTCTGTAATCAAATCTTGCACGTTTAATTTGATCCACTTTTTTTAAATATTTTCAAATTTATCATGCATGTATAAATTAGATGACAATGCAATATTATTGTGACATAGAGCTTGATCCGATGACGGACCTGGAAGCTGACCATAGGAACTCCGTAATTAAACGACGAGTCTTGACGTGTATTTTGGTTGGCGTGAATATGCAATTCCAACAAATTTGGGAATTTTAACTTTTTAGTTCATTTTATTAACAAATAATAAAAAATGTTTTTATTTTTATTTTTTTAACATGGCTTGTACTGTCGTAAGTACTGGTAATAAAAGATACTAAATTCTATGTTTACTTACGTTTGTATTTATATAAACCCGGGATATAACTATGATTTTATGTGATTAATACTTCATTATTTGAATGATAATTTAAAGCACAAAGTATATATGAATATTCAAATTGATTAAGATAGGAAAAAACAGAATCAGTTAAAAAGAAAAGCCAGACCATATTGGCTTTCTTCAACGGAAATCACGTACCCACACCCTTCTCCTTCTGTCGAGTCGACATATAATGGCATATTTTGTTTGCCCTGTGTGCACCCACCCCTACATTAAAAATTTCCCACCAAATAATCAGATTGCGACCTCTTTTCCTGTCAGGAAACATTTCACTGTGGACAAAACGAAGCAATTTTTGATCTCAGGTAGAGTATGCCTATGACCGCCTACCGCGAACGTTTTTTGTATAATCTGAGTTGCTAATAAAAAAATCTAACAGAAAATCCAAATAATACATATAGATACATAACATAAGCACCGACCCAACCCGCTGAACCACTGAGGTATAATATTACATCAATAGTTAAAACTACAAGAGCGCTACCTGGTAACATTTATTTAAAAGGCTAAAGTGCTAAGGAGATTGTATCATTGAATTGTTATAACGCTTCAGCTGAAGGTCTTAAATTTTTTTTATATTTTACAAAGACTTATAATCGGGCTCGTCTTAGAGGGCAAGTGTCACGCGCGTGACAGACACGAGCTGACCTCCTTATTAAAGTAAAATTTTGCCAGCAATAAAAAATGCTGAATAACGTATAATGGTCTGGATAGATAAGCACAAATAAAGCAGTGCGACCTACAATGGTTTTAGAGTGTAGCATTTTTTTAATCTAGTGGCACGTTGCAAGGCAACCAGGCAATTGATTATAAGAACACTCAAAAGACTAGAGGGACGTATACGCTTAAGCATAACATTGCTCTCAACAGAGGGAAAGGTAGAGGACAATTGTATATTACTTTTCATTTCATTTGCTCATAATGTGGCTCTAATCTCAACGAAATTAGGCACATAATGATACCTATTATCAAAACTGTTTTTTTGATTGGTATTAAATCACGAGTGGGAAAATGACTTTATTTAAAATTTTATTGTAAAGTATATAAAGTTGAGATACAATATTCTTCAAAAAAAAGATACAAAAAGATCGTGTTCAATAGAACAAATAAATAAATATACCTACCTTTTGCTTGTTCATTTCATGCAAATTCATATTTAAATAGAAAATTTCTGTTATGAAGAAAACGATTTAGGTACCTAGTACACCGCCCGATATATACACATATACTGTACAACGTCCGTTATATGATGAGATTGATGTGAAGTTCTTAACGTTATGAAATGTTTACGATCTGAAAACTGTATACAGGGTGTATTTTTGAAACGGGGCAGTAAGGGCAAGTACCTTAACCGTTGCAGTTACAGCAAAAACTTCTTAAAAGACCTTCCCTAACTTTTTGGGACATTTTGAACTGCATTCACAGATTTTGTAAAACACTTACAGTTAGCAAAAATATGCAAAAAGTTCAAAAATTTTTATGCCAATCGATTCTATTTCATGTGGGGATCAAAAAACTCTATGGAACCATTTTAGCTTTTAGTACTAGAAAAGACAGAAATCGCCAAAGACCTTTCCCATACATTTCGTACGGAAATATGATAAATCAACTCGAAACTCATAGGTCAGGTAAAATTTTGAACTTTTTTAAATAAAAAAAATCATTTAAACATTTAAGAAATTGGTTTATGAAATAAATTGCTCAAAATGATTTCCATTTTCACGAATACATAAGTCTATCCTTTTTCGCACTGAACGAATGGCGGCTAATAATGTTCTGGGATGAATATTACGTAAAATGGTCATTAATGCATCCTTGAGCTCTTGAACACTGGCGTACGTCGTCTTATACACCTCGTTTTTCACGAAGCCCCATAAAAAAAATCAAGTGGTGTTAGATCGGGGGTACGAGGTGGCCACTGTGTTGGACCATGTGTACCTATCCACTGTGTACCGAATAGGCGGCTCAAATTGGAACGTGAAAGGTGACTGTTATGTGGCGGAGCACCATCTTGTTGAAAATTAACTTTTCGCAATTCCGACAGGGGCCATTCGTCCATCTCGTTTTCAAGATGGTGTAAAATGACTTCATTATACATGGCAGAATTCAGTTTCCCTTCATAAAATTCCACCATTATGACTCGATTGGACATTATACCACACCAACAGTTGAATGAGAAGCGAACCTGATTATGACTTGCCGTAACTCTTAGTGGATTTTCTTTGGACCAATAGTGGTGATTTTTTTCTGTTGTACATACCGTTATTGGAAAAATTCGTTTCGTCTGACCACAGTATGTAATTTAAAAAATCATGATCTCTGCTTATTTTTCCTTTTAGCCATCTGCAAAAAGTAAGCCTTCGAACATCATCACCCGGATGTAACACTTGAACTATGCGCCCATATCGATAGCACTTGTAGCCGTATTTCTTCCATATCTTTATCACAAGGGAGTGGGATACACCTACTTCAAGGGCGACTTGCCTGGACGATACCTCTGGATATGCTTCGACATAAGTTAGAACCGCAATCTCCGTGTCCATGTCCACACGAGGCTGCCGCTTTCTTTTGAAAGAACCCTGCAATTCCAGCTTTTTCAAAAGATTTGTAATAACCTTTCTTGTTGGCACATGCCGCAACGGATACTTATTGCGGTACCACACTAATGCAGCTCCCGCATTTCGATTATTGACAAAATACGCTTCTAATAAGTCAATTTTTTCACGATTAGAAGACATTTTAGCGAAAATCCTTAATTAATAACTCATACGAAGTTTCTCAGCTGAAACTAAGAATAACACACAGATTTTCGAATCAAATTCGAAATTTGAGGGTAAAAATTCTTTTTATTTACTTTACAGTCAATTCTACCCACTTCCTGGCCATAACAAAAAGTTAGACCATCGTAGAAATTTGTTTCTGTTGCCGAAATGTATGGGAAACGTTTTTGGCGATTTCTGTCTTTCCTAGTACTGAAAGCTAAAATGGTCTCATAGAGTTTTTTGATCCCCACATGAAATAGAATCGATTGGCATAAAAAAAAATTTTTGGACTTTTTGCATTTTTTTTTGCCAACTGTAAGTTTTTTAGAAAATCTGTGAATGCAGTTCAAAATATGTCAAAAAGTTAGGGAAGGTCTTCTAAGAACGTTTTGCTGTAACTGCAACGGTTAAGGTACTTGCCCTTACTGCCCCGTTTCAAAAATACACCCTGTATATATTAATCACAAGTGAAATGAAAAACGTCGTATGATACACGTGTGTATTGTTGATTACCGTCTTCTATATCACCTCAGCGGTAATCACCAACTTTACACACTTGTACCACAATCTACTATTTGTGAACTCAGAATTTAAGTTGTAATATATCCCAAGGACCAGACTAAACCATGTTGTAGCCTATATTTCGCCAAATACAAACTATTATTCCGGTTTTTGCTTGTTGTGGTTTGTCATTTACTTGTTAGGAGATACTTGCGTTTATCTATTAATACATATATATTATTATTTACCAAGAATAGCTGCATAAGCTTTGATTACAATACATGCCTGTTCACGATCAAAAATATCGTTTACTTGTTTGCCAAGATTCTGATATAAATGAAAAAAGCAGTCGGAACCCAGAATAGATGAAAACTTCGACATGACCCTTTGATCAATGATTTATTTTATAGAACTAAGGTGGCAGACAAGCACTCGGCCCACCCGATGGGCCAAGATACGTTTCAATAATGCAACCTGCTAAACCAAAGATCTCTATTGAAGTATAATAATCATAGTTCTGCTCACATGAAATTCTTTTTTATCATTAAATTTCCATCGTTTCTCTGTAAAGTCCCTCTAAATAAATAAACAGTAGGTAAAAATAATGAAAACATTGTAAAACAAGAGATAGTAAATCTAAAACGACAGCTCTTAGATTTTGAAACTTTTGTTGTTGAAAATGTATACAAGCAAATTAGTGCCTTGTTAAGCTGTAGACATTCTGCAATTACGAGGGAATCGCGAATAAGTCTCTTACTTTAATAGGCTGACTTCTTAAATACATACTTAATGTTTATTTTGCAAACATCTTAAAGAATTTTTGTGAAATGTAACCGTAGAACACAGCACCCTCGTGTTCTAAACTGAAGATAACTGATAATGAGTCTAGAACAAGAACATACGTACAAGGAGTTAGGTAGCTTAGTTTCTTCTTCATCATCTTAGCGTTAATCCCGGTCGCAACTGAAGCTTTCAGCTTGGATTCTCGGGTCCGCTTTACCAGTCTAACTGCGGATTTGGCTGAACTTCGATATTTTCTGTGAAGCAACTGCTATCTGACCTAGACAACCCAAAGGTGATATCGAAGCATTGCAATTGACCAGTATTTTTACTTTTGAGGGCTCACAACTACCCGTAACGACGGCCAGAGATGTGCGTATGGGAACCGAGACCGGCGGCTTAACGTGTTAATGCATACAAATATTTGCACTGAGCGAGGATCGAACCCGGGCCTCCGGCGTAGCGGCCACGTTCACTACCGCTACGCCACGGAGGCTGTCATACTATACTACAACCCCTCTAAACTCTTCTTCGATAACATTAATTGTTCCTTCCATTAATATTCCTTTAATATTTGTTCGATATTCATTCATGAAAGAATCATCATCATCATCAGTTACTTTAAGACGCATTAAATTTCTACTGAAGAGCTCTCAAACCTCACTGTGTGAATTCTCTATCTGATATAGTATACAGCGGTAGGAAAGCTCGCAGATAAATTATGAGGCGAAGGACATAAAACAGTACTTAAGGAATGAATCTCAATTGTTTGGACATTGGCCCGGTAGAGGGCGCACGCGTCACGCCAGTGAGGCGGGGAGGCATGACTCAACCACTCAATATCAATTCAAAGTATTATGGCAGTCCAGAATAAATTGTGCGACAGAATATACATTATTTAGGGCCGATTTTTCAATACTCAGTTAAACAACCAGATAGGATTAATTATATAGTTAAAAAAAATCTCATTTTTTCAACTACTAGATAAGCTTCAACTCATTGATAAACTCTCTAACTGGCTGATAAATTTATCTGACCATTCGGACCCCAGCTAGCGACTATCTGTGGAGTCTATTTGACGTTTCCATCATGTTTGTGTGAAGTTGTAGTTTTAATATTTTAAGCTTGCATTTTTTTTATTCGATGCGATACGATTTAATGATCAAAGAAGATTATACAGTACTTAACTACTTAAATCCAGACAGTAAACAAAGAGTTGTAAGAGCATGACCCGATAATAGTCTGAATGGAACGACACAGAATTTCACAGGCGATTTCCTCTCGAAAAATACATTGTGATATTATTATTAACATTAATTGGAAGTAAAATTGTCAACATGACAAATAGGTAAGAATAAATTCCTTCCTAATCAATGCTGTCTGATAACTTTGACAGAATCACTATGCTCAGTATCCTCTCATGAGAAAAGAAAGTTTTATAGTATTTTTACATTACATTTAAAAAAAACACGTTACATAACGGCAAGAACAATTTATGGTTATAAATACTGTCAAATTGTGACACCATCTAAAATCTGTTAATGTACATAAGTACGTCCTGCTCTCGCTAATTTAGAGTGAAGCCAGTAACAAAAATCAAAAGGTTTGTTATCTTAATGCTATCTGTGCATTGAAAAATTGGAATATTTTATTCGACTGTTAAGATATCAGTTAAAATTATCTACTAGATTGGTATCTAACGTTTTATCTGGCGATTGAAAAACGGGCCCTTATTTACTTTAAATTGATTGACCGCAGATATTTGTGTTATGTGGCTAGATTAAAACACTTTATTGAACAACATCGACTCATGGATTGCTCATTAGTTAGTTTATTAGATTTCGAATACAAACAACCGACACAATATTCTAATATTTATATAAGAAGACTATGCGAATACTCAGCGCCGTAAATAAAGTTCTTTATGGTGATGATGACGTTTGAATGTAATGTAGAATTTGTAGATATTTCTTAAGCGAAATCTTCGGACTTCATGAACGTCAGAAGATATTGAAGAAATAACTAATAGTAATAATAAACATCTGAAGAGATTCAATTAAGCGAAGCTTATTTTATGTTTGTTATAATGACTGTTTTAAAGTTAAAAAATTGTAAAGAAAATAATTGTCAATCTTAGAGTCCTAATAATGTCTTACTGCAATATAATAGCTACACAATTTCTTACAGTACTTACATTTATTTTGCAATTTAGTAGCTATGTTTGTTTTGAACAAGTGATGTTTCTAATAAATCCCATACAACCATTTTTCCAATCTTCAGTCTCAGGTCAGTAAAGTGTGGATGGTAAAATTCTAGAGTTTAATTAGAGGAGTCTCTTACGGACCTAAGGATGGATAAGTGGCATAACTGATAGGTTTTATGGGGTTTTGGAATTATTTTTGAAGTGAAAACTTCTTTAGCGGCGTTGGATGGGTGTAAAATGTTAAGGAGGCGTCAGGATTAGTTGACCTTTGAACCGTAACCGACGACTGACGTCATACAAGATTGGTACAGACTATCTATTTTGCAATTTACAACAGATAGCGTCGTAGCTTAAACGGTAAGCACTTCGACTGTAAGTCTTTATAGTTTCAGATAGTATCGGGTTCAAACCACCTGGCCTTCAGGGATTTTTTGTGATGGTTTTTCTTATTATAATTTATTACTTTTGGTGATAATTTTTTCTTTTTGTAATTTATTACTTTTTATGATTATTTTTTCTTTCTGTAATTTATTACTTTTTGTGATTATTTTTCTTTTCATAATTTATTAATTTCTTCTGACAGAAAATCAGCAGAAAATAAGTGATAGGTTCTATGATTAGCGCTATATTATAGGTATGGTATGGTATGTTCTTTTTTATCTTTTTCTATGTATATAACGAAGAAAGAAAAAAAGAAAATGTCTTCACTTCTGCCGGCACTCCCAGAGTGCAACCCGTCTTTTTTTCTAATATTATTTGGATCAAGCTGTAGGATCCTGTGACAGAACCCTCTGTACTGACAGCAGGTTACTTATTTGAATTTACTAAGAATAACAATTTCATCTGCGCTGAAGAGGCACACGATGAGGTAACCACGTGTTAATAAAAGCTTAATTTAAACTTGAATTGCAATAGGTATTCTTACAGCACACTGTAATTCAAGTGTAAGAGAAATAACAGCGCCTCTGCGGATTACACTGGATTGAAAAAATATAATGAATGAACAAACGGGCGAAAAGAAAATGGCCCAGGCTGTACGTGGCATAATATGTTTGCGTGTGCCTATGATTAATGACTGAAGGCTGGAAGCTGTTAATCTAATCAGACAGTTTTTCCACAATGAGATTGCAGTTACTGGCTGCTAATAGATACAGTTGCCGATAATGCATGGTAATTGATATTCAAGATTTAGCTAGCAAATTGCTTTGGTTGAGGTCTTTTAGCAGCATTCTTTTTTATTAAAACGTATTTGCCCTATGACAACATGAAGAAGAAGTCTCAAGAATGTATTCTACATAAATAATGACCATTCAAAATATCACCATAAAAATTCCAATAATGATACTAAGACGATTGTCTTTAAAAATCAGCACATTTATGTGTGATTTAGGATTTCAGTTGATGCAACATTTGCACTCAAATAATTGCTAGAATAACACGAGATAGATTAACTATATACGTCTTCAAATACCAATACTTATCTCGAGCATCAATCAAATACCAATACTTATCGCCTAGTGTGCAGAAGATGATAGTTAAGAAGTAGAAGCGAGCGCCGCTGTCCCGCGTCGGTGTGTTCTTTCAAACTAATCTAGCAATCACAACGCGATCCAATTACATTCATCTAATTGTTTCGTCGTATGGCGCTGTAGCTGTGTGCGTTTGATAACGTGCGCATCTCGCAATTCTGGTTTAATCACAAAATATATCACAAAATACTGATTTATTGTGGTACGTGGTTAACATAATTGTAGCTGGTAGAGCGAAGCATAAAATACTATAATACATTATAGTTAGAAATTGGGTCAATGCAATAAGTGCCAATACTTTTAGAATGGCAAAAGGTGTACGCAATTGTATATTTGTTTAAGTTTACGTACTGAAATGCGAATATAATGAACAGGCGTGATCAAACGAACACCGGCGTGTACCTACGTTTTAAATTGATAGGTAAACACATTCATTAGATGATGAATCATTGAATATTTTGCAGACAAGTAAACTTTGTTTTGCACTTTTCAAACCGCTATTTTTGCCTTAGATATATTTTTAATTTTGAACCCATGAGAACCTATTACCGGAAATAAAAATAGGCCTATGTTATTCGAAGATGTAACACGACCCTGTACACATGTTACATGTTTAATATTATAATGAATTATTCACTCGAAACTATAATGAATTATTAAAGAATAATGTCGACATCGAAATTTTTGAATTAAATTTTAACAGTTACATTAGGGTCATAAATGGTATCCTCCAACCCGAACAGGTTGATTAAGACATAGAAGACACGCTGTGTCCTGGTAAACAATCCCACTGTTTCTTATACCACTATCAATTTACTTTAGTATAATTTGTTGTAATACTTAACTCGTTACGATAACCCTTTCTGTTTTTTGTTTACCAGTTCAAAATGTTTGCTAGTTGCTTATGTATCGTTAATGTTATGATTAATTGTAATAAGTTGTGTTTCTAAATTAATAAATTAAATAAAATTCAGCCTGATTCGTTCAACCGTGAGAGCGCGATTGAGTAATAAACAGGCTTTCTCAGATTATCATATTTATAATGTTAATAAAAAGGAGGATTTAGTTGTAAGTATTAGGTAACCTACAGCTCAGCCGTTCATCATGGTGGCGCGGGACAGGCGTGCACGTCACGACCGCTCAAATATAAAACAGCTATAAACGTAAAATGAACCATTAAACTTACTTCTCCTTCAATGAATTAGGTTTATGTACTTACGCAACGTAAGGTGGCCCTGAAAGAATCGCAATTTGGTTTAATTATTGTTGTGAAGACCTTGAGTGTCGTTTTGATAGCATTGCATTCTTCGTCAATACATACTACTATGTCTTGTTGCATCCAGATTGTATTTTAGAACACAGTTTCCTCTCGAGACTTAGAAAAAAGAACCTCGTTTGTTATTATCAGCAGGTGTATGGACTAGCAGTTAACATACTTCAAGTACCTTAATCTACATAGAAAATAGGTAATATAATATATCTCATGTAATATTCGTACTCACTAATCTCGTAGTCTCTGTCTTAACAATATAATATCAATGGATGTCTCGTATAATTGTCATCGTACATTCTGCCACAGTACGCTGGTTAATTCCATTTTTATCATTAAACTTTTTTATCATTTTTACCCGACTTCGCCAGAAGGAGGGTTATGATTTCAAGAGTATATATGTATTTGTGTATGTATAATTGTTTGGCACGCTTGGCAGCCTGAACGGCTCGATGGATTTTAGCTTGAGAGGTGTCGTTAGATTCGTATTTACTGTGAGAGCGACATTGGGTATATCAAAAATAAAAACAAAAAAACAAAATGTCGGATTTTGGTAAAAAAATATCACTCAAAGTTATCGAGCGGGGTATCAAAATAAATGAAATTAAAAGACAATTACAAAAATATATATTTCATAATTAAAAAGAATAAAATTTTAATTGTAATCTCAAACCTCAAACATAGATTACCCATACAATGCAATAATAAATACATTATGTCACCTTAATTTTAAGTTTATAATACAAATACAAATTCAGTACTGGTTTGGTATTAGTCGAATAACCCACCCCTGATCGCTCCCGGTGCAAAGGTGCCCATCACACTTGCCGCGCTTCCACGCTGGATTGCGATGGCCAGCCTCTGCACCAGGAACGATCCGGAGCGGGGGTCACCTGTGGCCTCCCTGAGCCTTTGCCCAATCGCCCTCACAAGACTTTTGGCCTCTCTGCCCCAGCTCCCCAGAGTCTCCACCGCTACTGGCACGAAGTGGTACTGTGGCTCCAACTCCGCGTACTTGAGCCTCTTCCTCGAGCTTGCGTCATCCGCGGCGGCCGACGGGAAGTGGACGGTGCGACAAAGGTGGCTGGCGGCTACAGTGCTGACGCAAGTTGCGTCCCATAACAAACACTTGCCGTTCTTCCACGGCTTGGTGCCCTGGAAGAACGGCAAGTGCCCGGTCAGCCTGTCCGGTCTATTACCGTTCGACCTGCTCAGACCCGGAGGCGTAAAAAGTATAAAATAAATATATTATTAAAACGTGAGCGGAGCGTAACGCAGTTTCTTGAAGTGTCACCCGGCAAACCAATTTATAAGACGTTGTCACGTCAAAAATAAAAATCCCAACTGATGCTGAAAAGATCGAAACAAGCTTTATAGCAGGCGGTACGCATTTGCAAATCTCAAACCCGATTAAAATTAGAAAAATTAAATGTTTCCATCGATAGCTTGCAAACTTTTCTATATTCTTTGTCCAAACCAGCCTTTTATTAGTCGAATTAGGCCCTTCACAAACTCAGACCGAATATCGCGGTCACATTGAACAAGACTCAAGTTTAATTGGGCTGAAATTGATTTGACTAGAAGAAACAATCTAATAAGTTCGCAGTCTCGCTGCACTGGTCCCAAGCTAGTTTTGATGTAAATACAATTATTATTAATTAAATAGTACTTTGAGATCGCATTTCAGTCTGAGTGCGCTCAATTGGCTTTGAATTCAGTGTATTTTTGGGTCTTCTCAAGGAGACCTTTTGTTTTTTTAGATAAAAGGTTCTGATGAAGTTGACGCTGGATTAAATTGGATGCTAAATATAGGCGCCTTCAAATTATGTCTTTTCAAAGAGAGATAAAGGCGTATCCACACCTGACATCGACGTGGCATAAATTTACTTTAGACTAATTTATTTTCTTCGATAGTATTTTTTCAAATTGAAAGAGCAGTAAATGATCATCCAGTGAATCTTGTGCTACCATCACGTCACATTGGTATGGTGCCACTAGTTGAGAAGGAAAGGATTTTACCAGCAGAACAAAAAGCACATGTAAACTATACATTTTCCACAAACAGCTACCCAGAAATTACCGGTCATTGTATAAAATTTTTTGAAACAAGATATTTGAGCAGTAAGAACTTAGCTTAAGCGGGGAAGTAAAGTGTGGTTGATGCTCAAACGACGTTCGCAAACAGAATTAGTAGTGACTGGTCACAGAGAGGGCGAGTGCTTCTGCTGGAATTAATTATTATTGAGCAGCCTTAAATCACGGGTGACGGCTGAGCGCCTCTGCACCCCTCCTAATTTATGAACGGCTTGATGTAAAGCTCGATTGGGAGAACTGTAATCATGGTAATGTAATGAATGGGAACGTTCTCTTGTACAGACTTATAAAGGATTTCTGGGTTGATTTGACAGTTTCATTGTGTTTCTTTTTGTTTGTTTGTAAAGTACCAGATTAATAACGGGCCACTTGGTGGTAAGTGTTTTGTGAAACATTTGATTGCTTGCTACTCCAGCGACATCACTCTCGTGTTACCACCATTTGTAGGAGGAGAAAGAGGAGGGAGGGAGGCGGGCGGTGCTCTTATAAATACATGTGTGCATAAAATGGATATAGAGTGAAAGGGTGGTGACGATCACCACTGTTACCTGTACCCTTAGCATGAAAAACTATCGTTATCGCGTCGTAAGCGTATTGAGAGTATGCAGCATTGTGATTGGCTGTCTGCCTACTGTGAACCTGCCAGCCAATCGTAATGCTCCGTTTTTTCAATAAGTTTACGATACGATTACGATAGTTGTTCGTGCTAGGGGTACTGTAATGATGACCCTCATACGTACGACTTCATATACATATATTCACGCCTGTAAATTTCCAAAGAGGTAGGCTGAGGTGTACATATTAACACCCATCGTTCGCCAAGTATGACTTTTGGTCTAATGTAATAGTATCTTTGACTTTATCTTTAGATTTTCATCTTGCGAGGGTTTATCGAAAAGTGCTTCTAATCGCATCTCCGCCTTTAGAAACCTGATCAGGCCATTATAATATTATCAGGCCATTACTGCCATTGATAATATTATTTATTTATCAGAGCATACCAGCACTTACTCTGTGATGTGCTTACCAGATTAAGGCCTCATATGAAACGCTATTCAATTTATTAGTTTTAATAACCGGGAGAGCTGGAGGCTTTATGTGCACGCGCGGGTAATGTGATTACAATCTCAGATCAAAACGCATCACTGGCCTAAAGAGTTTTCAAAATATCTACGCAACAAAATTCATCATTTGCTTAGTCGCCTCGTAGGCCGATTCCGGACTACGGAGGACTACTTCGGCTAGATGGTTGGTGTTGAGACCATTCGCTTACCCTACTACGATACACATTTTTGGGTCTAACCCTCTTGCCTGGCGTAGACAGTATGTGTGTAGTAAGATTGGATGATAGAAAGACATCACACGATACACCATCACAAGACACAGGAGAATCGTTAGAGCGTTTTCACATTCATCCGATACATGATATCGGTGTAGGACGCCAATAGCCGACATCTGATAGCCGACACCTTGTGCGGTTTTCACATTTATCCGAAAAAACGAGCCGATACGGCCATTTGCTCGAAAGCACAGACTATTCTAGGTACGAAACAAAAGAAAAAGAAAGTGCAAGGAATTATCGATCTTATTGACATGACATGGTATCGAATTTGTTTTCTTATATTCTTGATCAGTGTCAATTAACGTAAAAAGACACGGAACTAAGAAAATATCATTAAGGTCGAAAATTACTTGCAGTCGCTGTTTTAGTCACTGTGATCCGATATCGGGCCAAAACAGTGGTGTTGGCTCCGATAACCGATATAGGGCTGGACAATGTAAAAGAGAGATACATATGTCATACATTTGACTTCTTCCGATATCGGATGTCGGATATCGGTTATCGGACATTGTAAAAACGCTCTTACTTGAAAGAGCATTTCGTGGCGACAGTTTTAGAAGATATTCTAAGATAAGTGGGGTACTGGGACGAAGGAAAACGTATCTCAAACGATAGCGCCTAGCCTAGTGGCGAAGGTGTCAGATGGAATTGACCCAACCATTAGACTACCGACTCAAATCTTCCCTAATACCCGCAATTTTACCAAGTAATAGCCGTAAATGAAGCAAAGCAACTCAATTTGAAGAGAAGATGATCCTTTTCTCAAACGTAAGCATAAATACAGAGACAGTTAAACAAATCAAAAGTGTCCAACTCTTTCAGCATAACTACGTAGATAGGATGTAACGTCCTCCTCCAGCACATCTGCACAAACAATTAAGATAAAGTACAAAGAGTAATGTGCCGATAAGTCCCGCAGATAAACAACCGCGCCATTAGCTCCCTCTAGTGGAGATGTCGCTCATAATGTTCTAAAGGCTTTAAGTTATTCGCTACAGCCTACTGCCACTAGTTTGTAACTGTGACGAGAATTTAATTCGGCTGGCAGCGATTCTCGCTAGGACGGGTAGGTACGGGAAAGGCGCTTACAAGATGTTTGAAACATATGTTCTCGCCTTGAGAAGTAGGCAGTGATTAAGGATGTTACAATGTGCCAAATGTTTCACACACCCTCGGTTTCTCGTATACGTTTGTCAAATTTAGGCCATCTTAACACATGTAATAATTAACGTTTAATTTGTTGCGTGTTGAGCATCTATAATTTTCAACGAAAGTGTCAGACAAGTACTGTGGTAAACTTAGTGCGTAATGTGGTCATTAGTTTGATAAATGAACGTGAAACGATGTAGTGTTATTTGTAACTAGATTTACTAGAATTTTTATCGATAAATGGAAGTTTTAAACAGTCTGATTCTATTGGCCTGAGTTTTATCACTATTGTTGAGGACAAGTGTGCAATTTTTAATTAGAATTGTTTTCAGATGGAAAATTCTCAATGCAGCACGGAGTCTGGAAATATATGCATTTGGCGGTAATAAGTAGATACCTACGCTATTGTGCCAAAAATAGTATTGGCAAAAAATCGTATTACAAACACCTTTAGCCAAAAATGATATTGGTGAAAAGTGTGTGCACAAAGTATGCATAAATAATAGTGTATTAACATTTATAAGTAGTGCTTACAGGGTCGGTAGCACAAGTGTGACTCCCCTGGTGTTGCACACGTTGATAGGCCACGGTAACCACTTTCCATAAGGTGGGTCGTGTGCTTGTCTGCCATCCAAATGGTACAAAAAAGTAAATAAATTTTACCATCAGCCCTCATCAAACATGAGCAAAACAAGAATGATGAAGATGAGAAGACTTGTTCCACACTACTTTAGAGTTCCATAATATTTGAAACACCCAAAACAGAACTTTCTACATCCATTATTTGAACTAGAATTGGAAATTTCGTCTCCGCCTATGATTTACACCTCAACAATCTCGCCTGAATTATCACCAGCCTGTACAATTTGCCTCTATCAGCAGTGGCGCGACGCCGGCGCCAGTAAAGCCTTGCGGGGCGGTAATTCCTAGTAAAGTACATCACTGCTGAGCCACGTTACCGGGACTCTTTTGTATGTCACTCCATGTCGCTAATAGCTCGTAACGGTATCTGGTTCGTCACTATCTGCTTACAAAACGGAGTACCTCTCAATTAATTACTGATAACCTTCGCAGTAGAATTTGTTACGAATTGTGTATATCAAAGTTTTGAATAAAATCTACGTTTTAGAAGAAGGATTGAGCCTTTTCTAAGAATAACGGGTATACATCTATAAGTGCAGTGTCTAAGTGTAACCCAATATGAAAGTACTTGTCTCTCATCCGATGAGTTAAGCTACTGCCCCAAAGAGTAAGAGCGTTTTTACACCCAATCCGATCCGATATCGGTATCTGGTGACAATACAACCGATAGCCGCCACTATTGCGAGAAACAGATGTATATTTCTTACATTTAACTTCCTCCGATATCGTATCTGTGCCCGATATCAGAGCGGATAATGTTAAAATCTAATGATTAACGCTCTAAGGCCATGCTATGTTGGCAGTACGTATTATAATACAAGCTGATACTCGCGCTTCCACCCGCTTCGATATTACCCTTCAGTCCACTTATATAAAGCCGATCACGGCACCCGGTAGAATAAAGGTCAAATACACGTATAGAACAAAAAAAAAAAACGGGTTGCACTCTGGGAGTGCCGGCAGAAGTGAAAACATTTTCTTTTTTTCTTTCTTCGTTATATACATAGAAAAAGATAAAAAAGAACATACCATACCATACCTATAATACAGGGTGTAATCGTCAAGTGTGTCCAGGCGATTATTCCGTAATTATTACAGATATCAAAAAACTTTAAAGTGATATCGAAAGTACGTTACCTAATGAGTAAAATGACATCAATAACTTTTTAAAAATCTAACAAGAGGTATCTAACATTTTGACATTAAACACTCCCATACATTTAGTATGAGATTAGTAGAAAGGTTATAGTTTCCTTATTATAAGTGATCTAGTACCCATTTTACCTTTTTTTTTTTTTTTTTTTTTTTTTTTACGTGCGGGAAATCCCCTCGGATACCCACCCCTCCGGAGCCGAGGGGGAGGTTATGTCGGACTCGAACCGACTAAACCGCACGCCGTCTCTGGGTCGTAGTGCTAGGCCGAAGGTGAGGTTGTCATGCGACATATCCCTCGCACCCCGGCTGACCCAGGGCCATCCCTCTCGGTCTGGCCCTCCTCGGGAAGGGGGGGACCACGCGGTCCCCGACTCTACCCCGGTGTGGGGAGGCGCGCATCGTCCTACGATGCGCGCCGCCGCCGTGGCCTGCTTCTGCTAGGATGACGGGCGGCTCCACCCGTCACCCTCAGGCCCGCGCTCATGGGGGGCGGAGGTCAGTTTGCGCCCTCCGACGCCCGAGCCGCCTTCGGGCGCGTGCAGCGATGTCAGCGAGCCTTTCTCGCTCATCGCGCCGCGCCCGCTCTGCTGTCTCCTTCGCGAGCATGACCTGCTCGCAGAAGGAGGCGCTGGCCGCCCACGCATCCGCGCAGCGGACCATCGCCGCGAGCAGGGCGGAGAGCGTGAGCACTCTCACCCCCAGGGCCGCCACAAGCTCCCGCCTCGGCGTCTCAAACGCCGGGCACTCGGTGAGCGTGTGCAGCCCCGAGTCCACGCTCGCGTCGCAGTGATGGCACTCGGGCGTTGGCTCTATACCCATCAGATGCAGATACCGCCCGAAGCTACCGTGCCCGGTGATAATCTGCGTCTGACGGTACGAGAGGCTACCGTGTTGCCTCTCTAGCCACTCCCCCATGATGGGCCTTACCGCCGCAATGACGGCGTGCCCTGCGCGTGGTTGCTCAAGTCGTCGCTCCCACTCGGCCACCATGACCTGGTGGAGCCGGGATTTCTCGGCCCGAATATCCTCGGGCTCGGGATCGAATCCCCGCTCCCGCGCCTCCTTTCGGAACTTATATAGTGCCGAAAGGGCCCTCGCTTCCAGGATCCACGGTGGCGATCCGGCCAGGAGACTCGCCGCTTCGAAGGATATCGTGCGGTATCCCCTGATGGCCCTGGAGGCCAGATTCCTGCCTCTGCTCCGTACGGAGCAGAGGCAGGAATCTGGCCTCCAGGGTGTCCGCCCACACGGGGCACCCGTATAGGGCCATGGACCGCACGACACCCGCGTAGAGTCTCCTGCAGGAGGACTCTGGGCCCTTCAAGTTGGGCAACAACCGGCCCAAGGCATTCGCCGTGAGCACCAACTTGGGGCGCAGACTTCGGAAATGCTGTCCGAAGTCCCATCGACCATCAAGCACGAGCCCCAGGTATTTCAACCGGGGCTTGATGTCGATGGGAGTACCTCCCACTGTTAGGCTGGCTCCCGGGCCTGGCCTGCGCCGAGGGCCATGAAAGAACATGGCCTCGGACTTGTGCAGAGCCACCTCGAGACCCAGCCGCCGGATCCTGTCGACGACCTGAGCAACCGCGGTCGTGGCCCTCAGGGTCGCCTCGCGGTGAGTAGCCCCGCTCACCGTCACTAGCGTGTCATCCGCGTAACACGTGACGGTGGCCCCGTACGCGAAGTCACCGCGAAGCACCCAGTCGTAACCGATGTTCCACAGGAGCGGCCCCAGGACCGACCCCTGTGGAACACCGCACGACATCTCACGCCTACCGACTCCCGTCGAACTTGGGTAGATGACGGCTCTCTCCGTCAGGTACGCCCCGACTATGCGGCGGAGGTAGAGAGGCACGTCGTGGTACACGAGTGCCTCCCTGATGCAACTCCAGGGCAAGGTGTTGAAGGCGTTGGAGATGTCCAAGGACACCGCCAACATCACCTCGCCCCGGGCAACCGCATCCCCCGCCAGAGTCCTCACGCGCATGATGGCATCCACAGTGGAACGCCACCGGCGGAACCCAAACTGGGTGTTCGCCAGGTCCGGCCCCACTCTAGAGAGATGCTCGACGAGGCGCTTGGCAATAACTCTTTCAAAGAGTTTGCCCACCTCGTCGAGCAGCACTATGGGCCGGTACCCGGACGGCTCGTCCGCCGGGCGTCCCTGCTTGCGGATGAGGACCAGTTTCCCCGTCCTCCACATCTTCGGAAACTGGCCCCGCTCCAAACATGCGCTGAGGAACCCTCTCAGTTGGGGTTCGAGGCCGTCCTCCCCTAGAGCTAGGACCCACGCGCGGCCTGGAATGCCGTCGGGTCCCGGGGCGGTGCTTTTCTTGGCCCTCAGCCTCTGCACCGCCAGCTCTAGTTCTACCCAAGTGACCTCGGGCACGTCGTCGTCAATCACCGCACCGGGCGCCGTAGGCGACCGAGGCGGCGGAACATGTTCCGCTCGCGCCGGGAACAGGGATTCCACCACTCCTCCGAGCAGAGCCGGTTCAAGCACCTGGGTCAGCGGAGGGGCCCGGGGGCGCAGCTTTTCTCTTACCATAAGGTAAGGCCGCCCCCATGGGTCCCGCTCCAGCGTCTCCAGGAGCTCCCGGTAACAAGCGGCCTTTGACCGCTTGATCTCCGCTCGGAGGGCATTCCGGGCCTCCCTGTATCCCTCATGAAGCTCCGCCAATTGGGGCTCCGAGTCTGCGGGACGAGTACGCCTCCTACGGAATCGGGCCCACCGGCGATGCGTGATCACGCAGGCCATACGCAGCCTCGCGATCTCCGCATTCCACCAGTAGACCCGACGCCTCGGATTATAGGCTGGAGCCCTAGGCATACTCGCATCGCAGACCCGTGTCATGGCCTCCCGGAACCACGCCGCTTCATCGTCGACATCGACAGGCCTGTCCGGCGCAATGGCCCAGGCCTGTACGATGGCGGCCTCCAGGAGGTCCTACCGATTCAATCGCCCCAACACCCAGCGCGGCTCGCGTTGGGCCGAAATGACTGGCGCATCGCTCGGGGGAGGGGAGACATCGAACCGAACGTATCGGTGATCCGACAGTGTCTCCACCTCCGCGGCGACACGCCAGCCCCGCACGCGGAGTGACAGGGAAGCGCTCGCGAACGAAAGATCTACGATCGAGCTGCGCTCCCCCGCCACAAACGTGGCCATATACGTGGCTTCGGCCCCGCGATTCTGGAGAACTAAGCCGAGAGAATCGGCCCAGCTCTCCAGAGCCCTGCCCCGCGCGTTTGTGCGCCGGGAACCCCAGGCCTGAGACCAGGCGTTGAAGTCCCCGAGCACAAGAACCGGACGAGGCGTACAGGCATTGACGACGTCGGTCAGCCGCTCCAGCGACCGCCGATACTGCCCTATGAGTCGGTGTGACCTCGGCGTGAAATAAACTGCCACGACCGCAATCTCCCCCACCCGCGCCGCTACGATGCCATGCTCCCTTGCGATCACGACAAGGGGAGGGGCACCCGCAGCGGCGTTATGCACCAGTGCCGCCGATCCATCCAAGTCGACCACCCAGGCGGGCCCGAGGGGCCGGTGAGTGTATGGATCGGCGACAGCGGCGACGTCGATGGACCACTGTGCCATGCTCTGGAGCAGAAGTGCCTGAGCATCGACACCGTGGCCCAGGTTCGCCTGCAGGATACGGAGACGAGGATCCATTATGGAACCATCTCCGCATCCCGCCCCGAACCATCGGCGGAACGCCCGCCTCGCGGCGGCGGCTCCCCGCGGGTGCAGGCCTTGCTGCCAACCCTATGGTCGGCCGGCTTGCCCTCCGCCGCACACCTGAAGCAGTGCGGCGGAGCTTCGCAATTACCGGCCCTGTGACCGGGTTGGCTGCAGCGGAAGCAACGGTCACCGACCGTCACCTCCGCCTTGCACTGCACGCCCACGTGGCCGGCCGACAGGCACCTGAAGCACCTGTCCGGCCGAGCCTGTAGGAGCCGTACCCGGACTCCTACAACGCCGCCTACCGCGAGTATCCGCCGGTCGGCAGCCTTTTGGGCTGCTGCGATGGGGCAGCCGACAACTGTTGCCCCCTGTCCGCGACGGCCGTAGCGGATCGCTCCGACCTTAACCGCCTCCAGGGGGCAACCCCCGGCCTCCGCCACGGTGACCCGAATTTCTTCGGCCGTGATGGAGTCGTCCAGGTCCGAAATGCGCAGTTCTGCGCACTTAGTGGGCCTGGACACCCGGACGTCGGCTGCGTCCAGCGTCTCCCGAAGCTTAGCCGCAATGGCATCGGCCTTGGGACCGCTGGAGGCGCCAGGGACGTGGATGAGGCGGGCACCCGTTCGAGTGTGTGTCACCCGCAAGGTATCCGCCACATCGAGGGTCCTCATATCAATGAGGCCCCTCGCCTGTTTCACCAGGTCCACGTACTGCACGCCCCTCTCCGCAGCCTCCGGTGTCATCGTTAAGACGACAGCGGTGGTACGGGGGACGCGCAGCTTTCCTGACGCACCCTTCGCAGCAGCCAGGGCCTTCTTGGCCCTTTTGGCTGCCTTTTTACGGGCGTTCCGGCTTTTTTTGGCTTCGCCGACCACCTCCCAGCCCCCCGCCGGTGCGGAGCTCGTGGAGGCAGTCGGAACCGAAGCCAGGGCCGGGGCTGGGGCTGGGACTGGGGACGTCTTCCCCTTGCCCTTCCCCTTTCCCTTCCCCTTCCCCTTGCCCTTGCCCTTGGCTTGGGCGTTCCCGGCCGACGCGGCGACAGTGGCCGGAGCAGCAGGCGCAGTGGGCACGCTGCGGGCCGACTCCTGCGAGGTCCCCGCCGTCACTGCACGGTTGGAGCCCCGCTTTACCGCTCCGGCATAGCCCCCACTCGGCGGCGCCAGGGGTGGACGACGGATGGAGTCCATAATGGCCTCCAGACAACTCCGCGTCCACTCCTCGTGCGCCGCCTGCCGCTTCTCCATGGCGGCCATCGTCGCCATGCAGGCCTCCACCGGGTTGGTGGGCCCCATATGCGCCGGTGGCGGCGGGACCGGTAGGCGCGGCGGGGCCGGCAGACGCGGCGGTAGACGCGGCGGTAGACGTGGCGGTAGACGCGGCGGCGACGGCGGCGGGACCGGCAAACGCGCCGGTACAGGCGGCGGCTTCGGCGACACCGGCTGCGCCGGAGGAGAAGGCGGCGTCTCTGGCCGCACCGGCGACCTGGACCGAGATGGTGGCGATGGCGGTTCCGGCTGCGCTCCGACCCTCCGCCTCTCTGTGCGGGCCACACGGTCTTGAAGCGTCGCCAACTCAGCCGCCATCTTGGCCATCTCCCTCCGTTATTCCGCCGCCTGCCGCTCGGTTTCCCCGAGCAGTGCCTCCTGACGCCTGCCGAGGTCAGCCCGCTCCTGCTGCGCACAGCTTAGCTCCGCCCTGAGCAGATTGTACTGCTCGACGAGGCGGAGCGTCGACCGAATGAGCCGGTCCTCCTCCGGCTTCATAGCCCCAGTTCGGGCCTTAGCGAGGCCTTTAAGGGCCTCCACCACCTGATTAGAGGTGCTGTCACCGGCACAAGGCAAGGGCACCGCCAAGGAGGAAGAACTCGGCGGCGCCGTGACACCCTTCGGGACTGGGGCTGGGGCACGCTTTTGTGGGGCAGCCCTCTTGCCACCCCGCGTCTTTCGGCGGCCGAGCGCCGCAAACTTGGGCGGGGGAGAAAGATATTCTCCCTCCTGTCCGCTGCTGGACGTGGACCCGTCGGTCATGCTGACCTCCGGGTCCGGCTCATAAGGCCGAAGGGGAGGAACCTGGTTCCTCTTTCCGGCTGAGCTCCGGGTTGCTACGCCCGGACTGCTAGCCCTGCTCTGGGCGGCGGTGTCGAGGTGGTCTGACACCGCTTGGGACGCGACCTCCGCGTCTTGGTGCTGCGCGACCTCCGCGCAGACTGTTTCGCTTGGTTGGGGGGGGGGTTTTGTTTTTAATAAATTCTTCCATCATGTCCCACGAGTAGAACCGTACTAAAGACACTTCCTGGGTGACGGCCATTCCAGGAAGCGGGGTATATACTGTGGAGGTCCCCAGGTATCCACAGGTTTTAAGCGACTTCGCTGTCGGGTTTTCAGACTTTTCCTTGTCGCGGGCCGGCCGATTAAGGCAAGCCCCACGGCCTCCAGGATATCGGCGTTCCCGAGTGTGGCTAGCACTCAGGTCGTTGTCGATATCTCTGAGGTTACTCGATGCGGGGGAGTAGCCAACTCTCCCAACGCCGACGGAGGCACGAATGCCCGTCAGCCCCTGCGCGAGCAGTGGGCCGACCCGTCCCCGGATCCTACGGATCCCGTCGCCTCTCCCATGTCTCCTCTGCTAAAGCAGAGGGGTACTGGGAGCGACGGCTAGCCCTGAAAAGGGCTGTTGAGGTGGGAGGAACCCTACGGATCCCTCCCCGCGGGCCTTGCAGGCCCGCCATACCACGACCCCCTCGTGCAATGGGGTCAGCTAGCCCTTAAAAGGGCTGTTGGAATGGAAGGGTGTCCTACGGACCCTTTCCCGCGGGCCTTGAAGGCCCGCCATCCCACGACCTCCTCGTGAGGTCAGCCGTTGGGTTATTTGTCAACGGCCAACAGAACTCCCAAGGTAGGAGTCTGTTAGCCGTTGTCCAGGGTGCACTAGCCCCCCCGCTTCCGCTCCCCAGGACCGCGGTCCAAAGGGGGGAAGAAACGGAGAAGCCGACGTGGAGGTTACCCAACGAGCACCCCCCATTTTACCTTAATCATATTTTATGATTAGGTATAATATGACAATGATGATTTTCAAGTAGATACACGTGTAAATTAATTATCATACCACTTCAAATTAGTAATAACCGTGTTTCAATATCGCATTAAGTAATTTGAGCTAACTGAAATGCAACACACTACAAAAAAAAAAAAGATACTCTTTGGTGTTCGTTCTAAGTTCAACACTTTTATCTCGGGTTGTTGTTCCCGCCAATTTATTCCTGCTTTTTTTTTAATTTGCGTTAATAATCGTGATTGTTTCATTTATTGATTGCAAAATGGCATATTCCAAAAGAGATAAGAGAGATATGCTAAAAATTTACTACAAACATGATTGCAACAAAAGAGCGGCCATTATCGCCTACAGAAGAGAGTACCCAGATAGAGAAGTCCCTTCTGGTGTAAGTACCTAAAACCTCATACTAAATGTATGGGAGTGTTTAATGTCAAAATGTTAGATACCCCTCGTTCGATTTAAAAAAAGCTATTGATGTCATTTTACTCATTAGGTAACGTACTTTCGATATCAGTTTAAAGATTTTTGATATCTGTAATAGTTACGGAATAATATCCTGGACACACATAACGACTACACCCTGTATAGCGCTAATCATAGAACCTATCACTTATTTTCTGCTAATTTTCTGTCAGAAGAAATTAATAAATTATTAAGAAAAAATAATCACAAAAAATAATAAATTACATAAAGAAAAAAATATCATAAAAAGTAATAAATTACAAAATGAAAAAATAATCACTAAAAGTAATAAATTATAATAAGAAAAAACAATCACAAAAAATCCCTGAAGGCCAGGTGGTTTGAACCAGATACTATCTGAAACTATAAGGACTTACAGTCGACGTGCTTACCGTTTAAGCTACGACGATATCTATTGTAACTTGCAAAATACATAGTCTGTGCCTAATCTTGTATGACGTCAGTCGTCGGTTACGGTTCAAAGGTCAACTAATCCTGACGCTTACTTAACATTTTACACCCATCCAACGCCGCTAAAGAAGTTTTCACTTCAAAAATTAACAGCATGTATGACGATATGACGATCATGCCGAACTCGATGAAGCCCCGTTACCGAATAGGTACTTGTTGGTTGATCACATGCAGAATTCAATAATTAACTTTGTCAAAGTTTAACTTTGTAAGAGAATCGAGAGGGTGAATCACGGGAACACGCGCGAAAATCTGAGGATATAATATGACGTCATTATGGTGCCGTACCGACAGCATTATCACGCCGCACAGTAGCAGGGGATAATCACAGGAAGACAGACAATTTACAGAGGTGGTATAAAGGGATTTCCTGTTCGAATCGAGAGCCACCGGTTGGAGGTAGTACCGTTAGCAACAAAAATAGCTTCGCTTATGTTTTCAAAATTTAAATTAGAAAGTGTTTGCAGTGGCTGTGAGATATTGGCAAATATCGAAATACCTAGTATCTATTTTCGTGATCTTTTTTGACATTTGAGAGATTGAGCATAGATCGTCACTGAATTTTGTACAGAATTTCATTAAGAGAAGGGGCCCGCTTATTTCATAAAAAAAGCTAACAATTTGGAGCCTGGGGTTCCGGTCTTCTGCTCCTCTGATCCTTACGAATTGATATATTACGGTAATGACTGCCTATAGTCACTTGTTACACGAGATCAAAAACAGTTTGTTAAATTCAACATGTTATTCATGGACCTATCTCTTACCTTTAGAAATATACTCAGGTATGAGTACAAGACCGTTAAGCCAATTCACATTCACAATAATAAAAGAAAATACGCTCGGTTTCTTGATTAGGTTTCGATCAGGAATTCAGATTCGGATACCTGAATACTTTATTAATTTAATAATAACAAATTATATTTAAGGGAATTAACAAATAATAGAAACTATACTATAAAATACATACAAAAACAAAATAAAAAAGGGGGAGAGACTGCAACTTTAAGTATCAAAAAAATTCCTCCCCATCGACCTTTACTGGTACTGTGCCTAAAAGCATGGCGCCATTACTACGCTGAATAGCGATACTAAGTCTTCCAGCTAGGTAAAGGTTCGCCATATACTATACTATATAATTACTCGCTTCGCTATTTCTTAGAATAGCGCGCGTGCGCTCGGACGCCAAGGACCCAACGATTCGACTCCAAACTGCTCAAAAACATAGTTACCAGTTAAATTGGTATATGAGTACATAAAAAGAACTACCTACCTGTGTTGCTGGCGCTACAAAATATCAAAGTAGTCCGGTAGCCTCTCGGGGAATCGTGCCGGGAAGTCGTTTACCGATCGCCGCGTCCGTAAGGAACGATTCTACGTAGAATAAATTGAACGCGGTCAGTCCTCCCACGGATCACTAGGCACTTAATACGACACAAAGACTGTCTATATTTTTTCTTTTCTTGCTTCATTTTTATTTTCAGTCAATGACTGTTAGTCATATTATATAGTACCAAACGGGAACGAGTCATCATTATCTTTATATGATTACCCAGTTAAGTCTAAACTTTGCTCTTTAACTTTTTGCTTAATAGCGGAACCAGGGCTGGTTGCGTCGGCTTCTCTGGTAACAAGGTGGAATTCCGGGTATATATTTGTGCGGACTTTCATTTAAATTATGTTTTGACTTCTTTGCAATTTGCATGCCTCTGGATATCTTGTATGAATGTATGTAGGCCTAACAGAATAATATTGCCTAATTTTATATTCAGTTCCCCACGGATACCCACCCCTCCGGAGGCCGAGGGGAAGGTTATGTCGGACTCGAACCTACTAAACCGCATGCCATCTCTGGGTCGTAGTGCTAGCCCGAAGGTGAGGTTGTCATGCATCCCGGCTGACCCAGGGCCATCCCTCTCGGTCTGGCCCTCCTCGGGAGGGGGGGGGGGGGCACGCGGTCCCCGACTTAACCCCGGTGTCGAAGATATAAGCCGCCTGTTATACTTCGACTGGCTGCAAGTACCGCAGCGCTTAAATCTTACTTACTATTACTTGATTGTCTCACTCACCAAACTGTCCATGCACACCACGCTCCTGTCGCTCCTGTAGAACCCTCTCAGGCGTGACTGTATCGTGTGATGTGTAACTGTTTGTGTGTAGTGAGTTTGTCAGTGTTGACTTGCCTGCTGATTTGATGAGGGCTCCACAGCACGCTCACACCGTGAACCACTTGACGGCGTCACCAGCGATCTTCAGGGCATACACCACACACGTGCTCACTATCCTCGCGTCCCGAGACGTATTTCAACCCGAAACGGTTGTTATCCACTGCGCCCCGGCGGATGGTATATATATTGTTCCCAAATTATACTAACTACTATATAATTCCCACAAAAAATTACTCTTCCCAAGATAATAACCTCTGTACGACCCCGCGAAAAATATCCAAGTGAGTGACGCAACTGACAGTGGATGACACTTAACTGTCATTCAGCTGTCATCGAAACTTATAACTAATAGTTTGGACACTAGTCCTTTGGCCCAAACAGTCACCCGCCCGAACAGGTCCCAACCTGTTCCTTCAGACCACTGGTAAACGAGACAGTGTTGCTACCGCTCGCTTTAGAACTGACTCCCCAACTCTGACTTCCGCGGACCGCGGGGTCCCATCCTTTCCGGGGAACAAGTTAACGATGCGCCCCCGGCGCCATCGCAGTGGCGGTAGGTTAACATCCTTAACCAGCACTGAGTCTCCAACACGAGGAGGGGTAGTCTTGTCAGTCCACTTAAGGCGCTGCTGCAACAGATGGAGGTACTCGAGCGACCACCGCTTCCAAAAATCTTGCGACATCTGTTGTAACATTTGATACCTGCTCAACCTATGGAGCTTCACCCCCGCGAATGGGTATTCAGGCAGCGCGTTAAGTGGCCTCCCTATCAGAAAATGACCCGGAGTCAACACTTCCAAGTCATTCGGATCTGAACTAATCTTACACAATCGTCGTGAATTAAGAACTGCCTCTATTTTACAGAATACAGTGACGAGTTCTTCAAATGTTAACACGGTTTGCCCTATCACGCGTAACAAATGGACCTTAGCAGACTTGACTGCAGCCTCGAAAATCCCACCCCAGTGGGGACATCCCGGGGGACTGAAGGTCCACTCGATGCCCCGACGGGAGAAGGCCGTTCCGATGTCATCCCTATTTACATCGAGAAATTCCCTAATTTCCTTAAGTTGACGCTCCGCACCAACGAAGTTGGTCCCATTGTCGGACCGGACCAGAGACGGAAGACCCCTCCGGGAAACAAACCGGTCTAAACAAGCAATGAATGCTTCCGTCGTAAGGTCAGCGACTACCTCAAAATGAACGGCCTTGGTGGACAGACAGACAAACACGCAAAGATACGCCTTGAACACCTTCGCATTCCGAAGACGTGAATTCCGTATCATAAACGGCCCAGCGAAGTCCGTGCCCACTCCCATAAATGGTCTAGCCTCCATCACCCGATCGGGAGGCAGATCCCCCATTTGAGGCTGCATCATGGATGCCCTCGTCCTGTAACAGGGTAGGCATCGAAACACGACGCTCCGAATAATACGTCGCCCAGACAGTATCCAATACTCACGCTGTAGCGTGGCCATCAGCGCGTTGCATCCTGCATGCGCATTTTTCACATGGCGGTCCATCACCAATAGCTCCACTAAGGGCCCTCCCTTAGGGAGTAAAAGCGGATGACGTGCCGCATACGGCAGGTCCGCATTCCGCAGACGTCCCCCGACTCGCAGTAAGCCCTGGCAGTCAATGAAGGGGGTGAGGTGCGCTAGAGCACCCTTCAGCCTGGCACGACCCGTCACCATGGTTGACATTTCCTTCCCGAAATGCTGCGTCTGTACTGCCTTAACCAGGCAGGTTAACGCACCTTGGCGTTCGACAGGAGACAGTATGGACGCCCTCGTCCGCTGTGACCTGGGAGCTCGACAATTTTGAGCGAACCTCCGCATCCACGCGGTCACGTTAATCAGTTTGTCCAGTGAACTGTACCTACCCAGGAGGAACTCCGCGTTCAACTCCGGCTCACTGATCGTGACGTTGACGTAAGTCCGGTCTTCCAGCTGGGCTGTCGCCACTACTGGGTTGAGTGGCCACTCCGAGGCCCCTCGGGTCAACCACCTTGGTCCCCACCATAACGGGTGGTCCACGACTTCGTGGGCCTTGCATCCCCGTGATGCACAATCCGCCGGATTCATTTCACCCGGTACATGCCTCCATGTGAGAGTAACCTCAGAATCCCGTATCTGAGATACTCGGTTCGCCACGAAGGTCTCGAGGGTGTGAACTGACGCCCGAAGCCAGCATAACACAATCTGGCTGTCAGTCCAAGCATACACCGTCTCACAGAGATCCATCGTCCCACGCAGAACCGATGTCGTATGGACCAGCAGTCGTGTTAGGAGGACTGCCCCCGACAACTCCAATTTTGGAATGGTCATCTTAGACCGCAGTGGCGCGACCTTGCTTTTGGCTACCACTAGCCGCACGTCTACCTCCCCGGAAGACGATACCGTACGCAAGTACACTGCCGCTGCATAGCCCTTCTCGGAAGCATCGCAAAACCCATGGAGCGTTGCTCTGCATTTCCCTGCAGGAAGCAACTTCCGAGGCATGGCAACCCGATTGATCGCGGGCAGTGCCGAGAAAAGGTCCAGCCAGTCCCTCAGCAGATCCCCCTGGATGGGCTCGTCCCAGCCCAGCTGTGCCGCCCACAGCTTCTGCATGAGGTACTTCATGGAGAAGATGACTGGTGTGATCCATCCGTTTGGATCAAAAGTCCGTGCGACCGTAGATAGTACCGTCCGTTTGGTCCAGACCTTGGGAGTCTCCAACTCCACCTGATAGGTGAACACGTCCTGGACGGGTCGGTACTGTACCCCTAAGACCGACAGTAAATCTGGATTGCCCGAATCCTCAAATAGGTGTGGGTCTTGCTGGAACTCGTCTGGCAACCCCGTCAACAGTTCCGGTGAGTTGGAAAGCCACTTCCTCAACTCATACCCACCCCTTCCCAATAGCTCTATGAGCTCATCCCGTAGGGCTAGAGCTTCCTCGACGCTGTCTGCCCCAGAGCAGGCGTCGTCGACATAAAGATCCTGTTCCAGGATCGTTGCTGCCCGTGGGAAATGTAAACGTTCCCGTTCCGCCAACTCCCGTAGTGTGCGGATGGCTATGTACGGACTTGACCTCAAGCCGTAGGTATTTGTGTTCAACTCGTAAACCTTCACTGGCTCTTCTGGACTCTCGCGCCACAAGATCAGCTGATACCTCCGGTCCTCCGGGTGTATCACTGTCTGACGGAACATCATCTTGATGTCAGCCACAAACACCACCTGGTGTCTCCTGAAGCCAGTGAGGATATCCGAAATGTCCCGATTGAGCTTCGGACCCGAGTGAAGACATTGGTTAAGTGAAGCCCCGTTCGACGTGGGTGCCGATCCATCGAACACCACACGTATCTTTCCCGATGGAGTCTTCAGGACAGCATGGTGGGGAAGGAAGCAATGGTCTTCCGTTCTCCAGTCCACCCCGGACACCGACATGTGTCCCAAAGACTCGTACTCACGCATGAACTCAATGTACTTCTGTCGAAGTACCGGATCGCGTCGCATCCGACGCTCCATTGAGATCAATCGAGTCTCAGCTGCATGGTGAGATCTCCCCAACGGCGGCCTATTAGCCCTAAAAGGCAGCCGCGTCACGAACCGACCAGAGCGGAGGCGCCCAGTATTGTTCTGGTAGAACAACTCGCACTCCCTCTCATCCGGGTCCTCCCGCCGAGCCATCGGCGGTTCTTCGGTTTCCCAGAACTTCTGCATGACCTTGGCTAAGGCAGAGTTCGCCATGACACCTTGACACTCCTTCGGACCTTCCACCGGCAGGACCGGTCCCATGAGTGCGAAACCAAACTTGGTGTCGATTGCTACCAGCCCCCCTGGCTGTAGCACCCGTTTCCCTGTCAGCAACAGCTGTCCCAGGACATCCGTACCAAACAGGATGTCCACCCGACCTGGGGTATCGAAGGCAGGATCCGCCAGCCTTAGGCCCGTGGTCATAGCCCTTACCGAAGGGCTCAGCCTGGTCAGTGGATGATGGCCCATCACCTGGTCCATGACCAAGGCCACAGTCTTCATGCCCCATGAAGCACCACACGAAGACGAGTTCCCAAAGGTGAACTCTGTTGCCCCAACCCGGTCCGTCACCGGGTTGTTCCCTATGCCATATAGGGTGTGTGGAAAATGTTGTATGTTATGGCCCAACCGCTTCGCAAGTCCGCTCGAAATAATGCAGCCCTGGGCTCCCGAGTCCAGTAGTGCGCGGACGCGTATCATGTTGCCCTGCCAGTCCCAAACACAGACCGAAGCTGTGGGCAACAGCACTGTCTCTGGGTTGGTGGCAATAGGTGGTTGGGCCGACCCGTCCTAGCGTTGGCCCCCCTGGGTCCAATCCCCATGGTGGGCCTGGCGAGCAGGGTCCGTATAGGCCAACGGGTCCCACTGCTGCTGGTATGGCGCGCGCTGACCCGGATGTCTCCCGTACCTCGTCTCATAAGTTGCCCCCGGCGGTAGACGAGGCGATGGGGTGAAGGGCAACACCCTAGGAAACTCCAATAGAGGGGGAGAGAGTCGAGCCGACCCGGAGTGCCGAGGTTGCGGTGGCGCTTCCGTCACCGACGGGCGACACCCGCCCGTGCCCCCATGCCCCCACTCTTGGGTCAGCAGACTGTCCCCATGCTGCGCGTTACATGGTCCCCCTGGACCCCCCGAACCCCCGAAGGGGTTACTACCAGTCCCCCTGGTTGAAACCTTAGAGGGGGGGGAGGGCGGCTGTGACGAACTCGGAACCCCCGACGCCGTCCACCCGCCCGTGCCCCGCGGCACCCCTCTCTGCGCGTGCCCCACGTGCCCGCGATCCCCACGGTACGCGAGATCAGACTGGGCTTGGCCCCCCCGGGTAGCCCCCCCCTGACCACGGTCAGTCCTGGTGCCCCCACGTTCACCCCGAACACTCTTGGCCCCCCCGCCCGAATCCGACCCTGGACCCCCCTGAGTCCGCCCCTGGCCGGTGCACAGCAGTTCGTGATGGTCGCCGGAGCAATCCCGGCAACGGACTGGCTGTGGGCAGTGCGTTGAGAAATGGGGCCCCAAGCAAAAGAAGCACCAACCCTGCTTCCATGCTGCCCGCCTGCGTTCGTCCTTGTCCCGGGAGGCAAAGTCCCGACATTCCCCCACGGTATGTCGAGGACTCTCACAGTAGGCACAACCCCGTGCCGACCCTGACACGTGGGCTACCGTGAGTCTGGCCCGGTCACGCCGACGCGTCGCGTTCCCGTCGCTGTTCCGCGCGGGTGACGGGTGTGAGGAGGAAGCCGCTGGACCCGTGCCAAGCGCTTCGGCCCTCGTGCATTCCGCCTCCAGGAAGTCCTGCAACGCAGTGAAGGTTGGCAGTTCTCGGCTCCCACCGACCTGCATTTCGAACCGGGTGTGGACATCTACCGGCAGGCGGGAAATGGTCCAATAGACCAACATATAGGACCAGTGGTCCACCGGCAGGCCCAGATTGCCCAAAGCCCTTACGGCCGCGGTGAGAGGGTTGAGCAGCTGCCCTCGCAGCTGTGCCACTCTTGCCACCCGTGGCAAACCAAATAGGCGGCCCAATTGAGCGTCCACCAACCGACGCCGGTTCTGGTACCGGTCGTGGAGTAGCGCCCTCGCTGTCTCATATGAGGCCTCCGTGACCGGAAGGTGGGCCAGCAGATCTCTAGGCTCCCCCCGGAGCGAAGATACCAACTGGGCCATCTTATATGCCCCTGGTAGGTCCGTACGCAGGTGCACCAAACTATCAAATAAATTGATGTAGTGGGGCCATTGGGTGAGGTCCCCGTTGAACGTGGGCAGTTCAATGTTTGGGAGCCGTGACACAACCCCCTGGTTTGGCCCCTGTATACCCCCACTGCCCCCAGCCCTCTGGTGTTTGAGTTCCTCAGCCCGCTGCTGCACTGCATCACCCAACTCCGAACACTGATTGACATCGGCCTCGATGCCCTGTAGCAACTTCTCATCGGTCGACGACTCCCTTAACTGACCATAAAGGTCAAACACCACCTCCAGACGCTCCTTGACCTCCGTGGCCCTCAGGAGCAGGGCGTCCTGTCTGTCCTGCCTATCCACCAAGGCTCCCGCGGTTGCAAACCACCGCAACTGTGCAGACAACTTGGTGCGAGGAGTCGACATTGTGAATACAATACAACAAATTCCTTCGGTACCTACTTACCAACGGAACCTACTTACTTTTCCAAGACAGAATACAAATTGAAGTTAAATGTTACACCTAACACAAGGTACTACAATTAAACAATAATGTATTTCAAACACAATAGGATGAAATACAAGTAGGCATATACATAATAAACTTAAAATTAACAAGTAAAACTTAAATTTACAATAAAATATGCAATATAAAATATGCACATCCAAGTACCCACTTTTAAAAAATGTAAATTATTTTTATGCAAATCTTATTTTATTATTGCATAAACATATATTATGCAGTGGAAGACCACTATGGGTTCCAGAATATATAAAAAACCACGCTCTGCTACCAGAAAATGTCGAAGATATAAGCCGCCTGTTATACTTCGACTGGCTGCAAGTACCGCAGCGCTTAAATCTTACTTACTATTACTTGATTGTCTCACTCACCAAACTGTCCATGCACACCACGCTCCTGTCGCTCCTGTAGAACCCTCTCAGGCGTGACTGTATCGTGTGATGTGTAACTGTTTGTGTGTAGTGAGTTTGTCAGTGTTGACTTGCCTGCTGATTTGATGAGGGCTCCACAGCACGCTCACACCGTGAACCACTTGACGGCGTCACCAGCGATCTTCAGGGCATACACCACACACGTGCTCACTATCCTCGCGTCCCGAGACGTATTTCAACCCGAAACGGTTGTTATCCACTGCGCCCCGGCGGATGGTATATATATTGTTCCCAAATTATACTAACTACTATATAATTCCCACAAAAAATTACTCTTCCCAAGATAATAACCTCTGTACGACCCCGCGAAAAATATCCAAGTGAGTGACGCAACTGACAGTGGATGACACTTAACTGTCATTCAGCTGTCATCGAAACTTATAACTAATAGTTTGGACACTAGTCCTTTGGCCCAAACACCCGGTGTGGGGAGGCACGCAACGTGCTACGAGCATGACCTGCTCGCAGAAGGAGCCGCTGGCCGCCCACGCATCCGCGCAGCACTCTCACCCCCAGGGCTGCCACAAGCTCCCGCCTCGGCGTCTCAAATGCCGGGCACTCGGTGAGCGTGTGCAGCTCCGAGTCCACGCTCGCGTGACAGTGATGGCACTCGGGCGTTGGCTCTATGCCCATTAGATGCAGATACCGCCCGAAGCTACCGTGTCCGGTGATGATCTGCGTCTGACGGTACGAGAGGCTACCGTGTGGCCTCTCTAGCCACTCCCTAGATAACTTAATTATGTATTACTAACATTAGCGGCGAGTATTTAAGAAATTCATAAAAATACGTTGACATCTATAAAACAGAAGTCAAAACGTAAATGCAGGTTGGTTCTGTTGAATACAATTAATTTCAATTAACTTTACCTTTTATAAATCCAGCCCGGCCTCTCGCGAGAGAGCGAACGTGAGGGTATAGATTAACCCAACTTATGAAACTCCATAAAACGTGATTTGTAAAAGTCAAACTCCTATCGAAACACACGTAAAAAGTTTTAAACGATTACATTGAATTACGAGTAAGTTGTGAGACGCTTTTGTTTGTAATTTCTTCACTAATTTCTACTCTCAGTACCTTTATAGCGTTATTACCTTTTGAACAAGAGGTAATTGAATTAGTTAGTAGCTTTGGGCCTCAACAGAACAATGGCTGGGAGGCAGCACTTTATTATCGTCTACGGACCCAATAAATGTCTCATCTCATTGTTTCTTTTAATTTTGTGTGCTGGATGAACACTTTATTTTTGTTCATTTTCGTCCAATCAACACTTTTTGTTTATCTTAACTATTAACTTTCATGCGAATAAATATGATATACGATAAACTCTGTGCTGTAATAATCGTGTGGTGACCGAGAAATAATTGTATTCATCATCCCATCTCATCCGAAGGGGTGGTGATACTTAAGAAGTGAACAACGGAAAATACGTAGACGATATCACTGCGAGAGAAAGAAAACTCAAAATAAACCCCTGTACCAACCCGTCTGGCCAGCGTGGACACAGCAGGCAAAATCCTCCCAACGCAAATGAACTCTTCACAAAAGCAAATTAACAACGTAAAACTGTAAAATTAAACCGCGCAAATCATTAAAATAGTGAGACTGTAGACGCAATTATGATGCACCTAGTGAAGGCAGGTCAAAAACAATCGAAACCCACCGCTAATGCCATGCTTTTGGTTCCAATAAAGGAGATAAGACCTATCTGTTAGTCTGTTCACCCATCTATATCCGTAGCTGTTAGATTACTTAACCAGCCAAGCGACTTACCATCACGAGGTAAACTCGAAGCAACCAGTATCAGCCACGTTGTATGTCTAAGCCAGTTGAGCAGTCACATGTAAACTGCCGCCTGTGGAATTGCGATTCAAACTGAGTGCCATCTTATTACCGTGTGTAATGTCAGTGTACAATCACACGGGCCCGGGGGAGAAGTCATCGTTTAATTTAACGTGTGAGAGAACGTAATTGATGTTAGGAGCTGTGTGGCGCCACCTATTAATTGTGGCAAGAGATTAAAGGTGACTTCACATTATACATGTAATTCTCATTAAAACAGGTGACACACACGTTTCCGCCCACGTGAATGTTAATTATCTCTATCTTGTTTCTTACGGCAGATCAAGATCCGTTTAGTAGTTTTGCATCTATCGTAAAGAAACAGACAATATATTTTTATATTATAACATACCATAAACCCTAGTCCCACCTTAAATCTGATCCAATCTGATTGATAACGTACTGTGTTAAATACTATTATCTGTTCTGTGGTTTAGCGTCTAAATAGCTGATTTCTACCTCCAGATCCTTGCATCCGCTTATGACCATATTTTGTCATCACTTTGAATATTATATACCTACTCATACTACCCTACTGATACGAAGAAGAGAAAATAATCCTCCATTAGCAAAATATATAATATTTTATCCGATCGCTATTCCAAAGCGGTTATTTGTATCTCTTTTGTTTAATCTATTAATCATAACTCGCGCTCATAAGTGGTTACTGAAGGCAACATTCATATTATCGATACGGTACATTTCATCAAACCTCACAATGATAAATTTATACCCGAAACATTCACACACAACACACGTGGACTCTTTGAAATTTACAAATGGGAGACATTTTGGACCGTAATCGAATTTACTCTGTGTATTCACATTATGATAACATGTTAAGTAAACAATATGACATCAAATTATATAGGAGCATCCCGAGCCATCATTCCATTATCCAATCTCTGTCAAACAGAACGGAATCGGTAAATAAAGTAATTAGATTTTACGTTGCTCGCATGTTATTCTAGCTCTCTAGTCGCACCATTGTTTGACATCTGATGATACCTACGTCTTCTCTCACATTAGTAACTACATGCTTTCTGGAAGCACTTTACTTTACGTTTGTTAATCCTTCTGTTCACCCCCTCCTTTCTGAAGCTAAGAATTTGCTGGAAATAAGAAGTTGCAAACGTTCATGGGCTACAACAATTTACCTTCAAATGTACCGAGTCCACGAAGCATTGCGATGGGCCGCCTGCCTACTGTAAACCAATCACAATGCTCCGTTCTTTCGATACGTTACAAATTCGAATGTATTGACTGCTCGGGGCACTGATCCCCATCGGTATTACTATGACGTACACGTATATTTTGCAATTTGCAATTGGATTCATAATACAACATCGAGTGCCAAAATTGCATTAACGCGCTTCAGTTTTAATTATACGCCTCAATAATTCGAAATTTGATGTCCCAATTTTATGCGCATAATCTCATTCTGCACATTAATATTCAATGTGCATGTTGTATTCATCATGAATTTTGTCAAAGCGAATAAATTGTATCGAATTAACTGCACAAAATTAATGAATATTTTAAAACAAAAACGCCTCTTTACTATTCCGTGTCGACATGAAACTTGATTAAAAAAACTTCATTTTTTTTTTACCATAGCTTGATGAAAGAGGTGTCGGGCTTGTTTGTAACTTTTTAATTACAGATGAAACAATGGTTGGCGGGCTAAGAGGGTGCAGGGTGAAGCTGTGTATTGTTTGTCCCCGTGGTCAAATCGTGACGGGATGCGGAAATTAGAACACCAGCTCCACTTTAAATTCGCGCACAAATTACTCGCGAATACATTTAGGTAGTTCTGACTCCCATTTACATTCACGGCAGCCGTTCGCTTCTCTTCAGCATTCTTGTGGCTCCAATGGTTAAAGTTTTATATTTCATTTCAGTTTGAAAACAAAATATTTATAGAAGCATTACAAATAATGGATTTAGGTTTCCTACATCCATATACGAACGATTAAAATTCTTCCCTGCAAATATTTTTTTGCTATAAATAAATTTTGATTGGTTTTGATTCAAGCTATCGTAATAATAGTTGTACTTACGTTCTATAATATTATGGTGTGGTTCTTTACCCACGTATTTATGTCTTCGATGTAACTAGCTCGAACTTTGTATTCTACTGGATTTTGAGAGTGTGCTATTCTGGTCCCATCTATCGTCAGTTTATTTGTCCAGTGGCATATCAACAATATCACTTGATCCCACAATTCCTAGTGTATGTCGGTTGCTGATTTGATCAAATCCGCGAGTCCATCGACCTACACATCTATTATAATACTAATTAGACAGTCCAAAACAAGAACCGTGCTATTTGTTACTGCCAATAAACTGGCTTTCTCGGAGAAGTAGTCTCTCTTATTTAACAGCTATCAAAGTGTTTGAGAGTATCGGATGCTTTATTCTTCGCATCCCTTTTTCTGTTCTCATCGTATTAATTTAATTGCTTTTCAGTATTAGCTTAAGACAAATTGGATGGTTGTTAATGTTCTTCTATTTCAGTATCAAGCGATACAGACTCATTAAGATGTCTACTACAGATAAATTCGGTATATTTGCTAGTAGAACTTAAATAACTATAAACTCTAACTAATTGCACTAAAATACATCCAGTAAGTATACCTCTCTACCTCTATTAGGCGGAGACAGCAGTCCATTGTTTCTTGTTGTTGCTAATGATACAAGATGCTTCAATTTGGTATCAGTAAAAGAAAATGAACCAATTACTTAAATCAATAAATACTCTTATTCCAAAGGTTATGAAAGACCACGGTGACACCCTGCAAACAAAATGTGTTTTAGTTTATAATGAAAGAGAAATGAGCTTGAAAATTCTGGTTTCCGTAACATTTTCAAACAAATAAGAAGATAAAGCAGTAGCAGAAATGGAAGAGAGATACTTTTATACAGGCTTTTTTAAAGCTATAGTAAGTAGATGAAGAAGGCAAGGAAAATAAGAGGACATACACAAAAGTAATGGAAAGAATGTAGCACTTTTTATTTGGCTCGATTAGGCAGTTGACAGATGTAGCTACTGCTAGGCTCGTATACTTTAGTTACTTCCATAGCTTGATGTCCTATGGAATACTACTTTGGAGAAATGCGGCAGATTTAGAAACTATATTTATATTGCAAAAGAGGGCAATTCTTGCCATTTATTGTTCAAACAAAAGAGATTCCCTCAGGGAACGATTTAAGAATATTGATATTTCAACTGTAGCTTCCCAATATATATTTGAATACATTATGTATGTCAGGAAAAATATATCTCATTACACAAAGGTGAGTGACATTACAGACAGAAATCTGCGTAATACACATAAACTGCTACTTCCATGTTATCGGCTTAGCAGAGTAAGCGATTCTTTTAAGGGGGAAGGTATACGCTTTAAAGTATGCCTGAAAATCAATTTAAAATTAATGTAAAGACCATTTTATGTAAAAAAGCATACTATAAAACATATGACTATCTTAAAGACAAAAACGTCTGGCTTGAGCATGGTGTAGGCACCTCCTAAAATGCTGTAATTTCGGTATAATACTGAACTTAAGTCATATTTTAACTTAATTATTTTCTTATAAAGTTTTTATTTTATTTTATACTTTGTTCATTAGACACGCGACAAATGTAGATTCGTCCACATTTAGCTTTAAGGATATAAATATTGTAAATTGAAAACGTCTGAAAAAATGCCGCAGTAGAGTTTGTTGCGCCGTTTCTTATCCACCAGCGCCTTGGAAGCGGTGGTAAACTTAGGTTAAGTAGAATTTATTGACGTCAATAAGAAACAATAATGTTGTTCTAGATAGAATAAAAATCTTTGAGTTTGACGTTGACTCTCACAAGCTTCTAATAAATTATGATTCATCTGATTATCTCCAACACCACTTGACACAATATTTCAAAGATGGTACCTTTGATCTGGTTTTTAATTTTTTGTCACTGACTTGTAAACTCGTGAGCTTCAATATATTTTAATTAGAAGATTATATAACTTTCTTATGTATTTAATTAAACAATTTTAAAACATAAACTCGTAATTTAGACAAGATCAGTTGCGCTTAGTAATTACACGAGGAGAGGAATATTATGTTTACGCTGATTGTACGTAATTACACATTATGAACAAGACTTCTGTATGTAATAAAACGTAAACTAGACGGTAATAATACGCGGCTTTATATTATATTACAAATTAATCAGAAGGTAAATAGTAGCAGTTTATCTTTTGATAAAAATTAAGGAGGGTACATTTTATCGCGCCCCTTCGGTTTTATATGTGACAAATCTTTGAATAAAGATTTGTTTCTTTTAATAGATGAAGTTTTTAAAATGTTGACTTACTAAATTATTGTTATTTAGCTATTAAACATTTACTATCTCCAGGCTTTAGAATAGATACTATGCGTCCAGGTTAAAAATCCGGAAAATATCGAAGTTCAGCCAAATCCGCACAGACAGAAAAAGCGGGCCCTAGGCTCCGAGGATAAAGCTTCGGATGTGAATGGGATTTACGCTAGGATGAAGAAGCAGAAGAAGGGATTCAACCTCTACTGTCTGTATATTGTCAGAATCGCAATATATTGACTGTTTAACCTTACCCTGTGTTATCAATTCTAATCTCATATCAATTTAAATCAAGATATCGAAAAGGTTATTCAGAAATTATGACTCAATTTTCAGCATCGATATTTAACTATACCTCATCATATATTATTTTTATGACGGCTATTACAATATGGAGGTCTTAGCCCTCCGAACACACAATGGACCCCTTTCCATACGCAAACGTAATAACATGCTCGTCATATGCCGCAACTCGCAATAATGACATAAAAGCTAAATTATTATTGGGTTTTGTTTACCCTATTCACGATCCTCGCAGTGCTGGCACTGCGGTGTTGTCTCCCGGTGGATGAGCCATAGATACCTACCGAAGCACCCGTGCCCGGTAAGTATCTGGCACATCCGGTAGGAGAGGTCACCGTGGTGCCTCTCCAACCACTCCTTCATGATCGGTCTCACCGCCGCAATGGTGGATTCCCCCCACCTTGGATGCTCAAGTCGCACCCGCCATGTCTCCATGAGTTTCCGGTGGAGCTGAGACCGCTGAGCCCTGATTTCTCGGGGCTCCGGCCTATGGCCCCGCTCCAGTGCCTCCTTGCGCCACTGATACAGCAACGCAAGGGCTCTCGCTTCCAGGTCCCATGGAGGGGTCCCGGCTAGGAGACATGCCACCTCGACAGAGATCGTGCGATATCCCCTGATCACTCTGACGGCCATCGCTTTTAATGGGCTGTTTAATACAGCCGCGTTGCGGGCCGCCAGAGTCTCCGCCCATACGGGAGCCCTGTATAGGGCCATGCTTCGTTGCTGTATGCTATTCTGCGAGCAAGTAATGCGCGCGAAAGAGGCGGCGGAGAGGGAGCGGGAGAGAACCCTGCCCCCTGAGTTCTGCAGTCTGCGGCGTGGACGCCGCAGACTCGTCTACGCCCGGGACTACCGACCTCCATGATCGGGGCCTGAGGACGGCAGTTGGCCGACTCGCCGTCCTTACAGAAGCAGGCCGTGATTTCGATAACGTTAAATTAATCCTTCCAAATAATGGAACGTTTTCCAACTGTGTATAATTTGTACGATGTAGCAAAACGTCCAGTAGCCGCTCAATCGCTCCCAATGGGCTATTAGACGGAACCACAGCGACATCTGACGATAGATTCTCAGCGGAATCGCCATTACGCACATCACTCGCTACTTTGCCATAGAATAATGATGGTGTAATCGACATAATAGCACATTCTGATAATTTAGGGATCGTTAAAGCTATTGGGTGCCTAGTTATTGCGCTGTATGAGTGTATGGAATAGGTCGTTGTACCTACATATTACAGCAAAACTTCAACAATATATGTAGGTGATGTTATAAAGGAGTAACACAAAAGGATTGAGCTTGTGCTATATGTATGTTACCGTCATTTATTATTATCTTATTTTCTTTTTTAAAATACATATAAATTACATTTTTAAATACATCTACAAAAAATAAAATACTTTTAAAAATATAAAAAATATTTCTCCACCGCCATTATATCGGGTAATTTTATAGTCATTTCGAATTAAAAAAATTGGACATAGTTTCTATAGCAAAAGCGTTTGGAAGTATCTACTAATTCACAGATCTAAATCATTTAAGTACATTTACAGCGATCATGTACTGTTCCTTTCACCTGTAGGTACATTATTCCCATACATTATAAAAAATCACTACATTAATACCTCTCTATAATCATGGTGTATACTGTATGAAGTATACAGTATACATCCCGAATTTATAGTCGTAACTACTAAATGGCTTAATCGAATTTTGATAATCCACTTACATATTTACTGCACGGGTGTTGCGGGTACATCACAATTATGAAAAATGTAAAGCGTACCTAGCGATTTCAATCGAAATGCCTTAACTTTTCTCTCTCATGCAAGAGAGATTTCAATCTCATGTTCGGTTCTTCCTGTTTTTTTCTTCACCTATTGTTTCCTATCTATCAACTCAATATACTGAGCTAATTGTAAATTTGTCATCAATAAATAATGCAGTGGCTCGTCAGTATATAAGTAAGTTCCAACTAGGAATTTGGCTGACGAGACGAACGGATTTTCGTAGTGTATGTTTGAACACGTCCTATATCAATTCGTTTGTATTATCCTAACCAACTTTTCCCCGCAGCTCTGCCCGCGTGAAAGTCGGTTATCGCTAAAATATCGGTTATCATCATAAATCGTAGCCTATTTGTTAGTCTGATGTATAATCTATGTTATTGTAAAGTTTCATTAAAATCCATTTAGTTATTTTTACGTGAAAGAGTAACAAAAATGCATACATCCATATCTACAAGCTTTCGCGTATAATATTACTAATATTAGTAGGATTACATTGTTTCTTACTAACCTAAAAATGTATTACTACGACTTCTTTATATTTTACTGGCTGCACCGAGAAATCTCGCTAATAGATTTATTCGCAGGTTACGGTTTGTTAAACTACTCATATATTTTTCATAAATCAGTTTATTTGATCAGTTTCTACTCTGGTTTAAACATTGATTAGTAAATTTGCAGCTTTAGCTAAGAACTGTAAAACGCATTGATTTTTATGGTTACTGTATAAATTCAATTATATCCAGTATACCTTGAGCTGTTTTTGTGTAAAGATAGCGAGGCATTATGATTACATCACAAATATTTTGGCCCCAGACATTGCTTTTGTTGAAAGTTGTATGAAAGAAATTGAATAATTAAGGCGAAGGTTGCCAACAAGATTGGTATAAGTTAAATAGAATATTTAATTTACGCTTACCACCTCATTTCTGCTAATAGGTTTTTTTTTCATGATAACAGAGGACGAAGGTTGGCCGTTGTAAGAGGGGCAAGATATATTATATAAGGATCATATTAATAAAGCTGGCCTTCACGGATCTCTTTGAGATACTATATAATATCATAAGGGTGTTTATTCAGTATAAAAAATACGTATAATAATTTGTCGATATTGTAAATAATTTGATTCGAAACCTAACATGTTAAATTGTGACTGATACGTTTAGAACCTTAATTAATTCATGTTTATAATGTGCTGACATTGTAATTATAACTCGAAACCTGACATTTCTTTTTTGTGTAATTGTGACTGATACGTCCTACCAACTAATGTAATTAATTAAGTGTATGGAATTGTGACATTACTATATTTGACTCACACCTATTACATTACATTATAAATAAATTACCTTATATTGCACTAAATGTTGAAAATTTATAATTAAGCATTCATAAGTCCTAATCGGCAAATGTACTAAAATGTGACGTGTAATAATCTTATGATTAAATGAGTTATGAGTTATAAATGTGAAAATTACTCTGCCTGTCTGTCTGTATGTTACGCTTCCACGCTTAAACTATTGAATCGATTTTGATGAAATTTGATGTAGGTGTATATTAGTTCATGAGAAAGGACATAGGCTATGTTTGGGCGCGATTACCGATATTCTCGCGGACGGAGCCGCGGGCAAAAGCTAGGTTCGGAATATAATAAAGTACCTAAGCTATTCCGTCCCACATTTCGTCCCTTCTATGTGTTGTATAAAAGAATACCTAATAAATAGACATTTGCGTTATCATGGTATGTAATAACTTGTTTCTTTTTACTCCCCCTTTTAGTGCTCTCCACGGAGATGTAGGAGTGTACGTACAGCCTAGATAAAGCTTAAACAAATAAAAACTTATAATCCGATATTTGCCTAAGTATCACTGTCTCTGGCGTGTAATGAAACTGTCTATGTGTTAAAATACGTTTACAGAGCAAACGTTTACTAAAAAATTGCCGCTCAAAAATAAATTGAACCAAACGTTTAATTGAAAACAAAAATAATCTTGACTCATTGTATTAAGAGGTACTTACTCCAAGTGTTTTCAAGGGCTTTTTAGAAAAGAGGTGAAATTTTTGATGTCGGAGTTTTATCAAAATATTGACACAGAGAGAGCGGAGCGGAGCACCCTTCAGCCGAGTGTCTCGAAGAACAATAGCTAGAAACGTGGCTACGTTTTACGGGGAAGTGCTAGCTATATCTCAACGGAGCACACGATCTTATAGAATGACGAACTGATCACTGATAAATCCTTCCAAATATTTAGAACTTTAGTGCTAACCGATCTTTTAATCCATTACTGCTTAAAAATTATTGAAAAGAATAAAATTGCAAGATCACATTTTGAGTCTATAAAATGTGTATAAATGTTAATTGTGACTATCATAGTCACAATTAACCTTTGTAGCTAGCTTTCTCACTCTGTTGATTTAGTTATAAGCATAAAGCATCAGCCGTCAAGGTGGTGTTGCCTATTAACTTGATTTGAATGGATGTTATATTTAGTGCTTCATTCTGACACTTCCCACGTTATTTTTTCTTTCTCGTGTGTAAAAAACACAGCTTCCTCGCTATGAAACGATTTTATTAATGTTTTTTAGAGACTGTATACGTCGGTTTTCCTTGTCCTGGATAAGGGAATGTGAATCACACAGATAATGTATTCAGAGCCGGAATCAAAGTCACATTACTGCGTCGTTATGCCGTTTTAGTATTGTTTTCGGTAAATAGTTAAGATAGAAGAAGTATGTAAGGATAGAAACAAGTGGCGGGCTGTTGTCTGTGCCTACCCCGGAGGTAAATAGGCGTGAGCATACGTATATGGGTATGGTAAAGGAAATAAAGTAATTCAAAATATTTTATTTTGTTTCAGGTAATTTTGATAATTGTCATCTATTACCATGGCGTTGAATGAAGTAATATTAATTTAACTTGATTGATTGATCATCTTTTTCTAAATAAACACTAAAACATGCCAATTTTTGGTGATAAATTTAATGTTAAAGTTCAAAGTAATATTACCTACTGACATAACTCTACCATAAAAACGGCACAAACAAAGACAATTTGTGCAAAAACATCGTTAGGAGACCAAAGAAGTAGTTTGAGGTCGTAAAGAATGACATGCGTGCCAATCGTTTCAGTTCAGTTGGGAATCGGATCACGGGCTTCGAGGTGAAGAATTTGGATGCATTCGGGAAGCATTGAGATGACAATGATGACATATATCAGCACCCCAGCGGGTTTATTACCCATTAGGCGGTATAAAACTTCTTCTTAAATACATTCCGCCAATTCCGGGAATGTTGTTGAATTGAAGGAGGTTGCATAACATTAAATATATAAATTACTTGGACCGTTCGCTTCGCCCGTTGTATTTGCTCCAATTGAAGTTTTATTGCATGCACTCAGAAGTGAGTCAAGTGTGTCGAGAAGAGGATTAATATTTTCGCTGGATGAATGCTAAAAATGAGAACACGAGGTTAAGAGCTTAAAATAATTGAATAAACTTCCAGTACTTTTAATAACATACGAATGACTACGCTCTGCTCATCGCATATTAAACATACTGAGGATGTATTCTTCTTCAGCCTAGCGTTAATCCCAGTCGCATCCGAAACTCTCAATTTGGAGTCCGCTTTACCAGTCCAACTGCGGATTTGGCTGAAGTTCAATTTTTTCGGTAAAGCGACTGCCATCTGACCTCCACAACCCAAAGGCGATATCGAAGCATTGCAGTTAGATCAGTTTAAGAATTTTTGAGGGCTCCAATTTCCTCCTTTGCAAGGCAACTGGTACCGACGACGGCTTAACGTGTTCTCCAAGGCAGGACCAGGCCAATACAAATACCCAGCGCCTCCTACGTAGCGACCGCGTTTACTACAGCTACGCCACGGAGGCTGTCATTGAAGATGTATAACTGATGAATTTAACCTTTTTGTTCCCGTAGAAGATACTAGCACTTTCTTTCTATGTTAATGTGATTTTATGCATTTAAATTCGGGATCACCGGAAGTGTAATGTTTTTTGTGAGCAAATTTTCAGCCGTAACACGAAGTATGGAAATGACAACAGGCTCACCTCCTCCAACCAAAAACTATTAAATTGCTGTGACAAGTGCAAGATTCTATATAAATTAAACCTAACCAGATGATATTATGATACTGAAAATTCCCTCACTGCAAACGGAGTTTCATAAAACAACATATCCATTAAAAAGCAAAACAAAACGATTTAACATATAATGAGGCAGTAGCTGACATAAATTGCCTAAACACATGTAAATTATTACGCAAATACACGTAAACAAATATTCTCGGTTTCGGGAAACTTGTTCTGCTGCAAATCTTGATAAATTTCAAGTCAATAGATAGATCCCAGAACTTACAGCAATACACTCCAATGAAACGATACGCCGGGAGTATATCCTTACAAAAGGGTAAAGCGGAATGTAATCAAGTCGAGTTGTAAATAAATTACCTCCAATGTGGACCCATCCTGAGATGAAGCAACTTTTATTGCGTTATTCTCAAACTGATTACGTGAGCATAATGAAATATGCGTTGAATAGGTTTGAGGTAATTTGGGTACTGAAAATACACATACAAACGAACTGTCAAGTTATTCCTAAGATATTATACACATCAGTAATCTACCCGTATATCATTAAACCCCCCCCCCCCCCGCAACATCCTCACGGATACTCCCCCCCCCCCCCTGCCAAAGCCGATGAAGGAGGTTATGTCGGACTTGCGTCGACAAAAACGCAATGAGTCATAGGTTCCCGGAGGTGAGATTGGCTGATACATAAATATATGGTTGATTGGCTGAGACATAATATCTATCGAATCCAGGCCGACCTATGGCCATCTCTTTTGAGCTAGCCCTCTTCGGGCATGGGTACCACGGAGTCCCTATCTGGCCCTAGGTACGCCGCAATATTGAGAGTACCAGAAGAAGTCTCGGTCCTTTGCAGAAGTTCTAGTGATCCTCGCCATAGATTTACTAGCTTTACATTTGATTAAGCATCATCCATCAATATTTTACGTAGTGGTTGTCTGCCTTTTCTACAGTATATGAGAGTGTCGTCAATCTTGCCTTCCTTTTTGGTGTATTCATGCCCCACAAACCTACACATCAAGGATTTCCGCAAAATGCATCAAACTAAGCACTCAGTAAGAGACATTATGTTTATGCGCCACTTACAAGCAAGCGAGGATGTCGTTCGCGTGCCAGTCTGCATTCACCTTAACATCCTTGTGGTTTAACAGTAAACATGTACTTAACAAACTACTGTAGGTACATTAACAGCTACTCACATTCGAACACAGCTGCCTCAAAGTACATGTTTAGGTTATAAGCCAACACGTGTCTATTTAACTTATAAAGTTTAAGGAAGTTGGTAATGTGTTGCAGAACATTATGTTGGCATTGCGTGTTTACAGTAAGTTATCCTAAACTTGTAACCTGCTTGTCTAAAAAACAGCAAGGTGTTGTTATTAACTTTTAGTTTACAATCAGGTAAAGTCAAGGAACTATCCTTGACAATCTGTAACTCAGCGTTCATGTGAATTTGACTGATCCAACCAACCGATCTTTCAAAATTTACGAACGTTTGAAAAATGGTTATTCAGTGATTACTACCACTGAAAACAAAACACACCCTATGATATTACGATTCAGGATAAATCCGTCGATGTGTATGTCAATAGTTTAGTATAGTACTCGTACGTGGAGACTGAGTAGTTCGACCGTTAGTTCAGTCCAATATTACGAGACGAGTTGTAAACCAATGCAGTTAAAACAAAACAAGCAATTGTTTGCCAACTGATGTGTTTTGATGTTGCGATCAAGATTTATTGATCTTCCGTCGATATTTGTGCGTTTGTGAAGCATGCTCTAGTTTGAGGTAGACCGACCGTGGCGTGCGTATGACGCATTATCGAAGCATTATCAAAGGAACTCGTTTAATAGCTTTTTTGTTATTGAACTTTTTTAGGAGATTAGAAATGAAATCGTTCTTAGTATTTCCGTGTGCACTTGTCAAAGGCTGTGTAATCACTTCATAATCAGACTTTCATACTGGTTATTAGTAACAAATTATTATATGCTAGGTATTAGGTGATAGTGCCTTCACAAAATTTTAGGGTCACACCAATCTCATCTGCAAGTTAGAGTATCTTTTGATTGATGGACGACGGACAGATTATTAACTCTAGTGATGATCTATACCTACTTCAAAATTATTAGAAATGTGGAACTGAATTTTAGTTAACCATAATTTTGACCGAATTGAAATTAAACTTTCAGATTATTTTGCAAATATAATTTAAATTTCTTACTCTGAAAGCAGATTACGGTCTGTAATCGACAATTTCTTTGCAACAAACGACGATTTCCGATGACTGAACAGCCGGCTAGCAGCCCAATGAATGAACAACGAAGATAGATCTAAGAAACCTGAAATGAAAAAGAAATCCGTAAAGATACTTGATTGGAATTCTTGATTACCGTTTTTCAATTGGTATCATTTTAATCAAAAAAACAATATTTAAACAGTTCTTATAGGTATAATAACTAAAGATTTTTACATAAATAAAAATATATCAAAAGCTTCTTATAGGTACCGCTATAAGTCATAGTTTTAATTGAATAAACAAATCCTGAAGTTTGTTCCTCAGGTTTTGTTAATGTTTAAATATTTTTATAAATTCAGTCACTCAGGACATTAAAAGCACATTACCTAATTACAAGATTTAAAGTAAATCTTAAAAGACTGGAACGGCAGTTTAGTCGAGTTATATGTATGTTTTATTGTACGAGATACCAATACACTCCTCCATACACTTTAAATAGTCACCATTTTGTATTGACCCTCAAAAGGTCTTGGCTATAGCTAAGTGTGGGACAGTGAGGAGAGAACATAAAAAATAAACTTTATGTAGTGAGATTGTATTGAATTTTTATGTGAAGCATATATACAGTCTTTGTTTATTCACAAGGGGCGTTTATTTACTGGAGCATCTACTCTACAGTCTATACATACATCTCTGTGTACAAAAAATCCCTAGCCCAATATTCCTATCTACTTTGAGAAACAATAAATCCCTTCTTTCCTTTTTCTAATTCTCTTTCGTCAGATATACTGAAGAACCTTGGAATTATATTATTTAATTATAATACTACTTCTGCGATACGTAAACGATAGCTCTAGTATTACAGGCTTCCATATACCCGTCTATTAAAGATGGTTATTATCGCTAAATAATTTTAGATTAATAAACAATCAACCTCCGTGGCGTGGCGGTTGTGAACGCGGCCGCAACGCAGGAGGTCGATCTATTCTTCGAAATATTTGAATGCATTGGGTATTTGCATTGGCCTGGTCGTGCCTCGGAGAGCACGTTAAACCGTCGGTCCCTGTTGTCATACAAACATCTATGGCAGTCGTTACCGGTACTTGGAGCCCTCAAAAATTCAACGACTGGTCTATCTGTCTATCAATGTTTCGATATTGCCTTTGGTTTGTGGAGGTCAGATGACAGTTGCTTCACGGAAAATATCGAAGTTTAGCCAAATCCGCAGTTATACTGGTAAAAGCGGACCCCAGACTCCAAGTTGAAAAGATTCAGATGCGACTGGGATTAATGCCAGGATGAAGAAGACTTTTAGATAAACAAACCGATTGCTCTTTCGTTACAAAAGCATGTTAACTTAAAACACGCCTTCTTGACAGTGCCCTCTTCAAAGAAGCACACAGAAAACGTTATTCTTGGCGCCTTTTCACGTGTCTACGACCTTCCGGCAAGTTGAACGAAAAATAATACTTTGTATTATCTTAGCACATTTCTGTGTTGTCGTGTTGTGTTGATTTTAAAAGATTTCAGTTTATTGTGTGACATGTTTTTGTGATTTTGTGAGAATCGTTAAGCTGCATTAAAATAGGGAAGGATCCCATTTCAGCAGACCATTTAAATATTATATAAATTAAGAGAATGGCAATTGACGCGATCATGGTATAGGTAGACATACGTGCGTGCACCGCTGAGCTAGTCAGCGTGTGACCACGGCCGGTGTAACCTGGTCGAAACGTCAAGCAATCAAAGGTATGTAAGTTCCTCTACCATAATTGCGTTAATTCCCGTTTTCTTAATTATATATCATGGAACGCGAGAGTTTAAAGGTTAGTTTAGCAATTGAATATTTTGAATATTTTTTTAACCCCCGAGACAAAAAAAACAGGAATAAGAGTCAAATTTTGTATATAAATAGAAAATGTATTTCATAAGTTGCCAGAACACAATAGAAAAATATTACTTTCTTATACAAAGCAGGAAAACCCTCCAAACGGTTGAGGTTCAGACGTTAGGTTTACCTACCCGCATTTCAGAAAGTATCTTTGTGGCGCAATATATATTTATTACAGGGTTTTGCCCGCGGCTCCGCCTGCGTGGACGTTTGTTATCGCTATAATGTCGGTCATCATTATAAATTGTAGTCTATGCGTTATTGTGATGTTTAAGCTATATTATTGTAAAGTTTCATTAAAATCAATTCAGTAGTTTTTACGTGAAAGAGTAACAAACATTCATCCATCCATTCCTACTTACAAATTTTCGCGTTTATAATATGAGTAGGATTGGCACTATGTTTAACAGTTTACTATATTATCACGTACTAGCTGTTGCCCGCGGCTCCGCCCGCGTGGATGTCGATTATCGCTTTCCCACTTTTCTGTTGAAATTATTCTTGAATTTTCTTTGCTATAAACCTCACGGAGCCCGAGACCTTTCCAACGAATGCAAAACCGTGGAAATCGGTTCGTGCGTTCTGGAGTTATAGCGTCAGGAAGGAAAACCCGACTTATTTTTATATAGTAGATATTAATCCACGTGAATCGTCATGTGGTCGTGTCGTCGCCGCCGGCGTGGGCGGTCTCAGAACAAGCCAATTATAACTTGTAGCCTTGCGGGACACCTCTGGGGCGTTCTGCGCTCCATGACAAAACTCTCAGACTCGAAGCTCTGTTAACTGATCATGTTTTGTTATGAAGAATGCTTATCAAGTGTATTTTACTTTGAACCGTAGAGTGTTGTCTTGTGTGTCTATTACTTATGTTACATTACATACATGATATGGAACTTAACTGCTGGATTGGGGAAGTTCTAATCTCCTACTGACCGCAGGTCGCAGTGCTTACCCTGTTTTAGTATAAAGATAAATAGGCCACGGTTACTCACCTGATGGTAATTTGTAGAAAATTTATTTGTTGGCTACCTTCGTAATTTTAAAAACCTTTGTGTCAACAGTTACATTATTATGAAAAGTGGAAAAAATTTCATCAGTTACGTACGTAAGCGAATTTACTCGTATAAATTTATTAGATATTCGCAATCTTTCAGAACGAACAAACAGCCTCCGATATCTGATGGAACCCGTAGTAAAACCCGCAGAGGTTACTGTTCGTTCTCAAAAAGTAAGAGTAAGCATGACAACTCTTTTAGATAAGGAAATTCATCTAATAATTCAATTTTAATAAACGGAAAATTCTCTAACAGCAATTGTTCAAAAATGCCTTAGAAATTGTTAATAAGGTGAAAGTATACTTACTTATAGTATAACACATTTGAGATCTCATTCCGACATTCCTAAACCGCCTAGACCGATTCATCGATTATTGAAATTGATTTGTATATTTAACATGAAAAATACTGAAAAATTTAAATCAAAAAGTTTAAGTACCTACTTATCTTTCTTTCTCTCGTCGTCTTTTACAATAATAGGGTTCTGTCGCCTAATTTGTTCCATCCTTTTATATACCACATAGGTTGTAGACAAACACATAGCCATATGATGGAAAGTGGTATTTATCTCATCTTTCATTTTGAAATGTGTTGCAATTTATAACTCGCCTTTTTACCAGAAGTTCTTTTAGCCTTAATGGGGCTCCCCTGCACCTACCATTCCAACTGCCAGAACTCCATTCTATCCTGAAAAGTGTTTATGTCACAGTCTTGCTGCTGTAGGGTTTTAACATAAAGAACCAATTTTACGAGCGACAAGCTGATGTACACTCCGCAATGTAATAAGAGTAAAATAAAAATAGCGACACCCACCATAAAGTAAGCCCTAAAACGTGGTGCACTAGGTTTGAATTTCAATATCAGACTAATGTTTATGATCCTAGTGTGTATTTGTGTGAATTTCATACTATATAGATAACCCTTCATTCACAAGTAGTCCATTCATAAACAGCCTGGATTGGTTGAGCTTCATGCGAAAATTATACTCAACTGTTTGGTCTAACCTTGATGCGTCCTCTTATGTATTGCCTAGTATACTCAAAGATATTAAAAGAAAAGGTAAAGAAATGTAGGTATTTATTTTATGCTAACTGAAAAGGAAATTTTATTGATGATGGAGCCAAATTTATACTAAATTTTCAGCAGTGATTGGATCATTTTCGTTAATATCCGAAATAGATTTGTTTAATGTAATGTAATTTCGATTTAATTACAAGTAGGTCTTCAGTACTTTCTAAGAGTTGTTGTAACAATATTAACATCGTACTCACTAATAGTTCTGAATATTCAAATACTTTAGAATCAAGTGGAAAACGGCTCTCGAGTCTGGTACTTGAAAAACCAGAACAGTATCGTCCAATATTAGTAATTGTTTTACAATTTAATTGTCTAGGCATATTTATAGTGTTTGAGGAGTTCCCTAACTCCTCATGCATTCTGTCATCAGAACTAAATATTAGAGGATCAATATGAAGGTATTCTGAAATAAAGAAGACATTGAGATTGGTTTATAAATGATGATGATCTACTAGTTGCATTAAAAATACAAACAAATTATGGAGGAAGAGGAAGAGACACGAATAGGGAGCCACTGACAAACACTTCGTCGATTTCCAGTGAGAGAATGGTCACATTAAGTACAATACCAGCATGGGGTGGAACTTCCTTATAAATTAGCGTTACTCTCCACGTTATTCTCCAAACACCATTCTTGTCATTCATAATAAAGGTTTTACCTTATTTAATTCAATTTCTCATATTTATTTTATCTCATGAAGTTTCTTTCATTAACAATTACGGGATCGTTACTTAATGACATTACTCACTCTTGATAGCTCTTTTGTTAGGTGGGAAGTTCTCACTTGTCATTCGTTCTACTTATTTATGCCTTTATTCCATTCTCTATCTTTTTGTTCTGTGTTTTAGAAAAGTTAGAAATAACTAAGCTGTTCAATTCCAGCCCGTAATCTATAACTGCCATTATGAACATTAATCTCTAAAATGCGAAGTATCTATACACAACACATGCGAGCTGGTTGGAATCTTTCAGCGAACAATCCGTCATCGCGCTCATGTTTGTGTATTTTTAGAGAAATATGTAACAATAATCTTTTATCTGTATGCGCATTTAGAGGCATGAGCACGTGACGTTCTTATTATATCGTATTATAATGTATTTAAATTACAAAGTCAATATAACGTCGAACTATAAGAAATTTTAAATTTAGTGGTGTGTGTAACGTATCTATAAAAATACCCTGCCTGAGTCTTTAAGACTAGAGTGAATATATTATTACTTTTAGGGCAGCGTGCTCAACTGTCATTTGCTCACGTCTTCACTTACCAATAGGTGAAATATTGGCCAAACGCGAGCCAATCAACAAATTAAACTATAGAAATAATTATTGGTCACCATTATAGTTAGTTTGTTAACCCTCTATGTTATTATATTACCAAATTCATAAACTCATGTCATTGATCAGATTTGGATTAACACATAACATTGTTATTTAGTCTCTCGGCGAGCATACCACGTTCTTTTCTTACATTAGTACGAGTACATTAACCACTGATATGTACACTGTAATACGTATTATAATTCTTCTTTGCAATAATTGTTAAAATATTGAAGTATGTAAGTTATGTGAAGACTTTTTCTTCAATATTCATCTGCATAGGTTTAATAAACAAAATATGATAATGTGTTTGTACTAGGCACACATAATCAGAAATCTGTTTGTAAGAACGTGCTCTTTCTCGTGTCAGTATTATCAGGTCAGTAGGCCGAAGCCAGGTCTAAATATTACCAGAAAAATGAATTTAAATTACGCGATCTCAATCTTGGTACCGTTAGCAAAACCGTGTATACATCCTTTGTGAGTTTATTAAGTTACAAAGTTTTAAATAGCTGTGAGGTACTTATTTCACAACCGTTTTGCTCCCAAAATGTTATAACTTTATACTTGTTTATGAAAATTTGGTGCAAAGTATTTTCAAGTTTAAGTTGTAAATACTTACTTTGTTATTTAGAATACCTGGACAATATATTACCTCAATTTTAAATTATTAAGTGTATTCATTGTAATAATAATTTCTTCAGTGTAGTATTAATATTGACTGATTTATTGTGAAAAGGGTGGGTGAGATTTATTTAATGCTTTCATTTCAACGTTTTCAGCCTAAGTGGAATAATGGAGGAAGTTCAATTTTATCTACTTATATGGGACAACTCGGTGAGACAAGTGAAACAATCGAAAATGAGAGAGCACATAAAATACTACTAAATTCAGCGTTAGGAGGTACTTCCCAGACTAGCCAGCTATTTGTTCATGGTAAAACTTAGCTATGCTTACCGCGTGGTTCCCGGTAGAGTAGAATTTGGGCCACTCCTTCTCTTCCCATGTGGTGTCGTACAAGGCGACTAAGGGATAGGGCTGATTAACTTCAACATCAGACTGATATGTACAGCCCAGACTCAGCCTCAGATGCATGGCTCGAGTCAACAATAGTGCCCGGAATACGGCAATAGGCTCACCTCCTATTACGTGGAACCGAGTATATATTGGAAAAAGGTGGGTGTTAATTCACCTCTGCCTAACCCTCCGGGGATAAAGGCGTAATTATATGTATGTATGTATACTTACCACTTTTTTAATACTATTTATTCATCTAGGCTTAAAACATAAATTTGCAGTAGACTTTCATTGCTGACCCTATATAATATGGGACAAGCCTGCTGATCACGATTCCACACTTCGTGCGGCTTTTTTTAAATTTCTATCCATCCTTATCCTGAAAGACAATACCCTAATTCTTTCTTCGGCCCGAACAGATTAAAGATAGGTTTAGGAAAATAACACTCTTGAGTAATGTAATAATTTATATTACACATTTTTAGAATTAGGGTATTATCTGTGTTCCTTTATACTATGATAGCAAACAAAGGGGCAGCGATTACCGGCACTTCTAATTACTGTGAGCTATATTATTAGTTCCAAGATGTCAAAACTAACTTATCCATACTAATATTATAAATGTGAAAGTGTGTATGTGTGTGTGTGTGTGTGTGTGTGTGTGTGTGTGTGTGTGTGTGTGTTTGTCCGTCTTTCACGCCTAAACCACTGAACCGATATTGATGAAATTCGGTATAGGAGTACATTAGACCTTGAGAAAGGGCATAGGCTATGGTCGCTATAACCGACATCCACGTGGGCCGAGCCGCGGGCAAAAGCTATTCTTAATATATTTCTATATGTCAATAAAGAATATAGTAATGTTATGTAATGTACAAAACCCTCAACGAGTCCAGTTGACCTTTTGTAAAGTATCTTTACTAAAGGTTGGCTTTGTTTCTAATTATTTAATTGTCACCAGGTCCACAATACGTATTGTATGTAAAATTAATCTGACATTTTCAAGTGACCACAATCGAGTTCAACAAAATCGTTACATACAAACATACTTAGGTACATATCAAGTTAACATAAACGTGTTTAAATACGAATACGTATTTCTTTCTTATTTTTAGGTGTATCACATCAACCGCAAAGAAATAATTCCCAGGAAGGAGATCCGCGGCTTATGTTAGCACACACCCCGCGGCTTACTCGACGGAAGTCGCTCACGTTCGTAAACGTGACATGTTTATTATGAATGGAAATAAGGTAGCGACAACCTATAGGGCTCGAGAGCTGAGAGGTTAAGGGGACCGGGCTGCAGCAGAACGAGAGCGTATCCAGAGAGCATGTTGTTGTTAACGTGGAGTACAAACAAACAACAAACTTCCTTGAATGAAATTTTGAAGCATTTACTATGCTAACTTTTCAAATCGATTAAGGTAGGATAGGTAGACTCCCTAAGTAGACCGTCGCCCTAAGACGGTAGTATAGGAGAATTTGGATAGCTTCAGGCGTGGCTCGGTGGCTCAGTGGTCAGAGCATTCCCCTGTAAGGGAAAGATCGCGCGTTCGAATCCCGCCTGAGCGATTCACTTTTTCCTATCTTAAACAAATTTCCTGCTGTGGTTCTTCCAAGCGACTACAGTATGGGGTTATTCAAGAAAGGTATTTAAAGGTCTCATCGCATAATGTCTTTTTTTCGAAATGTCCTTTCTGATAATATCCCTTTTACAAATTATTTGCACTACAGGATTAGTCTTTATATTGTGATAGCTGCGCAATCCGACTTGGTTAGGTTAGGTTAGAAGGCTTCGTGGTTATTTTTTTTATAACCATGCAGAAATCCATGCAGAACAGGACATTATGAGAAAAGACATTTCGAGAATATGACATTATGCGATGAGACGTCAGAATGTTCATATAGGTTCGGCAGATATTGCACACGTCCATAGGTCACGGTAACAATTTCCCATCAGTTTAGCCGTTTCCTTGTCTGCTATCTAAGTGGTATAAAAACCAATACCTACTACTAGCGTCAAGGCAGCAGGGGTGATCTTCAAATTATTTTCTACTCGATGGTTCCTTAGCGCCTTATTTAGTAACTATGTGAATTATGTACGCCGAGATTACAAATTACAAATCAAGTACTCGAATTAATTCAAGAAAAAATTAATAGCGTGGGTTTGACCTAATCTTTGAGCAGGAAAGTAGGCATTGTCTCTTAGTCAACCTTTATTGACCGTACGGAGAATCAGCTGTGATTCTAAAAAGAGGCTCGTCTTCGTATAAGGTCATACCTAGGTCATGAACTGTGTAAGTTTATTGGCACGCAGGTCACGGGTGGTCCTAGTCAAGTATTATAATATCGATTTTTATACGGGACAAATATTAGAGTAACTGACATGTAGGTACAGTTATTCCGAAGAGCCTTGCGTATTTTGGGGCTCCACCAAGATCTTCTAATCTGACCTAACCTGTAAGCCATTACACCTGCAGGCTGATCGTTAATACTGTCAAGTTCTGAGCGTTTTCGATAAGGTACGAGTGTGTGTACTCAGTGAGGAATATCACAACATAGTAAACTTAGAAATATAAGACACGTAAGCTTTCATACTTGCTTATGTATAAGTTACCTAAACATATCAATATTTACGGAACAACGACGTGGAAAATTGATGTTGCCATGTATATTTAATGGTCTGCATAGAGAAACCCGTGGCGTATTAAATAAAAAAAATGTAAACGTGTCTTAAATAAATATTCTTCTTATCTAGTTATTATCTTCTTTTAGTTATTTTGTAGCGAGATGTCAACATATCACTGGTAAACCCCAAATGGTTTGTGTGGTCTGTACAATAAAATACAATGTACCATTGTTATTGTCTTGGAAAAAAAAACAAAAAGAAATAATGTCGAATGAGACTCTATTGCAGGCTCTATTCATTTCGTTGTGCCGAGATCTGATGACAATTGCTTTAACAATAGTTAAGATGATCGAAATAAAAATAGGTTGGGTAGGAAAATGAATTTCGACTACCGCTGTAATAATGAAAGACAACTGAATACTGGGTTTAGATTTTGTACATGTAACCTCATGATCACAACACTACAACCAAGGGAAAACACGAATAATAATGATCTATAACGCTTACCTAAACTAGCACCGAAACTATTCGATCATAAAATTACTTCGCCCGATACTTTTATCGTCCATTTGACGCGAAGTTCCGACGATCAGCTGTTAGTTCTCTACCGCCTGCCAGACCCGCCAAGATGAGGGTAGCAGAGATACCATTAGCGAATTGAAGTTTCACATTACTGAAATAAGGATATCATTTATGTCTACAGCTGATTAGTAGCTATGTCGGTAATCAGACTGTTTTAATTTCATATCTCTAGACCTGGTACTTTAGATACTTGAAACTTTGTTTAGAGGTTTTACGTTTCAGACTAAGTCACAGGCCAGAGCTAGTTCTGAATTATAAAATTATGATAATTAATTTCTGTGTTTGCTAATCCACATTTCTGGCTACATAAAAAATATATAACTTCAAAAATAAAATAAATTTCGTAACATTAGTTAACTAGTAAACAAAATCTAAAGTTAATCCCGGAGTATCTGCAGCGCTGGTGATACAACATTACCCTGAAACATCCATTTCAGATAATTCGCAATTGAGACAGGACATATACTTTGGGGCCCCAGGGAAAGAGATAACAGTCTATCTCAGCCGTCAGGCAGACATTGAATACTATTCCACTGGTTTACGAGGAGCCGCTCAACACTCGCCCCAATAAAATTTATATCCATACACACATGACGAACAGACCGGACGTAAAAATTTGATTACAGCCCACACCAGGAAAGTGAAGAGATACCGACAAATTGCGTGATGAATACCCCACACACACTGGCGTATAATTGGGGTATGGTTAGTTTACAGTATATTGTTGTCTTTGAACAGTTTAAAAAAGTATCGCTTGTTTTATGGAAGATAGCTTTGACATTGACGTAGGGTAGCAAGTCGGGTAATTTACCTAACATTACTCAAGAAGAGTTTATTAACGTATACATCGCTACCGAGTTGTCAATAAGTTTTATCGGTTAATTTGCACTCGGTTATATTTGTCGTGACATTTTGGGAATTAATAAACGTTTTGTTCATGTTAATACATCTATTTCTAAAAGCAGTAACGTCGCTAGGTATTCTTATTTTATTCCCTTCATTAAATAGCACTTACAGTCTATGGTGCTCTATCCAAATCTCCGCGGCCCAAGCCACCCTATGGGCATTTGGTGCAGAGTTTCCACTAAGAGCTTTGAAGTTAGGAGGTAGTATGACAGTTATTTTCGTAAAACCTTAGATAAACCAAACAATGTTTATGTGTACAAAATATAACGTTATACTTTCATACAACTCGGTCTTTCCTTCAATCCAATTTATAAGATTCCTCATAAGGAATGACCGAACATAAACAATTTTATGAATATACTTTGCTGACAAAATGCGTGTAATGTGACCGTTTAGCTTACCCCAGAATTTGTGAGGCACATCGTACAACTTGTGCGATTGAACGAGAGACGCTGACCGTAAAGGAACCGGCCACGGGAAGATATAAAAATAGCTATAGGGAAAGTTGACGATAGTTATGCGAAATTGTCGCTGATAACGATTCACGACTGTGTATTATGTACATATGAATAGTATGTTTATAAGTTAAATGTGTTAGAATGATTGAGCTGTTCTCATCCCAGTGTAGATATACAGGGTCGAAAGGAAATCCACGATGTAGTGATAGTATGATGCGCTCATAAAAGTGTAATAAAAAAGAAATGGGGCGCTTGCCTTCTTTTTTAAAATACTCCTTCCCCTTCTTTTCTACCGGGTGTAAGGAGAACGTTCCCGAAGCTGAAGGCCCCTTGTAGTACTCCGGGTACGTAGTGTACCCATTGTATTGGCATAATCTTTTTTCGATTTGGTGTGAAAAATTTTTTTTTTCATTTTCTTTTGAAAGCCTCCGTTTAATTAGCATTATTTAATCTCCATCATATTAGGAAAGCTCAATTAAATTAATAAAACAATTTCATAAAAAAACATCACTACAGAAAAAAATATACGCCGAGCGCGTGCGCGTTTCTTTGCTCGACTTGGCGGTGCCACTACCGTTCCACCTTAAAAATTGTTCGATCTGTGAATACGTAAATTTTTGAATTTGGGGCAGTCTCTGTGTAAGGTAAGCTCAAATTTGCAAAGTGTACGTTAGATAAATAAAGGTGTTATAGTCTACGTTTTATTTAAAAAACTATTCCGAAAGGTATGTTTCGAAAATAAAACATCTATTCGTATATTTTTCTTTTCATAGATATTCACGCACTTTCCAATATTTGCAAGCACTTTTAATATTCATAAGCCTGATCTTTTCGTAATCAAAGTGAAGCGAAGTAAGTGAAACAGAATCATTCCGTGCCTAGCTCAAATACTTGAAAAGCAATTCAATCAAGTCATCATAAAAAGTAATGGCACATTAATTTTGACAGACGAGCGATATTAGAGTCGGCGTCGTTTGAGCAAATAATCCCAGTCGCTTTATTGGCGTCTCAGGTATTTGCGACCCACTTGCTCACTGAAAATACATCTATTGTAATATTAATAGTAGATTTTACAACAAGTGCACAAAACGAACCATTTTTATCCGAGACTTTTAGCAGCCCGAGCCGGAGGCGAGGGCTGATAGTAATGTCGAGGATAAAAATGGTTTTGTGGACGAGTTATAAACTCTGCTTTTCACTTCGATTGCGAGGAAATAAAACAGTAGTATAACATTTCTTTAATTAAAATTCAAAGTAAAATTAGAACAGTTTTCCCGCCGCTTTATTTTTTTTTAATCTTACGACATTGAGGCTTGGGCTGCAGACCTATACAGCCTACTATAAAATTAATTTTGTAATAATAATTTTCTTAAATGAATTAAATAACCTACCGTACTTGAATTTAAATTTTAATATCTTTTAAGTCTTAAAAAACACATAAGGCAAAATAAATTAAAGTGAATGTTATAAAATAACAAATTCTATCTATGAACTTCTTATTGTGTTAGGCTGTATGGCTCATTTTCTTTGCCTTAATATAGATACATTTATGAGTAGATACGTTAATGCCCTTGTGCACAAAATTCGATTTTGTGCAGCCTATATCCTGCACAAATAAGCACTTTCAGAGCATGAGAAGTGAAAAGATTAATATTCCTTAAATATCAAAACAGTAGTAACAGAAATAATTGTGAAATATTTCAAATGATGACATAGTTATTAAGGAAATTTATTTTATTTCGTTAAATATTGCATTTACTAATATAAAGTAGACTGCACGTATGAAAGACATAATAATGGTAAACTTTCAACCTAAAAAATTAAGCGACATTTCCCAGAGGTTGGGCGTATACTACACGTGCGAAGTCCGTCCTCCATAATGAAGGACCTCGTGTGAGTTCAATCTCAAATTAATTGCCTAATTACTTTACGTACACTTACGATCAGTCTTGGCAACCAAAGTAAGCAGTAAAACGGTACGTGATTAGTAATATACACACGACCGGGCGACAGGCGTATATCTAACTCAATCGAAGAATGGGACCCAAACTAGGCCTGGGATAATGCCAAATACCCAAATTAACTGTGATTTACTGTGTGACCGGGAATTTGAAGTACTTGGAAACAATACCCGTTCAAACGTGTGAAGTGCGACACAAATTACATGGCACAGTATTGTGAATGAAGGTAGTTCTAAAGAACAGTACGGGCACGTAATAATAGGCACAATAGGTCTGTTTCGGTGAACCTTAATTTTAGTCCTTCGTTCTCAGAAAATAAACGCTGTACACTCGGCAAAATCGATAGTATCCCACCTTTACAAGTGTGGGTATTTCTAATAGCTATATTATGTTACGCGGTACGTCAAACACTGAGAATTCGGTCATACGTAGTTGTTTACATGTGTGTAAACCGTCAATAACTCGTTTCTTCACGCACACACTTGCCGATTGCAATTGATTCAAAACCATTTGTATTTGTTTATTATATTAGTTACAGTTTCTCGGGTAAGTTCATATAATTCAAACTTATAAGACTGTAATTTTTAGAAAAGTCGAAATCGAACATCGGTTCCCGGGCATACAAAGTCGCATTTTAATTTAAATATATCATACGAAGTTTTGGGTTCAAATCCTAGTATAAAATTTTTGCAGTTATTATTGGTTCTTTTAGTGATATTGTTATACAAATAATTCTCAACTTAATAGTGGGTAGAAGTAATTAATGAACGTCGACTACTAAGAATCTATACTACCCTCATTTCGACATAAGCATGTTTGTCGTTCGCAATATTTTTATGTTTATTCATTAACTAATGGAACCACTTTTTGTATAATAATATATTACAGAATTGATGATCTTACAGCTTTGAGAGCAAAAATAAATTGATCATTTATTATTTCAATATAATAAAGTATTATATATAATATACATAAACATTTCGATTTGTGCAATAGTTATCAGCAACATTTTGGTAAGCAGTAAATAGTCTATTTGTTATGATAATTATTATGTGGTGGTTAGTTTATCTTGTTTAATTATATACTATTTGTTTGTAGAGGACAACCCTGTCGCTGTTCGTCAACCGTTATGAAGAGTCAGGATCATTCTTGGTTGCTGGTCGGTTTCCAAGGCAATAAAGAAAACTAATATTTTATTGGTTCACAAAAAATAATAAACAACACACACAACATTCACAAGCAGCTGGATAGATATTATGTTCTTGTTAACCTGCAAAGAAAAATATGGAATCTGATCTTCATCTTCTGAATAAGATCACGTTTTGCAAACAAATATTTGAACTTTTACTCGTGAAATACGGAGCGTCGGAGGCCTTAGTGGCAGAATGTGTTTCAAATCAAATAAAGATATACTTTAGCTATAGTGATGCGTAACTGTGATTCTACGAGGTTTATATATCAAGAACCTACTTCACAATTAAAATGTTATACCCTGTGCAAATTTTCTTATCATATCAGAAATTTTAATGGCGAAATAGTGTACTTATATTGGACTGGATTGATAGATAGATAATGAATTCAAAATGATAATTTCATTGGTAAGATCCAGCTTTAGAGACGGAATGTGTTTTGAATTAGATAAGGATAGACAATATATTAATAAAGGTCTTTTTTACCATAATATACATTGAATATAATTTAAATACTTACATAAATAATGTAGTTGTATATAATATTACCCTATAAGCGCTCACCGTTAAGCTACGGAGCTTCTTAACATATCTTGCAAAATAAACAGTCAATAGCTAATTTTGTATGACGTCTGTCACCGGTTACGGTTCCAAGGTCAAGTGATCCTGACGTGCGATTTTAAAAATTTTTACCCATCTAACGCCGCTAAAGAAGTTTTCACTTCAATAATAAAAAATAAAGAGTCTAAAGTTATCTGGTTAAAACGTGCAGAACGATAAGTTTCGACCTATTTTATTGTCTTAAGAATGTAATGTAAAATCTATATACTTACTTATACTTATACTTCTTCATCTTATTCGATGGCAGGCAAATCACTCGCTAACACATATTCAATCGTTTTCAAATATATAATGTGTGAGTGTAGAATGCCGCACACATAAACCTTAAATACTAATACGCCTGCAGCAAGTCTGTAGCAATGACACACACATGCTTATTTGACTATTGCAGTCTGGTACCCGAATTGTTTTATTAAGTGTACATAAAATACTAATATTTTTTAAAGTTAATTTCTTTTAAATTACAGAAAATGGTGACTATAAATCTGTTTACAATCAAACTTGCGACCTGAATCACTTAAATTTAAATTTAGCAGAAATAAATCCTTATGAATAAATCATAAAAGAAATATTTCAGTTAAACTCTTTCCTATTTTCAATGAATTAATCATACCATAGGTATAGCACTAACCTCATATTTCATCCTTAACAGAAGTAGGTGAATTTAAAAAGATCTGCAAATGCAGTTCCACTTGCATTTAAAAGTTAAGAATTTAGTTCTTTAAGAGCTCCTTTCATATTCCATTTCCATTCACAGTCTTTAACTCCGCTATGTACACGCTCTAGCGGCTAGAATTATGCAAATATGGTGAATTAATTGTGTTTATAAACTAACATACTTAAAAAGTATTAAAAACTATTAAGAAATGTTGAAAAAGTTACAAATTAATAATTTACAACATTTTAATATTTAATATTCTAGAAGTTACCGCACTTCAATAGATAATGTGGTTCCGGTACGCAAGGTAGTATGCACTGTGCCTTTTGTCATGTATATTATTTAATTTATTTATATTATTTGGCTTACCAACCACAAGTACACCAAAACTTCACAATTGGTAACATAAACAAACCTTGAGATTATAACCTTATTTTTATAGGTAAGCACAAACTTAAGCAATAAAGGCTTGGAATTAGTAACAATTTCTAAATACATTTTTAACACAAAACAAACAGCACTAAATAAATCTGGGTCTGCAAAAAGTGTCTTTAAGTTTATATAAAACTTAACAGTTAATATTATTATATTGTTCGAATATTCACATGTACAGTCAGCATCATTAAAATGTCACTAACAAAAGTACTCAAAATAATCCAAATACCAAAATTCCAATTTTATATTGGTTATTACAGTACTCAAATAGTTGTAAGTAACAATCGGTCTTCATTAGCGACATATTAATGATGCTGACTGTACAAGCATCTTATTACGTTTTTTACAATACATGTCGATATGACATATCCTACCTCATAGAAAGCTGTAGAAGAAATTTAAAAATGAAAAACTAATATGATGCTGTATTTAAAAGCCTTGATAAATGCCGAAACAGAGTAGGTGATTCATTTTGTTACATTAAACGAAGGGATATTAATAAGACAGTACCCTGATGTTTTTATTGTTATACAGGTACATCAAAAGGCGAATACCTACAGTTATTAATATTCATGAAGAGTGCTTTATTAATACTGAACAGTTTCAAGTACCTAGCTTGTTAAAAAAGAGTGTTTCGTTCCTGTTAGAGCGTTTTCACATTATCCGCTATCCGATATCCGCATCCGATATCGGAGGAAGTCAAATGTATGACATATGTATCTCTCTTTCACATTGCCCGGCCCGATATCGGTTATCGGAGCCAAAACCACTGTTTGGCCCGATATCGGGTTTTTTTTTTTTTTTTTTTTTACGTGCGGGAAATCCCCACGGATACCCCCCCCTTCGGAGCCGAAGGGGGAGGTTATGTCGGACTCGAACCGACTAAACCGCACGCCGTCTGTGGGTCGATGTGCTAGGCCGAAGGTGAGGTTGTCTTGTGACATATCCCTCGCACCCCGGCTGACCCAGGGCCATTCCTCTCGGTCTGGCCCTCCTCAGGAGGGGGGACCACGCGGTCCCCAACTCGCCCCCGGTATGGGGGGGGGCGCGCATCGTCCTACGATGCGCGCCGCCGCCGTGGCCTGCTTCTGCTAGAGTGACGAGCGGCTCCACCCGTCACCCTCAGGCCCGCGCTCACGGGGGGCGGAGGTCGGTTTGCGCCCTCCGACGCCCGAGCCGCCTTCGAACGCGGCCAGCGATGTCCGCGAGTCTTTCTCGCTCGCTGCGCCGCGCCCGCTCTGCTGTCTCCTTCACGAGCATGACCTGCTCGCAGAAGGAGGCGCTGGCCGCCCACGCATCCGCGCAGCGGACCATCGCCGCGAGCAGGGTGGAGAGCGTAAGCACTCTCACCCCCAGGGCCGTCACAAGCTCCCGCCTCGGCGCTTCAAACGCCGGACACTCGGTGAGCGTGTGCAGCCCCGAGTCCACGCTCGCGTCGCAGTGATGGCACTCGGGCGTTGGCTCTATGCCCATCAGATGCAGGTAGCGCCCGAAGTTACCGTGTCCGGTAATGACCTGCGTCTGACGGTACGAGAGGCCACCGTGTGGCCTCTCTAGCCACTCCCCCATGATGGGTCTTACCGCCGCAATCACGGCGTGCCCTGCGCGTGGTTGCTCAAGTCGTAGCTCCCACTCGGTCACCATGGCCCTGTGGAGCCGGGACTTCTCGGCCCGAATTTCTTCGGGCTCGGGATCGAGTCCCCGCCCCCGCGCCTCCTTTCGGAACCGATAGAGTGCCGAAAGGGTCCTCGCTTCCAGGATCCACGGTGGCGATCCGGCTAGGAGACTCGCCGCTTCAAAGGATATCGTGCGGTACCCCCTGATGGTCCTGGAGGCCGTCGTCCTCTGCGCCGCGTGGAGCAGAGGCAGGAATCTGGCCCCCAGGGTGTCCGCCCATACGGGGCACCCATATAGGGCCATGGACCGCACGACACCCGCGTAGAGTCTCCTGCAGGAGTCCTCTGGGCCCCTCAAGTTGGGCAACAGCCTGCCCAAGGCATTCGCCGTTGCCACCAACTTGGGGCGCAGACTTCGGAAATGTTCTCCGAAGTCCCATCGACCGTCAAGCACCAGCCCCAGGTATTTCAACCGGGGCTTGATGTCGATGGGAGTGCCTCCCACTATAAGGCTGGCTCCCGGGTCTGGCCTGCGCCGAGGGCCATGAAAGAACATGGCCTCGGACTTGTGCCCGATATCGGGTCACAAAGAGACTATAACAGCGACTGCAAGTAATTTTCATTTGACTTGACATTTTCTTAGTTACGTGTCTTTTCGCGTTGATTGATGACTTTGATCACGATTATAAAAAACAACTCGATACCATGTCATCTCAATAAGGTCGAAAATGGCTTGCACTTTTTTCTTTTTTTTTTCATCCCTAGCATCCCTAACTAGTCTGTGCTTTCGAGCAAATGGCAGTATCGGGACGATTTTGTCGCATAAATGTGAAAACAGCACAAGGTTAGGGATGGCTATCGGATGTCGGCTATCGGCGTCCTATACCGATATCGGATATCAGATGAATGTGAAAACGCTCTTATACTAACTCAACGTGCCTTTTGCTACTTTACCGTAGAATACTGGTTTATACATACTGGTGAAGTTTATGCTAGAACAGCAATTTTTTAGTAGATTGTTATTAGCTACAAACTTTTGTGTCGTGTCATCGCCCCCTAATTGTGTAATAAACAGCAGGGCGCTGGGCGACACTGTATTGACGAACGACGTAAAAATGTAAATTAGAATTTAACGACACGTGAACCAAGATGTTGGTAATACGGTTCACGTCGCATTCAATGAGCCACCATTCACGACATGTATGCCATATTCGGTACGACAGTCTCGTTCCGTCGGTTTTTGAGACACTGCGAATTGATTAACAGAAGAACAGGCGAAAGAATACAACGATAACAAAGGAGATACTGTTATAATATTGGGTGTACGCCTTCGGTAATATGGTTTTACTGTTGAGATAATTTGACAGTATAAAATAAGAGGTGCGAAAATCAAAAGACCCACCACGTGTTGCTGGATACGTAGTTTCCGATAAGTAAGTAAAATACAACCGCATCTCTCCTTGTTGATCTCGTGTAGGGCGACTGAGAGAGTGGAGGGCTTTTCTTCATCTGATAAATATAAAAGTGCCCGCTGAACAATACCACAGTTAAGGTATTTACTATAACAATAGGCCAACCATAGATATGTACGTGTTACGGGGGCACAGAATAACATAGTCAAATGTGGGTATGTACCTATATTTGTGGGTTGATATATTAATCTTTTTTCATGTTTTACAGATCAGGTTAAATGTGTGTATGAGAATAAAAAAGGTAGGGGCTAGCATCAACAAAAAATAAGCAAGTCAAAATGCCATCTTCGCTGAGTCTTGCATGCAAAAAATGTAAAGATCCTGTTAATATAAAAGAGATGCTTGAGTTCTAAAACATAATGCGCTACAAATTTCATTGATAGTTTGCTAACTTTAACAGCAGAAAATAACGAAATCCCTAATGATTGAACTACACCAGCTTCAATTATTGAGTTGCTGGAATAAGTTGTTAATGAGTGCAAACTTTGAGCGCCAGGTTGTAGGCACTCACTAACTTCCGAACTCAGTCAAAATCGTGCAAAGGGCGTAATATCTATGTCATGGCTAAGCTTTAGAGTATGTATTAACGGGACCAATCGACTGAAAATTAAAGCGCTCCAACATAAATATCTTTAGACAAAAATATCCGGCACTTGATCAATTACGCCAGAACTGTATTAAAGTTACAGATAATGAAAATATTTATAATTATTTCTGACGTAATATTCACATTCTTCTGCAGCAATAAGGCCGCGAACGCAAACTCAGCGAACAGCGGCACGGCCAGCCAATGAGATAGAAAAAGATCACTTAACGCTGAGCTTACCATCCACTGCTAAGTTCGTGCCCGCGGCCTAAATAGGTGACAGTTGGTGACAGTTAACCCGTCTCGGGGTCGCTTATGTTGGTAGCCAAGGCCGGTCGGATTCGCTGCGACATCCTTTCTATATAGGGTAAACAAGATTCCTCATCATCGTCAGCTTCGCATAAATAAAGCCACCTAAGAGGTGTACAGCATTATAGATGACCGACTTAAAAAGGGAGAGAAATTTCTAGCATTTCGATATTATCCCAAGCAGAAAATTCAGTAATCTTATTATTTATGAAGTCGATTCCGTGAGATACGTTTTTTCTTCCAGTATTCATTATGCCCGCCAATGCCTAGTAAGGAGGCGCTGTCAGCTCGCACAGTGTCGTTCGGTGAATATTCGGTATTATTTCTATTTACCGAAAAGGGCTTGCCATTTACCCTTGTCTGTGAAAGCTTACTTGTCATCGTGACCTTTTTGATGTGCTGTGACGTCCACGGACGGGTTGTTAACATTACGTAATGATCGACGCGACGAATAAAGGGAATGAAGGATACAAACAGATTGTCCAAACAGTTTTGGTGTACGTTCATTTTTTTATACCTCTTAGGTGGCAGCCAACACACGACCCACCTGATGGAAAGTGGTTACTGTGATATAGGGTACAGACCATTGTATAGGCACTAGAACACACACAGAGAGGTAAGATCGCCCTGAGGCTCAGAGGTCCCACATCACCTGCGAGAATGGGATTATCGACGAGCCTAAACGCCCGTCTTTGCACCGAGTCGAAAGGGTCAAGCTGGTATGCAGGAGCTCCGGCAAAAAGGTGACAGAAGTACTCCATGTGGGGCCAAACCTGTACCTTATAAAGAAGGATTCGCTGCCCCGCAGTGAAGGACTGCTTCGCCCTATTAAGCACTCCAATTTTGATGTCAGCTTGAGCTTGTCTTTTAATGACTGCGGTACTGGACATCACTTGAGATGTCGAGACCCACGATCCTGATACTCGAGGAGATGGTAAGCGGTGTGAACAGGAACTGCGGTGCTACAATAAATAGGGTTTTCTTAGCGGTGAGTACATATACTTCTGTCTTATTGGGGTTGAACTGGACTAGGTTTAGTCGACCCTAATCGGATACTCCCGAGAGAGTAGTCTCGATTTCGGACACAAGTTGTTCGCGACTCTTCTACACATCGGACTAAAGTATGTTTGCACAGCCCGTGTAACATGCGTCTCCAGTACTGTCATCTGCATAGAAATGAATGGAGTCGTCGACAACATGTCATTGATATGCAGCAGAATCACGGTCGGAGACAACACGGAACCTTGTGGGACACCAGCGTTTATGTCCATGCGGTTCGAGCGGTTGTCGTTCACGACGGTGTGGATGCTTCTGTTGGACAAAAGCTGGCAATCCAATCGCACAGTTCCTTAGGGAGTCCATAGGATGGTAGCTTCGCGAAAAGACCTCTATGTCAGAACCGATCGAATGCCTTTAATATATCAAGGCTGACCGCTAGTGCCTCACCTCTAGTCTCGATGGCTACTCAAGAAGGTCACCGGTTGAGCAACGGTGGCGGAAGCCGTACTGTCGGTCACTCATTAGATCGTTAACTTCAAGTTATCCCAGGAGCTGTGCATTATTAACATGCTGCATAACTATCGAGAGAAGGGAAGAGATAGCGTTAGGCCTGTAATTGAACGGGTCTGTCCTAACGCCTTTCTTAGGCACAAGATGCACGTTTGCGGTCTTCCACGAAGCCGGACCTTGTCCCGCGAAAATTGAAAGCGCGAAAAGTCGTGTGAGTACAGGACACAACTCTGGAGCACAATGCCTAAGCGCCATCGCCGGTATGTCATCTGACCCACTCGACTTTCGAACATCTAGGGACTTTAGTTCCCGCCGAACCATCCGTTAGGTGATTTTAATTGATTTCATCTTAAATTGTAACGGCTATTCCGTTACAGGGCACGCCAGACATTATTATAAAGTTTAAAACTGCAATAAAGGATAATAGCATATGTTATTTCATTAAATGAAACTTAACTAAATCACTTCGTATCAAATATGATGAGTTTTATTTGTATATTAGGTAATTATAGTTTTATTTTAATATCCTTATAAAAAATTTAATACAGTTTTCAAGTATTTTGTATATTAGGTAATTATATTATTATTTTAATATCCTTATAAAAATTTAATACAGTTTTCAAGTATCACTACTCAGAAAAATATGATTAAACTTGAGACTGAGCTCAGAAGTTGTGTTAGCTGAAGTTGTTAATCTCACCCAACTTGATTAATTCTAACTTTTCCAGATTAAAAATGTTCTCTTATTTCACAATAAAATCGAGTTAATTTAAAAACAACTTCTATTTGCAAATAATGCAGCTCAGTTCGTTAAAAGTTCGTTAGAACTGTGTACTGAGTCGGAAACGAGATTCGCTCCGGTACCATCTGTCCATAGTTCACTGCAAGTACGAGTATTGATTTATTTATAGGTTAATAGAGTATTGTGTTGTGTTAGTGATTAAAGTCTGTCTACTAATTCTGGGAGCTTTGGACGTACACATGTAAACTTTACACGGAAAACCAATTACGATACTTGTACCAATTATATGTATATCTAATACCTTAAAACAAGGTTATAATTGTGTTTATAAGTATTGTACTTATCTTGGAATCATTTGTATTGGTTTTTATGAGGAAAATGAGTTTCCCATAACTAACCCAATTCGTCGATAACTACTAAAAGCATTTTAAAAATTACAGTATTAAGAAATGATTGACAAGAATTTATAATACCACCTATCTACGGACATAATTCTGTGATTTTACTACCCTTACTTGACTATAATTAATTAATTAAGTAGCAGTTTCACCAGTTTTAAGTGCGGCTTCTACTTTACCCTTCGACTTTTGGGATTACCCTTTAGGTACCCGCATTTAACTCCATAGAAGGAACAAACCCAAACAACAATTAACATAATACAAATCCCCATTTCCCCACAGTGAGTGGATGGTGTGACACGTTAATTAAGCGAACACACAGATAAGATATTGGATTTTTAATTAGAGCTCGCTCGAGTACGGCTTAGCGCTATCTTCGCGATAATTGACGATTTGTGCTTGCAATACTACGCTGCTCCACGAGTAGCTAAATAGTGATAACGTTGGAGATTTTGGTACAATTTATTATTTAGGCTTTGAGACTCTGGATTCCGATTGAATTGGATACGGTATATTGCTACTCTGATGTGTTTCTGTTGAACCATCGTGTTTCACTCTTCTGGGTTTGTTCACTCTTCTTTTCCTATACAGTCTGTGCTTTTTGGAACGCGCTACCTCTTGAAATCAGGAAGGCCACTAGCAGTCTTGTGTTCAAGGCGAAAGTTCGCCAATGGCTTCCCGACAAACTGGCAGAATCATCAAGGCAATGAACTTTAAAAATCATTATTTTATCTAATATATAAGTATATATATGTATGTATATATTATATTAAAATTACATATATGGCATATGTATGTGTAGGTATGTTTATGCATACGTTAAGGTATATTTATTTGTATGCATGTATATCTATTAAATTATCATTACGTATATTCGTACCTTCTTGCTGCGGTACGGGAATGGGTATCATAGTATATTATTACTGCACGGCACTATATCTAGTTATGTATAGTATTAGTTCTAACAGTTACTCTCAGTAATGCACCTACTAATTTATCTCTGCGGCATTAAGTCCGCCTATGTACTTGTGCATAAAGTTTTAATAAATAAATAATGTTATCGTGATTCGAATTACGTAGCTAGCACACCAAATATACCTGACTAGTTAGCAGTTGCAATTACTCGCGCTTTGGAATCTACAAGAAGAATAGAGAATTATAGTAAGATTGTAATGCTTTACGCTTTAAAATAATGAAAATGAAACTTTGTCAAATAGCCTATTATTTATTTGGATGACAAACAAACTTGGAAATGTAATTCTTTGTCTACTGGGCTAATGAAACAAAACATTGTTATTAGGTTAACATAGTGGATAAAACAGCTTGCTGAGTTTTTATTGAACTTTTTTTAGGACCACATTAGCAACTGGTGGTTACCATGATACTTGAAACCGAGTCTAATCCTTTACATAGTCATTCTTAAAAGCTTTGTAAATTTATCAAAAAATGTACTTTTGACGGGGACCTTTCCTCTATAATATCTAGTCAAATAAAAGGGATTCGTTTATTATCTTTGTAAGTATGCTTTTAGTAAAGACATTTGTATCTATCATTGAGTGATGTGACTAGACTCACTTTGATGTACCTACTGATCTATTGAGATCGCGTAAATCCATTAGGATTTCATCAGATGATGAATAATGTACGTCTAAAATTATCCAATATGTTTGCGTATCTAAATGGTTTCTTACTGCTGCGATACATGGCTATTCGTAGGTTTTTTACTAAGGTCTACGGAAGATAACTTCTAATTTACATATGGGTATTGAATAAATACAAAGCAAACTTGATCAAAGTCTAGAACCAAAATTATGTTTATCTGAAGAATCGACGAAGGTGAATCGGCTCGTAAGGCGTTGAGTTTACCTGCAACTTGTTGGTACACTAGACTATGCATAGCAGAAAGTAAACACATTTCATTGTTTCTCCTCCATCGCATTAATATAACGATTCATAAATGGTTGTAAGATGATCGTCCAATATATTGGCACCAAAGCTAATCCGGTAGCGTAATATTTATCCCGACAACTTATTGGAAGAATTGGCACAAGCTCTTATAAACAATTGATGTCTCAGAGGTTCGATAATCTGATTATCCCGGGCTATTATTGGCTAAGTTCGGACAAAGTACAGGTTGCCAAGCGAGTCGATCTGGCCGCGAGCCAAAATAATCGATTATAGGACAAAGCTCTTGAAGAAGAAATGTGTTTTATATTGACGATTCATCTGACGAGCTTGTATAAATCCGTTGTTATTGAAAGTTTTCATATAAAATAATGATTATTTAGTTGTACGAAAAATTTATAAGAATAATATAATAAGAATTTATAAGAATAATTTATAGCCAAATATATTCAAAAACAATAAATAATTCTTATTGCCCGGGGACTCCTCGATACGGTAACTATAGCATGAAGGTTTTTCATTCTCTTTGAACTAGGACCTCTATTTTTTATTTATTGATGTACTTTCTTACGTATTTTTCAAATTACATTCTAAAATGTACTTTTTTGTTGTTGTAACCATTAAAACATTACAAATCACTACACTTGGATGCTATTTTTGTGTAGTACGGCCGTTTGCAACCGAGACTTCCAGCCATAAACGTCACAATGCCCATGATTATATGCTTCCTTAGAACAATGAGAGCAAGCAAGACAGAGAAAAGAGATATGACCGGAAGACTTAATGCTAACGGCAGCACTATATGTGGAAGGAAAAATATTTCAGTGAGACATGTAACGTTATTAAGGAATCATTTCATTGTTTCAGATCACCTAGTGACGGCAACTAATTAGGATCCTGTAATTAAAGGAAGAAATGTAATGTAAGTATACTTTAAAATGACAAAAATAAATAGCTTAACTGGCTTATTTTGTTTTTGCACTGAATGGATCCAAAACACAATAATTCCCCCCTTCAACGATCGGTTTTGAACTGTCACATGTAAGTACATGTGACAGTTCAAAACCGATCGTTGAAGAGGGTTTAATGAATAATTTTATTTAATTAATGAATAAATTTGTCTCGCATACATATTTTTCAATTCGGTATTGACCGCAAATTAAGCAACAGCTCACAAGTACTGGAACTTTTATTATTAATATAATTTACATCTGAAAAAATAGCCTATGCATGATAGGCTACCTTAGTTTTATTCAGTACTAACTGACCCGGCACCCTGTACTATATTAAACATGTATTATACATATAAACCTTCCTCTTCAATCACTCTATCTATTAAAAAACCACATTAAAATCCGTTGCGTAGTTTTAAAGATTTAAGCATACAAAGGGATATTGGGACAGAGAAAGCGACTTTGTTTTAAACTATGTAGTGATGATTTTTTCTATAAATTGGTTAAATATGTTATCAGTGCCCAAATTATAGGATAATATTAAAATATCTTGCGATAAAAACCTACGTCAACACGACAAAAATATATAACGTTTTTGGATAAATTTACATATTATAATGCAAGAAGACGTGAAGTAAAAAGGGTGCTAAAGTAAAAAAAAAAGATTCATAATATTAGATATTCGGCATCGAAGGCTTTATATGTCACCGGCCACAGGGTGTAGTAGTTTGACCCACTTACAACCAACGATTGTCGACGTTCGTTATGGTCCTATTCATAATGCGGACCCCTTCGTTTTCATACAGGACTATGAATCTGGCACAATGGGGATATACATACGAATATCTTTTTGTACGACCACGAGGATTTTCTTCAGTTATACAACAAGTTCTGCTATGCAGTTATATAGGCTCGCATAAAATCCCTTGTGGTTTACGCGGGTGATTCAAAGAGTATTATTTAATGTAATGTTATGTTTTGAACATTAAAATGAACTCAATACTCAATACATTTATTGCATTCCATAATGTGATACAGTTGTTAGATTTAAATATTACGTTACAATTATGGACCCTGTCGGGCACAGCACAATGTTTGGAGAGAGGAGTAGTTAGGTAAACTTAATTATTTATATTATTATTTAGTCAAGGTCAATACAATTCGATCCAATACAATACAATTCTCAATTTAATACAATTCTATAGTATGTCAAAAACTTTCATACTAGTACATTAAACAATCTTACGTTAATTTTTTTTTCCTTAATGTCATTGTAACACATGCGCGTACTTTCGAATTAGAGTGGGTGGATAGATTTAATGTAAATGTCAAAATAAAATATTTATGACAATTTCATACATAAATAACACAGTACTATATAACATAAAATGTAGTTCATACGATGCAAACATTTTTATTGTATATTCCATGTCTATATATTAAATGTCATTTTTTAATTGGAATTTTAATTGATTACCTAATTATTTATTGTATTTTGTGTATTATTTTTGTTTGATGGAGAGTGTTTTCGATGAAATTGAAATTGAATATTTCCTATGTCCAAGTTATGTATTTAGTTTTTATCGTCAAAGTATTCTTGTATGCTGTAATAGCTTTTACTTGATAGGTGTTTTTTTAGTTTATTTACAAAAATGTTAAATTTTCCTTCTTTTGTATGTGCTCAGGTAGCTTATTGTATACTTTTATTGACATGACCAAGGGACCCGAAGAATGCATTGCCAGCTTAGAGGTAGGCAGGTTCAGTCTATTTTTGTGTCTTAGTGTATACCTACTTTGTGTGTTTTCCCGTGTAGTGTAGTGTTCGGGGTATTTTCTGACAAATTTGCATATTTCCAGAATGTATATGCCTGGCAGTGTTAATATTTTTAGGTTCTTTAAATGGGTCTGTTTTGTTTTTCTATATTTACTAAAATTCGTATTAATTTTTTTTGTTGAGTAAATATTGTAGGTGCATCTGTACTATTTCCCCACAAAATGACGCCATAGGTCAGCCAAGAATATGCATAGGCATAGTAGGTAACCATAGCAGTCGCCAAATCAGTAGTTCTCTTGACTTCACGTAGAGCGTATGATAATTGTGCTATTTTGGCTCTGACTTTTTTAACGTGCGGTTTCCAGGTTACGTGGGTGTCTATTTTTAGACCAAGCAAATTAAACTCTTTAACAACTTCCAGTTTAATTTTATCAAAATTGAAGTCTATGTCAATTGACGCCTTGATGAGGGTGGAAGGGCATTATTCTTATAGTCTTCGCGTAATTTATTTCTAAATTATGCAAATCCGTCCATGCTGCGGCTTTCTCCAAAATTGAATCCAATTTCTCATCTAGGTTTATGTTATTGTCGCATGTTACAAGTAGAGAGACATGGTCAGCAAACAATACACATGGTTCCTCTATGGCTTTAGGCAGGTCATTTATGTAGATGAGAAATAATACGCACCCTATCACACTACCCTGAGGTATTGAGGCCTTTACATCTAATTTGTTGCAGCGAATCTTTTCTATTTGGCTAGTGTTTTCATTGAAATATTCAATTTCTACTAGTTGTTTCCTATCTGTTAGGTATGATGAGAGCCACTTGTGAGCTTGTCCCCTTATACCTATTCCATAGAGTTTGTTTAATAAAATGTTAAACTGTACCTTGTCATAGGCCTTGGTAATATCTAGTAGTACACCTATTGCATATTTTTTATTGTTTATAATATTTAGGACTTATAGACAGCCAAAGTTGTCGACTTGTTTTTACGGAAGCCATTTTGGCATTCGTCAAATATTCCAAATTTCTCACAAAAGGAGTACATTCTATTACACATCGCTTTTTCAAAAATTTTTGAGGCTGTGGGCAACAGAGCATTTGGTCGGTAATTGCTTGGCTCGGTTTTTGATTCTTTTTTGTGAATTGGCTTTATGACTGCGTGTTTTAGTTGATCGGGAACGATGCCCTCCCCAAATGACTGGTTGACTAAAATGTAAAATGGTAAAGTTAGTTCTTTAGCACAGAATTTGAACAGGCTAGGTGGAAACTCATCGATGCCATGGCTCTTTTTATTGCTAAGGTTTCATAAAATCGTGTTTATTTCGTAAGGCTCTACAGGGCTGAGGAATATAGTGTTTTCCATTGGGTAGAGCACTGATGTTCCATTTTGCTCCCTAACTGACCTGGGGGTGCCTGTGTCCCCAATTGATGCAAAGAAAATATTAAAATAGTCAGCTATCTGTCGGGGCTCACTTATTAGGTTATTATTAGTATTTTATTTAATATTTTGGTTATTAAGCTATTTCATAGCTTCTATCGAGGGCTTTGAGCGCGGGGACCGAATCCAGAAATTTCGTAACGAAAAAACCTCACGCTCGTTTCTTTTCGGCAGTCTTCGACACGGTGTTCGTGTGCGTGCAACTAGCCGTATTGTACGACTACGAAGCTCGCATGAATCGAGACGAGCTGCTCCGAAATCGGACGAATACATAAGCAGCTGTTTATGAGAAAGTATATAGGTGTATAGGTATTTATGTACAACAGTGAATAGCTGTACTTGTAAAATTTGTCGATAATCACTTCTTAATATCGTTATTTCTTTTTTAATGAATAATTTTGTTTTGGTGTGTAATTACACTATTGATACTAATTATTTATACCTAGATATTTTCGTTTTATAGAGAAGAAAAGCGTAAAGAGCTAAAAAGAAAAAAAAACTAATGCACGTCAAAGGGCATATTATCATAATTGCATAAGTTAATACAAAATGCTATGCAATAGCTTTACCGCGGCAGTCCCCGAGTGCCACACGTCTTTCTTTTTTTTTTCTTTTTTTGTTGGTGCGCTTATTTATAATACTTCACATTGTTTTTGTTTTATTATTGGATTTGATATTTTGTATGGTGTATTTGATATTTTGTATTTTGTATATTTGATGTTTTGTACATTGTATAGTGTAGTTTTTTTAAAGTTGCTACAACCTTTTTAAATATTTTTTCTTAGTTTTTGTAATATGTTAAGCTATTGCAAAGCTTCTATCGAGGGCCTTGAGCGCGGGGACCGAATCCAGAAATTCCGTAACGAAAAAACCTCACGCTCGTTTCTTTTCGGCAGTCTTCGACACGGTGTTCGTGTGCGTGCAACTAGCCGTTTTGTTTGACTCTACGAAGCTCGCACGAATCGAGACGAGCTGCTCCGAATTCGGACGAATACATAAGCAGCTGTTTATGAGAAAGTATATAGGTGTATAGGTATTTATGTACAACAGTGTATAGCTGTACTTGTAAAATTTGTCGATAATCACTTTTTAATATCGTTATTTTTTTTAAATGAATGATTTTGTTTTGGTGTGTCATTACACTATTTATACCTAATTATTTATACCTATTATTTATACCTAGATATTTTCGTTTTATAAAGAAGAAAAGCGTAAAGAGCTAAAAAGAATAAAAAAACTAATGCACGTCAAAAGGCATATTATCATAATTGCATAAGTTGATACAAAATGCTATGCAATAGCTTTACCGCGGCAGACCCCGAGTGTCAGACGTCTTTTTTTATTATTATTAGATTGTTTGTTCTTAGTGTAAGTATTTTAAGAAGTGTTTTATTTCTGCAAGAAAGTTTAATACCTACTGTCAGCCAATATTTCTTAAATCGGTTTCTTAGTTTTATTTTTTGTACAGGCATGCATATATTAAATAGACTTGTTAGTGTGTCTTGGAATGCGTTATAGTTATCATTTATATTTTTAATTTTCGATAAAATGCTGTTCCAGTCTTGATGAATCCCCTATACCGAATGTTGGCCATCTGGAGAATGACATTGAATATCTAACTTGCATTTAGTGCGATCTAAATAATTAGATCATAATAGATGATCAAACGTGAAGTCATCATGTGCAGTTAAATGAAAAATTCACATTTCTGGCATAAAATTTTATAGCCTTTTCATGACAGTTTTTACGGCTCGAGATTTTTTTGCTCATTGCTGTCCTTTTACGACTGTTATAATAGCTACTAAAATGGGGATTACGTTTCTGTTATTAGAATAATTCGGAATATTTTTCTTTATTGAATCTAAAGACTCAAGAGCCCGGACGCGATTACCATCACCTCAACTAAAGAATAAAATTAACTACCTAAAAAATTAAATTAAAAATTTAAAAACCAATCATTCAAGATTCTACGTGAAGGCCTATTCTGTCTTTGTCAAATTCTTAGTCAGCATCCGTCAGCAAAATACACACGTAGACTAATCTAATAAGCCCAAACTCAAAGGGTGTGCATTAAGGTGATAGAGAATTCCTTTCACCCTGATTACTGTTTGTCCGCAAACTCCTAGCCAATACTTATTAAAGGAGTTCAAACATTATGTTATCAGTGTTCTAGTAAAAGCTTAGGGAGTATAAACCTAATATTGCTAAAATCAGGGTATGCATAATATTATGTTAGTCTAGTTTAATAAAAAGGAACAAGTTCGAAAATGCCTATATTATCCAGTTGTATTAGTGTACTACTATAATAAAATAAATGTTAATATTTGCTTTTCAAACGCGCTCTAACGGCTGAAGTCTTGGTACAGAAATAGATTACAGTCTTGAATAGCACCATAGACTTCATTTAAACCCGAGAATGGGTTTCCATGGGTCGCAGAAATCTTGTTACAGCTAACGAGGTCGTTAGTGGACTAGTACCTCTGTTGTTGTCCCTTTTTATAAGTATTAGATATACATACAGTGCCTAGACATACGATACACAACACGATTGTTATACTTTTGGGACTATTTTACAAAAAAGGAATTCCTCTGGTATAATAAAGAGTAGTTGTTCGACACTAAAAAAATAACACTCAATGTAACGTACTCTGTAAGCAAATAACTTTAAATTTTTCCAAAACATATTTTAGCAATAAAAACTTTTTGCAAATTATTGCGACTCGACGAAATGCAAACGCAATTAGGTGGTAATTGAAAAACTTTTAACATTTATTTGAAGCAATCTCAAGCGAGAATTGAGATTGCGCGACTACGTATTGTTTTCCTTTGAATACAATCACAAAATTCTTACTGGAAAATCTTGAAAACTACTTTTTGCACTTAAATGGAAATTTTCATATAGGTGCTTTACTGATACCTGACGTCGCCGTGCCTGGATGCTCATGAATAAGGACTCCGGTCGGGTCCGAAACTAGTCGGGCGCATCCTGACGATTGACGTGAGTATAGCCGTAATAAATTTATCGAATTAAATGGAAATGTTTATAAATTTACTTACAAATATTTGAATAGCATATAATATAATAGAATAGAATATTTGAAAAGCAATATTCAATCTATCAATCAATTAGCCCACTGCAGTCCACTGCTGGACATAGGCCTCTCCCAATGTGAGCCATTTAGTACGATCCTCCGCCTTCCGTTCCGCATCCAGTCAGAATTAGCAATATAACATTTAAAAAATGAAGACCTCATTAAGTCCGATTTTTTGTAGATTTATCAATTCCATGTGTACTTCGCGAGCTTCGTGAGCTTGTCAGGCACTTTATGGATATAACCAGAGGATGTGGTGCCATTGCCGCGGAGAGCACGTTAAGCCATCGGTTCCAGTTACCATACGAACATCTAAGGCAATCGTTAGGGGTAGTTGGAGCCCTAAAAGTCCATAAACTGGTCTAACTGCAATGCTTCAATATCGCCTTTGGGTTGTGGAGATGAGAAGGCAGTCGTTTCACTGAAAATATTGGAGTTAGTCAAATCCGCAGTTCGTCTGGTAAAGCGGACCCTAGACTCCAAGTAAAAAGGTTCGGATAAGACTGAGATGAAGAAAGACTATCAATGGTGTCAATTTAATGAGAATTGTAATGAAAATTGAACTGAAATGTAAACGTTCACCTCGATAACTTTACTACGGCTATACTCACGTCACTTGTCAGGATGCGGCGTCGCCGCGCCTGGATACTCTGCTCATGAATAAGGACTCCGGTCGGGTCCGAAACTAGTTGGGCGCATCCTGACAAGTGACGTGAGTATAGCCGTAGTAAAGTTATCGAATTGAAAAATGACTCACGATAGTTTCTATACATAAACGTTCACCTCATTATGATTATAGGAAGTGTTTCTAATTGAGCTGCAAGATTTGACCTAAATAACATTTTATCTTTTCTGTACGAGATTGTCTCACAATAGCACATCACAGGTGAAAATGCTCCTGGGTATTATAAAAAATAATATAAATTAAATAGGCACGTAAATATTAATACTCTTTGACTATTCATAAAAATGAACATTGTTTTAAGGCCATTTAAAAAGTTTTGAATGTTAAAGAATTAAAACTTTTCAAATAACCCAAATGCCAATTTTCTAACAAATCTAACTAAATTCATAAAACTAGCAAAACACATAAAACTTTAATTATTTTACTTACGAAAATAAAATTAAATAAAAATTATTTGAATTAGCCGAGTTAAAAATGAAAAGTTTCTCTAAAATTTTCTAAAATCTAGGAGGGATTATTCTTAGATGCTACTACCCTATGTGCACCATTAAGCAATGAAGTGGGCCACCTACTTTACTAATGAAACATAATCCTTGCCCCATTCCAATTATACTAAGATTAAAACCGCCATACCGTTGGACCTCACGGAGGTTGGCATTATTTGTAAACAGAATCAAGACCCATAGACTCTTGGAGGGCCCTTGTTGTAGAGTCGACATCTGCAAAATTACTGTTTGGAAGAGAACGAGTTGAGGATGATTTTATTTACACAGTAATCGCGTGACAAAAGTTTATGAGCAATATGCGGGTTTTGGGTGTCTTTGAGGATAGTCCTAGGTGAGCTCAAATCTACCAATTATATATCAACATTAAAGCAATTCACGTGCGCTAAGGTCTTGTTTCTCTCGCGACTTAGGGTCAGGGTATATGCTAGTAACTATATCAGTAGAGGACATCGGGCTTAGGATCAGGAAGAAGTCAGGCGACTCCCGCGCCGGATCGTACCTGGTGCAGAGGCTGGCCATCGCCATTCAAATAGGCAACACAGCTAGCGTGATGGGCACTTTCGCACTGGGTACAGGTCTGGGCGCACCTTTATTTTAAGTACGAGCATGAGAAGTGTAATCGCTCACTTGTTGTAATAACATAAATTTTAATTAGTTTAATGTTGTGACTGAAATTTTTCAGATCTTTTCAACTATATCAGTTTATAGACGTTTATATTACTGTTGTGTACAGGTATTTTTGAATTTGAATATGTAAGCATAGAAGCAAATTGTATTTTGATAGACAGTAATCCATTATTTTTTCCACTTCTACTGAAAGGCAATACGCGTGAATTCTGCTCCTTTATGATGAAGTGTCTATAGTGGTCGTGTTGAAAGTATGTTAAAATTGCATCCAAATTTAAAAATTACGGAAGACTTCTCTGATTAGGTTATAGGATATAGGTGATGCAGTATAATTAGAAGCCTTCTGATCTTCGCAACCTTTGCTTGTTGTCTAACTTTGAGATTAGAATTTATGAGGGTCTGTCGATATTTTCGTCTAAGGGCACCTAAAGTTTGAATTTAGTAGTTAGTGGAAGTTAATATGAAGCTATGTCTTCAACTATGAGAGCACTTTAGAAGTTATACTATAGATATTGTTTTAGGATACTTAAGTTGTAAGAAAAGTTATTTGTTTTATATTTTTCTGAATCTTAAATTCTGTAAGAAATTCTGGAAGAAAGGAGATAGTACCATTTGGTGCGCTGAATGATTATATTATTAAATGATCCTAATCTAAGCGCCGAATTACATACGAGAAACAAATTAGTGAATGGCCGTCTCAATTGTTTTCTAAACGTTGAGTAACTCATTAAGTAGAGAGGAGTCCTGTAGCTAATGGCGTTACAGATGTGTCACACTTCCTTTCTGCGTACAATAGCTGTAATATGTGGTTATTGCGGAAAATGTTCATATCTAATTAGTTAAATTAGCGACGTACATTTAATTTTGGATTTGTTTATATTTTTGTCACTTAATAACGAAATCATCAACAAATCTAAATGTCAAAATGTACTTATGAACATATTGTGCGAATGTCAAAAAAACTTTTTCAAAAATGACTGATATCTTTGGGATGGATTAAGCTACAATTTTGCGCACAATAGTACGATACTATCTGCTGTTTATTTTATATTAGAAAAATCCATTTATTTTCAATATAGATTGAAAAGAATGACTGAATGATTAACTTTATTTATCAACTAAACAATAAAAAAAATGTTTCTTAGGTCGAGTCAGCTATAAAGCACATAAAATATTTACTAAGTATCAAGAAATTTTAGAGGATAATAGTCAGTAAGGACGGTCCAGTGCAAGTTGGGGTACTAACTGTGTTCTGCTTCAAAACTTAAAAAAACCATTATTTTTCAAAATATATAAATAGTACAATAACACAACAAAACATTATTAACCGTGTGTTGCACTTTAAATTTCCCAGTATTATCCCACAGTCCTGGTTTAGTGTCTCGCCATCAACCCCTCTAAATGCACTTTCAATGTGCGTGGAAGAGCACATTAAAGTGTACCTAATAGTGCCGTTTACATGTACAGTTTTAACCGTGCATCGGGACTGTGTTCCAAAACGCCGCTTCGATGTGTCAGTTTGGAGTGCAGATCGAACTGTGGTGATATATTGCGACTAAAATATGACAACAACTCGAAACGGCAGGTCTTTAGTGTTCCTGTTCTTTTAAAATGGAATCATTTACACATGACCGCGGGTAAAACTGTTAAGCGATGCGTGCGCGCCGACCGTCTGTCGTTTCCGGTGCGTCGCTAGCGTTTACGTGTTCGTTCCGAACTGACGGTTTGGACTGGCGCGTGGTGAATCCTTCGTTCTGATCTGCAAGTGTAAACGCAGCTAGGCTGTAGTGGTCAAGTAGACGCGGAACAGTCTGACGGCCTCTAATTCCGCGAAATTGGCATTGAACTCATTTTAAGTTAAAAACAAGTTTTGCTTTCATCTGTCTTTTTTTCTAATATTATTACTAAGATCTGGTCCAGACAGTATACGGGCGAGTCGAGTCACGCGTAGCTCACTGTCACGCAATCAGCTACACGTGACGCCAATCGGCCCGTCTGGACCAGCTCTAAAGTGACGCTCTTGACGAGAATAAAATAATGTATAATAAATTACACAGTTCCAGTAAATATCAGCGCTGTTTGATGTTGTGAACAAAATCTAATGAACTTCAAAAGTTTCACGTACACGTTTGTTTGAATCTTTGTGCACAAGACAATACAAAAGTACTTTTATACACGTAATTTAACACAAAATAAATTGCAATTTCCCTTTTTCACTCACAGATACGAGTTACCCACGTTTCAACAGCTTTGTTATTGTTTCATGTAATTTAGATTACGCTCATTGATACCTTATAGGTACATTTTAGGGCCCTGCGCTACTACTAAAAGAACTTAACACAAAAGGGCCACAAACACTCGCAGTTCTTATATTTTGGTCTTTTACAACAATAACCGTAGAAAGTATTGAGGCCAAACCTCATTATAAGAAAGCAAAGAATAAAAAGCCACAACATAAAAGACACGAAAACATAAAAATGTAAACAAAATAACAAATAATAGTATTTTATTTACATTTTATTGTGTGTAATTTAGATAACTGTGCCATGTATTGTAGTGTTGACGTTTATTAGAGCCCGGAGTAGGTACGGGAGATACGGCCTGCCGTGCGAGGTGCGCCTTATGCCTTGATTACTCGTACCGAGTGGAGTGGCGAGACAGTGCATCGCCGAGTGCCATACCGACAAAATCAAATCGATCTTGGCGAACAAAGTACTTAACATGATCTTAATGTCTTGGTTTCTCCTTTTCCTGTGGACTGATTGTTCCGATAATTGGTATATAACACACCTTTAGTTTGTTCAATAATAAAGCCAAACTTCGTTAGGAGTGGGTTCACGTCGGTAGTGTAGTGGCTCCTGGTCAACCCGGGACCTTTCGATCGTAGGGCCGACTCTAGCTACCGACGCTTAACACCTTGGTATTAAGATCATTTTGAAACTTTGTAGTCAAGATTGTTCTGACGCTACCAGTACATGTGAATATAATGCCGAGTACTTCGCATGTACAGCGCACTCGGCCGAGTGCACTGTCTCGCCACTCCGCTCGTTGCGCGTGATCAAAGCTCTAGGCGTGTTACACAACTCTCGAGGTAACATACTGATAGTGCATTTGTTCATGTTTATGTTTTGGTTGTACTGGTTAGTAGTGTAGTGGGAACTTTGTTTCATTCTGTTTTAAGGACGGCGATACCTATCATATATACATATATACAGGGTGGAACTTTAATAATAAAATACAGGATGTTACTTTTTCGGATTTAGAAAGTAATTTTATTCAAATATCGAATTTTATTGTTAGTATGATATCAGATGAGCCTTTGTGCTAAAGTGTTTGGTAACATTAATTTATAAGTTTAGATTTCAAGGATTTCCTTACTTTTAATTTACCATGTTTGTTAGAGAGGTTTGATCCTTATGATTGACCCTATCGATGAATGACATAAATACAGGATGTTATTTTTTCAGATTTTAGTCGGTACGATTACCGGGTGTGGCAAGCGAATTTTCGAAAAAAAAATGAACGTCGTTTTATTTCTTTTTAAAAATAAAGAAATGTTTCCTATGAGTGAAATTGGCTATCTCCAGTATTTAGGGTACTTCCCCTCCAGGTAAGGTTAAAATCTTCCACCCTGTATATTTTAAAATGAAAGCTTACCATAATAACAAACAAAATGAAACTGTAACTAAAAGGATTTTTGAAATATTTTAGCGTCGCATTAATTAAAGTAACATGATTCTTTTAATAAGTAATAGTAGCTAGATGCGGCCGCTCAAACAAAAATACTGATCTTCGGGGTAATTCGATATCGTTCACAAACAAATCCGGCGACAAAAGGCTCTGTTTTACTTAATTATTCCATTGGTTAGTCGGGAGCTGCCGCCGACCAGAGATTTATGTTAGGGGTGGCGATGAAGGGAAACCTCCAAAACCCTGTCATACATTAATAACTAGCTGGCGGAGCACACACGCGGGGCAAAATATGTACTCGTTTATTTTGTAAGTACATAAACCTTGTTTACGCTCAGGGTTTTACAAAAAAGTATTAATTTACTTAAACACAAGGCAACACCGAGAGAATGTAAATTTACTGTGACGGCGGTCGTGGCAGAGATTTAGTTAGGCTTTTATTTTTCTTTTTTTACACCAAAGGAAAAAATTCATTACACTCGAGATGTTCGTATAAATCACAGCAAAGATCCCTTTATAAATATTTTTAAATTTCTTAGGGCTCATGAACACAACGTCTGTCATGGAACTAGTTCTATGATGCATTTATTAGAATAGAATAGAATAGAAGTCTTTATTTGCATGAAACACAGTGTGAAGGATGTTACATAATGATGGTTTCTTAAAGTGCGGTGTGTCTCGTCGATCTATCGGCATGCAAATATACAAATGTCAAATTAGAGCGTTACAAAATTAATTACAAATGTCAAATTATACTGTTGCAAAATTATACATAATTATTTAACCTTTAGGTAATTGTAATCGTGATTGTAATGTCAATATACTGTCATAAAACAAAAATATTGATTCAAAAGTATCTAATAATTACACTAAGAATCTCAATAAATAATTTAAAAAAGAATTAAAAAAAATACACCATTAAAATGAAGTCAATTATAAATACAACATTTACATATACATGTACATTTTCTTACAAAATTAGGCATCAGTGAAATATAATAACATCTTTTACTCAATAATTACATTTATTATCCAGACAATGGAACTGCGTAAGGATTTCAGGCACAAACAGAAATAAGTTCAGTTTCACAAGTTCTGTCATGTTAATATACTAGTCATGTAAGTATAATGTGAGCAACGTGACTGTCTCTCATCCGATTTACATTTAGACAAAGTTGTTCTGACTGAATGGATTTGTCTGAAATTCAGCACACAGGTAAATGCGATTAGGGAGGACTTAGTACCAGATATGTATATAACAGCGAGTTACAGGTTACAGCTAGTGGAAATGCCAGCATATTTAACTACACTCGTAATAATACATACTCGTAATTTTATTTACCCTTTCTAACTTAATAGAACAATACGGGTGACTCAAGTCTAAAATCTATTTAGCTGTTAAACTATATCGTGACTAGATGGAAGTATCGACAGCCCTGTGTGCTACCTGAGCGACGCTAAGCGACCAATTTGTATAGGTAATTGAATAAGTCTCACGGTGGTTCGTTTCACAGAGATTCTATCATTTCGAGCCAAAGTGCCTTCTAAATGGCACTTACAAAATTAGTTTTACAATTTTCATTATAAAAACTCCAAGGATCTTTACATTGAAATTATCTTTAATATTCTTAGATTTTTTTCCTTTTGAGATTGGTATCAACTCAACGAGACATTTTTAGATATGAAAAGGCAAATGAAAATCACGTTTTGATGACGAATCACTTAGCTTCTTTACGCGGAACAAAGCCTTAAGATAAGATACGATATTCTTTATTGTACAGCATAAAAGCAGGGTAATGGTGTAGATAATATGTGTATGAAATATGTGTGTGTCATTATTATACTATAAAACTATTATTATTGCTGAGAACTCTGCCTTATAATATAAGTTTATTAGTGACATTTTTATTTCATTCTGATTAAAACTAAATAACATAATAGATATTATGTTTTGCAACAATCTAAAGATTGTTATGTTCCAGCAGCTATAGACGATGAATACATATAAGTATATAATCCAAATGGTAAAAAAGAAAGAAAACATATCTACCAAATACAGTAGTTTGTGATTTTCACGTTGTCTGAAAATAACGCCAAGATGGAACAGTAAGGAAAAACAAATATATAAAAATAAGGAAAACACTTTGCTAATGTTGACAGATATATTCCTGCTTGCTTAATTTATCAGATGTGAAACGTAGGAATACCAAACTCTGCTCAAAACTTTGTTGTGAGCACTATCTAATAGCATTTTATTTTTTAACATCCTACACCTGCGGCTCCGTCTACATGGATATTAGTTTTCGCATTTTTGGCCATATGTTTGGATTTACACAACCGATTTCGATCAAACATCAATCAGTTTCAGATGACAAACCGCCTCCAAATTCGTTCAGATTTTTTTTCGTTTTACAACTAGACAAACTGAGAAGAATAAATTAAAAGTTTATTATTTATATTTTCAATTACACCAGACTTTGTACACTTATTTTCAATATTATTCTCTTATATTCAAGAGAGTCCTCACAGTACGTCAGAAAACAAATAGTGGAGATTTTCCTTAGATATTGTGTGCACATACGTCACGTATCACACGCTTGCCTCTAGATACATCCCAAATACATAATACTCGTAGATATTCACAAACGTACAAAGTAAATACTCGTTACGAACTATGCGCAGACATGCGTGCGGACTCTCTTATCTTTCTTTCTTTACCTTATTTATCACTGCGTTTTATTATATAATGTTTACATTTTGGCAATGGGTAAGTAAGAGAACGGGAATTAACGCGACCATTGTATAGGTACTTACATAACTTTGATTGCCTGACGTGGTCAAAACCATGGTCGCGTTAATTCCCGTTCTTCTATTAAATATATTCTATAATATATTTCTGAACTCGTCTCAAAGAAACCTAACTATCTAACCCTATACCAAATTCAGCCTCATTTGTTCAGTCGTTTGAATGTGATTGAGCAACAAACATCTTCACAAATTTTCACATTTATAATATTAGTATGATTTGTTACGTTTAATACCTTTGAGTTTCTATCCTTTTCCTCCCTCGTAATAGAAAGTGAGCGTACTGTTATCAATTGGATGTCAATCAATTAGCCCACTGCAGTCCACTGCTGGACATAGGCCTCTTCCATTGTGCGCCATTTCGTACGATACTCCGCCTGCCGCATCCAGTCCGTCCCAGCCACCTTATTCAGGTTCAGGTTCCTACCCTCCGTTTGTCTTCTCGCGGTCTCCACTCTAGGACTCGTTTGCTCCAACGGCCATCGGCCCTTCGACAGACGTGGCCAGACCATTACCACTTTAGCTTGCTTATTCTGCGAGCTATGTTTCTTTGTCGTTTTGGTTCTTTGGTTCTTTTTCGGATCACCTCGTTTCGAATTCAATCCTTCAGAGAAACTCCAAGCATAGCTCGCTCCACAGCCCGCTGCGCGACTTTTAGTTTATGAACCGGCCCTACCGTCAGTGTCCATGTATCGGCACCGTAAGTCATATGTGTTACGTGATTAAAAGATAGGCGAATTGGAAGTGTATTGAGAGGGAAAGATAAAAAGAGGATAGCAAGCATGTAAGTAATTTAAGTAAACTGGCGGTCTATTGTTAAAAAATCTAGTTTGCAAATAATTTAAGCTCAAAAATGTCCAGTTTCCAATTTCATGATTAATGTATCGAGAATTTCTTAAGACTTGAATGAAATTTTGAAGCATTTACTATGCTAACTTTTCAAATCGATTAAGATGGGAAAAAGTGAATGCTCAGGTGGGACTCGAACCCACGATCTTTCTCCTTACAGAGGGAATGCTCTGACCACTGAGCCACCGAGCCACACCTGAAGCTATCCAAAATCTCCTATACTACCGTCTTAGGGCGACGGTGGGAGCCATCTACCGACATTCATACGAAATATCGGAAACAATGAATGATCTTGCAATCATTTTTAAACATTGTTTTTTGATGACTCCACCCAAATAATTGAATGAAATTTTGAAGCATTTACTATGCTAATAATTTATAATTTTTTCTTTCACTTTTTCCTATCTTAATTGATTTGAAAAGTTAACATAGTAAATGCTTCAAATGGTCAGAGCTCGAGTTTGAGTCCCACCTGAGCATTCTCTTTTTCCTATCTTAATTGATTTTTCTTAAGACTTTTAAAAAAGTGTAATCAGTATGTAGATCAAGTTTTCAAATGATAACAAAAATCATTGTCCCATTTACAATTAATGTAAATATCATTCAAAAGATTATTCAACTCTTGTCAGAATTCTCTCTTTCCCTCTTCCGTTTACCAACCAGTGTTATTTCATCAAAAACGAATAATTTATCTGTTTTCATCACGAGTCTAAATGAAAACTTTTTAGAAATGTTTTCTCGACTTTATTAATGTTTGTCGCGATGTTTTCGCTTTGAACCTCACTGTTGACACTGCGTTATAATATTTCAAAGGATAAGCAGGATAAGAGCAGAGATTATATATCATTTATTTAATTTTTCATTTCAGTCAACCAACATTTGCTATAAATCATGTACATTTTATAATGATTGTGAACTGCCTCTCAAGACAAGTGGCAATCATTAGCCAGCGGACTTTATGACGTTTATGGCAGTCGTCATAGTGTGTCAATCCCATACATTGAACAATCTAATCTATTCTACAAATGTATTGCCACTTGTCAAGAGGGGCTGCTCTGTAATTCAATATCTGTCCACACGCGGTTTGAGTAGTTAATTAAATATCAACATGATTACAAAATCAGTCAATGGAGCTAGGACATTGCTGGAGGTAGGACCCGACGGTATTTCCGTCCAATTAAGCAGTTCGCCTGAGGAGGTACCTCCGCTCTACAGAATACCGCGGCTATAATAACCCGTGTTGTGTTTCCGGCATTGAGTAGGGTAGCAAGAGCTCACTGGAGAGTTTTTGTGCTGTCAGTGGGAAGATCAAAAACTTGACCTGCTTTTTCTTCTACGCTGACAGCACAGGCAGATGAGGTTCCTTATTAATTTCACATCTATTTTCAGAACAGCCAGTAAAGATGATCATACGTGCGCGTGACAGAGGACATCGTTCCCTTAATGTGTCCTCCGAGGCACGGAAGGGTTTCCTAAACGTAATTAATAACATGTCTGTCGCAAGCCTCCGCAAGTCCCGATTACAATAGCAGATGTTACTCATTTACTCATTAATTAAATTAAAATATTAATGAGTTATTTTGTAAACATAATGAACAATGACAATACATCACTATTTATTATTATTATTTATTGGTCTGGGTGTTTCTGTGTATAATATGTATGTATTTACAAAAAAAAAAACGTATCTAAGTATGTTTATCCGCATTCTAGATTCCATAACACAAGCTAGTTAAGCTATGCTTACCATGGGTCTAGATAGCGTTGTGTGAAATGTTGTGGAATATTTATTTATTTATTTATTTATTTAGGTCTAATGTTGTAATATTCAGAGAAATTGTTTCAACCAATGCGTTGGTTTTAGCGCAATGTTTTAAATGCGATTGCTATACGTGCGGAAATAAAGACAGGGTACGCCCTGTCTTTATTTCCGCATTCGATTTCGAGTCAAGAAAAATGTTATTGTCACTTTTCATTCAATTCATTCAATTCAATTCAGGTAATTCAGGTAGGTACCTACAAGGGTAAGTGGTTACCGTGGCCTATGGAAGTGTGCAACACCAGGGACACCACAGCCGTACCATCGATCCTGTAAAATCGTTCTAGTGCCCTTTTTGAAGAACCTCATATTAATGTACAGATTATCCTGTTAAGCTATTTTCAGTAGCCATGAGTCCGTATGAATATAACTTGAATTGTTGTGACAGTAATAAAAATGCCGGAACGTCGTTATGTTTACAAAATTACACCACCAGTGTGTTCATGTTTTTGATATTATGCCACTATTCCTCCAGCACAAATGTACGAGTACTATGTTCTGTACAATACTTATTAGCAACAATGTATTTTAATCCCATTTTATCTCCCAACAAAATAAAATTTAACCGTTGTGTCAAACATAAATAAAACATATTGCTATAACCTTTGGTCACGTTTAAGTAAGGCTCATATAAGGATTATAAAAACAATCAAACTATTAGACTTTTCATACAGATCTGCAGCGTATGATGCGGTTAGGTAGTAAACTTTGATCAACGAGACTATGTTTGCATTATGTAAATGGGTCGGCGTACTACAATAGCGAGATAGCTCTAATACAACCCGTAAGGCATTTTTTACCTCATTAACCACTTTCAGTATTCTTTTCTAAGAAATTCAGTTACTATGTAGATGGGAATGGAGGTGAACAGGCTATGAATGGTCTCTTAAACAAAAGTAAGCTCGAATCGTGAGTTGAGTGATTTGAGACTTTCTAAAAATAACAGTTTCAGTGAATACAAAAGATTTCACAAATGCTTTTAGAGTAACCTCTTAGTATAACAATTTAAAAAGGAAACAACACCGACGTAAGTAAGTTAGCAAATTTAGACCAAAAAACATTTTGATATATTAATAGGCTTAGTTACGGAGCTTTCGTGAAATCTTATAAATATTGATAATATTTAGTGATAGAAGAGCGCGAGGTAGTGAAACCGAGTAGGTGAAGACGACATTACAAGGTTAAGCAATGCTGGTCAGGTTAGTGTTAGGATGGGTAACTTTACATATTGAGGCTGCCTGTTTAATGAAAAGCGTGGTAAGCCTTCTCGGTTGCTATACAAACGTCTGTAGCATTCGTTACGGGTGATTGGAGCACTAAACATTCTGACAGTAAAAATCTATATATATATATATTGTAGATAATAAAATTTATGCTCAGATAGGAAGCGACATGACGGTCTGACTTTGGTGCCGTGGAAAAACGGCAAGTGCCTGGTGTGGGACGCTACATGCGTCAGCACTGTCGCGGCCACGCATCTGAGTCGCACCATCAACGCCCCAGCAGCGGCGACTGAGGACGCGGCGAGTAAGAAAAGGGCGAAATGGAGTACGCTGCAATGGAGTCATAAATATTATTTTGTGCCCATTGCGGTGGAAACTATGGGCAGTTGGGGGACAAAGGCAAAGAGGTGGCTCCCGCTGTGGCTCGTTCCTGGGGCAAAGAGAGCCATTGCGATTCAACGAGGCAACTAGGCCAGCATCGTGGGCACCTTTGTGCCGGGAACGATACGGGGTGGGTTATTTGACACGACATTGATATGTTTTGTGTCTATTGATAAAAAAAAATGTCATATCTATTCCATTGACATATATTCCAGGTTATTCCTTTGGACGATAACGCTTTAAACATCAAATTCAAATCAATTATTGCTAGGTCTATGGTCTCTAAGGTAAAAGAGTTAGGAAAAGTCTTGAAGGATAACTTAATTTAGTCTTTCTGATTACATAAATACATACATATAATCACGCCTTTAACCCGGAGAGTTAGGCAGAGGTGAATTAACAATCAAATTTCACCAATTAGTACTCCGTCCCATCCAACGTAATAGGGGGTGAGCCTATTGTCGTATTCCGAGCACTATTGACAGCTCGAGCCATGCATCCGAGGTGGAGTCTAAGCTGTAAATATCTGATGTTAAGGTTAGCCTTATCCCTTAGTCACCTTGTACGACACCGGTTGGGAAGAGATGGGCTGGCCCAAATTTACTCTGCTGGGAACCACGCGTCTGTTTTTTAGATTCTGTGAATAACTAACCGAACTTGTATATCTTAAATGAACAAAGATCTTTACGAACTAAGATATTATCTATCACGTTATTTCAGGTCAAAATATTCGGAAGTTAAGTGAAATATATATACCAAGATTTACATAGCCCGTTCATCACGATTAGGTTTCCTAGCGCAGCATCAACGAATATTTCTTGCTTGACGAGCCCTCTGTTATCTGAATCGAACAATCGTATTTATTTGCCTACACGTAAGGAAAACAAAGGTAAATAAATAATAATTTCTTCGAAGACCTACTATCAAATATTGTCAACACATAATATACTAACGATAAATATTTATTCTACATGTTATCTCAAGCGTTCATATGTTGATACTCATATTTACCAATTTGGCATGACATCACTAACATTTGCCAATTCCCAAAGCAACGTTATTTTTATATTTATTCAGTATATTATCGTATGAATTCTAAATGAGTAATCAAATAATGATTGTGAACTTCTTTTTCATTAGCACAGAGATAAGAAATCTAACCTCGGCAGACTTTCTCATTTTTATTTATAGACTACGTTTTAGCGAGATTATGTGCCTTACTGTGTGTGATTATTATTATTATTGCGAGAGTTTTCGTATGTAGCTGGTGTTTTTTGAAACTGCAACGTTGTTATTGTATGCTCCGAGAGCACAGTGGAATTCTTTGATCATTTTAATATCTTTGATTGTATTATTATTCATTATCGTCATCATCATCATATATCATCCCACATAGTCCACTATTGATCATAGGCTGACGATCACGACCTTGATATATTATTATTAGTTAGAAAATATTAGTTACTACGAGTACTAATGTGTGAAGTTACAAATTGTGAGTATGTGTAGTAAGGTGTCCATTCTTATTCTTCCTCCTAGCATTAATCCCAGTCACACCCAAAGCTTTCAGCTTAGAGTCTGGGGCCCGCTTTACCAGTTTAACTGCAGATTTGGCTGAACTTCGATTTTTTCTGCAAAGTGACTGCCATCTGAGCTCCACAACCAAAGGCGATAGCGGCCGCGTTCACTACCGCTACGCCCCGGAGGCTTGTCAAGTAATTCCATTCATATTCCATCCATCCATTATATACATTATCCATTATATTAGTGCTTGTAGTATAACTTTAAGATTATGATTTATGCATAAAATCTACCATTTAGATAATAAAATAATGATGGCATGCCACGTTAACCTAGTTTTCAATGTATTTAATATACTATTAAGTGACAAACATGACAATCGCGTGTCCTGGTACCGACATGTAATACCTAGGGATAAAACTGATGTCATTCATTCATGTGTTATTATTATAGGCAATAACAATATAACTGGACGGTCACAAGGGTATAGAAAGACCTAAGAGCAAATGGATGGACTCTGTGGAAGATGATAATAACCGAGTAGGGAGTGTCAGCATCAGATCGATCTTGAAGAACAAAGTACTCAAAATGATCTTGATGCACTGCCCCCCCCCCCCCCCCCTACCAGTTGACTGATTGTTCTCATGTTTGGAATACACCTTGAATTCGGTCGTCAATAATACAATTGAAATCAATCTTCTTCTTCTTATTCATCATCCTAGCGTTAATTCCAGTCGCATCCAAAGTTATCCACTTGGAGTCTAGGGTCCGCTTTTACCAGTCCAACTGCGGATCTGGCTAAACTTCGTCATTTTCCAAGAAGCAACTGCCATATGACCTCCACAACCCAAAGGCGATATCGAAGCTTTGCAGTTAGACCAGTTCTTGGACTTTTGAGGGCTCCAACTACCCATAACGCCTGCCATAGATGTAAGTTTGGCAACCAGAATGGACGGTTTAACGTGCTCTCCGAGGCATGAGACCAGACCAATGCAAATACCCATATTCATGCATACAAATATTTGCACTGAGCGGGGATCGAACCCCGCGCCTCATACCGCTTATCACGACAAATTTAACATTATTTTGTGACTTTGTAGTCAAGATATTTCTGACACTGACTGTAGTAGGCAGTAGGACACGTCAATTTGACTTCACCTCGTGTGATGTTAAGCTGAAGGCAAAGTTTCAGGCAAGAGGGTCACCGTTACATACACGTACCATGTTAACAATGGTGGCACTCAGCTTGACGGCCTCATCAAAAGAGGATTGTCGTCACAGCATCGCGTGACACCCACCGGTCCCACTAATGCTGCGACCACAATCTCCCCTACCCGCGGCTATGCACTTGCTGACTCCTGAATGCAATTTATACGAGATTTGATTATGTACTATGGAGGGTTTGGTAGCCACCCGGCCGAAATTTGTGCCATCAAACTTCTACCACCAGTAGTAAAGAAAGAACATAACATAAACTCACGCCTTTATCCCCGAAGGGGTAGGCAGAGGTGCTAGCACCCACACTTCGCCGGTTTATGTTTAGGTCCCAATGTAATAGGCGGCGAGCCCATTGCCATTAACTGGGCACTTATAAACCTGCGATAAATACACACATAACTTCGAAAAGCATCGAAAAGTCATTGGTGTGTGCCATGGAAAACCTGGGAACGAACCCGAGACCTCGTCTCAGCAGTCCATTACCCATACCACTAGGCTACCGCAGCTGATAAGGCTGATCATAAAGTGACTGACAAACACACAGCCTAGGATATTCAAGCAGTAAACTTATATTCATATTCATATTCATTTATTTATTCACAGAATGCAGGTATAACAAGTGTGGTCTTATAATTAAAATAATGTTTCCTGGTACATTCTACCACTTTTGTGTGGTATGTAAATATTCATACAGTCAATAATTAATTTGTGTTACAATAGCTATAATATAATAGTAAGCTAGGAAAAGAATTAAGCATACAATCCTAAAAAAAAAACAAAAATAATCAAATGTAACTGTGGTCCAATAAATAGAAATAGTAGGAAAATCAAAATAAAAATGTCATACACAAAGTGATTATAAATGTCAAATCTTAAAATTAATAATTGTCAAATTTAATGATTGTCAATAACTAGGTCCATATTAACATGTCAAAAAGAGTTTAAATTATTCAAATGTCAAATGTTAGGATATTCAAAATGTCAATTGATTCAGAGTTGTATCCTCTAGAAATTCACTTAAATCATAGTAACATTTCTTGCTTAATAACTTTTTCATCTTTATTTTAAATATGTCTGTATTACATTCTTTTAATGTATCTGGTATTTTATTATAAACCTTTGGCGCAATACCTAACAGGCTGTCAGACATCATAATTCACTGTAAGGAAATTTGACAGCCCTATGTACAAGTAATATAAATGAATTCGGCGGGAATGACGACATTTCTTAATATTCTAGTCCTGAATTACTACCTCTATCTATCTCTCAATAATAAGATTTTAGTAACAATATTTATCAATGCCTCTCAGTAATTAATTTGAAAGCAAAGTAAAAATAAATAGAGGTTCGAACATAAAAACATACTCGTGTAATGTTGGGACACGCGCCAGTAACTTTTTATCTACCACTGCAGGTACGCCGCGTATTTTAAAAGCTAAACGTATCGTAAATATTTTCACCGTATCTGCACTCCGGGCCAGGGCTGTCCCGTGTACTACATAATATATTTTGTTTGTGCTCCTGGTTTTGTTTATCTTTTCCTTTACAATTAGGGTGATATACGATACTTTCGGAAAGTTTGTTTGCAATTACATTTTTGTTCTAGTCGAGTGTTTTGTTTACGGGTAATATAACCTCAGTTAATCATTGTAATTATTAAAACCACTGAGAGGGGAAAAGTTTTGACTGGATATAAATAAAAATAGGAGTTAGGACACGACGGTATTTCCGTCCAATTGAGCAGTCCGACTAGGGAAGTACCTACGCCCTACAGAATACCGCGGCCATAATAACCTCGTGTTGTGTTCCCGGCGGTGGGAAGGGTAGCCAGAGCTCACTGGAGACTTTTTGTCGCAAGACGTCAGAAGTCAGTGGCTATTCCTAGTGTGTCTTCTAGACTGTTGGCTCAGAAACTCTCTGTGTTTACAGGGTCGGCAATGTGAGTGTGACCTTGTGTTGCACACGTCGATAGGCAATGGTTGCCACTTTTCATCAGGAGAGCCGTGTGCCGTGTGCTTGTCTGCCAACTCAGTGGTATAAAAAAATCATAATGTGATGCTTTAGGTATAATACCGAGAGGTGGATCAAGCATTACAGCAATATTGAAATCTATAATCGTGACACTTATTCTTAAGCCTTTCCTGTTTAGGAACTGAAGTCATAATAAAGCATCAAATACAAAAGGAATATTACTTAGTATACACAATCTGTGACACAATTTTTAACAGAATCTTGAAAATCCAGACTAATGATACGGCTTACCAAATTTAAAATGTAACGTTTTTTGTGACTGACAGTTGATAAACGAGCAGGATTAGTGTGGAAAAATTGTATACTGAATGAACGATGTGACAGCCCTACCAGCCGGGGCGGGTAACGGCCGGTCATTGGCGATATTTGGCGCAGTATAAAAGCGCATATCGCTGTGATCAGATGTTTCGCCCCCGGCGGTGAACGTTAGTGCTGGACTACAGATTGTTACTGTTGTTTATATGGTTTGACAGTTTGGGATGTTTCGCTTGCTATGAATAATGCTATGTAAACATGTTATTAACTTTATTTTTTTATTACTTTGGAACGTGTAGCGTATATCGGCTAGAAGCGCTTTAATTGAACAAAAAAAATGTTTGAACATATATTATTACATATAATATTATTATTAAATAAGAAATAAATAAAATAAATCTTAAAACAAGCCGTTACAAATGTAACTATAAAAATTGAACTTAAGTAATCTAAGTCTATACTACATCTAAAAATTAGAGTTCGATCGAATCGTATCCAAATTATTGTTTGCTAGATTTGAATTACTGTTTATTTTTTATTTTATTTTATTTATTTACTCTTGCCGAAATGTATATTTTAATTAACTATTTTATTCAATTTATATTCAAATAACATAGCTAATAAATACAAAAGGATCATCGGAAAGAATACCTTTATTTAAAAATGTTAGCTGTGCGGCTGAAGTCATGAGCACCAGCTAATTTTCTGTATAAAATTTTTTTTAAATTACTGCTTAGGTACAGAGTTATCATTTAATTAGTTTAGAAGCAATTAAGTGAAACCAAAACTACCTTAAAAATAAACAATTAAAGTATTCTGTATCCTCTAGAGAATATATAGAAAACTGAGTTAATCCCCCAAAGGGCAGGAGCTATGAGCTAAACATCATTAGTTAGCTTCAACATTTTACTTTATTTAATAACCAGCTGTCTTAATTTGCCACTTATAAGTTATCTATATGACCGTTAACTTACGTTTATCCTCTTAGTTGAACTCACTTTGCTTGAGTAAATTCAGGCATATCATTTAATCTAAACAATATAATAATTTCTGGAAGGGAAAAATACACATATAACGTAATTGTTTATGGTCACCTCACACACGCTTCTTTGCTTGAAGACCATGATCAATTCATATTCATATTGTAAACAGGTTTATTAAACAATAAATAATAATCATTAATTATTATTATTAATTGACAACCTCTGTGGCGTAGCGGTAGAACGTTCGACCACTACGCAGGGGGCGCGGGTTGGATTCCCGCTCAGTGTAAATATTTGTATATATGAAAATGAGTATTTTCCAATGCAAATACCTATTATACATAGGAATACCCAGACCAATGTCTAGGTATTTCTATGTTTAATATATATGTATTTCAAAAATATGTTAAGTAATAATAAAGATTTACGATCCGAAAATAAAGTCTTTGTGTGTTTTGTGGGCGATAACTGTGCCAAAAATATGTAATTTAGATTTGTTGACTGTTTATCTGCTGGTGTGTTAAAGCATTAGGCGATAAGTAACGATTGTAAATGCTGAGACAGTGATGGCCTTGCCGGAGGCTGCGTGGATACCGTGAGCCTAGTTTTTTAGCGTCATATCGTGTAGTTGCCCAGACTAAGGCTAGCGTTATCTAAGCTAGACTTATCTAGATCTAAGGGGCTCTGTTTAGGGACTTTGCTAGGGATAGATAGCATCTTAACTACATATTAGACGCAATACACATGATCCGTACAGTATATAGGATATAGTAAACATAATGTTTTACTATATATTGTACGGCTTATTGTAGGTACACGTGGGTTCACCCGCCATACTCTGTTCTAATTGACTGATTAGACTGATTCTGACCCATTCTCATTGATCTTAGGTCTATATTTAGCCAATGACCTGCCCCAATCACTGGAAAACAAAATTCGAAGAGAACATAGAGAGAATAAGCAAGCTGAAGTGTCTATGGGCTGGCCACATCTGTCGAAGGACCGATGGCCGTTGCAGCAGACGAGTCCTAGAGTGGAGACGTGGAGGGTGGACGCCTCCTGGTCAGATGGACCGATGACCTGAAAAAGGAGGCTGTAATGGACTGGATGCGGAAGGCGGAGATTGGGAGAGACCTATGTCCAGCAGTGGACTGCAGTGGGCGAATTGATTGATTGAAGAGAACATAGGCATTTGAACAACAAACTCTTCATTTATTTTTATTTTACAGATTATGTAGATTCACAAATGTTTTCCTATTCTATTAATACTCCTAATTCTGATAAAGGTATCAAAGCAATTTCATAGGTAACTAGCTCCGCCCGCGTGGATGTCGGTTATTGCGACCAAATATAGCCTATTTCCTTTCTCACACCCACTTTCCCATTCATAATATTAGTATGGATATCCGTGACATTCATAGAGTTTAAAAATAACCTTTAAACACCTTTTTAGAAGAGTGGGTTTGGCATCTAATCTGAACATTTGCCTACTTGAAATCTAATCTTGTACATGTAGCCGTAGTAGGCATCTCGAAGATCGGCAGAAGCTCGTATCTGTTCCAAAGGCCGGACGCTGAGAGGTGAGCAAACTGGCGGGTGTTCCGTACACAGTGGTATAGATGTCTGTATGTTTTCACATTAGTTTGTTGACCTTGCACAGTAGCCGTAGAACAAATATCGCGCCAGACGCTCTCGAGTGTGACGCTATAGAGGCATCTTTGTTCACGATTTGGAAAGGGTAAGGCCGCTCCTACCTGTTAGTATAAGTAGGATATGGTTAGTTATATTATGGGATAACATCACCCTACTAATTTCGCATCATTAAAATAGCAATTCAAATAATTATATAGTATATTTTATTAAAAAACTAATAAGACCTACGTCGTAGCGGTGCTACGAGTACTCGTAGCTAAATGTAGACGATACAATAAAACTGAACATAAATATTTTATTGAAATTCGATATTGAAGTGAAAGTACCTATAGAAATTGTATTATTAGAACCAAATAAAATTACGCGGCCGTTGTTCATGATGATTTTCACCTATATTTCTCTCCGGTTTTTATAACATTTACGTTCGTGATCGTAGGCTTTATTTGTTATTTCATACACACACACACACACACACGGCCATGCGACCTTACGTCGCCCCTGCTTGTGTGCTGTAACCAAACATTTGTCATACGTCACCCCAACCGCCATAAAACAATGTGCCCTACAAACATATTGAAATGATACAAACAACAGTATAAACGTTATTTATTGCTCATTTCCTTTATATCCCTTCCTACCCTGTCTCCCTTGTTATGCACAACAACACATGCAGGGTTGAGGTGTCACTCCCATAAGGTGATAACAACTCCATAGAGAACTAAGACTGTTTTGCTGGACCATACCATAGACTTGGAATTTTATAAAAACACACACAATATCTCTTACTTCATATAATCTTGCACAATGTGCAATTGGCTCGGTTCAATGAAGTATTAAGTTTGAACCGAAAATTTAAAACGATTTAAATAGAAAAAATTAAATCCGTCTAGGCGGGGTTTGCACCCGCGATCTATGCCTTATAGGGGCAATGCTTTGACCCCTAGCATGAAAAGTGCTTAAAAATTTCATTCAAATGGTATGGGCGGAGTAGTCAAAAATCAATGTATAAAAATGATTGAAAAATCATTCATTTTTACCGATAGTTCGTAAGAGTATCGGTAGATAATTCGATTATCGCCTCAAAGACAGAGATAAAGGAGAAATTTGAATTAAGGGAGGTCTGGTAGCTTAGTGGTCAAAGCATTGCCCCTGTAAGGCAAAGATCGCGGGTTCAAACTCGGTCTAGACCGATTCATTTTTTTTTAATTTAAATCGATTTGAATATTTAGCATGAAAAATGCTTAAAAATAAAATTCAAATCATATCTAATATTGATTTATTGTTTTCGTACTGGCCTTCTTTCTTGGGACTTCTTCACCCCACCTAAAAGTATTAGGTGGACCTTGAGAGGAAGTCCTGCACCATAGGTTTATCCATCAAACAGCGTGTATACCGCTTTTCTGGTGAGATTGCATTGACCATGAAATGTTCACAGAGCCTAAATACTTAACAAATTGTGTACACGTCAAAGATCTCGAATATATCCCATAATCTAATAATGTACAGAGGCTTGGTCCCACAGACAAACCGCTTACATGGTTTTGTGATGCAATGTATTCTGTTCGTTAATTCGGTGCTCTTCAATAAAAGTTATTCCACTGTTGTATATAAGTTTATTTCTTCAGTTTACATTATTTTGTACGAATATCTTTGGAAAGGTAATTAAGTTTTAATGCAACGCTTGTGTTCGCCGCCGCGGTCGAGTTCGTCCATATTCTAACAATTCTCCCCGCGCGGGCCCTTCCCCTCGATCGTCCTAGAGGAGCGTATACATCTTCCCCCCCTCTCGAAGGCTCCGGGATTCGAGTAGTCTCTCTCGAAGTTAAGTTTGCCCGTCAGATAGTGGGCAAATGTTTGTGATTGCGCGCCGGATGACACCCTTTGAAGTGTTGACGTCCGCCACGCGTGCAACGCCATCTGGTCCTTGGTACAGCCGTTGGATGCGTCCCAAGCGCCATTTGAGTGGTGGTAGATTAGCTTCTTTGAGCACCACCATATCGCCCTCAGCTAGTTGTCCATGACTCGTTCGCCACTTTGAGCGCTGTTGCAGCTCGTTTAAATACTCCATGCGCCATCTCTCCCAGAACTGCTGACGAATCTGCTCGATTCTCTCATATCGACTTAGATGGTTTGGATTTAAATCAATCAGTGCCGGAGACGGTAATGATGTGAGTGGCTTGCCGATCAGAAAGTGCCCTGGACACAAAGGATAGAGGTCTGTGGGATCGGATGATAGGGGAGTCAGGGGTCGGGAATTCAAAATTGCCTCAATTTGTGCGAATAAAGTCGTTAACTCTTCAAAAGTAAGGTTAGTATTCCCTATCATACGAGTCAAATGATTTTTAGCGGCCTTAACTCCAGCTTCAGTCAGCCCGTTAAAATGTGGAGAATAAGCTGGCGAAAATTTAAATGTAATGAATTCACTGGCAGCATATGACGAGATCGATTCACTGCAAGATTGAAGAAATTTCTTAAATTCGTTATTTGCACCCACAAAATTTCGGCCGTTATCGCAATGAATTTCGCTTGGTTTACCTCTGCGAGAGATAAAACGATTTAAACACATAATAAAAGCCTCAGAACTTAAGTCTGATGCGACTTCTAAATGAACTGCTTTAGTCGCAAAGCAAACAAATATACATAAATAGCTTTTAATAATCTTACAACCACGTCCCTTGCGGTCACGTGTTGAGAATGGTCCGGCAAAGTCAACCCCTGCAACCTCAAAGGCGAAACTAGGAGTGATTCGAGCTGATGGTAAGTTTCCCATTATGGGTACGATTGTTTTTGCTCTTAATATTCTACATATTCTACAGTTGTTAACTGTTGACCTAGCTAATCTCCTTCCTGCAATGGGCCAATACGTTTGTCTAACGTTAGCCAACAGAAGTTGAGCACCACCGTGGCATAATTTTTGATGTTCGCAGAAGAATAACAATTTTGTAAAATTATTTTTCGATTCTAATATAATAGGATGTTTTTTACTAAAAATTTCAGGTGAATTTTGAATACGTCCACCCACTCTAAGGATGCCCCTTTCATCAATGAATGGCCTGAGCGCAAGAAGTCGTGATTTCGAAGGTAAGCATTTTTTATTATTTAACAGACTAAGTTCGGCTTCGAAACACTCCTCCTGATGTTGCTTGATCAAATGATGTAAGGATAATTGAAGTTCTTCTGCAGTCAAATGTCCTGTAATTTTAGTATCTGAATATTTTAAATTGTAGATAAATCGTAATGCATAAGCTAGACTTCGTAATAAAATTGTAAATTTTGAGAAATTCTCAAAGTTTATCAATTTGACACTGATAGTGTTTGTAGTTGAAGTGCTTGTTGTAGTGGTAGTGCATGTTATAGGTTTAGTGCATGTTGTAGTTTTAGTTTTAGTCTTAGAGTTGTTAGTATAAGGTTTTATTTCAGGTAGATTGATGGTAGGCCTGATGACATCGGGCCAGGCTGATGACCTGTCTCTTAAGAAGACCGGTCCATGCCACCATAACTCAGCATCATGTATTTGACTTGGATTTACGCCACGTGAAGCTAAATCCGCTGGATTTTGAACTCCCGGTACGTGCCTCCAGGTTCCAGTAGGGGTTAATTCCTGAATTTCCGCGACTCGATTTGACACAAAGGTCTTGAGATGTTGTGATGGGGAATTGATCCATCCGAGTACGACGGAGGAGTCTGTCCAATAATAAATGTTCTTAATAGTAAGTCGTAGCGCCTTAATTACCTTCGAGCTCAAACGGGCTGCCAATAATGACCCACATAATTCGAGTCGCGGGATGGTTTGAGCTCGCACCGGGGCTACTTTTGTTTTAGTACATAATAGGTTAACAACCACGTTTCCTGAACTATTAATGGAACGCAGGTACACACATGCAGCATATGCGTCTTGTGACGCATCACAAAATGTATGCATTTCAACGATAGCGTTAGGATCGTTGTCTAACACGAATCTAGGTATTTGGAAACTAACCAAACCTTTAAGCCCTGACACAAAATTGAACCACATTTTCTCTAGATCTGTAGGTATAGGATCGTCCCAATCTAGTTTGGACATCCACAATTTTTGGAGTATTATTTTAGGAACGATCGTACATAGGCTTAATAACCCAAGTGGGTCAAATAGTCTAGCTGAATTTGATGAAACCGACCGTTTAGTCGCTACAGACGAGCATTTAATGTCGACAGGAAAGTTAAAGGTGTCTGTTCTTGGGTCCCATTTAAGACCCAACGCACTAGACTGTGAGCTGAAGTCTAGATTCTTGGGAATAAATGAATTTGCATTATCCTGGAGGACTGAACTGATATTTGTACGAAATTTCCGTAGTGGCAAGTGTGCCGAATGAAGAGTTTCAGTGGCAGCGTTAATGATATAACATAAGTCCTCCCGGAAATTACTCCCAGTAATGACGTCATCAATATAGAAATCGTGCCTTATTACATTGGCAATCTTACTATCTTGGCAATCATCAGCTAGCTGAACTAAGCATCTTGTACAGAGGAAAGGCGCTGAAGACGTACCATACGTAATTGTATTAAGTAAGTATGTTTTGATAGGCTGGTCCTCGTGTTCACGCCATAAAATCATCTGGAGATGACGCTGTTCAGGCTGCACTAAAATTTGGCGGTATGCCTTTTCAATGTCCGCCGTTATGACGTATTTATGCTGTCTGAATCTAAGCAAGATGGAGAAGAGGTCATCCTGGATAACTGGTCCTACATGTTGGATATCGTTATACGAAATACCTGTTGTCGTTTTAGCAGACGCATCAAAGACAACCCGTAAGCGTGTTGTTTCGCTGCTTTCCTTAATAACAGCGTGGTGGGGTAAAAAACATCCCCGAACTGGTTCAGTTACTTCACTCATATGTCCTAGGTTCTCGTACTCTTGCATAAATTTAACATATTCCTGTTTAAATTCAGGTCTAGTCTTCATTTTTCTTTCCATTTGAAGTAAACGTTTTTTTGCTATATTATAGGAGTCGCCTAGAACATCTGGTGAATCAGAAAGAGGTACCTGAACACAGTATCTACCAGTTTCGTCACGATATGTTGTATCCTGATAAAGTTTCTCACAATAATCTTCACTACTTGAGTAAGGTTTACTAGTGGGAACCTCTTCGATTTCCCAGAACTTGACCAGTTGTTGTTGTATGTCTTTGCTAAAGTTGCAATGTATTTTAGTTGAACGTTTACAGTATTTCCCCCCAATGGGGCCTGCCACGATCCACCCAAGTTGTGTTTCTTGAAGGATTGGCTTATTAGGACCTAGCTGCACTCTAGAGGAACCCATAATATCCCAAAAGATATCAGATCCTAATAATAGATCAATGTCTGATGGACGAAAGAAGGCTGGGTCTGCTAACTCGATGTGGCCGGGTATACCTAGCTCGTGAAGACGCACTTCTGTCTGAGGAAGGTTGTCGGTAATAACTGGCACGACATAACATTTGATAGAAGTGGTGAACTCGTTATACGTTGATTTAATTTGCAAGTTGCAGTGCTCGGCAATGCTTATTGTTGCATTATTAAGACCGGACACATATTTATACTGATTCCTATATTTAATGCATGCCAACTTAGTTTGTGCTGCCTCCGTAATGAAAGATGATTGAGAGCCGCTGTCTAAAAGCGCTCGTAACCTTATTATTTTGCCATTGTTTGACACCTCAACCAAGGCCGTTGAAAGAAGAGCCAAGTTTGAGGCGCCAGCAGACATTGTAACTACCGGTGGAGGGCACGGTTTAATAACGTCAGCAACATTCGACAAGCCTTCACTATCTGAAGGTAAGTGAGTAGTTGTAGGTAATGATGTAGATGTAGACGTAGACGTATCCACGTTGTTTTGTGTACTTTGTTGTGTTTGAGGTTGTTGAGTTTGACGTGAACTATTATCATTTTGTAATGAACTGGGTTTGTGTAATAGCGTGTTATGCCGTCTTTTACAGATGCGGCAACCAGCGAGTTTACATTGGTAGGATTGGTGATCATAACGAAGGCAATTACTACAGATTCGCCATTGATGAACCTTAGCATTGCGTTCTTCAATCGACATGGATTTGAATTTATTGCAGTCATACAATTTATGATCCTGTTTACATGCCAAACAACTACCACGGGCTGGTGAGTCTAGTGAAGATGAAATGAATGATTTCGACCTAGCAGAGTTGTGACGACCTTCACTTTTATTATTGTTATTCACTGTTTTTGCGGCGTAGACTGTTTCTAATACAGTTGCCCTTTGCCTAAGAAAAGTAAAGAAATCGTCCAAACTTTGTGTCTCTAATTTACTACGAAACTCCTCCCAATTCCTCGCGGTAGTGGAGTCCAACTTTGATGAGCCAATATAAATAATAAGTGTGTTCCAACTTTCTGTTGGTTCGCCTAATATTTTCAAAGCACTCAAATTTTTTGAAATTGTATCTACTAAGTTGCGTAATCCCCGGTCAGACTCCTTTGTAAGCGCCTCAATCGAAAATAGACATTTTATGTGTTCGTTAATTAAAAGACGCTTGTTATTATACCTATCGCAGAGCAACGACCAAGCGATTTCATAATTATCTGCTGAAACATTGACGGAACCAATGACCGATAAAGCGGAACCCTCTAAATAAGATTTTAAATAGTGGAATTTACTAATGTTGTCTATACTTTCATTGTTGTGTATAAGGGACAAGTACATATCGCGAAACTGCAGCCACTTGTTTGTATCGCCACCAAAAGGAGGGAGTTTCAACGGCGGCAGTTTAATATGATGAGCAAATGATGTGGAACTGCCATGACACGAAACTTCGTCCTCTCGCTTAATTTTACTACTGTTGTAAATGTCCAAGTACTCCTGAGCGGTCCCAATCAGCTGGAAGAACTGGTTTTCCGTTTGCTCCCGTTCTTCCATCTGTTTTGAGATATCCGGGTCTAACTGTTCGATTTTACATTGAATTTCATCGAAACTATAGGTTAATTCTTGTAATTTTGTTAATCGCAAACTTAATTGATTGTTTATCAGTTTATTACGCTCAGTGACACTTTCGATTTGCATAAGAGGCGATAAATACTTCTCAAATAACGTTATACGGCCCCTAATATTTCCTCTCAACCTTATAAGTTCCTTTAAATCAGTCATATTGTGGGCGAAAACAACTAGAAAATAATTAAATAAAGTGAATCCAACCTCGTACAATGCGCGCTGATAACGCAGTAAGTAGGTACCGGACGGCTGTCGCAGGCGCACCGACACGATGCAACACTGTGCTATCGCGGCGCGGCAGCTGGAAACCACTTCGCGGTGTCGATGCCCGACTTACTTATGATCGCCGGCTTATTCCCCGAAGAACCCCTGAAATAGTCAGCCAATATGTTTAACTATATGTCTACTATAATATTTTAGACTGGGAACTATTCCTTAAGGGAAATTTAACCAAGTTAAATACGAGAGTTAGACACTGTGTTAGACACTGTGTTAAGACACAATTTATAATATTGAAATTTGCAGATAATTAATGAATTTTACGTAACTAACTGTATTTGTTTTAACATTTAAATAACCACAAAGATATTCGACTGCTAATTATAGTTTATATACACAGATTTACGAAAATTTTAGTAAAATTTAAAGTACGTAGGTACCTACATATGTCGAAAATTGTAGGTAAATTAACACTCGAATTTTCGAACTATATTAATACAAATTGAGCACAATTATGTGTAAGAAGGGAATTATGGAATAATAAGGAACGGGCGTACTTCCCTCGGGATCCAATGATGCACTTATTTCGGGATTTCTTCGCCTTCCAGTTGAGTAATCCAAATCACGTCGGGGTCACCAAAAAATGTTCGTTAATTCGGTGCTCTTCAATAAAAGTTATTCCACTGTTGTATATAAGTTTATTTCTTCAGTTTACATTATTTTGTACGAATATCTTTGGAAAGGTAATTAAGTTTTAATGCAACGCTTGTGTTCGCCGCCGCGGTCGAGTTCGTCCATATTCTAACAATTCTCCCCGCGCGGGCCCTTCCCCTCGATCGTCCTAGAGGAGCGTATACATATTCTAATAAAGAAATGAATAAATAATTATTATTAAAGAACGAAAGAATTAAAACTTTTATGTAGGTTACTAACTAAAATAGACGAGTCTTGTACTTAACAAAGTAGCGGCATCATACTCAATTAACACTTCACAGGTATTACGAATTTTAACTTCAATTTAACGATCCTTAAACGTTCCGAGCATGACGCTAACATATTTATATAATTCCGTAAACAATTGAGAATACGAAACGTAATTTAGTTGCTCTGAACATTTTATGCGGTGAACGAATTTGACATGAGGAATTAGGGTCCGAGCCCGCGGTTTATAGCGCGGCCGCTATTGTTAATGTACGGGAAAGGGTCATCTCTTGCGACCAAAATATTTTATAAGGAAAGTGCTTCGGTAAAGTTGTAAATTACAACCTTACCAAAGCACTTTTTTGACCACTAAGCAAGTGAAAATGATTTGTTTAGATAAAAAACGTGAAAGGTGTTTAGATGAAAAGGATAAAAAATTATAGTACTTCATCAGTGTTCTTATTTAGGCGTTTTGTTGGCGTTTCTGGATGAAAATTCGTTACCGTAAAGCTATTTCAGATACTATTCGCTTAAACCTTGTCAGGATCTTATACATAGAAAATGATATTCTTATAATACCTTAATTAAATAATATTTCTTTATTGCCGACATTCAATCAATAGCCCTTTGCAGTCCACTGGTGTATAAAGGCCTCTACCAATGTGCCTTATTTTTTCCAATCCTCCTTTCGCTTACGGTCTGCCCAGCCACCTTTTGCAGGTATCCACATAAATAACAAAAATTTTTTTTCAAAAATTCCATTATCTTTTAAATACCTCACAATTATAAGATAAAATAATCTTATGAAACAATATTCAGCCTTCTGGAGAGAATAATAAATCATGCTATCAATTATATTTGGTCTGACATTAGGCTAAAAGCTATTCTGTGTACTGTATCGTACCTTAAATATAAATTGTATCATAGCTGTTACGATTGTTGACAGCTCTCGAGATTAGCACTGAGTCTAATCACGTATTAATTTAATTTCTGAGATGCTTACTGCATTATAAGTGACTATAAATTTCGCCCGTAAGTCTGAACGAACATTTTTGAAATCTCCGTTATGGTTAAGGTACTATTATCTATTCTATGGTTAAGGTGTTGTTATTGTAGGGTGGCGAGTGAATAGTGGCCTGTAGTTTCCGGACTTCAGTTATTTTATCGTGTTCATATTATTTGAATTGCTAAATAATTATCCTATTATTATAATAACTTTTCGATAGTATAATAAATATTAGATATATTAAGAACACACTTGTCCTCTTTCCACTATATTTATTATAGAACCTGACCTGCCCTTCTAGACAAGTGTCAATTCGTTGTTCGGCGTTTGATGGAATAGAATGACGAATGTATAGGATTTTACGTTTATGACATGCGTTAACGACTGTCAAAAACGTCAAATCCTATACATTCGTCATTCTATTCTATCAAACGCCGAGCAACGAATTGCCACTTGTCTAGAGGGGCAGTGTCGCCTTACCGCATCCTCAAAGGTTTACATTGAATAAATATTGTGGAAAAAGAATATGTGTATTTGCAATATGAGTAATAATAAATTCCACAAAATGCCATGAAGCAGTCTAAATAATTATTATGTTACTTATTCCTTGCTTCTTTTTTTCAGGTAAGTTTCAATGGTGTTCTCTTATCATCTATTAATGGTACTATGTAGAACGTACCCATACCACAACTTTCCTAGAAAGTACCATAGACATTACCTAGTAGGTAAAGTACATTAAACTAGCTAGAAACTACTTTACTGAATAAAGTCTGTCAAATATGTAAGTAAACAACTAACAAATAATTATAATTCTGACGTTTTGATTGCTCTCTATCAGCCATGGTCACGAAGGAAATAAGATGGTACCTGTCTCGTGTCTTGAAATGCCAAGTTATCATAAAGTACCCGAATATTGTGTAACTGTCAGTTCGCTATTTACGCAGAAAGTGCTCAAAGAGTCTTGAGACGTTTTGCTTGTTATTGAGTTAGAAAAAGTGGATAACTGGATCCGATACTAGGGATACGTTCTAACCCACCAAAAACTTGTCTATTAAAATAAGGATATTATCTAAATTCTGCAACGCGAATATTTCTTGTGAATGTGTGATGTTCAAACATCGCGTGTACAATAACTATGTGACAGTACGTGACGCGCCTGTTGCGTGTATTTTATTACCATCTGCTGCCTACTTTCCGCGAATTTCGGATTACCCAAGAGAGCCGTGATTCTTTTGTGAGCGACCCCAGTAAGCAGAAAATGCCAATTTTTGGTCCTGACACTTTATTAATGAATATAATTTATCATAAAATAGTAAAAAATAAGCATGACCGAACCCCTCCGAAGTTATTGGAAATCAAGACATGAAAGGACTTTGTTCTATTTGATTCCGTTTATAAAATCATCATTTATTCAAATATTACATTAATTACATATAAGTTAAGACTGAATTGCCTAAAAGTTCAATGACAGTAAATATAGCAATTAATTAAATTAAATTAAATATCATTTTATTCATGGCAACTGGGCCCAATTTGTTAGTAACAATTCGTCTTACATCTATGGTTAGTATGAAATATGTCAACAATTAAACAATTAAATCAAGAAATTATTATCAATCAATATCATATTATTGCATTACATCCGATGTCTGTAAAAAAGTATAATTCAAAAATCTAATAATTAAAAACAATTATAAATTAAGTAAGTAATACATATCCATGATAGATGCAATAGTCAACAATAATGTCAATTCATAATAGCGTATAAATCCTTTAATTCAATATATAATATTATATCAATCAATTAATTAAAGTGACTATGTAGGGTTTCACTCTACTGGTGATACGCCTATGTGATATGCCATGTTAATGGTAAGCGGTTATCTCTGCCTGCCTGGCGAGAGGAAGGCAATTTGCTTGTAAGAACGTACAAATTCTGTATGAATGGCCTACCGATACACCACAATGTTTGAATATGGAGACATCTGCCAACGAATTATTCAGCTACTTAATTGTAGTAATCGAGAATGCAACTTGCACACTAGTAGATTATCTCTGTAGCGCAGGGCACTACACAAACTTGCAATTACCGAACACAAAGGCCACCACATCGCTCGATACAGTACCAATTGTGTACCCCTCAATAGGCCGTATTGTCCATACCGTGATCAACGGCCACGCGCGGACCTTTGAGGCACAAAGTCTGCTGTACAATGTACAATAAAGTGGGCTATATGAACCCCAGGCCTGGTCGATGCTGTTTACTGTGGCTGCACTTCACTTGAAACGCTCGTGGAAGCGATTTTATGTTGAGTTTTCAATTTAGGTACTCTGTAGGTAGGCAGTTTTCCGTGCTCTTAGGTATTCTGTAGGTACTCGCTATAAATCTTGGTTTATCTGAGAATAGATTGTATAGACAATCTGTCAAATCTGTCCATCTATCTGTACAATTTATTCTCAGATAACTTGAGATTTAGAACTGAGTGTCGTACTAGAAGCATTCGTCCATATGCCATATGGCCTTATATTCGACCTCATGTTTCGCATACTTTTTTTTATAGGACACATCAATTTGACTTCACCTCGCCTGATGGTAAGCTGAAGGCAAAGTCTGAGGAAAGAGGGTCACCATTACATACACGTACCATGTTAACGATGGTGGCATTCAGGTTAGCGGCCAGATGCTTTTTCACGCCCCGCTTAATAGACCTGGGACTGTAGGAAGAAGAAAACACGTGAGCTGGCAAGGAATTGCAAGTCTTGCCGTGCGACAAAGAATGGAGCCGCTTGGTTTTTGAAGAAATAAATATCTGCACCGTATACGGGTGACATTTAAGCCCTGCTCGAGTTGTCCTACTATAATACTAATAAAATACTATACTATTATACTTAGAAAACGGCCGTCTTTCGGCTTGGTCACTTGAAATTTTGCAGCTTATATTGTTTTTGTTTTTTTTTGTTTTGCATAAGAATATTAGCAATTTACTAATATTCCCTCCAACCCCTCCAACTAAGCTAAATTGCTTGTGCTAGGAGTGGGTTCACATCGGTAGTGTAATGGCCAGGATTCGAACCGAGACCTCTCGATCGGAAGGCCGACTCTTTAACCACTAAGCTACCAAAGCTTCATATTAAATGTATATTTTTCCGGTACATATAATACAAGCAACCATTTTCACGAAAATAGCCTTATTTCATATGACCCACATTGCTACTCATTTCCTGCACAAAAATTATCCCTAAAATTCCATTCCAGCCCTATTTTTGCGTGTCTGATGCCGTCGTTGTATTTATAAGAACGTTATTATTATGTTGAGGCATGTCATTGTCAACAATAACATGATTCCCGCTTAGGGTATGCAATATGCATTTCTTATAAATAACTACTAACATATTGCTCGTAATTATATAAACACAGTTTTGCTTTATGCCAAAATCAGTTGTTTTTCATCGTGTCCTATATAAATATATCGTCATATTCATACATATCACATTAGAAATTATTTTCATAAAAGTCAATAAAATGTTAATGCCAATAATTTAACATTGACATGAATTTATTTATCGTTACGCCTGCATGTCGGCAATGGGAAAATTTTCGCCTTGACCATATTGTGGAATACCTGGGAAAACCAGTAACCAGTCAAAAACAAAATTCTGAGGAAAGTACAAGTAGTTTATTCAATAAGTGTTGCAAGTTGTATCAAGTGCCATCCTTCAACAGTATAATGGTCTGACCATGTTTGTTTGTAACTATCGATTTATTCCTACCACTACATTATAAAGCAATGACATACAAAATAAAGGTATAAAATCCTTCGGGGTTCATAAAACACGGGAAATATCAAATTGAGATGTAGGGCAGAATTTATTATCCGTTCAAATCTGGACCCTTTATAAATTCGCAGCAAAAGTAACGTTGGTGGAATAATTTTGTGTCCCTGGTTGTCAGACATACATAGAAAGATCTTTTTTGCTATTTTGTTACAATCTTTGAAAAAGCAGTTTGTATTTATGCTTCGTTATTACTATTGTTATCAACATTTTCTTACCGAACCTGTATTCCAACCTAAGACGAGAAAATACTTCTATTTAGAAATTTTTAATTTTAGCCTGTTTCACTTCAGTCGGCCAAAAAGAAGGCACCCCAGAGTAATCTCAAAATTCAATGTCATAAATACGAGGAAGGCTTCTCGTTATAGCACCTTTTGTTGAATAGACCCGTTCCCTTGACGTGGTTGAAAGTGAGACGTTAAATGCAGATTTTCTTAAGTATCCTAATGTTACGTTATATATTCTTCTTAAATTCATTAGACACTTGCCACACCTTCTGAACATTCTGGTTCAGAAAGTTGTTTCGTAAACATTAGCCATTTGGGGGAAACTTTATCATCTTCACAGATAGACGGCTAGATAGTAAGCTATTATTGAAATAAATGTCGCAATAACCGTTGAACTTACTCCATAAGCTCACTATACTGAAGCCAACGAGTCTTTGACGGTAATCAAAACAGTCTAAATGACTCATAAAGTCAATATAAGTACATGAACACCCTTGAATAATAATACAGGAAAATTCATTTGACATTAAAGCTTCACCCACTAATATTTACTTACAAACTTATACAATTAATTCAAATGCTAAATTTTTTCATAACTTATCCTCTAATATTTGCTGTATATCATGACTGGTACGAGGATTAGATCGAACATTCGCAGAAAATAAAAAAACGAATAATGTGGTTAATATCATAATTATTGTAAGGAACAAAATAAATATGAAGACGACTAATATAAGTACTTTACTTAAGTGATTAATGTAGGCTATGAACATTTACAACACAAGAGGTGTCATCTATTATATCGCAAAAGGCGGGCAAGTTTTGGACCGGCAAAAGTAGAAATCCAAAAGTAAAGTGGATAATGGAAAGAAAGCAATAAACAAGAGACTTCCATAACCGTACAAATACACTGAACACAGCAATCACAGCATACTGATGCTTCATCATCAGATTTTCACAAAATGAATTTCATTTACGTCTATTTATTATTATTATTTAACAAATACACTAGCTGCCTAAGTTGATGCGTATATATCATTATGCGTCTAATAATTACAGATCTGCTGTAAAATGATAAAGTTCTTATTTAAGGAATATCCATCAGGTCCAATCGTTTGTATAAGAATGCAATGAAACTCAATAAATCATGAAGCGAAAATATATTCTTGTTCAATTTATTGCGACTCGCGACACGCACTTTATAAATTGCCGCTAATTTATACAACCCAGTGACAAATAAATCCTTCAGCTTACCGAAGAATTTTCTTTGTTCGAAATTTAAATAAATTCGCCATTGCCGCATTTTTACTCCAGCCAGTCCGAAAAAAATGGTACCTATGGGTATATATAAGTACCTATTAAACACTTAGGGGGCCGCACATCAAAACGGTAAGAACACAGCAAATTGCCAAGAGATATCAAGAAGCATTTGCTGTATGCTTGCTGCTTTAGTGTGTAAGTCCCTGCGTCATTAATGGAATACTTTTAATATTTAAAATACAATGTAAATTGAGCTTATTTTAATGACTCTAAAACAAATCTTTAACCACGCTATCATTCATTTTCGCGCCATGCAGGCCTATGAGTGTACTTACGAACAAATATTTTACTTTAGTGATGAGGGTATAATTGATGGTTTTTAACAAAAAACGAAAAACGTATAAATCATTTTGCCGAAATCACTAATGACCAGGCAACTGATGTTAAATACTTTGACAGTGAAGTATGCATTCAATAGGTTATTGATCGTTTTCATCCAATAACCAATGAAACTTGTAGCAATCCACTTTTGATTATTTAATAAAAAGTCATTCAATTTTATTAAAACCAAGATTTATTATTACGCAAATTAAACTTGTTTGTGGATAGTTGAGATAAAGGTCAGTTACACGTTGAGGATTAAAAAAGATACTTTGCGTCGCCGATGCTTGCTTTCGAAAATCGAATCAATGAAATAACTTTGTGGAGTTTGAAACTTTTAAAATAAAATTGTGTGGAATTCGATGAAAGTTACGTGCCATGAAACATTGTGCTTTTAATTGATTAATTTTGCAGATAGATCTAATTAAATCCATTATAAAAGTTTTCGTAACATCTTAAAACAATAAATTAATATAATATGAGTTTCTGTAATTTAATGATTCAAAATTTAGACAGCTGGAGGTTTGTTTCAGTTTAAAAATTTTGCGTAGGCGTTGGCCTTCTACGCTTTGCACTCACGCAGGATTTTGTGTTTGTGGGGTATACAGAGTTCTAAGGTAGTTGGATATTGTTGTGGACGTGGCGCGTGGGAAGCTGAGTTTCTCCCTTTAGCTAGCTTCCCGCGCATCACAGCCGCCCACGCGCACAGCCCGAGTAGATATTATGGACCCCGAGGGCAAGTCAAATTAATGTTATTGTAAAAGCAGACTGAGGTTTTTTTGGTTACTTTAATGAAATCAGGAACCACAAAACAACTATGACACATTAATATAATTCTGATTTGTATGAAAGCCTTTAATTATCTTAAATTATTAAACATAACGGTTGACGGGTTATTATACTTCTAATACTAATCCATTACCTGTTTTAATAAAAGTTTGAATGCCCAAAAGTATTCACATCACATAATAAATAATTTATTACTCTACTCCATAATAAATACATCCCAGTTCATTAATAGTCTAAGCTTGAAGATAGTTATTATTGAACACTGTTTGTGTAATCTGTAATAGTTATACCATTTAATATATCACTTTCCAGGTGGAAAGTGCTTATCTTTATCACCTAAGTGGTATAAAAAATACCACATTATTATTAACTGTAATATTGTAACTTAAATGACAGAAAATATAGATTTAAGATTTATTATTCAATTTCCCATGTGTACTCATTGTACATCACTATAGGTTGAGATTCCCAATGATTACTATTTGACTAAAACTACACGTAACACACGTGTGCATTGTTCACACAAATGTTACGGTGGTCTGCGCTCGCCTGACTATAAAGTTTAATCAACGTGTGCAATATGCACGTAGGCTTTGTGTACTAATTGTCCGCGTCAGTTATTTTGTTATAGAGAAATATTCTCTGAACCGTAGTAGTTATTATTTGACTGTGAGTTACACCGGATAGTAACGAAGTCAATTGTATGGCTGAGCTAATAACTTTAATAGCCTTACATTAACCAGGTCCTTTTGATACAGGATGAGGAATGACCGAGAAGTGCAAATCACATTAATATTACTATTTCCGACGCGGCCGCCAACGACCTAGTGGATAACCTACCCTTTACATTTCATCCATTTCTCCAGTTCCTCCCTTTATTAATTTATAATTAAGTCACCGATTCCCTCCAAGACTTGAACCCCCAAAGGCAGGATTTCCTTACAAATGAGAATCCACCTAACTATTAGGTCTTCCATCTAATTATTTTAAGCCCAGATTAACTTTCCTACCAGGTACCCAGAGGGACAGCTTACATTTAGTTTTCTGAGTCTTAACGGACTCCACTCCAGTCGCCTAAGTCAGAGTTTAGCAGCCACCTTTATCGCCTCCTCAAAGTTGGGGTTCACGAGGAACAATCCATCAACCGCAGGACCTTTCGCCCAAAATGACAGGCTACCCGGCTACACACCTATGCACTCCATATACTAAGGTTCAAATTTAAGTTACTTTACCTGTATCAAAGATATATCTAATACGATCAAATTTAATAAATAATAACGTAAGCATTGTATAATTTATCAGTAATTATTATGGAATCGGTGTGAGCAATGCCCGCGCGTGCCATCGATCGTGAACAATTTATATCTCATAATGAATTTCACCACACCTAATCCTCGTTTATTCCTGAAAAATATCATAAAGTTTCAGCTTAGTAAATATGTTTTGACAAAAACTATTCAACTGATAAACACTGATGTCTACATTTATAAGGGAAAGGAAATTAAAAGAATGGAGACATCTATATCAGAATTTAAAAATACCCCTTCTTTGATGAGCAAAAAACAAGTGCCTCCCACCATTAGCTACGGGTCTGTCACTATCCTAATTATTTAGTGTAAGCGCAACTTGTCATTCTCCTTTATACATTCCTGTCATTGCCTGTCGACGTCATGACCTCAGTCAATCACTTTTTTGCCATGTTCTTTACACAAGTGAAAGTGCCTTCCAACATTAACTGATTAAATGTCCGATAATATATCTAACAATTAAATCAGCAGCTTGATGTGTCTTTTTGTTCGTAACGTGTTAATGTGTCCCACAAAATGTGTTCCAGACACCTCCTGAGTGAGGGGCGTATGGAACTTACCAACCATTTGTAACATTTCGTTTTGGGCAGCTTTGAAATGAGGTACTTTTTATTTCCTTGTTATCTTTATTGTTCATATAAATTTCGAAATAATATTCACACATTTATGTCCTGGTAGGCAGCGGCGTAATATTTATTAAAAACGAGATTAAAACATTTGACCATTTTCAGCGGAACAAAAACGACTGCCAAATGGAGACTATTAGACAATTTCAGCCAATTGTCGTTATTGGCAATCAACCAACTACGAACACTGTGCCATGCATTGTAAAACTGAATGGCCGAAAAAATGGCAGTAACTCGTCTGCTACCATTTTTGTGAAAGTTGAACTTTTGGATTGCTTTTGCCACAAAATTTTAACTGTCATTTGACATTGTTTAGTGGTTCACTTGTAGATACAACTGTGTACCTTATAATCATGTTTTGTCAACGCGCTTCAATACCATGTATCGAATAAATTCATTATTCGCTTTATTTTTCGTAATTTTAACTATTCCGTTGTATTTTAAAACCAAATGATGTTTTATAAAAAAAAAAACAATATTGTAAAGTTAAATCATTAAGTTCTAACTCAAACGATTCAGAAACTAACCTCATCGCGTAAATCTTGTCATATTGTTTGTTCGCAGTGACACAATCTCCAAGACCCTATCTCAATCACCCATGAAAGCCATAACACTAAATCGAAATATTTCCGCATCAGTCTTCGCCATTTCTCTCGAAGTAGATACCATTACATGTTATATCAACGTCATATAATATCAGCTATTGCCCGCGGCTCCGCCCTGATATATGTCGGCTATTGTGGCCACAAGTAGCCTAAGATAGCATAACTCTAAACGTTGTTGAAAATCGTGTTTGTGTAATTTGTTTATCACCAAATAGGGTAATGTCAAATATTTAAAACTGTAAAGTGGTTAAGATTTTTTTAAAATATTACTATTAATTTGCACCCTTAACGAAGCAGACGTTCTTACATCGCATAGTTACATTTATGAGTACATTACCCTGACCTGTATGGACGCAATCTACTGCTGCACTGCTAATGATAATGTCCATTAGTTCACGCTGTTAACACTCGATAGTGCATTAACAGTTCACCTGTAAGTTAGAGTGGGGACACAGTGGGGAAGATCACATCATTTTAACACTGCCTTAGAGTGAACGGATAGGTGATTGAGAATTACTCTTATTCAGTCCATCTCATATTCTTGTGACCACTCGTTGTCTGGCCCAAGCAGTCGTTACCAATCTATTAATGAATGACATCAGATCTGTCACCTGTTGCCAACTGCTTGTCAATGTATGCGATTAGCCATAAAATTATGAACGCAACTATAACATTATGAACGCAACTATAACATTATGAACGCAACTACGCAGGAGACGCGGGTTCGATCCCCGCTCTATGCAAATATTTGTATGCATGAATATGGGTATTTACATTGGTCTGGTTGTACTTCGGAGAGCACGTTAAGCCGGTTATCCCGATTGCCATACTAACATCCATGGCAGTCGTTACGCGTAGTTGGAGCCCTCAAAAATCTAGCAACTGGTCTAACTGCAATGCTTTGATATCACCTTTGGGTGGTGGAGGTCAGGTGGCAGTCGCTGCACGGAAAATATCGAAGTGTAGCCAAATCCGCAGTTAGAATGGTAAAGCGGACTCCAATCCCAAGTTGAAAGCTTCGCATGTGACTGGCATTAACGAATGAAGAAGAAGAATAATTATAAAAAATATTACCATGATATTTTATATCACTACAGTCACCAGAACGGCATTAGTATCTCATGCGGGTGAAGTCACTGGCAACATATCTTACAATAAAATGCACCACACTACATACTAACTAACATACTTCTATCAGCTAATTGAAAGTGGGTCGTTTAACACGAGATGCTGTTTTCAGCGGGGCTTTATTACAATGTTTATGCATTCGAGCGCACTTTATATTTATGACCCACTATCGATGTACTATTTTGTTTTATTTGTACTATTTATTGTAAGCAATATACCTATACCTTTACGTATGGTTTAGTTTTGTTAAGGGATGTAGCAAAATTAGCCATTACTTTAGGAAAATCACTTAGTTACAATAAATACTTTTTGAATTGAATATTCTTCCAGATCTAAGGTTTGGCTTGGCATTGAGTTTAACAAAAGGCTTACGTGCATTATCTTTTGAGTTACATATATCATATCAGTTTGTAATTATTAGTGATATTTTTTTTAATTTTCAGTTTTTCTTTGTTCAAAATATACTTACTATATTAACGGATTCTGTCACTCCCAAATGCTTCCATAGAAGCGATATAACATTTTAACATTTTATTCTCATATCGCTAACGACTAAACAAAAATCATATTACATGAAATATAAAACCTTTGCGTACCTACACCGTACCTACAGTGAGACTGTACAATATAAGCATATACAGTACGGTCTCACTAGGATATTATCAGTGATTGCACTCAGTTATAAACCCATTTCTCGTGCCGGTGCCGGTGCAGCGCAGAGGACGCACGTTTGACCTAGATGTTTGTACAGCACTTGCGGCCACGGTGAATATAATCTTGTTATTATATTCATTGTACATCTATGCACAATTGCACATTTTGCTTCGTGCTGCAACATAAAGTGTGCGTCAAATATGTCCACGTGGTTCTAATTTCATTCCCAGGTTAGACATTTTCACATAAACGTGTTATTTGGATAAAGTGCCTAGTTGATAATAGCTCCTGTTATGTGAAAAAAGTTTAAGAAGAAAACTAGTTAATTTAAAATCAAAGCTAATTTGGGAATACTCAATTTACAAATATTGCAAACTGAAGTGTCCACAGCTACACTTGCCAAAGGTCCGATTTCTGTAAACGACCCTAGAACGATGGATGAACTGACAACATGAAACATATAGCTAGGATAGACTGTATGCATTATGCAGTGTTTCGAGAGCTAGATCACAAATCTATATCTAGCAGTAGACTGCTATAGAAAATAGAAATTATTGATGGAAATAAGTTTTTAATGGCAACTGAAAATTTAATGGTAATGAAAACATATCTACACTGATTTCAATTTAATTATTTCATCAAACTAGTCTGCTTTTTAAAATATCAAAGCTGTTGTACTTTACACCTTGGTAGGATAATATATATTTTGCATCTAATAAAACTTCCAGGTAATTAAATATTGCATGTAGCCAACATAAATAAAGCTGTTGCGGACACACGAGCTTCGACAATTTATTGGAAGTCACGGAGAGGTCTGCTGTCCCCACTCTCGCATTGACCGCTGGCCAGTATTGCCATTCATTCTCAGTTTTGATACGCACCAACTGGACAAAAAACGCTATCATCATAAAATACTACCTAATTATTCATTTTTTATCCTTATAAATGGGCATTTATAAGAGGGTGGAACTGAATGACGATGGATAAGATCTTATTTATACGTTACTAGGTGACGCCCGTACCCGTTCCCGTTCTGCGTAAGAACCATCCTCGTACTCCAAAAAATATTCTAAAAAAAGAATTAGCGAAATCGGTCCAGCCGTTCACGCGTGATGGCGTGAACAAGGGAAATAGGGATTCATTTATATAAATATAGATGGCTTAAACGCAACTAGTTATTTATAAATGTCAAGAATAAGTACAGTCAACTATAAAAATAGCTTAACATATTCAAATTTATTGGTCACTGTGGCCCCTAAACCTCACATAAAATTGAAACCCGAGCAGAGTTAGGTGAGGGTCTTAAGAGAGCCGAGGACGGTAATCATCAATGCATACGTGTCTCATATGATGTTTTTCAACTCCAGTGAATAAAATAAAAATAGATGTTTACCCTTGCAGTTTTCAGGTAATAAGCTTTCCATAAAGTTAAGGGCTTCGCATCATTTACATCATATATCGGACGTTGTACAACATAAATCGTTTTCTTCATAACCAGTACATTTATAAATTTTAATAAATAAATAACTATTATTTCAAAAGTGAAAACGAGTTGTGAATTTTTTCGTGGAATTTTTCCCCTGCGCGCACATCTCGATCAGCCATAGACTAAAAGAGGTTACTTTTTTGATTTGTCGCTGACTTAATGCCGAATTTTAAGTTTTAAAGAGAAAACAAAAGTTATTAGTTAATTAAGTGAAAGTATTGCTTTTTAAACACGTACAAGTGGAAATTATCTATTTAAATACGAAATTGCAGGAAATAAGCAAGTAACAGGCAGCATATTACTTTATTTGTTCAATAGTACAAAGACTCTATTTTTTTATATCCCAACTTCTTTAAGATAACGGCAACTCAACAAATAAAAAATTTAAAAATAATCTATAACTCGCTTGTGAATTATAGCTATGAAAAAGTCACAACTTGATTACAGGTTCAATCATTATGTAGCTAATTGCGGTAAAATGATAGTCACTTTATCAGCAAGTGTGTTGATAATTATATTAATTTTCTCCTCCGAGCATCAATGAAAGGTTTGTAAATATTTTAGTATTAATCATTTTTTTCCATTGACTGTACCAACATATTACGGCAGTGAAAGGTAAAATCTCGCTAAATGGCGCGGCGACGTGTCATAAAATTCGTCGGAAGAAGTATTCAGCTCATATAAATTTTGTAGCACCGTCGTTTTACTTTCAACAGGAGGTGTGCCACTTAAGACTTTGCATACTTTACCAATGGCTTTTAACTACAAATTTACAGAACTCAAAAATGAAATTTTACATTTAAAGACTTCACGTTTGAATTTAACAGCAATGAGCATATTAAAATGAAGTTTGAAAGCACCAAAAGTCTGTCATAGACAAAATATGAGCAGAAAAGAGAGGGTGAGGTATAAAAAAATATGGACGAACTAGCTGTTGTCCACCGGTCTGCCCCTGTGGATATCGGCTATCGCGACCGCAACCAAACATAGCCTATGACCTTTCTTAAGGTTTCCTCCACCCTTATACCAGATTTCATCAAAAATGTTTGAGTGTTTTAGGCTTGAAAGCGTAACATACGTTCAGACAGACAGAGAGAGTTACTTTTACATTTATAATACAAGTAGGGATTGTGTGAAAGAGGATAGGGCAAACAAAAGCGTAACTAAGGAGATGATGACAATAGTTATTTGTTATACAAGAGTTGCTTTTTAATCGCGTGCTAATTTTAGCTGAACGAGCAAGAAAAGGGTTCTATAGTTGAATCACGAGTGGTTCTAAAATTGGAATCCTGAGTGTTAGCACGAGGTGAAAAATCTTTGCACTCGAGTGCAACACGTAACTTTTAATCTAACATTTGCGAGGAAATATTAAAATGGCATGTTCAAAGCAAATTAAAAAAACGTACACAAGGAGGCTTCAAGTCTTAGTTTTTAACAAGTTAAAAAAAGTTGTATGAAAAATTCGGCACCGTGGAGGTAAAAGAAAATAGGTTTAATGGTGTTTTGAATTCACAAATGGTCAAGGGAAGAAGGGCGCGTCGCGGTATTATTTTAAGTATTTTCTGAAATTAGTGTGAATTCGAGCTTTTTATGTATAACAATGATGGATTTTTAGACATACCGTCTTAATTTAGACAACGCACATAAGAGTAGGAGAGTGGCATATGACAGTGAATTGTGACTTTTCGTGTTGGTTCCAAATGAACCAAGCCTTCTTCACCACCATACTGAGGCAGCAATCATCTCATTGATCATCATTATCGGATAAGATTATTAGATTATATAGATAAAAATAAACTGTTGACAAAACAGTATGGTCTTAGCACCTTAGCTTGTACCGAAAGGAACGAAAGAAACAAATAAAAAAAAAATACTTTTCTCCTTCAGAGGATATAAACGTTTTTTTCACTATGATATCGAAGAGTACAAAGACTCTTTCCAAAATGGTAGGATGAAGACATATTTCCAAACTATCTACGTACATGTGTTTTAAGCCATTCAATTAGCCACACATTTGCGGTACCTATGTGGTCCACGGTTCGAGTCGGACGGAACACGACTCGACGCGGGAACCAGATAGGAAATTGAAATAGCTATTTATGAGCTACAAGCCACATGTATCGTCCCTTAGCAGGCCACACCTGGATTTTGAACTAATTTTGTGTTACTGTAGTAAAGTTTAATTCATAAGTAGTACTACGGAGTTGCTTAAGTGCGGAGCTCGTGAGTAAGAAGTGGTAACTTGCAAGGTCATCTTAGTACAAAATGAACATACGCTGGAGGCGCGGGTCCGATCACTGCATAGGGCAAACATTTGTATGCATAAATAATATTTGCATTGGTCTGGTCGTGCCTCGGAGATCGTTTTAAGACCGGGATGTAGTGCGACGTCCGTACTCTAATATAAAATCCGCAAGAGAGAGCACCACGAGAGCTCGAATGCAGAGAGTTAGAGGACTTATATGTTTGTGCCAGTTTTAAGAAAAAAAATCTGTGTGATAAAATATAGGTAACTTTACCAGTCCCTAGATATATTTATTATCTATTTTTTAATACCAACTTCGTCATGATGTGAAAATGATATCTTAGTGTAAAACGTGTTTGGAATAGCGATTTGGAGCATTTTAAAGCCATGTTTGATGATAATATCTATCGAGGCAAATGTTATGTATGAATCGTGTTTCTGTGTTTACACGTCCCTAGACCGTTTAGCCTACTTGATTTATATTTCGCACAATTTGCTATTTAACTTGATGATAAATGTGTTTGAAAATGTTAAAAACGACTGAAACCCGCTTTTAAGCCATTGGTGCCGGTTGCCATATGAACATGTATGAAATGGGCGAAATTTCTCCACACAGAACTGGCAGTATAAGAAGTAGTAATTCCTAGTGACGTAAACATTATAAAAACATATTTTGAACTACAACGCCTTAAAATGTCTTCTACAATAATAGCTTTATTCATAATAATAGCTTCTCAACTGTCACGATCAATTATGTTTTCGCGTCAACTCCTGTAAACTTATTTGTTTGCGACAACTTTTAATTGGCCTATATTTTAACAAAATTTACAAACCTACTTACTTCGTGTTGAGTTTTTGTGATTGAAAAATACTTTCTTTTGAACAAATAATAATGAAAAACCTATTTCGTACCGTAATATCACGTAGAATATAATGTGATTGTCAAATGTGACCAATTTTTTATATTCAGCTCGTCAATTGACACCCTGCTGAATGGTAAGAAGCTAGGGAGTAGTCCAAATGATATTAATCATATTATATAACGACATCTAGGTTTAAACTAAGCATATCTATAATATATTTTCTAGAATGCGGATATGCCTACCAATTTTTTTTATTAATAGATGTATTCAATTTTCTTGCATTCTACCTAGATTGAAAAAATTAAAATAATAATATAACGTAACAGAGATTCAAATAAAACTAAAAAGCATTGTGCTTTAAATATATAGCTATGAGCACCGTTCAAAGCCTTAGCATAAATCGTGTGCTCATGCCCAAATAACACCGTTTCCGTCTCCGACCAGTCCGTTCCTTTGTGCGCTTTATCACGGATGGCCAGCGCTCCATCATGGCTGAGGACCGGCGATTTGTTCGACCCTGAGAGCAACGGGCGCCAACAGGTAAAGAAATGTCGTAGGTAATGTTCGTATTGTAAGGATTATAAATTGAAGGACATTTCACATATAAATGTACATATTGCGGTATAGTTGTGGTGACAAAACCTGCAATATATTTTATTTTTAGTGGATCCATAAATCTGGCAAAATGTGGCAATTATTTCAAAAGACAAACATTTGATTTAATGACATTTTAGTAATTAGTATGGCAACTACACCCCAAGACATATATATATAGGAGAACTAGCTGTTGCCCGCGGCTCCGCCCGCGAGGATGTCGGTTATCGCTTAGTGTTAAACCGACGCTATCAAGCATTAAATTCACCTCTCTACTCAACTTTGTCCTCGCCTAATTTGACATAAATGATCACTGCTCCGCTCCATTGAGCGGATGATATATGTGTTATTCTGATGTATAAGCTACATTATTGTAAAGTTTCATTAAAATCCATTCAGTAGTTTTTACGTGAAAGAGTAACAAACATCCATCCATACTCATAAATTTTCGCGTCTATAATATTTGTAGGATTTGGAAAAGTCAAAACGTAGTACATATAGCTCAATGGCCAGAACATTCGCCTTAAAAGGGTCTGGTCGCGGATTCAGTTCCTGTCTGAGCACTTTTTCTGATCTAAATTGATTTGAATAAACATGTTAGTTGCCAAGTTACATACATTATTTTTTTATTTCTTACTTACATCAGTCATTACATGAAACCCAATGCGACAGAGTACTAACAAAATACAAAAAATTATAACAGTAACACAGGTACTTCATAAATAATAAGTGATAATAATTTCTCTTTTAAAATAATCCTTCATAATACATAAAATATAATAATCAATTAAAATGACAATTCGTAATAATAACGCAATATAACAATTTAAAATGACAATTGTAATAAATATTTTTAATTGGCATAACATAAATGATATAGGGCAACCTTTACGAGCTCGCTCAGTTAGAACGAGAACACATCTACTTTGTCTGCAACTATGTTAAGGGTGATAATAGCTCGCGTAAGTGTAATGTTGTTCAACAATTTAGTTCTACCGCGCTGTACCTCGTATAAGTTCGGTCGTCTACGACGCTGTACATGCCTATCTAGCACGCATAAACATATCCCCTGTAATTGTAATAACGGATTGGTTATGTATCCACGGAACACCTTCTCAATATATGTGACTGTTGACAAGTCCCGCCTAACTTCCAGCTTGTTGTATCCAACCACACCTAATACAGCTAATGTTGAATATATCAAGGGGTAGAACTGGTACACTCCATACAGTCTTAGATATAGGTATCTGGTGAATTTATTTTGTATGCGCTCCAGCATAAGACTGTATTTGGTCTCATGAGCATCTCGACGAGGTTTCTTGCATGAAAGGATCAATGACAGTAGAAAAAGCCCGTGATGTATATAAGGATAGAGTCAAATGGCAGGCTGTTGTGTCTGCCTACCCCGGAGGGAAATAGGCGTGAGCGTACATAGGTTTCCAGCTGTTTGAACTGTGGTCAAAGTTTGTCGAGGTTTTTGGAAATTTCTTGCCTGAGTTATGTCGGCGCATTATGTGAACTTATGAATACCTTGCAAACCTCTACAGTGATCTGTTTGCTATCTTTCTCGTATATTAGTCTAAAGAACCTCTACGAGGCCATTAACTAGATGAAAGCACTATTATAGTGTACCGACACTGACATATCGCGATGTCTAGTCTAACCCGGCGGTAAAACACGACACCTACAAATGAAGGGCACTAGCGACCTAACTTCACATGCGGGTAGCAGAACACATATTGTATAGCGCTTAATAATGATCCTTAAATTATTTACTTCAACATTAGGAACTTGTAACAATACAAACTCATAAAATACTATGCATATACTTTTCTATTGTGCTTCACATAAAATTACTGTTGTCTCCCTGCCGTACCTTTTCTGCCTTGTGGATCAGCCCAACAGGTTTCTCCGCTTCAATTCAATCTGTCATGATGCATCTCAATACTCACGCCATTCGTATACATAACACATTAATCCAGTTCATACATCTTTCAGCCTCCGTGGCGTAGCGGTAGTGAACGCGGCCGCTACGCAGGAGGCGCGGGTTCGATCCCCGCTCAGTGCAAATATTTGTATGCATGAATATGTATATTTGCATTGGTCTGGGTGCTTCTATGTATAATATGTATGTATTTACAAAAAAAAATGTATCTAGGTATGTTTATCCGCATTCTAGATTCCATAACACAAGCTAGTTAAGCTATGCTTACCATGGGTCTAGATAGCGTTGTGTGAAATGTTGTGGAATATTCATTTATTTATTATTATTATTTATCTTTCCATCCTTGCTTATATCTTATCTTGCAAACATCAAGTTATTATGTATTCCTAATTATCTATACTCGTATCCTCTCGTTCGTCTCTCCACATAATTTACCGATACCAATTCTATCTATTACTGTTAATCATTTTCCTTCCTGATGCTACTTTCAAATTTCCTGTAAGGATAGAAAATAAATGTAGGTATGTATATTTACGACATACTACATACAACTACTTACTTATTTTTAACTACTTCATTATTAAAGTTAGCTTAGCTTAACTGGATTGTAACATAAACCACATGCTTCTCAATATGCAACAGGGTGTAGTCAACTGACATTCTGAATTAAAAAGAAATACAATTACAAACTTATCGTCTAAAAGGTCCGTAATCCATTCAAAATGTTTTATCTTATTTCTATATGTTATTCAAAATATGCATACAAATAATTTATTATTCACAAACCACATCAAATAGAAACCCACTATTGATATATCTACGGTTCTAGGGACCCAGCGCAGCGGCCCAGGTGGCTCTGACCGCCAGACGACACTGATTTATGGGGCATCTTTTTTCTAGCCATAAATCTCGTTTGGTATCATATTTTAGGTTAGTTGGGCCTCTTGTGTACGAGCACTAAAGGCTGTATAATTGAATTTATATTTTTTATAAAATTCTATTATTAACATTTTTTTTAGATTACTTCAATAAAAGATTTTCGAAAATATAAGCACTTTATGTTTTAGGACATAAAGTAAATGCCAGTAGGTTTTTTTTTGTCGTCAACAGCGACACATGGGAGGCACTGGCAACCATTTACCATAAGACAGGCCATGCACGCAGAAACTAAAATACGTAATACCTACATAACTTTCTATCACCGAATAACAAAACTATATTTTTTTAAATCTGTTGGGATTTCCAAAGAATAAAAGTGTTATGGCGTTAAAAAAGTGCCGTGCAGAGAGTAACAACTGTACACACAGATTGATTTCAAAAACTAGAGAGCAGCAGTAAACTACGTATCCAAGCTAATGCATATCGTTGATTTATGTATTAACAGTACAATTTTTTTGATGGTTTGTTAACTTTGCATTTCTGAAACAATCTTGTGATTTGTAACAGTAGAATATATTACTTTGTGTAACTAATATTGCAGACATACATCCAGCATATTACTACTAGTAGGGAGACGATGCTAAATGTGTAGTTACTAGAGCGTCGTGGAAACCTATAAGAATTGGTAGAGTAGATGATAGAATTGTAGCATAATATTATGTTCCCACTTTTAGTGGTGGGGAAAGCGTCTACTTAAAATCATTATAAAATATAAATAAATACACATATTATCACACATCTTGATTAACGGTTTATATTATTATGGTCTTATTTAACGTAATTCAGTTATTCTATTATATTAAACTCTACAATAAAAATAAAAAACGACGGCGCCCGAGTATATACAGACATAGCTTTTTGCAACTTTGCAACCTTCCCATGACCTCAGGTTACGCTTAAACCGCCAGATTTTCAAAATGGACACTTCTTAGATAGTAACTAACCTACCTTATCTTAATCTTAAGCGGACGCGTTGGACATTTTTTTGCGCACTTGTCCATTTATTTATCATTATTATTATTCATTTATTATCATTAATACATATATCATTAATAAATGAATAAATGGATTGTCAATATGTAACTAACCTCCCCTATCTTAATCTGTCACGCTCGAGTAACTATCGAATTTCCTTTGACGCCTCCCCTACTATACAAAGTATTTCGAACAAAACTTTCCTGAGACTGCCTTACCAGCAGGTGAGGTGAAGTCAAATTGACGTGGCATATATATAAAAGATATAGCACTTAAATAAATAGTGAATGAAAATACGACATAATTTAATTAGTAAACCCCTAACATTTTACTTATGATAGATATAACTTGTAGTAAATTATACTTGAGCCTGGTTGTAGCTGATTGATAGCTTGTAACTTATTTAAAATCAGGAATAATGAAGTGACAACAAAAGTCAATAAATTACAAAGTCATTGTCAACTTGTGAAGGTTGTTTAAATGGAAGGGATTGCTCAATGATCATGACGAGCAGGAAATTTAAACGTCAACACTGAAAATATACGTGCGGATATTTGGAACGTGCCAATTGATTTTTGTTAATTTTAAATTAATTAATTTATTATTAATTAACTGATATTTCTTAATGGCAGACACCCTTCCAAAAAAAAGCAGAAATTTGCAGTTGTTCAAAAAGGCAATCACCAACTTAGTGTTTGGTGAAAAAATTCTCTTAAATCATTGTTCGGTAAAGTATAGGTAATGAAAGAAATCTTTTATATTATTCTACCAGCCAAAGCATTTAGATTTATGAATTAGTTACTGCCTGATATATTATATTAAATTATTGAATTCTAATTCGCACATTCCTACTATTCCTAGTGCTATAACAACCTTAAAAGTAGTCTCCAGATTGATAGCATATAATTTTAAACTATATTTATTAGTATAATATTTTAATATTAGATACCAACATTTCTTACAAAATTTTCTACATAATTGATGCAGTGTGTAGTTCCAATATTATTACATATTGCATTGTAATCCAGCATCTATTTATCATATCACATTATACACAGGAAGAACTTACATAAAAGATTCGATGGTATATTTTTCCCATTATAGATTAATTTGTAGCATTATAATGTATATTGTATCAAACGGATTGTAAACTATTACATTTATAACTATTTTTATGTATATAATCTGTATAGTAAACAATAAACACATAGTACTTAAACGAATTTAAGGAAATTCAAAATCCAATGCGAAATATTGATCTTTGTCAAATTAATACAACATACGTTCATGCACACAATCCGTGTCAGTATATTTCCATTGACTAGTACACTGCTCGTAGTAGCACGGCTGACAATAGTCGTAAGTCGTAACCTAAATCCAACACAATGGCTGACAATGCGTTAGTACATACGTCATTGTTGACTCGTGTCATCTCCTCGGTCGAAGGTTGCGTTTGACGTAGTAAGTACAATTATTTGATATTTATAACGTACCTCCAAAAGGAGAATTTGTGTATGAATACGTTGATGTACGTATTTATAGGAGTTTTCCTGAATACGATGACGAAAAAATATTTCATATGAATTTTCCATGAGATATCGTTGGAGTTACAAAAGGATAAACATCAGCTATTAAGAAATATTCTGCTTTATATATATGAATGAGTGTTTACGACACAATACACCGGTTATACAATTAGCAATGATGTGGACAGCCTGGCATTTTCTTCTATAGCTCTAAACTTACACTTTTGAATACAAATCATCTTCACTTCTCAATACAAAAAACTGGTGCGATTCAGAATGAAACAGCGCCATTTAGCAAACAGTATTGAAAACTATAATCGTCTTAAACAATATTAATATAATACCTAAGTATCTTTGTAATTAAATTTGGTATAGTCTATAAGACGGCCTCGCTAACTATACAGTTCAAAATCAACATTTTACTCTCTTCGTTACCATGTCTATTGAAAAGTATCTGAAACGCCGGTTATATAATAAAATAATACGTATAAAAATAAGTTATTTCAATTTGCTACATTCACGTAAACGTTCAGCAATATCACAAAGGTTTGGATGTGGAGTCTTAATATTATTTCAGTTACAGTATGCCATTACGTACATTCGCTTGAAAGGAGAGCAAGCACCCTTTACATTACTATAGGTACTTAAGTTTACCTACTGTAGCACAAGCTGAAAAGATACAAAATAATTTAGAACTATTACTTACAGTTGTACTAACTAAATTCTTTCTCAAATAACTTGAAAATAATCCTTGTGTCAATAACAGTCCATTATTATTTATAGTGATAACCTGTTCCTGTAAGGTACACCAAATATTTCTCGTTTCGAACAAAATCTACCACTCCTCCTTCGTAAAAGAACTACATTTGTCGAAATGAAAAACGAATAAAAAATGATATAGCGCAGTTGTTTAGTAGCCGAAAACAATTTTCGTTACTTCCTCGTGGATAAAATTTTTACTCAAACGGATTTGACCACGATGAATTTTAACATTCTTCGAGGTCAAACTATCAAATTAATTTAAAATTACACCCTGTGTTGTTTTGAAATAAAATTGTACAATTATAGCAAAAAGTTTTGTTTGACGTAATTTAATTAAAAAGTAACATAGATCTATATATTTAGCTAGGTACTTATGTATAAATTCCGTTTAACACTTTATTATGAATTCGTCACGGAATATTAAATTTGTTCTTGGCATCGAGGAGATGGTGTTGGATCAGTATGAAACATAGGCCTAGCCAAGGAGGGCGGGGACATTCTAGAAAAATACCCTTCGCCATATATAAAATAACTGCATTCTCTATTATTGATACCCAAATCTTTCTTCAAGCATGTAGCTCAAATTATTAACTACGCCGCTGGTGCCGCGGCGTCACTTGAGTCAAGCTCGCACACTAACCTGCGATTTTCACACAGAAAATAACAATCTGCATATAATGGGGATGCCGACGCAAAACTAATAGTAGAGGGCAACAGCATATGACCAAACAACAATAACCATCTGTTCTGTGACAATAACACACTCATAGCTGTCAGATTTGAAGAGGCAAACAATGAAATCTACGTAGATGACAGCTACCATTGGCCAATAGGCGCCCTCTGTACGGAAAAAAGCGCAGTCGGCATCCTCATTGTTATAATACACGCATGACCTGTCGTCCCACTTTCATTGACGTCTTTTTGCTTAAGATAGTGTTTTAAATGCAATGGCATACATGGGAGGCGCAGGTGCCGATATGGTCCCGATACCGTATCTCACATCACACTGAAAGTACTCTGAAGTTGGCTCCTTCCTGGTCTGAAACTTTCTAGCCAGGCCTTCATACTGGCTCTTATCTGCGCTATCACGGCGTGCTCTGCGCTCGGTCGCCTACATCATTCCTTCTACTCCACCATGATATCCCTGCTCTCGCACCGCCTCTCACCATCGATATAGCAGCAAAAGAGCTTTCACTCAAAATCGCATCTCAAGGTTACAGATAGGACACTCGCCGCCTTGAAGGATATCGTGCAGTACCCCCTGAAGACCCTGTTGGCCATCCGCGCATTGTTGACCTTCAGGGTCTGCACCCAGTTAAGGCACCCGTAAAAGGCCCATTTTTTTTTTTTTTTTTTTTTTTTTACGTGCGGGAAATCCCCACGGATACCCGCCCCTCCGGAGCCGGAGGGGAAGGTTATGTCGGACTCGAACCGACTAAACCGCACGCCGTCTGTGGGTCGTGGTGCTAGGCCGGAGGTGAGGTTGCCTTGCGGCATATCCCTCGCACCCCGGCTGACCCAGGGCCATCCCTTTCGGTCTGGCCCTCCTCGGGAGGTGGGGACCACGCCGTCCCCGACTCAACCCCGGTGTGGGGAGGCGCGCATCGTCCTACGATGCGCGCCGCCGCCGTGGCCTGCTTCTGCTAGGGTGACGGGTGGCTCCACCCGTCACCCTCAGGCCCGCGCTCATGGGGGGCGGAGGTCTGTAAGCGCCCTCCGACGCCCGAGCCGCCTTCGGGCGCGAGCAGCGATGTCAGCGAGTCTTTCTCGCTCACCGCGCCGCGCCCGCTCTGCTGTCTCCTTCGCGAGCATGACCTGCTCGCAGAAAGAGGCGCTGGCCGCCCACGCATCCGCGCAGCGGACCATCGCCGCGAGCAGGGCGGAGAGCGTGAGCACTCTCACCCCCAGGGCCTGCACAAGCTCCCGCCTCGGCGTCTCAAACGCCGGACACTCGGTGAGCGTGTGCAGCCCCGAGTCCACGCTCGCGTCGCAGTGATGGCACTCGGGCGTTGGCTCAATACCCATCAGATGCAGATACCGCCCGAAGTAACCGTGCCCGGTTATCATCTGCGTCTGACGGTACGAGAGGCTCCCGTGTGGCCTCTCTAGCCACTCCCCCATGATGGGCCTTACCGCCGCAATGACGGCGTGCCCTGCGCGTGGTTGCCCAAGTCGTCGCTCCCACTCGGCCACCATGACCTGGTGGAGCCGGGATTTCTCGGCCCGAATGTCCTCGGGCTCGGGATCGAATCCCCGCTCCCGCGCCTCCTTTCGGAACTGGTATAGTGCCGAAAGGGCCCTCGCTTCCAGGATCCACGGTGGCGATCCGGCCAGGAGACTGGCCGCTTCGAAGGATATCGTGCGGTATCCCCTGATGGCCCTGGAGGCCATCGTCCTCTGCGCCGTGCGGAGCAGAGGCAGGAATCTGGCCCCCAGGGTGTCCGCCCACACGGGGCACCCATATAGGGCCATGGACCGCACGACACCCGCGTAGAGTCTCCTGCAGGAGGCCCCTGGGCCCTTCAAGTTGGGCAACAGCCGACTCAGGGCATTCGCCGTGGTGACCAACTTGGGGCGCAGGCTTCGGAGATGTTGTCCGAAGTCCCATCGACCGTCAAGCACGAGCCCCAGGTATTTCAGCTGGGGCTTGATGTCGATGGGAGTGCCTCCCACTGTAAGGCTGGCTCCCGGGCCTGGCCTGCGCCGAGGACCATGAAAGAACATGGCCTCGGACTTGTGCAGAGCCACCTCGAGACCCAGCCGCCGGATCCGTTCGACGACTTGACCAACCGCGGTCGTGGCCCTCAGGGTCGCCTCGCGGTGCGTAGCCCCGCCCACCGTCACCAGCGTGTCGTCCGCATAACACGTGACGGTGGCACCGTACGCGAAGTCACCGCGAAGCACCCAGTCGTAACCGATGTTCCACAGTAACGGCCCCAGGACCGATCCCTGCGGGACACCGCACGACATCTCACGCCTACCGACTCCGGTCGAACTCGGGTAGACGACGGCTCTCTCCGTTAGGTAAGCCCCGACTATGCGGCGGAGGTAGAGAGGCACACCGTGGTACACGAGTGCCTCCCTGATGCAACTCCAGGGCAAGGTGTTGAAGGCGTTGGAGATGTCCAAGGACACCGCCAACATCACCTCGCCCCGGGCGACCGCATCCTCCGCCAGAGTCCTCACACGCATGATGGCATCCACAGTGGAACGCCACCGGCGGAACCCAAACTGGGTATTCGCCAGGTCCGGCCCCACTCCAGAGAGATGCTCGACGAGGCGCTTGGCAATTACTCTTTCAAAGAGTTTGCCCACCTCGTCGAGCAACACTATGGGCCGGTACCCGGACGGCTCGTCCGCCGGGCGTCCCTTCTTGCGGATGAGGACCAGCTTCCCCGTCTTCCACCTCTTCGGAAACTGGCCCCGCTCCAAGCATGCGCTGAGGAACCCTCTCAGTCGGGGTTCGAGACCGTCTTCCCCTAGAGCTAGGACCCACGCGCGGCCTGGAATGCCGTCGGGTCCCGGGGCGGTGTTCTTCTTGGCCCTCAGCCTTCGCACCGCCAGCTCTAGTTCTACCCAAGTGACCTCGGGCACGTCGTCGTCAATCACCGCACTGGGCGCCGTAGGCGACCGAGGCGGCGGAGCCATCTGCGGCGGAACATGTTCCGCTCGCGCCGGGAACAGGGAGTCGACCACTCCTCCGAGCAGAGCCGGCTCGAGCACCTGGGTCAGCGGAGGGGCCCGGGGGCGCAGCTTTTCTCTTACCATAAGGTAAGGCCGCCCCCATGGGTCCCGCTCCAGCGTCTCCAGGAGCTCCGGGTAACAAGCGGCCTTAGACCGCTTGATCTCCGCTCGGAGGGCATTCCGGGCCTCCCTGTATCCCTCGTGAAGCTCCGCCAGTCGGGGCTCCGAATCTGCGGTACGGCTACGCCTCCTACGGAGTCGAGCCCACCGGCGGTGCGTGATCACGCAGGCTTGACGCAGCCTCGCGATCTCCGCATTCCACCAGTAGACCCGACGCCTCGGATTATAGGCTGGAGCCCTAGGCATACCCGCATCGCAGACCCGTGTCATGGCCTCCCGGAACCAGGCCGCTTCATCGTCTATGTCGACAGGCCTGTCCGGCGCAATGGCCCAGGCCTGTACGATGGCGGCCTCCAGGAGGTCCTCCCGATTCAGTCGCCCCAACACCCAGCGCGGCTCGCGTTGGGCCGATATGACCGGCGCATCACCCGCAGGAGGGGAGACATCAAACCGAACGTATCGGTGATCCGATAGTGTCTCCACCTCCACGGCGACACGCCAGTCCCGCACGCGGAGTGACAGGGAAGCGCTCGCGAACGAAAGGTCTATGATCGACCTGCGCTCCCCCGCCACAAAGGTGCCCACATACGTGGCTTCGGCCCCGCGATTCTGGAGAACTAAGCCGAGAGAATCGGCCCAGCTCTCCAGAGCCCTGCCCCGCGCGTTTGTGCGCCGGGAACCCCAAGCCTGAGACCAGGCGTTGAAGTCCCCGAGCACAAGAACCTGACGAGGCGTACAGGCATTGACGACGTCGGTCAGCCGCTCCAGCGACCGCCGATACTGCCCAATGAGTCGGTGTGACCCCGGCGTGAGATAAACGGCCACGACCGCAATCTCCCCTACACGCGCCGCTACGATGCCATGCTCCCTTGCGATCACTACAAGGGGAGGGGCACCCGCAGCGGCGTTATGCACCAGTGCCGCCGATCCATCCAGGTCGACCACCCAGGCGGGCCCGAGGGGCCGGTGAGTGTATGGATCGGCGACAGCGGCGACGTGTATGGACCACTGTGCCATGCTCTGGAGCAGAAGGGCCTGAGCATCGACACCGTGGCCCACGTTCGCCTGCAGGATGCGGAGCTGGGGATCCATTATGGAACCATCTCCGCATCCCGCCTCGAACCGGTTGCGGAACGCCCGCCTCGCGGCAGCGGCTCCCCGCGGGTGCAGGCCTTACTGCCAACCCTATGGTCGGCCGACTTGCCCTCCGCCGCACACCTGAAACAGTGCGGCGGAGCTTCGCAATTGCCGGCTCTGTGACCGGGTTGGCTGCAGCGGAAGCAACGGTCTCCGATCGTCACCTCCGCCGTGCACTGCACTCCCACGTGGCCGACCGACAGGCACCTAAAGCACCTGGCCGGTCGGTCCTGTAGGAGGCGTACCCGCACCCCTACAACTCCGCCCACCGCGAGGGTCCGCATGTCGGCAGCCTTTTGGGCTGCTGCGATGGGGCAGCCGACAACTGTTGCCCCCTGTCCGCGACGGCCGTAGCGGATCGCTCCGACCTTTACCGCCTCCAGGGGGCAACCCCCGGCCTCCGCCACGGTGACCCGAATCTCTTCGGCCGTGATGGAGTCGTCCAGGTCCGAAATGCGCAATTCTGCGCACTTGGTGGGCCCGGACACCCGGACGTCGGCCGCATCCAACGTGTCCCTCAGCCTAGCCGCAATGGCATCGGCCTTGGGACCACTGGAGGCGCCAGGGACGTGGATGAGACGGGCACCCGTCCGAGTGTGTGTCACTCGGAGAGTCCCCGCCACATCGAGGGCCCTCATATCAATGAGGCCCCTCGCCTGTTTCACCAGGTCCACGTACTGCACGCCCCTCGCCGTCGCCTCCGGTGTCATCGTTAAGACGACAGCGGTGGTACGGGGGACGCGCAGCTTTCCTGGCGCACCCTTCGCAGCAGCCTGGGCCTTCTTGGCCCTTTTGGCTGCCTTTTTACGGGCGTTCCGGCTTTTTCTGGCCTCGCCGACCACCTCCCAGCCCCCCGCCGGTGCGGAGCTCGTGGAGGCAGTCGGGACCGAAGCCGGGGCCGGGGCCGGGGCTGGGACTTGGGACGTCTTCCCCTTGCCCTTCCCCTTCCCCTTGCCCTTGGCTTGGGCGCTCCCGGCTGAGGCGGCGGTAGCGGCCGGAGCAGCAGGCGCAGTGGGCACACTGCGGGCCGACTCCTGCGAGGGCCCCGCCGTCACCGTACGGCTGGGGCCCCGCTTTACTGCTCCGGCGTAGCCCCCGCTCGGCGGCGCCAGGGGCGGACGACGGATGGAGTCCATGATGGCCTCCAGACAACTCCGCGTCCACTCCTCGTGCGCCGCCTGCCGCTTTTCCATGGCGGCCATAGTCGCCATGCAGGCCTCCACCGGATTGGTGGGCCTCGGCTGCGCCGGCGGCGGTGGGGCCGGTAGGCGCGGCGGGGCCGGCAAACGCGGCGGCAACGGCGGCGGGGCCGGTAAACGCGCCGGTACAGGCGGCGGCGGTGGCGCCAGCGACACCGGCCGCGCCCGAGGCGGCAGTCTCGGCCGCACCGGTGACCTCGACCGCACCGGCGGCGACGGCGGTGACGGCGGCGACCGCGGCGCCAGAGATGGCGGCGGCGTCACGCGCTCGTCAGGCAGCTGAGTTTTCGCAGCGATGGCCTCCTGGAGCGCTGCGATTTCAGCCGCCATGTTGGCCACCTCCTTGCGGTACTCAGCCGCCTGCCGCCCAGTCTCCTCGAGCACCGCTGCCTGCTGCCTGCTGAGCTCAGCGCGCTCGCGCTGCGCGCTGGCCAGCTCCGCCCTGAGCAGGTTATGGTGCTCGATGAGGCGCAACGTCACCCGCATGAGCCGGTCCTCCTCCGGCTTCATAGCCCCGGTCTGGGCCTTGGCCAGGCCTTTAAGGGCCTCCATCACCTCTATGGAGGTGCTGTCGCCGGTACAGGCCAAGGGCGCCGCCGAGGTGGAGGAACTCGGCGGCGCCACCACATCCTCCGGGGCAGAGGCCCGTGATGGACGGGCCTGAGGGGCACCTTTCTCCCCACCCCGCGCCTTTTGGCGGCTAACCGCCACCAGTTTGGGCGGGGGTGGGCGCAGCATCTCATTGCTGCTGTGAGAGCTGCTGGTGGAGGACGAGTCGGAGAGCGTGGGCTCAAAATCCGACCCCGTCCTCTTTTGAGTGAGGACTTTTTTTTTTCTGACGGTCCTCGGCCGCCATTTAGACCTACGGGTCCGTAGACCCACCGGGCTTCGGTCTCGGCTGTCCCGGCTGTCAGTGGCGGTGTCGAAATTCTCCGACACCGCCTGGGACGCGACTTCCGCGTCATGGTGCTGCTCGACCTCCGAGCAGACTGTTTCGCTTGGTTGGGTTTTGGGTTTTTTGTAATTAGTATCTTCCATAGTAGTCCCACGAGTTGAACCGTTCGGATTACACTTCCTGGGTGACGGCCATTCCAGGAAGCGGGGTATATACTGTGGAGGTCCCCCGGTATCCACAGGTTTTAAGCGACTTCGCTGTCGGGTTTTCAGACTTTTCCTTGTCGTGGGCCGGCCAATTAAGGCAAGCCCCGCGGCCTCCAGGATATCGGCGTTCCCGAGTGTGGCTAGCACTCAGGTCGTTGTCGATATCTCGGAGGTTACGCGATGCGGGGGAGTAGCCAACTCTCCCAACGCCGACGGCGGCACGAATGCCCGTCAGCCCCTGCGCGAGCAGTAGGCCAACCCGTCCCCGGATCAAACGATCCCATCGCCTCTCCCGTGTCTCCTCTGCTAAAGCAGAGGGGTACCGGGAGCGACGGCTAGCCCTAAAAAGGGCTGTTGAGGTGGGAGGAACCCTACGGATCCCTCCCCGCGGGCCTTGCAGGCCCGCCATACCACGACCCCCTCGTGCAATGGGGTCCGCTAGCCCTTAAAAGGGCTGTTGGAATGGAAGGGTGTCCTACGGACCCCTTCCCGCGGGCCTTGAAGGCCCGCCATCCCACGACCTCCTCGTGAGGTCAGCCGTCGGGTTATTTGTCAACGGCCAACAGAACTCCCAAGGTAGGAGTCTGTTAGCCGTTGTCCAGGGTGCACCAGCCCCCCCGCTTCCGCTCCCCAGGACCGCGGTCCAAAGGGGGAAGAAACGGAGAAGCCGACGTGGAGGTTACCCAACCAGCACCCCGTAAAAGGCCCATAGCGATCCCCATCCGGCCTCCTCATGTTGGCAAATATTTTATTTGATGCTTGATGCCGATAGGAATGTCACCCACTATCAGTCTGGACCCCTGGATTGATACACTTCGAGGCCCATGGTGGAAGAACTTAGGTGTAGCTAGGTTGATTTTGAATTAAAAAAAATAAACCAAATATATTTGGCTCCAGTATTTTTATTATAACATAACCCTTTAATTTTTCTTTAAATATCTCCAATATTATGGGTATCACCCGTGAAACATCTAGGGTCTTTTTCGTACCCATAGTTCACCTAAAAAGTGTTCACCAGATACCTAGAACAAACTGTGGTACCTAGGGTTCACCTGAAAGGTGTTCCACGGATATAATGGAATCGTATGTTCAACAATATGATTTTAAATATTATAAAATGAAACACATTTGAGTTTCTTTTAACACTATGTTACATCATTTACTCTGTGGTTTATGGTATAAGAAGAATAGCTTTTTGGTTCTTGATATGACAAGCGGTATTTTAATTTCATTGAATTATATAAATAATTGGTACATTGATTTTATTGAAGTAATTCAAGAAAATTGGGTGCTCCTTGCGTTTCTCCGCATCGATGTCGCTGTGGAGAAGAAGTTCGTAGCCTTGGACACCATGGTCTCTCATGCAGTAGGAGCGCGGGACGGCTTTCACGGCACGCGTACATCAATGACATAATCCGTCGGGCTCTTGTCACCGCCGGGGTTCCAGCCGTTTTAGAACCTGCTGGTCTGGTGCGCGATGATGGCAAGAGGCCGGATGGAATGTCTTTGGTGCCTTGGAAGATGGGAAGGCATTTGGTGTGGGATGCAACATGTGCTGACACCCTTGCGCCTTCACATCTTCCAGGGACTGGGGACTGTGCCTGCGCTGCTGCTGCTTCGGCAGAGACCCTCAAACGGCGCAAATATCGTAGTTTAAGTGATAATTACATATTTGAGCCGTTTGGGGTCGAGACGCTGGGATCATGGGGTCCAAGTGCCCGTCTATTATTTAAAGACATTTCCAAACGGTTAATAGACGCTACCCGTGACCAGAGGGCTGGTTTATTCCTTGCGCAAAGGATCAGTATTGCCATTCAACGTGGCAATGCTGCCAGCCTTCTGGCCACCCTCGCAGTTGACATCGATGGTGAGGAATTCTTTGACGCCTGAACCTGCTGGTTTGTATATATTATGTACTTATTGTTTTTATATTTTTTATTTAAATAATTCTAATGTACATATTGTAAATAATTATTTTTAATAATTGGTTAACTATGATGTAGACTCTGATTACAGAGCAACAACTTCAGTATTTTAATAAATAAAATACGTACCGGTATTAAATATACTTAATTTTGTTCAATATTCAACACTCATCTCACATTTCAAAGCAAGCTTCACAATACTAACATCCAACAGGAATATTTCTCGACAAAACTTAAATAAACTAAACTTTTGGCAATAACTCTGGGTGTGATTTTTTATAAATAAGATAGTTTAACCACGAAGAATGCTAAATTTCTCGTGGTCAATTAGCTTGACTTAAAAGTTTGGCCACGGGGAAGCAACGACAATTACACGTCGTGCGGGACACGAATCGAGGACTCATATTCGATGGTTTTTCTTTAAGGATGATTGAGTCCTTTCCCTTCCGCTTTTATTATTGGGAAACAAAGGCTGGTGTACTTTATTTTTTGGTAGCGAAAACATATTTTTCACCTAGAATCATACTACATACCTTTTCGTGTAGAGGTGCGTAAATCTGGCACTGAGTGACGTGTGTATGTGACATGGGTATATTACCGTCTTGAACGGGATAAAGTTCCATCACACAAGATAAGTAGGCATTTGAAGACTTTCAGACTTTCACCTGTATAAACACACTTTATCATACTATTTCGTTGATCTTTTAGAACTAGTTTTAACTAACAATTACATGTCATTCCACAATCCTGTTACCGATTCTCGGTCGGGAATTATAGACTTTTCTACAAGAACAATCTTAGTAGGTAATAGTAATACGTAGTAGAAGTAAGATTCGATCCTACTTATGAGAAATTTCTTATAGAAAAGACTCAACAGACGAATGAGTAAATCAGAGCAATGTTGTGTAAGAAATTAGACTAATACAAACCCTTTAGACACAGTAATGGAGTGAAAGAATCTATTTTGACTGTATTATGATGCGTGTTAGTTTGACAGATTTATGCCATGCTACAAACGACACGCATGCATCTATACATCAAAGAAGAGAGTGAGCGGCGTTCTACTAACTGTTCGTTCAACATCATCAACATACTTTCAATAAAAGCTTCAAAATAGTGGGCTGATAGTCAACGATTGAGGTAGAATTTTAATGTTGTAATAGATAATCTATTTGTTCCACTTTAAACAGTCATTATTTTTATGACATTTTAAATTCAAACGGAGCTATTTGTTGAAGTACAAAATATATAATTTAAAAATATTAAATGAAATTTTGTTTATTTTTCTCAACATACAATAATACAATACATTCCAAACTTCAATCCATTTCACAGCAATAGGTAACATTCGTCAGCACTGAACCAAAGAATTCCTGAAACACCAACGTAAAACGATTCACATTTAGCGCAAATACGGTATTTGTTCCATCTCGTGGCAATGTTGGCGGTGGTTCAGTACAAATTGTACATACGGACGCTGAATAAAATATCTCAGATAGCCCGACACATCGACAAACGTCCGACGGGATCACTTCACTGGAACATAGCTGCCCTTTAACATTTCCGTTTACTTTCAATTTTTTTATTTATATTCGAAGCATATATTTTATGTCGCGTATATTATACGTCAAATGTTGCAAATTCAGCTGCATGAGTTGTTAACCGTTCATTGTAATTGAACAACGTTACCATATATATTGATGAATAGTAGCTATCTATGTATGGCTCCTAGAATTTATAATAAACTAGCTGTCGCCCGCGGCTCCGCCCGCGTGGATGTCGGTTATCGCGAATCGGACTATAATTTGAGATTTAAACTATCCTATCTCTCAAGTTGGATCGAACTGCACATGGTGTGCGAATTTTATTATAATCGGTTAAGTGGTTTAGGAGTCCATTGAGGACAAACATTGTGACACGAGATTTATATATATTAAGATTACCAAGAAAAATTCAAGAAATATCAGAACTAAATATTTTTAAAAAAGAAATTAAGATTATTTTGTTAAATAGGTGATATTACACAGTAAATGATTATTTAAATGACAACACACCGGAGGTTAAGTAAATTTCAGTTATGACTTTGACGTTGTTTTTTATATTGTGTTTTAATTTTATGAATGTAGGACATCGTTACTTTGCATTATGTTTTAATCTTATTAATGTCTGACATTGTTGTTAGATGAGATTTTCTGCAATTTTAATTGACTAATTTAATGTATCTTGCATTGAAAATGCACGAAACATGGACATCTAGAATTTCGACAGCATATATAATAATCTACACTTTCCCCTACTTCTAACAAATATGTAAATAATTATTAAATGCCCATTTATACTGTTAATTCTCTAATATGAGAATGTTGCATGTCAATTTGGCTGAAATATGGTGGATCTAATGCATAAATTGTAATAACTATGTACCCATATATCGCAATAAAATGAATTTGATTTGATTTGATACTAAATAATAATAATCAGCTACAAATATCTCTAATTATGAGATCATGTAAAGTATGTATGAGGTAGTAAAGTAATAAAGTATGGTTTCGTCCAATTGAGCAGTCCGACTGGGGAAGTACCCAGTCTACAGAATACGGCGGTCCTAATAATCACTTTCCACCAGGTGGGCCGTGTGTTTGTCTGCCACCTCAGTGGTATTAAAAAAAACCTTTATATTGTTACGAGCGTGGGGGTCGGTTTAAATAGAAAATGCGAGGACAACCGTTGAAGACAGATTTTATTCAGCTGCACTTGACTTACAGCAAAGCGCGTACAAATTCGATAACTCTTCCTTACACAATACACAGTCACTTGTATGTATCGCTTCGCACACTTTATCGCAGTGATCGCTTCGAATTCTAGTCGTAGACTAACTTGAGCAGCGGCTGTTAGATGTGCATCTGGATTGAGTGATCTTTTCTTATATTTCAACGAAACCAAAGCCTACATTTAGTCAAAAATTGTCAAAACTTATAACCGATATCCAAAAATTTGTCACTCACAAGATAATGAAGATATTGACCAATATGTCGATCACTCAATACAGACATTTTGCAAAATGGCTTCAAGCTGAATCTTAGCCAATACTTACTCCGTGGACAAAATTTTCGTATCAAAAATTTGTACCTAATTCGTCACATTGTTTTACAAAAAATCTAGGAACTAAAAGGTAAATCCAGGAATCTATGACAGTTTTATTGGATCACTCAATTCAGACAAATTTAGATTGAGTGATTCTAGAAATAGGGTATTATGTAGACATAATAAGTATTTTTTATTATCGTCATAAATTTAAAACTCGAAAACATTTTTACAAATTGCAATCACAACGCCAATAATTATAGTTAAATAGTTATGAGAAATTAAACCTTTTTGAATTTACTGAACTGAGTGATCGTTAGAAACGCATGCAGGTAACTATCCCTTTTGTTTAAATGTACACTAACTGCGTTGAAAATTTGTACTACTTTGTGACTAAAATTTGGCATAATATTCATTTGTCTATGTCATTTCATTTACGAGATTTAATTTTTTATTTTTATTTAAGAATAGAGTGTTGTAGGGTAGATATAAATTTTTGCTGTTGATGGACTATTTTATCATCTACTATCTATTATATTCCTGCCATTGAATCTAAATATAATAACCGTATTTGGTATTCACGCTCTAGAAGATGCAATTTCTTTTAGCGACGAAAAGGGAAACTTTTACTTTTTGTAATGGTACTGCTGCCTATAATTACGAACTTTCAAATGTTATTTCGATGGATTTAAATGGAACAGAAAAAGTCAATTTACATGATGTGCCCGAAATGATGTTAATAAAAAAGAAGTCCTACAGATTACTCGGAGGTATAGAATACATCGCTTCTATGCATCCTGGTGGAATGGGTCATTATAGAGCACACGGTATATAAATGGACACATGGTTTGCTATGATGATAATATGTAAAATATGTATGATAGTAAAAATGAATCACTTATTTTTTTGCATGTACTTACTTACGTAATTTGCGATTTAAAAGAGTAGTTTGCTTTCTAAATAAAAATTGACAAACATTTTATGTAGTCTTTAATTCTCTTATGATCTCATATTATTATGGTCACCCTACTGCACTTTTCTCTGAAAATTAATTGTGAAACGAAGATCTCGTAAATGAAATGACTTAAACAAATGAATTTTATGCCAAATTTTAGTCACAAAGTAGTACAAATTTTCAACGCAGTTAGTGTACATTTAAACAAAAGGGATAGTTACCTGCATGCGTTTCTAACGATCACTCAGTTCAGCAAATTCAAAAAGGTTTAATTTCTCATTACTATTTAACTATAAATATTGGCGTTGTGATTGCAATTTGTAAAAATGTTTTCGAGTCTTAAATTTATGGCGAAAATAAAAAATACTTATTATGTCTACATAATACCCTATTTCTAGAATCACTCAATCTAAATTTGTCTGAATTGAGTGATCCAATGAAACTGTCATAGATTCCTGGATTTACCTTTTAGTTTCTAGATTTTTTGTAAAACAATGTGACAAATTAGGTACAAATTTTTGATACGAAAATTTTGTCCACGAAGTAAGTATTGGCTAAGATTCAGCTTGAAGCCATTTTGCAAAATGTCTGTATTGAGTGATCGACATATTGGTCAATATCTGCATTATCTTGTGAGTGACAAATTTTTGGATATCGGTTATAAGTTTTGACAATTTTTGACTAAATGTACGCTTTGGTTTCGTTGAAATATAAGAAAAGATCACTCAATCCAGATGCACATGGCTGTTAGCTCGCCTTTTATATAAGGCGCGGCCGAGTAGCGAAAGATCGAGAAAAGACAGGTACGTTCTGAAAAAGACAGGAACTTTCTGGGAGGTTCTATTAGGTCTTGTGTCTCTTTCTATTCGTTCCATTCCTTCTAGAACAGTGACGTCAAGGCATGCTGTCTCTTTCTAGCCTGACGTCTCGTTCTATTCATTCCATTCCTTCTAGAACAGTGACGTCAAGGCATGCTGTCTCTTTCTATAGTGCCGTCTCGCTCACTCCTTTGGAAATTTGGCCATATATTGAAGTGGCCAAGCGCCGGGCGTAGCACTACCCCCTTCTTAGACATGCTCGTCCCGAGCATTATTAGATCCGTAGTATCTCGCCAGTCGGTCAACATGTACAACCTTCAAGGGGCTTCGCTGGTTGCGTTGTATCCGGTATGTAACGTCATTGATCCTGGTGACAACTTTATACGGCCCTTCCCAAGTTGGAGACAACTTCGGAGATTTGCCTTTGCGACGCATCGGATTGTGTAGCCATACCAACGAGCCTTCGTCGAACCCGGCTTGATGAGAGTTGCGGTCGTATCGGGTTTTCATTCTGTCGCTTGCCTGGAGCCCAGATTCACGGACGTGGGTGTGAACGTCATTTAGTCTATCGCGCAATGCACTAGCATATTCCGTGATTTCTTGCGGTGAATCTGGAGGACGTCCAGTCAGTAGATCAGCCGGTAGTCTCAGTTCTCTGCCAAAGTTTGCACACGCAGGCGTCACCGTTGTGTTTTCATGTATCGCTGTTCTATAAGACAACAAGAACAAAGGAATATGACTATCCCAGTCCTTCTGGTGGCTCTCAACAACCTTAGCCAAATGCCTTTCCAAGGTTTGGTTAAATCTTTCAACCATTCCGTCAGACTGCGGATGATATGGGGTGGTCCTGGTTTTATGAATACCCATTATCCTACAGGTTTCTTGAAATACCTGTGATTCAAAATTCCTTCCCTGGTCACTGTGTATTTCCAGAGGAACTCCATATCGGCAAAACACTTCCGTGACTAGTCTTTCCGCGACTGTAGTTGCTTCCTGGTTAGGTATGGCAAAAGCCTCCGGCCATTTAGTAAAGTAGTCCATTACTACTAGGATGTATTTGTTTCCAGACTCCGATGCAGGAAATGGCCCTGCAACATCTAATGCAATCCTTTCCCAAGGCGCTCCAACATTGTATAGCTTCAATGCTCCCCTGCTCCTTGTATGCGGCCCTTTTACCGATGCGCAGCATGTACATTTCCTACACCAATCTTCAACATCCTCACGGCAATGGATCCAATAGAATCGTTGACGAATCTTCATCAACGTCTTCTTCACACCAAGATGGCCGCCTGAAGTTCCGTCATGAAATGATCTCAAAACCTCATTAATTTTAATCTTTGGGACAACCAACTGCAGATGTGAGTGTTTCCCGTTTGCAGACTCCCATTTTCTACACAGGACTCCATTGTGTATCACGAGGCTTTCCCATTGTGCCCAGTAGCTCTTCGTAGCTGCACTCATTTGGGAGACATCACTCCATTTCGGCTTAGGTGTTCCTGCCTTTATCCATTCGAGAATAGGCTTGATGTCTCGATCCTCTTGCTGTGCTTGCTGCATGGCTTCGCTACTCCACTCATCGCTGACAGTATCAGTCCTTATTATTCTAATCGCTACACTGTCTTTAGCTTCTTGCCTGACACAATGGTTACATTCCACCGGACAAGGTTTTCGAGAGAGCGCATCTGCATTTCCATGCGCTATCCCACTCCGATGTTCGATGACGAAGTCGTATTCCTGGAGCTGTTCAATCCATCTTGCCACTTGTCCATCTGGATTTTTAAATTGTAGCAACCATTTTAAAGCAGCATGATCAGTCCTCAGATGAAACTTGCGGCCCAGCAGAAACTTACTGAAATGCTGCAATGTCTTAACCACGGCCAGTAATTCCCTTCGTGTAACACAGTAATTTCTCTCTGGTTTAGACAAAGACTTACTAAAGTAAGCAATCACGGCCTCCTTGTCTCCTTTTCTCTGGGACAGGACTCCTCCTATCCCAGTATTGCTGGCATCTGTGTCGACGACGAACTCATTTTCTGCATCTGGAAAACCCAAGATTGGTGTTTCACAGAGTCTTTGCTTAAGGTCTTTGAAAGCGGCTTCACATTGTTCATCCCAGCTAAATTTCCGTTTTTCTTCCGTTAACCGATGCAAAGGCTTCGCAATATCGGAGAAGCTTTTCACGAACCGCCGGTAGTATGAACACAGACCTAAAAAGGCACGAACGTCGGTCTTATCTTTTGGTGTCGGCCAATCTTTCACGGCACTTATCTTCTCAGGGTCTGTTTGTATCCCATCCTTCGAAATAACATGCCCCAAATAATTCACTTGTCGTTTAAAAAGTGAACACTTCTTTGGACTGAGTTTTAAGTTGGCACCCTGTAGTTTAGTCAAAACTTGCTCTAGTTTGCTGAGGTGATCGTCGAAGTCTTTTCTAATGATGATTATGTCATCCAAATATACCAGACAGGCTTCTCCCAGCAGTCCAGCAAGTATTTGTTCCATCAATCTCTCAAATGTGGCCGGAGCATTACATAATCCAAATGGCATGACGTCGAACTGCCAGAGACCTTTTCCAGTAGAAAACGCAGTTTTCTCCTTATCTAGTTGACTGATTTGAACTTACCAATACCCACTCTTGAGGTCCAATGTTGAGAACCACTGCATGCCACTTAAGGTGTCCAAAGTGTCATCTATCCTTGGCAACGGATAACTATCTTTTTTCGTAACATCATTCAGTCGGCGATAATCGACGCAGAATCTGGTGGTTCCATCCTTTTTCTTTACAAGGACTACCGGAGAACACCATGGACTGACCGAGGGTTCAATGATACGGTCCTTCTTCATCTCTTCAATCATTTCCTCCACCTCCTTTTCTCGAGCAATCGGTACACGTCGTGGTCGTTGACGGATTGGCGTTACCTCACCAGTATCGATTTTATGCTGTACTACTCCAGTTCTGCCAATGTCACCACCATGCATAGAAAAGACGTTTTTATAACGTAGTAGCATGTTCCGCGCCTTCAGCATCTCTACCTTACTGAGGTCATTGCGACAATCTTCTAGTAGTTTCAGCACTGTTGATTCTCTGTCACTTGTGGCATCGCTTTTGGTCGAACCCTGGCAACTACGTATCCACGAGATCTCCTCACAAGTGCCAAGCAGTGTCCCTTTGTTTAAGACGCACTCGTTGTTGCTCATATTTAAAATTCTTATAACGGCTGTGGTTGGTGTTGTTACCACAGTACGAGCTGGTATCCAGGGACTACTGCCGTCTACTTTTTCCACCAATGCACAGCGATGAGAATTGATGCCATATTGAGGTAGTCTTATTGGCACTAGGGTCTGTGATTTAGGCTGGAGTACAGTTCGTTTTGCACAGAACACTTTTCCACATGCGCCACCTTCCATGGGAATTTCATCGAATCCAAGTTTCAGAACGCCACAATCCACGTCGATTCTACAGCGATATTTTCTCATAAAATCCAATCCAATGATGCAGTCATCTAAGATATCAGCGACGATGACTTTATGCCAATAGGTCTTATCACCGACTTCCAACGCCACTTCTTGCTCTCCTCGGACGGAAATGCGCTGACCGGTAGCTGTCTGCAGATGGAGATGCTTAAGTTGATGTAGATGATCTCTAGGTACATTTTTCACCAGCCGAGAGCTAATCACGGTCCGACTTGCTCCAGTATCAATGGTGAGGTGGCACGGTGATCCATTAATACCTCCTTTGATGACCAGACTATTTCCATCATTAGCTTGAGAGATCAGAATTGGGACTTTTACACTACCAGCCAGCACCCGTCCCGCAGTCCTGGCGTTTACTCGTTTCCCTGTTGCTCCGACGCATCTAGATGTCGCGCCGTTTGTTCTTGGCCATTACCTTGTTGAGACCGTTTAGGGCAGCTAGACCGAATATGTCCTTGCTCTTTGCAGAAATAACACCTGGGTGTGAATTCCCGACGGTACACACGTTGCTCATTTGTTGAGATCTCACGCAATCTATGTGGTCGAGGGTCATGTCGTACAGCTTCCACTTCAAGGGCGTGAGCAACAGCATCTTTAAGGGTTGCATGGTGACCCAGACGGACGGCAGCTCTCACCTCCAAGTCTCTGATCCCGTCAATAAAAGCTTGCACCAAAATGCTGTCAAGAAATGACGAAGAAGCTCCTTGGTAAGCTTTTCTCACGAGCTTTTCTATTTCCAAAGCCCACTGCTGCAGAGACTCATTAAGACGCTGGTTTCTGTCCTTCAATTGGGCACGGTAGACATGTTCTAAGTGACTATCACCGTAACGTGATTCCAATGCTTCAAGAAGGCGGTCGTAAGTCACTTCACCTCCAAGCGCCTCTAAAACACTGAGTGCTTGGTCCCGTAACCCCAATGTTAATGCTGTTTTGGCTTGCTCCTTATCCCAACCGTTCGCCTTTGCCACAGACTCGAACTGCAGTTTGTATGCAGTCCACGAGGAGGTCCCATCAAATGGCGGTACTTTGAACTTTCCGACAGCCTGTGCAGATGAAATGGTTACAGAGCCAGCTGTTCCGCAAGCTATTTTCGTCTTCAATTTTTTTACGTTTTGAGCCACAGACTGCAGCCGTTCCTCATAACTCTCAAATTTCTCGTCGATGCTTCCTAATTTTTCGTCGTGGCTTTCTAATTTAACGTCGTGGCAGTCGAGCTTGTCTTGCACTGAATGAATTTCTCTTTGCCATTCTGCTTTAGACTCTTTCAAGAAGGCAAATAGATCTTCTTGTTGTTCCCGGAGCTGAACCTTTAGTTGTAAGGCCTGCTCCTCGTGTTGACGGGCCTGGTTCTCCTGTTGTTGCTGGAGCTGTGTCTTCAATTGCAGAGTCTGCTCTTCCTGGCGACGGGCCTGCTCCTCCTGTTGACGCTGGAGCTGTGCCTTCAATTGTAGAGTCTGCTCTTCTTGGCGACGGGCCTGCTCTTCTTGGCGACGGGCCTGCTCCTCCTGTTGACACTGGAGCTGTGCCTTCAATTGCAGAGTCTGCTCTTCCTGGCGACGGGCCTGCTCTGCCTGGTGACGGGCTTGCTCCTTCAATAAGGTCATAATCGCGCTCAGGTTAATTTCCGATGATGATCTTGAAGCACCCGACGACGTACTCGGAGTACCCGCAGCCTCTTCCGCGGCCTGGCTTCGGGTTTTAACTCCCTCCCTGTCGTCTCTCGGCGTTATCGGCATTTTCTATCCCACTTCTGACACCAGTTGTTACGAGCGTGGGGGTCGGTTTAAATAGAAAATGCGAGGACAACCGTTGAAGACAGATTTTATTCAGCTGCACTTGACTTACAGCAAAGCGCGTACAAATTCGATAACTCTTCCTTACACAATACACAGTCACTTGTATGTATCGCTTCGCACACTTTATCGCAGTGATCGCTTCGAATTCTAGTCGTAGACTAACTTGAGCAGCGGCTGTTAGCTCGCCTTTTATATAAGGCGCGGCCGAGTAGCGAAAGATCGAGAAAAGACAGGTACGTTCTGAAAAAGACAGGAACTTTCTGGGAGGTTCTATTAGGTCTTGTGTCTCTTTCTATTCGTTCCATTCCTTCTAGAACAGTGACGTCAAGGCATGCTGTCTCTTTCTAGCCTGACGTCTCGTTCTATTCATTCCATTCCTTCTAGAACAGTGACGTCAAGGCATGCTGTCTCTTTCTATAGTGCCGTCTCGCTCACTCCTATGGAAATTTGGCCATATATTGAAGTGGCCAAGCGCCGGGCGTAGCAATATTATAACTAGCTGTTACTCCCGATTTCGTCTACGCGAGGAACCAAGAGAGTGAATTACGGACTGTAAGTTTGTATGGGACAATCATCACTTGAATTGTATGAGAAACTTGAAAAGCATGAAATTCGTGTGTTGTGGAATCAACTAACAATTTACCGCTTCGTGCGGTTCTGAAACGGCCTACTAAAATTTTGATATATTGATTGAATCCTTAAATTTCAAATATATTATCATCGCTAGCTTTAACCTATGTTAACGTGGCAGTCGCCTCTGAAATCTGGTTGAATTAGAAGCCAAACTAAATATATTCGGACCGTCAACATCTCTAAATAGTTCAAGTAGGTATCTAAAGCTATCGGTTTCAATATATACGTAACATATATTTGGAACGCTCAACATCACTCAATAGATCGAGTACCTAAAGCTATCAGTTTCAATATATACATAACCCAATAAATAGTACATGATTCCAGACGTATACCTGATATAATGGGAAGAATTTTTGTAGCAAGCTATAACCAATTTACATAAATAAAAGAAATGGTCCGTGAAGGCTTATTTATGTCTGGAGTTGGATTTGTAAAATAGATGTGAAACTTTTTTTTAATGTAGGACGCGTCAATTTGACTTCACCTCGCCTGATGGTAAGCGGAAGGCAAAGTCTCAGGAAAGAGGGTCACCATTACATGTAAACGTACCATGTTAACAATGGTGGCACTCAGCTTGACGGCCTCATCAGATGCTTTTTCCTGCCCCGCTTAAAGGACCCGGTGCTGTAGGAAGAAAGGAACACGTGAGCTGGCAATAAGTTCCAGGTCTTAATGGTGGGAAAAAGAAAGGAGTCCCCAAACCGCATGGTTCTTGAAGTAATATTCTGCACCGTATACGGGTGATATCTAAGCCCTGCTCGTGTTGTCTTGTGTAGGAAAGGAGAGGGCGAGACCAATTGGAAGAGCTCATCAGAACATTCACCATGTTAGAGACGGTAAAATACTGCCAAGGAAGCAACATCTCTACGCACCTGCAAAGGCTCAAAGTTCTATTCTATGTGTCGTCAGTGTAGAAGACAACACGAGGTTAATATGGCCGCGGTATTTTGTATGGCGGAGGTACTTCCCCAGTCACACTGCTCAACTAAAGCGTAGGTAAGAGAGATAACTTTAGAATTTAAAGCGCTGTTGAAGAAAGAAAATATTCCATATAATCCCCAATGTCCCGGCAAGGTATTCAAACATTTAGTGGTGCCACACACAATAGTATTTCTTCAGCGTCAGAATAGTCATGACTGCGAAGTCTCAAAATAATCTTAAAACCAAGCAAATCAAGCTGTTTTATCTATATATATATAAAAATCAATGCCACTTTTCGTTGTAAAATTAGAACTCAAGAACGGGCTCACCTATCCAAACCAAATGTTTAGGCTTTGTTCAGACTATTTAGTAGACGGTTTATGTGAAGCACAAAATCGGTCGAGCATATCGATATCGATTATTTTGAGCACTTTTAATCATCAAGATCAATCTGATGCCGACCGTACAAGTATTCATATTTTGCAACGAGCAAATTTGATACACAAACTTGTCGACTTGTATGGTATGGCTGTAGAGCGTTCGACTGCTGTTAGACTACAAGTGCCAGCTATTAGTTAGCAGCTAGCAGCTATAGGAATTACTGCCATGGTGAGCGAACACAATGATTCAAAGCATGATTGCTCTGCTAAAAACTCCTATTCTTTTTCACAAATTATAGCCATTGTAACTCAGAACAATGTAAGGACACTAATGAAAACAGTTAGGAACGAAAGCAAGTACCTACCAACTCACATTACATACGTAAATAAAACTTTTTTTTTCGAGCAGTGTAATGAACTAATGACAATTTATTAACATAACTGATGTTCTAGAACATTGAAAGTTCCAAATGGATTTTTGTTGTTGTCCTGTTTTTATAATACGGGATGTGAATTTATTACATTTTTAACTCTCCCAATTTATTCTGATTAAATTGTTGTGCGTTTGAAGGTAATTTAATTTTAACTTTGGTCGGTCCTCAATCCGGACAAACAATGTCCGGTAACTCCACACGTGCAAAGAGCATGGGATGAGATTGGTGCTGATAGGATGGTGAAGGATATGCTGGATGGTGCGTCGGGCGTCGATTTGGCGAGGCTCAGGGCTGTGTCGCAGCCTGAATCGGGGGCATGGCTGCACGCACTGCACTGCACTGCTTTATTAGACGACGACTCTCTGCGTGTGTCAGTGGCGTTCCGCCTGGGCTGTAAGGTGTGTGAATCCCACAGATGCATCTGCGGCTCTATGGTGGAGGGGTTACCTATCTTAATCCCGAATTTTAATATTCCGAATATCATAATCCAAAAGACGTTTGGCCAATTTTTCATAATCCCGGTTTTTCAAATTCCGAAGTTTTATTTGCCATACAATCGCAATTCCGAATTTCATTTGCCAATTTATTCATTTGTAAGACGTTTTATAATCCAGACGAACGAGTTCCAGACACACGAAATCTAAATGCACAAAATCCAGATGACCGTAATCCATATGCACGAAAGCCCAATTTTTAAAACACAAATTTTTGAAATGCAATTAATTGATATCCAGTTAATTGATATCCAGACAAACAATACCCAGATTTATAAACCTAAAACTAAACCTCATATGGCAACAATTGGAGACCTACTGAACAAAACACACGTTGCCTTAAAAAATATATGTATGCATGTAAGCAAACAAGCATGCATGCAGGCAAACCGGCAATCAAACCGGCAAGCATGCAGGCATGCAGGCATGCATGCATGCAGGCAAGCAGGCAAGCATGCAGGCAAGCAGGCAAGCAAGCAGGCAAGCATTAGTGTTGCTCTTCTCCGGCGCTGCGGGAAGTGCAGTCCTTCCGCCCTTGCGTAACAAAGTTCGGGCACCCATGCTCGCTTCCGCAGCTTTGGCGACCAGCCTCAGCCGTTCCAGCTCGCCCGGGCGCCCGAGCTTCGTTACTGTGGGCGAGGACTGCCCTCCCTCCGCGGGTGTGCGTTGCTTTATAGACAATAGTTTAATATAATTTCGTATAACAGAAAATGTTTCGCATAATTTCATTTCATAGAATAATCAATATAATCATAATATATAATCAATATAATTTTAAATCATTGAATTTTGTTTCATATAAAGTTAAACATTAGAATAATCATTTCATAGAATATCAAAGGAACTATTCTTAATCATTATATTGTTTATTTAATAGAAACTTATTACAAAGAATAACATATTATCATATATATGGTTTTTATGAACTAAACGATTGATGCGTCTACAGGGTCGACGGAGCCCCGCTACGCGGGGCTCCTACTTCTGGGTGGTTTATAAAAAAATTACCACGAAGGCCTAATGCGGGAGCTTCGCTACGCTCCGCTCCCGCATTAGCCTTCTAACCTAACCTATCCGAGTCGGGGTAATCTGAGTCGGGGTGTTAAAATTGTAAATGTTACAGTTAAAAATAAATATGATTTGGAACATTATAAAGGTGGTTTAACATTCTTTAAAAAATAATTCTACAGTTTGATTCGTTTGTTAAACAAAAAAATGTGATTTAAAATTCGTTCAATTGTGTTTCTGTGAAATATGTTTCATTGTAGGAAATTGTTTTTGAAACAATAATATTCGAAATAAAAATATAAGAACCAAATATTATATGAAGCATTTTCTGTGAAACGAAATTCTATGAAATTTCTTTCTACGAAATAAGGGGCTCCCCCCTCCGCGCCTCCGGTTCTTAAATAACACTCTAGTGTAGGGCAGACAAGTACCACGGTGAGTCGGGTCGGGTGGGGTACGCAGTGTTCACGAGCTCGCTTTCCTGATTCATTGGTTATACCTACATACAAAACTGTTCATGCATGACATGGAAAACAATAATTTAAACAAAATTATATTATAAGTCTTCAGGCTTTCATTATATTAAGTGAAATTATTAATGTCTTAAGTGAACGTTAGATTTTTTATTATTATATCAACCGTTACACACCCTAAATGAATCGTATAAATTTACTGATTTTTACTATACCTGTATATAGTTTTGCTGGAACACGATTTGTATGGGAACCAAATAAAAAGATTATGAAAATTTGGTAATAGTTTATTTGGAAAATGGTACGATGGGAAACAAAAAAAAATATTCTGAGAATCTGGTATAACTATATTTGGATTATGGCAATATGGGAAACAAAAAAATACTATTTGAAAATTTGGTTTTAGTGCACCTGGAAATTGATTCATCTGGGAAATGAAAAACGGAATTATAGAAAGTTGTCATTCATTACATCTGTCTTTTAAAAGTTCTACCAACCGTTTTCGGGGTTTTAAGATTCGGGTAACAGAAATTCGATATTTCAATAGGTTACCGGTGGAGGAGGGCGGCCATCATGCACTGAGCTGTCGTCGCTGCGTAGGCAGGTTCCCGCGTCACCATGCTCTCAACGACATAATTAGAAGAGCTCTCATATCGGCGAACGTTCCATGCGTGCTAGAGCCCCCGGGCCTCAGCAGATCAGATGGAAAGCGACCTTATGGTCTGACTTTGGTGCCGTGGAAAAACGGCAAGTGCCTGGTGTGGGACGTTACATGCGTCAGCACTGTCGCGGCCACGCATCTGAGTCGCACCATCAACGCCCCGGCAGCGGCGGCTGAGGACGCGGCGAATAAGAAAAGGGCGAAATACGCTGCAATGGAGTCACAATATTATTTTGTGCCCATTGCGGTGGAGACTATGGGCAGTTGGGGGTCAGAGGCAAAAGGGTTGATCGCGGAAATTGGCCGCCGCATCCACGACCAAGGCGGTGACTCCCGCTCTGGCTCGTTTCTGGGGCAAAGGATGGCCCTTGCGATTCAACGAGGCAACGCGGCCAGCATCGTGGGCACCTTTGCGCCGGGAACGATACGGGGTGGGTTATTTGACTCGACATGAATTTTGTGTCTATTAAGATGAATTATATTATTAATATTTAACTTTCTCCTCTTGAGTTATGTACTCACGGAGGATTTATTTAATCGGGCTTTTTGTGGGTCAATGTTCTTGACCCATATTATGTCACTGTGTTCAGGGATTGGGCCTAAATAAATAAAACATAATAATGGAACCTCGGATTTGCATTAAAAGTTCATAATATCAAAACTGACAATAACAACAGGACAGTAATAAATTAAAAACGTGCGTACAGTAACGCAAATTAAATACACAATACACATATTTTTGTGTTATACCACGGAAATAATGAGAGCTTTATAAGTTTGTTTAGTCGTACTGAACCAACAAACAGCTGTAGCTGAGCTCACGTTCGTGTTTATGTCAATAGTTAGTTCGGACGAGTGAGTATGATTGAGCGAGGCTGGTGAATATTGTTCGCGACACGCCTGCTCTGTAAATCCGCAAATAATTCCGAGGTTCTAAGATTATTAATATAGTGCGAGTTATTTTGGTCCAGATTGCATAATCTTAATATATATAAATCTCGTGTCACAATGTTTGTCCTCAATGGGAGTCCATAAACCACTTAACCGATTATAATAAAATTCGCACACCATGTGCAGTTCGATCCAACTTGAGAGATAGGATAGTTTAAATCTCAAATTATAGTCCGATTCGCGATAACCGACATCCACGCGGGCGGAGCCGCGGGCGACAGCTAGTTGTTTTATATAAGTATCATTTCAGCTGAATAATTTTTTATTCTTTTAATGTTTTTCGTACAAATTCTTGTCATCTGGGGCAAATAGTAATATATATTTTTTTTAAAGTACATGAACCTGAATATGATATTCGTAAACATCATGTAAAAATATTGCCTCAGCAAAGCTACAGATATAACTGATGAAATATTCTTTTCATTTCACTTGCTCATGATCTGGCCTTATCTCACCGAAATTAGGCACGTAATGATACCTATTATTAAAGTATGGTTTTTGATTGTTATTAAATCACTTTTTTTATTTGTTGAGTTGCATGAACAAATAAATTGATGCAACTTCGTATTTAAATAGAAAATGTCATCTTGTACATGTATAATAAACAAAAATGTTATTCAAATATAACTTTTGTTTTCTCTATGTTTAAAACTTTAAATAAATTCACTAAGAGACCTCATTATTTTAGTTGTTTTTACTGGTGAAATTATAGTTATTTAATAATTAAAATGGCTACTAGTATGTACCAGTTATGAAGAAAACGATTTATGTACCTAGTACACCACCCGATATATACACATATACTGTACAACGTCCGATATATAATATGATTAATGCGAAGTCCTTAACGACATGGAATGTTTACTATCTGAAAACTGCAAGGGTAAATATCTATTTTAGTGTTATATTATTCACAACTGAAATGAAAAACGTGTGTATTGTTGATTACCATCTTCGGCTCTTTATATAGCCTCAGTGGTAATCAATAACTTTACACACTTATACCATAATCTACTATTATTCGCACAAAGCTAGTCTGATTAATAATATTAAGTGAAAGACATTCATCAGATGCTTGAAAACTAAGTTTTAAATTATATTGATATCTCGTGAAGTTATTACTTCGAATTTGAATTGATTCAAACAGTCATTCAAGGAAGCTATCTCTCCAGTCAAGTCCTGTCTCGCGGAATATCAAACAAAGACTTAATAAATGGCTGAGCGGATATTGGATATAAGGCAGTTATACAAGCTCGAGCCGCGCAGTGCCGCGCCGCTTGGCTCACTTGACGCTCAGTGTGCGAACCTTGCTTCGATTTACCCGTAATATAATTGTCGAGAACTTCTTGTAGAAATACTTTAAAGAAATGTAGACGATGGATTTAATGTTATTGGATATTATATAATACACACTTATGCACTGTTTACTCTATACAGTATTAATGTACCTAATTATATTTCTGTACTCCTATCAACTCCAAGGACAACTGTGCAACAGTGATAACAGTCAATAATATTTTTGCTACGCACACACAACGTGGCCTGTTTTTATTTGACATTCGTTGTCACACACACACACACACACACACATTCCATTTACCTACTCTCGTGTCGTTGACCCCTAAGTTCGATGCACAAAAAACCAATAGTACCTACTCGTAAATATTCTAAAAAGACAATCGACTTTGCATTAATACGCCGTATTTTAGTGAAAATGGAAATTTGCTTTAGCTGGTAACACTGAGTAGAAACGATTAATATTCCAATTTGGGGAGTGATGGAAAAAAATAATGGCTTAGCATTGTGGGGCACGAGAGGCCCTCCCTAGTGAGAGTAGATTATACGATTAGCTGTTTCTTTGGCATCTCTTTATCACCTTAAGCAGCTAAAACAATTAATTTAGGTTTTAAAATTGATTTATATAATGGGTTAGAAACAGTACCTACCGGTAATGCTCAATGTAATTTTCTTTTCAATATCAACGTTAAACAAGAAGATTAGTGCAGTCTTTTTTAATTATATCATAATGTTTAAAAATGTTTTATGTAAGGGATATTATGTAGTCAATACATACGTTAGATTAGATCGATCTATTCCGGGTCGCTCATTCACTCCCGCCTCGTTTTTTTTCCTCAATCTTTTTTTCGTCAGCTACGCATCCATTCTTTGTCTTAGTTATTTCAGCTTTAACCAAAACAATAAATTATACATTTTAAATCAGAAATCGCTATCTTAGAGTTTATTAAACTGTATTAAGTAGGTGTATCTAAATCAGTCTATTCTGTTGGCAGCTTAAGAAGACTCAAAATCATATCTATTCGTTTAATTAAAACTTGGCTTAAAATCAAGTTTGCTCAAAATTTTCATAAAAGTTTTAGATAAAAGAGCTGTATTTACTGTACCTATTTTAAAACATTTTTATTTTACTTGCTATCCAAACAAAGACCCTAAAAAACTGAGAAGCTCAACTATAAAGTCGAATAAAAATAATTTACTTTTGTCGAGACTTAGGGCAATAAAACCTAGAGTAGAAGTTTTCTGTAAAAAGATCCTCTAGGTTTATTGGAATAAGTCTGTCTTGTCAAATGTATTAAGAGTAGCAATAAACTTCTTGTAAAACCCGCACTGACTAGTTTACTAAAACGATTTTTAAAGTACATATTTTTAAAGAACATTTTTTAAACGTATTATTCTAAATCATAGCCTATTTGAATTTCGCTCAAGTTTATTTTCCATAAAAAATGAGTTTAAAGTTAGAGTGTATAGAATGTTTAATCTAATGCAATAAGTATTGGGGAGAAACATCGTTCACTCACAAAATATGCAAAGCGTTTGTATATACATGGGAAGAATTAATAGATTTTGCAGACAATATGAATCAAGCTAAGGATGATAAGGGTTAGACTGGTAGTAAACGGTCTAGGCTAAGATGACAGGCCGAGGTGATCGACTTAGAGCTACTCTATCAAAACCCTTTCTTACTTCAATAGTTATTATTTAAGCTGGGAATTAAGGCAGTTTGTAATTAAGAGAAATCCATTAGTCACTGTGCTGAAATGTAAAGGACATACTGCTTAGTGTCTAAAATCCGTCCAATGATCTAACGAATTAGTGAACTTATTTTTAAGTAAAAAAATAAAATATGAGAGTAACTGGCAAAGACTGAATGCGGAAGGTGGCTGGTATGGATACTAGGGTGCACATAAGGAACAGCTCATGTCCAGCAACGTTGTTTGTTCACGTGTCGAATAAAAAAGACATTTCTTTCTTTCTTTCAATGCAACTTCAGCGGTAGAGAAGTGCACGATCCACCTGATGACAAAATCTTTCTTTGTACAGCAGCACAATGCAAATAGTGTTACTATTTATGCAGAAAGACCTTAGTTATCGTTATCGACGTTATCTTGCTTGCTCCTCGGGTTACTCGCAACAACTGAAACTCAAGTAATACATAATTAATCGAGATTTTATTAGGTAAATTCCATGTATATGTATAATAAATTAATAACCCCATAACCGTTCTACAATACGAAATTCTAAAGATATTATTATTACCGTGAAAGGCGTAGAATATTCTCCTTGGCCGGTGTTATTAGCGTCATACAACAACAAACGCCCGAGATTGTTTCCTACCAACAAAGAGAGTTGCTAAATGATTGATGACCATGACTCGGAAGCCAAACGAGCCGTCACGCAAATCGCCCGTTCATTTGCTTACTATAAACTCTTATTAAGAAATCTTTAATCAATCCTATTAATATAAATAAAACAAATTTTAAAGTTTGTTGGCATTGATAAAATATATAAGTTCGGATGGATGTATGAATGTTTGTTACCCTTTCACTCAAACACTATCGAACGTATCTGGATGGGTTTACAGTAAATATTATAAAATGGAATATCTGTTAGACTTGGAGCAAGTGGTTTCCTATTCCTCGTTTAATTTTAGCTTTGACGGCTTTAATGAGAGCGATTGCCATATGCCCTACCTCCGAGAAGAAAGCTTGCGCCAGAATCTCGTTCTTCTATCAGCGAGTGTATTCATTCATTCATTAGTTCCGATAGTTCGTGAGAATAACTCTAGACGCCTCCACTGTCGCCTCAAAGACAGATAGAAATTTGAATTGATTCGGGCAAGGTCTGATAACTTAGTGGTCAAAACATTGCTCCTATAAGGTAAATATCGCAGGTTAAAACTCCGCCTAGACCGATTCAATATTTTCCTTATCTAAATCGATTAGAATATATAGCATGCCTTACATGTGAGATCGACTTTAGCTTAAAAATCTTGTTAAGATAAAATCAGTTATTTGTTCTAAATCGAATCCTTATAAAAATATTTTATACTAATAACATTGAACTGAAAAATGTTTTTTGAACTACGGACTTCATTGTTTGAGCTTTTAAAGGGTAAAGAGATAGATTAACTGTGTAAATCTTGGTCTAAAAAATGGGGATTCTAGGTATCTTGGCGCCATATACAGGGTGGAAGATTTTGCGCTTACCTGGAGGGGAAGTACTCTAAATCCTGGAGATAAAGAATTTCACTCAAAGGAAACATTACTTTATTCTTAAAAAGAAACAAAACCGCATTCCAAGATCCAAAGGAAAATTTGCTTGCCACACGCGGAAATCAAACCGACTCAAATCCCAAAAAGTAACATTCTGTATTTTTATGGTATCCATCGATAGTGTCAATCTTATGGATAAAATCTCTGTAACAAAAATAGTAAATAAAATAAAAGGAAGTCCATAAAATCTTTACTTATAAACTCAGTGCCAGCAAATACAGCGTTTTTACTCAAGAAGTCGCCAGAAACCTTATCAACAATGTAGTTATATTTGAAGCCAAAAATTTATTAAAGTGGGGTGATACTAAATGACTGAACTTTGATTCGGGTTAACTAATTGTAACTTTACTGGGTAACTGCGCGAGGTATGTAGATAGGGTAGGTAGTGATTCAGGATACTTGATTGGAAACCTCCACGCGGTGTACCCTGGGCAACGGGAATGGCGAAAGAATTGCCGAATTGGTGGTAACTTTCTTCTTCTTCTTAATCTTAGAGTTAATCACAGTCACATCTGACGCTTTCACCTCGGAAACTGAGGTTCACTTTACTAGTCTAACTGCGGGGTTGGCTTAGCTTCGATATTTTCCGTGAAGCGATTGCCACCTAACCTCCACAACCCAAATGTGATATCATTGCAGTTAGACCACTTGTTGGACTTCTTAGGACTCCAACTACCAGTAACGACTGCCATAGATATTCGTATGGCAACCGAGACCGACGACGGCTTAACGTGCTCTCGGAGACATGGCCAGACCAATGCAAATACTCATATTCATGCATACAAATATTTGCACTGAGCGGGGTTCGAACCCGTGCCTCCTGCGTAGCTGCCGCGTTGACTACCGCCTCACCACAGAAGATGTTGATTGAGCCCCGAGACGGCGTGCGGTTTTAGTCGGTTTGAGTCCAATGTTACATTACTGACCAGCAGCGGTATCCGCAGGAAAAAAGTATTTTATTTTAAATATCGAATTTTATAGTTAGTGTGATATCAGCTTATAAGCTTTTGAGTTAGCACTCTATTTCGTTGAGTTAAGTTAAAATCTTTTTAAAAATAAAGGAATGTTTCCTTTGAGTGATATTCGCTTACTTCAGTATTTAAAGTACTTCCCTTCCAGGTAAGGTTAAAATCTTCCACCCTGTATAATATTACTAGCTTAAGCCCGCGGCTCCTCCCGCGTGGATGTTGGTTATCGCTATAATATTGGTTATCGTTATAAATCGTAGGCAATGCATTATTCTGATGTATAAGCTTCATTAAAATCCATTCAATAGTTATTACGTGAAAGAGTAACAAACTTCCATCCGTCCATGCTTACAAATTTTCGCGTTTATAATATCAGTAGGATTACGATCGGCTGTACTTCTCTGCCAGACCACTCACCGCCAATAGGATAGTAAAACTTATGTGACATCAAACTAAAGAAGGCTTAAGAAAGTTATTAAAGTTCCTTAAGACTCTCTGAAGACTCCTTCCTCCTAATAAACAGCCATAGAAAAACTATAAAGTTCTGTTTACCTACGAAATCTAAGGATTTCGAAAGCAAACAAAGAAATAAAAACGTTACAAGCAATATTTATTTGCAATTCCTTCTTAATATTCTCCAAGGTCTGTACACAAACTATATATTTGTGTCGCGCCGGGAATATTTTGGTGTATTCTGCGTGAAGAGGCACGTGTAGGGACTAATGTGTGTAATCTGCGTACGACAGGAGATGTGTACTTTGCATAAAGGTATTTCAAAAGTTATGTAAATTTTCTGAATCACGTATGTTTCTTCTTTATAAATGAACTAAGGCATACCAAGCTTGCTGCTAATTCCTGGTACTACATTTGGTAAACACGGTAAACACATTTCGGTGCGAACAAAGTGAGCTTGGTCGTACCTATTCAGAAGGTAAATTAGCTCTTTATATGGGTATTAGTATAAGAATTATATTTTATTAAATGTGATATTACATTAAAAAGGTAAGTAAGTAGAATAGATATATTCTGACTGAAAAATATCTATGTTAATACAATGCTGTGTTATGTTTTTGTCACAGTTTTGTGAGAATAGGGCCGCGTTGCGATCTAATTCTCAATATAGTGAACATAATAAAAATAATAAATATAAAAAGTAAAAAGTATCCTTAAAAACAATTTCAATGTAATATTAAGTTTCAATGTGTATAAATTTGAAATTAAATTGGTTTTTCTTACAGCGGCAATGATTTGACTACTAAGCTACTAGGCCTCGTCCTAACCTAGTGATCTGGTAGCTTAGTGGTTAAAGCATTGCCCCTGTAAGGCAAAGATCGCGGGTTCAACCTCCACCTAGACCGATTAATTTATTTTTATTTTAATAGATTCGAAAATTTAGCTTGAAAAATGCTTAAAAAAATTATTCAAATTAGTTTTTCTTACAATCTAGGTTAGTGTTTCACTAGGGTATGGCTCCCCACGGGTGAAGGCCTCCTCCAGTTGCCTTCATTTTTCCCTATCATTTGCTGTGTTTTGCCAATCATCTCCTACTATATCTTTTAAGTCAACAGCGTATCTTCTTTTCGGTTTGCCTACTTTCCTTTTCCCTATGGGCTCTTTCCACTTTGTAGTTTTGGCTGTCCGTATAGTGAACATAAGTTTGTTTAATTAATTGTACTTCTACTACTGTTCAGTCCAACTACGAAGCATCTTTATAACTATCATATCACAAACCGCATTTCTTTTAATATAAAAGCCTTTAGGTAATAATTACCGCAAAATTCACGAAATAAAACTTCCCAAGTAATTTTCCCAACATAAAATTTAAACGAATTTACGTTTAGATCATAAATTAGTAGCAGTGGTTGTGATGGATGGAGATTGAATGGGCAGGTGAGGGCCGCCACTGATGGGCTCGAGCCAGGCACGATTTTTATTTAAAATTTAAAGGTTTCTGCCTGTAACTGATGTGAATCGCTAATTTTGTATGACGAGCCTTTTATCGTCGCTTACATTTACAGAGTTGAATTTGATTACGTTTTAAGGCGCCCTCTCACTAACGGTTTAGCGGACGACGGCCGGACGAAATATTTTTGAAGTGAAAACTTCTTTAGCGGCGTTGGATGGGTGTAAAATGTTAAGGAAGCGTCAGGATTAGTTGACCTTTGAACCGTAACCGACGACTGACGTCATACAAGATTGGTACAGACTATCTATTTTGCAATTTACAATAGATAGCGTCGTAGCTTAAACGGTAAGCACTTCGACTGTAAGTCCTTATAGTTTCAGATAGTATCGGGTTCAAACCACCTGGCCTTCAAGGATTTTTTGTGATTGTTTTTTCTTATTATAATTTATTACATTTGGTGATTATTTTTTCTTTTTGTAATTTATTACTTTTTATGATTATTTTTTCTTTCTGTAATTTATTATTTTGTGATTATTTTTTCTTTTCATAATTTATTAATTTCTTCTGACAGAAAATTAGCAGAAAATAAGTGATAGGTTCTATGATTAGCGCTATATTATAGGTATGGTATGTTCTTTTTTTATCTTTTTCTATGTATATAACGAAGAAAGAAAAAAAGAAAATGTTTTCACTTCTGCCGGCACTCCCAGAGTGCAACCCGTCTTTTTTTTTAAAAACTGACGTTCAATAATTAAATACATTTAATAATATTTTCAATGAAACATACTATCATTAACAGTTTCATTAACGTCATATATGTATGCGAAAAACATGTTATTAAGAAAATATCAATAAGGTCAAAAATCACTTGCACTGTTTTACTGCACAGTTTTCGTGTAGCTGATATCAGAGCATTGCCACAACTGCTAGTATGTGGTCGCAAAACTGACAGCAGGAAATTACGGCAGGCCAAAATCGTTTTAGTGTGTGGGTGCTAAACTACAGGCGGACTGTTAGTGGGTGGGCGCGTTTACCTTATAAAACATTAATGATAGCAATTAATGTTTTAAATACTAAGGACTGTTACTGAATTCAAATTATTCTTTTTTCTAAAAGGTTACTAATTTATTTGTAGGACCATCTACGATTTATACTGCGATAAAGTAACCAGATGACTTTTCTTTATTCTTCAACCATAAAATACTCTCTTTCGTTATTCATAAGGTTTACTGATTCACTATTATGTCTGCAGTTATACTTTATAACAACTGAAAGACCATGAATTCACTGTTAATAAGCTTTCATTGCTACATCAACTTATGTATTTTGAGATAACTTACACTTCAAAGTATATTTACATCTACCAATTTTAGTCACCTTGCGACTATGCCTACTGAAAAGTAGCTGAAATATCGGGCTACATGTAAAAATAACAAATAAAGCGCGATAGAATCCGTCAAAAAATGGTTTTATTTCAATCGAGATTCAAAGACCTACGTGGACTTACTCAACAACAACTCGGAATAAAACGTAACTCTAGAGAATGTTAGCGAACGAGGAAGCGTCTCAAGTTTCGTGTTAACTAATTATTCAATGCACTTTGCACTTTTCTCAGCGGATGTTACCTTATTGCATTTTGCACTTTTGCTCCCCGGATACAGCCTTGCTCTAGTTTAGGTAACATAAACCTCTTATAGAGTACACCAACATTTAGACGTGAATAGTATAGATTGATTAGATTGAGGATTGTGTGAAATATGATATGGTTAAGGAGGGAGTGAATCTAAAAAAAACTAGAGAAGAGTGGATGAAACCTACATGTTGCGCCGACCCCAAATAAACTTGGCATAAGGGCAGGAGAATGATGATGAGTATAATAATCCAATCTCGGTTGGATTGTGTTCAGGGGTCAGCAAGTGCAAAGCCGGGCATCCGGATTGTGGTCGCGGCATCAGTGGGACCGGTGGGTGTCACGCGGTTCTGCGAAGACAATCCGCTTTTGATGACGCCGTCAAGCTGAGAGCAACCATTGTTAACATGGTACGTGCATGTAATGTTGACCCTCTTTCCTGAGACTTTGCCTTCAGCATACAATCAGGCGAGGTGAAGTCAAATTGACGTGTTCTATTTATATAAAAAAATCAATGTGAATAAATCTATTTGAATTGTATACTCATATCGTGGTCAACCCCCTTTTCGCCATTCCTTGTATCTCCTGTGGCCCTGAGTTGCCTGTTTACGATTCGTTGTTTGCCTTAGGTTACATGGTGCGGCAACACAATTTAAGGGTCGGACCATCGCTACGATATAAGAATAAAAAGAAGATTGCGGCAGTATACCTATTAAAAGAATATATAATGTTGTGCAAAAGTTATGAAGCACATTGACTTTCTCGACAAAAAACGATGGCGTAAAATCTTTCACTAAACTTACTATGTTACTCCAGCAAAAATTAGCATTTTATGGTTCACGAAGAATTGAGAATTAACGTTTGTACGCGACAAGACTGCCGATTTGTGATGTAGATAAATTCAATCTGTTGCGGATTAAATTTAATCACGTCTCTTTTGTTCTACAATCTTTAGGCAAAATTGGGCATTGAAAAGCAATAATATATATAGTTCTCGGTATTCTAAGGACATATAGCGCTGGTGCGGCAAAAGGCGACGGAGATGAAAATACTTTGAATCAGATATTGTGTCGTATGCTAGTTCAGTAGAGTGATAGGTAATATTAAAACATTTCTTTCTTCGAGCTAAAAAAAAATTCACAGTATTGGTGTGTTGTGAACAGAACAATGTTTTACGTAAATACGTGTAGGCGTGTATGCAGGAAAACGACCTGAAAATAAAGGCCCTGCGACGTCACTGATCCCACTAATGCAACAAATCTTTAATCGTTTAGCTATCAAATATTGTGATTGAGTTGCACATGTAGATGATACATATTATTATTACAAAATTATGTTACCCAATTTCTTATCACCCTTTAGTGTGCTTAGTAGGTACGAGTTTTTTCTCACATTTACCGGTGATTTATATGCGCAATAAATGCTTTACAAGTTTAAGCTGCCTTAAAGTTATACAAATCACCGTTTGCTCGTTACTCATCACCGGTGAATGTGTTAGAAAACTCGCACTAGGACACAAGTTAATATCTGTATTCTAAAAACTGAGGTCACCGAAAAAGGTGCCAACACTAAAACTGTATTCTACAGCTTTTTCAAATTTTTAATTGAAGGGAAATAAAGCATAACAAAGAATTGTTTTTTTTTTATGAAGATATTTTCTTAATTAGTGTTTTTTTTTACAGATGCTCTTGTGATGATTGCGCTGAAGCCACTATCTCATAGGTATGTACAGCGTATTATATAAACCTTAATTCACCAGATTTACATGCATTCAGTACTCCATAGATAATAATAATAATAACGTTTATTTCTCACTATACATGTTACATAAGAAATCTAAATTGTGTGATTGTGTGTGTTTGTGTGTGTTTGTGTGTGTGTGTGTGTTTGTGTGTGTGTGTGTGTGTGTGTGTGTGTGAGTGTGTGTGTAAGTGTGTGTGTGTGTGTGTGTCAGTGTGTGTGAGTGTGTGTGTAAGTGTGTGTGTGTGTGTGTGCGTGTGTGTGTGTGTGTGTGTGTGTGTGTGTGTGTGTGTGTGTGTGTATGTGTGTGTGTGTATGTGTGTGTGAGTGTGAGTGTGTGAAAGAACTAGTTAAGAAATGGAAAACTAAGTGAAATAGAAGGGATTTTTTTATTATTTTGTATTTTTAATAAAAAAAAATCATTCAAAAACGTTACAAAAATGTTAGGAATTCAAAAATAAAAAAAAGTTTTCTTTTTTCATTCAAATGGCAAACCAATGCTGAAAATCAACTGAATATGTGGAGTAATCGGCTAATAACCTGTTCTAATAACAAGTTTTCTTAAATAATGATGTCAGTCGTGAACTAAATAAAGTCAAAATATCCAACATATCCACCTCACTCCCGCTTCCTCCTACCTGCAGGCACATTATACTCCATGTAGAACACACTTTATATAACAAACTTCACCCACTAGAATTCAAAACTCAAACAAATGACACTATAAAGCGGTGTTTCCCAAACATTGTTCTGCCATGGCCCGGTAATTATCACACTGCCCCTACGTGACCCACTGAATACTTTTAAGCCAAGCTGGTTCCATTAATAATACTACATTTTTTTATAGGTTACATACAATATTTTGGTATCACCTATTTAGTAACTAATCCCCATCTTTAAAAATAAGGGTGACGTGTAAGTCTGCGACAACTATCGGGGAATAAAGCTCATGTCACACAGTACCTATGGTAAGTTTGGGAGAAAGTGATAGAGAAGCGTGTACGAGAGGCGAAAGCGTGGTTACCCAAAACCAGTTCGGGTTTATGCCTGGCCACGGGACCACAGACGCCATTTTTTTTCTTCGCCAACTATGTAAAAACTCATGGTGTTTGTGGATCTCGAGAAAGCATATGACCGGGTAGCCTGAACGGTTTTGTGGTGGGGCCTGAAAGAGAAAGCGGAAGTACATAGAGTTGATCGGTGCGATGTACTGACGATCAAGAACCTATGTACTTCCGCTGCAGGCAACACCGATGAGTTCAATGTGGCGATAGGCTTGCATCAGGGCTCGGGGCTAAGCTCCTGATGTATGCTGTTTGCTGACTATCACCTCGCCCCAAGCGAACGCATCCTCCGCCAGGGCTCTTACGCGCAGTAGAACCAAGACTGAATGTTCTATGATTTCGGCGATCTCTCCAGTTCTACACCTATGGTATTAGATAGTGCACCAATACCAGTCTGCTACAATTTCCGCTATTTCGGCTCTCTTATCCAGGCGGATGAGGAAACTGATCGAGCAGTGAAGCACAGAATAGATGCAGGGTGGATGAAATGGCGGTAGGTCAGAGTCACAATATGTGAACCCCAATTTCACCTCAAGTTTAAAGGGAAAATCTATAAGTCCATGTTCAGACCTGCCATAATGTGTGGATCGACATGTTTGGCCTTGAAAGCGAGGAATGAAAGACAACTGCATGTGGCGGAAATCCTAATATTAAATGTGGATGTGTGGTGTGATGGGAATGGACAGAAAAAGGAATGACTATATTAGAGGAAGTTTGATAGTGGCACCAGTGAAAGAAAAATTGAAATTGAACCAAACGACTGTCGTAGTATGAAAATATTATGAGAAGACAGTAAAGTCATGTTATAAGGAAGGTTCAAAGTATGAAGGGTTATGTAAGGAGGGGTATGTAAGGAGTTATCATGGACGTCCTGCGGATAAGCAGTCGGATATCGCGGAAAAAAGGCAGCTTCTTGTCACTGAGGCTTTGAGAACTCTGAGAACTTGGTAGACTTCAATGCCAAGAAGACAAAACACGTGCGTCTACAGCAAAGGTATCTCCTTTTCTTCCCCTTCCCACTCTTCAGAACACGCCACTGCCACTGCAGGACAACCTCAGTATCCTCGGTATGGATGTTCGCTGCAAATTGGATAATAAAACTACATCGAGAGTATCATCAAAACAGCCTCGCGTAAACTTGGAGTCATAAACAGAGTGAGATGGTTTTTCACGCCGGAGCAACGGTGTCTTCTATACAAGACACAAATTCGTTCCTGCGTGGAATACTGCTCACATCTCTGGGATGGATCCGCAAAGTACTTATTATAGCGACGTGCGGTTCGCATTATTGCAAATCCTGAGGTCACGAGTACCCTCGAGCCTCTGCAGATGCGTAGAGATGTTGCTTCCTTGGCAGTATTTTACCGTCTCTACCTTGGTGAATGTTCTAATGTGCTATTCTAATTACTCCCACCCCCTCCTTTCCTATACAGGACAACACGTGCAGGGCTTAGATGCCCGCACCCGTTACTTAAACCGCCCGTCCCCTAGGCTTCGTGCTTCCGCGCAGTGAATCGTCACAGGACTTAACATGTTGCACACCTCCGTGTGACCTTTACGCCGCGGCGTGTCGAATGCGCGCCGTAATTACAGAATATAAAGCGAAGCATAGATTAGGTCGTAAGGGTATCGTTTATAAAATAAAACGTTGTTTATAATGTCGTATAGAACATTCAATGCATAAAAGCGTATACAACCTTATACATAATAAAAATAAGACTTTACGCTCCCTGATGTAAATTACTTTTACGATACAACCCAATTATTAAGAAAAATCAAGCCAGAGTTGTTTAAAAATTCAGGTAGTAAAGGACAGTTTTTTTGAAGATAGGACCATTTTAAGTATACCAATCGATAGAGCTCGCGACGCTGATTCCGAATATATATATATATAACTCGTTTTCGACAAAATATCCTTTACGACAATTGAAATTTCCGGGGTCGATATGTAGAATTTTTCATTTGATGTCATAAGATAAGATAAGATATTCTTTATTGTACACCATATAAATTATAAGTATTATACGATAAAAAAAGTATTACATGTATTAAATATAATGCACGTGAGCTGGAAGTGACGGAAGACGGAAGAAGAAGGTTAAGCGTATTCACTTTAGCAGTCCCTCCGAAATCGGTGAAGAAGAGAAATACTGATTTAGTGCTTCGATATTAACGTTTTGAGTAGTATTTTCTTTGGACTTTCCAACTCCCAAGGTTCTCAGAAATTTCCATACTTTAAATGGTTTACCACTTTCGATGGAGAAATGGATATATTGGCGTTGTGCGTCCCTCCACACCTTATTGCAATGATTTCGTATAGCGGTAGTGGGTCGGTACTTGTATTTGCATTTTGCTGCAGCTTTCTTGGCAATTAAGGCCTTGATGGCATCAGTAAGCCAAGCAGCTGGTGGATGTTTTATTTTGATTGCACAAACCGGTGCGTGCTTATCAAAAAGTTTGACCAAGTTTTCAGTAAAAATATTAACTTTGTCATCAACAGACTCCGATACAAGTATAGTCCCCAGTCAATTTCTCATCTTCTTTCTTTCCTTTTGTCAAAAAGTCAAAAGAGTTGGAATACAGTTGGGATAGTGATGTGTAGCATTTAAGGGAAGGATAGATAGGTTGCAAGATAGAGCTGTACGCTGAAAAGATGAAGTACGTAAATATTTTTTTAATAGGCAAGTGTTAAGTTTTCTAAGATGCGTTCAAAAGACGAGAAAAATTGTATGCCTGATGAGGGACGGTAGTACACACACCCAGCAGAACTTTATTATGACACAGGCCCACTTCTAGAAACATATGCTCGCCGCCATTCACGGGTGGTGGTTGTGGTGATATATCAATGATACGAAAAGGAATTTGCGTGCGCAGATAAACTGCAACGCCACCACCAACACGACCATCATCGCGATCATTTCTAATTAAGTGGAATCCTGGAAGAGAGTAGGCGGCACTTGAGTGACTTGGTCGTAGCCAAGACTCAGAAATAAAAATTGCATGGATATTCCTGCAGTCGAAACACGCCAGCATATCAGTGAAATGGGCGGGAATACTCTGAGCATTGAAATGGACTACATTCAAATTTCTGGGAACATCAGAGAACTGAGAACGCAATGTTTCAGCAAGCGAAGGACCGCTCACAAAAATGTCATTTAGGCTAGAAGTCACTACCATGATCACTACTACTACTACGTTCAGTACCTGTCACTTCTGTCATTAATAAAAATATACAATATGTTTTGTTAGAAGTTTGAAATAATAAATATATCTAGTATGTGTTCTTTCACATAGGTACCTAGATATATTATCTAAGATCACACACACGCACACACACACACACACATACACACACACACACACACACAGTTCTTTAGCTTCTTTTGTTCCTTGTACCCCCTTAGTCTCCGATTTAATTGACACGTACGACCCATTGATGATCAAGATTAGTTCTTTACTACAAATCTAATTTTATCACAACCAATTTTTCGTGGCTGTAAAGTACTTCAGTTAAAATTTTATGGGTCGTAACGGACACTCATTTACGTCAATTATTAAGTTTAGTTTATTTTCTTAATTGCAACGGATAGAACACAAAAAAATAGTTAGGGTCTCCTTTGATACCATCAATATAGCACTTTCTTTAAAAAAGTTCTAAGGAAAAAAAATCTTTTTTTTTTCGTTTTTTGGCTCTCCTGAAAAGTCGTGTTTTGTCCTTTACGACAATTGAAATTTCCGGTATCGATATGAAAGAAAATCATTCATGAGTAATATAAATAAGCGCCTGATGTTTGATCAGTAGACAGTATAAGCAATATATTCTTCTTCTTCTACGCAATATATTCGACACCCAAATATCAATCTTATTGAAAGCTCAATAATACATTTACCTAAGCACACGTACGTTACTTGGTCTAGTTATATTTTATGACTTAGACCTTATACAGATGAGCGAATTTTTAAAGGGTTTTTTCTATTTGGCCTAATTGTTATAAGGTACAGTCAGTGTTCGAATAATCTTGACTACAAAATCTCAAAATGATCTTAATACCATGGTATTGAGAGGATATCGAACTGTTTCATTGATTCAAAATTGTATTATTATCCGAACTAAAGGTGTGTACAAATATCAGAACAATCAGACATCAAGTCTGAATCAGTCAGAAGGCAACACAGTTTAATAATTAAACACGTTTCTTTGAAAACTTGTCATTGTTAACTACAAATCGAGGGTTACCCGGGAATTCCCCAAGATCCTAGCATCAGATCCTGACTGTAATTTTAATAGAAAACACATATTGATTTTCTTTTGGAAAAGCCGTGGTTCCGCACGGTTCGCACTATTTCTGGTCGCAAATGTATGAGGATGAAATTCCCTGTCTATGGCCTGTGGAGCGATGATAGAATGTAGCTGTGGGCATTATGTCAAAGAATCCATCTGAGCACAAACTATTGTATAGACGGTAGAACACACACAGTGAGGCGAAGTCCCTCCTGAGGCTGAGAGGTTCCACATCGCCTGCGAGTATGGGATTGTCGTCGAGCCTCAACGCCCGTCTTTGTATCGATTCGAAGGGGTCCGATACGCAGGTGCTCCGGCAATAGCAGTACTCTATATGTGGCCAGACCTGTGGCTTATGAAGAAGGAATCGTTGCCCCGCAGTGAAGTACTGCTTCGCCCTTTTAAGCACTCCAAGTTTCTTCGATGCGAACTTGGCCTTGTCCTTCAAATGGCTGCGGTACTGGACGTTGCTTGAAATGTCGACCCCTAGGATCCAGATAGTTTGGATGGGTCTGTTCTGTCGCCTTTCTTAGGTACAGGACGTACGAACGCAGTCTTTTTCGAGGCCGAGACTTGTCTCACGGAATAAGGGGGCGCGAAAAGGCGTGTAAGTACAGGGCACAACACGAGGGCACAGTGCCTGAGCATTATCGCTGGTATACCGTCCGGCTCACTCGACTTCTGAAAATCTAGGGATTTAAGTTCCCACCGGACCACCCTTTACGTGACGCTGGGAAAAATACGTGGCTCGGCATTCCCTTCGTTCATATTCGAGTTTGACGCAAAGAGATTACCCAAGAGATCGGCTTTCTCCTTAGTGCCAATGGCCAGACTGACAGAAGTTTCCTTAGGCAGCTTTGACGAGTGACCAAAAGCACGGCTGCCAGATGAGTACCGTGTAAGCCGCTTGCCAATTCCATAGATGAACTCGAACTAAGCCCTGGCCGTTGCTTTTTTACAGGACCTCGAGGCGGCATTCAATTTCCGCTTCACTTCAATAATGTTCGAATTCTGATTGGTAAGTGCTATGGTCCAAGCTTATACACAGATTGCTTGCGGCCTATTAAAACACTAGCGTTTGCTCGCTCCTGTCCCGATCCAGCGGTTGGGAATATAGCATTCCATTTTAGACTAAAATATCATTACGAGGTTGCATTTAAAAAAAATTCACAATCATTTTTACTGAATTATTGTAATAGAAAGTGCCTGGGAATTGGTTTTTTAATAAAATCGAAACAAAATTATACAAATGATTACTAACATAACTAAGTTAAGCGCATTTCCCTCAATTTCTCCAGGATCTGAGCATCAGATCCGGACTTCTAGGATATGGGACACAAAACATTACTGCAAACTTTATTCTCAATCGATCTGGCACGAGGTATAGTAATTTAATCGTAAGATAACATTTTTTTATGGATAATGGTTGACTCTTACAAAAAGCATCAAGTTATTTGTTGACACTGACATTACAAGTAATATTAATCATATCTATTATAAAATATTAATAAAATACTACGACAAACTACGTACAAAATTTAATTTCAATATAAAACGTTATTCACATTATTTCAATCTGCACCTCGACTCGTAACAAACTGAAACAAAACCAATAAAAACAAAATTCGGCGCGTGTGATTGTACAATAAATTGAACGAGAGACTACGTGGGATTGCCGAGACACTCCTTGGTATTTCGCATTTATTATTTTCGTACTCTAACAATAAAAAAGTCCGCAAGTATTTTACAAGTTCTATAACAAACTTACAAAATTTTGCATATGAAATGCTGATATGAAAATTTGTGATTGCAATAAAAATTTCGGTAGGAATACTTTGTTTTCAGCTGTGCATGGGTTGGTTTTTGTAATGTCAATAGTAGCGCTTTATGTGTGAAGGTTTTGGTGTAACTACTCGTTTCCTTGCTAAGCAGGCTCTTAAAGTTGTCAATGGCTTTGCGAAGTGATGAAAAACGTAGTTGAAAAAACGTAGGTGTATGGGTATAAAGCACACCTGATACTATTCTTTCGGGAATCAAAAATATATATTACCGTATATAACGTTTAATTGCCTCAACATAATTTAAGAAGATAATTTATATCAGTGAATAAATTAATGGCTTCCTTTATTGCTTTTGGGATTAATTTGTTAATTTTAAATTACTTTGAGAGACAGTGCCTTGGGATTATCCCTTGCCTGAAGACTGACCTTAAAGCTTATGTCCCGATAAACGGTCTGGCCTACAGTACTAACGTGGTATCACTTAACTTGGAATATACCAAAATGCCTTCAAAAAATTACAAAGTAACTGCCAATACAATATAAACTAAAGCGTTCTTGCAGCCTTTACTGGTATAATTTTTAACGCAATTGTTTTTAGTGGAAAATCCAGCCTGTCACAATTTGATATTAAGTGAGAAGGACGGACGTACTTCATTCGTCAAGTTATTCTTTCAATTTGCAATCCATCAAATATTTTGGTACCCTCTAAAATATACAGTAAAATGTTACACAGTAGGCACATTAGGCCTGAATACAATTATTATTTATAATTTGAAATAGTTGCAGCAGCAAATATTAACGTGAAGTTTTTATTCAATAGGTTTCAATATAACTTGACCGTGACTCCTCTAAGTTGGAACAAATTTCAAGTTATAACTCAAGTCCCTGAAGCGATACGTCGTAAAGTATACGCCTTAGCAATTTGCTACTTGTCACGAGTACAATGAGAAATTCAGTTTGGTGTTTTTTCTATACAAATAAGCAAAATTTAAAATGCCTGAGAGTAATAAATTTATTGCATATTGTTTGAAAAACTTTCACCAAGTCAATTTGTTTTTCACCGGTTTTAAACAAAGGAGGAGTCGAAGTTTTTTGAAATGTAAATTCAGTGTTCACTTAGAGTGACAATTAAAGTGTGGCCCAATAGGATTGCAAATCATTTGGTTGAATATATTTGTAATATCAAAGTCATTTATTATTCCAATCATATTATATAGACTTGGTATGTATATAGCATATTATATTGGAAGCACTGTGTAACTAATCATTATGGACGTAATTATAGCTTTCTTTTTATTACACACACTCGTGAGAACCAATAATATGTTTTTGCATTCAAATGACTTGATTAACGGCTTCCAATACCTTTACCGTACACTTGTTGTTATTCTCACAATGTTATTCTTACCATTTATCCCTCTTGTTCATATGCACAAGTGTGTTGCAACTACAGTCACCCCTTATTATCAAGGTGATCGTTTGCTTGTTCGCTTCCTCGGAAATATAAAAAGCGAAAATGAAAGTTATGGCATTACGCAATTTCGTCTCCACCTTCATATTTCCTATTTACTTGGCCCAATTCACTGGTTCAGTTATAAAGTTCACGGGTACGAGCGACGGCTTATTGTTAGACACGCAGCTACCGCCCACCTTATCTTTAATAGTCTCGTAAACATTTATATCTGAAAGCGATCATTTTTATATGGAATTTTTCTTCAAGAATAATGTTCAGCTGGTTCTGATTTTTTTAAGTTTTATGAACGTACTAGCTATTGCCCACGGTTCTGACAACCTTTGGGAACCAGTTACAATATACAATCTAATTTCAACCAGATTCGTTGAGTCGTTTAAATCAAACACATGTTCATTTTGAGCAATCGAAAACTTGTTGTTAAGTTTCAGTTACAAAAACGAGCAAAGATCGTATTTCATAGTAACCGTGTGGGACGTTCGCAGCAATTCTAGAGTATCGAACATCTCTTAGGGGAATATCAAAATTTTTGGTTCGTTGAATTCAGTGCGCCTAAATATTTGATACCTAGAAGGCAGAGGAAGGTTGAATAGGACTAGATACATTACGTGACTAAATTTACAGTGGACTTCTCAGGGGATCGTGTATGATAATTGCATGTCGTGACTTTGATAAAAATTTACCTTATTTATATCTTTCTAGTACATAGAGGGAATATTAGAAATTGCGGTTGCTAATATCCTTAAAAAAATATTTATGTCCAGATCTGTTTAAAATTTATTATATCCAGACCATACTTTGGCTTTCTTGTTTCCAGTATACATATATCTAGACCTAAACACATCATAGCACACAATCCGAACTAGAATTCAAAGTACATTAAACCGTGAGCAAACATTGGAACATTCACAAAGGACAAAGGCAGAACGCCTTGGTCGCAAAAAGCACACTAAGTACACACACGTACACAAAGAAACTTCCGACGTTGATGAAGTGTTTTGGCGATGGAACAGACATTGCGACTTGCGACACCCGGAACGCGGAACAGTGATCTAGGAACATGATAACATGTCAATTAGTTTAGTTAAGGGACTCGATTACTTGACAGTTTGGGCATAATTATGATATTTATTAACTAACTGCTAGGAGACAGTAAAAAACTACTAGGCTCGAGGCCTAATAATGTCATTAATACGAAAAACAGCATTATCCGCTTCAAAAAACCTTTTAAAGTTATCTGACTTTTCAGAAAGATTTTGTGCGAAATGTTTCATTCCGTATGTCTTTATTATTTTAACTTTGTTTTTAATAATCTCAAAACGATTTGCTCTGTAATACATATCTGACGTAATCTTTTGCATTTCTATTATTATTTATTAATTTATTTCTCTCTCATTACCATTACAGTTCATAGAATTTATACAACATCGATTCACCTTGAGAGAGTTGGAGTCCGTAGTAGGTGTGACACCTGTATGACAGATCTCCAGGCCCCCCTGATACTATGTCACAATAATCTAGTACATCAAGCAGTGTGAGAGTTACAACAAACATGTTATATAAAAATAAGGTTAGGTACATAAAGTAAGGAAAAGTTACAAGTTAAATTTTGTGTGTATGCGTGCGTGTGAGAGTGTGTGTGTGTGTGTGAGAGTGTGAGTGTATATGTGTGAGTGTATATGTGTGTGTGTGTGTCTGTCTGTGTGTGTGGGAGGGTGTGAGTGTATGTGTGTGTGTGTGTATGTGTGTGTGTGTGAGTGTTTGTATGTGAGTATATGGGTGTCGGCCATATAATTATAATTATTCAATAGTTTTTATAATTGATTCTGTTTCATCATAGTTCAACTCGGATAGCCAGAGGGTTATTGTTCTTTTACATTCTGATTTACACATCGTATATATATTTAGAGATTTGTTAACCTTATTGTAGACATATCCACTTAGGAAGTAATAACACCGCTGTGCAGAGCTGGATTTAACAGCGGTCGATTCACACACCAAGTGCTTACTACGAACTGAGCCAAACTTAACGGGGTTGTAAGGGACCTGGGCATGGGTAGTATTACCTTTACAGTTGCCCACATCTTTGATTGCACGACAATATAAATGAACTGCACAAGCCATTCAATGCTGCTGTACTTCCAATTGCCAATAAAGTGAACAGGACATGGAATTATGAGAATTGAAGGATACTGGCACGGTTCAATGTGAGCAACTAGGCCTGTTGCTAGGCTCACATTCTGAAACACTGGTACTTCTATATATGATATAATTAATGGGTAAAACTTTTTCTAATATAACTGTAGTGATAGCAATCCAGTTAATCCATAGAATATGAAACACCACTGTTTTTTGTCTCGACATCTATAACAACGCTTTAAAAAAAAAGATAGATAAAAAGAATAGGCAGTAAAAAATACGCGAGATGAAGAAGTGCTAGACAAAGAAATTGGCAAGCGGCTACCAGCTCGACTTCAGCAAGTAGGTATGTAATTCTTCAACCACTACTTGGTACTACACTTGTTGCTGAGCCTTCCTGACGACACGTTCAATGTCGTCGATATTTGTTTCACAAACAAAAAACCAAAAACGTATTGCATCCGAGTGACAACAATTTCAAAGCGAAAAAAGCTGAGCGAGCACGGACACTTTTTGTCATCAACACTACAACATGGTTGCTATGTTCTGGGAATAATAACTGGTTGCGTTTGCCACCAGCTCTCGTCTCGACGTCTTCCACTCCGGACACTCGGTGAGCGTGTGCAGCCCTGAATTCTCGCTTGCGTCGCAGTGATGGGGCGTTGGCTCCTTGCCCATCAGATGTATATACCGCCCGAAGCACCCGTGCTTGGTGATAATCTGCGTCTGACGGTACGACAGGCTACCGTGTGGCCTCTCTAGCCACTCCCCCATGATGTGCCTTACCGCCGCTATTACGGCGCGCTCTGCACGTGGTCGCGCAAGTCGTCGCTCCCATTCGGGTACCATGACCCTATGGAGCCGCCACGCGGGTTATTTTATATACATGACTCCAAAATCAAACGCTGAGTGTAGGGCTTGCTAAGCGTGATCACCTAGTCTGATCATCCTTGCTTTGCGTTGAAGAACATTCTTTTCGTCCATAAATGGTTCAAATATTTGCTAACATTCCTTTTAAGATCAGCCACCTATTTACCACCAGCGGCTGCGTTTGTGAACAAATCCTTTGAGTTTAAACTAATTATCCCACTAGTAATATAAAAGTTTGGCTGAATAGATTTTTGCTACTCAATCACAACAGAACGGCAGAACGAATCTGGATGAAAGAAATGTATGGAACACGGTGTATAGATACCTAGATCTTTTTATCCCAAGAATAGCTTCTTATGGGCAATAGAAACAAGCTCGTATTTCACGCGGTCAGATGATACTCATTTCCGGTAGCACGTGTCAATCACAACACACAAAAGTGTCTACGTTTGCACTGCCCCTAATGTAGTAAACAGTCGTAAAAGAAAGTTAATGGATTTATTATCTGCGTCATCAACCTCTGCGGAGTCAGGGCCTGCGTAATGTTTCGACGGAATGAATTTCCCGTCGATACTTCAAATTAAATCACCCCATATAATAAATTTTCTTTGCTCGATACAATATGAGTTATTTCTGTACGTATTTTTGCACTTCTGATATATTGAAGTAGAGCGTAGACTATGTTAACTGATGTTATTATTTCACTCTTATTTTTATAGACGATAAAGAGTTTAAGAATTTGTTAAAATAGCAGTTTTGTACTTCAATTGGATTTACGAAATATTTCTCATAAACGCTTCATATTTTTACAAATAAATAAGTGAATCTAATACATAAAATTCTCGTGTCACAGTTTTCGTTCCCAAACTCCTCCGAAATGGCTCGACCGATTCTCATGAAATTTTGTGGGCATATCGGGTAGGTCTGAGAATCGGCCAACATCTATTTTTCATACCCCGATTCGTGATAACCGACATCCACGCGGGCGGAGCCGCGGGCGACAGCTAGTAAATAATAAATATTCCACAACATTTCACACAACGCTATCTAGATCCATGGTAAGCATAGTATAACTAGCTTGTGTTATGAAATCTAGAATACAGATAAACATACTTTTTTTTGTAAATATATACATAGTATACATAGAAACACTAGACCAATGCAAATATACATATTCATGCATACAAATATTTGCACTGAGCGGGGATCGAACCCGCGCCTCCTGCGTATCGACCGCGTTCGCTACCGCCACTCCAAAGATGACTTCCATTGCCCACATTGGGTCACAAAAAGGTTTCTTATTCAGCCGTAATTGTCTGGGCATTATCTTTTCAATTAAGGCGCTTCGCCTCAAAGCGCATGGAATTAACCACATTTTAGCGAATGTCTACCCATGACATTCTTAAAATATTTATATAGTATCATCGAGATAACACATTTCAAAGATATTCAATTCGTAGTTACCAAACACCTACCACGTTCCAATCGCCGAGCTATTTTTTCTCGTACATTAATCATTCTCGAGTAAACATAGCTGTGTGGTACTGACAGATTATTGTGATGACTTCGCAGCAGTGAGCTTCAAGCAAAATATTGGCTATTTCTGGCTCAAATAGCTCCACTAGTTGTTATGACTGCGGTATCCACGGGTTTAATAGGTTATTTCTACAAATTTTAGAACAAATGCGCGTTATTGAGATTGTTTTAAGAGATTTGTATTATCAATTTAACCAAATTTTCAAATGTGTTTTAAAAACAGCAAATTTTAAGAATTAAGCATAAAATATTTTTCAATATTTAATGTTATATAATCAGACAATTAGAATAGAGTGAACGGATCGCGATAAGGAAAGCATAGTAAAGACAGTGGAGGGAGGAGGACTCGTGAAGATTCTGCGCGAAAAAAAAACATTGCTACAGACAAAAGCATATTTATCTGGACGAAGCTTACGGCAATCGGGGTGGGAAGGCAGGGGCTAGCTTCGTAGAACATACCCTAATTAAATTGATAATATAATGAAGAAAAAGGGCAAGTCATAAGCACTCTAACCGGTGGGCTTGTATGAAAATTTTAATGACAGTAGAGGAGCTTGTGAAGTGTAAGGACAGATAATATAATGGGTAATGGTCTACCAGCCCCAGAGGGAACATGGTGTAATGTGTGTAATTCGCTTGGATGATTTTTGTAACTTTTCGCCTTGAAATTTACATCACTTGCAGACGAATGTTTTCTATTTTATTACATTCCAAGGTAAACGGAAAATAAAATAGTTTAATTATTTCGCCTATCAACCGTGCAGTGCACCAATAAGTCATAATCAAATTAAGTCTCTGCAAATTTACTGCTTTGTAGTAAAATAACACCATTTTTTCCACAACAGTTCACATAGTACACAAATTCAATACAAGTTACCTACCTTGCCAGCCTATTTAATTTGGTAAGCCTGTTTTGTTTTCATTTTATGCAAACTATGGCAGTGGAAATGTTGATAAGATTACAAGTTATTGATATTTATTGATGATATTCTTTCAAATTTGAATCATAACGTAATAAAAGTCTTTAGGCTTTCACGGCCGGCGTTGCATGTAGAATATACTGCTTCCGGACTGTTTAGCCGTGGTCCACATGAACCTGCGCCACTGAAGGTGTCGACCGCAGTGATCGACGAAACGTCTGGAACGCAAGTTTCATATAGACCACGGCCAAACAGCCCGGAAGCAGTATATTCTACATAGTAAACATTTATTTAAATTTAATAATCGATTCGCGTTATGTCATTTAGGAAGTGATCTACCTTAGAATATGCTTAACTAAAAGCAACCGGTTAATTCTAACATTCATCTTACATTATTGGCAAAACATTTTGCGCATAATGACTAATGAGTGGTGTATCCACCACAGTATTGTGTCGCAATAGACTTGGAGGAATTAGGTTATAAATTTCCAGTATATGTATAGCTAACATAAAAAACACAGCCCATACATTAGCATTTCCAGCAATAGTAGTGGTTTCGTTCACACTAAACTTATAATGCATAGTTTATTACGTCTAACTCACTGCAATTTTCTATGACTCCCGCTGTCAAATTACCATGGTCTCGTGAGTTGCGTACCTTTTATATCATTCAAATGACAAGTAAAGTCTTTCGAGACAGCCATTAGCCGTTATCATCATTATTTTCTAAAAGGGAAGAACATAAATCACGTACATAAAGATAAGATTCTATTACCGCGTACAGGATAAACAATATATTCATAATTTATTAGATTCTACGGAGCTATAAGAATTACGCCTGAACATATCGCTACCTTGCACCCGCACTCTTTTTACGACCAAAGTAGGCCAGTAAAATGTTCGAAAACCTCCTTGATTCTTTCATCCCTCGCACATTACATTGAAAGTTAACAATTTGTTTTGTTTGTTTCAGATGTCTTTCGTTCGAGTTTCATCTCATGAAATGAGCGATTCTTAACAGAAAATGTAAGTATTTAACGAAGCAAGGAGTTTACCTACACAAATCTCATTACTGTTACTTTGAAGAATTTCTTCTACAATAAGATATCTTTTCGATGAATTACATCGATAGATCTCTTAACAACTGCTACCTTGTGAAGGCAACGGGATGGTTTACGTAAACCCACTCTACGCTCAAGAATAAATCATATTGACATGGAAATAATAATGAAGCGTTTCACCGATCGGTTTCATATATTATGTACATTTAGGTAATGTTGAGCTACAAATTAATATCGAATTTACTATCATTAATAATGTCTGAGTAATGAATGTGATATGGCAGGTTGATCTTTCATAATCAGTTTGTGCTTTCTTAGAAAAAATATATTTATCGATGATTTTTCAAAAAATAATAATATTCATGTCAGATTCTATCTGTTTATGAACAATACGTAATTATCGTTGACCTTTCTTTCCATTGAATATAACTCAAACGAAATTTCTCTGAATAGTGTGAAGGACTCCAAAAGAACATATAATTTATATGGCTATTAGCATAACATTGAGTCTTCTTAATATATATAAATCTCGTGTCACAATGTTTGTCCTCAATGGACTCCTAAACCACTTAACCGATTATAATAAAATTCGCACACCATGTGCAGTTCGATCCAACTTGAGAGATAGGATAGTTTAAATCTCAAATTATAGTCCGATTCGCGATAACCGACATCCACGCGGGCGGAGCCGCGGGCGACAGCTAGTGGTATTATATAAATTAAATTTTATAGTCATCACTACATAGTATAAAACAAAGTCGCTTTCTCTGTCCCTAAATCCCTTTGTATGCTTACAAATCTTTATAACTACGCAACGGATTTTGATGCGGTTTTGTTTAATAGATAGAGTGATTTAAAAGGAAGGTTTATATATACAGGGTGCAGCGGGAACGGGGTCTGACGCCACGCGGGCGGAAAAATATTGGCGGTACGAAGTTCGCCGGGTCAGCTAGTGTTATAATAAATAACGTTTCAGTAGCTATATTATTATTTTTCCGACTTGACCGTCAATGACAGCTGATTTTAACGTATGTGTGTAAATGTCGCCGCCAACTAGATTAATCAGCAGTTCAATTAACTGCCTAGGCAGTTAACTAAACTCCGCCATTCAATTAACGGCCTGAATGGTGTTCAGGCATTTAATTAAACGGCTAGGCAAATAGCTTGGAACGATGATGTTTAACTACTTGCCTAGCCATTTAATTAAACAGTTAGAAAAATGGTTTTTTTTCTGCATGGTTAAAAAAAAATAACCACGAAGGGTAATGCGGGAGCACAGCGCACCTGAACTAACCAAGTCGGATTGCGCAGCTATCACAATAAACCTATCACTAATTTTCTGTGAATACACCTCTGTCTACCCCCTCGGGGATTGACAGCTGTAAATATATGTATGTAATTTTCTATCTTATTTCGAGGTAGTGCCCTATCTTACGATTGGCCTAAGCATTAGCCAGCCAAGTTGTTAAATGATGTAATAAACGAGACGGCTGAATATCATTCAGGCCGTTAATTGAATGGCGCCGTTTAATTAACTGCCTAGACAGTTAATTGGACGGCTGATCAAGCTTGTTGGTGGCAACATATATACAGCGCAAGTTCAGTAATGGAAATAATTTCTTAGTATTTAATATTTTCTCAGGTGAAATTTAATCTTGATTGATAAAATATCAGATAATAATTAAACATAGGCCATGGTAACTACTTCCCATCATATTTTTTTCATCATAATGTTTTGACTTTCAATATAGGAGATGAAAAATTTTGTGCCAAAATGTAATAAATTGAAATATGGTTTAAAAAAAATTGAGATATTTTTCATTAAAAAATACTAAAAATCAGCAAGTTTCTCAATCTGTGAGCGGACACAAATGAAAAAGAGAGTTTCAGTTACAGTGACGATTTAATTAAAGAATTACAAAGAAAAAAAAGTTTTGCAACTGTATATTGTTATATTTAACAAGAGTAATTAATCATACATTGTTAAATAAACATGTTTATCGATTTTGAATCGATCAAAATGATTTTTATCTATATATATATATTATAAGCATAATTTTATTTAAAAATAAAAATGATTGTTTTCTCGTCAGATTGACATTGACATTTGACATTGACTCTTGCGAATAGTACATTTCAATATTATAATTTCATGTTTCCCGATGCAGTTTGAGTGTTCTACTGATTGTTTCATAATTTTAACAACCGCTTTCTTTATTTGCATTCCGACTCTGCCAACCTTGTATCTGCTTTCACACTGAACACCAAAGATGTTCACACGTTTGATTTGGAATTGTTTTTTTAATTTTACGACTGCCCTGGTGAATTGTGGGACTGTGCCGATATCACGAGTGTAATAAGTATCCTAGCTAGCTAGGTACCAAGATATTTTCCACCTGCACAATTCTGAGACTATATTTTAATTATAATAGTTGAAAAACTGTGTATCACTATAATGTACTTTTTTATTGTGGCTGTCGATTATTCGATAAAATCTTTTCTGTTATCTTTTAAGGCCATGAGTACTCATTCATAATATGGCTTTTAAAATATTACCCACTAAATACAATACCAATTAGTGCTTAAAGAACTAAGTAACTAGATCTTTTTGTAACATAACCTCACTTTTACAAAATCGCTAATAACTCTGCTCTTAGATTGTCAAAACCTACGAAATTATCAAATGGGACTGGTAAATCCATATCTATTAGTTGATACCATTTTTATCTCGTTATATTCTGGGTCCAGGAATGTATGTAATGGTTTCCGTCTCCTTTCGTTATTAATTTATATGTGTTCAGTTTGTTACGCATCCCTAATCTATGGATATCACTACGTCAACTTCAACCTCAATAAACATTGCACACGCCACTTGGAGACACAAAGTGCAACATCAGCGCAACGCGAAAATTGCGCAAGGCGCCTCTCGACACAGAGTGCACCATCAGCGACACGTGCATCGCTTTGACATCACCGGCACCGTTCCCGAGAAACCGCTAATAATTTGCATTCATATTTGTTTCACACTTCGATGCATTATCATTGTTCTTACTAGCTATAACTATTAATCTGTAAAATTACCTTGTTTGAATGAAAAATGCCCTCGTGGCATTTTTCTTTGTAGTCAAAATAAGATGTTTCAGCCCATTTGTATCAAGAGTGTTCCGTTTTTGTAACTCTTCAGTTTATTTTATTTAACAGTTATGATAATTTTCAATATTGGGTTCTATAAACTTTATACAATAATATTCTTCATTAATAACGTGATATTAATTATCTACATTTAGTAGATAATAGTGTTGAATTTCATTTTACTTTTAACAAATATCAAATACGTGTCTATCTCCCTCATGTCTTAAAATTAATCCTAATACTAATTCCTACTGTAGGTATTATATTATGTATGTTATTATATTGTATATGTATAATGATGCCACCGCCCCCAGTAACCTAATTCCAAATCAGCACAGACCTTTCCTATTATCTTAATGATTGTAATACAATCAAATAGGTATCAGTTTTACTAAACATTGCCAACCATTTAGTGTGTTATTTGTTGTGACAATATTAGCACGCGGATGTAAGCTAGTGTGAGCTCATTTTAAATTCTTTTGTTACAGGTAAATGATTTCAACTAGGTGCTTGTAATCTATTAAACTGCAACAATGGAGCTTGAAGACGTAGAAATGTACCACGGCAACTTCTCCTTCGAGAACCGAACCTACAACTCAACGTACGAAAACTGCCCCAATATCAACTTGCCCGTCGTTTATGTCGTCACACAAGTTCTCTACGCCCTGGTCTGCGTGGTTGGTCTACTTGGCAATACGCTGGTCATCTACGTGGTTCTTCGCTATTCCAAGATGCAAACTGTTACGAACATGTATATTGTAAACCTGGCCATTGCAGATGAATGTTTTCTCATTGGAATACCGTTCCTTATCACCACCATGTCGATTCGCGCCTGGCCTTTTGGACACTTCATGTGCAAGGCTTATATGATCACGACCGGCATTAACCAGTTCACCAGCAGTATATTCCTGTGCATCATGAGTGCTGACAGATACATCGCTGTGTGTCACCCTATAGCGGCACCACGACTGCGCACGCCGTTTGTGTCACGTGTAGTGTCAGCAGCAGCTTGGTCTGCGTCGGCCCTTGTCATGACTCCGATATTTATGTACACTACTCTGATACCCATGGAAAATGGCCTGTCATGCAACATAGTCTGGCCGGAGCCAGAGTTCAGCAAGGGACAAACATCGTTTACACTATACTCCTTTGCTCTTGGTTTTGCAGCTCCACTTACCCTCATTTTTGTGTTCTACTGCCTTGTTATTCGGAAACTAAAGACGGTCGGCCCTAAAAACAAATCGAAGGAAAAGAAACGGTCCCATAGAAAAGTGACGAAGCTCGTGTTAACTGTCATAACAGTCTACGTATTGTGTTGGCTGCCATATTGGGCGTTCCAGGTAGCATTGATCTACACCTCAGGGAACGAATGCGCCAACCGAATCACGATAACTGTTTTTCTTGTAGCAGCTTGCTTCAGCTACAGCAACTCGGCTATGAATCCAATTCTATACGCTTTCTTGTCGGATAATTTCAAGAAGAGTTTTCTAAAGGCATGCACTTGTGCAGCTGGGAAGGATGTTAATGCAACATTGCATGTAGAGAACAGTGTTATTCCTAGAAAACGTGGTGGAGGTGCAGCCAGAGCGCAGGCTCGTGCCATAGAATCACGTGCGACTATGTCAGTTGCTGGAGGCGGGGCATCGCGGTCTGAAGCTTCAACTGCATTAACATCGAAATCATTGGCTGCTAGTGAGGCAGTTCCCCTTGAAGCACGACCGGCAACTCTAACACCCCTCATAGCAACCAACGGATTGACGCATACGCGACTATGAGTGCGGGCCTCTCGCCGTCGCGAGGCCTCCCGCGCTATGCTTGAGGAAGATACGCTAATAGTTTCCATCGACTAGAGTAGTAAGACTTTGTGTGTGCAAGTGAGAGCGCTCGTGTATCGCTGAGGGACGTGAGCCCTGTCCCTCGGCCATACCTGTGCGCAAACGCACTCTTTTTTTTGTACCATTTCAAATTTAATACTACATTATTATAAGTGTAAGTGGATCAATACGTGGTGTTTTATTTAATTATAAAAGTTACACATTGTTTGGAGTCGGTTCGGCCTAGGGTTGTAACGATGAATTTACTAATATGTAATTTTTTATCGCATAGCGAATATAAGTTTTACTGTTTGTATACCAGTAATTAAATTGTAAAATATTGTACATATCTTGTAAATATTCGTAAAATTGTCATAATGTAACAAGTTGTAATAAAATTACTTTCATGAAAATATTTTTTCTTGGTGATTTTATGTGTTAATTATCATTGCCGTGTCTTAGAATAAAAAGCTTATAAAGATTACCATCTCTTTTTAATGAGATTAATTTATAATATACAGTCACTTTTATGAAGCCGTTGTAATTTGTAATCATTTTTGAATACATCAGTACCCTTTGACTTCAAATGTCTTTTTAAAACAAAGGTTAACAAAAAATGTGCCTAGAGTTTAAATTAAATTTTATTACTAATGGTTAACGAATTAGACAAGTTTGGTGCAGATGTGTGCGGAATTTTAGGACACATTTTGTACGGAAATAACTTTCGTACTACAAATGTAGCCATACCTGTAATCACTCATTCAAATTAAATTACATGAAATTAGATGGATATGTGAGACGCTGCCCTTGAAAAATATGATCGGGAGTTTTGCTTATATCAAGGTCATCTGTTTGAAACAGTAGGATCCTTTGCTTGCTGAACATTTGAATGAGAGTGTTTTATGTACATTTTTATAAGGAATGAAAAATTTGATTGCTGTTTGGTAGTATAATGAGGTTATAAACTTCATTTTTGGTCTTGCTCTTCTTTGCGTCTTATGTACCAAGATAAATATTTCAATTGTTTAGTAACTAGACTGTCCCTTCTTATAGGAGTATCGCTAATATCAATGGGTATACAACTATACAGTAACACCCAGCGACCGACGACAACAGCGCGCCGCAGTTGGCAGTGCAGCAGCAATCAGCAGCATGGATGCAGGATTTTGGATCGATTCAGTTCAATGTATCTTAAGATCTTATATCGAAAAGAAACTTATGTTGCTCCGAGTTTTTTCTTTTAAAATGATCATTTATCAAACTGAGTTTGATATTTGATCAAAAGGGGATTGGGAATCGTTAGGGTAAGGGCGAGGTCTGGTACCTTTGTGGTCAGATGCTCCTGTAAGGCAAAGATCCCGCCTAGACCGATTAAGTTTTTTCTATTTAAATCTATTTAAAAATGGTCATTTTTATCGAGAATTCCGGTCGGAGAATTAAAATATGCTAAAATCTTTCATACAAATATACCGAAGGACCACACACTTAAGAAAAATAAATACTATGATCTCACAAACGAATTAATCAAAAACGGTTACGTGGTTAATTTGTATGCAGTAGAAGTGGGAGCGAGAGGATACCAGCAAAATCTCTCTATAACCTACTTAAAGATCTAGGCCCATCGAGAGCTACAATAAGCTCATTTCCAGGCCGAATGTGTAAAGCGGCACTAGTAGGTTCGTATCAAATTTGGTTAGGCAGGGAGGGCAACATGGGTAGTGAAGGTGAGTGTTCATGTACATCAACAAAAGGGGCCCCTTCTACACTTGGGTGGCAAGTCCCAGGCACTGTCCCGAGTTCCCAACTCAGCAACGCGATGGACCGGGCACCCGTACGGAGAATTCATGCATTGCTAAGAATATCGGTCTCTATCTGTTATGTACACTGGATGCAAGTGTAGAAAAATTAGCAGATGATACTATATAGCTTTTCTCTGTCACTACCCATATTTCATCTCTCTTCCAAATATTTAATTTAAAATATTCATTAGAATTCCCCACAATCAGCAAAACCGTGTACCATACAAACGATCTTCAACATTGTAACAAATCTCCCTGCCTTCTAACAGCATGTTGTTAAACAATAAATCGAAATCTTTAAAATCAATATGCTGCAACTAGCCACCTAAATTATCCAAAGATAACACGGAGTATTATTTTTCGTGCTACTCGTGAGCGTTCGTGGCCGTGGCAGGAGCACGTGAAGGGTGCCAGGAACATCGGCTGAGCGTTCCTTTGAAAGGGCCGTCAAGGAGGTGCGTTGTAGGGAAATTATACTATTTCTATTAAAAGAACAATTGTTTTTATATCAAGTAGGAATGGATTTGTTTTACAAGCTTCAGTCCGTACTCACATATATACATGTAAGTAAGTATGCAAAATGTAAATTGTCAGTTCAAAGTTAGTTTATAGTACATTATAGTACAAGTGTGTAAAGTTGGTGATAACCGTCGAGGCGCAATTGACACCCGAGCCGTCGGATAAGAGTCTTAAGAGAGCCGACGTCTGTGGACGCGGCACACGCATTCACGATCATCATTTTTAATTAGGTATTTCATGATAAATTTATGTATGAAACTGAACATAAAATTCTCTTGTGATACTATAAGAAACTTGCCGACGGCTCGTTTTCTTCACTCACACTCGAATTTTATGAACCCTTTTCTTAAACTATTTAGACAAAAAATTAGTATGTACCGGCTGTAAAGGAAACGCTCCCGAAGCCGAAGGTACTAACTACTATAATTTACTATATTAATTTATAATTTACTATATTGCCATTTCTTTTTTCGATTTGGTGAAAAAGATTAAAAACGATTTTCATTTTTCTTTTCGTAAAAAAGGCACTCGCCATTTGTTTTTTCTTCTGTAGTGGTGTCTTTTTATGAAATTGTCTTTTCATTGAGCTTTCTTAATACGATGAAGAATAGATGATGCTTAAAAACGAAAAATAATAAAAACAAAATTTTTGTTTTTCACCAAATAAAAAAAAAAACAATATGTAGTATACCCGGAGTACTACCACGAGCCTTCGGCTTCGGGAGCGTTCCCCTTACACCCGGTATATATCAGTAAAAAAAAATTACAATCAACAATTTTTGATGGCATAATTTTATTTAATAAACGAAATGAATGAAATGAGCAAGCAATAGGTAATTTTAAGTTTTTATCTTTTTTGTATCGCAACTTTTTTCTCTCGGATCAATAAATTTAATTTAAAAAATATATATTGCTGACTTGTAAATTATAGCAATGAAAATGTCACAGTCGGATTACACTTCATGAGCAAGTGTGTTGAAAAAATATTAACGTCCTAGTTACTAGGTTGATGGTAATGAATTTTATAACAGGGGTGTTGTCTGGTGTCTGAGGGGGCATTTCGAAATCGAAGATGGCTCTGAGTCAGTTCGAGAGAGGAGAGGGGAATGAACGCTAAGATATTGAAGATGACAATCCTGATGTTAAAGTGTGAACATATTTTTAATGTCTAGATGTTTGTTATTAAATCATGCTCTAACGGCTGAAAGAATTCATCTGATATATGTTTAGAAAAGGGATACCGGGATAGATTATAGTCTGAAATAACACATAAGCTTTTTCTTTTATCCTTGGAATTTGGACTTGCTAGTTACGGGAACTCCCACACATCAGCTAGGGACATCAGCTAGTTATAAATAATTGGAAAAATCCGACTCGCGACTAGTCATAAGTTGGTTCATTATTTAAGGATGATGACTATGTATAATAGGTATTTGTTCTCAATAGCAGTTATCTAAGGTTAACGTTTTATAGAAGCGGGAACAAAGGGAGAACGAGTAAAAAGGGTATAAAAAGACCTTTCATCACGACATAAGCCTCCTTTTCAGTCGCCATAAGCCTACTTCGAAGCACAATTACAAAAGGTCTTACTTGTAAATTTGAAGTCGTAGTCAAAAAGAAGGATATAATATAATTTTCGTAAAAAAATCTTTTGGTCTGTCTCTGCAAGCTTTTTTATTCGAAATTTTTTACATTGTCGTGGAATAACCTCCTAAATATTGCAACAATGAGATTTACATTATATTACAATACCTTTAGCTAGATATTTTAAAATGTATTATTGATATTTACAATTTAGGGTAATGAGAATCAGGACACTAATACCAAATTGGATTTGCCCTGAGTTAAAAATTTACTAGATAACTCGGTAAACGTTGTTCTGTCATATAAATTAGAAAAGAAAATGCAACGTAAGTATAAAACTGCAGAATAAATTGCCAAAATGACGCAACACTTCATGTCAATGAACATCTACTATAATATACGTGGATCACCTTTTAAGTGAATTATGAGCACGCAAAAGTTTCTGTGGAATACCTAAGTGAAATACTAGGTGTTATACGGGTACCCATCGCAGCCACACCAGGAGGCAACACGACGGGTAAATTCTATCCAGCACATCACCTGTATTGGTAGGTAGTTACCGGTGCCTACAAACGTCAGTGACATCAAAAGTATAAGGAAAGTACTGAAGCAAAACTTAAAACCCATCCTTTCCTTTTCACTCTGCAAATAAAAGTATGTTTCTGAAGGTGACCGCTAACGACAACAGCTGCAGACGCACGCAGTAGATATGCGTAATTCATTGCGGCGTCACTGTTGCATGCGTCTGCAATCATACCTTAAATAAAATATTGTATTTCAAACAGTTTACTAGAGTGCCGAAGACTCCCTCAAACCGTATAAAATGCTGGTAAAAGTATGGTAGGCAATTACTGTAAGTGGCATCCAAAAAATAACGCTAGAGTGAACACTAAAAGGAATATGAACGATACGACATGTCCTTAGTATTACTTAGGGTCACTATCTCTCTTTACTTATTTAATAAAATTAGTCACAAAGAAAAATATATTGTCTTATAGAAAAGAATGGACCAGTCGCAACAGACGTCGCGTGCCAAGCATAAAACTTATTTGGATATAGAGCTGATCTAAACTTCGTATAAAACGATATTTATTCAGAGATGGGTTTATTGTTTGCACTACGAGTACGGAAAGTTTACAAAAGTAATAAATTAAGTTTAACTTTGTGATTGTTGTGCTTAGCAGGTTTCATGGCAAGTAAATTACTCACAAGTATGAATTTCACAAGATATTAGCATAACATTGTTATTCATAGTATATTACTCCATGAATTCTCAAGAAATTAACATATATTTTTTTAACCGAAATTACTAATATTCCTTCTAAAGTTGTAACCCCTCCAAATAAGCTAAATTGCTTTTGCTAGGAGTAGATTCACGTAGATAGTTCATTACCCTGGATTCAGACCCGGGACCTCTTGATCGTAAGGCCCTAACCACTTCTTTTATTCAAAATGCATATTGTTACACTGGAGCCCAAGGGGAATGTTATGTCGGACTCGAACCGACTAATCCGCACGCCGTCTGTGGGTCACTGTGAAAGGCCGTAGGTGAGGTAGCTATAGTGCATATCCCTCCCGGCTGACCCAGGGTCATTTCTTTCGATATGACCCCCTTCGGGTGGGGCCTAACCATTTACCTCCGATGCTTATTAATATAACATATTCTTAATTTACACAGATTATTCTTAGAATATATTTTTAATGACTATTTTACCCGACTTTTCTTTTGACTTTGAATTTTTTACATATTTATAAAAATGGATGCGGATGGCAGAGGATCGTACGAAATGGCGCACATTGGGAAAGGCCTATGTCCAGCAGTGGACTGCAGAGGGCTAATTGATTGATTGATTGATTGCAAAAATAAATAGCAAAATTCTGCGATTTCTATTCTTATTCTCTTAGTTTATAAAGCGTTATTATATTTACAGTAATATCTAGTTATTTAAAAATATATATAATAACTAAAAAGTAGTACAACTAGACTTCCAGAATGACCGATCCAAAGCAGCCCGCATCCAGCGCTTCCCGGCGACCTTGATGAGGTCGTCCTTCCACCTAGCCGTTGGGCGTCCTACACTGCGTTTGCCCGTACGCGGTCGCCATTCCAGAACTCTTTTGCTCCATCGGCCATCTGTTCTGCGCGCTATGTGTCCCGCCCACTGCCACTTCAACGAGCTAATCCGCTGGGCTACGTCGGTTACTTTTGTTCTCCTACGGATATCATCATTTCTGACGCGATCACGTAGGGAAATTCCGAGCATAGCCCTTTCCATAGCTCGTTGAGCGACTCTGAGTTTGTTTAAGAGACTCATAGTGAGGGACCACGTTTCCGATCCATAAGTCATCACTGGTAACACACATTGGTTAAAGACTTTCGTCTTCAGGCACTGAGGTATGTCGGACGAGAAGACATCTCGTAGCTTCCCGAACGCCGCCCAGCCGAGTCGGATTCATCGATTTACCTCGTCTTCGAAGCTGGAATTGCCTACCTGGATCAGTTGACCCAAGTAGACGTACTCGTCAACAGCTTCTAAGACTGAGTTCCTAACATGAACCGGTAGAGGCGCAACATGGACATTTGACATAACCTTTGTATTGTCCATGTTCATCTTAAGGCCCACCTGTTGGGATACTCTGTTGAGGTCTTCGAGCATGGTGTTCAAGTCTTCCAGCGATTCTGCCATAATGACAATATCGTCGGCAAACCGAAGGTGAGTGATATACTCGCCGTTTACGTTGATGGATCGGTCATTCTGGAAGTCTATGGGAGAGGCCTATGTTCAGCAGTGGACTGTGTATGGCTGATATGATGATGATGATGATGAGTGCAACGAGACACAAAACATATTCATGTTGTGTCGAATAACCCACGCCGTATCGTTCCCGGCGCATAGCTGCCCACGACGCTGGCCGCGTTGCCTCGTTGAATCGCAATGCCCATCCTTTACCCCAGGAACGAGCCCGCTGCGGGTGCCCCTCCTCTTGTAGTAATCGCAAGGGAGCATGGCATCGTAGCGGCGCGTGTAGGGGAGATTGCGGTCGTGGCCGTTTATTTCGCGCCGAGATTACACCGACTAATCGGGCATTATCGGCGGTCGCTGGAGCGGCTGACCGACGTCGTCAATGCCTGTGCACCTCGCCCGGTTCTCGTGCTCGGGGATTTCAACGCCTGGTCTGTGGCCTGGGGTTCCCGGCGCACGGACGCGCGAGGCAGGGCTCTGGAGAGCTGGGCCGATACCCTCGGTCTAGTTCTCCAGAATCGCGGGGCCGAAGCCACGTTTGTGTCGGGGGAGCGCAGGTCGATCATAGACCTTTCGTTCGCGAGCGCTTCCCTGTCACTTCGCGTGCGGGACTGGCGTGTCGTCGTGGAGGTGGAGACTTTGTCGGACCACCGATATATTCGGTTTGATGTCTCCCCTCCCACGGAGAATACGCCGGTCGCAACGGCCCAACGCGAGCCGCGCTGGGTGCTGGGGCGACTGAATCGGGAGGACCTCCTGGAAGCCGCCATCGTACAGGCCTGGGCCATTGCGCCGGACAGGCCTGTCGATGTCGACGATGAAGCGGCGTGGTTCCGGGAGGCCATGACACGTGTCTGCGATGCGGGTATGCCAAGGGCTCCAGCCTATAATCCGAGGCGCCGGGTCTACTGGTGGAATGCGGAGATCGCGAGGCTGCGTCAAGCCTGCGTGATCACGCACCGCCGGTGGGCTCGATTCCGTAGGAGGCGTAGCCGTCCCGCAGACTCGGAGCCCCGACTGGCGGAGCTTCACGAGGGATACAGGGAGGCCAGGAATGCCCTCCGAGCGGAGATCAAGCGGTCCAAGGCCGCTTGTTACCGGGAGCTCCTGGAGACGCTGGAGCGGGACCCATGGGGGCGGCCTTACCTTATGGTAAGACAAAAGCTGCGCCCCCGGGCCCCTCCGCTGACCCAGGTGCTCGAGCCGGCTCTGCTCGGGGGAGTGGTCGAAACCCTGTTCCCGGCGCGAGCGGAACATGTTCCGCCGCAGATGGCTCCGCCGCCTCGGTCGCCTATGGCGCCCGGTGCGGTGATTGACGACGATGTGCCCGAGGTCACTCGGGTGGAACTAGAGCTGGCGGTGCGAAGGCTTGGAGCCAAAAAGAACACCGCCCCGGGACCCGACGGCATTCCAGGCCGCGCGTGGGTCCTAGCTCTAGGGGAAGACGGTCTCGAACCCCGACTGAGAGGGTTCCTCAGCGCATGTTTGGAGCGGGGCCAGTTTCCGAAGATGTGGAGGACGGGGAAACTGGTCCTCATCCGCAAGATGGGGCGCCCGGCGGACGAGCCGTCCGGGTACCGGCCCATAGTGCTGCTCGACGAGGTGGGCAAGCTCTTCGAGAGAGTCATTGCCAAGCGCCTCGTCGAGCATCTCTCTAGAGTGGGGCCGGACCTGGCGAATACCCAGTTCGGGTTCCGCCGGTGGCGTTCCACTGTGGATGCCATCATGCGTGTGAGGACTCTGGCGGAGGATGCGGTCGCTCGGGGCGAGGTGATGTTGGCGGTGTCCTTGGACATCTCCAACGCGTTTAACACCTTGCCCTGGAGTTGCATCAGAGAGGCGCTCGTGTATCACGATGTGCCTCTCTACCTCCGCCGCATAGTCGGGGAATACCTGATGGGGAGAGCCGTCGTCTACCCGAGTTCGACCGGAGTCGGTAGGCGCGAGATGTCGTGCGGTGTTCCACAGGGATCGGTCCTGGGGCCGCTGCTGTGGAACATCGGTTACGACTGGGTGCTTCGCGGTGACTTCGCGTACGGTGCCACCGTCACGTGTTACGCGGACGACACGCTGGTGACGGTGGGCGGGGCTACACACCGCGAGGCGACCCTGAGGGCCACGACCGCGGTTGCTCAAGTCGTGGAAAGGATCCGGCGGCTGGGTCTCGAGGTGGCTCTGCACAAGTCCGAGGCCATGTTCTTTCATGGCCCTCGGCGCAGGCCAGACCCGGGAGCCAGCCTTACAGTGGGAGGCACTCCCATCGACATCAAGCCCCGGTTGAAATACCTGGGGCTGGTGCTTGACGGTCGATGGGACTTCGGAGAACATTTCCGAAGTCTGCGCCCCAAGTTGGTGGCAACAGCGAATGCCTTGGGCAGGCTGTTGCCCAACTTGAGGGGCCCAGAGGACTCCTGCAGGAGACTCTACGCGGGTGTCGTGCGGTCCATGGCCCTATATGGGTGCCCCGTATGGGCGGACACCCTGGGGGCCAGATTCCTGCCTCTGCTCCACGCGGCGCAGAGGACGACGGCCTCCAGGACCATCAGGGGGTATCGCACGATATCCTTTGAAGCGGCGAGTCTCCTGGCCGGATCGCCACCGTGGATCCTGGAAGCGAGGACCCTTTCGGCACTCTATCGGTTCCGAAAGGAGGCGCGGGAGCGGGGACACGATCCCGAGCCCGAAGAAATTCGGGCCGAGAAATCCCGGCTCCACAGGGCCATGGTGACCGAGTGGGAGCTACGACTTGAGCAACCACGCGCAGGGCACGCCGTGATTGCGGCGGTAAGACCCATCATGGGGGAGTGGCTAGAGAGGCCACACGGTGGCCTCTCGTACCGTCAGACGCAGGTCATTACCGGACACGGTAACTTCGGGCGGTACCTGCATCTGATGGGCAAAGAGCCAACGCCCGAGTGCCATCACTGCGACGCGAGCGTGGACTCGGGGCTGCACACGCTCACCGAGTGTCCGGCGTTTGAAGCGCCGAGGCGGGAGCTTGTGACAGCCCTGGGGGTGAGAGTGCTCACGCTCTCCACCCTGCTCGCGGCGATGGTCCGCTGCGCGGATGCGTGGGCGGCCAGCGCCTCCTTCTGCGAGCAGGTCATGCTCGTGAAGGAGACAGCAGAGCGGGCGCGGCGCAGCGAGCGAGAAAGACTCGCGGACATCGCTGGCCGCGTTCGAAGGCGGCTCGGGCGTCGGAGGGCGCAAACCGACCTCCGCCCCCCATGAGCGCGGGCCTGAGGGTGACGGGTGGAGCCGCTCGTCACCCTAGCAGAAGCAGGCCACGGCGGCGGCGCGCATCGTAGGACGATGCGCGCCCCCCCCCCATACCGGGGGCGAGTCGGGGACCACGTGGTCCCCCCTCCCGAGGAGGGCCAGACCGAGAGGAATGGCCCTGGGTCAGCCGGGGTGCGAGGGATATGTCAAAAGACAACCTCACCTCCGGCCTAGCACATCGACCCACAGACGGCGTGCGGTTTAGTCGGTTCGAGTCCGACATAACCTACCCCTTCGGCTCCGGAGGGGTGGGTATCCGTGGGGATTTCCCGCACGTAAAAAAAAAAAAAAAAAAAAAAAAAAACCCCAGGAACGAGCCAGAGCGGGAGTCACCGCCTTGGTCGTAATCAACTTTTTTGCCTCCGACCCCCAACTACCCATAGGCTCCACCGCAATGGGCATAAAATAATATTGTGACTCCATTGCAGCGTATTTCCGCCTTTTTTTACTCACCGCGTCCTCAGCCACCGCTGCATGCCGGTCGTTGATGGTGCGACTCAGATGCGTCAGCATACGTATGTAGCGTCCCACACTAGGCACTTGCTGTTCTTATACGGCACCAAAGTCAGACCATCAGGTCGCTTCCCCTGTGATCTAATGAGGCCTGGGGGCTCCAGCACGCATGGAACGTTCGCCGATATGAGAGCCCTTCTGATTATCTCGTTGAGAGCGTGGTGATGCGGAAACCTGCCTATGCAGCGACGACAGCTCAGTGCATGATGGCCGCCCTCCTCCACCATGGAGCCGCAGATGCATCTGTGTGATTCACACACCTTACAGCCCTGACGGAGCGCCACGGCCACACGCAGAGAGTCTTCGTCTAATGAAGTGCCCAGGTGCGGTGACGGCAGTGCGTGCAACCATGCCCCCAATTCAGGCTACGACACAGCCCTGAGCCTCGCCAAATCGACGCCCGTCGCACCATCCAGCATATTCTTCACCGTTCTATCAGCACCAACCTCATTCCATGCTCTTTGCAAGTGTGGAGTTACCGGACATTGTTTTTATGAATTGAGGACCGACCATGCCGACATCGCCTCGCACACGTGAGGTACATCTACTCGATCGCCGTTTGAGGAGAGGATGATAGCGACCAAGTCTGCCACCCCGTGAGCTGATGCTGGAAAGGCCGGCAGGCTAACGTCCGCTACGCGCCGCAGTCCGGGACCGTCGAGTGAGACGTTAAGAATCGACGCTGTAGTTTGTCTCAGAGTGCCATCAAAGGAAGCGACCGCCCCCGGGCATAGCCAGGTTAGTGTATTCCTCAGCAAGTACATGATTTTAGGGACCGCAATCACATTCGCAACAGTAGTACGGCAACGTGGGCTGAAAGGTTCCCTAACTGTTTCCGTGCAGCAAGGAGAAGGAGTTGGCGTAAAGTAATAGCCTCAGGAACTGCCTCCAGGAAAATGGTAGAACCCAGCAGGCTGAAGGTGCCGGAAGTAAGTTCACTGAGGCCAGGAACGAGGGTGTTAAACTGTGTGAAGTGGTTATTCACTTCCAGACCCAGCTCCTTGAGGCGCGGGAACAATACCTCAAGGTCACGGGTGACTGTCTCAGGCTTGCCGCAAATGGTAGTGTCATCTAGGTATTTATAGAACATTGTTGTTTACGAATATCTAATTCGTACATCAACAAGCATAAATCTAAACAAAAGCATGCATATTTGACAGTCAAACGCGAGGAGAATTATGTCATTATGCCGGGCCACATAAGGGGTGGCCCATAAACTATGTTGTCGACGTGTCAGACATATTGTCGGTACCCGACCGTGTCAGCATGTGGCCTCAGACGGAGTCCACTTACTTCCCTTGTTAAGATTCACTCACTCACATAAATCACTTCTGGTCTATAAATAATAGGGGTGTACGGAGAATATAGGAATATGTTGTGTATGTTTTATGTTCATAATAGGCCGGTAGTATTGCTATACATTAAGAGAGAAGATCTTTAGAAGATGTTGTTGAGTTAATCTAGTATGCAATATAATAGTTGTTTATTAAAAGAAGAATCGAATATTTATTTATTTTATTCTTTATTCTACACATACTTGACATTTGTTCAATATTGCGATACACAATGAACTTATCTTGCTGATATAGCGTATTGCCGACGCTTCTCGTGACCAAAAGGCTGGCCTCTTTTAAGAGGCATCAGAGAATCAGCATTGCCATTCAACGTGGCAATGCTGCCAGTCTTCTGGGAACGGTACCACAAGAGGCATTTGATGCGGAGGAATTCTACGACGCATTTGCATTATTATTTTTGACTATAGTTTTAGTTTTATTTTATTTTTTTACTATATTAAGTATAGTCCTTGTATATTGTTTAAAAACAATTTGAAATAGACATTGTGAGTAACGTATTATAATAACAGACAAATAACACACTCTGATCATAATATGACGTGTTGTGGTACTTTGATTGACTAAAAAAAAATTCATCCTAATATACGAATGAAGGAAATTATAAGAAGACGATAACAAAAACATATATAGCTATAAGGAATAAAATAAAATAAATTATTAAAAATAAATAACTCGACTGATATAGCAGACACAATTCCATCACACCCATGACACAGTTTAACATGCCCTTGAAGACAGCAGCAGTAGCAGTAGGTGATCCAACTATTTATTATTTAACACAATAGCTTGAATATACATCCCAAATTTAATTCCCTACGTTTAACTGAAGGTCTGTCAAGACCCTAACAGGGATTGAATAAAGGACCACGAGCACGGGAATCACTCATTGCTACCACTGTCATGTATGCATATGTATGTTAACTGCACAAGAGATAAATTTTCTCATTGTCTATAAACTTTAAACAATATCCGTATTATAACAAGATGCGGCGCTATCGACCCTCAAGATCTGCTAACTATGGGAACGGGAAATAGGAAACTTTTACAGTTTCGCTCAGCGTTTGCCCTTTAATATATTTAACCGTTATCGGTATCGGTCCGATCTAAATATTGGCAAATGTCTATATATATTCCAATCCTATTTCCTCCCGATTATAGGACACAGCAAAGATGTATATTTTCATAACATACCGACCGTAACCCTGTTATGGTGTGACCCATATAATAACGGCGAAGCTTCGAGAGCATCGAATCGGAAATACAAAAAAGGCCCCTTCCATATGCAAGGCGAAATAGTGAGACTAGATCGGCCATCATTTTGTTATTTCTAAGGATAGTTTGCGATACCATAGTGTAATATCATGAAAATAGTTTGAGTTAAAATAAGTGGTTTCTATTTTAGGGTTCTATAGTCAAAATCGAGACATTCAGTATTAGATAACGGTCATTTTACTTGATAATACTTATGTTTTTTTTTTCAGTTAACTACTTCATCGGTAAAGTAGTAAATTATAGGTATAGATAAGAGTCATACTATACGAATAGGTAATGAGGATTTTTTTCTCTGGTCAACATCATGATGGATATCGTTAAATATTACATGTTAGTTACAACAATGTTTGGTTTAAAGGATAATTGAAATAGTAAAATTGTGATTTTTATGTCAAAAACGAGTGCACTCTTACATCACCCTTCTACCAGCCGAACGTCTTGGAAAATTCACAGCCAAATGGGCTTGCTACTATGTCCTGAACTTAAATTGTCTTTAAGGTCACACTATATAACGGCAAGAAAAACTGGTGATCAATCACCGGCCGACAAGCGATGACGCGTCACCCGACAAGTCGATATAGTCCAATGAATATGCAAAAATGCGAAATTGTCGGCACTCTCTGCCATCGACCTAAATGACATGTATATTGACGCGTTAGTGTACATCAAAAGTTAGTCTTTAACACGCCGCGTACACAACGCTGACTCCATCAATCTTTTAGATGAGTTGGATGTTTTGGTTTCTTTGGAGAAGTTATGAGTTCGTTGCTAAACTTCTAATGTTGTAATATACGAGTATATAGCCTAATAATATTTTTTGAAGTTAAGCGGCAGGGTACCATCTGAATGATAAAGCGTTGAGTTACATGATTAATCTTAAAAATTTGCAATTTCGTTAAGGATATGTCGATATCACTCAGGCTGGTGAATAATTCCAAGATTTTCCCGAGGGAAATATTTGACAATCGTTTAAAGTGCAGTCAAGCATATTGGGAATAGGTTGTAATTGACCGGAGGGATTATTTGAACCGTATTCAAGTGACATCTTAGCCCTACACGTGTTGTCCTGTACAAGAAAGGAGAGAATGGGAGTTATTGAAGAAGGTCGTCGGTTGATTTTCTTTACAAAAGATCAACCAGTGGCCAGGGGATGTTGAAAAGCAACACAAATATCAAATATAGTTTAGTTATACAAATGACTCCAAATAAATCGCGATAAACTTGCGTTAACATCTAATGGTAGTATACCTATCATTAAAATAAATACACATTGCAGTGTATAATAATTTATAGCAAACAAGAAGCCTAGCCCGCACAAAGCTAGTTAAAGTCCTATACATATTCATAGAGTTCCAGATATGAGTGGACGGATCAAGAACATTTAAAGTTTCAGTCCAACTTCTAACGGGAATTAAGTGAGGCTTAAGTTCAGCGTTTAAGTGAATAGTTTGGACCACTAAGAGCTGGTGAAATACTGCCATCAGATACTTTCATTCATTTAGTTTGTGAAATTACTTTACAAGTAAAACATTCCGTAAAGGTGTTAACGTATTTGTGGAATCCAATTAAGAGCTGCGTACGCAAATAATAGATTTGAATGTTGTTTTGGATTTTACGAAGTAATTATTTTGTTTGATTAACGGGTTGTTTTTGTTGTTTAAAACAATGCATTTTTGTGCAAACAATCTGCTAAGTGCTCTAAGTAGACTATAGCTTATGGATTTAACGCATGTTTATTTCCGAAGTGCTAGGCAGTGGATAACCATCGCTAGAGACCGGCAGTTGTACCTTAAAATATGCTCGCAAATAAAACAAAACATGCCTATTTTCAGCTGTGGACGGTAATAGGCTAAGTGATTGATTGATTTCAATGAAAATGGTCAAAACATGCAAAATAAGCAACACGTCGTGTAATGGGTACGGGCTCTTACAGATAAATATGTAGGTAGTCCGTTCTTAATTAATTCAATTCAAAATTATATGTAGTTAAATTTACGTCTACAAAATGCTATACTTTCCAAGTGAATCTCTCATGATATAAAGTCTGATAGAACATTGTTATCGCGTAGCTAAGCACTAAATTTACATACATATGACAAATAATTTGCATGTAAATGTATGAGGTATTGAGACAATGTGTCTGGCGGCCATCGTCCGGCACGAAACTATTCACACAAACATCCGTAGAATTTGAATACCTGCAGTATTTGTATGTCAAAAACTTGATTGAACTTATTTAATACTCGCTGTTGCCCGTAACTTGCCCGCGTGGATTTTTGAACGCAATCCCGCAATCAAAACCTATTTAAAGGATTGAAGATAGAAGAATTGTTATATAATATAGTCTACCCTTGTGTTAAATTTTAGCTAGATCCCTTCAGCCGTTTGAGCGTGATCGAGTAACAAACATCGTTTGCATCATAATAATGTTCACGCACTTTAATTTCATTAGTAGGAATAGATAAGACTCATCATATCAGCCACACACAGTCCACTGCTGAACATAGGCCTCTCCCATAGACTTCCAGAACGACCGATCTAAAGCAGCCCGCATCCAGCGCTTCCCGGCGACCTTGATGAGGTCGTCCTTCCACCTGGCCTTTGGGCGTCGTACACTACGCTTGCCCGTACGTGGTCGCCACTTCAGAACATTTTTGCTCCATTGGCCATCTGTTCTGCGCGCTATGTGTCCTGCCCACTGCTACTTCAACGAGCTTATCCGCTGGGCTATGTCGGTTACTTCTGTTCTCCTACGGGTATCATCATTTCTGACGCAATCACGTAGGTAAATCCCGAGCATAACCCTCTCCATAGCTCGTTGAGCGACTTTGAGCTTTTTTAGGATACCCATAGTGAGGGACCACGTTTAGATCCGTAAGTCATCACTGGTAACACACATTGGTTAAATACTTTCGTCTTCAGCACTGAGTTATGTCGGACGAGAAGACATCTCGTAGCTTCCCGAACGCTGCCCAGCCGAGTCGGATTCGTCGATTTACCTCGTCTTCGAAGCTGGAATTGCCTACCTGAATCAGTTGACCCAAGTAGACGTACTCGTCAACAGCTTCTAAGAGTAAGTACCCAACATGAACGCGCAACATGAACATTTGACATAACCTTTCATTAGTCTCAATGACTGATAAGTGTAATATTATAATATGTAATATTATTCGGATAGTGATGTTCTTTATAATTAGAAAGCCCACAAAAATATTGTTTAAGTTGCATCATTTGCAAATTCCACTACAAATAATATAATTGCTCTACCTATAGAAAAGTTCGCCAGATTTCAATCGGGCTCGCAAATTGACTTGAAGATTAGAGTTTCGCTCGCAAGTCGTACCGCCTATTGGAGATGGAAACTGGAACCCATTAAAAGTTTGTGCCGAATTACTTCGGTACACTATCATCGCATTGGTGGAAGTCAGATGCGTGTGGAAAACACGTCGAACCCAATAGTATTAATGGTTTTTCCAACTGTACAGATGGACAGATTCGATAAAAATTATCATGGTTTCCGATGTTAACAACGCTCTCATCTCTTGTTTTCTTACTTCATTCTATTATTAATGACAACGAAATGTCTTATTGTGAAGTTTAAATTTTGTTTTGTTGATTTTTGTTTGACGTAGCAAACTTTCTTGTACAGTCAGCATCTGATCGATCTTGCACCGGCATGATTCCTTGCACTTTCAAACTTTTCGAACTATTTGCTTTTCAAACATTTCTGCGACGCGAAATATTCCTCCAAACAAAAGTATTTATCAAACGCATCTGAGTGAGGAGGTTGTGTGCAGTAAACATTTGACAATATTGCACATGTCTAGACGGAGTCTTTTGTCTCGTAATGTCTCGTCCATTGCCTATTTGAGATATGACAGCTCATAACTTTGCGTTATCTATTGCATCTAATGTGAATATTTGCTTGATGTTTCATATTTTATTCCTATATTTGAACAAAGTTATTTTATTCTGAAATCTTAATCTAATTAAGGAATTTAAACTTTTATTAGCAATATAGTGGAGGTACGTTTCCAGTCGAGTAGCTTCATATACATGCGGCAAATCTCTGCATGCCTCGCCTCACCTCCCTCACGTATACGTATTAATAAACCAAAGTCATCCCTCTAAAGCCTTTATTAAAATAGGATAATCTAGTTGGTTTAAAAGCTTGGCCCTTCACTTATGTACCCATTTATTACCGAACCATTTACAAAAGAAAATCCCTCACATGTCCAGAGTGGTGCGATTTATCCAAATAAATCCCTAACGTGGAACTATAGTCGTTCAGACACCTGAGGCAGGGTTTCGTATCATTCCGTAGACGACGTGGATTAATACTGGGCTCCGACAAAGACTCATGAGTTCCTTAACCCTTGCTGTTTAGGGACTAAGGGTTACTTTGGTAGGAAGTAAATAATTACTGTAGTGTAATATATGATATGAGGATAGATGAAAAGATAATTATATTTTTTTAAATTGGGATAATTTTATTTCTTACGCAATGGATGGACGAAATGGAACAAAATACACAGGTATACAATTAGACAGATGACAACGATAGAAATGTATTGGGTTGCCAATTAGCTTCGCTGCGTATTACTGAGAATATTCTAATAGGGCAACACTTTGTCCGACTCGCGAAGCGAATATTTGATCCAAGAACTCATGATCAAACGAAGGCAAATACCACGCAACCAACCAATTTTAGAGATGGAACAAAACGTAATCATGACTGTTTCATATTACGCATTCCAGTTTTTAAAATAATAAATTAATGTTATAGTCAAAATCTGGAAAAATATTAAAAAAAAAAACAGTAACATATAATTTAATTCAATTATCTTGTTAACTCTCGAAAAGCTAACCGCGAAACGTCTATAATTGCGAACACAGCGACAGATTTTTTAAATATTTAATAAATTATATAAAATCCTGACTACTGAAAAGATCGAAACAAACTTTACAGCAGGCGGTACCCATTAATTTTCATCTGGTTTGAGATTTGCAAATGGGTACCGCCTGCTAAAAATCTTGTTTCGATCTTTATCTTTGCAGCATCAGTCGGATTTTTTTTTATTTTTTAACAATTATTTTATACTTTTTGGTTATGACATTTTTATATTTTTGTAATCGTCTTCTAATTTCCTTTATTTCGATACCCCATTCGATAAATTTGAGTAATTTTTTTTACCACGTACATTTTGTCGCCCAAAAACCATCGTATAACTTTTGATCATATTTTATGGACCCAAGGCCGTTCATTTAAGACACATTGAAATCCGTACGGTGGTTCAGAAGATATGAGGTAATAAAGAATATTACAAACATCCATACATTTTTTTTTTACGTGCGGGAAATCCCCACTTATACCCACCCCTCCGGAGCCGGAGGGGGAGGTTATGTCGGACTCGAACCGACTAAACCGCACGCCGTCTCTGGGTCGTAGTGCTAGGCCGAAGGTGAGGTTGTCATGCGACATATCCGTCGCACCCCGGCTGACCCAGGGCCATCCCTCTCGGTCTGGCCCTCCTCGGGCGGGGGGGGACCACGCGGTCCCCGACTCAATCCCGGTGTGGGGAGGCGCGCATCGTCCTACGATGCGCGCCGCCGCCGTGGCCTGCTTCTGCTAGGGTGACGAGCGGCTCCACCCGTCACCCTCATGCCCGCGCTCATGGGGGGCGGAGGTCAGTTTGCGCCCTCCGACGCCCGAGCCGCCTTCGAGCGCGTGCAGCGATCTCAGCGAGTCTTTGTCGCTCATCGCGCCGCGCCCGCTCTGCTGTCTCCTTCGTGAGCATGACCTGCTCGCAGAAGGAGGCGCTGGCCGCCCACGCATCCGCGCAGCGGACCATCGCCGCGAGCAGGGTGGAGAGCGTGAGCACTCTCACCCCCAGGAGCACCACAAGCTCCCGCCTCGACGACGTCTCAAACGCCGGACACTCGGTGAGCGTTTGCAGCCCCAAGTCCACGCTCGCTTCGCAGTGATGGCACTCGGGCGTTGGCTCTATACCCATCAGACACAGATACCGCCCGAAGCTACCGTGCCCGGTGATAATCTGCGTCTGACGGTACGAGAGGCTACCGTGTGGCCTCTCTAGCCACTCCCCCATGATGGGTCTTACCACCGCAATCACGGCGTGCCCTCCAAACATCCATATATACATACGCGTGAAAAACGTATCCCTTCTTAGCAGTCGGGGAAAAAGAAGAATACTAGACAAAGGTGTCCAATGATTTTCAACAAAGAGATTTGTACTTAGCCCTTCATAAAAAAATAGCTAGCAAAATTTAGAACAAAGTAATTATTAATTGAGTGATTTTTTTAAGCATTTTACATGCAAACCCCGTCTAGACCGATTCAAACTTTTCCTAGTTTAATCAAGCTAATTATTACTCAAGTATATTGTGATTTTGTTGAACAAAAACTTAATTAAGGTTGGCAAGCTTTTCCTCAACCTTTTTATCAAGTGAAGTAACAAAGTCCAAAACGAATAATTACCTAAAAGAATTCGTACTTAACATATTTTAGTAGTTGTGCTTTTGTAGTGTTTGTACTAATTGGCGTATTTTTTTAGTTAATGTTCAATGGAGACGGAACCCATTACATACAATCATGGGCCTGAATGTAACGAGATATAAATGGTATCAATTTATAGATATAGATTTACCCTTTTTGAAAATTTTGTAAGTCTTGACAATCTCAAATCAGAGTTATTAGAGGTTTAGTGAAAGTGATTTTGGTTATGCTACAAAAAGATCTGATTACTATTTTCTCTAAGCACTAATTGGTATTGAATTTATTTGGTATAGGGGTAGATTAGACGTTGAGAAAGAATATAGGCTATGTTTGGTCGCGATAACTGATATACGTGCGGGCGGAGCCAAAAGCTAGTTAAGAATAATCTTTAAGTCCTTTGTAGAATTTTCGAGTAACACGGAAAGTGGATTCAAAGCCGTTTTATTTACGATGTGAATGGGTTAGGGTAGGCAAAGCGATTGAAGTAGCTATTATGACGTCACGTTCGTCACACACGTGACAGACAACGCCTGGGTTTCAATAGAAGTTCAGCGTGTTCAGTGAAGTTCCGTTCATCCGTGATTCTTTCACACGTTACTGGAATTCTTTGTTCAAACTATGTGATGGTAGACGGTAATGTTGCGAGACTAGTTTGCTTGTATTTTTTAACAATTTACTCATGTGGAATACAATTTATGGATGGTTTAGTGTCTTGTATTGTTGAAAAGTTATAGACTTTTTATAAAAAAAATATCGAAGGCAACATTATTATGATGCTGTTGTATACTCTAATTCTATAGTTGCGTTCGGTAGTATAGTCTGTCATCAACTGAAGTACTCTGTGGTCAGCAACTCTGCAATGAAATTAACCACCTCGGTTCAACGTTGTTACGGTTTCGCAAACATGCAAATTGAGTATTTTATATAGCACCGTATCTAGTAAGTACATGAACAAACATATGCAAAAATGTGGAATAAATATACATTTAGCTAATCAAAACCCATTTTCATTAAACAAAACGAACGATAAAATGAACAGCACGAACTTTTATGTGCACTGCAATCATTCGGAGCTTTTTTACAAATATAGATGGGAAAGAAAGAAACATAGTTGTTAAAAAAGTATAAGAATTTAAAATAAAACTTGCTCGATGTTTTGTCATCAGCCTTTATTTGTGTCTCTGGAAAATCTCAGCTCTGTTATGAATAATTTATATTCCAAACATTAACACCTTATATTTTATAACTTCGCGGTTTTATTTTTTTTAGCAGAACTATACAAACTTATGCAAAATTGGATATTAGAAGAGCATCCAGTAGTCGGAGTCGGATTAATTACGGAGTAATTTTTCAGTTGCATTAGTTTGGTTGCCACAACAAACTCATCATAAGCATCAACGCATTGAACTATTGCTAACTACTTAGCCAAATACTTAAACTACGAGCAAAAATACTTATTTCGTGTAGGAGTGCCACCTCTTTTACTACAATTTCTCAATTTCCTTGCAAAGTTTAAATACATTCACAGAACAAATAGATGCGAGTCTAAATAAGTACTTGTCGTGAGAATAGAATCTATGCTGTTTACATTGCAAGTGCACTGGCTGGTCTCCTTTGTATACTGTCTATGTTTAGACTGTCAATTTGCTAGAAATAGAATTGTATTTAATCTTTCTTTTTTTGTTAAAATGTCGCAGTGGAGTTTGTTGCGTCGTTTCTTCTCTACCAGCGCCTTGAAAGCGGTGGTGAACTTAGTTGAAGTAGAATTATATAAAGTAGAATTATTATTGACGTCAATAAGAAATAATTTTATTATTCTTCCAATAAAAATCCTTTTTGGGTGGTTGTATACAACTTATACATTTCCTAATTGTCACTAAAGTCAAATTGTAAGAATAATAAGAAGAGTCAGATAGAGAAGACCCTTAACATTGTCTAAAACCCACAAGAAGTAAACACGGCACGGGTTTATCTGCGAAGATCTAATAAATGTCTAACCCCTGTCTCGCCTTCCTTTATTTCTAATGGCCAGTTAAATATGTGAGGTAAACATTCCCTATATTTGCATGTAAATTTTATCACACGCTACAAAATTATATGCATACCAGTGGCGAAGAATTCAAATCTCTTGGAATTTCATGGCTGTGGTGATAAATTTCAATAAACTCCCTTCTTAAATTTTTGCCTTGAATTGTTCCTCGTTAGTAACTTTCTATATAAAAGGTACAATTTTTAACCACATCCTTGAATAGAGCGCACTGCAAAAACGGTCGCCAAGCGCTAACGCTGCATAACCTATTTATCGGACATTTTAACTCTTTAGCTGCTTTCTGACTAGGTACGGAGAATTTTCGCTAAAAATATTGCTCCAAAAAATTTAAAAGCAGCTCTTGTGTACAGCTTAATAGGGAAATGTGAAACCTTGTGTAAAAAATAGCTGCGTAAACTGAATTACGTTTTCGCTGGAAAATGAAAGGCCAAAATGAAAATCCAATAGAAAATTTTACTATATTTTAAAATATTCTGCTCTTCCAGTGAATATTTTCGTAGTCTATTCATACCCATATCTCTTTAATAGGATAACACTCTATTTCGTTACCCACCTATATTTTTAGACAATGTCATCCTTGTAGAATATACTGCTTCCGGGCTGTTTGGCCGTGGTCGATGTGAAACTTGCGTTCCAGACGTTTCGTCGATCACTGCGGTCGACATCTTCAGTGGCGCAGGGCCGGGCGACGACAACTTCGGAGACCTTGCCTCGCCGGCGGCTGACTTGCGACTAATGCCGAACCTTGAATCACGGCTGTATTTATAGGCACGGTCGGAGCGGGGAATCGACTCATTCGATTCTGATTGGTCGAGCGCTGTGGCGCGGACGTACGCGATCCTGATTGGTTGTTTGCACTGTGATACCGAGTGGCTCTCAGTGCTGGGTACCAATCTTTTTGGCTCCAAAAAGAAGCTCCAAAACGACCGCAGTGATCGACGAAACGTCTGGAACGCAAGTTTCACATCAACCACGGCCAAACAGCCCGGAAGCAGTATATTCTACATGCAACGCCAGCCGTGAACGCCGGAAGACTTATAATGTCATCCTTGTTTTCACTTCTAGATTCTAGAATTTCAAATCAACAACTTATAATCTATAAATCGATCCAACACTTTCGTGAGCTGAATGGCGTCACTATCCCTTTATTTTGTTGTATCGTGCTAAATTAACTTTGAAATGAATCCAGGATTATAAGAGTAACAATACTCAACGTTAACATACTCAAATAATTTTGTATTGTATCTATCCAGGAATTCCATGTGAAGATTTGAATTCAGAATCAACCCAGTACCTATATAGTGCTGCAGTTCTAGAATTGTTTTATGCATTGTTTAATGAAATTAGGACATTAACATAAAGACGAAAGGAAGTCTGATCTCTAGGACTAGTGAACTTCGCACTTAATGGTTTATTACAATTCATATGTTCGTTTTAAATCTATCACAACCCTATGTTAGTGTGATACACAGAAGCGAGAAAATTTCAATTCAATAAGAATACAAAAATCTTTTTCATACAAAATTCATAAGCATAATGATAGGAGTCTGCTGAATGTGTATTCGAGTGTACCTACTAGCGCTAACTAGCACCTGTGCTTACATTCAAAAGGAACAAATAGGATGACTCGACCTTCGTTGTGTATGTGTGTATGTGTATTCAATCATTTGAAAAGAGGATTTCTGATGTAAAGGGATCCGATTTCCTACTAATAAATTTATAGAGAAAGAAAGTTGCTGAGGATGGACCGGTGAATGTTTGTTACTGTTTCATGCAGGGGTTTCATGCAAAATGGCTGAATGGATATGTATAGGATTTGACGCACAGGTTGACAGTAGTTTAGGACTGCAAATGCTAAATGTAAATAATTCTCGTCTTCTCCTTTGAAACACCATGGCCGATTTTTGTAATTTTTCTTTAAATTAATTTGACAGGTCTAAGAATATATCGTAGGATACTTTTGATCACTATTGGTCGAGGTAGAACCGTGGGCTGCAGCTAGTTTAACATCCAAATATTATTATTATTATTTCAATTTGGGGACGCCGGACGGCCAGACGGATGATCCATCCGCAGCTTCTGCGGGCCATTTCATCCATTTCCCCGACCCTCCCCCGAGGGAGAGTTTGGTTCTCCAGCTCTCACGGCGCCCCTACAAACCTCTTTGTTTCCTTGCAGAAGCTCGCAATCCGTTCCACCTTCAGATCTCGTAGCTTCTCTGTGTCCAGTGTGTCCGTTCCCAGGAGATTCCATCTGATCAGGGAGTACATGGGGCACTCTGCCAGTAGGTGGAGGCTAGTCTCCTCGCTCTCCATGCACTCCGGGCAGATGGGGTCGGTCTTCACACCTATAACTGTTAAGTGTCTGTTAAGTCTGCTGTGTCCTGTTATTATCTCTATGACAAGCCTAATGTCCCCTCTTGAAAGTTTGGTGAGTTGGCTTGTCTTTTTCTTGTCGATGCCTTTTATGAAGATCTTTGACTGTCTCAATCCGGTCTTGGATCTCCATCTTCTGTTGGTTTCGGCTATGATACTGCAGCTGATTACTCCCTTGGTGATCTTGTGCGATATTGGCAGCCCGGGTTCGGGCCCCACCAAGTTTTCTTCTGCTCCTTCTCTGGCTAGTTCGTCCGCTTTCTCATTGCCTGTGATTCCCTTTTGTCCGGGTACCCATGCGATGGCCAAATCAGTTTTCTTAGCCAGTTTATCTAAGGATTCCTTGCATTCTTTCACAATTGCTGATGTTGTCTCTACTTTGCTTAGAGCCTTAAGCGCAGCCTGGCTGTCGCTGTAGATTGTCACTCTTCCTGTGTTATTCAGGTGGTTGACCATCTCGGCGCATCTTTTAATGGCGTATACCTCCGTTTGGAAGACGCTGGCGAATCTTCCTAGAGGTATAGCTCTATTTATCTCCGATCCATCTTCGCACTTTATGCGTACTCCGGATCCGGAGAGTCTCGTCGATTCTTTTCTGGAGCCGTCCGTGTAGCATACAGTGCCACCAATGTCTGCCTTCCAGTCGTCTCTTGAGCCTATGTGTATTCTGTATTTTTTGTCGAAGATTCTCTCCTTTCTTATCAAATCGTTGTTGCAGAGGATCATCGACATTTTCTCTTCGTAGTTCTTACTAATGCTGGCGTGGCCTTTATCCATAAAGGTTCCGATCCACTGGCCAGTGCTTCTAAGTTTGAACCATTTTTCAATTGCTTTCTTCTTTATTTCTAGGTCCAAGAGGTTAAGTCCCAATATGATTTCGAGCGCGGCTGTGGGTGTTGTCCTCATCGCACCTGTGGTCATTATGGTTGCTAGTCTTTGGACTTTCTCTAGTTCCAATTTGTTGTCCTTTATTGTGGCTTTGTGCCACCATACTAAAGCGCCATGTAAGATTCTGGGTAGGATTATTGTTTTATAAATCCATAGCACTATCGCTGGTTTTATTCCCCAGGTTCTCCCTATTGCACTTTTACACTGCATCATGGCCATTTTAGCCTTGGCGCATGTGTTACTTATATGGGTCTTGAAGGCAAGTTTGTTGTCCAGTGTTACACCCAGGTATCTAATCTCTTTCACTGTTTCCAGGATTTGGTTTTCTAGGTGCACTGGAGCAGTTCTGCCTATATTTCTTTTCTTGGTAAATAGGACTATTTTGGTTTTGTCAGGGTTGAGGTTAAGACCTTTGCTCCTGCACCATTCCAGTGTCTCTTTCAGGCCTCTGTTCATGATATTGCACATGACGCTGAGGACTTTGCCTGTGATCAGGAGGACCCCGTCATCCAAGTACACCTGGGTGTAAATATGCATCCTGTTTATTTTATTCACTAATTCGTCTATTAGTAGACACCACAGTAGGGGCGAGAGACATCCTCCCTGAGGGAATCCTCTTCTTGCTACCACCGTGTGAGTCGTTCCTGCTATTTCTGCTTTTATCAGTCGGTGTTTAAGCATGTTTTTCACCCATACTGAAAGGTCTGGATCTATTCCTTCACGATCCAGGGCGTCTTCTATTGAGTCCGGGGTGGCTCTGTCAAAAGTTCCCTCTACATCGAAGAAGCATCCCAGTGCGTATCCTCTGTCATCTATGGACCTCTGAACTCTTGTTACAAGATTGTGGAGGGCCGTTTTAGTGGATGTTCCCTCCATGTAGGCATGTTGGTTTTTGTGGAGGGGGATTCCATTTTTATCTATCTGTTCTCTTAATATTCTATCAATTATTTTCTCTAGTGTCTTAAGGAGGAAGGATGAGAGGCTTATGCATCTGAATGCCTTGGCCTCCTGGTATGTTGTTTTTCCCGGTTTCGGGATAAAGACTGACCTGACCTCCCTCCATTTGCTTGGGATATAGCCGGCCCTTATGCTACTGTTGTAGAGAGTCAGAATATCATTACCCATATACTTGCTTGCTACTTGTAGCATTTTCGGGAAGATTTCGTCCGGACCAGCCGCCTTGTATGGCTGGAACGAGTGTATACTCCACCGTAAATGATCCTCTGTGATGATTGCCTTTGAATCCGGGCACTCGATGGGTGTTCGGTCCATTGGCGTGTCGTTCTCTTTGTATTCTTCGCATTCGGGGAAGTGTGTTTCCAACATTACCTTAAGGATATCCTTTGGGTTTGTTAGTAGCTCTTCTCCTCTCTTTATACTGCGCAGTTTGCATGTATTCACTTTGGAGAATGTTTTCACTAGTCGCGCTGCTTCGGGTTGTTTTTCAACCACTACGCAGAACGCCTTCCAGCTTGTTCTGTTCTCCCTTCTACATTCATTCTTGTACATATTTCTTTCTCTGTGCTCTGTACGCACGCCAGCTCTCATCATCGTTTTTGTGTAAAGCGTTTCTGTGTGCCTTTCGTGTTTTTTCCTTTGTTTTCCCAGTGCTTTCGTCCACCAGGGTTGTCCTTTGCCTGGTTTTATCTCCTTGAGAGGGCATGCCTTATGATATGCTTCTCTGAGAGCTTTATCCAGTCTGTTGGCTTCTTTTTCTATTTCTATCGTGTCTTTTAGTGAGGTTTCGTCGCCTGGGCTCCATTGCTTTATGTTTTGCTCATATTTTGCCCAGTTTGTTTTCCTCGCGTTTCTTATTAGTATCTTTTCTGTTCTTGCTTCGATAGCGAAAGTGACGCGTCGGTGGTTTGACATCGAATCGCTTTCGTCTATCTTCCAATCTTTGATGTACCGGCTTATCTCGTTCGTTGCGAAGGTGATATACAGTACTTCCCTTCTTGCTTTGGTGACAAACGTAGGTGTGTTGCCTACGTTTAGTATCTCCATTCCTGTGCTGCTAATGAAATCTAAGAGTAAGTCACCTTTTTTATTACAGTCTGTGCTGCCCCATACCAAGTGATGGGCGTTGGCGTCACAGCCTAAAATAATTGGAATATTCTTACCTTGATATTTTCTTATTGTGTCCTCCATTTCCTGGGATGGTGGCTCGAAGTCTCTCTCGCTGGGCAGATACGCGGAGACTATGAGTGCCCTTACTTTGTTGCCAGATTCTGCATGTAGTGTCACCGCAATACTGGCTAAATCTCTGTAACAATCTGCTTTTATTAGTTCTAGTGTCCTTGCTCTGCTGCTGGCGTATATGCATGCCCTTGGTGTCGACTCACCATCTTCGTGATAGATGATGTCTCCTCCTAGGGAGCTCAACCCTGTCACCCGTCCGTTATAGACGTGTGGTTCTTGCAGCAGAGCAATGTCGATTTTCTTCTCCACCACGTATCTACATAGCTCGTTCATAGCATCGTGGCAGTGATGGAGATTTACTTGGACTATTTTTATTTTGTTTGTGTGTTTATGTGGTGTGTTGCTGTTTGTGTATGTGTGTGTGTGTGTGTGTGTGTGTGTGTGTGTGTGTGTGTGTGTGTGTGTGTGTGTGTGTGTGTGTGTGTTAGTGTTTGTGTTCCCTCCCTATTATTTTTTCGCTTCCGGCACCCCTTTCCAGCGCGGTTGCAGCGATGCAACGCTTGGTGGGGGTGTTAGGTCCGTCCGCGTTATAGGGGGGGGGGGGGGGGTGTTGTGGTGTTGTGGGTTGTTGGCCTGTTGGCGGGGACTGCGACATACAGTGGGTACCCCCTGCGGTGTACCCGCCTGCGCTCCGGCTCCCCCGCCTTCAGGCCTTGACCCTTTTGTGTTTTGCGCCTGTTGTGTGCTGTTGGGAGTTGTGCTCGACCGGCTTGGCCCGCTTTCTACGGCGGGATGGTCGGTCGGCACCGCTCCCGGCGATTTTGCGATTTTGTGGTGTGGTGCTGTGGGCAAATGTCCTGGCATATGCATCTCTTGGCCTCCGACTCGGCAGATGTTTTGCCTTGTAGCCTGGCGTAGATTCTGGTTGCTTGGTAGTGCAACCAGATAACCTCTTGGGTTGCGTCTTCCTGAGGGACTCCCATCACAAGTCGTACCCCCAAGGGGAGTACTTCCCTGCGTATGAGTGTCCCCTCACGAAACCGCACCCCTTCCCTGTAGCAATTCTGGAATCTCAGGTATTTCAGCTCGTCCGTTTCTTCGGGGCTGCCTGGGATCCAGATCGTCGCACGATACTTCGCCAGTCTTCTGGGTCGTAGGGCCACTCCGTTGAGAACTCCGAAGTCACAGCCAAGCAGCCAGTTCATCGCCTCCTCGGTTGTTGGTGTCACAAGGAAGTATCCTTCCGACACCAACCCCGAGGCATCAAATGCCAGGCTTCGGCCTTGATCGTCGGAGTCATCGTCCGGGGCCTCGTCTATGGCCTTACCTATGTGGGCTATGAGCCTCTTCCTGATCTCGGCTGCGGCAGCCTCGTCCACCGCAACCCCGTCCTCCCGCTGGATTATAACCGAGAATTCGCTTTGACCCGGTTTGGGTCTCTGCGTCTCCTCGTTCCTCGCGGTCCTGGGCCTTTTCGGTGGACGCTGCTGCGTCCGCTCATCAGGGTCAGTGCTCTGTCTCTTGATTTTTGGGGCCCTGAAGCCGGTTCCTCCTTGGGGCGTAGTCGTTGCCACTGCGGCTGACGATCCCTGAGGTTGGGTCCGGCTCGGTTCCCCTTGCCTTTTCCTACGGGCCTTTAACCTCTTCCATTTGGATTTGGTCATTGGCCCTTCGGTTATGGTGCTAAGGGTTGGGTTCTGAGCATTGGCCTCTGCAATGCTTAGTTGCGTTAAGTCGTCCCCGAGAGTCTCTGAAAGAGACCTACCGGGACGAACCCGTCCGCTGGTGTTGGTACTGTGGGTTGAGGTTGAAGTTGATGGCGCTAAGGTGTCCCCCCCAGAATACGTGGGACAGCCTGAACCCGAGGGTTCAGGGGGGGATTCTCCGGTTTTCCCGGTACCCCCCTGGGGTATTTCATTTATTCTCTTGTCCGTTGCGCTCATATTAAGAGTCCGGGGCTGCCGGAAGAGTTGGGTAGGATAGGGAGTTGGGTTAGGACGGTGGGTAGGGAAAGGGTGTTTGGAAGTTGGGTGGAAGAGGAGAGGAACCCTGAGTAGGGCTTGGAGGGATTCCCTTGAGAACCCTCCACGCGGGCCTAGCAGGCCCGCCATCCTACGACCCCCCCGTGCAATGGGGTCATCATTGTTGCTCGTTTAGCTCCACCCGGGGAGGACGTGTAGGGTAAGCCTAAAAAGGTGGTAATCCTACGGACGCGCGCAACTCCCCCCCAACATCCAAATATACTTTCAGTTCTGTTTCTACACGATACTAGAAATATAAGAATTTATTAGTCACATCTAGCTATTATCTATTCTGTGCATCTAATCACAATAAAGTCAGTTAAAATCGATACAATCGGCCGTGTTAATTTTCAATGTTGGCGCACCTTCTGGGTAAAATTTAATTCCGGTTTACAACTATCCAATGTAAGTAAATACTCACTTAAATACATAAATAAAATCATAGTTTTCGAATAGTAATAAAGTAATAAGACAAAATCATGTTAATATTTTAATATTTACTTATTTAATGCCACTAAAATGCAGTTCCTAAATAATTAACCTATAATCGATATCGGTCCACCATAATGTCACTTAACACGCTAGTTCTATAGTTATTTCTAAAGAACCCGGACTATATGAAAATTATTATAATTTATAAGATTTTTCACCTATTTATTCCTGGGCGAACCTGGCATCCAGTTCATTAGTTTTTTTTTATACTGTTGTAATGTTTATATTGATGACCCTTGGTGGAACTTGTTGTTACACATATTGAGAACACTTCATTAGTTATTTATACAAAAAGGCAAGATGCATTTGAGGGTTAAATTTCACTATAGTCATGTGTAAAAGAGCGGACGCCTTAAAAACCGAAGCCAGCCGAACTTTTCACTCTTTTTCTCGAAGTGCCGTTCTTACAGCTTTTACCGGTGACAACCTTTATTTTAGGCGCCCATGAAAGCGCCCATGATTTTGACGTGCGGGGAGAGGAAATGAAATCGGTGGGTGGGGGTGAGCTTCCATTCTGTACGCTAGTACTATTATCTATTCTGTGCTGATATCCACCAAACTTGGCACACGTGTTTTTTTTAATTTAAAAATCAACTTTTGTCGAGAGCTTTTTTTGATCGGTGGTAAAATTGGGGGGAAAAGAGGGAAATTTGCTGTCGCGTTATTTATGAATGAATCTTGATAATGTTTGGCTGAAACACCTAAGACATGATTACTTACAAGTTTTTGTGAAAATAAATCAAGCCTCATAAAAGTAAACTGCGTTTTAAAAAAAAAACTGATGACAAAACAGGGGGAAGTTTACTGTAGCGTTTTTTTAAGAACGTATCGTCATTATTTTTCGAAAAACATCCAGGTTGTTCAAAATAAGAAGATACGTATCGTTTCCTTTTTATTTATTTTTTACCTTTTTTAAGGATACCAGATTTGAATAAGGGAAGCAGAAAAATGTGGAAATGGTGCTTGCAAGGTCTACTATTTGGAGAACTACTAGTATTAATAGGAGTCACGTTTGTGTATCCACGTAGCAGGCACCGCTACAGAGTTTATTTCAGGAAGGGCCAAATTTCTTTTTGGTGGAGGCCGGAGAGGGAATTGTATTATTGCTTTTTTAGTAGTATTGAAACTGGAAGCTATTAAGGTTTTTAATTGGTAGAAGAAAACTGAATTGCCATGTTCACCCGAATCCGCACGGTGCCTACTCCGGTGGTGCCAAACTGGCTTATTATTGAAATGAAATCAAAATATATATATATATATTTCAAGCTACTGTTAATAACTTCATATGCCTACATAAATTAATACTTTAAATTTAAGTCGATATTTCGAAAGGCTAGGTCAGAGACCTACTACGTTCATTATATTACTTAGATAACAAACAAGCACACTTCGTTAAGTGATTTCCATTATCAGAGGCTTTACGCGTGTCAACTCTTTTTCCATTAAGGTACTTATCGGTATAACCTTATTATCTCAAGGGTTGACTGGGCTAAGTCGGTTTAGGTGGGACCCTGGCAATAGATATTCTCCTTGTGTGGCTGAAACATCAAGGACATGATTTCTGACAGTTTATTGTGAAAAAAAAGGAGACTCGTAAAGGTGAACTTCGTTATAAAAAAACAGATGAAATATAAGAGGAGAAGCTTGCTGTAGCGTTTTTTAAAACGGATTGCCATTATTTTTTGGTGAAACATCCAAAGCTGTGTATTTTTATATCACATAAGTGTACCAGAAAATGTGGCAAAGTAGGGTGCTCGCGAGGTTTATTGTTCACAGAACTACTAGTTCTCTATGATTGTATTTAAACATTTTATTAGCCTTATCCGTGTGGTGACGGAGAAAGAATACAAATGTTGCCACCCCATCATCCGAGGGTGTCGTAAGAGGCGACAAATCGGAAGAATACACAGACGAGATCGCTGTGAGAGAAGGAAAACTTGAAATAAAACCCTTTGCCAACCCATCTGGCCAGCGTGGCAAGAGTAGGCTAAAACCCCTCAAATGGAAAGACGCCACAACAAAAGGCCCCCAGTTCCCGGTGGTCCCGCTATTCCCAGCCATGGTAGCGGTTCGGGTAACGGCGGGGCGGGGGGTGCTAAGAATCTCCGGGCTACGGGAGGCTACCGTAAAAAACTACTACTGGCAGCTTACAACTGTAGTACACTAAGGCTGGACCATCACTTCGCAGAACTCGAGGTAGAACTAGGTCGCATAAACTGGCACATATTGGGGTTGTCCGAGATCCGAAGACAGGGGGAGGACACAATAACCCTTGAGTCAGGCGACCTGTTCTACTTCAGAGAAGGTGATCTGCTCTCCCAGGGAGGTGTCGGTTTTCTGGTAAAAAAGGACCTCATTGCCAGCGTTTTTGAAGTCGGCAGTGTGTCGAACCGGGTAGCGTACCTGATCCTAAAAATCACGAACAGTCGTTCGCTGAAGGTGATACAGGTATATGCGCCCACCTCGCGCTACGCCGACGAAACTGCCGAGGCTGTTTATGAAGATATTGCCCAGGCAATAAATCACACCGCCAAGGCCACTTACAACGTTGTTATGGGGGACTTCAATGCCAAAGTGGGAGTACAGGAACGTGGCAAAACGAGAATCGGACCTTATGGGGTGGGGCGCAGAAATCACAGAGGGCAAATGCTAGTCAACTTCCTCGAATCACAGGGGCTCTTCTTAATGAATAGCTTCTTTAAGAAGAAACCCCACAGAAAGTGGACTTGGCAACGCCGGGACTCTGTGATAAGGAACGAGATAGACTTTTTCATAACGGACAGTAGGCACATATTTAGAGACGTCTCTGTGATCAACAGGTTTAATACCGGAAGCGATCACAGACTTATCCGAGGCTCTCTAAATATCAACATTAGAGCTGAAAGACTCCGAATGATACGGTCTACTCTCCGACCTACGCCGCTCCAAGTAGCTCTAGGGTCCGAAAAGTTCCACCTTAAACTTCAAAATCGCTTCGCAAGTCTGGAAACCACCAGCGGCATTGACGAGAGAACCGACACAGTGGTCAAAACATTACAAGAAGTGTCTCGAAAGTTGTTTCCCGGAAAACGCAAACAGCAAGAGTCCAAAATCTCTCCTGAGACTCTCGAACTAATGAGAAAGAGGCGTGAACAACCATCCACACAGTCGTCTTCGTCAGATGAAAGGGCCTTAAACAAACGAATTAAAAAGCTGATACGACGCGACCTCCGACGCTTTAACACTCGCACCGTCCAGGAGGCGATTGAGCAAAATAGGGGGTCGAAAGTGTTCGCTCAGCAGTTTGGGAGGCCCCATCTGACGAAATTTAAAACTGTGGATGGCAAAATTATTGCCTCAAAGTTCGGGATGCTTGAAGAGATCGAGAAATACTATGGACAGCTGTATGCATCACGGATGAGTAAACCGACGGGACACAGTGATGAAGAAGACCACACAGCCCCACTCACGCGCCATTACACCGAGGAGATACCCGATGTCGAGCAGTGCGAGATAGAGACGGCTCTCAGGCTACTGAAGAACAACAGGTGTCCTGGTGATGACGGAATTACTACTGAGCTCCTGAAAGCAGGCGGGATTCCAATCCTCAAGTCTTTTTAGTTCCGCCATCCAACAGGGTCTAACACCTAGGGCGTGGAGCGAGAGTGCGGTGATACTGTTCTTCAAAAAAGGCGACAAGACCTTGCTGAAGAACTACAGGCCCATCTCGCTCCTGAGCCACGTCTACAAGTTGTTCTCGAGAGTCGTCACAAATCGCCTCGCGGGTAAACTTGACGAGTTCCAGCCACCGGAGCAAGCCGGGTTTCGAAAAGGCTATAGCACCGTGGACCACATCCATACTGTTCGGCAGATTGTAGAAAAAAGTCAAGAATACAATCAGCCGCTGTGTGTGGCATTTGTGGACTACGAAAAAGCCTTCGACTCCATCGAAACCTGGGCAGTTCTGGATGCCCTGCAGCGGTGTTGTGTTGATTGGCGATACATTGAGGTGCTGAGATGCCTATATGACACTGCCACAATGTCCGTCCAGCTCCAAGACCAGAAGACGAAACCGATAAGCCTCCAGCGTGGAGTTAGGCAGGGGGATGTTATATCCCCCAAACTATTCACCAATGCATTGGAGGACGTCTTCAAGACTCTGGATTGGACTGGGCGGGGTATCAACATTAACGGAGAGTACATCTCACACCTTCGGTTCGCCGATGACATCGTCGTTGTTGCGGAGTCGCTGGAAAAACTGAGCGAGATGCTGCACAGCCTAGATAGAGCTTCTCGACGCGTCGGCCTCGGTGTAAACTTGGATAAAACCAAGATCATGTTCAACGAACATGTTGCACCGAGACCGATTGCCATCGAAGGAGTGACGCTGGAAGTTATCCAAAAATATGTATACCTGGGCCAGGTTATCCAGCTCGGTAAAAACAACTTCGAGAAAGAACTAGCCAGAAGGATTCAGCTGGGCTGGGCAGCATTTCGCAAACTACGTCGAGTCTTCTCTTCCCCCCTACCGCAATGCCTGAAAACAAAGGTCTTTGACCAGTGCGTCCTACCTGTTATGACTTACGGTGCCGAAACGTGGACACTAACGGTAGGGCTAGTCCATAAACTAAAAGTTGCGCAGCGGGCTATGGAGCGAGCTATGCTTGGAGTTTCTCTGAAGGATAGAATTCGAAACGAGGTGATCCGACAAAGAACCAAAGTTACCGACATAGCTCGCAGAATAAGCAAGCTGAAGTGGCAATGGGCTGGCCACGTCTGTCGAAGGACCGATGGCCGTTGGAGCAGACGAGTCCTAGAGTGGAGAGCGCGAGAAGGCAAACGAAGGGTAGGACGCCCTCTAGCCAGATGGACCGATGACCTGAAAAAGGTGGCTGGGACGGACTGGATGCGGAAGGCGGAGGATCGTACGAAATGGCGCACATTGGGGGAGGCCTATGTCCAGCAGTGGACTGCAGTGGGCTAATTGATTGATTAGCTTCAAATTCGAACTAACTTCTTAATATCGTATCAATTTGAAACTTTTATGTACATACGTGGCATTCAGATGATGTCGGGATGGTTGTCAGGATGTTTATGGTGATACTCTTCGACTGCCATTTTAAGCCCCTTGAGTTTCTGAAAAAGCTCTAATATTTGAATTGCCTAACATTTCTGCTAACTCATCTAGCTAAGCTAATTGCTTGTGTTAGGAGTGGGTTCACATCAGTAGGATAAAGGCTAGGATTTGAATCCAAGACCTCTCAGCTGTAAGGCCGACTCCTTAACAACTAAGCTACCGGCACCAATTTAGCACAAGCATAAGCAAGTGCATTTTTCAGTTTATTAAACAAATTATGTCACTGGCTATTTCCCTTAAAAGTTCATTTTAGGCAAGCCAGTAGGATTGGGAGATTTCTTGCGCTCTAGGGAGATAAACACATTAGCTAATGAAGCCTAGCTGGTTAAAGATCCTCCCCACCTCTCTGAGAAATCAGTGTTAATTTTTCGCTACGCACATTCAACTTATGCCCTGTACAAATTAGTTCCTTTCATAAACCTTGTTTCCATCTCCTGAGTTATTTAAAAAATATATTATGTGAGAAAATAAGTGGATTTTGTGTGTTGGTTCCTGGTCGAGTAAAACCAGGCCACCCCATCTTTCCTGTGGGTGACGTTGAAGGCGGCCTCCTTGGTCCATCTGACAGTAAATATACAGCCCATGACTAAGTGCCCACTTAATGGCAATAGGCACACCCCCTATTACGTGGGACTGAAAATCATAATTGTTGTTGTTGATACACCTCTGGGTACCCCTTCAGGGAATACAGGCATGAGTATATGTATGTGTCGCCGCCAACTAGCTTAATCAGCCGTTCAATTAACTGCCTAGGCAGTTAACTAAACGCCGCCATTAAACTAACGGCCTGAATGGTGTTCAGCCATTTAATTAAAGGGCTAGGCAAATAGCTTGGATCGATGACGTTTAACTACTTGCCTAACCATTTAATTAAGCAGTTAGAAAAATGGCTTATTTATAACATATAATAATAATATAACATATAATAATTCTCCGCTCCGCTCCCGCATTAGCCTTCTAACCTAACCTAACCAAGTCGAATTGTGCAGCTATCACAATAAACCTATCACTATTTTTTTGTAAATACACCTCTGTTTATCCCCTCGGGGATTTACAGGTGTAAGTATATGTATGTATGTATGTTTTTTTCTTTCTTATTTCGTGGTAGTGCCCCATCTTATGATTGGTCTAAGCATTAGCCAGCCAGGGTGTTAAATGATGTAATAAACGAGACGGCTGAATATCATTCAGGCCGTTAATTGAATGGCGGCGTTTAATTAACTGCCTAGGCATTTAATCGGACGGCTGATTAAGCTAGTTGGCGGTGACATATGTAAATAGTAAACATTACTAAATAAACATTACATCAATCATCTAACGGTCTACGAATTAAATTATATTGTGATTGCAACAATATCAACACACCACCACCACACTACAGGGTGTAATAATGTGTTTGTAAGTGACGTCACACCATCGTAAACTGATATCAGTACGTGAGGTCACATTGTATTCACAACGAGTGTTTTGATATACATTTAGGATTGCCAACAATTGTACAGAATTAATGATAAACAAGTTTTATCGATTTTTTTCACGTCATTTATAAGCAAAGACGGCAGTCAGTTTATCATCTGAATGGTGAATTAAAACGAATCATAACAACGTAATGGGTATAATTTTCCTTTGATGTAAACCATAAAATCGTATTGAATATTGTTATTATGGTACTTGCATAGCTGTTACCTTGAGATACTTGAGATACTTGTTATACTTGAGAACAGTAGAGATTATTTGCGTCAACATAACTAGTTAAAAATATATTGTATAAAAATGAGTCTAAAAAATCCTTAAACGTATTAATAAATATGTTGATAATATTGAAGGGATATTTAAATAAATAAATCGTATAAATCTGGAGTCTTTAAGTGTAAAAACTTGGTATTAAGTTCAAATAAATACCGCTATTTCAACAGTGCCAGTAACTTCAATGATAATTTGATGTCAAGACGGTAAGGTAAAGGCATATAACTTACCTCAAACCCGTTTTATGAGTTTATGACCATTATGTAGTGGGTAGCAACCCTATCCACATGTATCCCTTAATCGTGTAACTCACGAATTTCTCTCCATCGATCACTGCCAAAAAATTAATGGACGAGCCCAAACACACTCCCAGATTGATACTGCTCCGACCAGTGACGTCATGCTCCACGCTTCTGTGTCATTTGTATTCGGAGCTAAGCGAATAAACAACAACCTGTAGATGTTAGTTTTCAAAAGTATGATTTTATTTATGACTTGCACCTGCGTCCCAATACTCGTGTGAAAATTTAACTACCGAAACTCAACTAGAACTTTGAAGACCGTTATTAAAAGTGTTCATTATGTGTTTTCTTTTGTCATGCGTTAATCACCGTGGATACCAGGTCCCCCAGGGCCCCACACCCCAATGTATACGTACAACCTATTATATTTTCAACCTATTAAATGTAATAATTGTACTATATGTATTATCATTTTACTTAATAAGAATATTCGATAAGATCCTCATCCCCGCGAGGGATATGTCGCAAGACAACCTCACCTTCGGCCTAGCACCACGACCCACAGACGGCGTGCGGTTTAGTCGGTTCGAGTCCGACATAACCTACCCCTCCGGCTCCGGAGGGGCGGGTATCCGTGGGGATTTCCCGCACGTAAAAAAAAAAAAAAAAAAAAAAGATCCTCATCCCAAATCATCCCAATATTCAATAAGAAGTAACTGTTATGTAACTGCCTATACCTGAATTCCATGAATTGGTTCAAGAAATAGCTCAAGCTCTTCCAATATAAACCCAAAACGGTAGAATCAAAGTTGTTCAGAAACATTAAGTCAATTGTTTACTGCACTTACTATTTTTATGAATATGCTAGAGATATTGAGTGACCCTGTCAAAACTAGGTACATTGGTCGACGCAACAACCCAATTGATATTTTAGTATTATAGTAGGAGCTCTTTTCATACCACTGAGGTGGCAGACGAGCGCACGGTCCACCTGGTGGAAAGTGGTTACTGTGGTTTATGGACGTGTGCAACACCAGAGGAATCACACTTGCGCTGCCGACCCTGTTAGAACAGAGATTTCTGTGCCGTCAGTGTAGAAGATACATTAGAACAAGCGTTAGGTCTTCACACTGACAACACAAGAACTTTCAAGTGAGCTCTGGCTACCCTACTCACCGCCGGGTACACAAATCTAGGTTATTATGAGCGCGGTATTCTGTAGTAGTACATAATCCATACTAATATTATAAATGCGAAAGTAACTCTGTCTGTCTGTCTGTCTGTCTGTCTGTCTGTCTGTCTGTCTGTATGTTACGCTTTCACGCCTAAACCACTGAACCGATCTTGATGAAATTTGGTACAGGGGTATATTAGAGCTTGAGAACGGACATAGGCTACCTTTTATCACGAGAAAGGGGGTTTAAGGGGGGGAAATAGGGGATGAAAGTTTTTATGAAAGTTTGTCATTTCTGAAGATATCTTAATGAAATTTGACACAAAGGTAGAGCTTGGGAACGGACATAGGCTACCTTTTATCGCGAAAAGGGGGGTAGAAGGGGGGGGGACTAGGGCCTTGGGATGAAAGTTTGTCATTTTTGAAGATTTCTTGATGAAATTTGGTACAGAGATAGTTTAGAGCTTGGAAACGGATATAGGCTATCTTTTATCGCGAAAAGGGGGGTAGAAGGGGGGCGGACTAGGACCTTGGTTTGAAAGTTTGTCATTTTTGAAGATTTCTTGACGAAATTTGGTACAGAGATAGTTTAGAGCTTGGGAACGGACATAAGCTACCTTTTATCGCGAAAAGGAGGGAAGAAGGGGGGGGGGGGGGGGCAGGGCCTTGGGATAAAAGTTTATCGTTTTAGAAGATTTCCTGATGAAATTTGGTACAGAGATAGTTTAGAGCTTGGGAACGGACATAGGCTACCTTTTATCGCGAAAAGGGGGGTAGAAGGGGGGACTAGGGCCTTGGGATGAAAGTTTGTCATTTTTGAAGATTTCCTGTTGAAATTTGGTACAGAGATAGTTCAGAGCTTGGGAACGGACATAGGCTACCTTTTATCGCGAAAAGGGGGTAAAAGGGGGACTAGGGCCTTGGGATGAAAGTTTGTCATTTTTGAAGATTTCCTGATGAAATTTGGTACAGAGATAGTTTAGAACTTGGAAACGGACATATGCTACCTTTTATCGCAAAAAGGGGTAGAAGGGGGGAGGGCATATGGCTATGGGATGAAAGTTTGTCTTTTTTGAAGATATCCTGATGAAATTTGGTACAGATATAGATTAAAGCTTGGGAACGAACATAGGCTACCTTTTGTCACGAATAACGAGGATAAAGGGGGGGGAGTTATAGGGGTTGAAAGTTTGCCAGTTTTGAAGACATCCGGATGATATATTTGGTACAGAGATGGATTGAAGCTTGGAAACGAACATAGGCTATCTATTGACGCGAAAATGGAGGCATGGGGGGGGGGGGGGTATATCCTGATGAAATTTGGTACAGGGATTAATTAGAGCTTGGGAACGGACATATGGTATCTTTTATCGCGAATAATGTGGTAAAAGGGTGGGAGAGGGATAAGGACTGGATAGTTAGTATGAAATGGTGAAATTTGGTACTGAGATGGATTAGAGCTCGAAAATGGACATAGGTTACCTTTTATTGCGAAAAAGGGAGTTGAAGGGGTGGAATAGGGCAAGGGTATGTAAGTTTGACAATTTTGAAGATATCTTGATGAAATTGGTATAGAGATGGATTAGAGGTTGGAAATGGACATAGGCTACCCCTTATCGCGAAAAAAGGGATAGAAGGGGGAGGGGAGAAGGGGAATAGGGCTATGGGATTAAAGTTTCTAATTTTTCATTGGCACAAAAAAGGGGGTGAATATGGCATAAATATTAAGAATTTCTTTTAAGATGTCCTCATGACATTTGGTACAAAGGTGAATAAGAGCTTCGGAACGGACATAGTCGAGTAACGAACCAAATATAGAAGCGAGTGGAGAGGCGAGTAGAGATTTTTATAGGGACGAGTGGATAGGCGTGTCAAGATCGAAAGTCGAGTAGAGTCGACTACAGGGGCGAGTAGATATGCGACTATAGAGAGCCAAAAAGAATGCAGTAAAAGGTTGAGTAGAGAGGCGAATAGGGAGGCGAATGGAAAGATGAATGTAGTGGCGAGTAGAGATCGAATAGAGAGTTGAGTAGAGGTGCGAGTAGATGGGCGAGTGGGGAGAGTCAAGTAGAGAGGCGAAAATAGAATCGAATGGATGGGCAAGTAGAGAGGCCAATGGAAAGGCGAGTTTAGAGAAGAGTACAAAGTCGAGTAGAGAGGGGAACAGAGAAGTCAATAGAGAGTCGAGTATAAATTCAAGTATAGAGGCGAGTAGAAAGTCGAGTAGAGAGTCGAATATAGAGGCGAGTAGAAAGTCGAGAACAGAGGTGAGTACATAGTCGAGGACAAAGTTGAGTAGAGAGGCGAATTTAATGCTCAATAGCGTCGGATCAACACTAAGCGATAACCGACATCCACGCGGGCGGAGCCGCGGGCAACAGCTAGTTGTTTCATATTTATAGGTTCTGTATTTCAAAAGTCTATTTATTCGAGCCCCAAGGGATACTTCTAGGGATATCATTGCTTTAGTATTACTTTAGGTAATAATGAACAAGGAAATGTCATAACTAATTATGATTTATTATACTTAAAGAAATAATTAGGTTCATTTGCTGTAATACTCGTATCAACAGTTAGAGAGTTCTGTAGAGACTAGAGAGTTATTTATTATCTCAAGATAACTTACTGGTAATAGTATAAAGTATAATAATATGCCACAGGTTCAGATAGTATCGACGTACTCAGTGATGATCCAGCTTTCCGCGGCTATGCTGATAATGGCAGTGTTCACGACTGCCCGTGAATAAATCATTTCAATTGCAACACAATTTGCATTTCGTTGCCTATCAAACGACAGGGTTGAATTATGTAGTGGCGATTCTTCCAATAAAAAATTGTTCAAAATTCGATCGTCTCAATCTAGTTACAATCTTCAACAAGTCCAGATGTTAATGATCTTTTATGAAAATTATGTTAGCAGAATTCTGATTTTTACATTTCGGAGACTGAGATTGGATTGAGGCAGAATTTTTGAACAATTTTTTTGAAGAGAATTGACTTTCATTCTGCAGTCAATCAGCTGAAGGTATAGAATGTAATGGTCCAAAAATCCATACTAATATTATAAATGCGAAAGTAACTCTGTCTGTCTGTCTGTCTGTCTGTCTGTATGTTACGCTTTCACGCCTAAACCACTGAACCGATCTTGATGAAATTTGGTACAGGGGTATATTAGAGCTTGAGAACGGACATAGGCTACCTTTTATCACGAGAAAGGGGGTTTAAGGGGGGGAAATAGGGGATGAAAGTTTTTATGAAAGTTTGTCATTTCTGAAGATATCTTAATGAAATTTGATACAAAGGTAGAGCTTGGGAACGGACATAGGCTACCTTTTATCGCGAAAAGGGGGGTAGAAGGGGGGGGGGACTAGGGCCTTGGGATGAAAGTTTGTCATTTTTGAAGATTTCTTGATGAAATTTGGTACAGAGATAGTTTAGAGCTTGGAAACGGATATAGGCTATCTTTTATCGCGAAAAGGGGGGTAGAAGGGGGGCGGACTAGGACCTTGGTTTGAAAGTTTGTCATTTTTGAAGATTTCTTGACGAAATTTGGTACAGAGATAGTTTAGAGCTTGGGAACGGACATAAGCTACCTTTTATCGCGAAAAGGAGGGAAGAAGGGGGGGGGGGGCAGGGCCTTGGGATAAAAGTTTATCGTTTTAGAAGATTTCCTGATGAAATTTGGTACAGAGATAGTTTAGAGCTTGGGAACGGACATAGGCTACCTTTTATCGCGAAAAGGGGGGTAGAAGGGGGGACTAGGGCCTTGGGATGAAAGTTTGTCATTTTTGAAGATTTCCTGTTGAAATTTGGTACAGAGATAGTTCAGAGCTTGGGAACGGACATAGGCTACCTTTTATCGCGAAAAGGGGGTAAAAGGGGGACTAGGGCCTTGGGATGAAAGTTTGTCATTTTTGAAGATTTCCTGATGAAATTTGGTACAGAGATAGTTTAGAACTTGGAAACGGACATATGCTACCTTTTATCGCAAAAAGGGGTAGAAGGGGGGAGGGCATATGGCTATGGGATGAAAGTTTGTCTTTTTTGAAGATATCCTGATGAAATTTGGTACAGATATAGATTAAAGCTTGGGAACGAACATAGGCTACCTTTTGTCACGAATAACGAGGATAAAGGGGGGGGAGTTATAGGGGTTGAAAGTTTGCCAGTTTTGAAGACATCCGGATGATATATTTGGTACAGAGATGGATTGAAGCTTGGAAACGAACATAGGCTATCTATTGACGCGAAAATGGAGGCATGGGGGGGGGGGGGTATATCCTGATGAAATTTGGTACAGGGATTAATTAGAGCTTGGGAACGGACATATGGTATCTTTTATCGCGAATAATGTGGTAAAAGGGTGGGAGAGGGATAAGGACTGGATAGTTAGTATGAAATGGTGAAATTTGGTACTGAGATGGATTAGAGCTCGAAAATGGACATAGGTTACCTTTTATTGCGAAAAAGGGAGTTGAAGGGGTGGAATAGGGCAAGGGTATGTAAGTTTGACAATTTTGAAGATATCTTGATGAAATTGGTATAGAGATGGATTAGAGGTTGGAAATGGACATAGGCTACCCCTTATCGCGAAAAAAGGGATAGAAGGGGGAGGGGAGAAGGGGAATAGGGCTATGGGATTAAAGTTTCTAATTTTTCATTGGCACAAAAAAGGGGGTGAATATGGCATAAATATTAAGAATTTCTTTTAAGATGTCCTCATGACATTTGGTACAAAGGTGAATAAGAGCTTCGGAACGGACATAGTCGAGTAACGAACCAAATATAGAAGCGAGTGGAGAGGCGAGTAGAGATTTTTATAGGGACGAGTGGATAGGCGTGTCAAGATCGAAAGTCGAGTAGAGTCGACTACAGGGGCGAGTAGATATGCGACTATAGAGAGCCAAAAAGAATGCAGTAAAAGGTTGAGTAGAGAGGCGAATAGGGAGGCGAATGGAAAGATGAATGTAGTGGCGAGTAGAGATCGAATAGAGAGTTGAGTAGAGGTGCGAGTAGATGGGCGAGTGGGGAGAGTCAAGTAGAGAGGCGAAAATAGAATCGAATGGATGGGCAAGTAGAGAGGCCAATGGAAAGGCGAGTTTAGAGAAGAGTACAAAGTCGAGTAGAGAGGGGAACAGAGAAGTCAATAGAGAGTCGAGTATAAATTCAAGTATAGAGGCGAGTAGAAAGTCGAGTAGAGAGTCGAATATAGAGGCGAGTAGAAAGTCGAGAACAGAGGTGAGTACATAGTCGAGGACAAAGTTGAGTAGAGAGGCGAATTTAATGCTCAATAGCGTCGGATCAACACTAAGCGATAACCGACATCCACGCGGGCGGAGCCGCGGGCAACAGCTAGTATTAAATAAATAGTTTGAATGGCTTAAGCCCACTAACATGAAGTAGATTATCGTGTATAGTCAGGCCTCTAATACCTATTAAATACCTAATAGGTACCTAAATAATATTAGACTATCTATAGCAAGTTGTGTAGTGATGGGAATACTAATTATTATATTTTCGACACGCTTGCTCATAAAGTTAGCTCTAATTTCACTGTAATTAGGCACATAATGACACCGTTATCAAACTGACTGTTCGAAGGTTATAATAAAATACAAGTGAATTATAGATCATCAATACACACGTGTATCATACGATGTTTTTTAACTCTTTTCTGCAGCATAACACGCTTTTATGCATCATCCCCCCCCCCCTCCCCGTGTACAGCGAAATCTAAGATAAACAAATTAAAAACAATAAAATATAAACAGTCGCAATAGTGCATGCGGGTATGAGTTAGTTTTTTACCAACTTCCAAAAAGGAGGAGGTTCTCAATTCGATCGCTATTTATTTATGTATGTACACTGATTACTTTGAGATTGATTATTCGATGTACGTGATTTTTTTTAGTTCGATGCGGAATGGTTGCTTTTTGGTCCTTTAACGTAGTATATTTATATAGTTTGTTCCAGTAGTTTACATTTTATAAACATTTTTGTATTATTTTCATTCAAACTTTTAACCGACATACTATTTATGTTGTCCCAAATTTCCATCATTTATGAACCGATTCCAAATATTCTTTTTGCATTGGGTTTAATATAACTCATAGTTTCATGGGTACTGGATCTTGTACTCCGGAGACACAGTCCTCAAAATCAAATAGGAAATGGAAAATGATTGGTTTTCAGTTAGTTTTAGAACGATCTTGCGACAAGGTAAGCTATATTATGATGGTTAAGGATGTGCTGGGATTACCTAGACTATGGAGGCAGACAACAGAACTCTTTAATTATATATGTAGCATGAATGTTTTGTGTATATTATTGAGAGGATTTTGAGACTTATAACAGATTAGTTAAAACTGTAAACAGTTATTTTAGTTTCAGTTCAGTGTAGTCAGTTCAGTACAGTTCGTGAAGTGTTTTTCGTGGAGGTTTTTTAAAGTCGCGAGCACGCACTCGTGACTTTGACGCTGCAAGGAGATCTATTTTTTCTCCTCAGAAAGGTCATTCACGCAAATTATTCATATATTAAGTATAGTATCTTTGACCGAGCGCGCGAAGCAACAACTTTTGCCAAGAGCTTTTTTGATAGGAGGAAAAATGGGGGAAAAAAGGAGGAAGTCTGACTGTCGCGTTATTAATTTACGCATCTTAATGATTTTTGGCTGAAACATCGTGAATATGTTTCCTCACAGGTTGTTGTGAAAAAAAGTCATAACACTAAAAAGTGAACTTCGTTATACAATAAAAAAAGTTTTTATTTTATTTTATTTTTATATAGGTCACGTCAATTTGAATTCACCTCGCCTGATGGTAAGCTGAAGGCTGAAGTCTCAGGAAAGAGGGTCACCATTACATACATGGACCATATTAACAATGTTGGCACTCAGCTTGAAGGCCTCATCAGATGCTTTTTCACGCCCCGCTTTAAAGACCTGGGACTGCAGGAAGAAGGAAATACGGGAGCTGGCAAGGTGTTCGAGGTCTTAATGGTGCGACAAAGAAAGGAGTCACCAAACAGTTTGGTTATTGAAGGAATATTCTGCACCGTATACGCGTGACATCTTAGCCCTGCTCGTGTTGTCCTGTGTACGAAAGGAAAGGGCGGGACCAATTAAAAGAGCTCATTAGAACATTCACCATGGTAGATACGGTAAAATACTGCCAAGGAGCAACATCTTAACGCATCTGCAGAGGCTCGAGCGTGCTCGTGACCTCGGGATTCCCAATCATGCGGACCGGGTGTGCGTTGTTTTATAGAAAATTGTTTAATATAATTTCATATTACAGAAAATGTTTCGCATAATTTCGCTTCATAGAATAATCAATATACAGAATACTTACTTTAAAGAATTTTAAATCATTGAATTTTGTATCATATAAAGTTAAACATTAGAATAATCATTTCATAGAATATCAAATCAAATATTCTTAATCATTATATTGTTTATTTAATAGAAAACTTATTACAAAGAATAACATATTATCATATATATGGTTTTTATAAACTAAACAATTGATGCGTCTACAAGGTCGACGGAGCCCCGCTGGGCGGGGCTCCTACTTCTGGGTGGTTTATAAAAAAATAACCACGAAGGCCTAAATAAATGTGATTTGGAACATTATAAAGGTGGTTTAATATTCTTTAAAAAATAATTGTGCTCCCATGCGGACCGCATGACGCTGCAATCTGTCGAGAGCATCTAATAAGTACTTTGCGGAGCCATCCCAGAGATGCGAGCAGTATCCCACGCAAGACCGAATTTGTGTCTTGTATAGAAGACACCGTTGCTTCGGCGTGAGAAATCGTGTCACTTTGTTCAGAACTCCGAGTTTACTCCGAGTTTACGCGATGTTCTGATGATACTCTCGATGTAGCTTTTGTTATTCAGCTTGCAGCGATCATCCATACCGAGGTTATTGAGCTTGTCCTGCAGTTGCAGTGGCGTGCTCTGAAGAGTGGGAAGGGGAAGGAAAGAAGATACCTTTGCTGTAAATGCACATGCTTGCGTCTTCTTGGCATTGAACTTGACAAGGTTTTCAGAGCCCCATTAGGAAATGTTGTTTAAGATCTGGTTAAGCTTAGTGGCAAGAAGCTGCATTTTATCTGCGATAGGATGATTGCTTTTATATAGGTCACGTCAATTTGAATTCACCTCGCCTGATGGGGATGGAGGTAAGCTGGGATCCGCAGGACATCCCTATAACTCCCGTGCAAGGTGCAGTCGTCTGCATAGCAATGAAGCAAAGAATATGCAGAAGTAAGAGAGTGGGTGACAGGATGAAGCCCTGCGGCACGCCAGCATTTACCCGCAAGAACTCCGAGGCTCGTCCATCACAAAGGACGCGAATACGGTGATCCTACAAGAAGCTAGTAACCCAGTTACACAGTCTAGGAGGCAGACCTTTTTTTCATTTATTTATTTTATTGGTCTGGTCATGCTTCGGAGAGCACGTTTAGCCTTCGGTCCCTGTTGCCATACGAACATCTGTGGCAGTCGTTACGGGTAGATAGAGCCCTCAAAAATCCAACAACTGGTCTAGCTGCAATACTTTCATATCGCCTTTGGGTTGTAGTTGTCAGATGGCAGTCGCTTCACAGGAAATATAAAAGTTCAGACAAATTCATAGTTAGACTGGTAAAGCGGACTCCAGACTCAAAGCTGAAAAGCTGAAAGCTTCAGATGCGACTGGGATTAACGCTATGAGGAAGATCCAGGGCTGTTTAAAATAAGAAGACACCTATAATTTTTTTAAGCACATCAGATTTGATTTAGTTCTCCAGAAAATAGGCAAATGGTGCTCGCGAGGTCTACGGTTCTCAGAACTACTAGTTTTTTTTTTACATGCGGGAAATCCCCACATATGGCAGTATATTCTACATGCAACGCCGGCCGTGAAAGCCTGAAGACTTATATTCTTCCTTCCACTTAGGCTTGACTCCACACATATGCTTTATCCATTCATCTCTTAAAATTCACTTTCTTCCTAGCCATATCATCATATGTCCATCCACCTTCCCCGAGGTCTTCTTCCCCCTGCCCCCCTGTGGACTTCCACTTCCACGCTTAATACCTGTAATATTCAGAACATATCCAACATTGCAAGCAAACAATATTGCAAGATTCATCTGTTTACTTACATCCGGAGAATGACGGCTTGCTTTATTAGCGCCATTTCAGCAAATTATTAAACAATGCCTATTTATTTATAAAAGGTCATTCACTCATGCATAAAAGTTTTCAATAACAATTGCTTTAGTTACAAATGCCAAAAGGTAACTCCAAAATAAAGTGTGTTATTAACGCTCGGCAGTAAATTGAGAACTAATTAGTACTGTGCTTGACACCTTTTGTAAACGCTTGAAAGGGAAGTAAAGGTTTATAATTCATTTAAATTGTTATTAATCTTTTGTACTGACGTAAATTTAATTCGCAGTTTTTACTCGTCTTCGACTTGTCGAACAAACAGTGCCTAAATTTAAAAAAAAAATTCAAATACACTTATATAGATACACTAGCTGTTGCCCGCGGCTCCGCCCGCGTGGATGTCGGTTATCGCTTAGTGTTGATCCGACGCTATTGAGCATTAAATTCGCCTCTCTACTCAACTTTGTCCTCGACTATGTACTCACCTCTGTTCTCGACTTTCTACTCGCCTCTATATTCGACTCTCTACTCGACTTTCTACTCGCCTCTATACTTGAATTTATACTCGACTCTCTATTGACTTCTCTGTTCCCCTCTCTACTCGACTTTGTACTCTTCTCTAAACTCGCCTTTCCATTGGCCTCTCTACTTGCCCATCCATTCGATTCTATTTTCGCCTCTCTACTTGACTCTCCCCACTCGCCCATCTACTCGCACCTCTACTCAACTCTCTATTCGATCTCTACTCGCCACTACATTCATCTTTCCATTCGCCTCCCTATTCGCCTCTCTACTCAACCTTTTACTGCATTCTTTTTGGCTCTCTATAGTCGCATATCTACTCGCCCCTGTAGTCGACTCTACTCGACTTTCGATCTTGACACGCCTATCCACTCGTCCCTATAAAAATCTCTACTCGCCTCTCCACTCGCTTCTATATTTGGTTCGTTACTCGACTATGTCCGTTCCGAAGCTCTTATTCACCTCTGTACCAAATGTCATGAGGACATCTTAAAAGAAATTCTTAATATTTATGCCATATTCACCCCCTTTTTTGTGCCAATGAAAAATTAGAAACTTTAATCCCATAGCCCTATTCCCCTTCTCCCCTCCCCCTTCTATCCCTTTTTTCGCGATAAGGGGTAGCCTATGTCCATTTCCAACCTCTAATCCATCTCTATACCAATTTCATCAAGATATCTTCAAAATTGTCAAACTTACATACCCTTGCCCTATTCCACCCCTTCAACTCCCTTTTTCGCAATAAAAGGTAACCTATGTCCATTTTCGAGCTCTAATCCATCTCAGTACCAAATTTCACCATTTCATACTAACTATCCAGTCCTTATCCCTCTCCCACCCTTTTACCACATTATTCGCGATAAAAGATACCATATGTCCGTTCCCAAGCTCTAATTAATCCCTGTACCAAATTTCATCAGGATATACCCCCCCCCCCCCATGCCTCCATTTTCGCGTCAATAGATAGCCTATGTTCGTTTCCAAGCTTCAATCCATCTCTGTACCAAATATATCATCCGGATGTCTTCAAAACTGGCAAACTTTCAACCCCTATAACTCCCCCCCCTTTATCCTCGTTATTCGTGACAAAAGGTAGCCTATGTTCGTTCCCAAGCTTTAATCTATATCTGTACCAAATTTCATCAGGATATCTTCAAAAAAGACAAACTTTCATCCCATAGCCATATGCCCTCCCCCCTTCTACCCCTTTTTGCGATAAAAGGTAGCATATGTCCGTTTCCAAGTTCTAAACTATCTCTGTACCAAATTTCATCAGGAAATCTTCAAAAATGACAAACTTTCATCCCAAGGCCCTAGTCCCCCTTTTACCCCCTTTTCGCGATAAAAGGTAGCCTATGTCCGTTCCCAAGCTCTGAACTATCTCTGTACCAAATTTCAACAGGAAATCTTCAAAAATGACAAACTTTCATCCCAAGGCCCTAGTCCCCCCTTCTACCCCCCTTTTCGCGATAAAAGGTAGCCTATGTCCGTTCCCAAGCTCTAAACTATCTCTGTACCAAATTTCATCAGGAAATCTTCTAAAACGATAAACTTTTATCCCAAGGCCCTGCCCCCCCCCCCCCCTTCTTCCCTCCTTTTCGCGATAAAAGGTAGCTTATGTCCGTTCCCAAGCTCTAAACTATCTCTGTACCAAATTTCGTCAAGAAATATTCAAAAATGACAAACTTTCAAACCAAGGTCCTAGTCCGCCCCTCTTCTACCCCCCTTTTCGCGATAAAAGATAGCCTATATCCGTTTCCAAGCTCTAAACTATCTCTGTACCAAATTTCATCAAGAAATCTTCAAAAATGACAAACTTTCATCCCAAGGCCCTAGTCCCCCCCCCTTCTACCCCCCTTTTCGCGATAAAAGGTAGCCTATGTCCGTTCCCAAGCTCTACCTTTGTATCAAATTTCATTAAGATATCTTCAGAAATGACAAACTTTCATAAAAACTTTCATCCCCTATTTCCCCCCCTTAAACCCCCTTTCTCGTGATAAAAGGTAGCCTATGTCCGTTCTCAAGCTCTAATATACCCCTGTACCAAATTTCATCAAGATCGGTTCAGTGGTTTAGGCGTGAAAGCGTAACATACAGACAGACAGACAGACAGACAGACAGACAGACAGACAGACAGACAGACAGAGTTACTTTCGCATTTATAATATTAGTATGGATTAATATGTTCTCGAGTATTATTTCCCTTCCGAGGTAGGCATACACTACAGCCAGCTTCTACTCTTGCTTGCTTCTATCCTTAGGAAGGTATATACTTCACGACCTTCCTCTAATGTCATTAAACCTTCTATACAAGCCCGCCGGTTTCAAATATATTTATTATTCATAATATATCACTTGTGAGCGTGTTCATGTTTAAAATTACATGTAACAACAATCCCTATATTTAAATCAACTCACGAAATAACTAATAAAATTCCTACACGATCGTAATTATGGAGTCACTTAAGTAATAAGTATAATTAAATGACAGAACTCGTCACGCCCGCTGACAATTTTATTTATATTTCATGCCACTGTGAAATGTGTGGTCAGTGTCTCTGGTGGCTTCATTAATTTGACATGCTATTGTATGCATGTGTTTGTGTGAGTGTTCATTCGTACTCTCGTTAATAAGTATATATACTGAAATAAAAGCAGTTTTACCAGATTTTCTCGTGCTTTATTTGGTTGATATGTTTGATATTATTTACTCATAGCCGCCGAATAACTCTTCGTGACAATTGATTTCAACAGATTTACATATACTCACGCATCTCTTCGCCTAGGACAGGCAGAAATAATGCAGAAGTAATAATTTGTATTACCAGGTCTGCACAAACACATCTGCAGAATCTGTGCTCAAGCATTTTCCCGCCTGGTCTGAATTGACCCTAAGAACACGTTTTCGTGTACACCATATTACGCCTTATTATTACACTAAGACCATTGATTACTTCTTTACAACATCTTAATTACTATAGAGACAGAATGTACAAAAGGCAGCCTAAGAGCGATTTTGACCTGACTCACAATTAATGCTTCTGTGAAAATGGTTTATTCATAACCCTTTATTCATAACACGCGCAGACAGTCAGAAGATTGCTTAAGGGGGATATAACACACGGCCTTGTCGATCGCATGGACTACCTCTTCAGAATTCATTAAATAAATTTCACTTGGTTGTTTTTCAGTTTTGTAAATTCAAAGGCCATGTCAGAGCTGAAAAGGATTTCTCCATAGTATAGCTTAACTGTAGGTAGTTAACAACTAAAGCACATATAATTTCATCTAGCAGTTGACGTCATACTCCCATGCACTACATAAAAATAAAGTTTGCTAGTCCTCTAAGATACAAAACTTGAATGCAAGCTCACACTGTGGCGGCTTTCACCCAATAAAGTAGGACACAGATGTGCTTCGTGGTGTTGGTTAAAATTTACCGAAAGGTGCCGCACGTGAGTCCGTAGTGGGCACGTGCACTACCTTTTTCAGTAAATGTTGATTAACGGCATAATAAAAGTCTCATAGGGTGAGATACGGATCGCGATGTCAACAAACTGACCCTTTTTGATCAATATATTGCTATGGGAACTGTGCATTAAAGTACATGGGATTTTCCATCCCATCCTGTCATTTGATGTCGCGATAGGGTTTATTAGTTTGCAATAAAGTTTATTCTATTCTATAAAGTCACGAAAAAAAACTTAAGTAAAAATTAAATTTTGTCAGAAAGCGGTAATTACAGCTATAATTAAAAATAAATTAGATGACAAACAATTTAGGATTCTCAACAAAAACTTTGTTATTAGGCTCAAGTATAGATCACGATAGTTACTTTTCATCCATCATAAATAAACCAACAGAAAGAGACCATGACTGTTCCACTGTTCCATCAGAATACCATGAGGCGATTGTTGGGGCAAGTCGATCGGAACTAACACACTATACCAAAGTAACTTGATGAAAACACTATAATTTTTCTTTTTGTCTTTGTTCCTCTAAAAAAAATATCCTCCTCGGATTCTCCAAAAAAAATCATTGAATCTTTTAAAATATAAGTAGAACAACAGAGACAATTAATGATCGTCTCCATTGTCCCTCAGTGATCCATTAATAACAATCAGTGACGCGTTTGCGACGCTGTCCTGAGATGTCAGGGGGCTGTCACACTCCTGCTGATCATCGTTTGTTCCCGTCGCCAACACGCAGGAACTAATCGTCATTAATTTTCCATACGTTGATCCAAAGTGCTTTGGGTATCGTTTTTGCATTTTGGTGATAAATTTTAATGTATTAGTGAAGAGAAAATGTTGAATATAGACCCGTATAACATTTATAATAGACTCAGTGTTCATCAATTTCACTGGAAATTGTCTGCAAGTCTAATACTTTATTGAGTCCACATAATTAAACATATCTTTTTCTTCTAACAGGCGATCTTCATTCAGCATATATGCAAGTATACCAATATAATTGCCTGGTAAATTTCGATGGTATTGATTCTAAAATTTACTATAACGTCAGCTCCTTTCCTATGATCAGAACTTAAGTTTTATTATATTCAATTTTGTTTCAAAGGAATATTATCTTACCAATCATAGTTATACACACAAACGTAAAAGCAACGAGTTCTAGCCTAAAACAGTGATTCAAACGTTCAGAATAATGTTCAACTAAAGTAATATAGGTGTTATTATGTCTTAATTCTTGTGCTCCTCATAACAATTGTCCAGTATACTTGTGCTCAAACACAAATAACTCTTCAGCAGCCCTTGGCCAGAGAGAGGCCATTTCTCATATTCTAATTTGCTTTATTTATGAACAACTATTATTTACGGATATCGGTAACCGCTGGCATCATGCCCATAAAACTGCGGGATCTTTAGTTATTCTTTTGAAGTGTAAACTTCTATAAGAGCATTGAGCAATATTTGGTGGAGGAAAGTCTTATGAGTGCGTTTCGCCAACATGCTAATAGAGTAGGTACTTACTACTGGTCTTCGTTCGGGAGTTGCCAATGCCTATGATTTTATAATTAGGTACTGCCTGATCACCGTGAAGTATGAGGTACGCTAGTTTTATTATCTATTCTGTGTAGGAGGTCAATTATTAGACCGGTTTTAGGTATTTCGTGCAGTTGAGTTATACCCACATATACCCTCTTTCCCCTTATGTTACATTATCATACTTGTAGCGATACCACATGTACCCAGCGCCATCTAGCGACGTCAAGTCGAACTACTACGACACTACAAATCCTGCATCGCGATAGTGAAGTTCCCGCGCTGGTACAATGCATAAACATCATCCCAACGACAATCGTTGGGCCGCGGCCCGCCAGGCGTGATCACTTTGCCTGGTCGGAGGATCCTTCCTTTGTGTTGGAGGAACATCACACTCCGTTCCTCCACATACTTCTTCATCTTCTATTGCGTCAATGACAATCAAATTATATTATTTCAAAATTATAACATCAAAATAATAATCATCATCACCACCACAGAACTAATTCCTTCGAGGATCGATATGGCCACTTCCTTCCTGCTCCTTGCTATTAATGCGCACGTGTCAAATCTCGAAACAAGATCTACGCAATTATGAACGCAATAAAGTACTTTTACATCAATTTGGAAACCGTTCCAATAAAAAAGGGGGTTGAATGTACACACAACACGAATACTTTGCGCAACTATTTTAAAAATCTTGAATTTCGTTACTGACTGTGTTCGGAAAAAATTAATCATGTTTTATAGCCAGATAGGGACCACACTTTTTATTCACATCACATTTCTATACCTATTATAAGTTCCAACTGTGATAATCACAGTTATAATAGTCCTTACACAATTTTACAAATTCTGTGCATACATATTTAACTAAAAGCCTGAACTCACGTTAATGGGTTTTTCATATTTTACTCTAAACAACAAAGTGAATTAAAGTTTTAGGCATGGTTTAAACTAATAAGTTACGACCCTCTCTAAATTGTTAACTACTTACTTATTCGACCATTACGAAGTTAAGCGATTTTAAATTGAGTGTATTACATTTACATACGAGAAATTTAATATTTTTAGTTCATATTACTTTTTACTACATTAATCTGTGACATCTTACGAAACTACTAAATGTACCTTACCACGGTCCGTGATTTCACGGACGCCTGCGCGAAATCTCGGACTACGCATGAATGCAGTTCGCTGTGATAGTGCAAAAAAAAATTGTCATGTGACTACGTTCGTGTACGCGCCCGCGTCCGTTAAATCATAGGCCCTGGAAAGGCGGCTTACAGGCAGTTTTCATTCGCTCATCGACTATTCAGCATACCTGTTTTAACATTTTCCTTGTCAGCATCTGTATTTCTACTATGGTTAGAAATAAATACATGAGTGAAAATAATTCAAAGCATACAAAATACCTGAAAACTGAACACTATGGTATTAGTTAATATTATTCCGATACGAATGCTTCATCGCTGCGCTAGTTGGTATCGTGCTTCGTGGAAATTGTACATTACGTACCTATTACAGTAAGTAAATTGAATTCGACCTTAGTGAGAGGTTTTCCGTCGTACCTACTCTCCTTTTCCGCACCATTAAGTTCTGGAATTCCTTACCAGCTCAAGTGTTTCCCTTTTCCTACAGTCACGGATCCCTTAAGCGGGACGTGAAAAAACATCTGATGTGGCCGGCAAGCTGAGTGCCACTATTGTGAACGGTACGTGCCTTAATGGTGACTCTCTTTCCCGACACTTTACCTTCAGCTTACCATCGGGCGAGGTGAAGATAAATTGACGTGTCTTAGGTCGTGGGCTCAATTCCCGCTCAGTCCAACATTTGTATGAATATTGGCATTAGTTTTAGTGCTTGTATGTATAAAAATTAGAATTACCGAGCGGACCCGAAGCAACAGCTAGCCTCAAATAAATAAATCATGGAAGCTGTTATTTCCGTGTCGCCAGCCTCCTTCACAGCGAGTGCGTCAGCCAATCAAATGCTAATTAATGACTTGTAACGGACCAAGGAGCAATTTTCCACTGGCACGCCTGCACTTTGTTGTACACTGCATCAATTTCTGCGGTCAATGCTGTTCTGAAAATATGAAAACATAACAAAGCTAATTATATTTACAATTACTTCGTTTATATCATGGTATAAACCTATACAAAAGGCTTTTATGAAATATTGGAAAGGTTTTCCTCATGTATCTACAAGTATAGGCCTAAGTATACATTTAAAAAATTATAATTGTGGCGTTAACATCATACCAGTTAATAAATCTGTGTATATAAATCAACTTATTGAGAGCAGATTTATAGATTGCAAATATTGAAGAGGGTAGACTGTTTAATTTCATTCACGGCCAATCTAAACTTTGAATACAATCAATATTCCTACAACATTATTAAATAATGAGGCTCTGATATTTTCGTCATCAATCATTCAACATAACGTTGAGAATTTATAAGAAAGCTGAAAGCCACTAATCGAAGTACAATTAGCGACAGAAGTGCTTCAACATGTTGTAATAAAGGTTCCGTAGGGATTTCTCGCACGTAAAAAAGGGGAACATATTAAGTTAAGGTAAACAGTTTTGAATCAACTTTTTATTAAAACCATTTTAAACAAATAGACTAGGCTAACTAAGTAGTGCTTCAATTTTTGGTATGTAAAATGAGTTTCTAAACAGAAATATATTAACAAACGGAGTTTTTAAATAAACATTTAAAAGACACGTCAACATTGTTCTCGTTTAGTTAAGTACCAAACGAATGCTGTGTAGACATATTTATGTTCATAGCTACCTTGATACAAAGGATCTACATAATCTTAATCTTATACGTGATTTCCCAAAGATCCAACAGCAATCCATTCACGCAATTAAAGTAGAAAGGTTTAAAACCGGCAGCGATCTCCTACATACGGTTGTAAAAGATAAAATACTGTAATTTGGCAATTGGAAAAGAATGGACGTGAGTTTTATGCTTGCCGTCGGAACGCACTTTGCGAGGAAGGGATTTAATATACTCGTAAACATACATTCAGAATTCTGTAAGTGCCCAGTTTTGAGCTATACGATTAAAATATTACATTCTGTCCTAAAAGCCTATCGCAATCGAACGGGCACTTTTTCAATGGTTGTTTATTGTCAGATGGATGTACGGAATATAAAATAAAACGAAGTCCTATTCAGCTATTATTTTCATGAAGGCGCATAGTTCTCTGTTGAACTGTTGCACCAATCACGTTACTACATATTTTGCATGATGTGATTGGTTATCTCTCTCATAACTTCACCATCCTGCATCATCTGACTGGTGAGTTTGGCTTGGGCCAGTAGCCCTTTCACACCCTCTGTTAACATATTGCTCATAAAATAAAAATAAGTAAATTGATTGAACGGCTGCAAAAACATTCAAAGAAAATTATTTCTTTTACTGATTTATTGGCAATAATATGAAAGCATAAAACATATAACCAAGGAAAATAACGTTATTGTGACCAAAATGTTAATGTAATGACATTCTCGAAGCGTTTGAAGTTCAAACACGTTATATATTCTATTGGGGACAGTGTTACGGAAATTCCAATAGACATAACGTATGCAAATAAAATAAAAAATAAGCATGTGAAAGAGCAGCTTTTACTTGCAAAGTAATTTGATGGTAGTTCTGTGTGTAATGAGGCGTAGTACAGGCTGGTAACGGTTCAGCCGAAGTAGTGCAATATAACATTTCTATACGTACATTTAGCGCTAAACTTTTAAGCCCTTTTCTCCTTGGTAATATTGGCTCTGTGATTGTCACATAATATGTTTCACATGCAAGGTTAGTATTAAAATTGTGTAAAGTTGGCCTAAAAATTATTGTAACTACGCGTCCTGGTTTTACCAATTGAAGCACCTTACCGGTGTACTTTCATTTTCTTTCATATAACCTTTAGGAGGACGTAGGATACGACGGTATTTCCGTCCAATAGAGCAGTCCGACTGGGGAAGTACCTCCGCGTTACTGAATACCGCGGCCATAATAACCTCGTGCGGTGTTCCCGGTGGTTAGAAGGGTAGCCAGAGCTCACTGGAGAGTTTTTGTGATATCAGTGGGAAGACCAAAGGCTTGTCCTGCTTTGTCTTCTACGCTGACGGCACAGAAACTCTCTGTGTTTACAGGGTCAGCAGCACGAGTGTGACTCCCCTGGTGTTGCACACGTCCATAGGCCACGGTAACCACTTTCTATGCTGTGGCTTGTCTGCCACCTCAGTACTATAAAAAAAGACGGGTTGCACTCTGGGAGTGCCGGCAGAAGTGAAAACATTTTCTTTTTTTCTTTCTTCGTTATATACATAGAAAAAGATAAAAAAGAACATACCATACCATACCTATAATATAGCGCTAATCATAGAACCTATCACTTATTTTCTGCTAATTTTCTGTCAAAAGAAATTAATAAATTATGAAAAGAAAAAATAATCACAAAAAGTAATAAATTACAGAAAGAAAAAATAATCATAAAAAGTAATATAATATATTACAAAAAAAAAATAATCACAAAAAGTTTCCGAAGGCCAGGTGGTTTGAACCCGACACTATCTGAAACTATAAGGACTTACAGTCGAAGTGCTTACCGTTTAAGCTACGACGCTATCTATCGTAGCTTGCAAAATAGATAGTCTGTACCTACTCTTGTATGACGTCAGTCGTCGGTTACGGTTCAAAGGTCAACTAATCCTGACGCTTCCTTAACATTTTACACCCATCCAACGCCGCTAAAGAAGTTTTCACTTCAAAAAAATACAACAACGGATAAAGTTATATTAATTAAAAACGTATTCAATTGCTAAACCACCAACTGTGTTCAGCTTCAACAACAAAGATCCATTAAACGAATAGTTTCCGAACTGACATGCTAAATTAAGAGCCCAACTTAAACCTATCACTTACTATGGCGCACCTGCGACACTCAACACACTACTTTAAAGTCCTGGGAAAACTGGGGAGCGTTCTATTTGCCGACAGATCGGTGCAGTGTTTCAGCGAGGCACTTGGGAAGTTCATCAGATAATGTGTGCTCCGTGTCAGCCATAAGAAACTATTACAGACATAATGAAAGTAAACTATGTATTATTCTAGAGTCTAGATTCTAGAAAAGGTAGGACACGGCGGTATTCCCGTCCAACTGAGCAGTCCGACTGGGTAAGTACCTCCGCCCTACAGAATACCACGGCCGTAATGACCTCGTGATGCGTTCCTGGCGGTGAGTAGGGTAGCCAAAGCTTACTAGAGAGTTTTTGTGCTGTCAGTGGGCTGACCAAAGGCTATTCTTGCTTTTTCTTATATACTGACGGCACAGCAACTCTCTATGTTTACAGGGTCGGCAGCACAATGTGACTCTCCTGGTGTTGCACACGTCCGTAGGCCACGGTAACCACTTTCCATCAGGTGGGGTATGTGCTTGTCGCCATCTCAGTTGTATAAAAAAACGATAAAATATCCCTGTACCAGTTTTCGGCCAGATGCGTTTAGTTGTTTAAGTGTGATTGAATTATAAGCATCCAAACATAATTATATACAAACTACACATTAATAAATTATTACTTAGTAGGATGACGATATTTTTGTAGAATAGATAAAATATATTGAATTTTTAGTTTTAAAGATGTAGAATCTTTAAAACTAAAAATTCAATATATTTTATCTGTGCTTTTACTATAGGTATGATTGCAAAGCCGATCGCATGCGACAACTGTCGACGCATGCAGCACATACTTTACATACATTACTTGTTTAACTTCGTTACGGATAAAGGGGATCATAGCGAAGCCGCAATGAATGACGCGCACGCGTATCCGCTGCGTGCATCGGCAGTTGTCGTATGCAATCACCTTCGGAATCATACCTTAATGAACTGCATACCGTCAAAAAATACCTAAAAACCACCTACCAACATTAACCAACCACGATCGTATACATATTATACTGCAAGATATACTTATTATGCATTGCCTTCGAGTCAGGGGTCCACCTCTTGCAGTCCCCCCACGACGCGGTTAAACTTAGATATTTTACGTGAAGCGACTGCTGTCTGACCTCCACAACTCATTGGCGATACTGACATATAGGATTGTGTAGACCTGTTGTTGAAATTTTCTGGGCTACGTAACTACTGCCATTGATGTTCGTATGACAACTGGGACGGGGGGCTTAACGTGTACTTGACCAATGCAAATATACCTGTGGCATTTGGTACACATAAGATAACTCCAAAATGGGCTTTTTTTAGTTAAGTATACCACTAGACTCCATTTTTTCTATATTTTCGTTTGATCCAATTGAAATAAGTCCACGATTATTAGGTATGCCATAAAACTTTGATCAAAGAATGATAACTTTAAAAAAAAAAAATATTATTTGATAATTTTCTGTTATTTCAACATATCATCTGTTTGTTAGAGAAAATAGCTAAAGATTTATGATCCATTTCAGATAAATGTATTTATCATTTTTAGATCAACATTTTATATTGAAACACCTTGACTTAAAATTGATAAGTCTCACTTATCATATGTATACCAGACATATATTGTTTCTTTTTTCGATAATTTGCTTCGTTTTATATAAAATGCAGTTATCACATTAGTATCAATTTTAATGTTATCGATACAGTGGACTTGCACTGGATGTATCAGAATTTGTTACCGGTACGTTTGAATTACGCGCGAATGAGGGCCGACTGAGTTAGGCGATCATCGCCGGGCGCTGCACCGTATTTTGATTGGTCGGAGTACGTTTCATTGGGACGCCAACGAATGGGACTCGCGCGCTCGTTCCTTGTGGCGTGGGTACCTAATGTTTTAGTTTTGGCTAAGCTACCGTTGTCAGAGTATCAAGTTTTATTCTTGTAGTTGTGTTTTAATCATAATGAGTGCTGCGAATTCAAGAATATTAAAAATTATTGAACTGGTCCATCAAAATCATCCAGAAAAAACTACATCTAATCAAGTAAGTACTTCTTTGTGTTTATTCTTTTACTCGTATTACTGTGTAGGTATGTACCTGTAGATAACTTCTATTTTTTCGGAAGTACCTATCTGCTTATTGTGTAAAAATGGTTTTATAGATAAGTAATTTAAATTTCAGTACGGATTGACATTTTGTCCGTAAAGAATGTAGGTATAACATGTAACCACAAAGTTTTTAGGTACCTACCTAAAAACTGTGAGGTTGCAAGTAAGGAGATACGTTTTTTAGAATTCAAAATTCAATAGGTAGGTACTGCGTTCCACTGTAAGAACGTATTTTTTAAAATGTACGGTCATCTATTTTCGAGCAATTGTGGACGATTTCAGAAATTCTTTATTTTAGTAGAAAAGGAATACCCTTAATTTTTATAGGTACTTTTTTTAGTACTTAGAGTATTCACTTTATTTTTAAAACGCTGTTCAGATACTTGAGCCTAGTAGTCATTATCTCATGTTGCTTAGCTCATGATGGAATGCATCTGAAAGGAAGTAGAACTTTGTAATAAACTGGCATTCACTAAGGGGTTTATGTTTCAATTGCCTGAATTAGACTTTTTATCTAGTCATAGGTTGGACTTAAGCTAGCTTACAAGAGTGATTTTACGGTTTCATAATGTTAGTGAGTAGAAACCTAAGTCCTTATTTACCTAATTATAAGTGTGATGATTGTTTTTAATTTTTTCGTGTGGCATATGTAGATTTTGTAATAATTTTTGTAATAATCTGTAATACATTAAATTAATATTTCAGATCATTACTGAGGAACTTGGAACTCAAGAAGCCCCAGAATGTTGTCAAAATCTAGTAGCGGATGTAGTTGATTATTTATGTGAAACTGTTTGTAATGGTTCAGAGCTTTCAAACCTAGCTGCCGATGCTGTGGCTGTAAGTTTAAAAAATATATAACTAATTATAGATAAGCTTTAGTAATGACCGGAGCACAAGTCAAACTTTCTGTTAATCGATCTTTTTTTCATATTTACAGCCTGATAATATTGAAGACACGACACAATCAGGTAACGAACATTCATCGCCATCAGTGCTCCATAATTTGGTGGGAAATTTTTTTTTATCTGCTAACAACGATCCGGAATACGAGCAAATTCTTATTTCAGGCGCTGTGACTGCCTCAGACGTATCAATTCCAGGTCCATCAAGACAACCAACTAATGTAAGCGCTGGTTCATCCACTGGCGAAGATTTTAGCTCAGGGTCCAGTGATGTTTGGCAACCACCACGCAATGACACAACTCAAGAGCAAAATAGCTCAGATTCTGAAACTGGTATAGATGACGAACCTCTAATACACACAATTACAGGAAGCGTACAACGTGGTGATGTTGAACAAATACGAAATATCGTCAATAAAAGAAAGAAAGGACATGGTCCTATGCAAAGAAAATTACGCAAGATTCGTTCAGAGTCTCGTAGGAGGGGTGAAGAATTTGTAACGGCTAAAGGAAAAATAGTACTAGCAAAAAGACCATCTCTTATATCTGTAAATTGTCGTGAAAAATGTCATATCAAGACGGAAAATATAAATTTACTTAATATTTTTGACGATTACAGGCAATTACCGAGTAGGGATGCCCAAAGACGGTATTTGGCAGGATTAATTACTATAAAGCCAAAAGAAAGAACAAGACGCAGTGCAAATTTAAAAAATAGAGAAATAACAGTAACTTATAGCATTGATGGAGCAGATGGCAATATATGCAAAAACTGTTTTACTAAAGTATTTGCTGAATCACGCGGATTTATTGACGGCATAGTTAGAAAAAAAAAGTGTACTCCAACATTTATCATACCTAATACAGATATGAGAACTGCTCGATTGCAACCAGGACATAAACGTTCTGAAAGTGACGTCAATTTTGCAAGAGATTTTATAAATAGCTTACCTGCCTACGAAAGCCACTACTCCCGAAACCATACTTCTAAACGCTACTTAGAACATAATTTGAACCTCCAGGTTTTATATAACCTTTATAAAGAAAAATTTGAGAGCATCAGAGCCGATCCTTCCAATAAACCGCTTAGCCTAAGTGTATTTAGAAATGTTTTTAAATCTTTAAACTTAAAGTTTAAGAAGCCCAGTAATGATACTTGCAAAACGTGTGATTCTTTGTCACTAAAAATTAAATCATGTGTTTCTGAAGAAGAACAACAGAGACTTGAAACAGAAAGAACAGCTCATCAAAATAAAGCGACGCATCATTATGAAACAAAGAAATGTGATAAAGAAAGAAGCGTTACTAGTGGAGGGAAAGTAGTAGTGGCTGCCTTTGATTTACAAAAATGTAAAGCGACACCGAATTTAACTGCTTCTGTTTGCTTTTATAAAAGAAAATTATGGACATTCAACTTAACCATCCGAAATATTACAACGAAGCATACTTGCTGTTATGTTTGGCATGAAGGAATTGCTCAAAGAGGCGCTGATGAAATAGCATCGTGCTTGTGGCATTTCATTAACAATTTATCAGACGACGTGGAAGAACTTATTATTTATTCTGACACGTGCCCTGGCCAAAATAGAAACAATATTTTACCAATTATGTTCAAGCTGGTTCTAGAACGTAAGATTTCTCTCAAAGTGATTGATCACAAATTTCTTATACCAGGGCACACACATTTAGAATGTGATACAGATCATGCTGCAATCGAACGATTTATTAAAAAGAGAAATAGCACAATCTCGGTTCCTCAGGATTGGGTCTCTGTTATAAAAATGACAAGTAATCGCTACAATGTGAAATTAATGAGTCAATCAGATTTTTTTGGATTTTCTAAATTATTAACTACTTATTTCATAAAAAGGAATATTGCAAATGATAAAAAGTCATTTGCATGGAATAGTATCTTTTGGTTAAATTACAAAAGATCTCAAGATGTAGGTTTCAAATACACTCTAAGCCAAGAAGAGCCTTTTAGATTCTATTCCATTCACAGAAGAGGTAGGTCAATACCCTTAGCTGATATTGAAATACCATTGGCATATAATGAAGCTATTGCTATTGATGTTTTAAAGTATAATGACATTCAAGATCTCTTGGAATTTATAGACCCCATATATCACGATTTTTACAAGACTTTAAAACACAGCCAGTCCCGGAATACTCATCAAAATGTGAGTGATAGTGACGAGAATTATGATGAATAATATTTGATTAATTAAAAATTTAATTGTAGTGTATGATTGATTTCCAAAAACACGATCTCAACTTATAATAACTACGGATAAAACATGATAACTGCGTTAACTTTTTTGTTTACATTTTTTTTTATTTGGTACAAAGTTGTTAAATGCCATTAATTAATAAATAAAAGAACTAATTCATTTGATTTTTATGTCAGTGAAAATCTGTTACTAATAAACACGATAATTTCATTGATTTGTTTCATTATTCCATTATTCCGATTTAAAAAAATAACTTAAAGCTTAAAATGCTTGTACTGAAAAGTCATTATTTAAGAGTTATCATATGTATACCAAATGCCACAGATACATATTCATGCATACAAATATTTTCACTGACCGGGAATCGAAACCGCGCCTCCTGTGTAGCAGTCGAGTTCACTACTACCACGCCACTGAGACTGAGGGAATTTTTGTTTCCAGTGACAACAAAAAAAGATTTTTTTTATATTTGTTCCTATTACCATCGGGTACCAAATGTTGCAATACTAAGAAAAGATCTTTAGTAATACTCAAACCTCAATACATGCCACTAGTAGACTCTATTGAAATAATAAAAAAATTAAAATGCTTATTTCATATTCAGAATCACATAAATTATTTCGGAACTTAATCACATGATAATGTAATAAATAAAGATTTCGTGACCATAGTTCTATTTTAGGAAGCCGCCATCTAGCGGCATGGTGCATTAAGTCTGTGACTTTTAAAATTACTGCTGAGTCTGGCAGAATCAATATAGATTAGAATATTTATTTTTCATAAGTTAATTTTGAATAGTGAAAATTAGAAAAGTTTGCCAATAAAATGGCGCCATCTAGTTACAACTCTTTCAAACAAAAGCTGCCTGCCTACTTTTCGAAGGTGCGGGTGTAACCACTTTTTATTCCTGATTGTGCATTTGTAAAAGAATGAAATTACATTATCTGTGCTATTACATAATAGACAATGTGATAAGTAAATAGAACAGCATTTAATCCATTACAATTTGTATTTTTATTCGATGTCTTCTCTTATCATAATCATTATCATAACAGTGTTGAATCCTGACTGCATTCGAGGCCTTCATCTTGGAGCCCAAGGTCTGTCTTCCAACTTTTCCCACTCCACTTTGCACGGTTATGGGTATCACTGGCAATGAGACAATTGATTCACATGTCACCTACGATGATAGGTCAGCACTTCTTGGATCTTCTCCGAAACCCGGCGGGGGCGTCATTGCCAGATATTTGTTACTCACGTAGCCTGGCGGTTCCTGAAAAATCCAGCGAAGACAGTCAAAGTCAAAGTCAAAGTCAAAGTCAAAGTCAAAGTCAAAGTCAAAGTCAAAGTCAAAGTCAAAGTCAAAGTCAAAGTCAAAGTCAAAGTCAAAGTCAAAGTCAAAGTCAAAGTCAAAGTCAAAGTCAAAGTCAAAGTCAAAGTCAAAGTCAAAGTCAAAGTCAAAGTCAAAGTCAAAGTCAAAGTCAAAGTCAAAGTCAAAGTCAAAGTCAAAGTCAAAGTCAAAGTCAAAGTCAAAGTCAAAGTCAAAGTCAAAGTCAAAGTCAAAGTCAAAGTCAAAGTCAAAGTCAAAGTCAAAGTCAAAGTCAAAGTCAAAGTCAAAGTCAAAGTCAAAGTCAAAGTCAAAGTCAAAGTCAAAGTCAAAGTCAAAGTCAAAGTCAAAGTCAAAGTCAAAGTCAAAGTCAAAGTCAAAGTCAAAGTCAAAATCAAAGTCAAAGTCAAAGTCAAAGTCAAAGTCAAAAATCATTTATTCTGCATATACCATTAAAACAGTACTTACAAAACGTCAAGTTTAAAAAAAATCTAGACTAGTTTAGCAAATGGACCACCGGTTCGAAACGCGGCCCCGACCTGAGAAGACTCCGGCATGAAACTCAGCGGGTATTTTTTTTTTAGTCTATTCACAAACATTTGCTTAGTCTACTTAGTCTAAATACAAATAGTTTGCTTGAGTAGCATAGTTGAGCGAACAGCTCATTTCCAAGCTTGTTTATCATCTAAATATTCTTGGATTTTATAATAGCCATTTTGGCACAGTTTAGTCTTAATTACATTTTTAAATTTATTTACAGGTAAATCTCTAATTTCATTAGAGAGCTTGTTGAAAAAGCGTATACAGTTGCCCCGAAAAGAATGACTAATTTTCATGGAGTCTACTATCACAAGCTACAAGATTGTTTTTATGTCTTGTGTTTATATTATGTCTGTCACAAACTCTTGAAAATTTAGAGATATTTTTCCTTACATACATCAGGTTCTCGAAGATGTATTGTGACACTACGGTTAGAATGTCCATTTCTTTAAACTTTTCTCGAAGGGAAACTCTTGGGCCCAAATTATAAATAGCTCTCACAGCCCGCTTTTGTAAAATAAATATTTAATAATATTATAATCCAAAGGAGAATTCCGTAGCTTAAAATACTACGAAAATAACTGAGATAAACTATTCTAGCCGTATCCACGTCTGTTAATGTCCTAATCTTTTTTACAGCGTAATAAGCCGAACTTAATCTACTGGATATTTTTTCAATATGCGATCGCCACTGCTATTTGGCGTCAATACTTAAACCTAAGAACACTGTTGATTCCACAAGGTTCAACACTTGTCCATTGAGTTGTACATTGGTTTCGACCTGTGTAACATTAGGTAATGTGAATTTTATACATTTAGTTTTGTTCCCATTAAGGCAAAGATTATTAGTATTAAACCAATGGACCACTCTTGTGATAACACCATTCACTTCATCATAATTATTTTGTTCCCTTTTAATTTTAAATATTAACGAAGTATCGTCAGCAAATAAAATAATACTAGTTTTATCCCTTACGTAGTAGGGGAGGTCATTAATATATATTAAGAATAAAAATGGTCCAAGTATCGAACCCTGTGGAACACCCATCGAAATCAGAGATCCCACTGAACGTGTACCATTAACATCGACCCTCTGAATTCTATTGTTCAAATATGAAGTCAGAAGCTCGAGAGCCTTGTTCCTTATTCCATAATGTTCTAATTTCCTGATTAATGTGTCATGGTGGACGCAATCGAAAGCCTTGGATAGATCACAGAATACACCCAATGCATCATGCTTATCCTCCCAGGCCTCGTAAATACAATTTAACAATTCTATACCAGCATCAGCAGTCGAACGTTCCTTAGTAAACCCAAACTGTTTAACCTCCTGGCGCCCCTTGTACATTATTATGCTAGTATTTGAGAAAATAATCCTAGGACAAAGTCGGCAAAACAGAAACGGGTCGGAAATTAGAAGGGTCTGTAGCACTGCCAGCCTTGAACAAAGGTATGACTTTGCTATGTTTCATTAAATCAGGAAATATACCGCTGTTGACACAGTCATTAAACACAGTTGCTAAATGGGGAACAATGACATCAATAATACATGAAATAGTTTTGACTGATAATCCCCATAGATCCGCGGTCTTTTTGATATTAATAGAGTGAAACGCTTTGGTGATGTCCTTGCTATTAACAACTGAGAATACGAATGCGTCTTCACACTCGTTTATCGATTCCTTAAGCAATGACACAGCGGAAGTGGAAGACGACTGAAGAGTTTTAGTCGTTATTAACGGTATATTTGAAAAGAAATGTTCAAACTCTGTCGCAACTTCCAGATCCTCCGTGACATGGCGACCTTCTATTTTTAAATGAAAATCTCTTACATTATATGGAGTTTCTCTCAAATGCGGATATTGAAGTACCAAATTGAATTTGTACGCAACAGAAAAAGAAATCACACAGTTCACATCTGCAATGAAAAGCAACAATGAAACCAAATGAAGCTATCACTGGTATGTTATAGCTGGTATTTGTTTATGGTGTAGAGAGAATAGTAGTACATTATGGTACATGTGTGTAAAGTTGGTGATTACCGCTGAGGCGCCATTAAACCCGAGCCGTGAGTTGAGGGTCTTAAGAGAGCCGAGGACGGTAATCATTAATAAACACGTGTATCATACGATGTTTTTCAACACTCTTGTGAATAAAATGATCCTAAAATAGATATTTCACAGTTGAACGAGTCTTGAATCGTTAGACTGTGGATATTTACCCTTGCAGTTTACAGTCAGTTATATATTATTATATCAATGGTATATTATACTAGCCTAGTGGTATGGGTAATGGACTGCTGGGACGAGTTCTCGGGTTCGATCCCAGGTTTTACCATGGCACACACCAATGACTTTTCGATGCTTTTCGAAGTTATGTGTGTATTTATCGCAGGTTTGTAAGTGCCCGGTTAATGGCAATAGGCTCGCCACATAAACTGGCTAATGGGACCTAAACATAAACTGGCGAATTGTGGGTGCTAGCACCTCTGCCTACCCCTTCGGGGATATTTTTTTTTTTTTTGTGTTTCTATTTAAATCTGCGATCAGCCTTTGGCTTTTAGCGGATGTGCTGAAAGGCTTCACTTTTCAAAGCGTGTCCTCCAGCGAGAACATCAACTCCCTATTTGGAACAAGAGACTACATCTTTTCTCTTGAGGCGCTTGTTGTAGCTAGGTGTTAGTAGCTTGGTTGCCAGTGCATTAGGATGGCTTTTGAGTCTCTGTTCATATCGTTCTCTTATCTTTGAGATTTCCTCCTTTACAGTCGTCATCTCGAGTTGCTCGTGAATTTCCTTGTTTTTTATGAACCAGGGAACATTGGAAATCGTGCGAAGTATAATATTTTGCATGCGTTGCAGCATTACTATATTTGAGTTACATGCACTACCCCATAGCTGGATACCATATAGCCAGACAGGTTTTAGAACAGACTTATATATTAGAAGCTTATTGTTGAGGGATAGTTTACTATTTCTACCGAGAAGCCACAATAAGTTGGTATAGCGTATCTTGAGCTCATCTCGCTTCATTTTTATATGTTGTACCCATGTTAATCGACGGTCAAGGTGCAGGCCCAGGTATCGCACTGTGTCTTGGTGAGGTAGTATAGTGTCCCCCAGCCGTACGGGGGGGCAGTTCCCTTTCCGAAGTGTGAATGTGATGTGGGTTGACTTTGCCTCACTAGTTTTAATTCTCCACTTCTGCAGCCAGCCAAACACATTATCCAAGCCATTCTGGAGCATTTCGGAAGCACTGGCGGGATTTTTATCACTGGCTAAGATAGCGGTATCATCAGCAAATGTGGCGGTAATAGTCCCTTCTGCTTGAGGTAAGTCTGATGTATACAGAGTATATAGAACAGGACCCAGCACCGAGCCCTGGGGAACTCCAGCTCTAATTTCATGGCATACAGAAGTTGTGTCGCCCTCTTTCACTTGGAATAGCCGTCCTATTAGGTATGACTGTAGCAGTTGGCAGTAGCAATGCGGCAGCAGAGTTTTAATTTTGCAGAATAGTCCCTTGTGCCAGACTCTGTCAAAAGCCTGTTGGATGTCGAGGAATGCGGCGGAGCAATACTCTTTTTCTTCCAGACTTTTTCTTATTTTTTCACTCACTCTGTGGATTTGCTCGATCGTGGAATGATGCTGTCTGAACCCGAATTGATGTTCCGGAATAATGTTATCCCTATGTAAGATGGGTAGAACCTTCGGGGATATAGGCGTGAGTTTATGTATTTATGTATACTAGAATTATTTATCTTATAAAGGAATAGTCAAATGATAGCGTTAATAAGCGATATTAAAATCTATGTAATATCGTATTAAATTAATAATCTAGTAACTGGGTATTCGGGGTGCGTGCATGCAAATACGTGATTGGATTGGATTGAATCGGCGACTGTATGGTTCATTTGGGAGTTTTATAATAGTAAATGGATAAATATCATTTGTTATGCTACGACTTACTCAAAAACATATTCTAACAACATGCTGTGTCCTTTCATTCAAAATTTCACAATATAATAATTACATAGAAAATGCCAGCCTAATCCCAGTGACTAATATTTGACTTTTACTGGGTAGCAGGTATACTTACCTAGTATATATTAAGTAATTTATTCATTAATAGAATTATTCATAACATCGCCAAGGAAGATATAATATTTTCCGTCTATGGATTCTGGTAAATAATCGTGACTTTCGTCTCACACAGATTGATGTTACTGTTGATCATTTGATTATCATACCAACACTAATATCTTGTTTTCCTGCAGCGACTTTCTTTCTAAGTTTTTTTGTTAGATACAGAAAAAATATGCTATTTTATGAGCTAATGAACACGGCGATACGGGAAAATTTTGATTAGATCGGTGAAAATTGGGTATCGTTCTTTAGTGATACGGTAAAAAGTATGACGGCATTGTATATGTAGATACTTATACCCACACGTAGGTTTTGTAGTTATCGTATTTTGAAATGAAATTATATTATGAATATGTTCCGTATTGCTAACTCAATATACAAATAACTATGTTAATGAACAGCGTAAAATTATGAGATTTGTATGAAACCGATATAAAACGCTTAAAATGCCAACCAAATATTGATAGCAAATCATATTAATTTGGAGTAATTATTATCTACAACCGCGGGATGTAGGGACCGAAAATGAATTGTTGATTTGTATATCATATTTTAATGTTGAATTTATACTCTGTACATGGTTACTGAAAAACTACTTTTTCAGCGACCGAGAGTTCTAACTCTAACTATACCGTAGTTAGAGTCAGAACTAATGATCTTAATAACAAGGTTTTAAGAGCATATGAAACCGTCTTATTGTTTTAAATTATATGAGAACCATCTGTTAACAGGAGGGACAATCAAGGCATTAAAATGATAAGTACTTTGTTCGTTGCGAACTATCTGGTGCTGACGGTACATGATTTTGACATATATAGGCACAAATACAGTAAGATTTATAAAAATGTATTACCTAAAAGATTGGGTGTTCATGGAAGTGGAAGGAGGTAGGCGGTCACCAATCCGTATTTACCAAATACAATGAAGCCGTCCAAACCAAAACAATAGACTAACAAATTGTAATCAATCAACCAAGTTTACCCATCCTAAGGAAGTTTCGGCATGGACGACTGCCTCTCTTTGTTTAAGGCGTGTTTATCAGAACAAAATCATAGTTATTGAGAGTATTATCAAAACAGCCTCGCATGGAGTGTTGAACAAAGTGAGACGATTTTTCACGCCGGCGCAGCGGTGTCTTCTATAGAAAACAATTTTTTTTTTTCTACGTGGTAAACTGCTCGCATCTCTGGGATGGATCCGCCAAGTACTTATTAGACGCTCTCGACAGGTTGCAGCGACGTGCGGTCCGCATTATTAGGAATCCTGAGGTCATTAGCACCCTTAAGCCTCTGCAGATGCGTAGGGATGTTGCTTCCTTGGCAGTATTTTAGCAGTATTTTGCCTTAGCAAAAATAACATTTTAAGTACTTTGCATTTTTGCCACTATTTGTAACTGACTGAACACTCTCAGGTCCAGTCAACAAAGGACACACACCTTTTCATATAAAGAAAATGTATGTAGCGATTTCCTTTGCCGATAGTACAGTTCTCTTAAAATCTGACCCCAATTTATTAATTACAAACCAAAGTTTTCTTTAAAGTTCGTTAACGAAAGAAACGAACAAAGCTTATCGCCATTCGTACAGGATATTCTTTGCCTAAGTATAAAGTTCACAGGTTTCCGATGAATGGGTCGGACGAAGCCAGATATATACAAGATAGCAGTGCTCGCTAGTTAATCCTTTTTTTGCAATTTTTCTTTTCCATTCTTGCTTTCAGCACTTTCTTGTCTGCATAGTGAATCAGTGTCATCTTTTTCTGTGACAAAAATCCGCACATGCAAAAATTGTGAAGCTTATAGGTACTATTCTTCGATCAATGCTTCGAAATTTGTTCTTTTTTTTGTTATATTACTTTTTGAATACGAAAGAACTGTCTATGTTATAGCTCTTTTAATAAGAACACAATAAGATACTTCACAGACTACTTATTGCATTATAGCACTAACACAGTAACAGTACACACACGCACTTGCTTAATTGCAAGGCAACAGCCCCGCCTCCTTCAAGACCCTGGGAAAAGACAACCGAAAAGACAAATTGCCTATGTCCTTGTCCATCTCTGTACCTCAATAAAATCGATTCAGCAGTTTAGCCGTAACAGATAGACAGAGCTAAAACCCGTTAATATTAATCCTTCATCTATGTACAACATTCCATCATGTGTGACATTAATCTGATATAATTGAGACGTGTTTTATCTTTATCCCTTCATATTACGCTCCGCTCCAATGCACTCTTTCAATTATTATGGAAGGTACGAAAATAATTGCGAGGGTCTGACCGTAATATGAATAGATTTCTTGTGAGAAAACCGAGCTCCATTCGCGAAAACTCGGGGTAAATAGGCGTAAGAAATCTCCACGGTGCGGTGGCTCCAATATTAATGTAATCTAAAAATAGAAACTGTTATAAAATATCGAACATTTATTACGTTCCAAAGAATCCTTTACGTTAGTCAGCAGGTACTTCATATTTCACAGAAGGGTGAATATTTAAATGTGATGATCGATGATGTAGTACTTTAAGGCAATTTTACTCACAAAAAGGACTGTGTTTTCTTTCATAGTCTTACTAGTTTATTTTTACCTAGAGTAGCAATTCAAGTATTATATAATTATATAATTTGACCTCACCTCGCCTCAGGAAAGAGGGTCACCATTACATACAAGTAACATGTTAACAATGGTGGCGCTCAGCTTGGCAGCCTCATCAAAAGAGGATTGTCGTCGCAGTACTGCGTGACACCCACCGGCCCCACTAGTGCTGCGACCACATTCCCCCTTGCCCGGCTATGCACTTGCTGACCCCTAAACGCAATCCAACCGTATATAATAATACAAGGTGGTACCCACCCGATCGAAATTTGTGCCATCAAATTTCTACCACCAGTAGAGAGAGAGAGTTAAGCTAGGATGGCCCACTGCACCTTTTCTTTTTGACTTGCGGCGATCCCCACTTATATCTCATCAGGGCCAGAGCGGGTGGATATGTATCGGGCCATCAGTTGCCGAGGGTGAGGTAATCTCCAGCATATCCCTTTCACACCCCGGCTAAGTTAGGTCCCCTCGGATGTAAGACTATGTTATCCCCATCTTTTCCATCATCAAAAGGGGGAGGGGAGAGCTTCTGCTAAGATGACGGGCGACTCCACATGTCATGCCCAGGCCCTCGCTTATAAAGGACAGAGATCGTTCACCGCACCCACATCTCGATGCTTTTTACAGACTTGACAATTTTTTGAAGAGCTCACCATTGTTTTCAAAAGGAGGCATTTTCATTTCAAAAGAAGCACGTTCACCAGTTGAAGCTGTGAAGTATTTAATGTTATACACAACACAAACTCCGTACACAATGTAGCATTCCTTGTAACAAACCCGGGTACCAGGTTAGCCGCAGCTACGTGGGCGGACGTTTCGTTCGTGCCACATTCTGTTTCCCATTGAATTAACACCGGAATTAACTAAATGAGGCAATGTTTTGTTTATATTGTTAAACATCCGATGGTAAGCGGTAATATGGACTTTCAAATGCTTGCTACATTGTAGGTACTCGTATCATTGTTGTGATGCTACAAACCGCACTGGAGCGAACGGTTACACTAACGGGGAAAAATAATCTTACTATCAGTTAGTGAAACTGAATCAATTATAAAAACTATTGAATAATTATAATTATATGGCCGACACACATATACTCACATACAAACACTCACACACACACATACACTCACACCCTCACACACAATCACACACACACACACACACACACACACATTCACACACATATACACTCACACTCTCTCACACACATTCACACACGCACGCATACACGCAAAATTAATTTAACTTGTAACTTTTCCTTACTATGTAACCTTATTTTTATATAACGTGTTTTTGTAACTCTCACACTACTTGATGTACTAAATTGTAGTGACATAGTATCAGGGAGGGTTGGAGATCTGTCATACAGGTGTCACACCTACTACGGACTCCAGCTCTCTCAAGGTAAATCAACGTTGTATAAATTCTATGTACTTCTGGAAATAGGCCGAAAGAACCAGTACAATCAATCGATTATAGATAGAAGATGCTGACATGACGACCTTTTGAGACTCGCACCAACATTTCTATATTTACATTTATGTTTACATAAGTTGTATTATTTAATGTGTATTTTCGTTCTTTATATAATAGATTATTATTATTATTATTTCAATTTGGTGACGCCGATACGGCCGGACGGACAACCCATCCGCGGCTTATGCGGGCCATTTCATCCATTTCCCCGACCCTCCCTTAAGGGAGATTTTGCTTTTTCAGCTCTTACGGCGCCCCTTCAAACCTCTTTGTTTCCTTGCAGTAGCTCGCGATCCGTTCCACCTTCAGATTTCGTAGCTCCTCTGTGTCCAGTGTGTCCGTTCCCAGGAGATTCCATCTGATCAGGGAGTATATGGGGCACTCTGCCAGTAGGTGGAGGCTGGTCTCCTCGCTCTCCATGCACTCCGGGCAGATGGGGTCGGTCTTCACACCTATAACTGTTAAGTGTCTGCTTAGTCTGCTGCGTCCTGTTATTATCTCCATGACAAGCCTCATGTCTCCTCTTGTCTCTACTTTGCTTAGAGCCTTAAGCGCCGCCTGACTGTCGCTGTAGATTGTCTATAATCGATTAGTTTTTTGTTTTTCTCATACCTTCAAATTCACATCAAACTATGGCAAACGCAACATCAATATTAGAAAAGGCAAAAGAGAAGAGGAGAAAAGACTCTTCTGGGCTTTGTAATAATGTATATGTTGATCATTGACAAAAAGATATAACTTTAAAAAGACAATATAACTGAAGTTCACTCACAACCTTCTTAACTAACACCCAAAACGTGTTCACAACGCTCATACTGCAGTGATATTTGTATTTGTACAACATAATGTAACTGTATAAGATGCGCTGAAGATAAAGAAGCAATATAAAGATATTTGCATCCGTTCTCAGAATAAACATACTAAGAAACTTCATTCTAATTTCCTTGTTGCCGAATTTACAATAACCCCAGTCGCATGAACCTTCTAATATTGGGTGAACTTTCAAATGTAATAACGAAACTCATATCAAACGAACTCCCGGAAGAATAATATATTTTGCGTGCATGTTATGTTTGTGTCAAATGGAGTTAGACTTTGAAGAACTTACGCTGATGCAATTTCCTTTGAAGGGCGGGCATACTTTTCTTATACATTGCCAATTTCGTTTCAAATATTGACAACAAATAATAAACTAATGTTGTGAATGCTAATACTTTTTGCTTCATATTATCTTCAGAATTTTTCATCGTGATAGATTAAACAAGTCTCTGAGTTGAACTTGAGCCAAAACTAAGACTTTTAAGAGTCAAGGCTGAATCTAAGGCATAGGGAAATAAATAACACAATCTATTTGTGGATTTACGAGAAGGGACCCCGTATTGTCAGCGCCGGGCAAGCTGGCACGGAATCCCTCTCAAATTGAAAAGGGTAATTGAGTGACCGCTATCTAGAAAATAAATAACATGCTGACTATTGTCAGTATCTAATATATCATACTCGGGCATTGGAACAATATAACTTTATTTAGTTTTGGAATAAATGTGAGAATGTGGAGAAAAAATACACTTACATCAAAATAGCTTAGTATCATAAGATATATATGGAATCTTAAAATAGTTCGACCACTCTGGATACTTACAACTATTTGAGTACTCTAATAACCAATATAAAATTGGGATTTTGGTATTTAGATTATTTTGAGTACTTTTGTTAGCGAAATTTTAATGATGCTGACTGTAAAATTCCTTATAACCTCATATCTTCTGAACCACCATATGCATTTTATTGATTGATATCTCATATGGAAAGTATTCTTCTCTCAATGGTTCTTGGGTACTTAAAATGTGAACAAAAGCTATATGTTATATTTTAGGGATCAAAATGTATGTTAGCTAAATATATTTTCACTGAAACTTATCGAGTAGGTTATCAATATGAAGGAAATTAGAAGGCGATTACAAAAATATATAAATGTCATTACTAAAAAGGATAAAATAAAACTAACTACCAGTTCCTTCGGGAGTTCCCCAGGGTTCACTCCTTGGTCCACTCTTGTTCAATATATTTATTAATGACATCACCTCTATTTTCCTCCATGCAAAAATTCTTATGTATGCGGACGATATGAAGATAATGAAGAAAATTGACAGTATTGCTGATTCACTCCTCCTCCAAGACGACCTAGATAGGTTTCAAAATTATTGCAGTATTAATAAGCTTGATTTGAACGTCTCCAAATGCTTTGTATGCTCGTACACCCGCAAACATCATCCATACATTCACACCTACAAACTATTGGATGCGTCAATATCTAGAGTGGACTCGATCAGGGACCTTGGGGTAACATTTGACTCGCAGCTCCTGTTTGATGCACACATCGACAACATAACTAAGAAGGCATCTCAAGCCCTTGGGTTTATTTTCCGAACCTCTGCTGATTTCAACAATATAAAAACTATTAAAATACTATACTGTTCTTTCGTGCGTAGCCACCTCGAATATGACTCGGAAGTTTGGAACCCACACCAAATAACCTACGTCAGTCGCTTAGAGGGCATTCAAAGAAAATTCTTAAGATATGTTCAGTATCGCTCTCGCACATATCTACCGTCTTACCTTGCACAATGCAAGAAATTTCATATACTTCCTCTCTATGAGAGAAGAAAAATTGCTGATTTGGTATTCCTATTTAAAATTATGAATGGGACCATCGACGCACCTGAACTGGTGAGCAAAGTAGCACTTCGCATACCTTGTGCATTCCTGCGCAGGTTCAATCTGCTGGATGTACCCGCGGTTACGACAGCATACAGGCAGAACTCTTACCTGTTAAGAGCATGCCGTACATACAATGCGATGTGTCGGGATGTCGATATCGATGTATTCCATACAGGTGTTAACAGGCTCAAAAGAACTTTGTGTGATGCTTTTTTCACTGGGTGTTAATGTTGATTAATTTTACTTTTGTTTTATTCATTGGTTTTGTTTACCGACTTTACAGAAATTTGTCTCTAATCAATTTATCTACTGGTGAAAACTTTTAATTGGCCTTGTGCATGTTATTTTCTCTAATGTATTTGTGTATCTAGCTGTAAGTTTTCAAGAGAAATAAAATAAAAATAAAAAATAAATAAAATAACTATTAAAAATAAAAATAAACACACGACTGATGCTGAAAAGATTGAAACAAGTTTGATAGCAGGTTTGATAAAAATAAATGGGTATATTATTTTTATCAAACTTGTTTCAATCTGTTCAGCATCAATTGGATTTCTTATTTTTAATAAAAAGTTTTATTAATATACCAAACCTGGCTACTGAAATGCCGAATAAATTTTCTATTATTCTACTTGATCTAGATAAACAGTAATAAAAAATTCTCTTTTCTCATAAAATAATTATTCCTTAACATAAAGGCTTCATCGCCTATGAAAATACTAGGTAATTTCTTGCCATTTACAGTGGTAGGGTTTGGTTATCTTAAGGCATTATTTAAGAGGTTTTTGTAGAAGTCCGTTTCATTTATAACATCACCATCCGAGACTGCCGTTTGTAGCAAAATGAAAATAAATGAACTTATAATTGGCGTTAACAATGGCCGGCAGAACTAGACTATAAAAATATTTATAATTATAAAAATAAGATTTAGCTACTGGAGGACGTCTTTAGAAGTTACAGCCTACAGCGCCCAAACAGGAAAATTCTATCTATTTTCGGAGTGTTTTTCCAATTTCTATCCGTTCGTTCTCGCTTGTTAGAAACTGCAACAAATAAATAATTATTTTTTAATAATTGTTTTAGCAATCTGATGACGAATTTTTAGAACCATTGGAGATCTGCGAAATCGCTTCACCAAGATCAGAGATCGCATTAGTTGAAAGGTTTAGTAAGCCTCAACAAGATCGTAGTTTTAAACGCCTGAAAAACCTGTCAGCTTCCCAACATCTTGATCGAACAATTGAAACTATAGGCAATAAAATAAGTAGAATAACAGAGAACGACCAGTTTGATACCTTCGGTAAAACCGTGGCACATAAGTTGCGATCTTTGCGTACGAACCAAAGCTTATTTACGTATTTAAAAAAAAAACACGCTTTGCGCATTCTTGCACAACCCTGTGACCGCGCACGTATTGTATATTTTAATCTTCACGCGCTACACTAAGTATTAAATCAACATATATATTTTTCATAATAACAGCGGCGAAGGAGTAACAAATGAGACTTATGTAACAACTAATGCTGCAATGACCGTAATGTTTCATTATCATTTATTTAATTGCATCGATGCAATAATTGAAAATACTTCTCATTGCTTTGCTGATAGAACCTTCATAATAGCGCATGACATAGTAGCTCACGGCAGATCGAGTGCGTGCAGCCGTCCTATTTAATAATATTGCATGACACTGCAATAGCAGGCGCGGTGTTCCCTACTACTGTACCTACTTGTTCTTTCACTTTTTAGTATGAGTTTCTTAAGTACATCTTCAAGTGTCGGTAGCAGGCAGGATGGAAAGAAATTCTTCAATGGCTACTACTCGTCATGTCTATCAAAGATTGCACCTTGTAGCCCGAGATCCGCTTATTTTTTATTAGTATACTTACTATTCCGGGTGCGAGTGCAGTGATCTTCCGATCTTGAGAGGGAAATTCAGCCCCAGAGCCTCAGTATGTTATTTAACAGGTGCACGACTGGACTTGGGCTGCAAGGTTGTTGAATGTGTAAAATATGTCAAGGTAACAGTATCCATGTTAAAAATATTTTTAAACGCGTTAATGGTCATATTCTTTGTTCGTGTACCGTTAGTAGGGGTCACTCGGAGCATCTCTCTAATGGATGGATAAAAGTCAATCCTCGGCTCTCGTGAAGATTTGATATTATTTTATATTTTATGAGCTGGACTTTATATTTTATGATCAGTCAGGTCAGTATGATTGCCTGAGTCATTTACGTGTCATTATTAAAAAAAAGGTTGATATACCGCAACAGCCTCTTCGCTAGTAGTTATTTTTAGTTCGTCTGAATAAGTATTCGATTTCTGGATCAGCAAAACAGTTATTAAGTCTTTCTGTTAAGAAATCAGAAAGTCAGAAAAACTGTCTACCACATAACGTTAGTGAAATTGAGAGTGTTAATATGCTTCTGCTGTTCTCTTCTCGGATATACACTACTATGTTTTTAAGAATCAAATATATTGACAACATTATATGAATACCATCAATGTCTGTCACCAGCAAAGTATTACAGCTGGTGTTCATTTGTAATTAGATATAAACATTGTAACATTGAGTAAAGCGGGAGATAAAATACATATCTTCTCCTTGTTATTACGCCTTAATTATTAAAAGACAGAGCAAAGAAAGATTTACAGCTTTAACTTAACTAATTGCTTCTACTGACAAAGGACTAAAATGTCCGTTACGTATTCTTAAAACAACTCTAATACTTTCTCAAATCAACTCATACCGACCAACCAGTGTTATAAAATTACTTGCTAACTTCGTCAATACTCCGCCCGCGTGGATGTCGGTTATTGCGACCAAACATAGCCTATGTCCTTTCTCAAGGTCAAATCTACCCCTTTACCAAATTTCATCAAAATCAGTTCAGTGGTTAAGGAGTGAAAGCGTAACATACAGACAGATAGGCAGAGTTACTTGTGAATTTATAATATTAGGTATGGAATAGTAGATTTATCATAGATTTTATAGGTACTAATAATTTAATATTCCAAAATTTTCTGCCGCGCTAAACTTGACGTCTACAGTTCATTTTACAGCAGCCATATTTCTGCCTGTTATCGCCAAAGTTATACTATCTAGAATTTCACTATTGCCTTTATTCATTACCTTTCTTCTCTTGCCCTTTGATGAAATTAGTCGAAACTTATTTGGCTATTCACTGTATTATTGTAACAGATTAATGACTTCTTTGTGTCTGCTATAATTTCCTTGTATTTGTTCTGTAGATATGTTTATTGAGTAACTATGAACGTAGATGAGAACGTAAATTTTATAATAGCAATTATGTGATCTTATTCATTCATTTATGTCTATACTAGATTTAGCCCGCGGCTCCGCCCGCTCGAATGTCGGTTATCACGACCAAACATAGCTTTTGTCCTTTCTTAGGGTCTAATCTACCCATATACCGAATTTCGTCTAAAATCGGCTCAGTGGTTTAGGCGTGAAAGACGGACGAACAGACACACACATACACTTTCCTATTTATCCAATATTATTATGGATACCTAATCACAAACAATAGGTTCAAATTATATGTGATTAAGTAAATTCAGAAAATAATGCTATCAATATAATAAATGAATTATTTACTCACGTCTGTTTATCGTTGGTAGGTTAGACGGAGCTAGTTGATAATCGCATTTTGTCAACTCGAATATTTTACTATGTCGACCGGATACTTTAAGTTCTCGCAGCCCCAGACATTTTCTTAAAAAAATCAGTAAGACTTGGTTTGCTCGCCTATATATAATAATAGCGGGCACCCCTGTTTGTCTGTAAATCCAAGAAGACAACGTCCTTGTGTCTTCTTATCAATATTATTAATCATAACTCGATTAAAACAATTGAATCAGTTATAAATCCAACCACAAATTAAACCACCGAGGGCCGCAAATTTCAACAATTCGGCAAATTCAGAGTCTGATATGGAGCGCGAAATATCGGCAGCCATTAGGATAATACAGGACGAGAGATCGACTCGCCAAATTTAATAAAACTTTCTCTTTCGCCGACGACAGCATATAAATCTAGTGGTGGAGCTTTTAGTATTCATCTCGCAACTGATAGGGACCCTCTAAAGATATGTAGCTTGACAGTATCGCCGTAGGCAAGAGCTTTAGCAGACGATAGGATGAAATGCGCTTTACGTGAATGGGTTTTGAAGAAGTTGCTATTGATATAATTCAATTGATACTACAGATAGACGATAACCACTTAGACGTGACGTGGTGCTTCATGACAAGAAATGTCAAAAAGCAACAGCTAGTTTAGTGTGTAGTGCATAAAGTGGGGTGTGTAGTGTATAAAGTGAGGGTCTTTAGTTAGACGGCCCTGAAAAATGCCTTCCAATGCTCGCACATAGAACCCAAGATTGTAGGAACGAATGGGAACACGCGCATGGCTAACGAATGCCAATTCTTTTTCAAGTGATAAATAATGGGGGTACCAAACCTCCACCTCAGCCCTGCATAATGTGCTGTTGTTTGAGATAGGATGAAAAACGGCATAGGCAGATACAAATAATAGGGAAAATTACTAAATTACTGTGTACTTGCTGCTTTAGTGTGCAGAACCATGAATGGACAGGCTAGCTGAGGTAGAACATTGAACAATAATACTGAACCATTAATGACAGTAGAGGAACTCAAGGATGTAAGCAAATGCCAGATAAACTTAAATCAACAAACTTATGCGCTAACATTTCTTGTAAGCCTTGCTAACGCCACTTCTGCATCAGCTAATAATCTCAAATTTTCTGGCTGAGAAAAAATTTGAGCGATTTAAGAGAAGTTACGCTAGAATCACGATATTCCACAGCTGGCAGTTTGTATTGAAAATTACCGAACGATAGACCGATGCTACTTTTATCAGCAAACTGGTTTATTGGCTTATTCAACTCGTAATGCAGCAAATCTTCTATTTACGTTGATAATTATTAGACTCCGCAAGAATTCTCTAAATTATTGAAATCTACTTCTTCAGTCGAATCGACGGCACTTCTACCTCAAATTTTATGTTCCCAGTAGGTATGCTGCTACCTGGATTGCGTTCTCGGAGGCACTATACATATTGAAATAGTAATGCCATTTTAATTTATTAATGCAATATGCTCAATTTGAATGAAATCAAACAATACAAAATAAAATGTTCTTTAGGAGAAACGGCCTTCAAGACGTCAGGGACTTACATGCGAGTGCGTGTATGCTCACTCGTTATGATACTAGACTATTTTAAGGTACACGCTTTCAATAAAATAGGCTTGTGGCATAGCAGACACAGGGGCCCCATTACTATGAACTGCTCGAAATGGATTAAAAACTCGGGCATTGAAAATAAATAAACTGCCAAACGTTTATAAATTTACTCGGCTAATTACCTACTTAAGCGAGTGTTAGACTGTATAGTCTGTTTAGGGTATTTTAGTGTATAAACTTGGCACGTAATAAACAGAAATATGATAAATGACATTAAATAAGGCTGCTAGGTGAATTCGGGATCAAGGACCCTCCTCAAAAAGATCTCCGTCATTAGTTGTCCTATGGACTGAGGGAAGTAAATGTTATTACTCATCATATCTGTATATCTGATGGGGTATTTTACTAACTATGTTTATCAGCTTCCCGCAATAAGAGGCGAGCTAGATTGCCATCAATCAAGCACTTTTTAATGGGATGTTTCTGTTTGTTGTTTATTACACTTATATAATAATATTATATATGCCTTAAAGCCCGAAGCGAGCGATAAGGAAGGGTTTCAAGACTCGATTCTATCAAAAGTACCTAACGGTTTCTGCCTATGCCGTTTTTCATCCTATCTCAAACAACAGCACATTATGCAGGGCTGAGGTGGAGGTTTGGTACCCCCATTATTTATCACTTGAAAAAGAATTGGCATTCGTTAGCCATGCGCGTGTTCCCATTCGTTCCTACAATCTTGGGTTCTATGTGCGAGCATTGGAAGGCATTTTTCAGGGCCGTCTAACTAAAGACCCTCACTTTATACACTACACACCCCACTTTATGCACTACACACTAAACTAGCTGTTGCACGCGGCTCCGCCCACGTGGATGTCGGTTATCGCTTAGAAAGAGAAGGCCACGAGTGCTTGAATGCAGCGATTTAGAAGATTTTATGTCTATTTAAGTTTATTGAAAAAAAAAATGTATTATGTAATTATTACCAGTCCTTAGATATTATTCTAGTGTAAAATGTATTTGAAATAGAGATTTGCAGCATTTTAGAGTCATATTTGACGCTAATTTCTATGGAGGCAAATATTATGAATCGTGTTTCTATCTTTACACGTCCCTAGACGGCTTAGCCAACTTTATGAGAATGATGATTTTTATTTGGTTTTGGTTCAATTTCCTATATAACTTGATGATAAATTTGATCATAAATATTAAAAACGACTACTATCTGGCCTTAAAATACTTATATTTTAATATAAATACCTTATCTAGAAGATTTTTATCATACGTTTTACCAAAATATTTTCACAACCTCGCGTAAATTAACCGAGCGAAGCCCCTACGAAACAGACACCGGTGGCCTGAACACAAAAGCCTCGCCAGCCTGCCTTCGGATCGGATACGAGCCATTAGAGCTTTTTATGAAGCCAACAAAACGGTCCTTGACCTTAAAAGGTCAACTATGTAGCGAACGTATGTCCTATAGATTTAAGGGGTACTGGATAAATTGGCTCTGACATGTAGTTTGTGGGCATGAGGAAGGTATTGGATATTTATTACATTTTATCGAACCGCTTTAGTCCCTTGCGAACTGTCGCAACTTGTTATCACCAACTTCACTAAATTCCTTTTCATAATATTGTGGACTAAAATGTTTAAGTCAACCCATTTACAGTATATTTATTGACGTAATTATTCAATTTGATATAAAAATACTTTTCATTCAATAATCAGCTCAGTGAATGCAGTTTTATAAGGAATCTTATTGCTTATTGCGATTGGAAAAGAGTGAATGGGTAGGTCTATCTCTAACTTGTTTATTAACTACTAATTCAACAAACAACAATGTGACTGACTAGTCAAATTAGTTACTTTTTACTAAACGTCAAAACGGAAACTTGTATGAATATTTACTAGTCAAATCATTAACTGTTGTAGGTTGGGTGGATTATTAAAAATAAATAAAAAGGATTAAACAAGAATCGACGCAAATTTTACCACTCTTTTACCATTCTTAATTTAATAAGCTTGGTTAAATAATTTATTAAAACTACAGGAAAAGGTCATCAAGGTCGCCGGGAAGTGCTGGACTGCATTAGATCGGTCGTTCTGGAAGTCTATGGGAGAGGCCTATGTTCAGCAGTGGACTGTGTGTGGCTCTTATGATGATGATGATGATGATAAAAGGAAAATATCCAATTTACTGATAAATTGCTACTCTTGCTTCGGAGAATACTAACCAGATTCCGTAGATATAGCAGTAATAAGTAGCGGATTTGTTCCGAAGCGAATCCTTTTGTTTTGTTGGATACTTAATGACTTTATAACTTTTGAGTTACAAAAAATCATTTCAAATTCATAGAATGATTGTAGCTCTAGACTATATACAAACTCTATAGACGCAGCAAGTATCATTTCTACGCGGGGTACTACTTGGCTACTACTTCTTTACAAGACATATACTTAAATTTCATGACATGCACACATTGACAGTTTTAAGAACAATACAGCTTACTCATTCAAAACGTGTTCTTTACGCCGTTTTTAGTGTACATTTTATGCTTTGTTTATATAGTATATGGTCTAAGTTTTTAATTAAACATTAATTATAATGTCAATCTCATACATTACTGTACGTTGCCACTAGCGTTATCTCTATTTTGTTTACAGCCCAGTATTTTTATTGTATCTTATTCCTAATTCATTGGTACAACGTAAAGCCATGCCTTAAATAGGTCCGAAACATAAACTTCATAAATATGGCTATGAGAAATCAATTTGGGAAAAAACTTATAAGACTTTTAAGGTACAAAAATATTTGTGTTTTCGTTTGATACTACACAAAGTTTGCGCGGATGCTTGGGAGGCCAGCGCCTCCTTCTGTGAGCAGGTCATGCTCGTGAAGGAGACAGCAGACCGGGCGCGGCGCAGCGAGAAAGACTCGCGGACATCGCTGGCCGCGTTCGAAGGCGGCTTGGGCGTCGGAGGGCGCAAACCGGCCTCCGCCCCCCATGAGCGCGGGCCTGAGGGTGACGGGTGGAGCCGTCGGCGTTGGCTCCACGCGGCGCAGAGGACGGTGGCCTCCAGGACCATCAGGTGATACCGCACGATATCCTTTGAAGCGGCGAGTCTCCTGGCCAGATCCCTACCATGGATCCTGGAAGCGAGGACCCTTTCGGCACAGTTAAACGAAACTCTCGTATGTACTTCGTATAAATCTGAACATCGAGTTAGTAAGTCTGGTGTACCACAAGGTAGCATATTGGGACCGTTATTGTTTTTGATCTACATTAATGATCTACCATCCATTACGAAACATCAGTGCATCTTGTTCGCCGATGATATTTCCCTTATAATTGATAATAATGATAACGAAACAAATGAGAAATATGAAGACATACTTAATAATGAAATAGAATCTATTTTAAAATGGTTAGATTATAATAATCTCAATGCAAACATTTCAAAGACAAAATACATTCAATTTACCAATTCTAATAATAATACCAATAACTTAACATTGACATGTCGTAATGAAATAATAGAATCAGTAGATGATACAATTTTTTTGGGTATTGCAATCGATAAACACTGTAACTGGAAAGCACATGTCGATAGAACTTGTAAAAGGCTTAACCGATTTGTATTTGCGCTTAAGAAGCTTAGACAGGTCTCAGGTCAGAAGACAGCTATGACTGCCTATTATGGATACGTTGCCTCAGTTTTGAGATATGGCCTTACCCTCTGGGGAAATTCCACTAACGTAAGCGCAGCATTCATTATCCAAAAGAAATGTATAAGGGCGGTCGGTGGCGTGAGTCCTCTTACATCATGTAAACCTCTGTTTAGGAGACTGAAGGTGCTGACATTGACGTGTATGTATATATACCAGGCTGGATGTTTCGTTAGAGATCATGGCTCATTATTTAAAAAAAATTGTGACGATATTAAATCTAGACTAAAATGCAGAGATCCATCCAGATTGATTCTTCCTAACCGAAAAACAGCGCTGTGTCATAAAAATTGCTACGTTATGACTAAAAAAATTTACAACAATCTACCTAAATATATAAGGGAGTTACCAACACGACAGTTTAAGTCAACGCTGTATGGGTGGCTCATTGACAAGTGTTTTTATAGTGTGAATGAGTTTATTGAAAGATGATAATATTAATATAAATCTTTAACTAAACAATCAACGTCATTATCTTGCAATTACAAGGTAGAATTTAGTAGGTACTTTTATATAGTAATTGATTAATAATTTCATTGTAGACTTACCATTATGTGTTTAGGTTAATGTCAAATTTTGCATGCCGGGCATCATTCCAGCGGATTATGTGAAACAAACTACTGATTTATACCAACACACTAAATGTAATACCATACTTCAAGCAAATAAATCCCATTTCATTTCATTTCATTTCACTGTATCGGTTCGGTATCGATCCTGAGCCCGAAGAAATTCGGGCCGAGAAATCTCGGCTCCACAGGGCCATGGTGATCGAGTGGGAGCTACGACTTGAGCAACCACGCGCAGGGCACGCCGTGATTGCGGCGGTAAGACCCATCATGGGGGATTGGCTAGAGAAGCCACACAGTGGCCTCTCGTACCGTCAGACGCAGGTCATTACCGGACACGGTAACTTCGGGCGGTACGTGCATCACTGCGACGCGAGCGTGGACTCGGGGCTGCACACGCTCACCGAGTGTCCGGCGTTTGAGACGCCGTGGCGGAAGCTTGTGACGGCCCTGGGGGTGAGAGTGCTCACGCTCTCCACCCTGCTCGCGGCGATTCGATCGATCGATGAGTGGGCGGCCAGCGCCTCCTTCTGCGAGCAGGTCATGCTCGTGAGGGAGACACTAGAGCGGGCGCAGCGCATCGAGCGAGAAAGTTGAAGGCGGCCCATGAGCGCGGGCCTGAGGGTGAAGGGTGGAGCCGCTTGTCACCCTAGCAGAAACAGGCCACGGTTGCGGTGCGCATCGTAGGTAGATGCGCGCCCCCCCCCATACCGAGGGCGAGTCGGGGACCACGTGGACCCCCTCCCGAGGAGGGCCAGATCGATAGGAATGGCTCTGGTTCAGCCGGGGTGCGAGGGATATGTCGCGAGACAACCTCACCTTCGGCCTAGCACATCGACCCACAGACGGCGTACGGTTTAGTCGGTTCGAGTCCGACATAACCTCCCCCTCCGGTTCCGTAGGGGGGGGTTTAGTCGGTTCGAGTCCGACATAACCTCCCCCTCCGGTTCCGTAGGGGGGGGGGGAGGACTACACAAAGTTTTTAGTACAAACCATTTTGAATAACACACCAAAATCAACAACTTTTTTTTTTCTTTCTCTGTGCTCATCTGCGATCGGTACACTACCATAAGCAGATATGTTGTGTGGATTTGTCAGGTCGAGGGTATCCTCCAGCGAGGATATCCACTCATCATAAATATATAAATCAAGAACTGAATGCTAATTTTTACGTACAATATAATATTTTTCATTATACTAGAATACTTTAGAACGAGGAAAATTATACATAAAGTTTTGTTTGTGTGGGCTTCTCTTTTTTTGTAAAGTCATTGTTTTGGAAATAAATCCCAACAGAAAAATCATAAAACAAAAATAAAAAGTGAAACACACAGTATGGACCAGTTTTATGTGGCAGCCATTTCTCGATAACGGGACGCCGATATGAAACGCAAATTCAGCCTTTGAAGCAGGCTATCTATTGATACCAATTTACTGAACTTAAATAGAAAATCATTGAAGCTGCGTCCCAAGCAATTACATGAGTAAATTCGGTGTTTATTACTTCTAGATTGAACTGTTGGTGAAATAATATGAATATTTTATATTAGGTCGTAAATATGTTCAACAAAAATTATTCGTATCAATGAAAGTAATTTAGGATAAATAACTCGCACCCATAGTACAAGAGTTGTTTGCAAAGTCGATACAAATTGTTTTAATTAGGTGTACGTCTAACTGACTGGTACCTAAAGTGGTACTATGTGTGAAATTGATTATAAGATAATGGTGATAGCCAAATTCCCTCTTTCCGCACAAAAAATCTGGGGTCTGGGGTTTCGTGTCTCCGTTTATATATTCTATATGTCGAGACTTATTAATGTCATTCGAAAACTTGCCAAAAATACTTAATGTGTATGCTAAAGGAAATAAAACCACTTTTTAACAGATCCAATCGCGATTTACTTGTTATTATTGTTACGAGCGTGGGGGTCGGTTTAAATAGAAAATGCGAGGACAACCGTTGAAAACAGATTTTATTCAGCTGCACTTAGATTACAGCAAAGCGCGTAGAAATTCGAAATCTCTTCCTTACACAATGCACAGTCACTTGTATAATCGCACTGTATCGCTTCGCACACTTTATCGCTGATCGCTTCGAATACTAGTCAACTAGACTAACTTCAGCAGCGGCTGTTAGCTCGCCTTTTATATAAGGCGCGGCCGAGTAGCGAAAGATCGAGAAAAGACAGGTACGTTCTGAAAAAGACAGGAACTTTCTGGGAGGTTCTATTAGGTCTTGTGTCTCTTTCTATTCGTTCCATTCCTTCTAGAACAGTGACGTCAAGGCATGCTGTCTCTTTCTAGCCTGACGTCTCGTTCTATTCATTCCATTCCTTCTAGAACAGTGACGTCAAGGCATGCTATCTCTTTCTATAGTGCCGTCTCGCTCACTCCTATGGAAATTTGGCCATATATTGAAGTGGCCAAGCGCCGGGCGTAGCACTACCCCCTTCTTAGACATGCTCGTCCCGAGCATTATTAGATCCGTAGTATCTCGCCAGTCGGTCAACATGTACAACCTTCAAGGGGCTTCGCTGGTTGCGTTGTATCCGGTATGTAACGTCATTGATCCTGGTGACAACTTTATACGGCCCTTCCCAGGTTGGAGACAACTTCGGAGATTTGCCTTTGCGACGCATCGGATTGTGTAGCCATACCAACGAGCCTTCGTCGAACCCGGCTTGATGAGAGTTGCGGTCGTATCGGGTTTTCATTCTGTCGCTTGCCTGGAGCCCAGATTCACGGACGTGGGTGTGAACGTCATTTAGTCTATCGCGCAATGCACTAGCATATTCCGTGATTTCTTGCGGTGAATCTGGAGGACGTCCAGTCAGTAGATCAGCCGGTAGTCTCAGTTCTCTGCCAAAGTTTGCACACGCAGGCGTCACCGTTGTGTTTTCATGTATCGCTGTTCTATAAGACAACAAGAACAAAGGAATATGACTATCCCAGTCCTTCTGGTGGCTCTCAACAACCTTAGCCAAATGCCTTTCCAAGGTTTGGTTAAATCTTTCAACCATTCCGTCAGACTGCGGATGATATGGGGTGGTCCTGGTTTTATGAATACCCATTGTCCTACAGGTTTCTTGAAATACCTGTGATTCAAAATTCCTTCCCTGGTCACTGTGTATTTCCAGAGGAACTCCATATCGGCAAAACACTCCGTGACTAGTCTTTCCGCGACTGTAGTTGCTTCCTGGTTAGGTATGGCAAAAGCCTCCGGCCATTTAGTAAAGTAGTCCATTACTACTAGGATGTATTTGTTTCCAGACTCCGATGCAGGAAATGGCCCTGCAACATCTAATGCAATCCTTTCCCAAGGCGCTCCAACATTGTATAGCTTCAATGCTCCCCTGCTCCTTGTATGCGGCCCTTTTACCGATGCGCAGCATGTACATTTCCTACACCAATCTTCAACATCCTCACGGCAATGGATCCAATAGAATCGTTGACGAATCTTCATCAACGTCTTCTTCACACCAAGATGGCCGCCTGAAGTTCCGTCATGAAATGATCTCAAAACCTCATTAATTTTAATCTTTGGGACAACCAACTGCAGATGTGAGTCTTTCCCGTTTGCAGACTCCCATTTTCTACACAGGACTCCATTGTGTATCACGAGGCTTTCCCATTGTGCCCAGTAGCTCTTCGTAGCTGCACTCATTTGGGAGACATCACTCCATTGTTCCTGCCTTTATCCATTCGAGAATAGGCTTGATGTCTCGATCCTCTTGCTGTGCTTGCTGCATGGCTTCGCTACTCCACTCATCGCTGACAGTATCAGTCCTTATTATTCTAATCGCTACACTGTCTTTAGCTTCTTGCCTGACACAATGGTTACATTCCACCGGACAAGGTCTTCGAGAGAGCGCATCTGCATTTCCATGCGCTTTCCCACTCCGATGTTCGATGACGAAGTCGTATTCCTGGAGCTGTTCAATCCATCTTGCCACTTGTCCTTCTGGATTTTTAAATTGTAGCAACCATTTTAAAGCAGCATGATCAGTCCTCAGATGAAACTTTCGGCCCAGCAGAAACTTACTGAAATGCTGCAATGTCTTAACCACGGCCAGTAATTCCCTTCGTGTAACACAGTAATTTCTCTCTGGTTTAGACAAAGACTTACTAAAGTAAGCAATCACGGCCTCCTTGTCTCCTTTTCTCTGGGACAGGACTCCTCCTATCCCAGTATTGCTGGCATCTGTGTCGACGACGAACTCATTTTCTGCATCTGGAAAACCCAAGATTGGTGTTTCACAGAGTCTTTGCTTAAGGTCTTTGAAAGCGGCTTCACATTGTTCATCCCAGCTAAATTTCCGTTTTTCTTCCGTTAACCGATGCAAAGGCTTCGCAATATCGGAGAAGCTTTTCACGAACCGCCGGTAGTATGAACACAGACCTAAAAAGGCACGAACGTCGGTCTTATCTTTTGGTGTCGGCCAATCTTTCACGGCTAAGTGCACGTCTTCTCAGGGTCTGTTTGTATCCCATCCTTCGAAATAACATGCCCCAAATAATTCACTTGTCGTTTAAAAAGTGAACACTTCTTTGGACTGAGTTTTAAGTTGGCACCCTGTAGTTTAGTCAAAACTTGCTCTAGTTTGCTGAGGTGATCGTCGAAGTCTTTTCCAATGATGATTATGTCATCCAAATATACCAGACAGGCTTCTCCCAGCAGTCCAGCAAGTATTTGTTCCATTAATCTCTCAAATGTGGCCGGAGCATTACATAATCCAAATGGCATGACGTCGAACTGCCAGAGACCTTTTCCAGTAGAAAACGCAGTTTTCTCCTTATCTAGTTGACTGATTTGAACTTGCCAATACCCACTCTTGAGGTCCAATGTTGAGAACCACTGCATGCCACTTAAGGTGTCCAAAGTGTCATCTATCCTTGGCAACGGATAACTATCTTTTTTCGTAACATCATTCAGTCGGCGATAATCGACGCAGAATCTGGTGGTTCCATCCTTTTTCTTTACAAGGACTACTGGAGAACACCATGGACTGACCGAGGGTTCAATGATACGGTCCTTCTTCATCTCTTCAATCATTTCCTCCACCTCCTTTTCTCGAGCAATCGGTACACGTCGTGGTTGTTGACGGATTGGCGTTACCTCACCAGTATCGATTTTATGCTGTACTACTCCAGTTCTGCCAATGTCACCACCATGCATAGAAAAGACGTTTTTATAACGTAGTAGCATGTTCCGCGCCTTCAGCATCTCTACCTTACTGAGGTCATTGCGACAATCTTCTAGTAGTTTCAGCACTGTTGATTCTCTGTCACTTGTGGCATCGCTTTTGGTCGAACCCTGGCAACTACGTATCCACGAGATCTCCTCACAAGTGCCAAGCAGTGTCCCTTTGTTTAAGACGCACTCGTTGTTGCTCATATTTAAAATTCTTATAACGGCTGTGGTTGGTGTTGTTACCACAGTACGAGCTGGTATCCAGGGACTACTGCCGTCTACTTTTTCCACCAATGCACAGCGATGAGAATTGATGCCATATTGAGGTAGTCTTATTGGCACTAGGGTCTGTGATTTAGGCTGGAGTACAGTTCGTTTTGCACAGTACACTTTTCCAAATGCGCCACCTTCCATGGGAATTTCTTCGAACCCAAGTTTCAGAACGCCACAATCCACGTCGATTTTACAGCGATATTTTCTCATAAAATCCAATCCAATGATGCAGTCATCTAAGATATCAGCGACGATGACTTTATGCCAATAGGTCTTATCACCGACTTCCAACGCCACTTCTTGCTCTCCTCGGACGGAAATGCGCTGGCCGGTAGCTGTCTGCAGATGGAGATGCTTAAGTTGATGTAGATGATCTCTAGGTACATTTTTCACCAGCCGAGAGCTAATCACGGTCCGACTTGCTCCAGTATCAATGGTGAGGTGGCACGGTGATCCATCAATACCTCCTTCGATGACCAGACTATTTCCATCATTAGCTTGAGAGATCAGAATTGGGACTTTTACACTACCAGCCAGCACCCGTCCCGCAGTCCTGGCGTTTACTCGTTTCCCTGTTGCTCCGGCGCATCTGGATGTCGCGCCGTTTGTTCTTGGCCATTACCTTGTTGAGTCCGTTTCGGGCAGCTAGACCGAATATGTCCTTGCTCTTTGCAGAAATAACACCTGGGTGTGAATTCCCGACGGTACACACGTTGCTCATTTGTTGAGATCTCACGCAATCTATGTGGTCGAGGGTCATGTCGTACAGCTTCCACTTCAAGGGCGTGGGCTACAGCATCTTTAAGGGTTGCATGGTGACCCAGACGGACGGCAGCTCTCACCTCCAAGTCTCTAATCCCGTCAATAAAAGCTTGCACCAAAATGCTGTCAAGAAATGACGAAGAAGCTCTTTGGTAAGCTTTTCTCACGAGCTTTTCTATTTCCAAAGCCCACTGCTGCAGAGACTCACTAAGACGCTGGTTACTGTCCTTCAATTGGGCACGGTAGACATGTTCCAAGTGACTATCACCGTAACGTGATTCCAACGCTTCAAGAAGGCGGTCGTAAGTCACTTCCTCTCCAAGCGCCTCTAAAACACTGAGTGCTTGGTCGCGTAACCCCAACGTTAATGCTGTTTTGGCTTGCTCCTTATCCCAACCGTTCGCCTTTGCCACAGACTCGAACTGCAGTTTGTATGCAGTCCACGAGGAGGTCCCGTCAAATGGCGGTACTTTGAACTTTCCGACAGCCTGAGCAGATGAAATGGTTACAGAGCCAGCTGTTCCGCAAGCTATTTTTGTCTCCAATTTTTTTACGTATTGAGCCACAGACTGCAGCCGTTCCTCATAACTCTCAAATTTCTTGTCGTGGCTTTCTATTCTGTCTTGCACTGAATGAATTTCTCTTTGCCATTCTGCTTTAGACTCTTTCAAGAAAGCAAATAGATCTTCTTGTTGTTCCCGGAGCTGAACCTTTAGTTGCAAGGCTTGCACCTCCTGTTGACGGGCCTGCTCTGCCTGGTGACGGGCCTGCTCTTCCTGGCGATGGATCAGCTCCTCCTGTTGTTGCTGGAGCTGTGCCTTCAATTGTAGAGTCTGCTCTTCCTGGCGACGGGCCTGCTCTTCCTGGCGACGGGCTTGATCTGCCTGGTGACGGGCCTGCTCCTTCAATAAGGTCATAATCGCGTTCAGGTTAATTTCCGATGATGATCTTGAAGCACCCGTCGACGTACTCGGAGTACCCGCAGCCTCTTCCGCGGCCTGGCTTCGGGTTTTAACTCCCTCCCTGTCGTCTCTCGGCGTTATCGGCATTTTCTATCCCACTTCTGACACCAGTTGTTACGAGCGTGGGGGTCGGTTTAAATAGAAAATGCGAGGACAACCGTTGAAAACAGATTTTATTCAGCTGCACTTAGATTACAGCAAAGCGCGTAGAAATTCGAAATCTCTTCCTTACACAATGCACAGTCACTTGTATAATCGCACTGTATCGCTTCGCACACTTTATCGCTGATCGCTTCGAATACTAGTCAACTAGACTAACTTCAGCAGCGGCTGTTAGCTCGCCTTTTATATAAGGCGCGGCCGAGTAGCGAAAGATCGAGAAAAGACAGGTACGTTCTGAAAAAGACAGGAACTTTCTGGGAGGTTCTATTAGGTCTTGTGTCTCTTTCTATTCGTTCCATTCCTTCTAGAACAGTGACGTCAAGGCATGCTGTCTCTTTCTAGCCTGACGTCTCGTTCTATTCATTCCATTCCTTCTAGAACAGTGACGTCAAGGCATGCTATCTCTTTCTATAGTGCCGTCTCGCTCACTCCTATGGAAATTTGGCCATATATTGAAGTGGCCAAGCGCCGGGCGTAGCATTATTTACTTTTAGCCCGACGTTTCGGCTACTTTTCAGCAGCCATGGTTGCCGGGTGACTAAAGGTGGTAGTAGTCACATCGTTTGAAGCATAAGTTATCTCAAAGTACCCGAATTATGATGAAATGTTGATTTTACTATTTACGCAGAATGAGCTCATCTCTCATATTCCTCGTCTCATATTCCTTGCGGTATTTTACTGTTTGCTAAGTAATTAAATTAAAATTCAGGGTTTTATTTTTATTTTAACAGCCTTACGGGTTATTCTCGCTAAATATTCATGTTCTTTAGTATAATTTTGTGGGTTATCGAACCTTAAGTAATAGTGGGTTCCCTTTTGCTCGAGTTCATGTTTTAAGTCAGCTATTTGTTCTTGGGCGCGAATGCTTCATGCCATATTTAATTTTGGGTGCTTACAACTTTAACCTTTTCATTTAGATTTTTTTTCTCTCTTGTGTTACTTTCTGCAACATAGCGATCTGTTTAACAACAATGAGCTACTGTTATGGCTGATACAATCAGGTATTTATGTTGTGGACTGGATAAAGTGCCCAGTGGCACCAGCTCCATTTATTGGTCGACCCCAAATCTGGTTTCCAGGTCGTGAACAGCGTGCCTCTTCAATCTCGTGAATTTTACACTCCCTGTGCCTGCCAGCTGTGCTGCCAGTGCGTTGACATGTACTGATAACCTTTTTTTGGTATTTCATACTGTATGTAGCAATTTCCTGCCTGATGGTGTTGATGTTTAGATCCATGTGTATATATTTGTTGCTTACGAAATACGGCATGTTAAATATGGTCCTCAATATTTTGTTTTGAAACCTCTGAAGGATTTCTGTGTTGCTGTTGCTGGCAGTACCCCAGAGCTGAATCCCATATGTCCATATCGGTTTCAAAATGGTTTTATAAATAGCCATTTTGCTTTCAGGAGAGAGCTGAGATTTTGGACCGACCAACTAGTGCATGTTTCTCAGTTTCGCATCCATTTGTTTACGTTTAGACCAAATATGTTTTCGCCAAGTTAATCTACGATCTAGATGTATTCCGAGATATTTAGCATCCTCAACTTGGGGTATATCTTCACCATAAAGAGTGACAGGTGGACAGGTTAGCCTTCGAAGAGTGAATGTAACATGTTTAGATTTACTTGGGTTTACCTTGATTCGCCATTTGTTAAACCAATTTTCTATCATAGTTAAATGCGTTTGTAAGTCGGCTGAAGCTATACTAGGATCCATATCAGCAGATAAGATTGCTGTGTCGTCTGCGTATGTTGCCGTAGTTATGTTATTGGTTGTCGGTATATCCGCAGTAAAGATAAGGTACAACACTGGTCCCAGTATGCTACCTTGCGGCACTCCCGACAAAATTTTATGCATTCGTGAATGTTAACGAGCACGACTACTCATGATAGTTTAAGAAATATTATGTTATATGTACCTAGTATCTTAGAGGATTTCTTTGTTATATTTAGTTTAGGTTAAGTTGCTAGGTAAGATCGCATTGTTTGTAGCCGAGGGATGGGTCTCTATTGTACTAACAGATGTGGCCAATGCCAGCGCACCGTAATTAAGGCGGGGGTCCGCGCGCGGTGCGGGGGATTGTTCTGGTGCTAGCCTGAGACCCACTCCTCGGCAGTCCTGTTTGTAGTGTGAACCGAGCAAGGTTACGCGATCGCTACGCATAAGCACTCCCGACAGTGCGCACGTGGTTATTGTGTAACTATTGCACTGTGTAATTGTGTATAATTGTGTCTAGCTTAGTTGTTGAGCTCAAATATATTTTGAAGAGTATATTACTTGGTCTGTTGTTTCGCTGCTTACTTCATAAGAACCCCGTACCTCTCGTTTACAGTGAACTTTCACAGTTATATCTGACTTCATAGCATCTTTGCTCTAGGTATGATCTAATAATGTGAAAGAAAGCATGTGGTAACATTTTTTTCACTTTAAACAAAAGGCCGTCATGCCAAACTTTATCTAAAGCCTGTCCAATGTCAAGGAACACAGCTGAGCAATATTGCTTACATTCAAGTGTGCGTCCAATGACATCAATAAGACGATGCACCTGTTCTATAGTCCCATGCTTTGCTCTGAACCCGAACTGGTGTGTAGGAATTACATCTCCAAGGTATTTCTGCATTCTATTGAGCAGTATTTTCTCTAATAGTTTGCCAGTAACAGACAGAAGGCTAATGGATCTATAAGAGCTCACTTCCCGTGAAGGTTTAGCCGGTTTTATTATCATTTTTACTCGTACGATCTTCCACTGACTGGGAAAGAAATTGAGTCTGAGACATGCGTTAAAAATTGCGACAAGTAGCAATATCCCTTTCATCGGAATGCCCTTTAATAGTACAGCATCAATTTGATCGTATCCAGGAGATTTTCCTTCCTTTAGACTTTTAATCTCTTCCATTACCTCCCTAGGGCTTGTACTTTTTATAGGTAGGCACATCTGTATGGGCGAGTTTAGGTAAAAAAAGTACCTAACGATCACACTCTGAGTCACAGCTAGGCAATGGCTGAAAAACTTTTTCGAGATGATCTCCGAAGGTACAGCCTTTTCAAGATCTGATCTAGCCCATTTTCCGTCAAGTCCTCGAAGGGGTGGTATTTGGTCAATTGGTCTTTTTAATTTCTTTGTGGATTTTCATAGAGAGTAATTGGTTTCTGCGGTTGGCTTTAGAGAACTTAAGTATGACTGTAGGCTATCATTTTTCATTTCTTTAATTGTGTGTTTTAATTCGTCTGATGTCCTATTGAATGCCGTCTTATCAGCCGGATATCCCGTGTTGTGCCATACCTTGCGTAGTCTACGTCTGATTGATGCAATTGTGTAGCTATTCTTCTATGATTTACTGTGGAGTTTTCGGAAGCCGTGTGGATTAGTTTGTTAAACTGTTCTATGGGTTTTTCTACTTCTTCAGTTGTCTTTAATGAAATGTTTAATTTGACATTGTTTGTTATATACTCTCTGTATCTATCCCAATTTGTGGTTTTGTTGTAGAGTCTTGGTGGAAGTTCCCTCATTATAATTGTGGAGTTTAAATTCAGGATCACTGGAGTATGGTCTGAAGACAGGTCAGTACACTCTTCAATGCTCATATGAGTCTGTGGCACATTTTTATATACGAAAAAGTCCAGCATATCAGGCAGCCGATAACGATCGGTGGGCCAGTAGGTTGGTTTACCATGTGATAAAGAATTGAGTCCAAGACATCCAACTGCTTGGTAAAGTTGTCTGCCGCGAGCATTTATTAATCTTGAGCCCCAATAGGTGTGCTTGGAGTTCCAATCACCACCAGATATAAATCTGTTTCCCAGAGTTAAGAAGTAACCTTTAAATTCATCCGTGGTGATGGTATGTCTTGGTGGACAGTATACAGCTAACAAAGAGGTTTCTTCCTTCTCATCCTGTACTCTAACAGTTGTTGCTTGGATATTTTTATTGCGATATTCCTCTAGTACGTAGTGTTTTATATTTCTTTTAATTACAACTGCAGTTCCACCATGTGAGTTACCAGAGGGATGATTTGTGGCATACATAATATAATGTTGAAATTGAAGGTAATTTCTTTCTGTAAATCTTGTTTCTGAAATAAGAGCTACATCAATTCTTTCTGTATTGAGAAAAACTTCAAGCTCTTGACGTCGTTCCGTCAATCCATTGGCGTTCCACGTCACTATACGGAGGTTGGTGATCATTTTGACATTATCTGTGTTATTAGCTGAACCATGCGATTCATCATGCTGTCTATCATGGAACTCATGATTGTTTGAAATCTGTTGAACATTTTGTCCATTAATTTGTTTAGTTCATTGAGACTTACGAAGTTTGACTCTACTTTCTGTTAATCTTCCTGCTGAACTACATTTGCATATGTTCTTGCCGGATTTGGTGTCCATGTATATTTTGTTGTGCCTTGAAATTTTGTAATTACGTGTTCAACCGGTTTTTCAGTCCCTGTAGGTTTATCCTTTGGTTTGAATATTTTTTCTTTGTACTGTTTGTCTTACAACCTTTGTAGCTGGCTGGATGTTTTTCCTGACAGTTTGCGCATGTTGCTTCTGTGTTCGGTTCTTTAAGGCAGGTTGATGTGGGATGATCATTTCGACATTTAACACATCTGTATGGTCTGTTGCATTGGTTTTTGGAGTGACCAAATCTCTAACATCGTTTACATTGTAGAACTTCCTTTTTTTTTTAGGGGTTTCAAAGGAAACTTTCATGTAGTTTAAATTCTGTACCTTGAAGATATCTTTATTGTTATGTTTGGGTTCTAGGTCTACAAAAAATAATGGCAGTCCTTCTTTTGTTGTTTTATGCCTTACATTGACAATATTTCTGACCTCATGTCCCAACTCTTTGAGTTCAGATTTGATGATGTATATACCACTCTATAGGCTCTTACACTTTTCAGTTTATAAGTATAGTGACTAATGTTTTTGGAATAAAATTCTCTCTTATTTTCTTGTAAGTATCAATATCACAAGGCATAACTTTCACCACATGGCCCGATTTCATAGTTGTCATTGTGTACATACATCCTGTGATTTGGTTCAAAATTTCCTGAGGATTTTGATATGGTCTACCCCAGTGACAAATATTGGTTCCGGTTTGGGTTCCCTTGGTATCGTGTCATTAATGGGTTCATCACTTATTTCCAGTGTTTCAAATTGATTGTGCGTTGGTACTGTATACGGGTGAATTTCAACAAATGCCATTTTTTTATCATATCGGTGAACTTTTTCATTTATATGCTATTTGAATATTTTTCAGGTTTTATGTAATCTTTATGATATCGTATATCCCCAAATTTAATATCATCAACGTAACATTTAAGATTAAGGAGAAAATTCAGTTTGAATTTTGGTTTCCACCGACATGACAAACCGGCACCGATTATTTTTTCTGTACACCGATATGATAAGTTTATCCACCGAAATGATATGCATATCCAGCGACGTGATAATATATCCAGCGAAATGATAATCTATCCACCTTTGAACGTCATAAAGGAAGTAGTTAGAAGGTACCTCATTTTTACAAAGGTGACTTAAAACTGAAGACCTGATCTGAAGAAGATCATATCCAACAAGAACTGAGTTCTTGGAAATCCAATCCATACTAATATTAAGAATGCGAAAGTAACTCTGTCTGTCTGTCTGTATGTTACGCTTTCACGCCTAAACCACTGAACCGACCTTGATGAAATTTGGTACAGAGGTATATTAGAGCTTGAGAAAGGACATAGGCTTATCGCAAGAAGGGGGTTTAAGGTGGGAAATAGGGGATGAAAGTTAGTCAGTTTTGTAGATATCCTAATGAAATTTGGTACAGAGGTGGAGTAGAGCTTAGAAATGAACATAGGCTACCTTTATCGCGAAAAGAGGGGTAGAAGGGGGGGAGTAGGGCCATGGGATGAAAGTTAGTCAATTTTGAAGATGTCCTGATGATTTTTGATACAGAGGGTAGAAGGGGGGAGTGGGGCCATGAATGTCATTATTTTCGAAATTTGGTACAGAGATATGTTAAAGCTTGGGAACGGACATAGGCTACCTATGATCGCATAAAAGGGGGTAGAAGGGGAGGAATATGGCATTGGGATGAAAATTTGTCATTTTTGACGATATCCTGACGAAATTTGGTACAGAGATAGATTAAAGCTTGGGGACTAACATAGGTAACCTTTTGTCGCAAAAAAGAGGGTTGGGAGGTGGGGAATAAGGGATGAAAGTGTGTTGTAAACACATACTGTTTATATGTATGTTCTATTTTTTCTTTGTATACTTAACGAAATAACTCGAAATCTACCGATATGATAAAACGACTCACCGAGATGATAAAATGATCTACCGATATGATGAAGCAATCCACCGATGTGATAAAACTGTGCATTGATCATGAATCAAAACACCGATATTAGATGTAAGACACCGATTGATTTTTTCTTATCATTTTCGGTGTAAATTATCATATCCGTGGTAATAAAGACCACCGATAACAGCGATATGAGAACAGCGATGTGAGAAATTACACACTTTTTAGAAAATTAGCAAAAATGCATAATATCTAGGATAAATTCAACAACAGTCAATGAAGCTAATTCACTTACTACCCCTATTAGAACCAAATAACAATAATAAAACTGCTCATTACTCTAGAAAGATGCAACCACCGATAGTATAAAATAATTGTCCGGGAGCAACTTAAATGGCATACATGCGATTTGACACCCATCTGTCCTGACTGCGCACTAGCAAGCACTAACTAGAGAAATAAAATTGGGGTGGGGACACTGTCGGACCCGTCGATGTAAAGTTAGGTGTAAATTACTTTTGTCCAGCGATATGAGAACATTTGGCAGGACAAGTACGTTTGTGCCTCTCAGTAAAAATAAGCGTTAATTATGTAATAAAATATGCCATATATTACTAAGAAAACTAATATTCTATGAAATATAATAATTTATATACCTAACTTACTTATTTTTATTAGAGTATAAGCTTTTTTGTTTGTAAAAAAAGTAGAGGGACAGCACCGATGTGAAAAAAATAGAGGTTTATGTATTTATTTCTACCTTTATATATAGTTCTAGCCAAAATATATTTTTGCCACAACCCAATAACTACCTATTGAATACTAAAAAAAATAATTCAGAACAATATTCCTTTTTTCAAATACTAATTTCACCGAAGACAAAAAAAAAAGCCATTTGGGAAATTCACCCATACATAGTCTTTGTTATTTTTTACTATTTTCGTGTTGATTGTGATTAGGACTGACTTCTACTCTTTTCCTCTTTGTTAGGGGTATGTGGTCATTTTGCCATAGTTCTTGCGTTGGTCTTTGTTGCGGTGTTGTTGCAATCTGTTCGCTTGTTTGAATATTAGCATCCATTATGGTGCTCAGGGATGCGCTTCTAGATCTGGCCAGGAACAGACTTGGATGGAGAACTTGTTGCGTTAGCTTCTTGTTATTTTCTTTAAGACCAGTAGCATTCACTGGTAAGGAGGCCTGGGTACCCACCGCCTTACAGTCTTCGGTAACCAATTTCTCACTTGCAGGCCCGGATACCTGCAAGCGCCGGGTGCTAGCCGGTTCGCATGGCAAAACATTCTTATCATTAGTACTCATTTCATGTAGGTTTTTGGGAGAATAGTGCAGCACTTTCCCAAGGTACCACACGTCAGGATATCGGGGTGACGCCCTAGCCTTTGATGAACCAACATCTTACCGCAAGGCAGCGGTTACTTTAATTTCGGAGTTTGTGCCTCCTAGGCCCATAGCTGATCCAAGGCTAACGAAGTGGGTCTCTCCGGGTCCGAGCTTTGATTTGAGTGGCAGCTCTAACTCGCCACTGTCATCCCCTGTCATTGGGTCGCGTGCCTTTTTGTAGAGAGATCTCCGCCATGAAGATTTCCCAGCACCCCTCAAGATGGATCGCCCTGCTGTCCGCGACTGCCAAAGCAGCTAACCTCCATATCTGGAGGCCGTTTCGCTATCCGCAACCTGCGACGCGGTGGGTGGCATAGGGCAATGCCTCTGGGAATTTTGCCCAGAACTCACTTTTTTTTTTCATTTAGAAAATAAATGAAAATTTCTAGTAGCTTATAAAATGTAAGTTCGCCATCGATCCAACTAACGATTGTATCAGGGAAAACATATTAGATAGTTCCATTGTTATTGATAATTCATATCTTGGATGAACAGTTACTATCTCTCACCTCGATACAATGACTAGTGCTGCAGGTAATAATTGTGACAGGAATGGGAAGCAAGCCTTTGTAATTCAATATTGTTCGCACCGGTCGTTTGACAGCATGTGGCACTATGAGACAAACTATGACATTATTGCACCAATACCAATGCATACCAATACCATCGCTTTTTTTATTTACGTGCGGGAAATCCCTTCGCGAGGCGCGCATCGTCCGGCGATGCGTGCCGACGCCGTGGCCTGCTTCTGCTAGGGTGACGGGCGGCTCCATGACGATAGGCGATGTCCACGGGTCTGTCTTGCTCATCGCGCCGCGCCCGTTCTGCTGTCTCCTTCACGAGCATGACCTGCTCGCAGATGAAGGCGCTGGCCACCCACGTATCGGCGCAGCGGACCATCGCCGCAAGCAGGGTGGAGAGCGTGAGCACTCTCACCCCCAGGGCCGCAAAAAGCTCCCGTCTCGGCATCTCAAATGCCGGACACTCGGTGAGCGTGTGCAGCCCCGAGTCCACGCTCGCGTCGCAGTGATGGCAATCGGGCGTTGGCTCTATGCCCATCAGATGCAGATACCGCCCGAAGCTACCGTGTCCGGTTATGATTTGCGTCTGACGGTACGAGAGACTACCGTATGGCCTCTCTAGCCACTCTCCTATGATGGGTCTTACCACCGCAATCACGGCGTGCCCTAATGCCTCGCATACAACTAAACATATTACAAAGTTTGACCTTTATCTGCGAATTACGTAGAGTGACAGCCGGAGGAGTTAAAAGAAACTGAGATTGAATTTTCTTATACTAGTTTATTTAAGTCTAACTAGCCTAAGGGTGAATGTAGTCGATGTGAGAGCTACATTGCACCGTACTAAACTACGCGGATGAGTTCGATGTTAGAACTACATCCTAACTACTGACTACTGCTGACAGCTGCTAACTGGCAACTGCCAACTAACCAACTAATCTAGAAACTACATTAAAACTCAATCAAAGAATCAATCAAAGAATCAATTTCGTTTATTCAGTTTAGGCACATAAAGAGCACATATGAACGTCAAAATTTTACAATAATGTCAGGAAATTACTAATATAATATTAAATTAAGTAAATAAATCATTTGAAAATGATTCTTTCGCTGGTTCGGTAAGTTGGTTCTACTGAGAAGAGACCAGCAAGAAACTCAGTGAACAATATTATAGTTTCTTTTTTTAAAACAATTTGTTTTTATTTTATTTTTCATAGGTTTATATTGTGCGAGCAAGCAAAGAGATTAGGATGACCATGCATTTTTATCATTAAGGTATTCGTTTACTTTGTAATATCCTTTTTTCATTAAAGTCTTTTTTACTTCGATTTTAAACTTATTTAGAGGCATGTCAACCAACTCTTGAGGAATTTTATTAAACATTTTAATATTGTTACCTACAAAAGAATTACCAACCTTTTGAAGTCTGAGTTTTGGCACTACAAGTTTATTTTTATTCCTCGTATTATAATTGTGTACGTCAGAGTTTTTTTTGAAAAGATCTAGGTTCTTGCGTACATATAAAACATTATCGTAAATGTATTGGCTAGCAACTGTTAAAATATTAATTTCTTTAAATAGTTCTCTCAGCGAGTCACGGGGTCTGAGGCTATAGATTGCTCGTATCGCTCGTTTCTGTAATATGAAAATAGCCTCAATATCAGCAGCTGAGCCCCACAGCATCAGACCATACGACATAAGGCTGTGAAAGTAGCCAAAATAAACTAATCGTGCCGTTTCCTCATCAGTAAGTGACCTTATTTTTCTAACCGCATAGGCAGCTGAGCTAAGTCTTCCTGCCAAGGCTGCGATATGAGAACCCCATTGCAGTTTACTATCTAGAGTCATACCAAGAAAAACTGTGGTATCAACTATTTGAACAGACTCATCGTTCATTGTGATATGCGTATCTATCTGTCTTACATTAGGCATAGTAAACTTTACACATTTTGTTTTCTTCGCATTGAGCAGCAAGTTGTTACTTGTGAACCAATGCAATATTTTGGAAAGGTTGATATTCACATCGTCAGGTAATTCTTTATGTCTATCAGTTTTAAAAATTAATGATGTGTCATCAGCAAATAATACTATTTCACAAAGATTTTTAGTGAAGTGAGGAAGATCATTTATATATATCAAGAATAAAAGGGGTCCTAATATCGAGCCCTGGGGAACTCCCATGACTAATGGGGCGCCAGATGAGTTAGTGCCATTAATATTGACTTTTTGTACTCTGCCAGTGAGGTAAGATTTAAGTAAGCTAAGTGAGCTGTTAGAAACACCGTAATAACCTAATTTTAGTAACAAAGTCTCATGATCAACACAATCAAAAGCTTTTGATAGATCACAAAATATACCGATGGCATCCTGCTTCTTGTCCCATGCATCAAATATATGTTTAACGAGTTCAACTCCTGCATCCGTCGTGTTTCTGCCTTTAGTGAAACCGAACTGTTTCTCATGAAGTAATTTATTAGAAGCGAAATGTGAAAGCAGTTGACTAAATATAATTTTTTCAAAAATTTTGCTGAGTGCTGGGAGTATGGAGATGGGCCGAAAATTAGATGGATCAGTTTTGTCCCCTGCTTTGAATAATGGAATGATTTTACTAAACTTCATGAGTGTGGGAAACTGTTTATCATCGATACATTGATTAAATATAAATGCGAGATAAGGGGCAATAGTGGGCATTACTGATTTTATTATATTGGTTGAAATGCCCCACAGATCCTCAGTCTTTTTTATATTTAGTTGCTTAAAAGTTTTTATTACGGTTTCGGGGTCAATATACTGAAAATCAAAGTTCACTCTACATTTATCAACACAAGATTCAAGAAGAGAAGCAGCTACGTTTTTTGAAGAATTTAATTTACTAGTTATGGTAATTGGAGCATTTGTAAAAAAAGATTCAAACGCATTGGCCACGTCAGCGTCAGCACTGATGTGTCCATCATCTATTTCTAACTCGAAGGATCGATCACGTGACCTTGCTTTACAGGTTTCTTTGTTGATAACATTCCATGTTGCCTTAATTTTATTATCAGATTTTTGTATTTTATCACGGATATAATTAGATTTGGCCATTGAACAGACTTTCTTAAACATTTTAGAGTACTTTTTAGTATGTTCAATGATTTGTGGATCATTTGTACATGCCTTTGTCTCATATAATTTATACAATTTCTGTCTACTCTTATAAATTCCAGGTGTAGCCCAATCACTAAATTTAATTTTGAGTTGATTAGTGTTAATTATTTTAGTTGTGAAAATGTTATTAAATTCGTATTTGATTACTCCGAACAAATCTTCGTAAAGATCATCCGGGTTTTCAGCAATACTTGGTTCCAAAAGTGATACTTTATTATTAATATTTTCTTTAAATTTTTCTAAACGATATGTTGTGATTGGTCTACATACTATATTTTTTGGCAATGGAACATGTTGGTGCTCAAATCTAGCTAACTGACCTGCATGATCGGATTTTATGAAGTTTATTATAGATTTGTCGTTTACATCGCTGTCAGTAAAAATATTATCCAAGCAGGTAGCTGTTGTGGATGTGGTGCGAGTTGGTTCACAAAAAAGATTTTGTAAGTTAAAAGATTTAAAAAGATTGAGGAACCTTAACGCGTTCTGGGAGTTTTCTAAGATATCAACATTAAAATCGCCACATACAACTACCCTCTTCTTACATTGAAATGCCCTTTTTAAGATTTCTTCCATAATAGATTCAAATAGGTGGTAATCTCCGGAAGGAGGTCGATAGACGCTAATAATAATATATTGATCAAGCTCTGCACATGATATTTCAATATTTCGCTCACTTGAGAGTGCTACAATATCTTTTCGTTCTTTAGATTTTAATTTGTCATTAATTAAAATGAGTGACCCACCTCTTATAGCGGTATCTCTAGTAAACGAACTAATTATTTTATAATTGTCAATATTAACTAATAGTTCATGTTGTTTCAACCAGTGTTCAGTTAAACAAAGTACATGAATATGCATTACATTTAAAAATAATTCTAGTTCTAACTCTTTGCCAGAAAAACCCTCAATATTTTGGTGAATAATATTCATGAACATAGACTTTTCCTTTGTCCCTAAAATTAAATTGCTAGAGATTTCCCCTATTGTCCTAGAATTAAATTTAAATGACTGTCACTCTTATTTGGAACAGATTCCAAGGTCGCAAGACAAACATTGTCATTTTTCTGCTCAATAGAAGCAGGTTGGTTAGCCAAATTCTTGGCTGAGTATTTAATATAATATGATAGCGAAGATGCTATCTGTCTCTTAAAATATCTATTCAAATAGAATTTATCTTTTGTCAATAATAATTTATTTTCTAAATACAAGTTTATGTTAATTAAATGAAATTTATTGGAATTAAGAAATGTCAATGTGTGTAATGTTTGATTGAGCTTATATCTAATATTGTTTTCTGCTTGCGACAAACTACGGCTATATGGAAGTGTAAATAAAATTATATTTTTAACATTTAATAAGCTCAATGATTCAAAACAATTCATAAGAGCATTTCTGTCCGCATTTCCCCTGTCTCCCACTAAAATTAAAAGTGTACTGCTGGTGTTTAAACTATAATTCTTTATTTTTTCTATAATAGTACAGTAACTCAAGCCCGGCATACAATAGTTAATAACTTTGTGTTCTAAATATGAACTTAATAACTGGCCCATTGATTCCCCCAATTCATCACAAAACATTACTATTTGGGATTGTACATTATTTTGTTCGGTGAAGGAGCTACTGGGTTTCCTATTTGGCTCATGTGAAGGACTTTTGAGTGAAGGTAGCAAGGACGTACAAACTGGCTGAGGACTGAGTAAATTATCTTTTGATGCCAATGTAGAATTTGGACTCATCAGGTCCTTCATGGCCAGAATGTATTCCTGATACTCACTTTTAACATTACAATATTTGTTGGTCATTGTGTCTAGCGATTTCTTTAAATTAATAATATCCGTTTCTAACATTAATATGTTACTATTGTATTCAGATATATTATTTTCAATTATTAAAGAATACATATCAAGTTCATCACCTAATTGCCTTCTCTCATTAATATATTTTACTTTTTTATACATACATTTTTGTCTTTTAATCAAATTTTGAGTTTTTCTTATGTATCTATTAATTTTTACATATTTCTTAAGTTTATTTCTACTGCACTCAACTCTGCCCATCTTAGGATAAAAATTATGAGCTATTAAAGTATCATCCTTTGTTAAGTCTATAGTAATAGTGGGTTCTAAGTTAGGTTCAGTAGAAACAAGGCTGGGCACACTACCGACTAATTCCTCAAACAAGTTATGGGTATGGGATACTATGGTGTCACGTTTCTCAGCCTCAAGGTTGTTAATGTGGTGGTGAGCTTCTTGCAGTTCCTGCTCTAAGACCGACATGCGCTTGAGGCCCTGCTCGTACTCATCGCTGCACTCCCTAAACCCAGCCACAATATTATACAATCTGTCCCGCTCGTCTAACACTAACCTATGTTCTGTGTGCAGCTCAGCCATCTGCTTTTTGATTAAATCGTGTTTATTTAAACTATCCAGTAGTTCCTTCTCATTGTCATCTCTTTCTTTGTGCAACTGTTCAACCAGCATTTTGGATGCATCCAACTCCTTCAAAGTTAGATCCAGTTTTCTCAAGGTATTATCTAGTTTAGCCTCATCCCGGCGTGCAGAAGACATGCTACGTGTGATTGGCATTACTATTTTTTATAAATTTATAAAGGAATAAATACCAAAATGCAGTTTGATCAGTAGGTACCTACCCTACACAATTAAATATGAGACCTCAAAACGAAATGGGTTGAATACGCTGCAAATATAAACTAATATGATAATAATCTGTAGTTATTGATACGATTACCTGTGTTAAAATCACTTTAAACTGTAGTTATAGAGAAGACAAAACAAATTATTTTCAATTAAGCGGTGTCATTGACATTTAGCCGGTGAACCAAATCAGCTGGACGTAATTTTCACTGATTTATTTCACTTTTACACACACGTTTTTAACTAAATACACTTTTATAATTATAAGATCGTGTTTTGTGATGAATTTTAGCCTTAATTCTCGAAATAATTAATAAAAAATTAAAATAAATACGGGACGAAATGCAATCAGATGTTAGCCGTAGTGTTGCCACACGCCAACTACATTATGTCTACGCACTATGCCAGCAATATCTGCCTCGTTTCTTCCTCAAGATCTCCTTATATACTTTATTATCTGGGTCGAGTGTGAATGAACGGTGGCTGTATGTTACTGCTGATGCTGCGCCTCGTGCTTGCTAACTTGAAAGTGCTAGCTCAGGCCTCGTGTCGCGATTGAGGTCGATGCACTGCCAAAGGTGGTGTATTGAGGTCGCTGCGTCCGCTGTACTTGCGTTGCATTTAGCTGATGGCGCGATTCTGCTGACATGTCGATGATGCGGCTCTATAACTGGGTCGCATGATATTGCGTTATGCTTCGGGTTTGCTTGTTGTAATATTAATTATGGTAATATCGTAATTCCTCCGCCCTCAGAATAGCAACTATTTTCCAACTTTCAGTGAAAATATTGCTGGTGTGGATGGTTTCGCGTAGACATGGTTTTCAGGTTCTACAGAAGATGGCTGGATGCTGAAGGAGTTTTCTATTGTAACTTGTCGCTTGCATCTCCATCGGCGAAGACGGCGAGTTAGCATGACTAAGGTAAGTATAATTGCGCCAGATACGATAACGTAGAAAGGTATGGTTGTGTGGTATACCGTTTCAGAATCATTCATTAATTGCAGTGCAGGTTGGTGTGTGATTTTATCTTGGCTGGTATGTAGAGATTTTAAGTTGATGGAGCTCAGGTTTAGGTGTACCGATACTGTGCTCTTCATCTTCTCTGGGTAAGCGATCTTCATAATTTTCAGTGGCTTGCCTTGTACGACGTCGTTTTCATTTGTTATAGTAAGTTCAGGCGAGTGTAGTGAGCAGTGGCTGGGTAGTGTCAGCAGAAAGCTTCCGTTCAGTGTACTGTAGGTTTGGGTACCGCAGTTTAGATGAACCTTTTCTGGTCGAGGAGAGCTTATCACGTAGCTTCGGTCATCTAATTGTTCCATGGCTTCAGTTGAAAGATGTATAGTTGAAAGGCTGCAATTTGGGTCAATGGTTTGTCTAGAGATAACTTCGTGGTGCTTCATCACAGAGAAACTGACTTCCAAACTTCGGGCATTCAGCCTCTATGTACACGAATTCATTTCTATTAGTTGCTATGTAAGGATGAGGAGGAATAAGGACTTGGTGAAATTTATTTGGTGCTAAAGATAACTTGTAGAAGTCGTAACTGCTCGGGGAGAGAATGGGAAATTTGCAAATGATTACTATATGTTTTTGTACAAAATACGACCCTGATCTTATAATATTTATTGCCAGATATATATCTATATATATATTGCCAGCAATGCTTTTAATTATGGATCCTAATCCGTCGAGTTGACCTCTTTTTGTCCTGCCAGGTTCTAGAGTGAGTGGTTATTTTACTATCTAGATATTCTAGCTGTAATTCATATAATGCATAGGTTTCGTTAGTAAGTTTACTCTTATAGTCCTGTAGTTCATTTCTAAGTGTGGTTAGTCCCTGTTCTATCTTGTCAAGTTCGATATATTGTAAAAACGTATGGAAGTGTGTTGTGACTCTAGCTTGTCCTAGTCTAAATGGGAGTAGTCCAGGTCCGTCGTCCCGATTGTCAAGTCTTATCTCTTGAGGATGCAAGAGGAGTGGGTTCAGCATCAGGATCAGCAATAGTGTCCTGTAACAATTGTTTGTTCTTGGGTGCTCGTTTCAGGCGAGATTTGGCTACTGGGCTACGTTTTTTAGAGGTATAGATGTGGATCGGAAGATTGGCTAATACCTTGTCTTGTGTGTGCTGTACTAGTGGCGGAATTATCTAAAGTAAGAGCCTTTTCGGTGGGGTTTGGGATTATTGAGCTGATTTCTTCGTTATGAATTTCGATTCTAGATAATGCGTCGGCGTTAGTATTACTTTTACCTTTTTTATATATTACGGTAAAATCGTATTCGCTGAGTTTCAGTCGCCATCGAGTTAACCGAGAATTGGGTTCTTTTAAACTCATCATCCACTGGAGTGGCTTATGGTCAGTCAGAATTTTGAACTTACGTCCAAACAGGTAAGGTCGGAAGTATTTTGTGGCCCATACTATTGCTAACAACTCCTTCTCGATAGTGCTGTAGTTAATTTCACTTTCGTTAAGAGTACGAGAGGCGTAAGAAATAGGCTTATCTGAACCTATCTGCCCTTGTGACAAAATAGCTCCTATCGCGAAGTTTGAAGCGTCAGTCGTTAGAACAAAGTCTTTGTCAAAGTCGGGATATTGGAGTATGGGGTCGTTAATCAGTAGTTTTTTGCATTTGTCAATACAGTCTATGTATTCCTCATCTAGAATTATTTTCCTATTCTTCTTTAGGCATTGAGGCATCGGTTTAGTGATTCTCGCGAAGTCTGGGATAAATTTCCTATAGTATCCTAGTAAGCCTAAAAATTGTTTTATTTCTTTAGTCGTTTTTGGTAAGGGATATTTCTTTATAGTCGATACCTTGTCTGGGTTGGGTTTAACGCCTTCTCTCGTGATAACGTGTCCAAGGTATGCTGTTTCTAACTTCAAGAACTCTGATTTGTCCATTTGAACTTTAAAATTGGACTCTCTTAGTCTTTGGAATACCTTTTCGAGATTTATCATGTGTTCCTGAAGGCTGGTACTATACACAACGATATCATCAAGATAGACCAGGCATATTTGGTTTTGCAACCCCTTAAGCATGTTATCCATCACACGTTGGAACGTGGAGGGGGAATTTTTCAGGCCCATTGGCATGCGAAGGTACTCGAAATGACGTTGCTCTACGTTAAAAGCTGTTTTTTGTATGTCTGTAGGGTCCATTTGCACTTGATAAAAACCACTAGCTAAATCTAAAGTGGTGAAGTATTGACACTTCCCTAGTTTATCTAGCACATCGGATATGTTCGGGATAGGATATTTATCGTTTATGGTTTTTTCGTTTAATTTACGAAAATCTACTATGAGGCGCCATTTTTTCTTGCCTGAAGCGTCGGCCTTTTTGGGTACTACCCAGATAGGTGAGCTCCATGCAGATTCTGAGGGTCTTATGATACCTTGTGAAAGCATCTTTTCGATCTGATCTTTAACTTCCTGACGGTGGATAAAAGGATACCTATAGCTCTTTGTATAAATTGGGACTTCATCGGTGGTATTTATTCGGTGCTTTACTTCATTAGTAAAAGTTAGGGCCTCGTTTTCTATATAAAAGACATCTGAGTATTGAGAACACAAAGATATCAAGTTAGCTTTCTCTTCTTCGTTTAAATGGTCGGTTCGTAACCGTGAGACTATGTCCTGGGCGCGTGTAGAACCTTTGGGAGAACATTCTAAGTTGAAAACGTCGGCGTTTATGGAGTGGTCTAGTGAAAGTATGATGTCATTGTCAGTAGGGTTGAAAACTTCTAATGGGGCATGGTTATTGCTTACAGTGGTCACGCATTCTACTATGATGCAGTTGCAAATCAGTTGTTCTGGAATAATTACATCGCCATCCGGGGCGTTTATCGGTAGCCTAACTAGCTTGCAACTCTTTGCTGGGATAATGTCTTCGTAAAGGTTAATATTTCGGGAGTTATACATTTTAATAGGGTTAACCATATATCGTGTAGTCAGAGTCTTGTCCTTAAGGTCTATTTTAGCTTCCCATTTGGTCATTAAGTCGAGTCCTATAAGGCCATCGAAATAGTCATGAAAGTTGTAGACAAAGAGACGTATACCATCCGGATCATTAAATTCAGTAAAGCATGGTAGTGTTATAGAGTAGTTATTTCTAGTAGTAGCGTGTACATTAGTTACTTCAAAGGGATCAAAGTCTAAAGGAACATCAGGGAAATAGTTTTGCACGGCCTCCGGGCTTAAGAAAGATTGGTTAGCACCGGTGTCGATAAGTAATTTTAAAGGAGGGTTTGCTATTTGAATAAATGGTAGCTGTCTTTGTGTCTGTAAATTTATTTCTATGTTGGCTTTTTTGATTTCGAATCCGTCTGAAAATTTGAACTCCCACTTGCAGCGTTATCGTTAGGGTTATTAGTAGGGTATTCTATAGGAAGATCTTGCTGCTGATACGGTATTTGAGTCGTGTCGTAATCATTGTAGTAAGTATAGTCACAAGTCTCGTCATTAGTATGTGAAAAGTAGTCATAGTTGTAGTCGTAATAATAACTGTCATCGTAATAATAACTGTCGTCGTAACATTCGTTGACATTTATCTCACGAGATTTGAAGTAATTGGTAGGTGGTGGGTTGCCTTGAGTACGCCAATCATGTACGCGGGGTCCGCCTGAAGGTGGCAATGGTCTAGGGTTAAAATGTTGTACTCCACTCATCGGTCTGGGGGCAACTGGCTGACTGGGTTGGTTCCTAGGTGGCAACCGGAACACGTTACTTTGGGGATTGTAATTGGAGGGTCTAGCACTGAACATGTGTTGTGTGCGTGTGGGCATACGTACCTGAGGTGAAGGTTGGTTCTGCATATGATTCGGCCTAAATACTTGTGGGGGCGCAAACCTAAAAGGTTGCGGCGGCTGGGGCTGTGGTCTTTGCATCGCGGGTATAGGCCAGAATGCTGCGGATGGGCTATGGCTATTTGAAAATTTTGGAATGTGCACAGGAGTCGAATGTGTGACCCTAGGGGTCGGCTGCGACTTGGTAGTTAAATCGTTACGCTGTTGCAAGTACATGATGTTCATTTCCTCCTGAACATATTCTAAAGCTTTCTCAATAGTGTCAGGTCTCATACACCTAATTCGTGAACCAAGAGGTTCCTGTAATCCTCTAACAAAAGCTTGCATAGTGAGCTTCCTGTATAGTGTACGCTTAGCTTCGATGGTAGTGGCTATAGTCTCGTGAAGACTAACGTAAGTCATGATAGTACTGAACAGTGTTTGGCAGTGATCATAAAATTCCTGTGGGGACTTTTATCCCTGAGAGGCCAAAGAGAGGTCGTTATATAGGGCGGTTTCGTCCCTTTGGTCGGCAAAATTATTAATGAGTGCATTACGAACATCTAACCAATTATCAGGAATACCATTCGCGTTTATAATACTAGCGGCGGGTCCAGTTATTTTATTAAGGATCCCGTTTAATAAACATAGGTTAGGTAATTCGCTACCAGGTTCCGCACTAAGGTAAGTGTACACCACTTGGTCACATAATTTAATAAAACGTGTGAGAACGTTTGGGTTCCCGTCAAAATCGGGTACAGGGCGTAAGGCCTTAAAAATTGTGTCCGGGGTGTGAGCCATCTTCTTATTATTAAATAAGGTATTTAATTCTAAACTCAAGTCGTCTAAATCTATATTTCTACTAATATCTAATTGTACTTGCCGGCGAGTCTGTCTTAGCTCAGACTCGCTAGTACGGGAATTACAAGGATGAAAAATTTTGGGGCTTATAGGAAACTACACAGTAAAGGAAAGCAACACAAGAATGAATTTGTGCAACTTACAATTTCATCTCGTTTCTCTGCGTATCAATGTCTGGATACTCTTCCTCCACGTGGCTGCAGCTCTCGTAGATTCAGGATACTCGAACTGGGGCTTAGGAGCCACCCGGGCGACACGCGAACACGGATTACGATATTAGAGATCCGTAAAGCTCACGAACCGGCCCGCGAGCATCCTACCGACTGCGCCAATTACGTAGAGTGACAGCCGGAGGAGTTAAAAGAAACTGAGATTGAATTTTCTTATACTAGTTTATTTAAGTCTAACTAGCCTAAGGGTGAATGTAGTCGATGTGAGAGCTACATTGCACCGTACTAAACTACGCGGATGAGTTCGATGTTAGAACTACATCCTAACTACTGACTACTGCTGACAGCTGCTAACTGGCAACTGCCAACTAACCAACTAATCTAGAAACTACATTAAAACTACATTATGTCTACGCACTATGCCAGCAATATCTGCCTCGTTTCTTCCTCAAGATCTCCTTATATACTTTATTATCTGGGTCGAGTGTGAATGAACGGTGGCTGTATGTTACTGCTGATGCTGCGCCTCGTGCTTGCTAACTTGAAAGTGCTAGCTCAGGCCTCGTGTCGCGATTGAGGTCGATGCACTGCCAAAGGTGGTGTATTGAGGTCGCTGCGTCCGCTGTACTTGCGTTGCATTTAGCTGATGGCGCGATTCTGCTGACATGTCGATGATGCGGCTCTATAACTGGGTCGCATGATATTGCGTTATGCTTCGGGTTTGCTTGTTGTAATATTAATTATGGTAATATCGTAATTTGCGTAACAACATAATAATATAAATAAATAATAATAAAAATAAAATAAAATAAAATAAAAAAGCCTTTTATTTCATGCATTAAATAGGTGATATTAACAATTTTTTGTTTTTACATAGCAAGTAGGTACATATATACATAGTACTCCCACTTAAATTTTACAATATATGTCGTAATATTTTTTTTGCGAGATCTTGGCGTTTGTGATTTACAGGATATCCTTTAAAGTTCACGCGAATAACTAAGAAAAAGTAGCAAATAAATCGCTATAAAATCTGTCAGAAAAAGTGGTTTTTAAAAATTTAAAAATTTAGTTATTTCTGGATTTTTATCTACCCTTATACCTAGCTACAATCATTATAATAATATAGAATTGATTAAATCTATTTGAATAAAAAATAAAATTATTTCCCGTTATTATTATTACATGGAATTGATTAGTTAATAAATTAATTACAATTTATGACAAATTGTGATTGCTCTTATAAAATAACATTGATTCTTACTAAATATGTGTGTTATTAAAAATTGAAATTCATTGTTTAGTAATTGGTAATTGTAAAATAAAAAATTATCTAATAAAAACATGCACGAACCCCTCAAGTTGTGAGGGTGAAGGCCTCCTCCAGAGAATGCCAGTGGTCTCGGTCGTTGGCTTCTGTCAGCCAGTCTTTGCCTGCTACTCTTGTGATGTCGTCTACCCATCCAGTTATAGGCCTTCCTCTTCTCCGGGTGCCTGCTGGTCCCGGCCATGACGTCGTACGGATTGTCCAACGATCGTCGCTCATTCTCGCTACGTGTCCTGCCCATCCCCATTTTAACTTCAAAGCGTAGGTGAGAGCATCTGTTACGCCCGTCTTTTGTCTGATTTCAGTGTGACGAATTTCTTGACATTTTCTAATTTTTGTGATACTTCTCTCCATGCTGCGCTGGCAGGACCTTATTTTATGTTTAACCCTGGCGGTGAACTTCCAGGTCTGACAGCCGTAGGTTAGCGTAGGTAACAGACAGGTATCCATGACCTTACTTTTGATTTTAATGGGCATCTGACTTTTTAAGGTTTCCTTTAGGCTCCAAAACTTTTTCCATGTCGTTGTTACTCTTCTGTCCACCTCTATATCATTGTTACCTTTGTGGAAAGAAATATATTTCCCTAGATATATATAGCTCTCGACATACTCTACCGGTGTGTTATTTAAACATATAGAGTTTTGTACAGCATTTGTCATGACTTTTGTTTTGCACAGGTTCATTTCTAGTCCTACCTCTCTGCTTGCTTGTTGTAACGCTTCTAGCATTGATTCCAGTTCGGTGCTATTTTCTGATAGTAGGACAATGTCATCGGCAAACCTCAGGTGGCTGATATATTTACCTTTTATACATATACCGGTTTTTTCCCAATTTAATCTGCTGATAATCGATTCCAGTACTGCTATGAATATTCGAGGTGACAGGGGGTCGCCTTGTCTAACTCCTCTTTTGATGAGGATGGGTGGTCCTGAGCTCTCCAGTTTTACTCTACTGGTGTTGTGTTCATATAAGTATTTTAAGACTTGAACGTATTTCTCCTCCACTTTTTGTGATTGTAGAGCTTTCCAAATTGCGGGGTGTAGTATTGTATCGAAAGCCTTCTGATAGTCAACAAATCCTATGTAGAGTGAGCGTTGAAATTCTTGATATTTCTCTATTATCAATTCCAAAGAGTGGATGTGGTCTATAGTGGAAAAACCCCTTCGGAATCCCGCTTGTTCTATTGGTTGACTTTTTTCTAATGTAGAACTGATTCTTTTCTCTATGGTTGAAGCGAATAGCTTGTAAAGAGAAGGAAGGAGGCTGATTGGCCGGTAATTACCTATGTTTAACGGGTCGCCCTTTTTGTACAGCAATATTATATCAGACTCTGACCACTGTGTAGGTGTTGTAGAGGAACTTAATATTAAGTTAAATAAATGAGTCAAAGGGTCTATCAGGAAGGAGCTGGCCATTTTGATGGCCTCGTTCGTTATTCTGTCAGGTCCTGGGCTCTTCTCTGCTTTTAACCTTTTAATTCCCATTATTATTTCTGTTTCGTCCACTCGTTTTATTTCTATATCATTGTTATAAATTTCTGATTCATTTTGATCAACATATTGACAAACTGGAGCACTGTACAAGTTTTCATAAAAGCTGGTTGCTATGTTTAGTATACCTTTATGTCGTGCGTTGTGTTTTGGGCGTCATGAAGTCCTTCTATCCATACTTTGTGGGATCGCAGTTCCTTGTAAGCTTTTTTAGACTTCCTGTGGAGTTAATGTGCTTTTCTATAATAGTCTTACGATGATTCGCGTAGTCTCTTCGAACGTATTTACTTACCAGTTTGTATAGTGCTTTCAACTCATTTTTCATAGCTCGCGTCTTTGGTTTTATTTTTTGTAGAGCCCTTCTACGTTGTATTAGCTCTGTGGTATGGGTGGATATAGCACTGTTTCTTACTCTATCTCTGTTGTATAGATGAGCTTTCTTCAAGCTAGTGTCCAAAATGTTGACTATTTTGTCATAGCATTCCTGTACAGAGTTGGTTTGTTGGCAGCTCATAAGGTCTTCGTTGCAATCGGTGAGTGACTGTTTAAATCTCAATATTTCCTCTTCATTTTTTAGTGAGCTTCTTGGGTTGCTAACGTAGTTCATTCTAGTTACCTTTAGTTTTTTTATAAGAAATGTTGCTCTTAGGAATCTGTGGTCCGTATTGTAATTCAGGTTGATGACTTGTATATTTTGCACATTGTTCTTTACATTAGTCAAAATATAATCTATTTCATTTTTAATAGAGCCATCTGGAGAGCGCCAGGTCCATCTTTGGCTGTTCTTCTTCTTATAAAAAGTATTGATAATAGACAGCTTATTTTCGTAAGCAAACTCTATTAGTCGTTCGCCTCTGCTATTTCTTGTGCCATAGCCGTGGTTTTTCATGATCATATTTTCATTTGGTCTTGGTTGACCAATCTTGGCGTTAAAGTCTCCCATTACTATTTTGTTCTTCTCTGACATTTTCAGGGCTTTGTCAATAGTATCATAAAAACGTTCTATTTCATCATCTTTTGCAGAATCTGTTGGGGCGTACGCCTGTATCAAGCTGATTTTGAAATTATTAATATTGAGCGTCAGTAGAGCCACTCGTTCTGACAGACCAATAAAGCTCTCGATGTGGGGCTTGAGGTATTTTTTTACGAGAAAGCCAACACCATAAAGGCCTGGAGTTTCTCCTATGTAGTAAAGGATAATGTTTTCATGTTCTTGAATTGAGTTTCCTAGCCTTCTAATTTCAGATAAGCCAATAATATCAGATTTTGTATCTTTCAGTGCTTCCATGAGTTCTAGAAGGCGAGCGTGTGTTGATAAAGTCTTCACATTGTATGTTGCAACGTAAAGCAAGTTGTTATGTGTAGGTTCCAACTTATTTGAGTAGTTTATCTCTGGAGGGTTGTGGTCTTCTTCTCCCACGGTGACCAGCCGGATTGGGAGATCGGGAGGGGCCTTCTTTTGTTGCTATTCTGATTCAAAGTTTTCTACTAATAGTACTTGTTCTTGCGAAGTACTTTGAGTATTATGAACAAGTTTAGGTTTTTGCAGGATATAGTTCTTCATCGTAGATGTCTTGGTTTTCTTTACAGGTTGCTTTTTATTTGCAGTGGTACTATGGGTGCTAAGTGTGCCTATTTCTGGTGATTCTGACAAAATTCTTTTGTTTGTTTGCTGTTGTTTTATGTCTTTATTTTTGTTAGGCAATACAATGAGCTTATCATAATTTATAAAGGCTTTTTTGCCGGACTCTTTTTCTTCTTTCAGCTGGACTTGTAGTTCTCTACGTTTGTTCAAGACGTCTAGTGGATAATCTTGTTTAACGTAGTAAGGTGAGTCTTTTAAACATTTTTGGCTTTGTAAAATTTTAATTTTTAAGCCCATTGTGCTGAACGTAACTACAACAGGTCTGGTCTTCTCGCCTTTTTTACCAAGTCTTCTCACAGCTTCTATACCGTTTTTATTTTGTAGGTTAAAATAGGTGCTCAATATATCCTGGATAGCTTTTTCTAGGGCTTGATAGGACTTCTCTCGTTCTTCTATTCCAAAAAATAGTAGATTTTTACGTCTAATGTACCTTTCTAAGTTACTAATAGCTGTAGAATGCTCCTGTATTTTCTTTTCTAATTTTTCGTTTTTAATTTCCAAGGTCCTAAACTTGTCATTTATATTATTATTTATTGTAGTTTTAATATCTTCTTTCATATCAAGCATATCAATCTTTTGTTGTTGCATTTCTTTTTGCATGTTTTCTAGCAAAATTTTAATTTCATCCATGCTTAAAAGTGAAAAATATGAATTTGTAAATAGCGACCTCTGTCGGTTATGTCGTGAATCAGAGAGCCAGGTTGGTTTGATTAGTATTTGGGTCGAAATAACTTTTGTCCCTTTGGCTAAGTAGTGATCCACGATTTTGATAGATGGCGTTGGCGATATTTATGTCTGTGACAGACAATTTATTTTTTTGTTATTGTTATTTAGTATTAATTATTTGTAGGAATTGCTTGGTTTTATGTCCTTTATAATAGATATTGCATTTTGATCAAGGCAAATTGTGTAATTAATACCTTTAATCTCCTTTCTAGTGTTTTGATTCACTTGACACAATACGGCTGATCGTTGTTTTTCTTTTAGGAACTGTCTTATTTTCACTGGGTTTTTGTTCAGTTCTTCATGTAATTGGGATACATTAAGGCACAATTTCACCGATTAGTACACTTTTTTCTTTTATTTATTAGGATAAATATTTTATAATTAACTTTAAATGCGGACTGGATGTAAACAATGGCACTGTTCGCCTACCCTCACCTACATAGAGTCGTCAATGTTTAATTGCTAGTATGAAATTTTAGATAAATATTATACTAGTATATAGTAGTATAATATATGTATACTAGTAGCTGATATTATTATCCAATATTGATTTGTACTGTACATATCACAGTTCGCCAACACACTTACGTTTCGCCAACTATTTTTCAATAGTGTGAGCTGGTTCAAATCAAATACAGTTATGTTATCATCAAGGTACTGTTTCACAAGCTGTATGTATGAGCAGTTGTATAGAAATCTGCCATAGACTATAGTATTCTAATTCACCGGGGAAATAAAAATCGGCAATTTTGTGGAATGGTACCTTAATACCTACTCAAAGTCTATGCTAATGTTTTATTTCTGTATCCGAAATTAATTTACTGTAAATGATTTTCAAAATTCTCAGCCAAAAGAAACTTTTATTCTGAAATTTAATGGTACATTTTTGGAGGTTATTTTAGAGGATTAATTAATCATTACTCTTGTGAGTACAATGCCCTATTCACGTGGCTACTAATTTGGCGACGGGCTTCTGATACCAGTATTATAGTGCTCAAAGCTTTAACCACCTAACTCAGTGATAGCCGAGGCGATTCAGTTATTAATGTTAGTTATTGTTAGGTAATATATTATGCTCCTCACTGTAACCAGTATGCACTACCTACTATCAGTATTCAGATATCACAACACTTACCTCCTCGTTTCACATCCGAACTATTCCAATTCAATCACCTTTTACAGTCTTTCTGTCAGGCTGGACTAGTTTTAGCCCAACAATAAAAATATATGGTTTTTAATTTCAATTTTTGACTTTTTACCACTAGGCTACCGCGTATCCCCGCTATATTATTAAATTTTTATTTAGTTACATCTCTTTAGTCTATAGGTACATAATATATGATAGTTCGAGCATGTATTGACCCCAACTATTTTGGGAGAAGCAACTTTATTTATTAACATAGAATCGCTCTGCTTATACCAATATTTTAGCTCCTGAAAGATAACAAGGTTTGTACTTAATGTCGTTCGTCACATAACTTTATGCTCAGCTATCACAATTATCCATCACCCCTGGGCTATGACAAATTATAAGTTTACTTAATACTCAATAATGTTAACTCATCGTCTTTTACCGAAGGGTAGGCACATAAAGAATAAAAAAAAACACTATTTTCTCTTAATAACCAAGAAGATAAGCCCACTCTAATCTATTTTAGTATTTAAAACGGTCCTTGCGAAGCATTAGTTAAATGTATAAACATCTCCAGTAGTTTCAACACTTTCTGACAGCGACTGTACCTTCTTTAGTTTTTGAATACGTATTTAATTGAAAGAAAATTTCATAAAGGTGTTTTAATTTTTACAAAAGCTTCAAGCTTCAGTAGTAAGCAGAAGCCTATGATGGCCAATTGAACATTAAATTAAGTTGAAAAGCGTGTGAAACCTTTTTATTGGAATTACTTCCCTCCTACCACAAAAAGCGCTTATTTGGAACCGCCAGGGAAGCAATCTTAAGACGTAAAGAATCGTTTAATATAGCTTTAGTAGGAATTAATTATGGAGGTTGGGAAAGATTTTCAGAACTAAGAATAAAGACGTCCAAATTGAATGTTTCTGAGAAGTTTATTTAATAAGAGAACATTTGTGGAATGATCGTTATTAATACTTTGCTGTTATATCTCTTACTAATAAAAATGAATAAATAAATTTAGACTACTTAGGGCAGTGCTTATGAATACGGCTGCTACCCAAAAAGACTCGAGTTGCATTCGTGGGTTGGGCCTATTATGGTCAAAATGCCCGACAGTGGAAATTGATAAGAAACTAACCGCATTTTACTTATTTTGTGCTGCTAAGGTGACTTGTGCGTCACCTTAGCAGCACACGATTTTCCTGTTACAACACTTTAATTTTTTAGCAGGTGATTCGACACTTGTACTTATCACTTTCAATGGCTATCACTCATTCACCAAATCTTCATGTATCAGCTCAAATCATTTCACTTGTTAACATAATGTTACGACGATGATCGATGGCTGCAGGGCGTTCCATTCACGGGCAGCGAACTCGCTACAGATCAAAACATCGTCGAGCACGCTGATAGATAGCGCACCATCCATCACGGCAGCCATTTTATTCGCACTTTTTTATGCTTAGGTAAGATATATTTCTTAATAACAGTCGGTAATAATAGAGCAGTTTAGTGCTTCGGGGTAGCGAAACGTGACTGGTGCTCAATTTTGGATCTGTTGAGGTTATTTATGTCTTTTGTTAAAGTATGTTAAGGTGCTTTTCCACCAGAGGGGCGAGACGAGACGAGGCGGGAAGAGAATTGAAATCGCACTGACCCTTTTCCACTAAAACTTGCCATCGCGAGCTCGCGCGTGACCGCCGCGCCCCGCCGCCGCCCGTATGCTTCATTTATAAATGTATTTTAGACAGCTCACACACAATGCTCGATAGCGTCAATGCCGAATCCACAGTTTCCACCAAAGATGCACTGGGAGAGGATTGAAAATTTGTTACACAAATTTCAATTGGGGTGCTCGTTGGGTAACCTCCACGTCGGCTTCTCCGTTTCTTCCCCCTTTGGACCGTGGTCCTGGGGAGCGGAAGCGGGGGGGCTGGTGCACCCTGGACAACGGCTAACAGACTCCTACCTTGGGAGTTCTGTTGGCCGTTGACGAATAACCCAACGGCTGACCTCACGAGGAGGTCGTGGGATGGCGGGCCTGCAAGGCCCGCGGGAAGGGGTCCGTAGGACACCCTTTCACTCCAACAGCCCTTTTAAGGGCTAGCTGACCCCATTGCACGAGGGGGTCGTGGTATGGCGGGCCTGCAAGGCCCGCGGGGAGGGATCCGTGGGGTTCCTCCCACCTCAACAGCCCTTTTTAGGGCTAACCGCCGCTCCCGGTACCCCTCTGCTCTTAGCAGAGGAGACAGGGGAGAGGCGATGGGATCGTTAGGATCCGGGGACGGGTCGGCCTACTGCTCGCGCAGGGGCTGACGGGCATTCGTGCCTCCGTCGGCGTTGGGAGAGTTGGCTACTCCCCCGCATCGCGTAACCTCCGAGATATCGACAACGACCTGAGTGCTAGCCACACTCGGGAACGCCGATATCCCGGAGGCCGCGGGGCTTGCCTTAATTGGCCGGCCCACGACAAGGAAAAGTCTGAAAACCCGACAGCGAAGTCGCTTAAAACCTGTGGATACCGGGGGACCTCCACAGTATGTACCCCGCTTCCTGGAATGGCCGTCACCCAGGAAGTGTAATCCGAGCGGTTCTACTCGTGGGAACTCATGGAGAATCTTGAACTAAAAACCAAAAAAACCCCCCCCTTACCCAGTGAAACAGTCTGCGCGAAGGTCGCGCAGCACCACGACGCGGAAGTCGCGTCCCAAGCGGTGTCAGACCACCCTGACACCGCCACTCAGAGCAGGGCAAACAGCCCGGGCGTAACGACCCGGAGCTCTGCCGGGAAGAGGAACCTGGTTCCTTCCCCCCGGCCTTTTGAGCCGGACCCGGAGGTCAGCATGACTGACTCTTCGACGACCAGCAGTGGGCGGGAGGGAGAATACCTTTCTCCCCCGCCCAAGTTTGCGGCGCTCGGCCGCCGAAAGACGCGGGGTGGCAAGAGGGCTGCCCCTCAAAAACGTGCCCCAGCCCCAGTCCCGAAGGGTGTCATGGCGCCGCCGAGTTCCTCCTCCTCGGCGGCGCCCTTGCCTTGTGCCGGCGACAGCACCTCCATCGAGGTGGTGGAGGCCCTTAAAGGCCTCGCTAAGGCCCAGACTGGGGCCATGAAGCCGGAGGAGGACCGGCTCATGCGGTCGACGCTTCGCCTTGTGGAGCAGTATAATCTGCTCAGGGCGGAGCTAAGCTGCGCGCAGCACGAGCGGGCTGAGCTCGGCAGGCGGCAGGAGGCACTGCTCCAAGAAACCGAGCGGCAGGCGGCGGAATACCGCAAGGAGATGGCCAAGATGGCGGCTGAGTTGGCGGCGCTCCAAGACCGAATGTCCCGTACAGAGCGACGGAGGGTCGGAGCGCAGCCGGGACCGTCGCCGTCTTCGGCGCCAACGTCTCCACCTGTGCGGTCGAGGTCGCCGGTGCGGCCGGAGACGCCACCTACGCCACCTCCGACGCGGCCGGAGTCACCGGCGCCACCGCGTTTGCCGCCGCCGCCGCTCCCGCCACGTTTGCCGGTCGCGCCGCCAGTGCTTCCGAAGTTGCCGACGCCGCCGCGAGTACCGCCGCGTTCGTCGGCAGACTCCGTGGAGGCCTGCATGGCAGCGATGGTGGCACAGCAGGCGCGGCACGAGGAATGGACGCGGAGCTGTCTGGAGGCCATCATGGCCTCCATTCACCGTCCACCCTTGGCGCAGCCGAGTGGCGGATACGCCGCGGCGGTCAAACGGGGCCCCATCCGTACGATGGCGGCGGGGACCCCGCAGGAGTCGGCCCGCGGCGCGCCCACTGCGCCGGCTGCTCCGGCCACTATCGCTGCACCAGCCGGGGGTGCCCAAGCTAAGGGCAGGGGAAAGGGGAAGGGCAAGGGCAAGAAGTCCTCGGTCCCTTCCCCGGCCCTGGCACCGGTTTCGGCCCCGACTGCCTCCAGTAGCTCTGCACCGGCAGAGGGCTGGGAGGTGGTCGGTGAGGCCAAAAAAAGGCGGAATGCCCGCAAAAAAGCAGCCAAAAGGGCCAAGAAGGCCCAGGCTGCCGCGAAGGGAGCGCCGGGAAGGCTGCGCGTCCCCCGTACCACCGCTGTCGTCTTAACGATGACACCGGAGGCGACGGAGAGGGGCGTGCAGTACGTGGACCTGGTCAAACAGGCGAGGGGCCTCATAGATATGAGGGCCCTCGATGTGGCGGGGACCCTCCGAGTGACACACACTCGGACCGGTGCCCGCCTCATCCACGTCCCTGGCGCCTCCAGTGGTCCCAAGGCCGATGCCATCGCGGCTAGGCTGAGGGAGACGCTGGATGCGGCCGACGTCCGGGTGTCCAGGCCCACCAAGTGCGCAGAACTGCGCATTTCGAACCTGGACGACTCCATCACGGCCGAAGAAATTCGGGCCACCGTGGCGGAGGCCGGAGGTTGCCCCCTGGAGGCGGTTAAGGTCGGAGCGATTCGCTACGGCCGTCGCGGACAGGGGGCAACAGTTGTCGGCTGCCCCATCGCGGCAGCTCAAAAGGCTGCCGAACAGAAGATCCTCGCGGTAGGCGGCGTTGTGGGAGTCCGGGTACGGCTCCTGCAGGCTCGGCCGGACAGTGCCGGCCACGTAGGCGTGCAGTGCAAGGCGGAGGTGACGGTCGGAGACCGTTGCTTCCGCTGCAGCCAGCCCGGTCACAGAGCCGGCAATTGCGAAGCTCCGCCGCACTGTTTCAGGTGTGCGGCGGAGGGCAAGCCGGCCGACCATAGGGTTGGCAGTAAGGCCTGCACCCGCGGGGAGCCGCTGCCGCGAGGCGGGCGTTCCGCAACCGGTTCGAGGCGGGATGCGGAGATGGTTCCATAATGGATCCCCAGCTCCGCATCCTGCAGGAGAACGTGGGCCACGGTGTCGATGCTCAGGCCCTTCTGCTCCAGAGCATGGCACAGTGGTCCATACACGTCGCCGCTGTCGCCGATCCATACACTCACCGGCCCCTCGGGCCCGCCTGGGTGGTCGACCTGGATGGATCGGCGGCACTGGTGCATAACGCCGCTGCGGGTGCCCCTCCCCTTGTAGTGATCGCAAGGGAGCATGGCATCGTAGCGGCGCGTGTAGGGGAGATTGCGGTCGTGGCCGTTTATCTCACGCCGGGGTCACACCGACTCATCGGGCAGTATCGGCGGTCGCTGGAGCGGCTGACCGACGTCGTCAATGCCTGTACGCCTCGTCCGGTTCTTGTGCTCGGGGACTTCAACGCCTGGTCTCAGGCTTGGGGTTCCCGGCGCGCAAACGCGCGGGGCAGGGCTCTGGAGAGCTGGGCCGATTCTCTCGGCTTAGTTCTCCAGAATCGCGGGGCCGAAGCCACGTATGTGGGCACCTTTGTGGCGGGGGAGCGCAGGTCGATCATAGACCTTTCGTTCGCGAGCGCTTCCCTGTCACTCCGCGTGCGGGACTGGCGTGTCGCCGTGGAGGTGGAGACACTATCGGATCACCGATACGTTCGGTTCGATGTCTCCCCTCCTGCGGGTGATGCGCCGGTCATATCGGCCCAACGCGAGCCGCGCTGGGTGCTGGGGCGACTGAATCGGGAGGACCTGCTGGAGGCCGCCATCGTACAGGCCTGGGCCATTGCGCCGGACAGGCCTGTCGACATAAACGATGAAGCGGCCTGGTTCCGGGAGGCCATGACACGGGTCTGCGATGCGGGTATGCCTAGGGCTCCAGCCTATAATCCGAGGCGTCGGGTCTACTGGTGGAATGCGGAGATCGCGAGGCTGCGTCAAGCCTGCGTGATCACGCACCGCCGGTGGGCTCGACTCCGTAGGAGGCGTAGCCGTACCGCAGATTCGGAGCCCCGACTGGCGGAGCTTCACGAGGGATACTGGGAGGCCCGGAATGCCCTCCGAGCGGAGATCAAGCGGTCTAAGGCCGCTTGTTACCGGGAGCTCCTGGAGACGCTGGAGCGGGACCCATGGGGGCGGCCTTACCTTATGGTAAGAGAAAAGCTGCGCCCCCGGGCCCCTCCGCTGACCCAGGTGCTCGAACCGGCTCTGCTCGGAGGAGTGGTGGAATCCCTGTTCCCGGCGCGAGCGGAACATGTTCCGCCGCAGATGGCTCCGCCGCCTCGGTCGCCTACGGCGCCCAGTGCGGTGATTGACGACGACGTGCCCGAGGTCACTTGGGTAGAACTAGAGCTGGCGGTGCGAAGGCTGAGAGCCAAGAAAAACACCGCCCCGGGACCCGACGGCATTCCAGGCCGCGCGTGGGTCCTAGCTCTAGGGGAAGACGGTCTCGAACCCCGACTGAGAGGGTTCCTCAGCGCATGTTTGGAGCGGGGCCAGTTTCCGAAGATGTGGAGGACGGGGAAACTGGTCCTCATCCGCAAGAAGGGACGCCCGGCGGACGAGCCGTCCGGGTACCGGCCCATAGTGCTGCTCGACGCGGTGGGTAAACTCTTCGAAAGAGTAATTGCCAAGCGCCTCGTCGAGCATCTCTCTAGAGTGGGGCCGGACCTGGTGAATACCCAGTTTGGGTTCCGCCGGTGGCGTTCCACTGTGGATGCCATCATGCGTGTGAGGACTCTGGCGGAGGATGCGGTTGCCCGGGGCGAGGTGATGTTGGCGGTGTCCTTGGACATCTCCAACGCCTTCAACACCTTGCCCTGGAGTTGCATCAGGGAGGCACTCGTGTACCACGGTGTGCCTCTCTACCTCCGCCGCATAGTCGGGGCTTACCTGACGGAGAGAGCCGTCGTCTACCCGAGTTCGACCGGAGTCGGTAGGCGTGAGATGTCGTGCGGTGTTCCACAGGGATCGGTCCTGGGGCCGTTACTGTGGAACATCGGTTACGACTGGGTGCTTCGCGGTGACTTCGCGTAAGGTGCCACCGTCACGTGTTATGCGGACGACACGCTGGTGACGGTGAGCGGGGCTACGCACCGCGAGGCAACCCTGAGGGCCACGACCGCGGTTGGCCAAGTCGTCGAGCGGATCCGGCGGCTGGGTCTCGAGGTGGCTCTGCACAAGTCCGAGGCCATGTTCTTTCATGGTCCTCGGCGCAGGCCAGGCCCGGGAGCCAGCCTTACAGTGGGAGGCACTCCCATCGACATCAAGCCCCAGCTGAAATACCTGGGGCTCGTGCTTGACGGTCGATGGGACTTCGGACAACATCTCCGAAGCCTGCGCCCCAAGTTGGTCACCACGGCGAATGCCCTGAGTCGGCTGTTGCCCAACTTGAAGGGCCCAGGGGCCTCCTGCAGGAGACTCTACGCGGGTGTCGTGCGGTCCATGGCCCTATATGGGTGCCCCGTGTGGGCGGACACCCTGGGGGCCAGATTCCTGCCTCTGCTCCGTACGGCGCAGAGGACGATGGCCTCCAGGGCCATCAGGGGATACCGCACGATATCCTTCGAAGCGGCGAGTCTCCTGGCCGGATCGCCACCGTGGATCCTGGAAGCGAGGGCCCTTTCGGCACTATACCAGTTCCGAAAGGAGGCGCGGGAGCGGGGATTCGATCCCGAGCCCGAGGACATTCGGGCCGAGAAATCCCGGCTCCACCAGGTCATGGTGGCCGAGTAGGAGCGACGACTTGGGCAACCACGCGCAGGGCACGCCGTCATTGCGGCGGTAAGGCCCATCATGGGGGAGTGGCTAGAGAGGCCACACGGGAGCCTCTCGTACCGTCAGACGCAGATGATAACCGGGCACGGTTACTTCGGGCGGTATCTGCATCTGATGGGTATTGAGCCAACGCCCGAGTGCCATCACTGCGACGCGAGCGTGGACTCGGGGCTGCACACGCTCACCGAGTGTCCGGCGTTTGAGACGCCGAGGCGGGAGCTTGTGCAGGCCCTGGGGGTGAGAGTGCTCACGCTCTCCACCCTGCTCGCGGCGATGGTCCGCTGCGCGGATGCGTGGGCGGCCAGCGCCTCTTTCTGCGAGCAGGTCATGCTCGCGAAGGAGACAGCAGAGCGGGCGCGGCGCGGTGAGCGAGAAAGACTCGCTGACATCGCTGCTCGCGCCCGAAGGCGGCTCGGGCGTCGGAGGGCGCTCACAGACCTCCGCCCCCCATGAGCGCGGGCCTGAGGGTAGCAGAAGCAGGCCACGGCGGCGGCGCGCATCGTAGGACGATGCGCGCCTCCCCACACCGGGGTTGAGTCGGGGACGGCGTGGTCCCCACCTCCCGAGGAGGGCCAGACCGAAAGGGATGGCCCTGGGTCAGCCGGGGTGCGAGGGATATGTCGCAAGACAACCTCACCTTCGGCCTAGCACCACGACCCACAGACGGCGTGCGGTTTAGTCGGTTCGAGTCCGACATAATCCACCCCTCCGGCTCCGGAGGGGCGGGTATCCGTGGGGATTTCCCGCACGTAAAAAAAAAAAAAAAAAAAAAACACAAATTTCAATTATCTCCTCGCCTCGCCCCGCCTAGCCACTCTGGTGGAAAATCACCTTGAAGGTGATTTATACTCTATTTCGCAACCAATACGGTTCATTTTTGCACAAACAAATATTTCAATTCACACCTCGCATTTTCTCGTCAATCCACACTGTTTCCACCAAAGATACGCTGGGAGAGGATTGAAAATTTGCCATACAAATTTCAATTCTCTCCTCGCCTCGTCTCGTCTCGCCCCTCTGGTGGAAAATCACCTTTAAGTCTTTTTTTGTATTCAGAAATAAGTCAAAATACAAACGTTTTACGCACAGTTCTTACAGAGATTACCTGAATAGAGTTAAAGCTCCATGATAGATTACCTAGCCTATCTAGTAACATTCCTAGACAGGCGAGTTCTAACTAACATCGTTGGCGCGCAAAGCCGTCGAGGGTGTCAGTTCGTTATGAAAATGGTAACACGACAATTTTTAAAAGTGACATGGTATCGAGTTTTTTTCTTATATTCGTGATCAGCGTCATCAATTAACTCGAAACGACATGTAACTCAGAAAATGTCCTTAAGGTCGATAATGGCTTGCAGTCACTGTTTCAGTATCTTTGTGTTCCGATATCGGGTCAAAACAGTGGTGTTGGCTCCGATAGCCGATATCGGGCCGGGCAAGGTGAAAGAGAGATCTATATCTCATACATTTGACTTCCTCCGATATCGGATGTCGGATATCGGATGAGTGTGAAAACGCTCTTAGGGTTAATCCTAGTCGCATCCGAAGCTTTCAACTTGGAGTCTGAGTGCGCTTTACCAGTCTAACTGCGGATTTGGCGGAACTTCGACATTTTCCGTAGAGCGACTGCTACTGACCTCCACAACCCAAAGGCGATATCGAAGCATCGCAGTTAGACCAGTTGTTGAATTTTTGAGGGCTCCAACTACCCGTAACTACTGCCAAAGAGTTCGCATGCCAACCGGGACCGACGGCATAACGTGCTCTCCGAGACACAACCAGAGCAATGCGAGTACCCGTATTCATGCATACAAATATTTGCATTGAGCGGGGATCGAACCAGCGCCTCCTGCTTAGCGGCTGCGTTCACTACTACAGAGACTGTCTATATTCTTGTTTTAATTTTTGATACAGTTTAATTTGTTTTTATAATTTTCTTTCTCATATTCAGGTACTACACCTATCGTATGCTTGGGTATTGCTTAATGCACAGGATATAAATGTCCGGTCCCATGAGAAAGTATTTTTGATGTTTGGTTGTATCGAATTCATTGAGCTTTCCAACGCTCACAATATTTCCTTGACAATGCACTCGGTTGTACATAGATTGTAATTATTAGGTATAGGTACTTCATATAAAGCAATTTGAAAGCCGAACTTGGTGCAAACACATAAACCATGTTAGCAGTAACTTATATTCGCCCATTGTGCTTTATGAACACTCCCTTACAGAACTTTATTGTCAAACCACGGAGGCTGTCTCCCAGCCTTGCGGGGTGAACGACCGCGCTTTAGGGCGGGAAATGTCCTAATGTTGGGGCTACATACGGACATATAAAATATAATATCATATATTATCTGTTTGTGGGAGGTGCCGAAAAAATATTTGATAAATTTATTATATCGGGTTCCATTCTCCACCTACCCTTCTAGTCCTACTCTCTTTTTTTTAATTCAAATAACATTTGCGGTGAGGTGTCACTCTCATGGCCAGTCGGGGTGCGAGGAAATTGCCTCAGCACACCTGTACATTTGATATCTGACACGGTCCGACGGACCGACACATGAAATAATAAGGTACTTTTAACTTTTATAAAGTGCAAAAACAATAGACTAGTGTCCTGAGTCAACGGATACTACTACTACTACTTGTCGTAGTTTTTAGCGTTCCGTAGGCAAATGGCAAAAAACAGAACCCTTATAAATTCGTCATGTCTGTCTGTCCGTCCTTATGTGCCAGCCACTGTTAGCGAAACTATAATAACTTGGTAAGTGGATGTATTCTGTGAACCGCATTAAGACTTTTTCATAAAATAAGAAAATAAAAAACAATACACACATTTTGGTGGTTCCCCATACTTAGAAAAAAAACTTTTTTTTTATGTTTTGATATTCCATCAATAAGGTGGGTTTATTCAGATTTTAGTCGGTTCGATAATCGGGTGTGGCGAAAGAATTTTCGAAAAATTTTGAATGTCGTTTTATTTCTTTTAAAAAGTAAAGGAATGTTTCCTTTGAGTGAAATTAGCTATCTCCAGTATTTAGAGTACTTCCCCTCCAGGTGAGGTTAAAATATTCCACCTTGTATATCTTGAACCCAAGATGTGAAAGGAAGGAGACCTTGGCCCACGCAAATTGATTTATTTTAACCTAATTCTCATGATTAGTGGATTTGAGTTCCTCCGTCACCATAGCACCCGCACTATGCTCAAAAGACACCCAAATGCGTACTGCGCATATAGAGTATCTACACGTTGTGATGTGACTATAGTCAAAATATACGTCGGCAATCATTATTATGTACTGGCATCGGTAATAGAGACTCATTATTGCATCTTCACTTTTAGACATAAAATGTTGGCAGTGTTCTTTGCCCGTGTGTACTAGACTTCATAACTCATTCCGAGTTTGTATTGTGGACAGAAACGGGTCATCCGAGCAGTGATAACGCATTATCTTTGCTACATCGGCCGGGATATTGACGCCATCAACTTTCCTACGAGCATTTTATGGAGCACGTGAAGTAAACAATTGCAATTAGACACGGTTTGATAATAAAATTATAATCTATGGCTTGTGAGCTTTGAAGGCTACATGAAGTTAATTGAATGTGTTCACGAATACATTCTGCTTTTACCGACGTACTTTGTTATTGAGAATTAATTATGAGTTTAATAGTTCAAAATTCTCAAATATTTTTATAAGTAATGGGACTGTTTCGCAGTTCGTCTTCATCCTAGCGTTAATCCCAGTCGCATCCGAAGCTGTCTCCAGTCTAACTGCGGGTTTGGCTGAACTTCAATATTTCCAGTGGAGCGATCCCACCAATAGAATTGTATCAGTAGCGGGTTGAGCTCGGTAGTATAGTCCTGTGCGCACACTTGTGATTTTGTCACCGTGACTGTTTCGTCACTGTAACTGTGTATATCATACCAAATGAAATTGCACGTTGACGATGGGATGATGTACGCGGTGACGGTTAAGCAAGAGTCATGGTGACATAAATCACTAGTGGACTGTCTTAAAATGCGATACGGTTAGAATTCCTCGGTCGTAAGGCTGACTGCTTAACCATAACGACTTGGCTACGATGGAATTGCATACGAGAATCACTTACACTCATATGAGCCATAGCTTGTTGTATTTCAATTTAATAAAATACTGAATTTTTTAAATTTACCGACATGCTCGTAACAGTATTTCTTTCAGTATTTCTTTTGTTTCCGGCTCATCGAGCAGCAACACTGATTCGTATTCCGAGCAGCAAAAAAATCTATCCACGTCCGTTATCTCTCCAAAATCACGTGTACCTCTAACGTGATCAAAATATTCAGTTATTTATATAATAACAGTGTTGTTTTGTTGGCCCATTCATTGTACCATCTGAAGGTTATGACAAATAAAACCGTACGTTTATTTATTAGGTATAACAAAAGTACATCTATTTTTTTTTTTCAAATAATTTGTATACGCAATCGGTAGTTGCATAAAAAGGAAATAAAATAAAATTTTATCGTAATAAATTTTAATAGAATTATCACAATGACCTTGTATTAAAAGTTATGTTTACATTCTAAGACGTATGTGGTCTGGGGGTAGAGCGTTTCAAGTCTCTGGCTTGACGCAATAATTGGTGTAGTTTTGAAAGTTGGTACAGTTAGTCTGTAAGGTGCCCAGAAGAACATCATCCCCGAACGTGGGACCTTAGCCGGAGCAGAGGGAGGGAAGTTTTATTGCTTGTATGTTGATAACTATTAATCATAACTCTTTAGTTACTTCTACATTATTTATCTACATTAAATTGCCTTTAAATTATGTCTAGACATTATTACTATAGGATCAATACTTTAAGTAATAAAAGAGATCAAATGTAATAAAGCTATTAAATTTGCAATAATATTCTCTCGGCTTAACCACATAGAGATCGGTGCTTGTTTCTTTTTTTTTTTAAGGAAATATCATTCTTCAAGTATACCTAGGCCCCAGTAGTCAGTCTAAGATTAACAAATATCGATTCACTGAATTAAACTTTTATTAAGTCCAAACCTGGTCTTTCTGCCGTCCCTTTCACCAAAGGTTCAGCGAAATATCAAGGTTATAGAGCATTTGTCAAGATTTTACTACTAAGAAGGTAAAATAGGCGATGAACGGCGAACACCGACCCAGAAATGACTACCAGTTCTCTTACTATACCGGGTACTCGGTATACATGAAGAATAATCGTTTCTAGAAAACAAAATAAACAAGCACCTCTCCCTCATCCCTTTGTGGCCAAGCTGAGTTGATTTTGTCACAAATAATAAATTCTTTAATAAAATTAATAATCGTACAGAAATAATGTCGTGATAGTAGGAAATTTTATTTAGAATAATAATGTATTAGCTAAATGAAGTAAGTAAAGAGCTATTATTAGTAATTTTCAATATACAAGCAAAAGGCTAAAAAAGGGACCTTTCTTACCCTCCCCTACTGCCAGCTCGTGTCCCACCTACAAGGACTTTTAGTATGTTCATCTGGGCACCTTAGGGAATGACTGTACCAACCTTTTTGAAGTCACAAGCAACCACACGAAATATTTGCTCTGATATCTTTAATCTTCCTACGCCACATGTCGTGCTATACTGAATAAAAATACCGGTGTAACCTGATCGAAACGTCCGGCAATCAAAGGTATGTAAGTACCTATACCACGACCGCGTTAATTCCCGTTCTCTTTATAATGAACTAGCTGTTGCCCGCGGCTCCGCCCGCGTGGATGTCGGTTATCGCTTAGTGTTGATCCGACGCTATTGAGCATTAAATTCGTCTCTCTACTCAACTTTGTCCTGACTATGTACTCACCTCTGTTCTCGACTTTTACTCGCCTCTATATTCGACTCTCTACTCGACTTTCTACTCGCCTCTATACTTGAATTTATACTCGATTCTCTTCTGACTTCTCTGTTTCCCTCTCTACTCGACTCTCTAAACTCGCCATTGGTACAGAGATAGCCTCTCTACTTGCCCATCCATTCGATTCTCTTTTCGCCTCTCTACTTGACTCTCCCCACTCGCCTATCTACTCGCACCTCTACTCAACTCTCTATTCGATCTCTACTCGCCACTACATTCATCTTTCCACTCGCCTCTCTACTCAACCCTTTACTGCATTCTATTTGGCTCTCTAGTCGCATATCTACTCGCCCCTGTAGTCGACTCTACAGGGGCGAGTAGATATGCGACTACTCGCCCCTGTAGAGTCGACCTTTACACGTCTATCCACTCGTCCCTATAACAATCTCTACTCGCCTCTCCACTCGCTTCTATATTTGGTTTGTTACTCGACTATGTCCGTTCCGAAGTTCTAATTCATCTTTGTACCAAATCTCATGAGGACATCTTAAAAGAAATTCTTACTATTTATGCGATATACACCCTCTTTTTTGTGTCAATGAAAAATTATAAGCTTTAATCCTATAGCCCTATTCCGCTTCCCCCCTCCCCCTTCTATCCCCTTTTTCGCAATAAGGGGTAGCCTATGTCCATTTCTAACCTCTAATCCATCTCCATACAAATTTCATCAAGATATCTTCAAAATTGTTAAAACTTACATACCCTTGCCCTAGTCCACCCCTTGAACTCCCTTTTTCGCAATAAAAGGTAGCCTAAGTCCATTTTCGAGCTCTAATCCATCTCTATACCAAATTTCACCAGGATATCATCAAAAATGACAAATTTTCATACTAACTATCCAATCCTTATCCCTTCCCCACCCTTTTACCACATTATTCGCGATAAAAGGTAGCATATGTCCGTTACCAAGCTCTAATTAATCCCTGTACCAAATTTCATCAGGATATCTTCAAAACTGCCAAAGTTTCATACCTTATTACCCCCCCCCCCCCCCCCCAATGCCTCCATTTTCGCGTCAATAGATAGCCTATGTTCGTTCCCAATTCAATCCATCTCTGTACCAAATCTATCATCAGGATGTCTTCAAAACTGGAAAACTTTCATCCCCTATAACCCCCCCCCCCTTTATCCTCGTCTTTCGCGATAAAAGGTAGCGTATGTTCGTTCCCAAGCTTTAATCTATATCTGTACCAAATTTCATCAGGTTATCTTCAAAAAAGACCAACTTTCATCCCATATCCATATCCCCCCCCCCCCTTCTACCCCTTTTTGCGATAAAAGGTAGCCTATGTCCGTTCCCAAGCTCTGAACTATCTCTGTATTAAATTTCATCAGGAAATCTTCAAAAATGACAAACTTTCATCCCAAGGCCCTAGTCCCCCCCTTCTACCCCCTTTTTGCGATTAAAGGTAACCTATGTCCATTCCCAAGCTCTAATCTATCTCTGTACCAAATTTCATTAAGATATCTTCAGAAATGACAAACTTTCATTAAAACTTTCATCCCCTCTTTCCCCCCCTTAAACCCCCTTTCTCGTGATAAAAGGTAGCCTATGTCCGTTCTCAAGCTCTAATATACCTCTGTACCAAATTTCATCAAGATCGGTTCAGTGGTTTAGGCGTGAAAGCGTAACATACAGACAGACAGACAGACAGACAGACAGAGTTACTTTCGCATTTATAATATTAGTATGGATAAAAGTCTTTGGTTTTGATCCTCATTAAGTGTAAAATTTTGTATACAGGGTGTAATCGTTAAGTGTGTCCAGGCGATTATTCCGTAACTATTACAGATATCAAAAAACTTTAAACTGATATCGAAAGTACGTTACCTAATGAGTAAAATGACATCAATAACTTTTTAAAAATCTAGCGAGAGGTATCTAAAATTTTGACATTAAACACTCCCATACATTTAGTATGAGATTAGTAGAAAGGTTTTAGTTTCCTTATTTTAAGTGATCTAGTACCCATTTTACCTTAATCATATTTTATGCTTGCGTATAATATGACAATGATGATTTTCAAATAGATACATGTGTAAATGAATTTTCTTACCACTTGAAATTAGTAATAAACCGTGTTTTATTATCGCATTAAGTAATTTGAGCTAACTGAAAAGCAACACACTACAAAAAAAAGATACTCTTTGGTGTTCGTTCTAAATTCAAAACTTTTATCTCGGGTTGTTGTTCCCGCCAATTTATCGTTGTTTTTTTTTAATTTGCGTTAATAATCGTGATTGTTTCATTATTGATTGCAAAATGGCATATTCCAAAAGAGAAAATAGAAATATGCTAAAAATTGACTACAAATATGATTGTAACAAAATAGCGGCCATTATCGCCTACAGAAGAGAGTACTCAGATAGAGAAGTCCCTTCTGGTGTACGTACCTAAAACCTTTCTACTAATCTCGTACTAAATGTATGGGAGTGTTTAATGTCAAAATATTAGATACCTCTCGTTTGATTTTTAAAAAGTTATTGATGTCATTTTATTCATTAGGTAACGTACTTTCGATATCAGTTTAAAGTTTTTTGATATCTGTAATAGTTACGGAATAATCGCCTGGACACACTTAACGATTACACCCTGTATATTACTATGTATATTGCATTGGTCTGTTTTGGTATATCTGAGTATGTAGTTTTAAGGTTAAAGACAGTAGACGAAGCTCGCGAAATATGTAGAAACAGAAACTGATGACAGTTTGAAATATCTGCTTACCCCAGAGGGAGATAGAGTGAAAGAGACTATACTATCTGTATGAAACTTTATATTATAATACATTAAATAGATTACTCAAAGTAAAACTTAAAATACAAACAAACAACTAACTTTCAGTTAGTCACGATAAATGTAATGATTGAATAAATAATAACAAATTAGCCGTCGTTATGGTTTAATAATTTGTGGGGACACGTAAGATCGGTATCTTACGTACGCAATCCCTGTTGATTAATCAGTTCATTAATAAAATTAGTATTGACTTAACACTGGTCTGAACTACAATCATAAAATCAGAAAAAACTAAAAATAAATATACTTGAATGAAATTGAATCAAATATAATTGAACGTTCAATCAATAGATTCAACAATTTCATAACATCAATACTTTTGCACTTTTGCAAGCACAGTTCGACGCAAACAATTCAGCCAGTTCTAAATTTTATTAGCTTTAATTTATCTTTCTAGGTAAAGTACAAATACTAACACTGCGAGCCAATAGACTTAAAGGTAGGCTTTATAAAACAATAAGTTGTGTTTGCTATCTTAACTATTATAATTCAATGTGTCTACTTACAAAAGATCTAATATTTTCTGCTTTGCTGACTAGATATGATTCTATACAAATAATACTCTTCATATAGAAGGTGGCGATAATATCAATCAAACAAAATTAAATCATGTAGAATATACTGCTTCCGGGCTGATTGGCCGTGGTCCATGTGAAACTTGCGTTCCAGACGTTTCGTCGATCACTGCGGTCGACATCTTCAGTGGCGCAGGGCCGGGCGACGACAACTTATTAATATGTATTTATAGGCACGGTCGGACCGTGCCTATAAATACAGCCGTGACTCAAGGCATCGCGCCAGTCGCACATCAGCCGCCGGCGAGGCAAGGTCTCCGAAGTTGTCGTCGCCTGGCCCTGCGCCACTGAAGATGTCGACCGCAGTGATCGACGAAACGTCTGGAACGCAAGTTTCACATGGACCACGGCCAATCAGCCCGGAAGCAGTATATTCTACATGCAACGCCGGCCGTGAAAGCCTGAAGACTTAAAATTAAATCAAACTGATATTGTGATCGATATGCTACTGCTTCTTGTTGAAAATCCAAAAAAAAAATGATAAGTTGAATAGATTTGGACATCATCTTTGTTTTAGCTGTACATTTATATTATCTCGTATTCGCTGAACAAACATAAAATATATTGTTACTAGCTTTTGCCCGCGGCTTCGCCCGCGCGAATTTCGGTTATCGCTTAGTGTTGAGCCGACAATATTCAGCATTAAATTCACCTCTCTACTCAGCTTTGTCCTCGACTATTTACTCGCCTCTGTTCTCGACTTTCTACTCGCCTCAATATTCGACTCTCTACTCGCCTCAATATTCGCCTCAATATTCGACTCTCTACTCGACTTTCTACTCGCCTCAATATTCGACTCTCTACTCGACTTTCTACTCGTCTCTATACTTGAATTTATACTCGACTCTCTACTGATTTCTCTGCTCCTCTCTCTACTCTCCTCTATACTCGCCTTTTCATTGGTATCTTTACTCGCATCTTTACTCGCCTATCCACTCGATTGTCTTTTGCCGCTCTACGTGACTCTACCCACTCGCCTTTCTACTTGCCTCTCTACTCACCTCTCCACTGGCTTCTCTAGTCGCATATCTACTCGCCCCTGTAGTCGTCTCTACTTGACTTTCTATTTGACCTCTAAGCGCCTATCCACTTGCCCCTATAACGATCTCTACTCGCCCCTTACCTCGCTTCTATATTTTACTCGACATCCCTTCCGAAGCTCTAATCCACCTTTGTTCTAAATTTCATGAGTATATCTGCCAAAAAAATCTTCATACTATTTATATTATTCACCCTCTTATGTGCGCAATTGAAAAATGACAAACTTTATGCCCTAACCCTACCCCCCCTTTTCATGATAAAATGTCGCCTTTGTCCGTTCCCTAGCTCATATCCATCTCGGTACCAAATTTCATCAAGATATCTTCAAAAATCACAAACTTTCATCCTTTATTCCCTCCTCCCCTTCAACCCCCTTTTTTTGCAATAAAAGGTTACCTATGGTCGATCCCAAACTTTAATCTATCTTTGTACCAAATTTCATCAGGATATCGTCAGAAATGACAAATTTTCATCCTAAAGCCATAATACCACCCTTCTACCTTTCATGCTATCCAAGGCAGCCTATGTCCGTTCCCAAGCTTTAACCTATCTCTGTATCAAATTTCACAAGTAATGACATTCATGGCCTCCACTCTCTCCTTCAACCCCCCTTTTTGTTATAAAAGGTAGCATATATCCGTTCTCAAGGTCTGATTCATCCCTGTACCAAATTTCATCAGGATATCTTCAAAACTGCCAAACTTTTATACCCTATCCCCCTCCCTCTTCCTTAAACCCCCTTTTTCGCGACAGAAGGTCGCCTATGTTCGTAACCAAGCTCTAATTCATCCCTGTACCAAATTTCATTAGAAAATCTTCAAAACTAACAAACTTTTATCCCCTATTCCCTTTTTTCCTAGTTTAGGAGTGAAAGCGTAACATACAGACAGACAGACAGACAGACACACAGGCAGACAGAGTTACTTTCGCATTTATAATATTAGTATGGATGTCGTATGTGTGTGTCTATATTTGATGTCCAACAGATTTAAAACATTGGATAGACTCGTGAGAAGGCTTCCCAATCCGACAGATTCGTGGATTACGCAGATCATCAAGTAGTATTGTATGCTTGGCTAGATCTCCTTATTTCGATTTACTTTATCGAACTAATTGAAAACAATCACAAATAGTAAATGCAAATACAATAATACACGTTTTATTGCGTTGTTTTTGTTTAACTGCAGAGGATCTTTTTAAGTGTGCAGAATTCACCCTGTAGATTGACAAAAATATATCCCTTGCACCCCAACGGACCCATGGCCCCGTCAGGTGTTGGAATACTGAGGAATACCTAGTTAAGTTCTTTTTTTGTTACAACTTTGGGCAATAAATGAAATTTTTTCATACACATTATATTTTTTAAAACTGCATATTATTACGCTTTCGAAATTATAAGTAGTAAAGAGTACTCCAATTCTCTAAATAGACTGACCCCGATACGACCCTCTATACCTTCACACACGTTGAGAGGTTTCTCCTCGTGGATTATAATAAAACCAATTCAATCGTAAATTATTAGGTAACAAAGGTAAGTGAAGGCTTAAGTGTGTGCTCATGTTTACAAAATCAGATCGAGTAAACTTCTCATGTAGATACAAAAGGATTTTTCGATAGAAGCTAAGCGTTTTCCTAAATAAGTAAAAATAAAGTTCTACTCAATCGTGTTATAAAGGCTTATAGTAAATCTGGTGAACACATTTTTACTTTGTAGGCATTGCATAACTGCCTTGAGTCTAGTGTTCTATTAAGTACTTACGTGAAGTGTATATTTTTTAACATTCAAGTATTCGATAAACAAACGGACATATTAAGATGCTGATAAACTTAAACATTCACTTGTAATGAGCATTCATGCGAATGTTATATTATAAAAAAAATAAACGAGAGCGTTTCAGCGAGCACTCTATCGAGAGTACTGGGAAGGAATCTCGCGAAAGAGCAGTTTGCAACATCATTTTTAAATTTCGCATGTTTGCTAGATTTATAAAGAAAATGTTTGCTAAGCAAATAGTGCTTATCTAGAATAGTTGTTCATTTCGATACATTTTAAAACGGTGAATGCCCGATATTCTGTCATAAGTAAATGCTCAAGTCTATCAGTACCTTTATATGTCTTAGGGTTGAACTAACTAATTGCGGAACTTAGGTTTAGTAGTTATTCATTGTGCGTAGTTTTTTAATACTTGGCATATTTGGCAGATTGCCTTCCAAACAATATGTTCCAACCATTTATGCAAATATGGTCCACATTGTGTGCCCAATCGTTGTTATTGGAGGTTTATGTAACACTTCTCACCCTATTGACTTTTTAAATGTCCCGTTCATACAGAGTTAGGCTTTTGGCAACAAAAGAGTGTAGTGAAATTAATGCGAGCCCTCGTTTTATGACTGAAGGCTTATGTGCCGCGACCCAATTGTGCAGCTATGGTAAAAAGGTTATCTGGCAATTATATACATGTCGAAATACATATTTTCACAGTTATTTTTGCCTAGTGCTACATAATAATGCAGTTATTGTGACTGTAACAGAGAAAATTGTCGTGCATACCAATCATTGTGTATTATTCATTTATACGCCTCAACGTGTGTGTTGCCAGCGATGACCTACGGAACTGAGACTTGGTCCCTTACTACGGGCCTCATAAGAAGGCTCAAGGTCACCCAAAGGGCGATTGAGCGTGCTATGCTCGGAGTTTCCCTGCGTGATCGAATCAGAAATGAGGAGATCCGCAGGACAACTAAAGTAAGCGACATAGCACACAGAATCGCCAAACTTAAGTGGCAGTGGGCGGGGCACATAGCTCGTAGAACAGATGGCCGTTGGGGCAAGAAAGTTCTCGAGTGGCGACCACGCGCCGGAAGACGCAGTGTAGGTAGGCCTCCCATACGGTGGACCGACGACCTGGTGAAGGTCGCGGGAAGGGCATAGATGCGGAAGACGCAGGACCGGTCATTGTGGAAATCCTTGGGGGAGGCCTTTGTCCAGCAGTGGACGTCTTTCGGCTGAAATGATGATGATGATGATGACGCCTCAACATCAAAGTAATGAAATTAATATTTTAGGATTTTTTTTTAATTTTACACAACGTCTTCTAGAATCCAAGTAAATTAAATTAAATTCCAAATAAATTAAATTAAATTCATTTATTCATCAGACAACTAAAATCCATTTTTTGTTAGTTAAACTTGTACACTTAAATCTATGCTACGACTTATATTCCACAAAGGTTCGTGCATTTTTTATTTGTGCCTTAATATGTAGGTCCTGGCCACAAGTACCTTGAGCGTACTATTGACACTGCCGCGCGTCATCGACGTCATTATTTGCTCCACAAAGCTGCGAAGCTATCGGTACGTGCGTGTGTGAATATAGCTGATGTGCTACAGAAGCGAGGCAGCCGCAACAGCGGCAGCGCTCTGAACGCTTTATTATATTATATACGCAGGGCCTTGACGGAGCGTTGGGTATAGCTGACCCACAGCGCATTCGAGTACAGGGATGTGCAATAAGCCTTAAAAAACAAAGCTTAGCTAGCTCGTATTATGGTTTCTAGAATGCAGAAAACATATTGGATATATTGGATATATTTTCTGTAAACATATACCACTATATATAGAAATAGCCAAACCAATACAAATGGATATATGATATAATCCACGACCGAAATCGAACCACGACCTCCGACGTCACTTGGCTGTGACGTCGGAGGTCGTGGTTCGATTTCGTACATCTGTCATGCAAATATGGACAATTATTAGGTAAAGCAAATATGCACTTTGTTTATAGCAGTTATGATAATTTCACATTTCTTATGGCGATATGGAAAGAAGTGTACATTCTTCAAGTTAAAAAAACGAGTTTTAAGTCCCACCACCAAACGAAGCATTTATGGTAATACGTAGATTACGGCCTAACGAAGTAACTTTTTAAATTTTGTATTTTTTAACTTTAATATATTAATCTTGGTTAGTACCGAGTGCTATTAAATAATTTTTTTAGGGATCTCTTGGGATCTGTGATGTGATCTATAGGGATTTGTGTTGAAAATAAAATATTAACTAACCATCAATTTCAGTCTGTGTTTGCATGGAACAGTAACAAATATACATTACATCCATCCATCCCCATAAACTTTTACATTAATAACATTCAGCAGCAGGATCAAAGCTTCACCATATCGTTTGTATTTGGGCTTCTTTTGTGCTTAGATGTACGACTTTATTCAATGTGTCGTCGCACGGTGCGCAATGAAAGCAAAATCAGGCTAATTCAAACACTGTCGAATGTTTGCGAGAATCCATACTTACTAATATTATAAATGCAAAAGTACCTCTGTCTGTCTGTCTGTATGTTACGCTTTCACGAACCGATTTTGATGAAATTTAATTCAAAATCAATCCATTCCTTAGCTTTATGTCAACCACTGCTTTGTACTCGATATGCACGTACATTTACTGCCTATATTAGCCACTGAAAAGTGCACCGTCAGCCAACGGAAAACGGCTGTGAGTCATCATCATCAAAACTATGTTTAAACATTTAAAATCTAAAGATGGCATTTTAAACGCACAAGACCAAGAAAACTATCACCATCAATTCAAAGGAAGGGATAAATTGGTACCCAATTCCTCAAGAATTCAATTATTATAAATATTAACCTGAAATGACTTGACTTTAACGTACCGAACGTAACACACCGTAACGAAACGACTATTAAAATTCGTTCGTTTGTCCTATTAAAACATTATTAACATTACAGTACAAACCCCTGTTGGTTTTAACATATATTTAGCCGATGAAACAATATCTATCCACCATTTCGCGCGTGTGTGACGTGACCCACATCGCGTGCCAACAATCGCGCGTTATTTACGCTCGATTTAATACTGCTCACCCTATTGACATTTTAAATACCCCGTTTATACAGTGTCAGGCTTTTGACAACAAAAGAACACAATAATAAGTACAGGGGCTCATTGTGTGGTGATTTATGTACTGTGGTGCAATTATGAAGCGTTCTTTGTAATATTATCCTGTATTCATAAGAGTGTTTGAAGCAGTTTCTGTGTTTGTGGTTTTTTATGACTTCCTTTTTTTAGATACATTCGCCGTAGATATTAACTTAGTAGGATTCAAGTTGCCGACTGTTTTGACCCTTTTTCTTTTTTTTTTTTTTTTTTACGTGCGGGAAATCCCCACGGATACCCGCCCCTCCGGAGCCGGAGGGGTGGGTTATGTCGGACTCGGACCGACTAAACCGCACGCCGTCTGTGGGTCGTGGTGCTAGGCCGAAGGTGAGGTTGTCTTGCGACATATCCCTCGCACCCCGGCTGACCCAGGGCCATCCCTTTCGGTCTGGCCCTCCTCGGGAGGTGGGGACCACGCCGTCCCCGACTCAACCCCGGTGTGGGGAGGCGCGCATCGTCCTACGATGCGCGCCGCCGCCGTGGCCTGCTTCTGCTAGGGTGACGGGTGGCTCCACCCGTCACCCTCAGGCCCGCGCTCATGGGGGGCGGAGGTCTGTAAGCGCCCTCCGACGCCCGAGCCGCCTTCGGGCGCGAGCAGCGATGTCAGCGAGTCTTTCTCGCTCACCGCGCCGCGCCCGCTCTGCTGTCTCCTTCGCGAGCATGACCTGCTCGCAGAAAGAGGCGCTGGCCGCCCACGCATCCGCGCAGCGGACCATCGCCGCGAGCAGGGTGGAGAGCGTGAGCACTCTCACCCCCAGGGCCTGCACAAGCTCCCGCCTCGGCGTCTCAAACGCCGGACATTCGGTGAGCGTGTGCAGCCCCGAGTCCACGCTCGCGTCGCAGTGATGGCACTCGGGCGTTGGCTCAATACCCATCAGATGCAGATACCGCCCGAAGTAACCGTGCCCGGTTATCATCTGCGTCTGACGGTACGAGAGGCTCCCGTGTGGCCTCTCTAGCCACTCCCCCATGATGGGCCTTACCGCCGCAATGACGGCGTGCCCTGACTGTTTTGACCCTAAAATATTCTACTAATATTATAACTGTTAACATTTGTGAAGATGTTTAAATGTTTGAAAATAAATATTAATCCACCTTTGTATAACTCACTGATTAAATAATAATGTGATCAACAATGTAAACGCATACACAATAATAGAATGTATTGTTAGCCTGCAATCTACATCGAAGCAATTAGGTAATATAACTACCGATACGCTAGTACTATTATCTATTCTGTGCTACCGATCATTTTCTAATTAAAATTCTATGATTCTGCACAGGGATTCGATATATATTTGTTGATGTGACCTATAAGTTGTTATTTTTAGCACGTTTCTTATTACAAAGGTATAAGACAGTACGAGTGAGTAGGTTTGTTATGAATTCTCCACATTTTCTGAATATTGACACTGATTGACGTTGTCGGTGCGAATGCCAAGGAGCGGAGTATGTTCGTGAATTCTGTACAGTGTTACGCTAGTACTATTAGCTATTCTGTGACAGTGTATATGAATGCTAGCATCGAATCAAAGAATCAATTCTATTTATTCAGTTTCGGCACATAAAGAGAACATATGGACGTCAAACTACTTTACAAAATAACGTAAATAAATACAGTAAAGTGAATAAATGTATTTTTAATCGAGTTACTTCACATTCGGGTTAATTACAGTGGAGGAAACTCGTGAAGTATGTCAGGACAGCAGAAGCAAGTGGTAGCTGTTATCTCTACCTTCCTGAGGGGAGAAATAGGCGTGAGAACATGTACCTATGCATGTTTTAAATTGAAAGAATTAAATTGGTCTAGGCGGGGATCGAACCCGCGATCTTTGCCTTACAGGGGCAATGCTTTGACTACTAAGCTACGAGACCTCGCCCTAACCAATTCAAAATTCTGAAATTACCGATTCAGTGACCAAATAAATTTTTTGAATCGATCGATTTCAATAATTTGCATAAAAAATACTTAAAAATTTAATTAAAAATGTATGCATGTTACCTAAAATTCCACTTAATATCAATAATTCACTTATCATTCAGTTATTAAAACTATCATTTTTAGGCTTGTTACTAAAAGTAATACGTACCTTGAGAGTGTATAAGCTCCACCAAGATTTTCGGTGACAAACAATCTTTCATATGTTTTTAATATTACTAAGGCTTATTTAAATAGAATAAATTCTAGTTTACTCTAAATGGCTTAAGGTTTGAGAATATCCTGCTAGAGCGTCGTGCTTAAATTTGCATACACCGCAGCAACACTGCAGCAATCCGAAGCAGCTTCAGTGGTTCTGCAAGTGAGATTTGAAATAATATTCCTGCACCTAAGAGACCGAATACATGTATATTTTAGGTTAAATTGAAAAATATCTAAAATCCAGCAAATACTAGAACGATTTAACCTGGGGCATAGTGTCGCACTGGGCATTTTATTCCTCTTTTGGAAGTCATGAAATGGCCATCTTATATTACGTTACATAAATGTTCGTTTTATACCGTAGCATTTTGAAAGAGTTCGTTAGATTGTGGTTACACTATATTTTACAAAGAAATGCTTTCGTATTCATATTAATTTATTTATTTACAGAATGGAGGTACAACAAGTGTGGTTTTATAATTATAATAATGTTTCCTTGTACATTCTACCACTTTTGTGTGGTATGTTTATTCAAACAGTCAATAATTAATTCGTGACACAATAGGTATAATATAATAGTATAATAATTTAATTTGTTTATAATTAACATAACAATGGTTTTAAAACTACATTTCTAAATAATAACATTATACTAGTTAGCTATATAATAGTTAGCTAGGCAAAGAATCATGAATACATTTACAATTTGTTTATTTTATTCAAATGTCACTATTGTCCACTCATTGTATTCCTATAAACAACAAACACTTATAGGTTATTAAGTTGTTTAATAGCCTCGTAGTAGTGAAACCGTCAGTTAATTGTGAAGGAAACCAACAGCCAGTTCCAGTCTCTTGGTGCTGAAGACAGCCGAGAGCGGAAACTTTGCTAAGGCAATTTGTTGACCTAATTCTAACATTAATATTGAACCTGCCCGCATTCCCAATGATTTGTAAATATTTGAGTAAAGTCAACCACAAAATTAGCTTCGTAAATTCTAATTTATTTACTGCTGTAGTCCCTCAACCTCATATCAAATTATGAACAAAACATTAAATATTTATAAAGTATATAAACTCTGTCCTCTGGGAATCGTAATCATAAAATTGATGAATTATTAATACATGTATTCTAGTTTAAAAAAGGTTTGTAAATATTTTAGTGTAATAGAGCGTTTTCACACTCATCCGATTTCCGATATCCGACATCCGATATCGAAGGAAGTCAAATGTACGAGATATCATTCGCATTGTCCGGCCCGATATCGGTTATCGGAGCCAACACCACTGTTTTGGCCCGATATCGGATCACAAAGAGACTAAAACAGCAACTGCAAGCAATTTTTGACCTCAATGACATTTTCTTGTGTCATTTCGCCTTAATTGATGACGCTGATCACGGTAACCTATTGAAATATCGAATTTCTGTTACCCGAATCTTAAAACTCCGAAAACGGTTGGTAGAAGTTTTAAAAGACAGATGTAATGAATGACAACTTTCTATAATTCCGTTTTTCATTTCCCAGATGAATCAATTTCCAGGTGCACTAAAACCAAATTTTCAAATTGTATTTTTTTGTTTCCCATATTGTCATAATCCAAATGTAGTTATACCAGATTCTCAGAATATTTTTTTTTGTTTCCCATCGTACCATTTTCCAAATAAACTATTGCCAAATTTTCATAATCTTTTTATTTGGTTCCCATACAAATCGTGTTCCAGCTAAACTATATACAGGTATAGTAAAAATCAGTAAATGTGTAACGGTTGATATAATAAAAAAAAATCTAACGTTCACTTAGGACATAATTTCACTTAATATAATTTTGTTTAAATTATTGTTTTCCATGTCATGCATGAACAGTTTTGTATGCAGGTATAATCATTGAATCAGGAAAGCGAGCTCGTGAACACTGCGTATCACGCCCGACTCGACTCGCCGTGGTACTTGTCTGCCCTACACTAGAGTGTTATTTAAGAACCGGAGGCGCGGAGGGAGGGCAGTCCTCGCCCGCAGTAACAAAGCTTCCGCAGCTTCGGCTTGCTGGTCGCCTTCGGCGACCAGCCTCAGCCGCTCCAGCTCGCCCGGGCGCCCGAACTTTGTTACGCAAGGGCGGAAGGACTGCACTTCCCGCAGCGCCGGAGAAGAGCAACACTAATGCTTGCCTGCATGCTTGCCTGTATGCTTGCCTGCTTGCCAGCTCGCCTGCTTGCCTGCATGCTTGCCTGCTTGCCTGCATGCATGCATGCATGCCTGCATGCTTGCCGGTTCGATTGCCAGTTCTGGATTATGATATTCGGAATATTAAAATTCGGGATTAAGATAGGTAACCCGCTGATCACGAATATAAGAAAAAAAACTCATACCATGTCTTGTCAATTTTTTTTTTGTAATTGCTTACACCTTTTTTCTTTTTTTTTCATAAGTAGTATCCCTAACTAGTCTGTGCTTTCGAGCTAATGGCCGTACCGGGCCGATATCGGCTATCGGATGTCGGCTATCGGCGTCCGACACCGATATCGGATACCGGACGAATGTGAAAACGCTCTGAATCAACTTATATCATCGACTATATAGTTTCATCAGCATATCACGTGACCGCCTCGCAAATGGCACATATGTAGCTAGTATACTATAGAAAATTTATCAATGTAGCATTATACAATCAATTGACAAAAAAATATTATTTTTACCTTAATTATATAATTTATCTTAATTATTATTAGTTATTATACCTACCTAAATAGCTATTTATGCGCACCGTTTTCATACGAGAGGAATTTATTTATATACAACAAATAAGTGCTTTATTTATATAAATGTGTTCTGCTAATATATAAAAACGTGCGCAGGGATCCTGGGGCGCAATTTATTGTTTGCATTTCGTTTTCTTTTGTGTTCACATGTGCGCCTTCATATACGTTTATGGTGTGTGATAAAAGCGAGAGCAGATATGGTATCTAATGTTAACAAAATTATGATGTTAGTATCCTATAGTTGAATCTGAATGCATTGAATGCTGAAAGCTCTAACTTTGGCGTCTGCTTTGCTGGTTGTACTATTTCACTTTTCAAGGCTGATAAATACAATAGTATTACTGTCGGAGATCCTTCCTGACAGTTAGAGCATTGCATGCCATCAGCAGCATGTACATGGAGCAGGTGCATAATGAACATGAATGTTTGTGAGCAACTGCGAAGGATAATAGATAGACTGGATTTAAAACATATTGTAAATGTGTCATTATGTGTTTTCGTTTTACAAAAATATTTTCTGATAAAAAACTATTGTGGTTTATCTTGGTTTTTGCATATGCCGTCTGATTTCCAAAAGAGGAAAGCCTACGAGAGTCAGTTTTGTTAAGTCGTAGGTGTAAATCAGGCCATATCAGGTCCATATCAGGATCGCAGGTAAGGTACCTGCGAGCCTGATATGGACCTAAAATGCTTAGTGAGGCCGCATATACCCGTTATTTTATCTTAATGCACGTAGGTATTGTTCAGATTGAGGTCGGATAGGTAAGTCTGATGGTCAGATATTCTCTTTTGCGGACTGGCTGTGATATAACGTCCTATCCTAGATATTGACGTTTCCCGATCGAAATCTATTGGAAAAGATAGCATACTTATTTATTGCCTTCGAAAAAATTACCATTTTAATAGTATTTTATGTTTTATTTCTTATTCAAGCCTTATTGTCTTTCTGCGTACAATTTTACCTTTACATATTAAGTAGCCATACCTATATAAAAATGTTAACAGGGATTAACGCGATCATGATATAGGTACCTATTTTTTTATACAACTGAGGTGGCAGACAAGCACACGGCCCAACTTATGGTAAGTGGTTACCGTGTCCTATGGACGTGTGCAACACCAGGGAAGTCACACTCGACCCTGTTAACACAGAGAGTTTCTGTGCCGTCAGCGTAGAAGACAAAGCCCGATTAGCCCTTGGTCTTCCGATTGACAGCACAAAAACTCCTCAGTAAGTTGCTACCCTACTCACCACCCGGAATACAACACCATGTTATTATGGCCGCGGTATTCTGTAGGTACTTCCTCTGCCGGACTGCTTAATTGGACGGTGATACCATCGTGTCCTACTTTCTTAACTTTGTATATAAGTAAATAATAAAATTAAGCGCTGCTCAGAAATATAATATTTAATACAATCTTAATAAAGTTAGCATCTGATTTTCCAACCAAACTTACGGGATTCGCGTTTCAGTAGCGTAAACTCGATATTTCGTAACATATCTTTGATCACTAACTGATAGTTTAGAAAGAGCTTTTATGAACTTCTTCATTTTCTCAACAAGCATTGTAACGATTCCACGCTCTTCAAATATAAATCTCTTTTCTAAAGGACGAGTGAAATAATGAAATCTAAGTAACGTGTCGGCAAATTATGTATATGGACACCATACATATGAAATATCCCGATTTTATTTTACGAGATGTGGCAAAGTAATTATCTTTTAATACATATTTTATTTGTGCTAGTTCCGCCCGCGTAAAAATTAGACACGAGTACATACGTTAACTCATACTCAACTCAAAATTACTTAGCTAATAATTACATTAGGTTAAGAATTTACTTATTTAGGTAAGTTAAAAACTTTACTATTTACTTACTTAGATATAGTTTCATTACTTTAAGAAGTAAGTAAATAAGGTTAAATAAAAAAGCTTTATTATTTTCTGCTATTCAGTTTTTTCGGCGGTTTAATTCTTTGTTAAAAAGTTTTTATTTCATATTCTTTGTAGCTATAATCCTCTAATTATTACATGAGCTCATTCATCGCGAGTTTTTTTTTTACTTCTCAACTCAGCACTAAAATCTGTGAGTGAACAATTAATCACTGCTTTCCTACCCTTAGGGTTGAGTGTTCATTTTCAAATTTATATGGGACCAACTTCGGGGTATACTCTTTCCAATGAAAAAACGATTATTCAAAGCGGACTACTCTGTAAAAAGTCATGTGTGGTCATACATAAAACAATATATGCGTTGACTTGAAAACCTCCTCCGTTTTATCATCGGTTGAAAATGTTCTTTCGTTCAGCATGATTCTAGGACTTGTAAATCTGTCAGGCATTTAACGAAAATTTGGGTAAATATATCACGTTCTTCTCAAAAACTTTATGGTCTACAAGTAAACCACTAAATGATGACACAACTTACTCTAGTCGGCTACTGAATATAACAAAACATTGAATCTACGATAATAACAAATAGAAATGTACTACACAACATGAAACACAAAACAGGCAATGGCATCTCAAAAGGCAGCAGTAATATCCTGTCAGTACTGAACAGTAGAACAACAGGCGCAGTATCAGGTGTCTCCGGCAGCACTGGCCATCACACCTGGCTGTGACGTATCTACTGAACCGGTATAATCGTTCTTATGTTAACTGACTTGGGTATGCCTGGAGTCACAGTGATAGTGATTGTATTAGCACTTATATTACATTTAATATAAGTGCTATTATTTAATATAGTGATTGTATTAGCACTTATATTACATTTAATATAAGTGCTAATACAATCACTATCACTGTGACTCCAGGCATACCCAAGTCAGTTAACATAAGAACGATTACAATATCGTGGCTGAGCCACGATATTGTGTGAAAATTTTAAGCCTCGGTCATAATACTGATTCTTAGAAATCTTTATGCTTGTCTTGACCTTTGAAAGGATAGGCATTTTTTACGTACACGGAAGGATAGGAGAGTGACTCATCACACACAACTTATTTGGAAAGATAAAACATAATTAATGCGCAAAAATAGTTGTTTATTATTTAAATAAGTATTAAAGTTTTAAATCAAAGTAATGTATATTTAATATATATAGCAGTCAAGATAAATATTTTTACGTTAATCGAGACACATAGGCAAATAACATATAACTCTGACAATTTAAACTTTTTGTATTTTATCCACATTGATCACCATGCTTGTATTTGTAGTTTCAGCGAGGGCACACTTTCATAAGATTCCTGGTTCATATTTATAACATCCCGTGTATTGGGAGTATTTATCAGTCAAAATATTCTTTGCATAACTTTGAGCTAGCAGGCTTGATCATAATATTTCTAAGTGGTTTTTGGTTTGGAATTGGCGGAATTCTTCACTAGTAAAACATTAGTAAGATATTGAACTAACAAGACGTCGTCATCATCATCACTGGTGTCGCTATATTCGTCTCTTTCTTTCTCTCTCTCTCGTCTTTTCCTTAATTTCTTACAGGACACTCTTATCAGAAGTATATTTTCCATCAAAACCTGTATGGTATCCGTAAGTTATGCCATTTATGTCAAGAAATGCTTTTATTTCAATTAGCCCATTGATAAATATACATACATAAAGGGATAGTGGGGTGGTTGGTCACCCCAGAAAGGTTAATATACCAAAATCCATGACCGTACGCAAATTAGTTTTATATGCTACTAATTACGTATGCGTTACGAATGGCCTAAGCATTAGCCAGCCAGGTTATTAAATGTTGTAATAAAATTTACGACTGAATATCATTCAGGCCGTTCATTGAATGGCGCCGTTTAGTTAAAAGCCTAGGCAGTTAATTGAACGGCTGATTAAGGTAGTTGGCAGCGACATATATATTAATATTATGAAGCTTAAGGTTAATGGACGTAAGGTTTACGGACTAACCATAACTAACCGTAAACGACGCCCGCTAACGATGGGACCACGTCCCATCGGCTCTTCAAGACGTAATTGCAAGTGTGTATGGTAGTGACAAGTGTTGTTCCGCAACAATATAATATCATTATTATCCAATCAGTCTCCTCGGCTGTAACAAAGAGTGCAACACATTCAGAAGAAGTTTCCTTTATGTGTAATTGGAAATTTAAATGTTAAAACGAGACAAAACATAGAAGTTCACAATTAATTATACTTTAAAACGATATTTTTGTGTCAAATCGCTTTGGTAACTCCAGTGTATTTATAAAGTAAGCCTGACTTAAGTTATTTATATTCGATTAGTTGCAGTAGATTTCACCCCGATATTGATGTGGGGAGTCGTATTGTTCGATTCGAAACAAATTCCAGAGCACACTGTATTGATAGCGGCGGAGGGTACTGTGATTTTGTTATTCTATTAAACTGCACTGATATAACAACAGTCTTGTCTAGGCGGGCAGAGGTTAAAAATAATCTATCTAAACAATAAGTAACAAAATCTCAATGGTACTAATTGCAGATATTCAATATATCATCCGCTTGTCCGTTCGAACTATCAAAACATAAAATAACTGCTATGTCATATACAGTGTGCTCACAAATAAAGGCATACAGCAACGCATACGTGCCGGTAATCGCGACGTGGGGATTAGATCGCTTATTGTGACGTCACACAAAGCGCCAATCTGTTTATATAATATTGGGATGTGATATGCCTGCATTATGTGACCTTATGAGCAATTGTTGTTAGTAGTTTGAAGGTAATACTGGGAATATGCAATTGTATATTCACATTGAATTAAGTTATTATAATAATAAACGAATTGTTTGATAATGTATAAACATCTATAGCCTACGATACTATACTTAACAGGAATTTTGAAGCAGAATTTCAAGAAAAAGCGCAGCGGACCCGTCGTCTAATACGCACATTATGGCCAATTAGTTATTTACTATTATTTCTCGTAAAATTGTGCAACTGGGCTAGATTGCTTGTGTTAGAAATGGGTATAGGTCAGTGCGTTGTAGTCTGGCCTGGATTTGAATCTCGGATGAACTCCGGGATAAAGGCTCGGAGGTGATATATTTTACATAAATAATTCTTGAATGTTGTATCATTGTCATTAATTGTGGTTCGCCGCTAGTAAAACATCGTTTTTCTTACTAAATTCACAATTGCTGCCGCAGTATCTTCTTTTTTTATTTATATAGGACACGTCAATATGACTTCACCTCACCTGATGGTAAGCTGAAAATAAAGACTCAGGAAAGAGGGTCACAGTTAACCTTTAAGTGCGTGTCTATCGAACATCTCACAGTATAAAATATTCAAAAGTAACTATTATTCTTTCCTCTTTGTTTTAGAACTTTTTAGACATGAGAAACTATCTCTGAAGATTTTGAAAGCTGTATTATTTCAGAGCGGTCATCCAGTTATTCTACTCCACTATAACAACCGCGTTTGTTAGAGGTCCACTTGCTACACAACGGATGACACCCTGGTGCAGGCTTTCCTCCTGGGGCTGGGAGATCAGACAGCAGACAAACTTCCTTCTTGGAAACTTGATACAGAAATCAAAAACATGAAGCAGCCTGCGGACTCCTATGTGTAAATTTTGACCAGTATATAGATAAGTTGTTATTATATAATATAAATAGCGTATTTACTACAACTTACTATTATTATGATTTCAGTGGTTCCATCACTGTTAGCAGTTTCTCGTAAAATCATGCAGTAAATCCAAGATTATCCTTGTTTCATTACCTGCGCTCCTAATCTGAAGCTAGACCTCGCTTGTTTAGTTTCACACAGCAGTGGTCACTTAGGGGCATTAAACTCCTCGGTCGAGGACTCAAATGTTCATTCAACTTTTTCATTAAATGTTTATAAATTAGAGGTACTTTATCACGGCAATCCGAGTCAGTTCTCAAAGCGTTTTTGTTTGGAGTTATAAACGAGGCGCAATAAATTTAATTACGAATTATGCCAAAAATTCACGAGTGAATTATTAAATTCATCTAGATACGCTCAGATTTTTTTATCCTTAAATTAAATCGCAAACTCTTTTTGTTAGATTGTTTCAGTAGATAAGTTATATCTATGGGTCCTGTTCCTCACGATATAACTCAAAAATATAAACTTTCATAACTTTTTTTTAAGTGCGGATGTCTCCTCAGACACCCCCCGCTAGAATCAGAGGGTGGTTATGTTGGACTCGAACCGACCAGATGTTGGATCATAAAGGTGAGATTGTCTCTGGCATATCACTCACTGACCTAGGGCCATCGAGATGACCTCCTTGGGTATGTGACCGCGGTATCCCTATCCTGCCGCGGATAGAAGGATGTTTAAAGGAACTACCTGTAAATAAATTTAAAAATGTAATAAGTAAGCTGTGCCAAAAAGGCTATTAAAAAATCCAAGAATATTTAGATGATAAACAAGCTTGGAAATGAGCTGTTCGCTCAACTATGCTACTCAAACAAACTATTGTATTTAGACTAAGTAGACTAAGCAAATGTTTGTAAATAGACCAAAAAAAATGCCCGCTGAGTTTCTTGCCGGAGTCTCAGGTCGGGGCCGCGTTTCGAACCGGTGGTCCATTTGCTAAGCTAGTCTAGATTTTTTTTTAAACTTGACGTTTTGTAAGTACCGTTTTAATGGTCTGTACAGAATAAATAATTTTTGACTTTGACTTTGACTCCCTTGCAACATAATGAAAAGAAAGTTGTTGAATAAAAATATATTTGCATAAAAAAATTGTGTTCTAATAATTGGAATCAGACCAATAAAATAGATCGCATGGCTTATTGCAAAGAATATTTATTATCAGAATAGCAATTTGTGGAATATCGTTTGAAAATTTTACTATTGTAGTCCAGTGTGTTTTATGTCTATTACTGATATTGCTCTTTGAATTCCATCCGTCGTAACGTTAGATCTCTCGTATGCAACTATACGAGGTTTTTACGATGCAGTATAATTCAATCGATCTAGACGTTAGATAAAAACTATTCCTTTCAAAAATTCTTTACATTTCTGTTTTATACGTTTCAATGTAAAACGACTAACATAAGTGTTGGAGAGAATAAAACTGGTCGAGAAAAGAAAAAAGTTGGACATAAGTATTTCCTTAGGGAGCAGCTTTTTTGTATATACAGTAAAAAGTGTACTGAAATTATTTCGTTACCGCAAAAGTGTGATAAACAATATTAACAAAGGTATTACTTATTCTAACTTAAAAGAAGACTACTAGATGTTCCCCAAATTCGATTATGCCAGACTATCATCTATCCCTATATGTTACAGGAATAAATAATTATAGTCTGGCATAACCACTATAATTTAACTGGCATAACATGAATTCCCCCTGAGTTCATTCAGCAGATTGCGGATGACTGAATAACTGCTAACAAATAACCAATCTTTACAAACTTTTAAATTTATTGTTTGTGTAACTTGGTTATCGTTATTGCTACGTTATGAAGATACCTAAGGTTGCCAAGGTGGTAGTTGGAGCGAAAGTTATAAAGATAATTTTTGTCTATAATAAGAATTGAAATGAAAAAATTATGATATTGTCAAGAGTGTACTTGTTGTTTGTTATTTTATTATTAGCTCAAAACCTGTTTCGGTGATCACGAGGAGATTTTATTTACTTACTTACTTTTCAATTAATTCACTCCTGATCAGAATATTTTGGCTAAGTTAACAACCCTTTTGGGTTGTTGACTCCTAATTTATATCAGTATGAAGAGGTGAAACCCCATTGTAAGACAATAAGGTAAAATGGATTCCCTATTAGTAAAGTATTTCTAATTAAATAGTACAGTCAGCGTCAGAACAATCTTCACTACTAGTCTCAAAATGATCTTAATAACAAGATATTAAGAGCCAATCACCCATCAGCAATGTTTTATTGATTTAAATTGTATTATTGTCCGAACCGAGTGTTTACCAAATACCAGAACAATCACTTAACAGTAAGGGGAAAAGCCCCAGGCATTTAGATCATATTGAGTACTTTGTTCGTGATGATGTTTGATCTTAAGCTGACTGTACTTTTTACTATTTTAGTGATTATGTTAATGTTTTTATTGAAACATCTAAACGAGAAATTTTGTAGAAACTTGTAACAAATAATAAGGTAATAGTGATTCGGTAGGAAAAAGAATAAGATCCCTCTTATCCTACTAGGCTCAGTTTAATAATTGTTGTAACTATAGGTAGCACTATTACTATTAGCCCACTATTTATACAATAGTAATAAATGTCTAGGATCAATGACCATGTAAGTACTTAATAGATCCCTGAGGATAATGTCGGCGACTCAAAGCACGATATGTTATAGGATTACTTAAACGTAACTTAATAGGTTTGATGACCTGTTTGGTACAGCGTTAAGCTTTCGACTTTAGAAATATGGTAAGTTAAGACAACATCTCTCTAAATGCTACTATCCTGGCAAGCAGCCATGGCAACTATCAGAACATTAACCGCTAAATTCACATTTAAAGGCTGTAATAAAATTGTGAATTGAAAAGAAAACTAGTCAAGCATTTGGATTTGGTCCACGAGTAACCGAACGAATCATGCAAATGTTGATTTAAATCTTGTGGAAGAAGTCCAAATACCTAACGTAAGTAGTTGTTATTGCAATTTACAATTTTTCCTTAACGTTTCCAAGAGCAAAGTTGAAATTCTAACATTAAGATTCAGAATCCCATGAATCTACGAATTATAAAGAGCGGAAAGGCAGCAATTTTGAAGATTTATTATAATTCAGCTTCAAAATTCTTGTATAAATCTTGTTTTATGATAATGCCAACTCTTACTTCTAGATAATGTAATTTATATCGTCTAACTGTATATTTTACAAGGGTTCTGAGTAGTTAATCATGGAGATATTCATAAATTTGCACTTACACTCTCATGCACACGTTGAAAGAGTGTAAGTTTCTCATTACCATTCAAGTACAACACTATCAGCCGTATTTTATGATATGGACTGGAAAGATTTAGAATTATTTAAATTTCAATAGTATAAGCATTTATATATAATAGTATATCATTTACATAAAAAATATAACGCTCACCGGAATATTTACCACGTCTTTTGTAACTATCGTGTATAATTTCGGTGCTGTTAAATTGGTATTGACGATGCGCGTCAGGGTAGACCGATATGTGCAGATCTCACGAGTATATCCGTGGCCATGGTGCTTGTTACAGCGCTGAAATATCAGATACTCGATAGTTATAAAGTACATGGTAAATATCCCGGTGACTGTTATACAATTCAACACCAAGGAATTTTTATTCCATGTGTTCGTTTGACAAGAGAAATGTCAATTAATTTGTGTTAATCTAACGCAAAAGAGAGCATAGCGGAATCTTGACTCAAATCAGTGAGATACCACTATAGATCTACTGGACCCATCTAAGTTTGGAGGTATATATGAGGTAGCCTCCCTCCACAATCACCTACTAACCATAGTAACAAGACAAAGCTTGCTGACTGCTCCATCACGAAAATAGACTGGCACCTTATTACGTGGCACCGAAGGTGAACCGTGTTCTACCTATTTTTACTCCTTTGGGATTATGAGTGTGAACGTATGTATTTTTTCCATCACTATCCGTAAGTCTAATATCTCATACTTAGAGAAGCATGCTTGGACTTGGACACTCAAGTCCTCCTCTCTATCTCCTCGAAATTTAATTTTGTATCCATTGTAACCAAAATGCTTTCAAAATGCATTTTTAATCAGCGATAACGTGAGCGGTCCAAAAATGGAACCTTGCGGTACACCTAATGACTTGAATTATTGCAGCCCGAGTTCATTTTAGAGATGCTTTTAATACCCAGAATTTACATCCAAAATAGCTTCTATAAAACGGCTAACTAAATAATTTATCTTTCAGCTCCAGTAATACATCAATGTTACGCAATGTGAGGCTTTTATTTAACTTTTTGGTGGGGTATAAATCAACATTCGAGAATATTAAACAGGCATGTGAAAGCGAGGGTTAACAAAAATTGCAATTATATCTCCGTTGGGCTTACCCCAATGATCTTTATGGTTTTGACTCGATTGCACACAATTTACTGTGCTTCCCCTGTGGTGTGGCGGTAGTGCGTTACGCAGAGGGCGCGGGTTCAATTCCTACTCATTGCTAATATGTGTATACATGAATAAGGTCTTCTGCATTAGTGTTGTTCCCGTACCTCGGAGAGCATGTTAAGTCCCCGGTTTCAGTTGCCATACAAACATCTATGGTAGTCGCTACGGGTAGTTGAACACCTAAAAAGTTCAACTAGTCTAACTACCCAACTTAGAAATCGCAAATTGGTTATGGACGTAAAATGCCAGTCGCTTTACGAAATATATCGAAGTTGGAAATTGGAAAGCCGACTCCAAGTGACTTAAGGAAACATTAGATAATGATATATTAATTGTATTATACATAGAAAATTATAGTATATAATATTTTGTGTACATTTTTATTCTATCTTTATTGTTGTATATGTGTATTATTCTGAAAACGCTCCTACAGTAACATATCGGATGACTGAATTTGATACAAGCTTTTTCTTAACAGCAAGTTTCAAAAGTTACGTAGAAACTCTACGAGCACAGAAGTTCGTAGCAAATATTCTACGGCGTAGAGGAGTTACGATCGAACACCTCTGTCATTTGTTGTTTATTTGTAATAGTTCTTTATTTGCTAGAACATTGTGATGAGGGCGTTACAAGGTATATCCTATTACTAGGTACATCATGTTCTGCTTAAATTGGGCATGCAATTTTTGAAGTGATAACTTCTTCAGCGGCGTTGGATGGGTGTAAAATGTTAAGGAAGCGTCAGGATTAGTTGACCTTTGAACCGTAACCGACGACTGACGTCATACAAGACTATCTATTTTGCAAGTTACGATAGATAGCGTCGTAGCTTAAACGGTAAGCACTTCGACTGTAAGTCCTTATAGTTTCAGATAGTATCGGGTTCAAACCACCTGGCCTTCAGGGATTTTTTGTGATTGTTTTTTCTTATTATAATTTATTACTTTTGGTGATTATTTTTTCTTTTTGTAATTTATTACTTCTTATGATTATTTTTTCTTTCTGTAATTTATTATTTTTTGTGATTATTTTTTCTTTTCATAATTTATTAAATTCTTCTGACAGAAAATTAGCAGAAAATAAGTGATAGGTTCTATGATTAGGGCTATATTATAGGTATGGTATGGTATGTTCTTTTTTATCTTTTTCTATGTATATAACGAAGAAAGAAAAAAAGAAAATGTTTTCACTTCTGCCGGCACTCCCAGAGTGCAACCCGTCTTTTTTTTATGATGTATTTACTTTGAACAATAAAAGCTGCTTCTCACCTTACATACATAACACCGTACATGCAAGTCCTTTGATTTTCACTTCTACTGACTTAGCATTTTTCTTCTTCAGTTTATGTTGCGTGACCCCAGCTTACCTACTCATTTACATGTACATCTTACTATGATGGAAGAGTGGAAAGATATTTGTTCTGGTTCTGGAGATCTGGATAAAATTTAGCACAGAGAGAGAGCTCTGGTATAGCACACATGCCTCCAACATCGGAAGAGGCCTATGTCCAGCAGTGGACTGAGATGGCTAATTGATTGATATTGATTGATAGCACATTTTGTATAATTATATCACTTCAAAAGTGTGTCGAATCTTGCGGGTTATTTGTAATGCATACTGATAAAAATAACGTTTGAGATAAAATTATTAGTGACGGGACATAACTATACTATTAATTTTTTAAATTGAATAGTCTGTTTATCATACCAGATATATTATGACGCTATTACTCAATCTTAAGAAAGCGAAACAGTAATCACAAATGTTCAACAAATCCGGTTACGAGCATGTATGGCTTGAATGGATGATAGAACCTGAAGTATGGAAGTCGGGCAAAGTCAGGGCGGGTTAGCTAGTTATGAACGAATATTTGCTTGTGAAAGTAGCCATTAATGAGTGTATTCCGCTACTAATCTGTCTAATATTCGCGTAACGACACCGTGTACATTAGGCCCAGAAGGGCGCAGCTGCTGCGTGCGTTATAATGTCACCCATTAAGAGATACTGACACACAAATGGGAAATGAGGAGATCAAGTTAAAATTCCTACATAGAACCTTATGAAACAATTCCTACAGTCCCGGGTCCTTGAAGCGGAGCGTCAAGAAGCATGTGATGAAGCCGTCAAGGTGAGGGCCACTTGTTGTTGGTGTCTGTAAAGGTGAACCTCTTTCCTGAGACTTTGTGTTCAGTTTACTTTCAGGTGAGGTGAAGGTATATATTGACGAGTTTTATATTTTAAAAAGATTTTTTTTTTCTACTAATTAACAGTTTTTACTTATAAAGATCACGGCCCTCATGACTTCCTTTAGATTCACACCTGATTTGAGTCCAATATATAGTATCTATTATTAACAAAATAATATTCCATGGCATATTCAAAGCCGAAGGTGCGGTTGAAAACACATAAGCCTCAGACAGCCCGGCCGAAAAAGACCCTTCTCTCTCGATCTGGCCCACCTCGATTGTGGGGACCACGGAGTCCCCAACTCGTCCTGCTTCTGCTAGGATGGCAGGCGGCTCCTACCGTCACCCCCAGGCCCACGCTCATGGGGGACGGAAGTGATTCTGCAACCTCCGACGCTCGAGTTGCCTCAGTTCGGGGCCCGCGCTGCCCGCGAAAACGGCGGTACCTAGACCCTAATTTCTTTTTTCAAACTCATATTTTGAGTATACATATTACTACCACCTTTCAACTATTGCGTATTTATCATTAGTGATCGAATAAAGAATAATCTGTTAAAACAATTAAAATTAGCTTACAAGGATTCCTAGCAGCTTGGATTTGCCCGCAAGCTTCGTGTAAGAAATTGCTTTTAGTGAGAATTAGTATTACACGCAACCTGCGGGCAAATAAAAAATATATATGAGAGAAAAATGTTAATTCAGATGAAGGAAATCATAAATATTAAAAAATAAAAATATGCCCGACAGTAATACAAAACAAAGAATTTTACGAATCTAGGTGAGGTAACTGTGAATTTTTTGTTTTTATACCACTTGGTGACAGTTCAGCACGCAACCACCTGATGAGAAGTGGGCACTATTATCTATGGTCGTGTGTCGCTGATGACTTAAGATTATTTTTTTAAATATGCATGCAAATATGAACGCGTCTGTGTTTAGATCTTAGACAAGATATTCATACACCGTAAGATTTTACGAAGCGCGTAAGGACAGAATTGCTTACCCTGAAGAAAGAGAGCATAAACACAACAATATACTGTCAACAACAAAAGTAGTTTGACAAATTCTATTGAAATCAATAAAAAACGAATAAAACCTATCATGAATGCAATATTAATATTATCTTTGTTCTATGGGGATCGTAAATTACGCATATGTGAAATAATGAGTGCATACAATTGTTAATTAACTTTGATCGTTAACTGTCTATACGTTTCTTCTTCTTCATCATCGTAGCGTTAATCCCAGTTGCATCCGAAGCGGTCCAATGCGGTACCAGTCCAATTGCGGATTTGGCTAACCTTTTTAATTTTCCGTGAAGCGACTGCCATCTGAACTCCACAACCCAAAGGCGATATCGAAGCATTGCAGTTAGTCCAGTTGTTGGACTTTTTAGGGTTCCAACTACCCGTAACGACTGCCATAGATGTTTGTACGGCAACCGGGACCTACGGCTTAACGTGCACTCCGAGGCGTGCCTCGTGACCAGATCGGTACAAATACCCATATTCATGCATACAAATATTTGCACTGAGTGGAGATGTTTTAATTAGAATTGTATGAAACTTTCACAACAGTGTTAATAGGGATTGTATAAAACTTTATGAATCGGTGTTGTTACTGCTACTATAATTTGGTGAAAATCAAATGTGTGAAACAAACCTGATATTAGCTACAAAATTACACTATCAGCCAGATAAATGATACCACTATGTTCGCTAAGAAAATTAAAATTTATTAAGTGATCGATTAATTTCACTTATGTAAGATTCAATATGAAGGATTTAGTTCAAAGAACTGATATAATCTTAAGTTTTGTGATTGGATTAAAGTCTGAGACTGTTAAGATGATACCTGTAATATATTAACTGAGTGACCAGAACAGTTGTTAACACAAGACATTTAACATAGATGCTAAACTTACGATACTTCGTTATAATATTCAAGTCGTAACTACCACAGCGAAGTCTTGGTGGTATATCATAAAATAGAGTGCAGATTCGTATCAGATAGAGTTGTTTCAACCATAAAATACATCCTTATACTGAAGTTATGAATGCCATAAAACTCATGACAGATACGTCTGGGAAATATAAAAGTGAACAGTGACTATTAAAATGTTAACTATTATTATGAAGATAATCTTTCTTCATCCCAGAACTGAACAGCCTTCAAAGAGTTAATATTGTTGAACTAAATACCATCAAGGATGAAAAAGATTAATTTCAGTAAAAATTTTCTAAACTCAAGTTCATTGGCTAAATTTAGAAAGTAATAACATTCGCATATAACATAAAACTGCAATAAAACACAGACGTCTGCCTTAAACCCGTCACACAATCACCTGTCTGTCTGGCCCGGTCCATCTCAGCCATGTAATCAAATGCACACGTGTTTTGCCAAACAAGCTGTTTTAGTGCACCCAAGCTTTTGTCCCTCAGTGTATTCGTGCAGATTGCAACACTATAATTTTATTAGTTGCAGGCCAAGAGAATGCCAACTAACTTTGTGTTATGAATACGGCACCTGTTTATTATGTATTCAAGTGTGCACAGCCCGAGGCACTTCACTGCAACTTCAGATATTTTGTGTTGAGTGTATGCAAAGTTCCAGTTGCTTATAATAGTTATTAGTTTGTTTAGTTTGTTAATACAGTTTCAAAGTAGAATATTTCCAGAATGGTTGTGTCTAGATGGGTTGATTAATTTTCACGCTGATTTTACCATTACCGCTGTTTAAGTCTCTTAACTTTTGTGTTAAGTAACTATTAATAAAATAAAACAGACGTTGAAATTTCATAGCAATTATGATGAATAATGGAGGAATGAACAAGCGAAAAGAAATTATTCAAATTTAGTATTCCCATCGGCGTTTGCATGACCGTTTCACTATCATTTTAATTTCATATCCATACTTTTGTAATATTTTAAGTAATTTGTCGAGTTACATATGAATACATAATAACATAACTTTATTCATTAATATGGGCTATTACTGAAGGGTTCCTTAAAATAGATTCTTCTTTGAACTCACTGTTAACTAAAGTAACTATTTGCAAATTTATTATTCTTTTTTTCGTCGATTGAAAAGAATATTTTTTTAAAAATAATTTCAAAATTCGCCGACTCAAAATTACTTAGCTATACTTACATTAGTTTAAAAACGTAGTTATTAAGGTTAATTAAAAACTCAACTATTTACAAAAATATATACTTAGATATAGTTACATTACTTTAAGAAGTTAATTATTAAGGTTAAATAAAAAAGGAAATGCGGGAGTTGCGAAGTATGTGTGGATTGACTTTGAGAGATAGAGTGACAAATAGCGTGATAAGAGAGCGATGTGGAGTGATAGAAGATGTAGTGATAAAAATTGAAAGAGGCGTGATTTTTTTAAATCTTTTAAAATATGTTTATTATTTTTAGCTTTGCAGTTCTTTTGGCGGTTTATTTTTTTGTTCAAAAGTTTTTATATCTTTATATATAAAAATGAATTGCATTTTTTTTTTATATAGGACACGTCAATTTGACTTGACCTTGCCAGATGGTAAGCGGAAGGCAAAGTCTCAGGAGAGAGGGCCACCTTTATACACACGTGCCATGTTAACTATGGTGGCACTCAGCTTGACTGCCTCATCAGATGCTTTTTCACGCCCCGCTTAAGGGACCCGGGACTGTAGGAAGAGGGAAACACGTGAGCTGGCAAGGAATTCCAGGTCTTATTTGTGCGACAAAGGAAAGAGTCACCGAACCGCTTGGTTCTTGAAGGAATGTTCTCAACCGTATGCGGGTGACATCTAAGTCCTGCACGTGTCGTCCTGTATAGGAAAGGAGAGGGTGGGACTAATTGAAATAGCTCTTCAGAACATTCGCCATGGTAGAGACGGTAAAATACTGCCAAGGAAGCAAGCTAAGACTCGAGAACGGCTGAACCGATTTGGTTAATTTTAGTCTTGAAATATTTGTGGATGTCCAAGGAGGGTTAAAACAGTGAGAAAATATGCGAAATCGCAGCTTTTTTTAATTAATTCTGATGCGGTACGAAGTTTGCCGTGTCGGCGAGTCATAAATAAATATGAAATAACAAATTGTATTTTTATAACCGAACGTGGATATTAACTTATATTTCTTCAATAATGTCCACACTGGTCTCCACCTACCCTAGAAGAGGAAAGGTATTGCAGTCCATCGGTGGATGACCTGGTAGTCACTTAATAGATTAAGGTCCCAGGTTGACTGCTGCGGGGCAAACCGGGTGAAATAATGTTACTTGAATTAAGAGGGTAAGTGCTGTGACTGTAGGAGGGTGCGTCTGCAAATAATGGACTACCTCCAATTGTACCCACTGTGCCCCAACACCTGCACAATTGAGGGCAGCACGACTGTCGCACCCGTCCATAGGCCTCGGTAACAACTTTCCATCAAGTGGGCTGTGTGCTTGTCTGCTACCTATTTGGTCATTAAAGACAACACATTTTGGGCTAGACTCATCTTGTGACGCTGAATTTTGCCATTGGCTCCAAGAAAATCATCATCATCCAAACGTTCATCCTCGGTGTAACCAAAACTTGTTTTTGGTTGATTTTCTTTCCTTATATAGCCAATTAATCTAAGAAAACCCCACCTATATAAAACATACAAAAATGTACTCAAATATTGTAGTACAATAGACCTCTCGTAAATCGTTAATGCAGTCGCTCCACCGTCTCCGCGCTAATAGAATATTTGTTGTTATAACAAGGTCCGGCTACAAGTGGCGTGGAGTGGCCACCCATTGTGTTCTCGGCCAACGTGCCCTCGGTTTGTTCCAGCTAATTATGTTTTTGTTCAGTTTGCACATCGGAGAGGCCAAATTAGGGTGAAGATTGTTTTCTGTATTTTATGGAGGGTACACATTTTTGTGCGAACATTCTGAATTGTTTTGGGGCAATAATTGTAGTGATGGTGTAGAACAAGGTATTATTTTAGGCAAGGGCATTTACGTAACGCTATCCAGACTTAAATTATGGGTTGTAGCTCGCGGATTAAATACATTTTTGTGACTGTTGGCTGCTTTAGAAGTGCGAAATAAAAATAAACGAAACGTTTAAAAATATATTCACAAAACATGAAATAAGTTTTCTAAAGCAAAGTAAATATTAATAGTTTTCTTTGCAATTCCTTTTAAATAGGTTTGAGAAAAGTTGCGCTGTGCTATTTTTTGAAATTAAATTTAACGTTAAAACCCAGATCTGAAAGTGGATAATGCGCTTTTATTTCAAAGTCTAAACCTCCATTGCTTAAACAAAACGTGTAAAAAGTGTTCAATATGAAAAGTTGCAACAATGTGCCGGAACTCGGGCGTTTCTTCGCCAACTAACCATTGTGTACGGCTGCCGAGGGAATCGTGATCGTAAGTATGTTGGTATAAAGTCGTAAATACCAATCTGAAGCTTTATCGCAAAGTGCTCGGCTGCATCTTACAATGTCGCAGTCTTGTCGCGGCACTCAGACACAGAAACAACAATTCCCCAAAGACTTCACTTCACTGGAGGTAACAATGAGGTGTTTATGTTGCACCTACTAAATCCACATGTTGTTTCTTCACGTCTACCTGTGTTACTGGGGAATCCTGTATGCCCTATGAATAGAATGCCTAGGAGCAATTTCTTACTTAAATATACTTTTAGAGCGTTTTCATATTCCTCCGATAGCCGATATCCGTGTCGGACGTCGATATCCGACAGCATGTGCTGTTTTCACATATATTCGTTAAAATCGGACCGGTACGGCCATTAGCTGGAAAGCACAGACTAATTAGGAATGAAACAAAAAAGAAAAAGTTCAAGCAATTTCCTACCTTATTAACTATTTATGTACCGAGGTTTTTTCTTATATTCGTGTTCAGCGTCATCTATTAACGCAAAAAGAGACGTAACTAAGGAAATGTTAATAAGGTCGAAAATTGCTTGCAGTCGCTGTTTTAATCTCTGTGTCATTCGATATCGGGCTAACACAGTAGTGTCGGTTCCGATAACCGATATCGGGCTGGAAAATGTGTGACGTGGCGGCACTGAACGCGGATGCCACAGGCGCGGGTTGGATCCCCGCTCAGTGCAAATATGTGTATGCATGAATATTTGCAATGATCTGGATGTTTCTATGTACAATGTGTATATATTTACAAAAAAAAGTATCTAAATAGTAACACAAGCTATTTAAGTTAGCTTGCCATGGGTCTAATAAGCGTTGTGGGATATGTCGTGAAATATTTAGTTTATTATTTATTTATTACATTTGACTTCCTCCGACATCGGATATTAGGTATCGGGTAGTGAGAAAGCGCTCTTGTAGTGATCGTCTCTAGAGAGAAATGATCTGCTAAGTGAATACATTATATTTATATTAAATTATCCATGGTCAATATAATGTATCACGTTAGTGTATCACTCGATCTGGTGTAGTTAATGACCACTTCTCTAATTTTTACACAGTTCACAAGTTTCCTCTACTATTATAAAAACTTTCAACCAAGCCCACCGGTTCCTAAGGTTTCATCAATGTATGTCTTCATAAGTTAACATTAAATAAAAACGACCATTCTCATTGCTTTTACACACCAATAATTATGTCCAGTGCTGTTCAGTTCGGTGTGATAGAAGGCCGGTGAAAAGCAAGCACTCTTTGCAGACCTCTGATAGTATTGTACCTTTTTTACGCGTTGTACACTCACTCGCGGGTGACCGCTACTGATTAAATTTCCCGTCTAGCATTCCACCCGCATTCCAAAACACTACTCAGTTGGGAATATACTCTCACAATAATAAATAAATAAATGTTTTATTTTCAAAAGGTGATTGCAGTTACAAACAAGTAGGTACGTAATTTACGGTAGGTCTTACAACTATTTACTGTTACAATCCTGAGAATGAATTTCAGTTTTCCTTGATAGGTTAGTTTAACCTGTAGTAAGGAGCAACAGTCAAGATTGTGAGATCTTAAAGTAGGTTTGATTTGACTTGGCCAGTTTTCATTACATCAGTAATTTTTTTTATTCTGATAAAAACTGGCCAAGTTAAATCTAACCTACTTTAAGATCTCACTTTTTTAAATAATAGCAATTGTTATAGGTATCCAACGAAGCAAAGAAATAGAGTTTAATCCTTGTTCATAATGTTATTTTGTTCCTATAAATACATATTTCGATTTTGCATAGAACTTGGCACTCATTTTGATCTCCGTCCTTTTTGCGGCGAAGCCTACAGCCAAGCATAATTTGTATTGAACTTGGCTCTCCTTTTTAACATTTATTTTTTGGTGGGATATCATTACTTTTTGTAAAGAAAACTAGGCAGGTATTAAGATTTAATGTTTTTACTTACGTTTCCGCTGTGTGGTTTTCTTTTTTATGCTATTGTCTACATTCCCTTAAATGTTAGAGATAATAGTGCGCATTGCCCATTCATTATCTACCTTTTTAATACCCTTCCTGTTTATGCTTAAATTAGCCAAGTCCGGGCGATATAACAATCTCAGGTGGTTATATTCTACTATAGAACTATCTTGTGCCTTAATTTGACTAGGGTCTAGATTAATAAGGTGTACTTCGTCTAGTGTTTTAACTCTGGAGAGCGCAACGTAGGCCTGTCCTCTGCTAAATATCAAAGTGCCTATGTCGAGAAGAGCGCTGTCCAGACTAAGTGTCCTTGTGATTTGTGGATGGTAATAGCGTAAGTCAAGCAAATAGAGAACTGTTCCCGGTGAACATATACATTATTTTAATATCTGAAACTTAGTCTTGAGACGTTCTAGTTCATAAGTTAAATTATTAAATTTGATAATAATTTTACGTGCACTATTGTTTCTATCTCATATATTTGACTTCAATTTTACAGGTTTAGGCACGAAGAACGTTTGTGGTTATAGTAGGAACGGCAATGATTTAATTCATCGTTGAGAAAGAAGCAGGATGAACATAAATGTAATAAAACAATAAATAACTAAATCAGTATTCGTAAGCGGTGCCTATGTTTATGTGTTGCTCGGGAGCGCTTTTATGTAGATTTACTTCTGTTCTGTGTATAATTATGTGGTGCCGCGCGCCGCCGACGGCACACCGTTGGCCGGTTGTTTAGCGCGTATTACAAGTTTTTTGTATGAGGACACCACTTATCTTTTGACTTTTTTATTTTTAGATTTTTTCCTACGCTTACACACAAATACCGGACTGGATTCCAATTTTCATCCTTCTAGGTCATCTGGAAGTAGGTTCAGTTTAGGTACTATTAGTAAGTCAGTCAGTGCTAAAATTTAGGACATTTTGACCTTCATATCTTTATAACCGTTTGAGCTAGCTTCATGAGATTTGGGCTTCTACATGTCCTAATGGATATAATTAAACACACGTAGTTTTATGTGTTTACGTTAAAGAGGTTTTGAGTTATAGAAGGGTCAAAAGTGGCACCAAGAGGTTCGTGTTATATTACACTCGGCGCTGGCTAGCCAGTTCCTTTGCTTGAACTTGGCTTGACACGCCGCCGTGCGTCTAAATGTATAGCAAGGACACATAATATTACTATTAACATAATTTACAATTACATTAAAAATGCCATCTAGAGTACAATCTATACTCAGAGCTAAATGCAAATCGAGATTCAGTATTGAGTCATTATCATTTACCTGCCTTTTGCCAATTATTTGGGGTCGGTACAACTTGTCATTTTCCTCCATAAATTCCTCTCAGATGTCATTTCCTCAGTTACTCCCTTCTTTTTCATATCATCTTTCAAGCAATTCATCCATCTTTTTTTAGGCTTACCTCTATAATATGCCCAAACCAGAACAGTCGGTCGCTTCTTAATTTTTCATTCACTGGTGCCACTTTCAAACCTCCTCTAATATAATCATTCCTTATTATGTCCATTCTCGTCATACCACACATCCACCTTAACATTCGCATCTCCGCGACATGCATGTCATTGTCGATTTTAAGGCCAAGCATGACGATCCGTACATAACGGCAGGTCTGAACATGGAGATTCATTATTGAGTAACGTTACGAAATAAGGGCCTAAGAGTTCATCAGTACGTCTGTAACCTTCGACTACAGATTTCAAGTTATTTATATATAGTATAGTTAGTTAGTTCGTTCAGTTCAGTCCGTTCTTTGTATAAAGGTTTTGATACAAATACACAACACGTCACTCAACAACTTTGTGAAATGTCCCGGGGATATTGTTTGTACTTCGACACTGTCCATTGTTGAGTGACATGGGGTATCCCAAGTGTTAGTTTAGGAGGTCATAATATTTTATATATGTTAAGATATTTGCCCTCAAATATTATTGATGATTTATCATCAATTCGTTCTGAAAGTAAATGCCTAAATCCTAAAATTATCCCTACATTTCGGTACCAGATATTAATTAGTTATCTTTGCTTGCACCACATGTTATTTTATTTTCCCCAAGAGCCAACGTCTGAACCGCGTATGTTATGGTAATTTGTTAAAAACATAACCTTCGATATTTTAATGGTTACGTTTGTCGAAAACTTCACTCACATGAATGTAATTCGAATGTTGATAAATGAATACTCATTAATCACACGAATATAATAAATACAATAGGTACTAGTCTTATTGTTACTTATTATTCCTTTCATAACTTCACTCCTTAAAGACTTGGTTTAGTTAGTAATCACAGGAATCAACATCATCACTGATTTATGTCAAATCCCCCTCATGATTTAAAAATATATACCATTTAAATGACAGAACTCCAAATATTTACAACACTGCGCAAAAACCGTAAAATCGAAAATAAACGAGTTTATCCCTAGCTTGAACCGATTTGTATGCAGTTTTCGGGCACTCACATTTTTATCGAATAATTTATAGTTCAACCGAAAGTAATATTGACCTGACAGCTCGATATTAGGTAGGTGGGGATATCTAACTGCTGAGCTAAGAATTATGGAAATATATTGGACTCCAGATGTCGCTATGAACAATCAGTGAAGAGCAGACTTACTTATGAGATGTGATTCGTCTGTACAGTAGAGGTCGCTGCTACTGAGCAATTTTTTGTGATTTTTTTTCAAATTACATAACACAATTTCACGCAACATCAGTCGTGAATTTCATATGGGAAAGTCAATCTTAACTAGCAATATTTACTAATTATGTTAATACCTAACCGTTTTATTATAGTCCGAACTAACGCTGTGTAAAAAAATTTCAGAATAAGCAGTCAACAGGAAGGGGGAATACCCAGGTATTAAGATCATTTGAGTACTTTGTTAGTCAAAATCGTTTTGGTGCTGACTGTAGTGTACAGTACAAAACAAAAGTGTTTATTCGTCACTATTTAAATCAATAATTAAATAATAAACTAAAAACAAACGAAACAACTTAACTATGTTCTTGGAGGATTCTTAAATGAACTTGTAGGCTTTATACGTATTTTATTTGTTTTTGTCATTGTGTGTAGTTGGACAGCTCCCTAACCAATCATAGAATATTGACTGGTGTAACATAAGATATGAATTTAAACTTTATTATCATATAAAACAGTTAAACATGTCTCTGCTAAATTATAGTTTTCGATTCGCTATAGAAACTTGTACGCTAGGTATATTCTTAGCTGCTAGCCGTACTCAGCTCTGTCTACGAGACAGTTAGCTATCTATCTTTGAAAAAATCCGAGAAGATAGGATATTCAACTGAGTGGGTACAAAGCGGCGATCGGGCATCACAAAGCTCGTTCAGATTCCATTACAGATGTGCTGTGTGTTCGTACTCGTTCGTATCGCGCAATACTTTCTATTTGCCGAATGCATCCACCGAGACGTTTCGTACCTTTTTTCTTTACTAATATTGAAGTACGTACATTGGTTTGTGCAGTGAATATATGTATTCTTTATATGGAATGCTCTTATTTACATTCAGAGCCCTTTGAGATCTTTATTTCTAAAAGAGTTTGATATTTGGTCTGAAACACACACAAAAAATGGCTAATCTACCCATTACTTGATTATTTTTATTCTGAAATAGTAGTGGTTAAGAGAATACTATATAATAGTTAGCATATTGAATTAGAATTTATGAAACTTACTTGAGAGAGGTTCCAGATAATATTCAGGTGACAACCCTGAATTTATCGCTACAGTTAGAGCTTTAGATTCAATTATGCATCGTATTGCATAAAATACAAACTTTAAAATTGAAATGGAAAAGTTGGCAATGCTTAAGTATAAATGATCATAGATATATACTTCTTCTATCGTATCGACGGCATATCATTTATCAAATTTTGTTTGCTTAAAAGTAGCCACCTTGAAAACGTCCTCAGAAGCCCTCAGAAATTCCTCCGGTGCACACGTTAGCAGATGGCTCATAGTCTGTGGCGTTGCGACACATTCACATCGTGGGACCACTGTTTGCCATTACGTTTAGACAATCAAGGAGTGACAGATAAATAAAAGTCTACAATAATTGTCTACAGAGAGTTATAGAAAATAACATTCACACAACACAGAATGATTGATTGTCTTTATTTGACTAATTGTAGGAATGTTATTAACTTCTTGTCAGTGAATAAAGTCACGAACAACGTCTAGTCTGTCAACAAAAGTACACCACATCCATCACATTCCAGCTCAGCATTATTAGTTAATCTATAGACATATACAGAGTACGTTTGTCTGTCTGTGATCCACCATTTTAGTTTACGAGCTCCATATGTTCCGGACTCATCGCTTCTTTTACGACATGTAATAGATTTCGTTTTTAAGCTCGAATGCTTAAGTTGAAGTTGAATAGAATATTTGATCTTGGAATGGATAACTCGTACTGTCTCAAGTTTTATTCACCTAAAATTACTTATCCCGACTGTCTGATTCGTTCTTCAATGCAGAGTCTAAGCAGCTAGGCTACAATATTTGAAATTGTATCATGTTATGATGAAAGCATCCGCTAAAAGGATCTTTGAAAATGTAATTAATTACTAAAGGAGTCGGGGCGATGAACGGCTGTATGGTAAATCCGTCATTTTTGAAGTAAGAAATACGAGATTTTTCATAACTACTTCTGGTCCCGGGGCGCTGTATGCGATAAAGTATGTCTCATATTGGACTGTATGAGTACAGTCCAATATTAAACCACCGTGTGCCCGTCCGGCCACACTGATTAACCTTTCTCAAGAAGTGTCAATCTGTTTTTTCGAGAAATATCCGAAACAAAAAAAAAACCGAATCCGAACAAAGCACAGGCACAGACAACTGCAAGCCATTTGACGCTATCCTTATATTCTCTACGAACGTCCTATACTATCATTACTCCTTTCAAGCAAGCCCGCCGGTTTCGAGTACTTTTGACCTGTCTTTTTTTTTTCAAAATTTCAGCGTGGGTTTTAAAAAACCTTTGACGACCCCAACAGCAATATACTTACGTCATATATAAAATGTTCAATATTACATATTACCCCTAAACATTCCTACCTTTGTACATTCGTAAACATTCATAGATAACATCTAAGAACTATAATTTTTCTTCACAAAATTCGTGTTGAGCATTCGACTGGCTGCGTCGCTTTGGAGACGACATGTGAGGAAATGGACTGCTTCCCGGTGATTGTAAACTGCGGGAGGTCAATTTGTCACTGTCTCCTGAACTAATATATTATTTATCTATACTGTATCGGTGTCTTGACAAAGCAGCAGTGAACGACATTAGTACTACGAATTTAGCGATATGAAGAAAAAAGCTATACCAACATTTCGTGAAAAAAGAAACTAGAAGATTTACTATTTGAATTAAATTTTTAAACATTTTTCATACTAAATATTTAATTCGAAATAGGAAGGAAAGGAAGTTCGTAAGAACGTCGGTAGGCGCTCCACTGACGCCCCAAAGACAGATATAGAAGGAGAAATTTGAATTGGTCAGGTCGACGTCTGGTAGCTTAGTGGTCAAAGCCAGTCTAGACCAATTCAACTTTTTCTCCTTTATTCGATTTAAACAAATTACTACCTTAAGCGGTGGTGGCATAGTGACTGAAGTATTGCACTAGCAATGGAGAGGTCGCAGGTTTGAACTTGTAATTGATACAAGCCAGTATTGTTATCAGTTGTCGAACAATATATACAGAGACATTCATTGATAAATAGTTAAAAATACTTGCTGTGCCCCGAGTTATACCAAAATGGGCAATGACTTATACTGTCGAAACAATTTATGCGTGTAAATAGATGCAATAGGTATACCACTGCAAACCTAAACTATAGCATAGCTTAATCATAATTATATTACTGTTCGGGACTTTTCGCGATAATGTGTCGCCATGCCTTACCATTCATTATACAAGTAATGAAGGATAGGCGCATACCAAATGTTATCCGCATACCTCACGACGTTCGGAAACCAGTCCAGCCGTGACCACGGGCGCTGCAACGCATCCGAAACGTCGGCAAAAATAGGAAGTGTTATGATTTATCGCGAAAAGTCCCGAACAGTAATATAATTATGATTTCACACCACGATAGTTTAATATATGCATAGCTTAATTTGTCACTTTGATAAACATATACATTTGGTGCGGTAATCTACATTCACTCGTAGCAATGAACAGTACGATAATCGTAAACGTATTGAGAGAATGGAGCAATGCGATTGGCCGCCTGCCTACTGTAAACCTGTGCTGTATGTGAAACCGGCCAATCGATACGATTACAAGAGTTGATTTAGCTAGGGGTACAGTTCACTTTAATAGATTACAGGACTTATCCACGACACGGCTAATCATCTGAACCAAGATTCCGAGTTAGCCTATTCCTTTAATTTTATTTTTACGCTTTTGTGTATTTTACCGCCTATTTAATGGCTTGTGCTAAGATGAATCGTTTGACATGATGCCCACAGCTACATTCTATTATCGGACCGCTCGCCATAGGCAGGGAGTTCATCCTCACACATTGTGACCGCAAACGGTGCGCTCTGTACGATATGAAAGAAAGTTCATCCCACGTACGCTCAAGTTGTAGAATGTGCTCCCTGCTGTGGTTTTACCTAGCGACTACAATATGAGGTTCATCAAGAAGGGAATTAGAAGGTTTCTTGATATTGTAAACGTCCATAGGCCACGATAGCCACGCACCATCAGGTGGGCCGTGTGCTTGTCTGCCACCCCAGTGGTATAAAAAACGTACATTATCCTAACCCCAGAGACCCTTTGTGTTACTAACATCATGTCTGAGGAGCATATCGCGGTAGGTCCCTAAACACCAAGGGTTTGTACTACCCTTAACTACTTGATTACATAAAACTACTTTAAGAAATATATGATATAATAAAACTAAACTACAGTACGAGGAAACCGTAATGAATAGAGTTAATTTGATCACGTATGCCAGTAATGGGGAGCACAGTGTTGCAAGCGACTGGGCAATAGTAGCTAAATAGTAAGCAATGCTGCATATGGTTGCGCTGTAAAGTACTCGTGGGACGTACAGGTGGAATAATAGTTGGTACTGACGCGCAAGCTTAGAATAAGGCCATACATGTGCGTCAACGAATCGTTTTTTTTAGATCTTAATGCCGACTGGTTAACTAGTTAGCCGCAGATGATGTTTCGACAGATTAACGTATGAACAAATGAGCAAAAGATCAAGGTACATTTTTCGATATTCTCTAGAATATTGTTACGAGCGTGGGGGTCGGTTTAAATAGAAAATGCGTGGACAACCGTTGAAGACAGATTTTATTCAGCTGCACTTAACTTACAGCAAAGCGCGTACAAATTCGATAACTCTTCCTTACACAATACACAGTCACTTGTATAATCGCACTGTATCGCTTCGCACACTTTATCGCAATGATCGCTTCGAATTCTAGTCGTAGACTAACTTGAGCAGCGGCTGTTAGCTCGCCTTTTATATAAGGCGCGGCCGAGTAGCGAAAGATCGAGAAAAGACAGGTACGTTCTGAAAAAGACAGGAACTTTCTGGGAGGTTCTATTAGGTTTTGTGTCTCTTTCTATTCGTTCCATTCCTTCTAGAACAGTGACGTCAAGGCATGCTGTCTCTTTCTAGCCTGACGTCTCGTTCTATTCATTCCATTCCTTCTAGAACAGTGACGTCAAGGCATGCTGTCTCTTTCTATAGTGCCGTCTCGCTCACTCCTATGGAAATTTGGCCATATATTGAAGTGGCCAAGCGCCGGGCGTAGCACTACCCCCTTCTTAGACATGCTCGTCCCGAGCATTATTGGATCCGTAGTATCTCGCCAGTCGGTCAACATGTACAACCTTCAAGGGGCTTCGCTGGTTGCGTTGTATCCGGTATGTAACGTCATTGATCCTGGTGACAACTTTATACGGCCCTTCCCAGGTTGGAGACAACTTCGGAGATTTGCCTTTGCGACGCATCGGATTGTGTAGCCATACCAACGAGCCTTCGTCGAACCCGGCTTGATGAGAGTTGCGGTCGTATCGGGTTTTCATTCTGTCGCTTGCCTGGAGCCCAGATTCACGGACGTGGGTGTGAACGTCATTTAGTCTATCGCGCAATGCACTAGCATATTCCGTGATTTCTTGCGGTGAATCTGGAGGACGTCCAGTCAGTAGATCAGCCGGTAGTCTCAGTTCTCTGCCAAAGTTTGCACACGCAGGCGTCACCGTTGTGTTTTCATGTATCGCTGTTCTATAAGACAACAAGAACAAAGGAATATGACTATCCCAGTCCTTCTGGTGGCTCTCAACAACCTTAGCCAAATGCCTTTCCAAGGTTTGGTTAAATCTTTCAACCATTCCGTCAGACTGCGGATGATATGGGGTGGTCCTGGTTTTATGAATACCCATTATCCTACAGGTTTCTTGAAATACCTGTGATTCAAAATTCCTTCCCTGGTCACTGTGTATTTCCAGAGGAACTCCATATCGGCAAAACACTTCCGTGACTAGTCTTTCCGCGACTGTAGTTGCTTCCTGGTTAGGTATGGCAAAAGCCTCCGGCCATTTAGTAAAGTAGTCCATTACTACTAGGATGTATTTGTTTCCAGACTCCGATGCAGGAAATGGCCCTGCAACATCTAATGCAATCCTTTCCCAAGGCGCTCCAACATTGTATAGCTTCAATGCTCCCCTGCTCCTTGTATGCGGCCCTTTTACCGATGCGCAGCATGTACATTTCCTACACCAATCTTCAACATCCTCACGGCAATGGATCCAATAGAATCGTTGACGAATCTTCATCAACGTCTTCTTCACACCAAGATGGCCGCCTGAAGTTCCGTCATGAAATGATCTCAAAACCTCATTAATTTTAATCTTTGGGACAACCAACTGCAGATGTGAGTCTTTCCCGTTTGCAGACTCCCATTTTCTACACAGGACTCCATTGTGTATCACGAGGCTTTCCCATTGTGCCCAGTAGCTCTTCGTAGCTGCACTCATTTGGGAGACATCACTCCATTTCGGCTTAGGTGTTCCTGCCTTTATCCATTCGAGAATAGGCTTGATGTCTCGATCCTCTTGCTGTGCTTGCTGCATGGCTTCGCTACTCCACTCATCGCTGACAGTATCAGTCCTTATTATTCTAATCGCTACACTGTCTTTAGCTTCTTGCCTGACACAATGGTTACATTCCACCGGACAAGGTCTTCGAGAGAGCGCATCTGCATTTCCATGCGCTTTCCCACTCCGATGTTCGATGACGAAGTCGTATTCCTGGAGCTGTTCAATCCATCTTGCCACTTGTCCTTCTGGATTTTTAAAATGTAGCAACTATTTTAAACCAGCATGATCAGTCCTCAGATGAAACTTGCGGCCCAGCAGAAACTTACTGAAATGCTGCAATGTCTTAACCACGGCCAGTAATTCCCTTCGTGTAACACAGTAATTTCTCTCTGGTTTAGACAAAGACTTACTAAAGTAAGCAATCACGGCCTCCTTGTCTCCTTTTCTCTGGGACAGGACTCCTCCTATCCCAGTATTGCTGGCATCTGTGTCGACGACGAACTCATTTTCTGCATCTGGAAAACCCAAGATTGGTGTTTCACAGAGTCTTTGCTTAAGGTCTTTGAAAGCGGCTTCACATTGTTCATCCCAGCTAAATTTCCGTTTTTCTTCCGTTAACCGATGCAAAGGCTTCGCAATATCGGAGAAGCTTTTCACGAACCACCGGTAGTATGAACACAGACCTAAAAAGGCACGAACGTCGGTCTTATCTTTTGGTGTCGGCCAATCTTTCACGGCACTTATCTTCTCAGGGTCTGTTTGTATCCCATCCTTCGAAATAACATGCCCCAAATAATTCACTTGTCGTTTAACCATTATATCCCCAAGCGGTGACCGGTCACCGGGGCCTATTTTCGCGCCATTCCGTCAAACCCCAAGCGGTGACCGGTCACCGGGCCTCCCCACGCGGCTTTAGACTCAATTTCAATATACTTACGTTCTACTTTTGTATGAAGAAGTTTGATTACATGCGTTCCCTATAACATTTCCTTGACATTTGAAGCATAATTTTATTATAACTGTGGTTCTTTTTTTTTTTTCGCGGCTTTTACGGTCATTGACAGTTGATGCTATTTTTAGAGTGTGTCAGGTTTATAGGGCGTGTGTTTGGATTGAAATACTCGGGATTTATTCACGTAAGTAATGGTTTCTTATTAGAAATATGATATATGATATATAATGATTCTATTTAGGTAATAACTAATATATAAAACCCCAGAAAGTTGCCGATTTCCGAGTTATTTTTACGAATTTTGTCCGAGTTATTTTTACGATGTTTGTCAGTGAATACAGTGAAAAGTATAGACTTTTTATCTCTGTAAATTCATTAGAACTCGTTTTGAGAACTATTATAATGTAATAATTATATATTTCACTCAGCTAGTCAAATTTGGTGGGAAACCGTTATAAATTGGCAGTTCAGTTAACCACGCCATTTTAGTATTTATTTCTACGTAGATAAGGTCTAAATTTCTGTGAAGTATTTGTTACAGATGTTTTGAACAAGGAGGTCACGATATGTTTATGTTATGTTATTATAAACATCTTGAGGTCTTTTATCAAATTATTTACGTTATTAGATAGCATAGGTCCTTGTTCTTTGAAATTCATTTGGATTTGCATTCATTCCTTGAAATTTAGATAACAACGTGGTTTCCAAACTTTGGACTATTAGAATAAATAATTTGTTTGCATTATTATTCATTTTTTATGGCTTGATCATAAAAAAAGAATCAATAAATCTATTGCCGTTTACAGAATCATAAAGTATGGTTTCGTTGTAAAGTAAAACCTTTTTTTCTACAAGATAGTAAGACAACGTCACGATGACGTCAGTGTGTTTTTTTGAGTTTTTTTTTTTTTTGCCGCACTTGACAGGTTAAAAAGTGAACACTTCTTTGGACTGAGTTTTAAGTTGGCACCCTGTAGTTTAGTCAAAACTTGCTCTAGTTTGCTGAGGTGATCGTCGAAGTCTTTTCCAATGATGATTATGTCATCCAAATATACCAGACAGGCTTCTCCCAGCAGTCCAGCAAGTATTTGTTCCATCAATCTCTCAAATGTGGCCGGAGCATTACATAATCCAAATGGCATGACGTCGAACTGCCAGAGACCTTTTCCAGTAGAAAACGCAGTTTTCTCCTTATCTAGTTGACTGATTTGAACTTGCCAATACCCACTCTTGAGGTCCAATGTTGAGAACCACTGCATGCCACTTAAGGTGTCCAAAGTGTCATCTATCCTTGGCAACGGATAACTATCTTTTTTCGTAACATCATTCAGTCGGCGATAATCGACGCAGAATCTGGTGGTTCCATCCTTTTTCTTTACAAGGACTACCGGAGAACACCAAGGACTGACCGAGGGTTCAATGATACGGTCCTTCTTCATCTCTTCAATCATTTCCTCCACCTCCTTTTCTCGAGCAATCGGTACACGTCGTGGTCGTTGACGGATTGGCGTTACCTCACCAGTATCGATTTTATGCTGTACTACTCCAGTTCTGCCAATATCACCACCATGCATAGAAAAGACGTTTTTATAACGTAGTAGCATGTTCCGCGCCTTCAGCATCTCTACCTTACTGAGGTCATTGCGACAATCTTCTAGTAGTTTCAGCACTGTTGATTCTCTGTCACTTGTGGCATCGCTTTTGGTCGAACCCTGGCAACTACGTATCCACGAGATCTCCTCACAAGTGCCAAGCAGTGTCCCTTTGTTTAAGACGCACTCGTTGTTGCTCATATTTAAAATTCTTATAACGGCTGTGGTTGGTGTTGTTACCACAGTACGAGCTGGTATCCAGGGACTACTGCCGTCTACTTTTTCCACCAATGCACAGCGATGAGAATTGATGCCATATTGAGGTAGTCTTATTGGCACTAGGGTCTGTGATTTAGGCTGGAGTACAGTTCGTTTTGCACAGTACACTTTTCCACATGCGCCACCTTCCATGGGAATTTCGTCGAACCCAAGTTTCAGAACGCCACAATCCACGTCGATTTTACAGCGATATTTTCTCATAAAATCCAATCCAATGATGCAGTCATCTAAGATATCAGCGACGATGACTTTATGCCAATAGGTCTTATCACCGACTTCCAACGCCACTTCTTGCTCTCCTCGGACGGAAATGCGCTGGCCGGTAGCTGTCTGCAGATGGAGATGCTTAAGTTGATGTAGATGATCTCTAGGTACATTTTTCACCAGCCGAGAGCTAATCACGGTCCGACTTGCTCCAGTATCAATGGTGAGGTGGCACGGTGATCCATCAATACCTCCTTCGATGACCAGACTATTTCCATCATTAGCTTGAGAGATCAGAATTGGGACTTTTACACTACCAGCCAGCACCCGTCCCGCAGTCCTGGCGTTTACTCGTTTCCCTGTTGCTCCGGCGCATCTGGATGTCGCGCCGTTTGTTCTTGGCCATTACCTTGTTGAGTCCGTTTCGGGCAGCTAGACCTATATAGGACATATGTCCTTGCTCTTTGCAGAAATAACACCTGGGTGTGAATTCCCGACGGTACACACGTTGCTCATTTGTTGAGATCTCACGCAATCTATGTGGTCGAGGGTCATGTCGTACAGCTTCCACTTCAAGGGCGTGAGCAACAGCATCTTTAAGGGTTGCATGGTGACCCAGACGGACGGCAGCTCTCACCTCCAAGTCTCTGATCCCGTCAATAAAAGCTTGCACCAAAATGCTGTCAAGAAATGACGAGGAAGCTCCTTGGTAAGCTTTTCTCACGAGCTTTTCTATTTCCAAAGCCCACTGCTGCAGAGACTCATTAAGACGCTGGTTTCTGTCCTTCAATTGGGCACGGTAGACATGTTCCAAGTGACTATCACCGTAACGTGATTCCAACGCTTCAAGAAGGCGGTCGTAAGTCACTTCACCTCCAAGCGCCTCTAAAACACTGAGTGCTTGGTCTCGTAACCCCAATGTTAATGCTGTTTTGGCTTGCTCCTTATCCCAACCGTTCGCCTTTGCCACAGACTCGAACTGCAGTTTGTATGCAGTCCACGAGGAGGTCCCATCAAATGGCGGTACTTTGAACTTTCCGACAGCCTGTGCAGATGAAATGGTTACAGAGCCAGCTGTTCCGCAAGCTATTTTCGTCTCCAATTTTTTTACGTTTTGAGCCACAGACTGCAGCCGCTCCTCATAACTCTCAAATTTCGTGTCGATGCTTCCTAATTTTTCGTCGTGGCTTTCTAATTTTACGTCGTGGCAGTCGAGCTTGTCTTGCACTGAATGAATTTCTCTTTGCCATTCCGCTTTAGACTCTTTCAAGAAGGCAAATAGATCTTCTTGTTGTTCCCGGAGCTGAACCTTTAGTTGCAAGGCCTGCTCTTCCTGGCGACGGGCCTGCTCTTCCTGGCGTCGGGCCTGCTCAGCCTGGTGGCGGGCCTGCTCTGCCTGGTGACGGGCCTGCTCTTCCTGGCGACGGATCAGCTCCTCCTGTTGTTGCTGGAGCTGTGCCTTCAATTGCAGAGTCTGCTCTTCCTGGCGACGGGCCTGCTCTGCCTGGTGACGGGCTTGCTCCTTCAATAAGGTCATAATCGCGCTCAGGTTAATTTCCGATGATGATCTTGAAGCACCCGTCGACGTACTCGGAGTACCCGCAGCCTCTTCCGCGGCCTGGCTTCGAGTTTTAACTCCCTCCCTGTCGTCTCTCGGCGTTATCGGCATTTTCTATCCCGCTTCTGACACCAGTTGTTACGAGCGTGGGGGTCGGTTTAAATAGAAAATGCGAGGACAACCGTTGAAGACAGATTTTATTCAGCTGCACTTAACTTACAGCAAAGCGCGTACAAATTCGATAACTCTTCCTTACACAATACACAGTCACTTGTATAATCGCACTGTATCGCTTCGCACACTTTATCGCAATGATCGCTTCGAATTCTAGTCGTAGACTAACTTGAGCAGCGGCTGTTAGCTCGCCTTTTATATAAGGCGCGGCCGAGTAGCGAAAGATCGAGAAAAGACAGGTACGTTCTGAAAAAGACAGGAACTTTCTGGGAGGTTCTATTAGGTTTTGTGTCTCTTTCTATTCGTTCCATTCCTTCTAGAACAGTGACGTCAAGGCATGCTGTCTCTTTCTAGCCTGACGTCTCGTTCTATTCATTCCATTCCTTCTAGAACAGTGACGTCAAGGCATGCTGTCTCTTTCTATAGTGCCGTCTCGCTCACTCCTATGGAAATTTGGCCATATATTGAAGTGGCCAAGCGCCGGGCGTAGCAATATTATATTCTCACAGCATGTGTACCGGTACCATCTTCCAACATGTATGTTTCCACCTAACTATTTGTAAGCTGCACAATCGTGTACATTGACGTGATATCACAGAACCTGTGAGAATCGCAGTCACACACCTCAGGTATATTTAATGAAGCTTATTTCGTCCCACACTACTTGCGAGATTCGCTTCAAGTTCGCAGAACTATGCACAGAAGTGAGGGATCTTCGCAAGTAAAGGTTATTTGGCTTCAAATAATTGCGGTTAGGAATAGAAACGCTTTAGATTTATGTAAGGGGAATCTTTTAGGAGTTTATATAGGAACATTTAAAATTTAAAAAAGAAGTTTGTTCTTAGTAAGGGTGTTCTAATTTAGAAAGGGTAATCAGGTTTTTCTTTTAAACTTCAAAATTGACGCCGACGATGAGTATCTATGTCATCAGCTAAATATTTTCGCTACTTGGTATACCATTTTTAAAAACTGTATGCCGATTTCCATCGTAGATCTGTACCAGATTCTTACCTGCAAAATAAATCTAAAAACTAAATTCTCAATAAAGCAGAATCCCTAACTGTGTCGTTCTCAATTATTTTACTCTCAAAATATCTGACACGATTTGCAAGTTTAAACGAATAAACAAATCTGGTTCAGGTGAAAAATGAATTAATAATATTTCTAAACGTAACTGTATTAGTTTTCGAACGAGGCCAAATAGAATCTGATAACTATATTATCTTTTTTTTTTTTTATTGTTAGAATTTCTCAAGCAGTCTAATCTTATTTAGGTCAACTCGGGGTCACTAGATCAACGAGACAGATTGGTTTTAATCAATCAATTAAGAGCTATTTCGAAGGAGCTTATAGTATTTAATTATAATGAAACGAAGCGAAAGCAAGTATCTTTACTTTTGAAATATATTTCCTCCGATATAAAATTGTATTTCACAAGTTATGCTTAGTTAGTATCTATATAGGCCTACTGTAATAAATTCTTCAATTTATCTTTTTGTTAGCTACTTTTTTATCATAAGATATTCGCAAAAAAGACATTGTAAGTCAAAAGCTATATTTTGTGCTACTTATCTGCTGAATAAGTAACACAAAAACTTGATGTTTCTTCTCCCGTGGGCGAGTAAAAACTTAAACTCAGATCCATCACATATGAGTTGCGACGAACAATATCCCCAGATTAGGAAACGTTTTCATATTTTTCGTAACACAACACATTCTGAACCTTATAGTAAGGAAAATAGAAGTTACAATTGGTAGTTGAAAATTACATGAAATCTTTACTACATTTTCCGCTCTTGTTTCAAGTGTTATTTCAAATCCTGTTTCACTTGTTTGTTCCAATTTAAGAAACATCCACTGCCGAGACAACTATAATAAATTGTGAATTAGTTTGTTTCATTTCATTAGCTTAAAAAGTCATCATTTATTCGTCAATAGTTATCACTATTGACGAATAAATCATCTGACGTTATTTCATTATCGTAGCATAAGATTATGACGAAAGTTTTCATGCCTAAGTTTACAAATGAAGAAGAAGATTATAGAAGTTGTTATTTAGAAAGCATTAAGAATGAATTTGCTTCATTCATGTGATGTGGATAATAGAATAATACTGTTATATTATTACAAGTCTAGAATCTTGGAGAATATTGTCTTACTAAGCGTGTGTTTCTGTAAGATCATCATCTTTTGATTTACAATTCTTTACGTAGAAGTCTAATGTTAGCTTAAGAAACATATTCGTATTAAATAATAGCGTTATTTTCTTCGCCAAACATTAATGAAGTAATGATTTTCAAGGTAAACACTTACGCTATTACAATAAGTTCTATCACATAATAAATATTCGTTCTTACCTAAAAAAAAAAACAAAATTGAAGAAAACTAAAAAGAACTTCTGAGTTCTAAACAACTTGGTCTGCTAAGTAAATTGTTTACTATACTGTGGCTTACATAAATTATTATATTGAGTTTATTGAAATTAAGGATAAAACGTAGGTAAAACAGCCGTAAAAGTTGCGTTTGTTCTTATACTATCGCTTTTATTTATTTTAAATAATAATTTTTTATACAATAAAAAGTATGACGTCATACTTTTTATTTAAAAAAGAAGTAACTTATTTGAATAGACAGTCAATAATCAAAAAGGCTTTTAAGTTATTGATCTAAACGTACCTTATTCTCCAAGCTTTGCCTGTAACTCTATTTAGTCGAGTTTAATCTATTTAGTTGCGAGTTTACTACTTTTGGAACACTCGTAATCTCGTAAGATTGGTCCATGATGAAAAAACAGTAACTGAGCGAATTATAGCTTAAATCTACCAAACAGTAGCCACCAGCATTAATATTTAGCGCGAGAAGCACGTGTTTGCCCTCTGGCAACACGTGGTGTTCCTGAAAACATTATTTCACGGCCTGTTGTCACGTTTCAATGTTACAAATAAATAAAACAAGCAATTATTTTCGCCTGCAGACGATGGTGTATCAGGTGTTTGGATTAAAACATAAAATAAAAATATAAATAAAAATATATGTCAGTTTGTCAGTCCGGTCAAGAGGGCGCATTTCTTAACCGATTTGTACCAAACTTGACACACATGTTCTTTGATATAAGAGCTAAGCTGATAGCCTTTTTTGATAGGACGTAAAATGAGGGAGAAAAGGGGGTAGTTTGCTGTCATGTTATTTATGAACAGATCTTCATGATTGACTGACACATCTCACATCAACAACAAAAATCTACAAGTTGTTGTGAAAATAAATCAGGTCGCGTAAAGTGAACATCGTTTTTTAAAAAAAGCAGATGAAAAAAGGGGAGAATTCTGATGTAGGGTTATTTTTAGAAGTGTCATTATTTTAAAATAAGATGATACGTATCGTTTTTTTAAAGATATCAGATTTGATTAAGGGTCCCAGAAAAATGTGGCAAACAGTGCTCACGGGGTATACTGTTCACAGACCTTCTAATATATTTTCATAGAATTTGCCATCCGATCTTCCATCCAGGTATGAAAAACCTACACAGAGTCTCATCATTTGTTCTATAAATCTAACGTTGTGAAGTTGGCCTAGGTCCCGAAGAACTTGTTAGGGCCCTGTTCACACGCTCCCCTACTATTATATAGCGTGCACATAAAAAAATTGCCTTTATCCTACGACGAATGTTCTCTTGGATCAATATATTTACAAATGAAGAGTTCATAGACCCCATACAATAGAAAATTCAATTTGTGTGCTTACTCAACCATTGAAATTAAAATGTGCACCAGCTTGTAAGTTAAGTAATTACCATAATCACAGTAATATTGAAATTCTTTCACACATTGTAGCTATAGTGCAGCAAACAAACTATTAATTCAGAGAGAAGCATAAACGGTGTGTTTTTAATGCCTTAGAAGGTGGATAAGGTAAGGTATAATCCTAGGGCTTACCGCAAACTGCAGCAGCAGACGCAAAGTGTAACATGCAATAGATGTGATAATTTTATAAATTGTTTGAATTCATTGCGGCTTCTCAATGGTGCTGTTTATCCGTCTCGAAGTTTAACAAGTCATTTATGTGAAAAAATGTATATGTATAGTCTTCGACTAGTAAGTGGATTGCGGGACTGATTTTATTTTATTTCTATGGAGCATTTCTGTGCGGTTGGATAACGTGTCGTCTCTTCACATACTTTTATATACTCTTCATTACTTGTTAAACTCCGGTATGGATAAAGAGGATCATTGAGAAGCTGCAATTAAATAAAACAATACACAAAATATCATAATCAAGCCTATTTCGCGGTACGCTATATCTGCTGCCTGCATCCGCTGGTTTTATGCTACGTAAATATTTGAATTTAAAAACACTTTATACCCCGAGCGGTTTCTACTGAGTCGGCAGGACGATTATGAAGCCCTAGGTTTTTTTTTTACGTGCATGAAATCCCCACGGATACCCACCCCTCCGGAGCCGGAGGGGTAGGTTATGTCGGACTCGAACCGACTAAACTGCACGCCGTCTCTGGCGCGCCGCCGCCGTGGCCTGCTTCTGCTAGGGTGACGGGCGGCTCCACCCGTCACCCTCAGGCCCGCGCTCATGGGGGGCGGAGGTCAGTTTGCGCCCTCCGACGCCCGAGCCGCCTTCGGGCGCGTGCAAGGCTCGCATATTTCCATAGGCCACGGTAACACCTTCCTACAGGTGGGCCGTGTGCTTGTCTGCTACCTAAGTGGTATATTACAAACCAGTTTATTTTACATCTACAATTTACTCCGCAGTATATTTAGCGATTCCATTCCTTTGCAATAACATAAAGTAGATATCGTTTAAATGAAAAGTGGCTATGAAATTTCAATTTTATAATCTTGTAATGTTTTACATATTATCATTGAAAATTCAGTATATTTCGAGGCAAGTACTTAAAATATCTAATTTCGTGAGAATTAAGTGGGCACAAATTAGATCTGGTATCAGCGCAGACACCGATGGGACCGTACACTGGCGGACAAATTAAATAGAACCACTTTTATTGCTAATGAAATTACATAAAATTAAACTAAAGTATTATCTTAATGTGTTCGGCGTGCTGGAAATTTAGAGTCATTAAATCTCAAAGGTTAAGATATCTTAAGTTTTATAATTAAATTCAAAGGACTGTCTTAGCTCTTGGCGTATACTACGAGTATAAGCCGCCATTTTGGTTTTCGTTTATTAATTAAATATAATAAGGCAGGTTTCTATTTAACATAGATAGCCTAGATATGCTCCCAATCCCGCAGATGCCGAAGGGGGACGTTATGTCCGCCGATGCTGAAGGGGGACGTTATGTCCGACTCGAACCGACTAAAACGCACGCCGTCCGTGTGTCGCAGTGCAAAGCGGTGAGGTCGCCAGTATATATCCCTGCACCCCGACTGACCCAGGGCCATCTGTCTCGATCTGGCCTTCCTCGGGTGGGGGACCACGGAGCCCATAACTCGTCCCCAGTATGGGGAGGGGTACGAAGCGCAGTACCACCCCGGCCTGCCTCTGCTAGAGTGACAGGCGGCTCCACCCGTCACCCCCAGACACGTGCTCATGGAGGAGAAAAGTCGTTCATCGACCTTCGATGCTCGAGTTGCCTCAATTGGCGGGTAGCGCGGGTCGCCAGTCTCCGTCGCTCCCTGTCCCGCCCCCGCTTGTAATAAAATGTGGGCGAACGTACATAATGACTGCAAAAATATACAAACTGCATTGATAAGAGAAAATAAAAAATATCTGCTCGTTGATTTTTGTTAAAATTGTAACACATGGATATAACAATATTTAAAATAGCCATTTATCTTTAGTGCTATTTTAATGCTGGCTACGTTTTAGTGATTGCTATCACTAAAGCGCTAGAGTTATAAAACGAAACATTGGTTTGCATCAAATAGTTATAAATGTATGTTTCATCCATAAAACTCCTGCTTATAGCTCGAGATAAAGGCACCATAAAACATGTGACAGATAGCTTTTGGAAACATTTATCATGTTATGAGTTTACCTCACGGTGAACTATCTACGTCATAGCCTGGTTAGCTCCAAACGTAGGTAGTTTAAGTAGTAGGTATGTTTAAGAAGGCTGAATAACCAAGTTAGCGTTATAATGGGTATATTAAGAATGATCATTGGTCTTAATGCAGTGAAACCCCATCGTATGTATGTAGCATTCGTTATCTGATCTATATAGACCTTTGATACCAACAGCGTTTAGCGTTTTCATAGTTTGGCTGAAAGCCGCTCAACTGAGTTCAGAAAAGGCTCGGAGAGGGATGATTAAAAGAGCTGAAATTCCTGTCACTAATTATATCTCACTACTATTATATAAATGCGAAAGTTCGTATGGATTATTGTCCCCCAAATCGGACGAACGAGAAAACGAATCAGAACAATTGCCACTCTAATTGATAAGGTGTTGGACATTATACCTACACGATGCACAATTTGGCTTTTGGCCAGGTGTGTCTACAGAAAGTGCTATACTGTGTCTGAAGCAGATTGTGCAGTACTATACTGACAGGGAGACACCAGTCAATGCGTGCGTCCTTGACTTATCCAAGGCGTTTGACCTGGTGTCATATGACCTTCTATGGGAGAAGCTTCAAAAACAGGGTACTGTAGAAAGTGAAGTAATATCCCTGCTTAGATACTGGTACAAAAATCAGACGAACCATGTTAAATGGGCCGGCACATTAACACGTATGTATAGATTGGACTGCGGAGTGAGGTAGGGGGGTATAACCTCTCCACGCCTTTTCAATCTGTATATTCATCAGTTGATCGTTGAGCTGAGTAGCGTCAATTATTTTAGCTACGCAGATGATATGGTGCTACTGAGCCCATCGATCAGCGCACTAAGGCGACTATTGCAAGTCTGTGAGGGTTATGCGGTAGCTCATGGACTCAAGTATAATGGTAAAAAGAGTCAGTTACTAGTTTTCAAGGCGGGCACCAAATGTTACGAGAACGTGCCACCTGTCTCGCTGTGCCACACTTATCTAACAAGAGTTACTCAAGTCAAATACTTGAGTCACTGGCTCACCGATAACCTAAATGACGATTTTGACATCGAAAGAGAGCGCAGGGCGCTGCCAGTCCGATTTAATATGCTGGCCCGCAGATTTGCAAGGTGTTCGAAACAATCGAAGTTGACACTGTTTCGAGCATACTGTCTATCTACTATCTGTCTATGTACTATCTTTCTACACCTGCAGTCTGTGGGTTAGCTATACACAGAGGGCTTTCAGCGCTCTGCGTGTTCAACATAATAATGCGTTCAGGGTGTTGTTGGGGCTACCACGGAGATGTTCGCGGAAGCGAGGGTTAACGGCTTTAATGCCATCATCCGACAGAGATGCGCTTCCGTCCTTCGTAGGATGCGCGAGAGCCCCCACAGCATCCTGAGCGCATTAGCTGATAAGTGGGATGGTTCGATGCTGAAGCACTGGGTACGAGCGCATGTAACGGATTCAGTAAATCACGTGAGCGAAGCTGCAAGCAACAGCTAGTATATCAGAAGAAAGCTATAAAACCAGACGTCAGCAATAAAAGTTTAAGTTAATTACCTTTTGTCTGGTCTCCGTCGTATTATCAAATAAACATGATCGTCGTGTGTTTGTTGTGGTGTCCAACTTTTGTCCCGGAGTGTATTCAAACAAATTGCGACACAATTATCGAATGCAGTCGAAGCCGAGGCAAGATCGCCTTAACTAGGTTTGTGACGTGAATGCTGAGTTGGCACCTGCTTATTATGCATACAGTTCTGCAAACTGTCTGAGGTTAGCATTGATTTGATTTAGATTGGGTTCGAAATTTGATGGAAGTTTTATGCTGTATGATGAAGCTTCTAGTATAATTTCTCAAGAGGTTATTTTTGAATATATATTTAGTACCCTTTTATCCAAAATTGTAAGTAAGAAGTGTGGTCAAATGATTCAATTGCAGAGATCAGTTTTGTTGTTTAATTACAGTTGAACTAGTGCTCGCCGTAGCACTTTGTAGCATATTCTCTACGGCGTAACAGGTCTACGAGCCAGACACCTTAAGACATAATTTATTATTAACATTTTGTTTGTTAATCATTAGTTTAGTTTAAGTTATAATCTTAATTTAATTACTTTGATATTTATACTATCTACATCTATACAAAACAAATCGACATGATATTAAGAAATTTGTGAAATTCAATTTCCTAGGTTAAATTATTCGTCTTGTTTATTAGTCTATGACTATACAAGTCAAGCTAATAATTAGTAGGTGTATAAAAACGTAGCTAACAGTAGGCACAATAATAATAGACGTCATCGCAACCTAATATGAGTAAGTCAAGAGGTCGCAGGATCAAAAATCTCAAACAATGGCATAGTATGCCCACATACACACCAAGGATTAAGCCTAGGTGGACCGGCTAGTGATATTATTTTCAGGCTAAATTCACGCTTTATATAATTCTGCGTGTACAAACATAATATTTAGTATGCTGTATTTTACCCTCCTAATAACCTTTTCCAACTGGCGTACTGTCTATGGATCCGAAAATCTTGGTTCAAATTGCATTTTTGCATTGCAATATTGTATCTACAAGTCCCGGATCCTTTAAGCGGGACATGAAAGGCTGAGGGCTTGTAATATTGTCAGTATTCGTAATGGTGAACCTCTTTTCTGAGGTTTTGTCCTTAGTTTACCATTGGACGAGGTGAAGTCGCATTGACGTGTCTTATATAAAAAAACTACATGTATTTCTCACTATCCGGTATATGCAAAGATTCTGAGGATCTAAAGAATAAATATACATTATCATTATTCTCTGAGCGTTATCCCAACTCAGCGGGAGTCGGTTTTCCAGTCTAACTACAGAATAAAGAAAAATATGGTGTAGTAAATCATGCCTATCTGTGATGAGTTGTACGATTTATTATTTGTGTGATAGCATGTTGCAAAGTCTCTGCTCACCTGGAAACATTGAACAACAAATATAACTAAGTTAGTTACTCAGCGGCCAACAAATGTTTTTTTTGCTCCGTGGTCACTAACTAACGATGTTAACAAATAGAAATAAAACAAGTTTGGAACTTACTGCTTCCAAACTATTCTATTCACATTCCTGGATTTTGGCACAGTTGTGGTTGCTAATGAAAGCGGAATTTTAATCAACAAAATGTTTATAGTTGTTATACAAATATATAGTTGTTGTACAAAACTAAACATCTAACCATTTACCATCAAGGTGAGTTTTGGCTTTAAAACGCGTAGAGAATAAAACCAATTATTAAAAATAAAAAACACGACTAATGCTGAAAAGACCTTTACAAGCTAGCAAGCAGGCGTTACCCATTAATTTTCATCTGGTTTGAGATTTGCAAATGGGTACCGCCTGCTATAAAGCTTGTTTCGATCTTTTCAGCATCAGTGTCACTCATAGTAAATACGAATTTAAAGACAACTTTCAAGCTAAAATCTATCGAGCCGTTTAAGTTGCAAAGCGTGCCAAACAATTATACATACATACATTTATACATACTCTCGAAAAACATAACCGTCCTTCTGGCACAGTCGGGTAGAAACAGAGAAAAAGTGCATACCTAAAGGCATGCAGCACATGTCACTAGTTGGGATATGGTCTGAGAAGCAACTCTGCACTTACACCTCTGGTCTGCGTTATTGGAGAAACCTCACATAGGCTTCCAGTAAGGTTATAATGGTACTCACACTTGTCATCCTCTTGCCCTCATCTCATATTTATTTGGGGCCGGTTTAATGTGAAAGCTTCTTCATTAATTTCTGGTTGCAGTCATCTCAATATTCACTCCATTTCTAACCATTATCATGTTTCTTACAGTCCATCCATCTCCTCTTAGGTGTTCTCCTCCCCTTAGAACCTTCCACTTCCATTGTAACGATGCAAATCGTCTATTGTAGTTTGAATTATTATTTACACATTTAGTCGATTAGTATCGACCTAAAAATTATATTTTAGCTACATTTTTAATCTGCCGTTCTATCAGTACATTTCATTTGTCTCTGACCGTTTGATTGTCTCTGGCCGTGTGCGATATACTATTAGCCTGATATACTTTTAATGGCTGCCGTTCACCGAGGATGTAAAACTAGTGCTAATATGTAGCCCCGGAGAGACAATTTCGCCATATCCATCATCACCAGGAGGCTGGTCACGTAGGCCCGCCCACTGGCTGATGTCTGGGGGAGGCTATAAAAGCCACTGCAGCCTCATTCGAGTCCTTTTCTCTGGACATCAGCTTTCTTCTGCCAAGGCTTGGGTGAGAATTACTGATAGCTATACGCAGTGTGTGCTAATCTCCTTTTTTATTTCAGGTGGCTCAATAGCGACATGAAAACGATGCATCCTACCAAAGCTTAGTCCTGAGACCTTCTGTACTCATTGGGCAATAATTTATTTTCGGTGCCACGTCGTTTTCATGTAGCTAATGCAAAGCTCCTTCCAGGCAATTACCATGCTTTTTACGTGAGCATGGTGTGCCGTATTTTATTATGTCCATATAGTGTCATATATGGAATATTTTAACGCCACGTTGTGTGTGCATGTAACGGGGTGAAAACCCTGAGATGGATGCTGTTTTTTACGTGAACAGTGTCCATCATATTTTATTTTATATTAAACGCTTTTGCATTATAGTTGCAAGGCTTATTTCGGTTTGTTTCACATGCTTGTCAAAAGGACATTGACCCATGCGGTCGTGGGATCACTAACCTCGTGTCAATACCTTCATGTCAAATTGTTTCTGTGCACCCTTTCCTTTTGTTGCGATGTTGTGAGCTGTGGCTTTTACGGTAGTGACTTTTGCACCACGTGCCTTGGGGAAGCTTGACCACCTGCCTCCTGCCTACTGCCTGCCACGCCGCACTTGCAGTATGTCAGTCCGACATACTGAAAGGCTTTGCTTGCGTTTTTCAGGTGTGACAGAGCGGGCAACGCGAACAGACAGGCGTCAGCGCGGCACGTGCTCCCCCAGTCCTCGGCGGCGCAGGAGCTAAGTGTCCACCACCAACTTCGCACCGCGGGCTGTTCACATTCCACAAAATTTAATTACTCTTGTCGACTGGAGATGCGGTACTCCACGCCCTAATAATTATATTCAGATTATATTGTTGTTAAACAGTTCTTAGTGAAACTTTTTATTTCTCTCTACTCTACCGGTTAACTAATAGTAGATTTTACAACAAGTGCACAAAACGAACCATTTTTATCCGAGACTTTTAGCAGCCCGAGCCGGAGGCGAGGGCTGATAGTAATGTCGAGGATAAAAATGGTTTTGTGGACGAGTTATAAACTCTGCTTTTCACTTCGATTGCGAGGAAATAAAACAGTAGTATCAATTAATAAACGCACGAAAAAACAAGAGCTGTTTCCCGCCGCTTTATTTTTTTTAAATCTTACGACATTGAGGCGTGGGCTGCAGACCTATACAGCCTATTATAAAATTAATTTTGTAATAATAATTTTCTTAAATGAATTAAATAACCTACCGTACTTGAATTTAAATTTTAATATCTTTTAAGTCTTAAAAAACACATAAGGCAAAATAAATTAAAGTGAATGTTATAAAATAACAAATTCTATCTATGAACTTCTTATTGTGTTAGGCTGTATGGCTCATTTTCTTTGCCTTAATATAGATACATTTATGAGTAGATACGTTAATGCCCTTGTGCACAAAATTCGATTTTGTGCAGCCTATATCCTGCACAAATAAGCACTTTCAGAGCATGAGAAGTGAAAAGTAAATTTAATCTATCAAACCAAACATCAACGTTTCACCATAGTTAATGCCTTCTTCAGGATATAACTGTGCTCGTATTTAACACTGATATTTCACTAGTAAACCGAGTTGTGAAGCCTGTAAATGGCTGACATGTGATCTCTTTTGGAGACTAGTCCTGAATAAATAAACGAAGTAATATCGTGCAGCGAAGTAGCGGAAGGCAACGAAACAATAAAAATATTGTTTGCAGGCAAATCTTTTTGTGATATGGCACAAAACGCCTATATTCGTTTTCAGTTACTATTAGCAAAGCACTTATTTACGGTTTTACAGCTTTCAGTAACGTTTATGTTTCCGGAGTTTTGCTGATGCTCGTTTTAAAACAGAGTAACCTTTTGCGATATCTGCAATTCAAGAATCGAATGAAAATGCATTTAGATATATGTTCGGGTTAATGGCGTGAATATATGAGGTACAAAATTAAAGATAAGTCACATCAGGTATATAGCCTGGAGTGACAGATCAGGTAATGATCTGTCGAAAGCATACCAGATCTTTCGGACTCGCGTATCTTCATAGGCTAGTCCGACTCGCATATAGCCGGTTCTAGTTATGGAACTCTTTAGTTCCATATCATTACCTAGACACCCATTTGAAATTAAATTAAAATTTAAAACCTAGTAGTAGGTAATATTTTTGAAGTGAAAACTTCTTTAGCGGCGTTGGATGGGTAAAAATTGTTAAACTCGCGTCAGGATCACTTGACCTTTGAACCGTAACCGACGACTTTGTAGGACGATATGACGTTATACAACATTCCTAGCTACAGAGTGTTTATTTTGCTAGGTACGCTAAGAAGCTTCCTAGCTTAGCGGTAAGCGCTTCGATTGTAAGTCCTTATGGTTTCAGATAGTACCGGGTTCGAAGCTGGGCTTCTGACAATTTTTGTGATTATTTTTTCTGTTTGTAATTTATTACTTTCTTCTGACAGCAAATTACCAGAAAAATAGTGATCGAAATTAGTCATAGAACATAGGTATGGCACAGAATGGTATGTTCTTTTTATCTTTTTCTCTGTATATAACGAAGAAAGAAAAAGTTTTCACTTCTGCCGGGACTCCCGGAGTGCAATCCGTCTTTTTAAATTATAGACAATACAAAATAAATTGTCATAAAATACTTTAGAAATAATTCATATAAATATTTTACTAACAGATTACTAGTCAAGCTAGTCTAATCTATCAAGTTACTAGTGTGACACTCGAGGAGATATTTACCATGTTTTTAACCGATGTTTCAGCGCTGTAACAAATGCTATAATCACATCTATCTACCTATCTATACGTAGTCTATCAAGATTTGTTTATTCCGAAAAGAATAATCATAAAATCAGGACATTAGACACGTTGCTCAGATATGAGTTTACAGTTCATTTCTTACACTCACCGTGTGAGGCGTAAGATAAATGTATTCCTAACTGGATCTCGACAAAAATCCGCCATAAACCGCTCCATAAACATTACCATCTAATCTCAAAGAAACAAAAGCTACTGACTTGTTCCTTGCGCCATTATATTACAAAGTTCGCGGTGTTATCGCTCGGTGTGTTCGGACCATAGAGTTATACAAGGCTAGATATCACAGGCTGTACCCGCGTGTCGCGAAATAGGTGTAGTTCATAAAATTTGTACAATTATTTAATTACCATCAATATTATTTTACGATTTTGACAAGATAATTTTATGTAACTGTCACATCAATAAAAAAATTACTTTGTATCTGTGTCAAACGTTAAGGGTCAGTCTGTCAGTACTGCGATGATTCTACTTGAAATATTGTTCTATAAAATACATTTATTTTCAGACCAGTGATCCATAATATTTGTAACAAAAACAAAAAAAAACAAATGTTATTATTAAAAGACTGGGACTCTTACGATTTTATACCTTTTCTGTGTTTTCGTTTAAGTTCAACCTTGCCGGTCGATAGTCAACATAAAATGCAGATTTGTGCCGACTGACGCGTTACCATTGAAAAGATACACTTTATTTTTACATGCGGGAAATCCCCACAGATACCCCTCCCCCCTTCGGAGGGACAGGTTATGTCGGACTCGAACAGACTAAACCGCAACCGCACCACGCTGTGGGTCGATGTGTTAGGCCGAAGGTGAGATTGTCTCGTGACATATCCCTCGCACCTCGGCTGACCCAGGGCCATTCCTCTCGATCTGACCCTCCTCGGGATGGAGGACCACGCGGTCCCCGAGTCGCTCCTGGTATGGGGGGGGCGCGCATCGTTCTACGATGCGCGCCGCCGCCGTGGCCTGCTTCTGCTAGGGTGACGAGCGGCTCCACCCGTCACCCTCAGGCCCGCGCTCATGGGGGGCGGAGGTAGGTTTGCGCCCTCCGACGCCCGAGCCGCCTTCGAACGCGGCCAGCGATGTCCGCGAGTCTTTCTCGCTCGCTGCGCCGCGCCCGCTCTGCTGTCTCCTTCACGAGCATGACCTGCTCGCAGAAGAAGGCGCTGGCCACCCACGCATCCGCGCAGCGGACCATCGATGCGAGCAGGGTGGAGAGCGTGAGGACTCTCAAGCCCAGGGCCGTAACAAGCTCCCATCTCGGCGTTTCAAATACCGGACACTCGGTGAGCGTGTGCAGCCCCGAGTCCACGCTTGCGTCGCAGTGATGGCACTCGGGCGTTGGCTCTATGCCCATCAGATGCAGGTACCGCCCGAAGTTACCGTGTCCGGTAATGACCTGCGTCTGACGGTAGGAGAGGCCACCGTGTGGCTTCTCTAGCCACTCCCCCATGATAAGACCGGTAAGACCGATGGGGCAGTAAGACCCATCGGTCTTACCGCCGCAATCACGGCGTGCCCTGCGCGTGGTTGCTCAAGTCGTATGAAAAGATACACTTGAGTTGACGTACAGCATCGACATCGGTGGTAGGCAAAAAATACATTTTAGATACTGATATATTTTATTTATATATGATAACCAGAATGACTAGCGTTTCAATACAGTATCTAACTTACTCTACATCTATGACTCAGAACGTACGTAGCAGTAAACGTGATTGTAGCGATAAAAAGCGGGTGTCGCGCCGCTCGCGCTTAACGATAATGTGCGCGGAACCTTATTTTTATAATGTACGACGTGCGTAGGCACTGACTGATCGCTTTATCACAGGTGTGCTGTAAAGTTGAATTGATTGTACGAATCTGTTTCGTGCAAAAAAGTATCTGGTTCATAGTACCTTGTTATATAATCACCCGTTGGATTGGTTTTTACAAGAGCGCCTGGCATCTCATTGGTAATCGAGACCTCAGGATGTGCCATCGGATTGGAAGTCAGACAACAGTCACTCCTGGTAAAGCTGGTATACAAATATAAACCAATAAGTGAACCCCTGCTACGAAATGGTAAAATGTTATGAGTTAGATCGTAATACATTCCGACCATTTATTAATATTCGCGGAAATGAGAAAGCTTCACACTATTTCGTTATTTTTCCAATTATCGGCGTTCGATTCGGAGTTCGGCTTATCGGAATGACATCGGTTCAATGGTTTATTAAAAAGGTCGCTGTTATACAGTCTCTGGCAAAAAGACTTTTATTTAGAAAGCCCTGTTAAACTGATAGCTATAGGGTCACTTGATCCGATATTTTCCTAGGATAGACTATTAAACTAAATGTAGAACCCGAAAGAAAATCTAGGGTTTAATCTACCTATATAGTTTCCAAACGATTACCATCATTGACCATACACTATATAGACACAGTCAACAAAATGTATCGCATAAAAACGGCTTGATTTACGAACAGTATACATTTACATAATTATTATGGTAAAATACAAGGTATAGTTCTGATATGTACACCAATTAAAGGCATGTACAATATTTACACCATAGGATTTTCATGATTTCATGTTAAACATCGTAAAATAGTTATTGTTGCATACATGCATGTTATGGGATGTATGTAAATGTCAACTTGTACCAAAGTTGTAGATATTTTTTACGCCGCGTTATAGTGCCACTAATTGTTTCTATAGAGTTTGTATATAGTCTAAGAGCTTAGGATTTCGCCGAAGTCAATCGATATGATGTGAATATGCCTTGACCCGAGTTGACATCTCCTTCAAATCTAATCGATGTTAACGAATTCAAAACACAAACTGCAATCAAATAAACTAATCGATATAATTAATATTCAGAATATTTATTCGTACAGTATCAACTCAAAATGAACTGCAAACATAATAAATTGCAACTGATCGCAACTATAGTAATTAATTAATAAAACGATTAATGAATCAAGACAGATTATTTTAATCTAGCCAATTCATTAATCTTTAAAACCATCGTTAAATTAATACGTTTTACATCAAGAAACATTAAGGCACATCACTCGTTGCTTGTAATTCTTAAGTAATTATTCAAGTTATAGTATCTTAGATACTGACGTCCACTAAAGACTGCTGTAGCACAGCGGTAAGTCAGAGTACGCGGGGTCATTTTCCGTTCTGTGCAAATATTTGCATTGGTGCGTGTTTTTAGGTACATACTTTGGGTCTAGGTAGCACTGTTTAGACTATCCTATAATATTGATTTATCTTCTCAGAAGCTGTATTTCTTATCTTATAATCTCACAAAACGTTTGTCCAGCAGTACAGGTACTTATCATGACGAGTACCTGGAGTATCGCATAAGCAGGTAGCCAACTCCTGCATGCCATTAGTACGGAGGCTGTCACGAGGGTACCTCCGGTAAAATGTCAGCGTGAGAACATTATTTTGTGCATGGCAAGAAGTGAGAGTGCAAGGGATTCCAACGCCTGGTATCGTGAGGAGGTGGTGCACGCAAATGAGGCGAAGTAAAGTATATGGTAAAGAGTATAAGTAGGTACTATGACTTGAATAAAGAAACTGCTATGGACTATCCTGTTATAGACAATCAACAATAACCATAAAATCTAGTTTAAAACAAACTTTTATCATGAAATGGTATTTTTTCACGTGAAAATGGCAAGGAAAATCATTTTTATACATACCCATAAAGTTTATCATCGTAAAATATGGCGGTTTTACAAGCGAACATTACACTTTCTATTGCTTCAATAATAACGACTTTGGAAAATTGATATCCCCTTTTTATGTTTTTGTGGTTTCATCAGATTTGAAATTTCATTTTGAAGATACCTAGACGACCGAATTTGGCTTATAAACCGAACTCAAGTTTTATTGTTTTTTACGCCACCTAGTGGATATTTGTGGTAACAGTATGGTAACATCAATACCAACAGTTATACTGTCAACTACAAAGGTAGCTTTACAAATGCTTATTTATTTATTACTGTGGCCCCTAAAGCTTACACAAAATTATAATATACTATTTATTGTTTAAACGATTTCCAAAAAGACCTACTCCTAACAGAGCAGTAAATCTGTAAATTCAGTTATTTTTCTCTAAGTAATTTTATACTTTTGAGTTTTTGAAGTCGTTTTTTTTATGTAGGTACTCTGAAGTATTAGTTAATATCAGGTTTATGAAAACTTCAAATATGTATTAACTAAGTAGTGCTAGATAATCTATCTAGATAATCAAATAGCTTTCTATAAAAAAAAATAAAATGATATATATACTCTTATATTCTTATCTGAGTCTGTTTCCAGTAAGCTCAAGTCATTAGTGAATAGGTTGCATCCAGGCAACCTTGTTCTATTTTAGACCACATTTATCACTTACGAGCAGGGGAAAATAAAATTTCAAACAGAATACAGCATCGAATGCTACCTAATCTCTATATTACGTGAGAGCAACTCTGTTTCACGATTATAAATAGCCAATTTTGTTCCGTCCAGTCATTAGCAGACTTCATTTGCTCGAGACCACGTCGATACGACTGTGTAGATATTGGTAGGGTTACTAGATTAAGGTCAGTGGATAGGACAAATGTTTGGAATGAACACAACTACAAGTAATTACTTGCCAACTTCTGTTGCTTTAGGCTCGACATAACACGAAACAGATCACTAAATAAATGTAATTTTTCCTCCTAGCTGTTACACTGTAATAATATGGAGATCTCACAAGGACATGGCTTTGTTGACTTAAATTCTACTATCGGTGATGAGGCCGTGAAACTGAGTGCCACCCTCTTTCCTACGAGTTTCCCTTCAGCTTACCATCAAGCGAGGTGAAGCCATATTGGCATGTACTATATTATAAAAGCTCTTTTGTATCAATTTTCCGGTATAAACCATGACTGAACACTCGTCTCTAGGGTACCTCGTCACCTAATACGGCCGGTTAACGCGTAACTTCTTCAATACGTTTAAAAATCAACATCTACAAGGACATTGCGTTGGAAAAAAATTTTCAAAATTTTTGGACGTACATTTGTTGAATAGAAGGGCCTTTCAAAAACTATTAACAGGCAAAAAATGTAGTAGTCTCAATAACTTCCTTATAATTCAGCTAGTGTGGTCACACTACTACAGTAGTGCTTCAGTTGCTATTCAGCCGCTGCGGTACAGTCCCACTATGGTGCCTTTTTGAGGCCTCTGTTGTTCGTACGGATCTAGTTAACGATATGCACACCTTTATTACTGCCGAGTACTGGCGGGGTCTGATATTGCTATGAGTTCAAAAGGAAGTATGTAGACTATATTGTTTTAGTTAACTGGGACAATAGAACAGGTAGTTTTTAATTGTTTGCTTTAGTTGCAATTTTATCTTTCATTTGGTAGGACAATATTTGTAACTGAAATTTCTGCTAATATTGTCTCTTTTTTCTATAGCTAGACTAAACGCCTTGGGTTATGAGCGGGTTCACGACGATAATAATTCGATTTGTCCAGAATTCGAACCGGGAGCCGGGTAATAAAAAATCACCTTCTATCAGTTTCATTCACTATTTGTTTTATGTAGCACTTTAACTGCTGTAATATAGGAGTTCTAAACAACAATTATTATAAATTAATAATACATTATTTTTATTAATGAACTGAATTATTTTAATACAAACTAAATGTTCGAATGAAACTTGGAGCTGGTGGCAATCTAGTCTGGACTGTGTCCAGCGTTCCAACAACTACACAACAGTACCCATGTATACATATTGAGTTAACTACCGATGTAAGCACGCCACTTGTGCATTCATTAAGTCTTAGTTCTCATATGACTTAGAATTTGCGGCTCATTATAAGCTGATATTTTTATACATCGTTGAACTATGAAGCTATGTCCTTTTAGTAAGTTGTAACAACATCTTACCTGCATGCGAAAAGTGGTTTTTTTTAATGCATTTCAAGTAGATATCTTGTAAAGGAATCATAATCGAATCAATTACACAATATCAATAATCAAATGTTAACAAATTTTGAATACATTTTAGTTATTATAATAATATATACGTCGACTGAATTGTAATTAGGAAAATAAAAGAAAATAATTTTTATGTGATGTATAAGAGAATTTTAAAATATATTTATAAACATATTGCGTATTTAAAATCGCTTCTTCATATATTCATCACATCACCAGATGATAGCCTGTGATGATAAAAATGTTATTAAATTCTCCGGTAAGAATAGTGAGTAGTATAGGGATTGTATTACTAAAATTAAATTCGACAGTAAAGATAGAACCTCTCCGAAAGAGACAAATGTAGATTCAATTAAATAAATTTATTACGGCTATACTCACGTAAATCGTCTGGATGCGCCCGATTCTAGATGTAGATTCATCCACATTTAGCCATAAGGAAATAACTATTGTAAATTGATCTCTTATAAAATGCCGCAGTGGAGTTTGATGCGTCCTTTGTTTTCCACCAGCACCTTGGAAGTGGTGCTAAACTTAACTGAAGTAGAATTATTATCGAAGTCAATAAGAAACAACCATGTTGTTCTAGATTGAATATAAATCTTGACTTGACTTTTAACCAATTCTGGTCGCAAATATTTAAAAGAAAAGGTAACAAGTCGCATCAGTTTCGTAACTGTTACGACTCTTTGCGACTGTGTTGGGATTCGTTACTTATGTGTGGTTGCCGTAACATTATGACAGTAAGTAGTTTTAGTAACTTTGTGTGGTAACTGTGTTGACACGTTACGGAAAAAAATGGATATGCGCTTATCACACTTTGCGACTGATTTGTGACTAGTGTAAAATACTAGTAACAATGGGTGGTAACATTTACGTAACAATGCTACGGAATTACTACATCCAGAGATTGTCAAACTGTGTCTTATGGTAACTACCAGTTAATGCAGTTTAATTAAAATAAAATGAGTAAGCAACTTAAAATATTACATAAGTTCCGCTGAGCTTAATATTTGACAGAAGAGTTATTAAATTAACAAACGAATATAACATAAGTACAATTAAGGTTACCATTTAGATCAGCGGTCGGCAACCTTTTTGCAGGTACGGCTCGCTAAGTGAAGAAATAAAATTATTGTCTTCTTAACAAAGTCAGCAAAGCATTGCCTCTCCATAACGCTAATACTTTCATGTAAATCTAAAATAGTTCTTATGAAATAATTACAACTAACAATTACCTACTTACAGTATTATTATTACGTACGAAAATAAAATATTGTAAACTATGATTGCTTACAGATTGCAAATTTAACTAAAAAAAATATATTTCACTAACGGTGGGTCGTACAGTCAGCATCATTAAAATGTTGCTAACAAGAGTAGTACAAATAATCCAAATACCAAAATTCCAATTTTATATTGGTTATTAGAGTACTCAAATAGTTGTAAGTGTCCAGAGTGGTCCAACTATCTTATCAATCGGTCTTCCAGAATTATGTTAGTTAGTAGAGTATTCATATTCATTTACACAATCACGCCGGTCGATGGTATCCAGACGAGTATAATTTCAAAAAATCTAGACATTTATTACTGCTAAAATAACTTGTTTTAAGCATCAACTTTATTATATCATTCAAATAGAAGATTTACAGGCCAGAAAATGAAAATATTATTTTAAACAACCAAAAATGATAGTTTCCTCGGAATAATTAAATAATGATATCAACTTTATTATTTCATTGAAATAGAAACTTTTGAGGCTACAAAATGAAAATATTATTTTAAATACCAAAATTAGCATTTACCTCGGAATGGTTAAAGTCAAAGATTTTTGTTCAATCTAGAGCAACATGATTGTTTCTTATTGACGTCAATAATTAATTCTACTTAACCTAAGTTTACCACCGCTTCCAAGGCGCTGGTGGAGAAGAAACGGCGTAACAAACTCCACTGCGACATTTTTTTAGACGTCAAATTACAATATTTGTTTATTTTATTTAAACAATATATTTATATCCTTATGGCTAAATGTGGACAAATTTTCTTTTGGCTTGTGTCTTGACGTATTTAAAAAAATCTTTATAATAAAATAATTAACCTAAAAGTACAGTATTATGCCGTAACTACAGTATTTAAGATGTGCCTGCACCATGCTTAAGCCAGACGTTTTAGTCTTTATATAAGGTGGTCTTTATATTATGAATTAAATTTATTTTCAGGCATACTAAGGTCCGATCCAGGCAATTTATTATAAAAGCGTATACCTTCCCCCTTAAAAGAATCGCTAACTTTACTAACCCGATAACATGGAAGTAGCAGTTTATGTTTATTACGCAGATTTCTGTCTGTAATGTCACTTATTTTTGTGGAATGAGATATATTTTTCCTGGCATACATAATGATTTCAAATATATATATATTGGGAAGCTACAGTTAAAATATCAATATCCTTACATCGTTCCCTGAGGGAGTCTCTTTTGCCTAAACAATAAATGGCATGAATTGCCCTTTTTTGCAATATTAATATAGTTTTTAAATCAGCTGCATTTTACACATCAAGCACATTAAGCTACGGAAGTAACTAAAGTTTATGAGCCTAGCAGTAGCTACATGTGTTAACTGCCTAATCCGTCTCACAGCATAGGCAACAGAGCTAAGGTTATTGGCCAAAATAGTGATATGGTCACTATTTATTTATACCCATTGTAATTTATAATCTATTGTAATACCCAGAAAAGTAGTGCTATTTACGAATTCTAACTCTCTCCCCTTTAGTACGATATCCACGTGTGTTTGCCTCACATTGGGCAATGTGAACCTAATTCATTTGGTCTTTTCTGCATTCAACAAAAGGTTGTTAACAGAAAACCAATTTGAGATGGCATTCAAAATATTAATATTATTTGCATCTGTACTATGCCGATTTACTTCGAATATTAACGATGTATCATCTGCATATAATACTATGCCGGCTTGTGCCTCGACCATATAAGGCAAGTCATTGACATATACCAGAAATAGAAAGGGTCCTAGTATTGATCCTTGGGGTACACCTATTTTGACGTTTGACCCATTTGACTTAACATTATTCACATCAACAGTCTGAAGCCTATCCGTTAAGTACGATTATTACAGTTCTACTGATTTCTTATGAAAACCATATCGATGTAGCTTGAGTAAGAATGTTTGATGGTCAACACAATCAATTGCTTTAGAAAGATCACAGTATACCCCAATAGCATCCTGAGCTCCCTCCCAAGTGTCGTAAATTACTCTTACTAGGGCCACTCCCACATCGATGGTAGATATCCTGCCAGTAAAGCCATATTGTTAGCTGTGGAAAAGATTGTTTCTCTTGAAGTACAGTAGCATCACTGAATCTGAAACACCATACTTAGAGCTGGTAAAATAGAAATGGGGCGGTAGTTTCCAAGTTCTGGCTGAGATCTTTTCTTAAATATTGGTACTAGTTTACTGTGTTACTTTAGGTAAGGAAATGTACCCTTATCAACGCATTCATTGAATATGAGTGCTGAATCAACTGCAATGATATCGATTACATGACTAATTAAGCTAACTGATATGCCCCATTAATCTTCAGACTTTTTCATTTTAAAATGTTTAAAAACTGTTAAGATGTCACTGGGATGAATATGTTTGAATTTAAATTAAGAAGATCAACTAGTGTTACTCTCAAGAAGAGCCAAAGCACTATAAGCACAAGAATTGATTGAAGAAGTGAGTTTGAATGGAATGTTGGTAAATAATCTTCAAAAGGACACATCTCTTTCGGAGAGGTTATATCCTTATTTTCTAATTTAATTTTAGTTATACAATCCCTCATTTTGCATTTACTGGACTCTTTGTTGATAACTTTCCAAGTTTCCTTCATTTTATTAGGAGCCTCAGTTATTTTCTTTTTAATGTGAATGGCCTAATGAAAATTTTGGAGTAATTCTTAACATGTACTATGAAACAATTATCAAATCGAAACTGTTTTTGGGCGTATAAATCAAATAGTGTTCGTCTACTTTATAATGCCTACAGTAGCCAGTTCACAGAATTTAGATTTAGTACTATGCTTTTTACATTTTTGTTTGAAAGTGTTTGAAAAAGCATCAGATAATGTAGTAAATAAACTATTATAGTGGCACTCCGAATTATTACCCAAATAAGCTATAGACCTTAGGTTGACTATTATTACCCTTGAAAAAGTATACTATTTGACCACTGTGGTCTGAGGGCAACTTACTAATTGTAGAGTGGCTTATGTTTTCAATATCACAAAAACTTCTGAATATGTTTAGAAATTGAGTACTTTACTTACACCGTTCTAAGATATTTACATTAAAGTCACCGCACACAATAAGATTTTTCCTACTATTTAATGCAATCCCCAGAACCTGGTCCATGACCTTAATGAAAGCTCCAAATTCACTGTTAGATGGACTGTATACGCAGACTACTATACAACTGTCAAGCTTGACGCAGGTTCAACAAAAAGTCTAACAATGTCAATCCGGTCTTTACTGAGAAGACGATTTTTATGAAGAACATGGAGCCACCTCTAATAGCAGACTTTCTGTTAAAGCAAATTACTATATGATAATTGTTTATAATGAACATTATCTCACTCTCTTTGAGCCAAAATCAAAATATCTACATTACATTCTTCTAGGAATAATTTAATTATTAATTCTTTGCCAGGAAGACCTTGTATTTTCTGATGTCTATCTTTAGCTCTGGTATTTCTAGTGTCTGAATAATCCGTTTAAAACAGTGCTATTATTTGAACATACATTATTACCACTACAAGCACTTGGCAAATCTGTAGGCATGTTATTAGTTTGTTTACAATGTAAACTCGTCCAAAAATTAATATTATGTCCTACTAACGTAGCAATTTTATGTCTGTCGTACTTTGTAAGATAAATACTATCTTTGGTCTTAAGGAATAATCAATAATCAAAAATATACACTATATATTACTGTTATAAAGAGGAAAGATTTGTATGTTTGTAATGAATAAACTCAAAAAATACTTTACCTATTTCAAAAATTCTTTCACCATTAGATAGCTACTTTCACCCAAAGTAACATAGGCTATATTGTATTTCCACGGGAACGTTTTTACCACCCATGCGAAGCCGGGACAGATCGCTAGTTACTAATAAAATTATTAGTGTCATAAAATACAAAAGTGTCACTATGACGATAATATATTTCTATTATAAGATGAGGACTGGCAACACACATATGGGAAAGTACATAACATAATTTAAATACTTTTAATTTGCTAAGGCAGTCTATACAGTGCATTAAATATTCTTTGGCTACTTTGCTACTCTCACCCACCAGCAAAACAATGGTGGAATTACTATTATTCTTAGAGGACATCGTTTTATCTGTAATTTGAGTAATTTAACTGACTTATTTGATTAATTATTATTTCCTTTATTCATTTAAAACACATATGGATTACATTTTTAAATATATCTTTAAAAAATACAAAAAACATTTAAAAATATAAAAATTAGTACCCCACCGGCATCGAGTACAGGGACAAAGCTTACCGGTGGTCAGGGCTCCAGAAAGAGGAACTTCCTCACTACGACTCGCGTGCCGTGTCGAGAAGTACTGCCTTCGGTATCAGGCCCTTGATTCAGCTGCCCAACGCGAGCCTCTTTAGATGTTGGTCGAGGCTCTTGGCAATCAGTCCGTGAACCGACACGACTTTCGGAACAATAATCGCCGAATCCACACTCTACATGTCGACACAGAGGTATTCTTTCGAAGTTACCACACTATGGACTCCCCTAGGGACTTTGCGAATGGATTGCCAGCTTTTTGTCCAACAGAAGTATCCAAACCGTCGTCGATGGCAGCTGCTCGGACCGCATGGACATAAAAGCTGTTGTCCCACAAGCTCCGTGTTGTTCCCAACCCTGTTTCTGCTGCATATCAGTGACACACTATCTGGTCATGCGTTCCATTCATTTTTATGCGGACGACAGTACCGTGGACACAATATCCCTCAGTCAGAGGTGGAGAAAAGTCGCGAACAACTTGTACCCGAAATCGAGACTACTCTCTCGGGATTATCTGATTGGGGTCGACTAAACCTTGTCCAATGTAACCCCACTAAGACACAAGTGTGTATTTACTGCTAAGAAAACCCCATTTATTGTAGCACCTCAGTTCCTGGGCACACCGCTTTCCATTACTTCGAGTATTGGGATCGTAGGTGTCGACATCTCACGCAACGTTTAGTTCCGAAGTCATTTGGAAGACAAGGTCAAGCTAACTTCAAAGAAACTTGGAGTGCTTTTGAGTACTTCACTGCGGGATAACGACTCCTTCTTTATTAGGCACTGGTTTGGCCTCACATCGTCACCTTTTTGTTGGAGCCCCAGCATACCAGCTTGACCCCTTCGACTCGGTGCAAAGGCGGGCATACTCGCAGGCGATGTAGAACCGCTCAGCCTTAGGAGGGACTTTGCATCGCTGTATTTGTTCTACCGTATGCAATATTTTGTGCTCAGATGAATTGCTCGACATGATGCCTATTGCTACATTTTTTCATTGCACCACTCGTCATAGGCAGGGAGTTCATCCTCTCACATTGCCTGCGGAAACAGTGCGCACTGTTGCGCGTAAATATATGAGTTTAAGAAACTAATGATTGGTTGATACCAACTATCTATATTTGTGAACAAAAATAAACAGAAGTTATGCTACAAACTACACGCCAATTCACGTTAGTCCTAAGATACATCCAATTCCATACTACAGAAACTAGTTGAAACTGTGTTTATTCCTGTTTTTAATGGAAGCTTTTTGGAATTAGAACATTAATATTCAATTCCCAATCTTCTGAGTGCAATGTATATACATTTTAAATGACTTGACCAACATCTGCCAGATCCTTGTCACTACCAAACTAAATTATTAAAGACACTTGCAAACTCACGGTTACATAAATTTTAATCAAATCATGTCATAATTAAAACACGATTATGAGTGCAGAATTTAATAATTATTTCAATTCTACACATATACTTATCACTTCTCGGCCTAGTTATATAAACTAATTTTCTATGTAACCTACATAGTACAACAAAATTCGTTTGCTTAACCTATTTTTCTAAGTTGGTAGTAGGTATAGGTAAATCTTGGAAGTCAAAATTAGCCCCAAATCATAATTGATTATAATGCTAAGTATTAATAATTAATAAATATTTCATAACATTTCACACACCGCTATGTAGACCCATGGTATGCATAGCTTAACTAGCTTGTGTTATGGAATCTAGATTGCGAATAAACATACATAGATACTTTTTTTTTGTAAATACATACATACATTGCATTGGTCTGGGTATTTCTCTGTATTATACAGAGAAATACCCAGACCAATGCAAATATACATATTCATGCATACAAATATTTGCACAGAGCGGGGATACCGCCACGCCACGCCACGCCACGCCACGGATAACAGCAGTGCAGTGCATTAAACAATATTGTGATAACATTTTTTTGTATCTACTAAACTCAAGCTGAAAACGAGCAACACACTTTTTCATACACTGCAGTGCTGTCTCCAGTACACTAGAACATTTCCCTTACACTGCCAGCACTCACTGCCAGCTCTTAACTTAAGAACACATGTTCGGGCGCACTATTTGGCGCCGCTCCAAGGATGACATCGCTCTCGACTTGCCTCATAACTAAGTCCGCCTACTCGCCTACTTCACTTGGAGACTTGAGTGAGTAGCGTAATACATTATAAGTTGAATTCGAATAAAATTCTATTTAAAGGTTGTTTTCATCCACCATCTCAGATAAGTTTTTATTCTTCGTTATTTGAGTGGAAATGTCGTTTTTTTTCCTCTAGAGTTGAAAAGTAAATTGAACCTATTCACTTTTACCTCCATGATGCCAAACTTATAATATGACTCTTTTTTTCAGCTCAGACTCGCAACCTTTTTGTTCTACTTTTTTTTCTTAATTTCGCTGAGGTGAGATAAAAAGTTACATGTTGCACTCGAGTGCAAAGATTTTTCACCTCGTGAACGTTTGATTCCCTCGCTAACTCTTAGGATTCTAATTTTTGAATTTTAAAATGAAAAGCCACTGCACTCTTGTTTAACAAATAACTATTTATCACAATATATTGTAAATCTTTGAACTTAACGTCAGTTATAGCCCAGTATTACTATCTATAAGCCTACCAGTAGTTCGACTACTCTACGCTCAGAAAAATCAGTCAAGGGTCATGGTTGTCATAACAAAAGAATTTAATTTAGGAGTGCATTGCCATCCAAATGGAAAGTGTTTGCAAAATTTCATCAAAATTGACGATATCTGCTTCAAAATCGAGTTGCCAGATTTAACCCGAACAAACATAGAGTACGCGCCACAAAAAAGTCCATTGGCCGCGGCGTGGCTGTCGCTACACGTGATGTTACCAAAATCGTCTTTTTATTTTACCAAATCTCTTATTGTTCTGATATGACGATAATAGTAGTTGAACTTAAAAAGATATATTCGTGCGTTTCCAACGTTAGAACGTTAGACTGTGATCATGTGAAACACCTAGATGATTATTTTAAAAAAGATTGATTAATAGATGCATTATCATCATATCAACTGGAATTGATAGTGATACAAAATCTGATTACGTATGTTACACTTAAAAAAGCGACAGCAACTCCTCTTAACTGATGAAAAAAATTACCATAAAAGTGTACAACCTCATACTATCCTCAAAAGATACCAAAAAATATATATATATATATATATATATATATAATATTTAGAGTACCTACATGTTGTGATGTGACAAAGATCTTAGAATAATCTCTATATATAAGTATAATAATTATATAAGTATTCCCACTAGTACAACATTTATTGCAATTATTTATTTATTATTTTAATCTACCAACCGCCATTACAGGTTGCCCCAATGCGGCAGTTATCAACTGAAACAATTAGAAAAAAAGAATGTGCTGGCAACTCTGTCATGACCCCAAACCAATCAACAATCAGTATGGTGTGGAGTCATTTTAGTTCCGAGTTTTATCGCGGGACTTATTTTGTACATAACATGCATGAAATACATTGCAAGTTAATAAAAAACTTGTAAAAAGAGATTCCGACGAATTGAGAACCGTCCTCCTTTTTGAAGTCGATTAAAAAAGGTATTTTTGGGCAACACACCTCTCTCAGATAACTAATTGAATTTGCGCTCGCCAACCCTGCCACTCGCTTTCTTTTGTACCCCTCATAGTACACCCGCGCAAGTATCGAGTCGACCGACTCTAAGAAATAATTAGTGTGCAGCTTTTGTTTTTTTTATAACACAGGGTGACTTATTAAATCCTTTGAAAAATTGATACTGTTGCAGGTGTGTGTTAACTTTAAATACAAAATAATTAAATTTAGTTTTTGCCTTTTAAAATTGTATTGAGTTTTTTTTTGTTTTAAATTGGCACATAAATCTTATGAGCTTATTAAGAATTTTCCATTTCCGTATTTTATTACTTCAGGAAACTTATAAATCTTCAAAGTAGGCTAAACAAACAACCAAACAAAACATGTCTTACGAGCTTTATTCTGAATCTTTATTAGATAACAAACTATCTATTGTATTTCGATTTTAATAAGTTAACAACGCATCATGGATTCATCTTACACTTACACTTATATTCGCATAATTCAAATACACAAGTTTGATATATGCGTGCCAAGAAAAGCCCTTTCTCCAAAAAGACGAGTGATATGAATAAAAAATACCCTATTGCAAAATTCTCTATCACGTCAAATAGTTAGACCAAGAACATATTTTTGATGGAATTTGCGAAGAGCATTCATATTGTGTACGTGATACGAAAAGTAAACTGCTCGGAACCGGGTAACACAGGGGAGAGCAACGATTCTCGCTGACTCAGCCACTCAGGCTTGCATAGAACCTCTACTTATTGTGAAATGGAAAGCGATTCTTTTGAACAGATATTTTGTGACTCCAACTTGAAAATTGTACTATACTTGGATGTCTTCTATAAATATATGGATCTCGTCTTGGGGTGGATCCAAGAAGTGCTGGCTCACGTCGTAGAGGGTGACATGCGAGACAATGGTCTCCCTACCATGGATGCCCAAGACCGTGCGAAGTTGAGAATTAAAAGCCGGAACGCAGTCTTCGGACTCCGAGGTGAACTCTCGCGGATGCGACCGAGACTGACGCAAGTATATGGGTATATTTGGGTCATCGTCATTATTCAAGCATCTACTCAGTGCTTCTCTTCCCATTGAGTCGGCTTATATGGCATTTATGAGAGCTACTAGTGTCTGATCTAATCTAACCTCGAAAGAAAATGTGTGGCTTGTTATTTGGTCCCAAAGTCCAGCTCTCAGGTGAGCTTGACTTTGGGACCAAGTAACAAATACCCTAACACCTTCACTAACTTTCATATTAATAATGTTAATAGAACGCCGCGTAGGGGGTGGGACACGACGGCGTTTCCGTCCAATTGAGCAGTCCGACTGAGGAAGTACCTCCGCCCTACAGAATACCGCGGCCATAATAACCTTGTGTTGTGTTCCCGGCGGTGAGTAGGGTAACCAGAGCTCACTGGAGAGTTTTTTTGCTGTTATTGGGAAGACCAAAGACTATTCCTGCTATGTCGTTTACACTGACGGCATGTATACAGGGTCGGCAGCACGAGTGTGACTCCCCTGGTGATGCACACGTCCATCGGCCACGGTAAATACTTTCCATCAGATGGACCGTGTGCTTGTCTGCCACCTAAGAGGTATAAAAAATATCGATCAGATTTAACTTATATCACCTCTAGTCTGAAATATTTTACTGCATCGACTCACAAACTGAAAGTGTACCCTTCGATGATATCGGCGTGGTCTATAAATAGCAATAATCCTCCGGTGTCTAGAGCTCTCAGAGCTCAGAGCTACAGTTGTATGAAATCATTTCATATTCCGCCTGCGATGGAATCCAATACGCCTGGCACTGAGGTAGGTACAATAAATCGGTTTCATCATTTACCGCCTCGGATGAAGAGTGACTAACTTGTAGACACGATACTCCTCTGATTGTGATCTAATTGTAAAATGAGTTTCAATTCAATTTTTTTCCACCTAGAAAGAATATCATTTGTCTTACCGGAATTACCTGGTGAAAACTGACGATGCCCTCTCTGTTTTCTTTCAGGATGCTAAATGGAATATTGCCACGGCGGTAAGACACAGCTGCAAGAACGTTTGGTCAGCTTGATACTATAGGTACATCACAGGCCAAAAAAAGCCCCATTAGGATCGTCGGCATTTATTAGAGAATCCATCACTTATAACTCTTTAATGCAACCAACTAATGAAGGCGGCGTTAATAATAATTCAAACAAAATAAATATTTAAGCATAAATTAATTCGCATAGAGCTGAAAATTGGTGTGGTTTTAAGTACATCATAACTAAAGAAACGATGAGCGATTGTACTTGTGCTTGAAGTTTAAGGCCATCGATTGTCGCATTTTACTCGTAAACAAGTGTTTGGTCTCAAAAGCCAGATTCCATAGTTTTAAGTTGATGACAGGCAATGTCAACGTATGTCATTGGATTGTCATTATCATTGTCAAGGGCGACAAAGGACGTATCCAACCACACGTCCTGATCGTCCACCTGAATCTCGTGGGGGGCGGACACACGGAAACAAATTTACTGGCGTGGCTAACGTGGCTCTGGTGCACTCGACATAGGCGTGTCACCATTAATAATTTTATACTACATTTTACTTAACATTGGCGAGTTGTGGCGATTTGCTGCAGGCCATTTTGAAGAATTTGAAGAAGTTGAAAGGACGTATCGGGGGTCCCATTAATTTGGATATTTAATATTGTAATCTGTTTTAAAATAAGTAAATTGTGTGAAATCCGTAACGGGCGGATTGTGGGCGAACAAGTTTCGGTATAATTATGGGCTGGGCCTCCATTGAAGGGTGTGTAGTGTTCGTTGGTGCAATCCTCGTGTGAGTTTAAGGCGAGGGGTCGGCAATTGAACTGCCAGGTCAAGCTTTGAGCGGATCCAGCCTCACCAACGTCAGTGGGGAAGTTATACTACACATCTTACACTGCAAAGGTACACATCATCAGTATACACACAAGGCCTCTGATGTTCCACGGGTGATTACGACATGGTAAGCGTACCATTTGTCGTAGTATATATTGGGTCAGGTACTATTTGAGCGCTGTGCATCACAGCCTAGTTGGACTCGGGAACAGGGTTGTGATCTCCAACAGTAAGTGTTATCGCAAAAGTTGGTATACTTACCATTTTATTTCGTCTCTTTAAATTGATTATAATATTATTGAGAATTATTAAACCTATTTCTACATCTGCTACTTGCTCTATGAGTTGATGCATTGTCGCCGACGATATTGTCACCGCGTATTGCCTTGCTCTACGCTAGAAACAGTGCGCTTCGATTGATCTCAATACTGAAATATGCAGGTACTTGTCAGGGTACTAAGTATTATAATAGATTTGGTTTAGTATAGTTTTAACCTATGATTAACGTATTTAATTTTAAACTTAAAGTATACGAGTTACAGTTACAGTACAAATCATAAAAATATTTTTTTTTTACCAGTAGGTACCACGTGTTTCTTTCTTCCTAGAACTCTTTCTTTAAGTATGGTGTGAAGAAGCATTTGATAAGACCTTCGGTTAGTATTTATAACGATGACCCTCGTTCCTTAGACTTTACTTTAGGCTTACTATCAGGCGAGGTGAAGTCATATTTCATATAAATGTTCTAACGAGTATTGGGTACTATGGCACACATTGGAAGATGTTGATGCTTCTTTTTTGGTGGCCTTATTGCTCAATTAAGATTTCATAAGTTCCGATTCCGAGGATTGGTTCGGGCGAGGACCGGTAGGTCAGTGGTCAGAGCATTGCCACTGTACGGCAAATATCGCGGGTTTGGACCCCGCCTGGACCGATTTAATATTTTTCCTATCTTCGATTTGAATATTTAGCATGTTAAAATGCTTTAAACCTTAAAACTATTATGACTGTAATACTGTAAGACAGTATTACTCGAGTTAATCTTTTATAGGAGATATAGGTTATCGTTTTGCCCATATCTTAATTCAACTTTAAACTATTCCCACATATAATGGAGATGTATCTGTTTCCCAAATAAATTGTTTGCGTTTTATGTTTGGGTTAGTTTGGTACATGAAATGGGATGTTATGGGCCATAGACATTTTATAAGCCATAACCATGGCTGCAAGCCGCGCGCCTAAAGTGCGACGTGGCCGGAATCATAACAATCTATAAACTGTGTAAAATCTAGCGCGAATGTTTTATTATTATTTTCACTTATTTTAGTAGTTATTCATTGAATGGGTGGACAGTATTGTGGTGACTGTAAGCATTACGAATGGTAATTCTAAGCTCTAACGGAAGGGAATCCTGTGCCTTGGAGAACAAATTAAGCCATCGTTTGTCCCAGTGGCTTTACGAGCTTCTGTGGTCTTCGTAACGGGTAATTGTTGTAAACGAAAATATCTAAGTTCTGCCGTCTCGTAGTTAGACTGAATGCCGACGTCAGCTTAGTTGGGAAAAGATTTGAAGGAATTTTCTTGTTTTCATTTCCAAAGTATAGTTCACGAGAATCACAGCTCTTCAAGTCACTCGATTGAAAGTAACCATAGAAAAACAAACGCTGGACTGATCGGATAATGATGGTGATATAGAATATTATTACATACTAGCTGTCGCCCGCGACTCCGCCCGCGTGGATGTCGGTTATCGCGAATCGGGGTATGAAAAATAGATGTTGGCCGATTCTCAGACCTACCCGATATGCCCACAAAATTTCATGAGAATCGGTCGAGCCGTTTCGGAGGAGTTTGGGAACGAAAACTGTGACACGAGAATTTTATATATTAGATATACAACTATGTAATTGTCAAAATCAACAGAATAAACACCAAAAAAATTGCCTAAATATTGGTCTCAACACCCAGCAATTACGGTTGCTAGATATTAGGATTATCACGAAAGTCGAGGAAGGATCAAATGAAGTGGCTAGTGAATGTACCTGCCTATCCCGGTGGGAGTAAGATATGAGAGTATGTATGTACTAGAAATATATTCAAATTAAAGTTCCTACGCAGTTCAGCATCCGATGCTCTGAATTAACAACTAAAGATGATAGTGAGATAAGTTTCAAACGATTATTGCCACTGTTAAAATAGGCTTTTCAATTAGTTTCGCAACTATAGTAATGTTAATGAAGATGGAGGCTCTAAAACTGCAATAAAATGAAAGGGTCACGACTGGGATACGACCGTTTGAAGGTCTTCAATTCATATTATTGACTATCAAGTGTTTCTGGGAACGGACGTATTTAGGGCATATAATGAATGCGTGAACAGCCTCTATGCCGTGGTGGTAGTGAACGCGACCGCTACGCAAGGGACGCGTGTTCTATTCCCGTTCAGTGCAAATATTGTATGAACATTTATATTGTATAATGATGTTTGCATTGGTCTGGGTGTTTCCGTGTCTTGGAGAGCACGTTGAGCCGCCGATACCAGTTGCATCTATGGCTCGGATGGATAGTTGGAGCCCTCAAAAACCAGACTAGTAATACTAAAAAAACTAAAGCTTTGGTATCGCCAATAGGCGGTGGAGGTCAGATGGCAGTCGCTTCACGAAAAAAGTACAAAAATTCTTCAGCCGCATCATAATTGGACTGTAAGGCCAAGCTAAGGCCTGGTTTAGAGAATGACTGAACATGTAAATGAACGGAGTAGAAATAGATGAATAGCCTCCCGTTTGACCTCTCAATCCCACATGCTGATGTGTGATGTGATCTATGTTGAACGAGCTTTCCTTGCATCAACCTATTCACACGAGACTTGAAGATTCCCAAGAAATACATACTCAGGTTGAGAATTCAGCTTTTTTTTACGTGCGGGAAATCCCCATGGATGCCCACCCCTCCGGAGCTGGAGGGGGAGGTTATGTCGGACGTGAACCGACTAAACCGCACGCCTTCTCTGGGTCGTAGTGCTAAGCCGAAGGTAAGGTTGTCATGCGACATATCCCTCGCACCCCGGCTGACCCACGGCCATCCCTCTTGGTCTGGCCCTCCTCGGGACGGGGGGACCACGCGGACCCCGACTCAACCCCGGTGTGGAGAGGCACGCATCGTCCTACGATGCGCGCCGCCGCCGTGGCCTGCTTCTGCTACACTCTCCACCCGCCACCCTCAGGTCCGCGCTCATGGAGGGCGGAGGTCGGTCTGCGCCCTCCGACGCCCGAGCCGCCTTCGAGCGCGTGCAGCGATGTCAGTGAGTCTTTCTCGCTCATGGCGCCGCGCCCGCTCTGCTGTCTCCTTCGCGAGCATGACCTGCTCGTAAAAGGAGGCGCTGGCCGGCCACGCATCTGCGCAGCGGACCATCGCCGCGAGCAGGGTGGAGAGCGTGAGCACTCTCACCCCCAGGGCCGCCACAAGCTCCCGCCTCGGCGTCTTAAACGCCGGGCACTCGGTGAGCGTATGCAGCCCCGAGTTCACGCTCGCGTCGCAGTGATGGCACTCGGGCGTTGGCTCTATGCCCATCAGATGCAGATACCGCCCGAAGCAACCGTGTTCGGTGATGATCTGCGTCTGACGGTACGAGAGGCTACCGTGTGGCCTCTCCAGGCACTCCCCCATGATGGGTCTTACCGCCGCAACCACGGCGTGCCCTGCGCGTGGCTGCCCAAGTCGTCGCTCCCACTCGGCCACCATGGTGGAGCCGGGATTTCTCGGCCCGAATATCCTCGGGCTCGCGATCAAATCCCCGCTCCCGCACCTTCTTTTGGAACTGATATAGTGCCGAAAGGGTCCTCGCTTTCAGGATCCACGGTGGCGATCCGGCCAGGAGACTCGACCCGCTTCGAAGGATATCGTGTGGTATCCCCTGATGGCCTTGGAGGCCATCGTGCTCTGCGCCGTACGGAGCAGAGGCAGGAATCTGGCCTCCAGGGTGTCCGCCCAAACGGGGCACCCGTATAGGACCAGGATCGCACGACACCCGCGTAAAGTCTCCTGCAGAAGGCCTCTGGGCCCTTCAAGTTGGGCAACAACCGATCCAAGGTATTCGCCGTGGTCACCAACTTGGGGCGCAGACTTCGGAAATGCTGTCGGAAGTCCCATCGACCGTCAAGCACGAGCCGCAGGTATTTTAACCGGGGCTTGATGTCGATGGGAGTGCCTCCCACTGTAAGGCTGGCTCCCGGGCCTGGTCTGCGCCGAGGACCATGAAAGAACATGGCCTCAGACTTGTGCAGAGCCACCTCGAGATCCAGCCGCCGGATCGGTTGAGAATTCTGCTATTGAATAATACGCATAATAAATTAGTTGATTTTAGTAGTGAGAGTAGTATTTACAAAATGTATTTTACGGTAGGTATCAGTCAATATTTTGTAATATTATTATAGGCCGGAAGCCGACAGCAATTGGAAAACAAAATGCAAAGCAGGCGGAAAATGTAAAATTCATCCGACACAAAGGAATATTCTGATCAGTCAAAATAACTGTTATTGACACAATTAAACGGAAATTGGAAACGTTTTGTAACAGATATTTATAAAGGATGCTACAGACTCTGATAAATACGGGACTACAAGCTACGGACGGAGCGCTATTTAGTTGAAATTATGTCAGTAGATAGGTTAAATGAAGAAATGAACTAATTTAAGATCGTCAGATTTATTGTTCAATTCACTTTGTAGTAGAATTTAAAATAGCCTAAATTAATTTTGTTTGGGCAAATATAAATTGTTGATATCCTTCAACTTTTTGTGAAATATACAAATACTTACTTAAATTGTCTGAACAAATCTGGATGTAATTTGACACAAAGATGGATAGAAGAGAAGATGCCCGCGTATAAGAAGTAGCCTATATAATATATCTCAGTACTAAATTTCAGCTAGATTTTTTACCGTTATAGCATGATTGAATATCAATCAATCAATCAATTAGCCCACTCCAGGCTTGTGCTGCGTCTCCCAATGTGCGCCATTTCGTACCTCCGCTCCAGCCGCCTTACGCATCCAGTCCGTCCCAGCCACCTTTTTCAGGTCATCGGTCCATCTAGCTAGGGGGCGTACTTCCTTGATTAAATAACAAACATCTAAACTATAACATTTATAATATTGTTAGGAATTAGGACTCTAAATCCTAAACAAATTCAAAACAAGTAGTACCTACCATACTAAATATTTTTAAAACACCTAGCAGAGCAAAACTCGTCAAATAACGAAGGTAACCCGAATGTCGTTGGCACAATACACAGATGGATTAAATACCCGCACTTATCTCTCTCGGAGATCCACCTCAGGGATTACTGTTGGAGAGGCGTAGTAGGCCTGTCAGGTCTTTTGTGAAGAATTCAATTAATATCGCATTTAATATTTCATAATAAACCCTCTCACTTCAAAAGATTCTTCTTCATCCTAGCATTAATCCCAGTCGCATCCAAAGCTTTCAACTTAGAGTCTGGGGTCCGCTTTAACCAGTCTAACTGTGGATTTGGCTAAACTTCGATATTTTCTGAGAAGCAACTAATATCTGACTCCCGGAACCCAAAGGTGATATCAAAGCATTGCGGTTAGACAAGTTGTTACATTTTTTGAGTCCTCAAACTACCCGTAACGACTGCTAAAGATGGCATGGCAACCGGGACCGTCGATTGGACGGGATTTACAGATTTGTTAGCGGGGTGTCATATAAATCTTTTCAGAACTTTCAGTTTTGTCAAATTATACTCCAGTAAACTTATTTCAACATGTAATATAAATATTAAGTAAAAGTATTCCATATCATACATTATTCGAAGAATTATCGCTATTTTTATTATTCAAGTTATTTAATTAACTCTTATAATATTTTTTCAATAGCTTTTTGTTAAATGATTGCACTAGGCACACTAGCAAGTTATTCGGGCGCAAGTCAATCTCACTCGAGGCTCTTGCGGAGGCTTGCTTCTCGATTTGGAAGGTCTATAATTTGTATCATGTTTATACATATATCCATATCTAATAACCCTTAACAATTATATGCTTAGCTTGGATCTCATAGAGCTGTGTTTGTGGTTATAACATTGACACTACCCTGGTATGAGAAACATTACAAACAATGTCTTCTACCTACTTCACACATTGACACTCTCCACAGCCCCTTACGGCTAACAACTCGACAATAAAACACACAATGCTCCGTCTTAGTGGCTTACGGCCCAGTTTATGCTTGACACCCTTATATAGGTATTATTTATCTAAGGTACGTGTTTACGGTACGTGCCTTAAGGTACGAGTTTGCAACCGACCGCATACAGCAGCAGTAAACAGCATGCAGCAGATACAGCGTACCGTGAATTGGACTTGAACATGATAATACTGTTTAAATTCATTGCGGCTTCGCAATAGTACTGTTTACCCGTATCGAAGTTTACCATAGAGCATGCAGGCTAATGCTCTTTTAATTATATGTGTGGTCGGTTGACTTGTCGTCTCGTCACATTCATTACACGATACGGGTAAAGGGCACTATTGAAAAGCCGCAATGAATTAAAACAACCAACAATATCATTAAATTGAAGTCTATTTCACGGTACGCTGTATCTGCAGCTGCGGTCTGCGGTCGGCTAAGAACATCGTACCTTTAGTCGCTCCTACCTGAGTCAAGATCAAAATGATAAGTCAGTTTAAGGTATATCCCTCCAATGAAATTATAGTTCCAATACAATCAAGTTATTAAATGCTAAGGGTCTAAGTGAGGCGTTAATCAAGCGAATAAATATCGGGGTTTATTTCACAAATACAATATATATCAGGGCCCGTAACGACAACCTTTCTCTTGGGTAAGTCGCTGACCTTATACTCCCTGCTCTTCCTTATATACTTATATTGTGTGCTTCCTCCTTAACCTAATACAAAACGATTTTTTCATTTCACTTCTTATAATGTGGCTCTAATCTCAACGAAATTAGGCACATAATGGTACCTATTTTCAAACTGTAGTCTTTTGATTGTTATTGAATCACGAGTGGGATACTGACTATATTTAATATTTTAGTTGTAGTTGAGTTTTGAATTGCATTATTCTTAAAAAAAAAGTTAGGTACAAAAAGATCGTATTTAATAGAACAAATAAATTAAGATACCTACCTATTGCTGGTTCATTTCAAGCAACTTCGTATTTAAATGGAAAATTTCATCTTGTACGTGTATAATAAACAAAACTTTTACTCAAATATAACTTTTGTTTTCTCTCTGTTTAAAACTTTAAGTAAATTCACAGTCTTTTACACAGAAAAAAAGAAGTCTGTGGCTAGTGTTTTTTGTTTATTATTAGGCCCACCAGTCCGCCAGTACCAAAAAGTTTTGCAATTCGTTTTACTGGTGAACTTATATAATTAAAATGTCTATAAGTATGTACTAGTTATGAAGAAAACGATTTATGTACCTAGTACACCGCCCGATATATACACATATACTGTTCAACGTCCGTTATATGATGTGATTGATGTGATGTCCATAACGTTATGGAATGTACCTACTATCTGAAAACTGTAAGGGTAAATATCTATTTTAGTATTATATAATTCAAAAGTGAAATGAAAAACGTCGTATGATAAACGTGTGTATTGTTGATTACCGTCTTCGAATCTCTTCAGACTCAATATCGCCTCAGCGGTAATCACCAACTTTTCACACTTGTACCACAGTCTACTATTACATACTTATTCATAGTAGTGAAGTAGATACAAGCGCCACCCCATTTCGAGCCGAAAATATCATACAAGGCAATTAAGATATGGAGCTATTCTGCCTTCGATAGTAATTGTACAACGCATGAAATAGTGTCCAGATGACAGCAACAAGATTGTCTTCTATAACGTGAGACCGAAAAACACAGAGTTGACTCTATAACTGTAGCTTTGAGCTGTAAGGTACTGAATACGAATCCCCAGATCATTCAACGTTTTATCAGGATCTTGTGGATGTGGAAAAAGAGCTCATTTTGTTTTGGATCCTGGGATCGTGTTCGTCAATTTGATCAAAAATTTCACTAAAGGTTGATTGCCATCTGCCCTCCCTACACTGAAACTCATCAGAACCTCGTTTTCTTTGGGCAGCGAATTAATTCATTAAACAGTAGTTCTTTCTGATATTATAATATTTTTCGTGCAACATAACACACTTAATTAACAAGGCCATAGAAACAAATGCGTTTCGCACGCGTTACGTCGCGACACAATATGAAATTGGCTAGGCCCTCATATTCCTCGCGACACACACAATATTGTCATCCTCGTGGACCACCTATCCCCAATTATGAGCAATATAAACACACCCCTTGCATATGAGGAGAGCTTATAAAACACAAGTATGCTGCGAATTGTTTAAGGATACATTCTGATGAAGCAAATAGTTCGTTGTTGATTATACGCTATTTATAAACGTTTTGTTATCGTTGATTACTAATGACACATATTCACACAGTCGGCCATTTCTCCCTCTGGGGCAGGCAGGTTGCATGAAAGTTCCATTGGCGGTAGAGGAAGTTCGTAAAACGTGTATAGCCGTACATTGGTGTGTAATATTGGGCAAAAGGTTGTAACCACTGAACTAGTCAGATGGATACTCACCAGCTTACTCAGAGGAGCTGACAGAGAACTCTTTCCCAGGGCGCCTTCCTACAGAGCTAGATGGGTGTATGCACGGGTAAGCTAGAGCTCTAATGAAAACAATCAGTAAGGTGTACACACATATATTTAGAAAGATAGAATACAGAGCACAGGTAGATAAAAGTATGGAGTAGATTACAGTGATAAGACACACAAGTACGAACACAGGTAGACAGACGGAAGTACAGATTATAAAGTCACAAGAAGCAGAAATATAGGCAGAAGGACACACACAGTAGGCACGAGAATTACGGTACAGAGCTACTTAAGCGGAAGCAGGCACATTGTACAGCACGTCACAATTGCGGCTACACAGCGAGCAGATAGTTAGTGGGAGGTGTACAAGCCTTTGAATTAAAAAATAAAATCGTGCTGAGAAGACACAGGGACGGTCGTCAGAGAACCTCTACTCTGCTGCTGCAAGCGGCTGATCTCTGGCTCCGTGTTCCCTCGTGGTTGCTTTGTACTTTCGCGTGAGCCACAGATTGATCTATGAAACCGTGGTGACTTCAGTGGGCTCTCAAGCGCCAACTTAGAACCCTGTAGTGAAATAGTACAACAAATGAGTTGCGAACAACACTACAGGCTTGGATTGAATCCTATTAACCAGAGAACTAAAAACTTACCAGTTTATCTGGGAGCAAGTTATCTTAAATCACAATGTGACACGAAGGTGACCACTTTTGAGTTTGCAGAAAACAAAATTAAACTAGACTCGGAGAATGCTTCAAGCTAGATGCGAAGACAAGTCAGAAGGTCTCGCGAATCATGGAGCAGGTCTATTTATAGCTTTAATTTCGAAGATTCCCGAATAATGTTCAAAATATACTCCGTCATCCTAAAACTCTTATACAACAGACAAACTAATTAGCAGCTGTATTATGAGACAATTAGCGCCACCCCAAGTGCGGCCAAGAACTAACTTATCGGTCACCAGAGCCTACAGTTCCGAAGTGATATGTTAGATGGCACCGAAACACGAAAAATCGATATGTTTCTAAATGTGAAAAATACAATGTTACAAGGTACGTATGTTGCTCTATGTACAAATCACGAAATTGTGCGCAGCGGTCGTGGGGACACAACTAAAGAATAGAAGCAGATTGCAGGGCTGGGCATTCCTGTATATATAACCAAAGTAGATAATTAGCCAGAGCCCGGAGATTAACCTCGAATCCCCGGATCCGTTTACTCTTTTCCCTCTTTTAAATTTGGTTCATCTTGCCTAAACAGGGCCAAACCCTAACAACCTGCTCCGGACATTCATTTTTAAATCAACACGAGTACCGGCTGGCCGCTAGCAAGTGGCGTTGGCTTAAGCCCTAAAGTTTCAAATGTAGCCTTAATATATATCTGATGGTGTGATATTCGCAATAGATGCTTCTTAATGTCCTAAGATCAGGGATTGTAAGAGAATAGATATGGATCAAATCTAATTTCCCTTTATATTTTCCAAAACTTTTTGTAAAATGAGACTATACGTCAAAACTGCAAAAATAATATCTAACAGCGTGCTACGCATATAACAAAATTTCAGTCATACCTACACATATCGAAACAGCAACAATAATACAATGTGCCACAAAATGTATGCCTGACAGACATGTGCTCTTAGGAGTACCAGGAAATCCGATCGTAATAGCTGTAATAAAGTGAACAAAATTGCCTATAAAATGTGATGCTCCTTCGCGACGGGTCTAGGAGGAAGGGAAGAGAGTTATTGACCAACTTATGAAACCAGTTGTCCTTTGAATCACTTTCCCGAAATTTTGGCACCAATAAACATTAATTTTAGATATCGAAAAGGTTTTATTCAATTTGTTGTTGGCTTGATGTGGAGATAACATTTTGAGACGCGAATAAAGTGTTTGGGGCTACGAAGGCAAGCCATCCTTACGTGCAAACAAGTACCTAGAGCTGCTATTGACGGAAGAAGTAAGTTAGTAGATCAGTTAGTGGTCGCTTCGATAAAAGCCAAATGATAAAAGAAGCCTCCTTATTTTGTGAGTGGGTGGACCTCAAGAAACCCATAATGATCACTTCGAGCCAGAAAATACTGACCCGGTACTGACTATTTTTCTCCGACACCGACTTTATCTCTTTATTGGTGGCAACATGAAACAAAAGAATGGAATACAATGAGATCGATAAATGTACAGGATTGAAACACATTGACGACTATCATAAGCGTTGTACATAATACGGGTCAATTCTATACATTCATCATTCTATACTACGATACGCTGGCCAACTACTTGCCACTTAAGGAGGGGGCAGCTACCTCATCACCGAGGCTAGCAGTAACGTGCTTTTGTCGTAACGAACCGACTAAAATCACACGGTATGCCGTCACGGTACTTGGATGCTCTTTAACATAAGTTTTATGCTAACTTATTTAAATATAATTCCCTGTTGTGAATATACTTCGCACCAATTAATTTTAATCCATTAGTGCCGAACAAGTCCGCACTCAGTTTTATAGCGTATTCTACTTGAAACTAATCCTAATCCCACCGAAGTCCACACGTGGGCGGGTGGGCAATCAGTAGTGGGCAATAAAACTGTTATTATATAACACATAAACTCAGGAGTACATTTCGCTGTTCTCGCGTCAACTTTAATTTTAATGTCTCATAAAATGGGTTTAGGTTTAAAGATGGTATCTTCACGAGTTGCCGTCTGTAAGGCTTATGATATCATGATTAATGGTAAACATCCATATATTTCATATCGCTTTTTAATGGTATTGTGTGAGCAAAATTAATACTTGGGTGAGTCGACGAAATTACCGAGACGTAGGTATAGTGCTGGAGAGAAAATAATTCCTTGCACCTATAGACCTGTTAGTTCACAGACACTCAACGTATGCTAGTTCTGTTCTGTGATGCTGCTGTCTGGTAATGTATAACAATTAATACTGCTACACATGAGAATACCTGTGACCTTTGCGAATATTGTAAGGTGAAACTGGTCAGATTCTTAATAAATATCGTAGAAAAGTACAAGTATATTATCAATATGTTATCTATCTATCTATGTATCTAAGGCTATAGGTTTAAGCTAAACGGTAAATATATGGAGTCTATCCTCGCATTCGCGGACGATTTGGCAATACTGACTCTCAACCCAAAGCAGTGCCTGGACCTACTGCGTGAATGAGAACAAAACCTAGCAAATGCTACTGTCTATGTCTGGGTAGGCGGGGTACCAGGTATACTTCCTATGACCCAGTGCTTAGTATAGGAGGGGGAAACATTTCAACTATATCTGAAACCGTACCTTTTAAATTCCTCGGAAGAAAGATTGATAACAGAGGTTGCACTCCAGCTTTGGACGAATTAATTGATAGTTTCATTATCGATTAAAATAAGGTAGACCAACAACCAATAAGTGATGTTAAAAAAGCTTGGATCTATAACAATTATTTAACATCGCGTCTTAACTGGCCGTTTCTTAAACATGATATAAACCAGAGCCTCCTCAAAAAACTAGATGCGAGTGTCACGAAGACACTGAAGTCGTAGCTAGGGCTAGCTCAGTCGGCCGACCCGTCGGCACTATATAGATCTGCGAATAATTTTAAAATGACGCACAAGAAGCCTTCGGAACTTTATAAACACCTAAGAGTAACTAAAATGCACGTCTTATCGAAATCTAAAGACGAAATAGTAAAAGTCCTTCCAAGAGATAAAAATTCATCGGAGCTCGAATCACGCCTCCAGTTGTGATATTCCCAGTAGTCCCCTCTAGCTCTGTCCTCTGGGGTGACAGCTAGGAATTGTCTTCCCAGTTGTCATCGGGGTGACAATTTGTGCCGACTGTTCCCTTTGAAAGTTGACTAGAGGGGACAAATGAGAAGTTTGTTTCTCAGTTGTCACGGGGGGGGGGGACAACGTTAACACCCCGACTCAGTGCAATCCGACTCGGATAGGTTAGGTTAGAAGACTAAGGCGGGAGCGAAGCGAAGCGGAGCTCCCGCCTTAGTCTTCGTGGTTATTTTTTTTTAAACCACCCAGAAGTAGGAGCCCCGCCGAGCGGGGCTCCGTCGAGCTTAGTTAGTAGACGCCATAATATATGAGATTTAGTTTTAGGTTTAAGAATCTGGATATTGTTTGTCTGAATATCAATTAACTACATTTCAAAAATTTGTGTTTTAAATATTCGGGTTTCGTGTATATGGATTACGGTCATCTGGATTATTTCGAAGATTCTATGTAACATAAGAAATAAAAAAGCTGAAATCTATGGATTGTTTTTAATTGCAATTGTCCCCCCCCCCCCCCCCCCCCGTGACAACTGAGAAACAAACTTCTCATTTGTCCCCTCTAGTCAACTTTCAAAGGGAACAGTCGGCACAAATTGTCACCCCGATGACAACTGGGAAGACAATTCCTAGCTGTCACCCCAGAGGACAGAGCTAGAGGGGACTACTGGGAATAATCGCTCCAGTTCCATAAAAAGTTCATGATAGGCTCGCAGACTGGTAGAGTAGGTCTAGGTAATAGTCGGAGACAAACAGATAAAGAAATAACAAAATCTTTTCTTCAAGTAGACGAAAACAACATCTATGAGGTGCACGTGATGAACCTAGAAATGCAAAACGAATGGTTGACCCTAGGGTGAATTTTGTATTCCCATAGCCTTAAAGTGGCGTACCATAATATACGACTGGTCACCGGCCTTAAATTTTACCTAAATGCAATCCAGTTGACCCTCCCCGACCAAAGCAATCTAGGCAGATGGGGAAAAGCCACAGATAAAACATGTAACTCATGTGGTGAAGCAACTGGTACGGCTTAGGACGCTATTAGACCGGGGTCATTACTCGCGCCGACATGATAAGGTATTAGAAATCATATGTGAGGCTGTAAGTTTGGCGGTAGCTAGAGCGAAAAAAGGATCAACCACAAACCAAAGAAATGATTTTGTGTTTGTAAAGGAAGGTAGCTCAAAGAAATCACCTCTAAAGCCATATTCAATTTTGATGCTGCCGTTGACTGGACAATACTCGTAAACACGTATGAGAAGCACTACAAAATACTGGAGGATATCTGTGCCTCATGAACCAGACCCGCCATATTCCTTTTTTCACGATCGCATAGGCGTGCAGTGCTTGTAAAACACTCAGTACCGTAGGAAACTAATATACCTAATGACCACGCTATAAAGATAAATCAATACTTTGAATTGACTAACGAGCTAACCAAAAACGGCTACGTGGTTTAACTCTACGCCGTAGAAGTAGGAGCAAGGGGAATTCCAGCTAAATCCCTGTATAACTTACTCAAAGACCTCGGATTGCCAAGAGCTTCAATAAGCGCTTTACTAAATCGAATATCAAAAGCGGCATTGATAGGATCTTACCAAATTTGGATAGGTAGGGGTGGAACACTACTGACGGTGGAGGTGAGCGCTGATGATTCACAAGGTGTCCACCCTAAACCTACATCTGGGTAGCAACCCTAACCAAACTATCACATGATCACATGACATTTAGTAATATACTAGTTTGATTTGAACACACGTCATTTATTAAACACGACTGGATGATAAAAGAGGATACAGACCTGTACCCCCTGTACTTATTTAATGAAACATTCTCGAATGAATCGTGTTCTAAACAACTTTGACAATAAACTAGTGGATGGACCTTTGTGTAATGAACAACCCTGAATGTAAAGGCCGAATAACACGAACTCATGGCAGTCTAGAATATTAATTATTATTTTTGTAGAGAAACTAATAGGTACATGTTAAAATTGAAAATAAAATATAAATTTTTGGGAAATTGTACTTTTATTTAGTTAAATACATGAAGTACAGAATGTGATTACAGGATTGGAAGAAATATCGATGTTTTAATATCCATATTATTCACTGTTGCGTTTTTTAATATTTTAGCACGATTGTATATGGGGGCCCATCAATAGTTTATGAGTAATTCCTATATCCCCCGTTATTGTCCCCCCCCCCCCCAAAATTTATGTTAGTTATCAGGAGAAAATAGCGTTTTATAAAGGTGATACAGTCAACAGTGGCGAAAAGGGTGATTAAACCAAGCCGGTGGAAATGTTGGAGTATAAATATAAAGATCTCTACCACGGCTTCCCTTTGCAGAGAAAACCGACAGGAATCGGGTTGGGACACCTCGTCAATGACAAAAGTGTTACTTATATTCTCATTTATGTTCTTATTTCACTTACGTGTTTGACAAGCACATGACCCACCTAATGGAAAGTGGTTATTTATTGAAATGATCATCAATCACAGATTTTGTTAATAATCAACTAATAACTGTTCTATCAATTAAAAAATAATATGTCAATATATATGTAAGTACATATGGTGTCACTTCACGGTAAACATCGACTAGCACGAATCCGAATGATGATGATGCTGACTATGTTTTTTTATACCGCTCAGGTAGCACACAGGCACACGATCCACCCGATAGAAAGTGGTTACCCTGGCCTATGGACGTGTGCAACACTAGGGGAGTAACACACGTGCTGCCGACCCAGCAAGAACCTTCTAATATCCTTCTTGGTTCTTAAAATTATTGTATTTGCTTCTAAAATCAACAACTTGAGCGTGCGTGTACTCCCTGCCTATTGCGAGCGATGTGATGATAGAATGTAGCTGTAGCCATTATACACCCCGGAACAGAGAAACATACAGAGCGAGGCATAGTCCCTCCTGAGGTGGGAGGTTCCATACCACATGCGAGTATGCTTGGCGACGATTCTCAGTGCCCGTCTTTGCACCGAGTGAAAGAGGTCAAGCTGGTATACAGGCACACTTGCATAAAAGTGACAGCAGTAGGAACTCCATCCTTATCAAAAAGAAAGGAGGAGAAGGATCCTTGCCCCGTGATCAAATATTGCTTCGCCCTGTTTAGCACTCCATGTTTTTTAGATGCCAACTTGACCATGTCTTTCAATTTCTTACTCTTCAACTTCTTTCAATACTCGAAGAGATGGTAAGTGGTGTGTTCTGGAACTGTAGCTCTAAAATGAATGGGGTTTTCTTAGAGGGATTGAACTGAACTAAGTTTAGGTCTTCCCTAATCGGAAACTCTAGTGAGAGTGGTATCAATTTCATACATCAAGTTGCTCGCGACTTTCCTTCACCTCGGACTGAGGTATGTTTGCACGGCCCCTGTAACATGAGTCCCCGGTACTGTCATCCGCATAGCAATGAATGGAGTCATCAGACGGCATGTCATTGATATATAGTAGAAACAAGGTTGGAGACAACACGGAGAACTGAGGCACATCAGCGTTTATGTCCATGCTTTCCGATCAGCTTTCGTTTGCTAGATTAGCTAGCTATTCCGGTTTACTAGATTATCAACGAGAATAACGGGTACTATGAGTAACAAGCCAAATGTAAATTAAGTAAGTTGTGCTTGGCTGTACGAGTTTTTAAATTTAGGGGGGAATCGAGAACAAATGTCTATACATATCTATTGAATATCTTTTTGGGGGGAAACGGTAACAGGGGGAAATAGGAAAAACCCTGGTTTCCTCTCGAAGTTCAAGGCCTCACTACTACATACCTCGATAATGGTATTCTTCTGACACGGAAACAATGAAGCAAATATCACACACCTACATTTATTTGACACGTCACATTATTATTTGTTTAGAGGAATTGACTCGTCTGTACATGCACTAAGTTTGAAAGGGAAATAGAGTTCGGAAAGTTTCACATATTTTATCAACGACAACAACTAAAGGCCTAAATAGTAATGAGACATGTTTTAACTTTGTTGTACCGTGAACAACTTAGTATAGTTAGATATTCATTAGAACATTTGGCACAGTAAATTGAACATTTAGTCCACACACATAACAAGTAACCTCTTTTAGTTTATGGCCGATCGAGACACGCGCGCATTGGAAAACAAAAAAAAACATTGCGAAAACAATCACGACTCGTTTTCACTTTTGAAAATAGTTAATATTAATAAAAATATCTACATAGTTATGAAGCAAAAGGATTTATGTTGTAGAAGGTCCTATATATGATGTGATTGATGTGAAGCCCTTAACGTTATGTAAAGTTCACTACCTAAAAGCTGCAAGGGTAAATATCTATTTTAGTATTATTTTATTCACAAGAGTGTTGAAAAACATCGTATGATACACATCCTCGACTCTCTTAGAGCCCTCACCTAACGGCTCGGGTCTCAATGGCCCCTCAGCGGTAATCACCAACTTTACACACTTGCACAATAATGTACTATTAACTCACTATGGGTTCAATGCCTTAATTCAGTTTGTAACAATGTATTTTATTAACTGTTGCCCGGGGAGTAACATGTGAACACCTTGGTTCCGAAAGGGCCCTATCGAAGCGGGAGATAGCCCTGTGTAAGTAGGAGTGCAAGAAATATATTACTGCTTATCTCACGTTCGGTAACTTAAAACCCACGACGGCGTGCGGTTTTAGTCGGTTCTAATCGATTTGAATTAAAAAAAAGACGAGTTGCACTCCGGGAGTGCCGGCAGAAGTGACAACTTTTTCTTTTTTCCTTTCTTCGTTATATACAGAGAAAAAGATAAAAAACACACCATACCATACCATACCTATGATATAGCGCCAATCATAGAACCTAAATATCATAAAAAGTAATAAATTAACACAAAAAGAAAAAATAAACACAAAAAGTAACAAATTACAAAAATAAAAAATAATCACAAAAAGGGTCAGAACCCCAGGTTCGAACCCAGTACTATCTGAAACCATAAGGACTTACAGTCGAAGCGTTTACCGCTAGACTACGAAGCTTCTTAACACACCTTACAAAATAAACAATCTCTAGCTACTGTAATGCTGTATGACGTCAGTCGTCGGTTACGGTTCAAAGGTCAAGCGATCCTGACGCGAGTTCAACACTTTTTACCCATCCAACGCCGCTAAAGAAGTTCTAGGCAGGGTTTGAACCCGCGATGTTTGCCTTACAGTGGCAATGCTTTGACACTTAGCTACCAGACCTCGCCCTAACCAATCCAAATTTCTCCGTTTATATCCGTCTTTGAAGCGACGTGGAGCATCTACCGGCATAATACCGGATCTAATCCTTGGATTGATAATCCCCCCTCCCTCCGTCCGCCAAAGTGTCGTGTACAATCAATCAATTTACTTTTCGCAGTCCACTGCTCAACATGGCCTCTCCTAAAGTTGCGTCGCTTTGGCCCACAGTTTCCACGCTGCTGGTAAGACGGGTTTGAACAGGGTTTTCATTTCGAATCGCAGTGATATCGTCTGCATATTTTTCCGTAAGTCGCCTCTTACAACACCCTTCAGATCAGATAGTGTGTTGATATTTGTATTCTTTCTTCGTCACTATACGGATAAGTATGTACACCAGCTCTTAATTTAAAAATATCAAAATAATTTTAAACTTACTTTGTAATTAATATACGAAAATCAGGAGCAGAATCAGCTAATGATTTCTTTTAATTAACTTGTTGGAAGACTTCCTTCAGAGCTTTCTAAATGAAGTATATTAAATAAATAAAACAAATAGCCATCAAAGAACTTATCAGTTAATTGGGGACAATTGGGTAAAGTGCTTCACTTAAAACTGAGTTATGAATTTAAATGAAATAAGTTTGTACGAAACAGAAATGTACTTTCACGAATGTGGTTCGTACAAACGACGCCGAAAATGTAATAATTCGTTTTCACAATACGCAATTTGTACATATCCAAAAACTTGGAGAGAGATTTCGAAGTTCTTTGTTTGACAACATTGATACTTATCGTTAGACAAGAGTAATAACTTTCATGAGTATAATATTCATAATAACTAAGCATACCTGCAGTTGTTTATACTAGGTACACATCAAGTGAACGAAGGCGAACGACGGGCTTACAAATATACCCATCTTCTTTTTATTTCCTTATCAGGTATACTGTATCCCATTCACCCATGTGTAAGAAAAGGACGACAATACGATAATAATGACTGTAATAAGTTTAGGAATACATAAATGCTACAGGGGTTAAATGGTAGCACCAAGCCTATTGTTTCAGAGTAGACGTGCGCGGTGTGTTCGGAGCGGTTCAGTTGATCATAATATTCACCAAGATATAATGCCACGGTATACGTGAGAATGGCGATGAAACTATAATAATTATTGTTTTCTTAGACCATTAATAACAGTGCGCGCGGACTGTGTAATGGCTACGTTAGTTCATAAATATGCAGGTAGATAATACAGCCCCCGTTGCTTTCACACATTCAAGAAACGAAAAAATGCTGTATATTCACTGGTGTAATGTTTCATTAGGGAATTGAAGGGTCAGACAGACTTCAAACGCTATATTCACTACCGTAGAAGGTACAATAAACCAATGAATTTCTAACCTTTCATTGTTACCGAGATTGATGCTCGGATAATAATGTATTTGAACTCACTTTTTATTTTGTTTATTTTTATACTAACATATTTTAGTTTCATCACAATTTCCAACCAATTTCCTCATATCCAAATGATAAAACAAGTAATTATGAAAACAACTGGCTGTGTAAAACAAACGACTGACAGAAAATGCATTAACTGCGGTGGCGAACACACCTCCCGTCTGTAGAATATACTGCTTCCGGGCTGTTTGGCCGTGGTCGATGTGAAACTTGCGTTCCAGACGTTTCGTCGATCACTGCGGTCGACATCTTCAGTGGCGCAGGGCCTGGCGACGACAACTTCGGAGACCTTGCCTCGCCGGCGGCTGACTTGCGACTAATGCCGAACCTTGAATCACGGCTCTATTTATAGGCACGGTCGGAGCGGGGAATCGACTCATTCGATTCTGATTGGTCGAGCGCTGTGGCGCGGACGTACGCGATCCTGATTGGTTGTTTGCACTGTGATACCGAGTGGCTCTCAGTGCTGGGTACCAATCTTTTTGGAGCTGAAATCCCTCGTTTTTTCGGTTGAAGTTGTTGGGATGCTTGAATATTTCGATGGCTTCTCGAAGTATACGTGGGAAAAAAATGTGTTGTAGTAGCTAGAACTTTCGTGTTCTGAAATTCGATGGTATGATTCCCATCCTCTTGGGTGTGTTCTGCAACCGCTGACTTGTCGAAGTGGCAGAAGCCGACCGTGCCTATAAATAGAGCCGTGATTCAAGGTTCGGCATTAGTCGCAAGTCAGCCGCCGGCGAGGCAAGGTCTCCGAAGTTGTCGTCGCCAGGCCCTGCGCCACTGAAGATGTCGACCGCAGTGATCGACGAAACGTCTGGAACGCAAGTTTCACATCGACCACGGCCAAACAGCCCGGAAGCAGTATATTCTACATGCAACGCCGGCCGTGAAAGCCTGAAGACTTATACACCTCCCGTCGTTCACACTCATGAATTGCATTCATTTTGGTCTGGAATAAAAATACGTGCAATATTTTATAATTTTAAAAATGAACCTGGATAACAAACGACTTCAGGTTAATTGTAACAAAGCATTTCTTAGCTACATCAAAATAAAAAATTAAGATGCAGTCCGAATTCTCGGACAATCGGTACCAACATTGCCCGAAACAACAATTGGGAACACGTGTTTGTCCTACGTGACAAACCCATCGTTTGGCCTGAAAAATTTGATGTTACATCAAATTGTACGAAAATTCTTCTCGTCTTACATTTAAACACTAATACGGACCCGAAGTATCGGATGTCTGTTTCAATTTAGCTATAATAGCTAAAGTGAGTCACTTTTTTCCCGAACAACTTTTAATATGCGTATAAAAATGTGAAAGGGATAGCAGAGTGATCGCAAAAACGGGTACGTATTTGAATACCTAAAATTATAATACCTAAAGTTAAATAACCTAAGTTCAAAATACCTAAAATCTAAATACCTAATGGTGGGTTGACCTAAATTTAAAATACCGAAAGTTTAAAATGGCTAAGTATTTAATACCTAAAATTATAATACCTAAAGTTAAATAACCTAAGTTCAAAATACCTAAAATCTAAATATTTAATGGTTGTTTGACTTACTTTTAAAATACCCAAAGCTTTAAATGACAAATTGATATTATAGTGAGTACGTATTACAATGCCTAATTTGAAATTATCGAATTTCATAAGCCCTACGAACGGAAGGCCGAATATTAAAATCCCGAATGTTTATATGATCGAAAGTTCTAAATACCGAAAATTAAAATACCGACAATTTAAGAAACAATATGTGGTAAAAATAACCACGAAGGCTAATGCGGGAGCTCCGCTCCGCTCCGCACCCGCCTTAGCCTTCTAACCTAACCTATCCGAGTCGGGGTGGGCAGTGTCCCTTTTTTTAAAGCGCTGGATGCGGGCTGCTTTAGATCAAACAATACAATACAATACAAAATATTTTTTACTGATCTACCCACATATTGTTGTGTGTGGTGTGTGGTGCATTATTTTTAGGTATTTTGACCATTTGGTATATTAAATTTTGGTATATCAACCTTTGTTGTTTTAACTTTAGGCATTTTAAACATTAGGTAATTAGTCCAATAGGTATTTCAAATTTAGGTATTAAGCACTTAGGTATTAGTGGTTTAGGTATTTTAAACCATTTGGTATTTAGATTTTAGTTATTTTGAACTTAGGTTATTTAACTTTAGGTATTCAAATACGTACCCCGCAAAAACCTAACAACTTGCAATTGACATTTTTTAAAGACTTTTATGCCCGTTAAGTTATTCAGTGCTGTATAAAATGAATCTATAAAGTATGATTTTCTTTTTTTCAAAAATACCTCAAAGCGGCAGTAGACAGCTGCAGTGCAGTCCGATGATTCAGCTTTGAAAGCAACGTTCGTCCGAGTGTAGGACAAAAGCCTTATTCTCTTTTCGTCAAATATCTTTTTTCTTGAAAAAGGTATGAAGCAGCGACTACGTCTACTGTGCTTTCATCATACTCGTACTGCACCGTTATATTCGTTAGGTTGCCAGCGAAGCAGATTATTTTTTCTGTTTATTCAGACATAGTTCGTCTTCCTAAAGTCCCGGGTACTTTAAGCGAGGCGTGAAAAAGCATCTGATGAGGCCGTCAACCTGAATGCCACCATTGTTAACATGGTACGTGTTTGTAATGGTAACCCTCTTTCCTGAGACTTTGCCTTCAGGTGAAGTAGTGAAGTCAAATTGAAAAAAATATAGGACATATTTAAAAAAAAAAAACATTTCTCAATTTCACAGATTTTCTTCATGAGTAGTTATATATTAACGAAAACTTTATAGTAACCTTTAAAGTATGTATGTAGTTAGAGGAATAACTTAGGTAGATTTACGACCAAGAGATCCCTGGTTCAAATCCTGGTCATTACACTACAAACCTCTCTAGATAAGTGGCATTTCGTTGGCAGAATTTCGTCTGGTAGAATGGAATGACGAATGTATGGGATTTGACGTTTATGACATGCGTTAAGGACTGTCAGATACGTCAAATGCCATTCTTTTCTATAAAACGCCGGCCAATGAAATGCCACTTGTCTAGGAGGCAAGACCTAAATCCGTTCTCTTCCGGATTATTACACTATAGTACGCTAGTACTATTATCTATTCTGTGACTATAGTCATATACCATTGCAAATAACAACTCACACAGTGAATATATGTGAATACACACACGTTATCATACCAAGTTTATATCCTCATAGCCAGGGATTCCCAAACTATGAGGTGCGACGTGTGACCCCTTTGAGACTCGAGAGACGCCTAAATGGGATATACAATACTGTTAACGGGAATTAACGCGATCATGGTATAAGTACTTATTATGGAACTCGAGAGTTTTAAAGTTAAAAGAGTGCCTGAACGGGAGTTGTGATAAAAATAAACACTCAATAGGTACTTCATGACTGAATTACGACCTTACTATTCCGTAGTTGCAGTAATCAGTACAAGTCACACATTATACAAGTCGCACATTATATCCTTAATTATTTAATGTCGGTGCAAGATGTCGTTTTTCTTGCATATATTGCATTAGTACAGTCCGAATAAAGTACAGAGATACGCTCTGTGTTTGTAAAAAAAGAAATTACGGTAACAATTTTAAAACTACTGTTTAACTAATTATACTGTCAGATAATTTTGAAGATATGCTAAGAAAAACTAACTCATTCATGGCATTGCTTGTGTTGTTTGTAATTTTATATATTTATCTTAAGCTCTTTAATAAGAAAGTCTTTTTTGTAAAAAACAGACCACGTATTTATTTTCACAAAGCAGTCTCATAAAACATAAGATTGACAATCCCTGTCGCAACTACACATTCATTCATTCAGTCGCGGCATCACAAATAAGAGGCTGTTCTACAATAGTGGCACTCTTGGCACCGGGGCCAAGTGCCATGGCTTTGTTTCCTGTATGAATAAATTGGCGCACTATGTAGGTACACTGGATTATGGGACGGCTTGCGTTTATTGATGTGTATACCTTGAATAGCGGCCAAGCTTGGCCAAGGAGCCTGCAGCTTTGATTTAATTGGTATTTATAATCATAGTAGAACCGTAGAAACCGTATTGTTTACAAGGTAACAAATAAGAATATGATCTGGTATGTATGTGGTTTACGATAGAGCGCCACTTGTGGATGGGAAAGGTAGGGGAAGAAATATAAACACTTTTATTTGACTTGACAATAAACACACTTAGAACGTAGCTTTTTTTTACTATTTGGTATTAGTCGAATAACCCACCCCTGATCGCTCCTGGTGCGAAAGTGCCCATCAAACTTGCTGCGTTTCCACGCTGAATTGCGATGGCCAACCTATGCACCAGGAACGATTCGGAGTGGGAGTCACCAGTGGCCTCCATGAGCCTCTGCCCAATCGCCCTCACAAGGCTTTTGGCCTCTCTGCCCCAGCTCCCCAGAGTCTCTACCGCATGAAGTGGTACTGTGGCTCCAACTCCGCGTACTTGAGCCTCTTCCTCGAGCTTGCGTCATCCGCGGCGGCCGACGGTGCCAAGGTGGCTGGCGGCGACTGTGCTGACGCAAGTTGCGTCCCATAGCAAACACTTGCCGTTCTTCCAGGGCACCAAAGTCAGTCGGTCTTTTACCGTTCGACCTGCTCAGACCCGGAGGCTCAAGTACGCAGGGTACATTCGCAGATACGCGGGCCCTGCGGACGATATCGTTCAGAGCGTGGTGTCGCTGAAACCTTCCAGTGCACCGCCGACAACCCAAAGCGTGATAGCCATCCGCTTCCACCATGGAACCGCAGGTGCATATATGGGGTTCACACACCTTACAGCCTAGGCGGAGAGCTACTGCCACACGCAGAGAGCGAGCAGGGTAACCAGGTGAGCCGAGGGTACCGCCTGTAACCACGCTCCAAATTCTGGCTGTAACACAGCCCGCAGTCTAGCCTTATCAACCCCCGTAGCTCCGTCTATCAGTTGTGCTTGGCGACGCCTCACCCCCACTTCATCGCACGCCTGCTGAAGATACCTAAGTTCCGGCATTGATGCACCCCCGTCGGGGGCTGACCAGGCTGATATAGCATCGGACACAAAAGGCGCATTCCCCCGTCACCGTTAGGGTTTAATAAAATAGTGACGAGGTTAGATACCGCCTGCGCCGACGCCAGAAAAGCTCGGAGACCAACATCACCACGCAACGCACCACCAGACCACCACTTCGGATTGGCAGGGCCACCTGACTCCACTGAGTTCCATTTAGGGAGACGTTGAGGACCGACTTTACTACCGATTTCAGGGCATCGTCGAAGGAGGAGACCTCCTCAGGACAGAGCTAAGTTGGGTTGGTCCGCAATAGCGCAATAAATGATATTTAGCTTTGAATGGAAAAGAGCCGAGGATGGCAATCATCAATACACACACGTGTAACATACGTCATTTTTCAACACATTTTGCGAATAAAATAATACTTAAAATCATTTTATATACTCTCATGCTGAAATGTTAACATTAAAAAATTAAAAACAAAACTGTAAAGTCGGCCTTTACTTTTCTTTCTTTTGTTCCTATCGGAAAAGGTTAAGGTGCTACGACCATGCTGCCTTGTCATCAGTGGATTCACGCACAGAATATCCAAATTAATTTTAAAACTTTAGCTGGAGCAACATGCATTCGCGATCGTAACTACGCAAATTATAATAATTATTTCATGAAATTAGAAAAAATAATGTATGAAAGTGCACATAATATGGCCTTAAAATACTCGTGTGATACTAAAAAAACTCGCCTACGGCTCATTCTCTTAACTCATACTCATTATAAGAACCCTTTTATAAACTATTTAGAGTAACAATCGGTACATATGCAGTTCGTAAAATTATCATTAACTTTTGATCGCATAGTTTTGTTTATTAAGCACGTACAAGTTAGAATTATCTATGAACTTCCATGAAATGAGCAAGGAATAGGTAATATAGTTTTTATTAAGTATTATTATAACACTGAAAAAGTCACAATTTGATTATAGGTGTTATTATGTGCCTAATTGTGGTGAAATTAGAGACTGTATGAGCAAGTGTGTTGAAAAAGTAATTTATCTAATATATAAAATTCTCGTGTCACAGTTTTCGTTGCCAAACTCCTCCGAAACGGCTCGACCGATTCTCATGAAATTTTGTGGGCATATCGGGTAGGTCTGAGAATCGGCCAACATCTATTTTTCATACCCCGATCCGCGATAACCGACATCCACGCGGGCGGAGCCGCGGGCGACAGCTAGTAATATATAATAAAATGAAATATGAAAACAGGGGTCAAGCAGTCTGTTTTAACTACGTATTAGCCACGCGCACGGAAGCGCAAGTGTGACGCCCCTGATGTTATCACTTTCCGTCATGTGGTCTCCGCCTACCCCATGGAAAAGAGGCATAACTGGATGCATGTGAGTGTCACCTCACCCCCGTTCCCCTTTTCCCTGTCGCCGGAGTGTGATCCCACTTTTGTACTAAACCTTCACTCAAAATAGTGTAAAACGATTTAAAACACGAGTTTGTTTTTCATTACTTGTGAAACACAACAAACCTCATATTCAACTTCAGCAGCGTAAACAAAGCCAGCGCATTGTACTAGTCGAGAACGGTTAATCATAACTTGTACTGGCATTCGCGTGAGTGAACGACCTGGGCCATTATTGGACTTGACAATGACTTTTAAATAATAACACACGTAGACGATGGTTTTAGGTTGGTTAGGTTAGACGTAAGCCCAACTTAAACGTTTCGGCTAATACAATGTCATTGATCAAGTTGAATAAGTTACTTGACTTGATTTAGACTAATAGTCTAGTATATAAGTTTTTTAACAAGCTCCTTAATTAAATTAAGGATTTACCTGTGGATAAATTTTAAAATGTAATTAAGACTAAACTGTGCCAAAAAGGCAATTACAACTCCATTTAGATGATAAATACGCTTGGAAAGGAGCTGTTCGCTCAACTATGCTACTCAAGCAAAGTATTTATACTAAGTAGACTCAGAAAATATTGGTAAATAGACCGAAAAAAAAATACGCCCGCTGAGTTTCTTAGTTCGGGCCGCGTTTCGAACCGGTGGTCCATTTGCTAAACTAGTCTAGTAATTTATTTTTTAATTTAACGTTTTGAAGTTCTTTTTAAATGGTTTATACGGAATAAATGATTTTTGACTTTGACTTTGAGTCCATTGAGATCCTACCTTTTTTCTGGGTTTAGCATGTATAAAGCATTTAACCCATAAAAACCATTTAAACCACCTTTTCCGAGATGGCAGACCTTGATGTTTAAAATAGAAAAAATCCATCCTCTGACAAATGCAACCTGAAATGTAACTTTTCAATGAACTATTATTTTATGATATTTTCTAAAGTTTACGCGAATATCACTCATTGAAATAAAACCATTTTATTTCAATGAGTCTAAAATTAAACAGTAACAAATAAATCGTGATAGAATCCGTTAAAAAGTTGTTTTATTTCAATGATCTACAGTCTACTCACGTGACCACTACGATTAAATTTCAATGTCAAGTGGAATAGGCCACATACGTACGAGTGTAATAGTTATGATGTGTTGTTCAACTGATGTGGATAATTTCAAACAAACTTTGGAAGGTTCGGCGAACACACAGCGATCCATGAATGCATTCAGTGAATTTTCGACGCTGACCGACGTTGCACCCATCTACCGTTTTAAACAAATTGTCATGAACTAACGGAACAATAAATAATCTTACGATCATTTCATTATCAGCCCATTGATTGATTAAATGAAAGGGATTGACATTCGTTTACGACCGTCCTAAACGTCAAAATAAGTCTCAATCCTAAACATTTATCGTGTTATTCGCCAGCCACTTTCCACTTGTCTAGGGGGTAGGGACTTGCCACTAATATAAATAATATAATTCCAGCTCTATATTTGTATTTATAGCAGTCTCCATCACTGGAACAGTTACCACATAAATTATTATGTTATCTTTCGATTGATGGTAATAAAGAAGCATTTTAATTTTATATTTAAAACACGATTATTTTTTTCCAATCACCCCCTTCTGCCTACCACCCTTAAAACAATACATTAATATGGCTTTTTTCCTCATTTCGTGGCGAAGTTTCCACCGGTAACAAGAGCTTCCGGGTGGCCGAAGCCTAGTGACGTGGAAAACTCTGATAATAATATTGTACAAAATAAGGGTTGAAAATTTTTAAATCATTTTTTGCATATATATTTTTCTCTATGGATAAAAGAAAGGTAGGGACCAGCTGAATGTACCGATAGTGAGTGTTCTGGTGAGCTTTTCTAATTTTATCTCACCATCTACTTTTATATACAGAACAACACGTATTAAGTCTATTGAGAACCACACGACGTCCGCTAAACAGGAAGAAACTCGACACTAATTCAGGACAAGGGACCTACGCTCAGCCCCTCTAGGTAATTGACGTTTATGACAGTCGTTAACGGCCTAAACATTCCGATTCTATTCCATCAAACGCCATCATTCTATTCAATTAAAATTTCTATTTGTCTAGAGGGGCTGGAAGGTATCTCGAGGCGCACTTTGAATATAAAATTCATTACATTAACTTCTTGCAAGAAAATTATAATAGACTACCAACAAGTGCACTCACGGCTTTAACCGCTCTTAAATGAAATATTATGCCATGATGAGGGCTTCACTGTACTTATCTACGGCCAAGTTTCGTACTTAGGATCTTTACAGGCACCCTGCAAACCATAAAATAGATCCCTTCCTTACAAAGTTTCTTAACGCACCAATAAAATAAAATCCAACCAGAACTGTACCAAAATTATTTTCTTCCGGATATACCTATTCAACCTTAGTAGTCACAAGTTTGTCTAAAGTATATACCTTTATTAGATCCCTGTTCATTACTGCTACATTTGTTCTCATTTATTATCCTAAGCCAATTCTTACCATTCCCACATAAATCGTTAAACGACGTCGCTCTATCGAAGTCAGATCCTAATTTTAGAGGTCAACTTGTTGACCTGTGTGCCTTACGGTTAATACGGCCGACTTCTACAGTATCTTGATGAGTAGACAACAATATTTTCGACACCCTTACTCATAAATTGGTGTTTGTCACATGGCTTTTACACTCATAAACTATGGTATTAAACACTTGTCCTTTTTTTTCTTGATCGCACTAGTGTTTTATTTTATATTTCATCAAATTAAGTTGGTGCGTCGCTGAAAGATATTATAAATGCATTCTATTTGCTCTTAACTTAACAGGGTTATAGTTAATATAAATAATAAGTTTCGTTTCAACATAAGAATAAAAATAACACGATTTTTGTTTAAAAAAAAGATGCTAAATTTTCAACAACTTATTTACTCTAATTAAGAATTCAACGTGAAACGAATTTATAAATACATAAAAAATGGATTTATTTACATTTTGCATTTTGGCTGTATAACGTAATTGTAGTGCCTATGCTCCAATCTGCGCGCGCATATCCAACAGGCCGCGCGCAGAAAATAAAAATCAGCGCGGAGTTTTTAACAAGCTTTCTGTGCTGTGAGTATTTTCTGTTCTGTGGCTGTGAGCATTGCTTATTTAAGTACGAATAATTGATCATCAAGTTTAGAATGTATCTCTTTTATAGAAGAAGACCGATACGTTGATTTGACGCCGCCGGAACGAGTGGCATGAAATGTCAGTGATAGCCTTTAGCATTCAAAATAAAGGGATAAGTACATGGCAGTTTATGAGACCTTCATTAACTATAAAATTTGTTTTTTTTACTCGTCAGTGGGTCGAAAAACTTGGTATGACACACGTGAGGTTTGGTCATTACACTCTCGGTTTCCTTGCAGCCCTTGCCTTCGAATCAGTGCAATGCAATATCACCTCGAGTGTAATGACCAACTAACCACACATGTATCATAAATAACTATTCACGAACGATGAGCTGGTTTTCAATATAGTCTAACGTACTACACAGTCTGGCCATAAATACTGTTACAATTAAAAATACGAAAGATATTACATTTGAATTTGGAATCTGTAATTTTTATACGATTGTTCATTGAGACAGAACCATGTCACATATTTTGAAAGATGACTTGGGATTTGCAGCCTATAAGAGACGCACAGGTCATTTTTTAACTGATAATTAAAAAAGAATAGGGTGGTAAAATCGAAACAAGTAATGAAGAAAAAAACAGTGCGCAAAGGGAGGTCACAGAAAAAAATTGTTTACGGACGAGAAAATCTTTACAATTGAGCAACATTTTAACAAACAAAATGACCGTATTTATGCTCAAAGCTCTAAGAAAGCTTCCCAATTAGTCGACAGAGTGCAACGTGGGCATTAGCCGACTTCAGTGATGGTTTGGTGGGTATTAGCTATGAAGGAGTGACTGTGCCATATTTTGGTGAAAATGGTATCAAAACATCGGCACAAGTGTATCAAGATATGGTATCTTGAGAAGGTAGTTAAGCCTCTTTCAAAAATCAAAATCAATCAAAATCAAAAAATCATTTATTCCATAAAAATATTAAATTTGTTTGGAATCGTCATTATTTTTTTTCCCCTACCGTGCAGTGCGTGACATGGCAACTACTGAGAAACACTGCCAAAAAACTCAGTAGGAATCCTTTTTTAAAAAAACGTCGTAATGTATGTACAATAATTTTCTTGTGTTGACTTAGAGCTACTTAATCCCAAGCATTTTTATCATTCAAATAGTCTGAAATGTTATAATATGCTCTGCTACACAATTTGGCCTTAATTGTTGTTTTAAATTTATTTATGGACAATGTTCTAATTTCATTGGGAAGTTTATTGTAGAATCTAATACATTGCCCCATAAAAGAGTTGCTTATTTTTTGGAGACGAGTAGTATGTAACACAAGATTACCTTTATGTCTAGTATTTATACCATGTATATCACTCTTTTTAGTAAAGGAGTCTATATTTTTATGCACATAAAGTAAATTTTCATAAATAAATTGCGAAATAACCGTAAGAATGTTAATTTCTTTGAACTATTCTCTTAGAGACATTCTAGGACCAAGTTGGTATATTGCTCTTACAGCTCTCTTTTGCAATACAAAGATGGTATTAATGTCCGCAGAATTACCCCAGAGAAGAATTCTATATGACATAACACTATGGAAATAACTAAAATAAACTATTCTAGCTGTCTCAATATCAGTAAGCCGTCTAATTGTTTTTACTGCATATGCTGCAGAACTTAATTTGCCTGATAATTTTTCAATCTGCGCTCCCCACTGCAGTTTTGAGTCAATAGTGATACCCAAAAATACAGCAGTCCCCACAGGGTCCAACCCAGATCCATTAAGTTGTACATTGGTAGCTACCTGCCTTACATTAGGTGTCGAGAATTTGATTACTTTAGTTTTTTTATCATTCAAAAGAAGATTATTAACCTTAAACCAATGAACAACCTTTGAGAGTGCACTGTTAACTTTGTCATAATTGTGTAATTGTCTATTAATTTTAAACGTCAAGGAAGTATCATCTGCAAACAATGCAATCTCATGCTTATCCCCTACATAGTAAGGTAAGTCATTTATGTATATTAAAAACAGAAATGGACCAAGGATTGACCCCTGCGGAACGCCCATTACAACTGGGCTTCCTGCAGATCGTTTACCTTTTACTTCGACCCTCTGAACCCTATTACACAAGTAAGAAGTCAGAAGATCGAGAGCCCTGTTTCTGATACCATAGTGGTGTAGTTTTCTGACAAGAGTCTCATGGTGAACACAATCGAATGCCTTAGATAAGTCGCAGAAAACACCCAAAGCATCCTGCGAATTCTCCCAAGCCTCAAACTTACTTTTTAGTAAATTAACCCCTGCATCTATGGTTGAACAACCCCTCGTGAATCCAAACTGTTTCCTGTGAAGTAAATTATGTTCATTAAAGTGACTAAGCAACTGGCCAAGCATAAGCTTTTCAAAAATCTTACTTAGAGTAGGTAGAACGGAAACAGGCCGAAAGTTAGAGGGGTCTCCAGTATCACCAGTTTTAAATAATGGAATTATCTTACTATGTTTCATCAAGTCAGGAAACACACCAGATGCGACACAGCAATTGAATACAGCTGCCAGGTATGGAGCTATTACAGTAATAATATGTGAAATAGTTTTAACAGATAAACCCCATAAATCTTTTGTGTTCTTCATATTAATTGATTTAAAGGCATTTGAAACATCTCTAGGGCTAACAGTTGAAAATTCAAACTCTGTGCCGCAGTCATTCACGCCGTGCTTAAGAAGCTGCTCGGCAGTTTTAGAACAAGACGAAAGGTTTCTTGTAACGACAATTGGAATGTTGGAAAAAATTTTTTCAAATTCAGTTGCAACCTCAAAGTCTTCTTTAATATCAATATTATTTATTTTTAGGTGAAAATCATGACTACGTACTTTCGTTCTACCGGTCTCACTATTTATGACATTCCAAGTTGTCTTAATAACATTATTTGAACATTTTATTTTATTTTTTAAATACATTGATTTTGCTCCGAGACAGGCTTGTCTAAATATTCTTGAATATTTTTTTACAAACTCTTGAAATTTGGGACTGTGATTGTAAGATTTCTCTTCATAGAGTTCATATAATTTATTACGGCTTTTGAAAATTCCAGGAGTTGCCCAATCACTAAAAGTTAGCTTTTCACTTATAGAACAGTGTCTAGGAGTAAAAACTGAACTAAACTCACCATTAATCAGGTTGAATAATGAGTTGTACATGTGATCCGCATTTCCGTGACAGGGCAACAATTGGATTCTTTTTGCAATATTACATTTAAATTTTTCTATACGGCTTTCGCTGAATGGTATAATACTTATTTGTTTTCTTACAATACTTTGGGTACTCGGAAAGGAAACCAACTGCCCTGTGTGATCAGATTTAACCTTATTGATAATTGATTTATGTATAGGTTTTACATTACTAAATATGTTATCAATGCACCTTGCACTAGTGCTCGTTATTCTGGTTGGTTCCATAAAAATATTAATTAAATTAAATGATTTAAATAAATTCAGAAAGTTATAACTATCAGAATTTTTGTCCAATATATTTATGTTAAAATCTCCACAAACAACAACTGTTTTATGGTTATTACATACTTTATTTAAGGCAGCCTCAGCTATGTCTAAAAAAGCATTAATAGATGCGCATGGCGGTTTGTAAAGATTCAGTACAATGAATGGCTCCAATTCAACACAAGAGATCTCTAGAACTCGCTCAACAGTAAGGCTCACAACATCACATCTTTCTTTAAATTTTAACTATTTATTCACTAATATTAAGGAGCCAAATCAGGAGAATCACTTTCCAAACATGAACTCTCAATTGACCGTTCTTCGCTCAAAAGCTTACACTGACAAATATTGCTATTTGTTAATGAATTATACTGTTCATTATTATAAATACTTAAGTCAATTACTTTATTCATAGCCAGAATGTGCTCCTGCAGTTGTTTTTCTGAAAGCTCATACTTTTTAGTTATTGAACGGAGAGTGTCTTCAAGCTCAATGATTGTAGATTGCTGAGTTTGCATATCAGAGGTATGTTTTAATGTTATATTATGTACCCTCATTGAATATGCTTGTAGTTTCTGTCTTAATTGCAATCTCTCCCTATTATGCCTTTCATACTTAAAGGAAAATTTATGTTTTTTAATTAATTTTTGAGATTTTCTAATAAATTTGTTAATTTTAATATACTTTTTTAATTTATTGACAGTTGGCATATATCTTGTAACAGAAACCATAGAAGTGTCTCTGTCTAACAATTCATCATAAAGGGTCTGATTTGCAGTAGCAATAAACTGATGTTCTGATGTTTCTAGCTGTGATTTTAACAATGATATTTCATTATTTGCCTCATGTAGTTCTTGTTCTAACCTATGAAACTTTTGCAAACCAAAGTCATACTCTATGCGACATTGATCAAACCCATCTATGACAAACTGCAGCCTATTCTGAGCATCAATGGCATCTCTATATTGAATATGTAAGTGTGCCAATTCGTTTTTTAAGGATTTGATTTGCTCTGATGCTTCTAACAAAACCCTTTCGCTGTCCTCTAGCTCACTACTGTACTGGCTACACAACTGCTTTGAGGCCTGGAGTTCTTTAAGGACCTTTTGGAATTTTTCCTCTGCCTGGCGCGCCAAGGTCCCACGAGTAGTAATGCCAGCCATTGTTAAATGATATTAATATAATAACAAGCCAGAGAAATCGCGTAACCAGTCAACTTAGGTCTGAGGTTAGCCGGGTATATTTACGTATTAACCAGTGTTATACTATTTTTAGAGATTATAAAATCAAAATACCATATATTACTTTTACTATGAAGAAAAAAAGCAAGTTTAACGTGAAATTGTGAATAATTACAGATATTTTTACCTTACAAAAAGAAGTCAAAGTACCGGCAACTGTCATAAATATTATACTGTACTTACGGCAATTTCACCTCACAAAACACAAAATTAATACGCAAACTACCTAATTACACTTTGATTTGATGATTAATTGGCAATTGGGCTTAGATTCATTGGTTAAATTAAGTTCTTAACAACATTATGTTCAATAACCTAGAATGGTCCTTCCAACAAGACTCGGTGCCGGGTCATAAAGCTCGTTCCACGCAGTCTTGGTTGGAAGTGAACGTTTCGAACTTCATCAGAGCTGAAGACTGGCCGTCGTCTAGTTCCGATCTTAATCCGCTGGACTATGATTTCTAGTCAGTTTTAGAGAGTAGGGCTTGCTCTAAATGCCATGATAATTTGGAGTCCCTAAAACAATCCATACGATTGGCAAAGAAGAATTTTCCCATGGAAAGAGCGCTTGCTTCTATTGATAACTAGCCTCAACGTTTAAAGGACTGAATTGCAGCCAGTGGAGACCACTTCGAATAAGATTTTGTATTTAAATTTTTTTATATTTATGTATTAAACTAACACACTGTAACACAGTAATAAATATTACGTGCAATAAAAAAACTTCTTCTTGACTATTATTATGGCAAGTTTACATGACCAACAGAATATAAAATTTGACGATATACAGTCTGCAACAGATTGATCTTGACGAACAAAGTAATCAATATAATCTTAATGCCTTGATTTTCCCCTTCCTGATGAGTAATTGTTCTGATATTTGGTACACACACACCTTTAGTTCGGACGATAATACAATTTTAATCAATACAACAGTTTAATATACTCCTAATATCTTAGTATTTAGATCATTATGAGACGATGGTCTAGATCGATCTGACGCTGAATGTACCTACTCGTAATACGACACAATGAGGTAGGTAACCAAACAGGTGGCGCAACAATGTAGATACAGTATTTTTTTACGAAATATTCTCGTCCGAGTCCTGCACGAATCAGCTTGTGAATAAAATGGTAACGAATCTATTATAGTGATGTTAACATGCAATCGAGTTAAGTTGCTATACCATGACTCGACATACATTGCACCTACGATGTCCTTAGTCCCATTTTAATATTACAGTAGTAGTTATGAACTAAATCTGTCGAAGTATTCCACTAAGTGATAGGACACAATATATGTACGTAAACACAACCATATAAGTATTGAGATCAAAATAACACAGATCTATAACGCTGAAGACGCCCGATTGCTTAGAATAACAATCAGCAGAACATTCGCGGGAAATAAACACATTACTTACACCATTTTCTCATCTTCCCATCGTTACAAAGGCCATCCTTCACGGAGAAATTAATTCTCGCACATAACTATTTATCTTCATATCGGAGTAACGAACTGTCGGATTATATCGTGAGTGAGCGCCCTCCCTTCACTGTTTGATATGTTACACTGGCATTCCATGCGGTTTCGTTTAAAAGAGTGCCATAGTTTAATTTAGCTTAGACATTTTTATTTCTTGTTAATATTTACAATATTTTCTATTCATTATTCCCGTTCCTCATCATTCAATATGGCAAGCACAGAAGTAATAATCCGGTCTATTTAGACATTCGAAGGTATATAAAGTCCCAACAAGTTAAAAATCAGTAAAATGGTTCAAAACATAATTATAAATAATATCTAAAAGTCTAAATGATTTTGACACTTTACAAAAGTAGATAAACTTTTTGATGAATATATATCTGATTGATGTTGAGCTTTTCCTAGTTTTAAGAAAAAATATATATAGTAAGAGTAAGAGTAAGTAAAGAGGAAGTAAGTTATACGTTTCTTTTAGTCATATTTATATAAACTGTATATATAACGATTTAGAAAAAAACATTGTTTCATTTATAAGCAAATATTTGTCTATTAACTTAGAGTGCAGAGACATACAGGAGGCCAAAAGAGTAGGGAAGAAAGGAGAAAGACCACGCCCATTAATTATAACATTTGCTACCCTTGGCTTAAAGATTAATATTCTGAAACAAAAAAGGTTATTGAAAGACACTCAATACTATGTGAAAGAGGACTACCCACAACAGGTACTGCAGAAAAGGAAAGAACTACAAGAAGAATTGAAAAGAGAAAATGACAAAGGAAATAAGGCTATTTTAAAATACGATAAACTTGTTATTTTAAGATCCAACAACAAAAGAACACTCCCTACCTCACCGGTGAACAGTCCCCAGGGCGTTAACAACACACAAGCCAACAAAAAGAATAAACCACTGCAACCACATTCATCATCGGTACGGAGATCAAATAGTGTCTCAGAAGGAGTCCTGAAACCAAGCATGCTAAACTATCTTGTTAACAAAAATGCGAACAACACTCCACAATCACAGGATAACAGTAACATAAATAAGCATATATAGCAACTAACCCCCCGCAGAGATGTATTAAACAAAATGAACTGTACAAGCAACAAAAATCATCTTCCAACCCGGCTGGTCACCGTGGAGGATTACGACCAAAACCCTCCAAAGAGAATTAAACAAACAAACCCTATATCTGAAACATCAAACAAGCTCTATATATTAACATACAATGTGACAACATTGTTATCTTACGAACGCTTATTAGAATTGAACGAAGCATTAAAGAACATAAAATTCGATATTATTGGCTTATGTGAAGTACGTAGAAGTGGTGTAAAAATAGAACAATACGAAAACTTTATCCTCTGTTATTCAGGACTAATACAGGGAATGTATGGGGTTGGATTTTTAATCAATTCACGACACAAGGAAGATATAGAAAGCTTCACAGGTATTAGTGATAGAGTCGCACTGCTAAACCTAAACATTCAAGGATACAAAATCTCACTAATACAAGCATATGCACCTACATCTAAAGCTAAAGAAGACGCGATCAACGCTTTTTATGAAAATTTATATAAAGCTATCGACTCAGCACATAAAACGTACATTATTATGGGCGATTTTAATGCAAAAATTGGCCAACCTGGAACAGAAGAGTATCTGATTATGGGACGAAATGGATATGGGGTAAGAAATGGAAGAGGACAGAGACTAATCAATTTCGCCATTGAATACAAAATTGCAATTTTAAATACTTTTTTCAAGAAAAAACCACACCGCAAGTGGACTTGGCGATCTCCAAAGGGAACGCTTAACGAGATCGATTTTATCATGTCAAACAGACCAGACTTGATACAAAATATCGAAGTTTTGAATCCTAACTACTCATCAGATCACAGACCAGTCAGAGCTACACTTACACTAACGAAACTAAAAAGAAGCAGAACCGGATTTACAGCTAACCATAAGTCTACCTTGAGAACTGATGAAGAAATAAACACATATAAAGAGTGCATCATGTCTCACCTTCCAGATATACTAGACTGCCAGGAAAATACTTCAGTACAACTCTACTATAATAAAATAATTAATGTCATCACGCAAAGCCTCCAATGCGCTAAAACATCTAACATAAGTACAAATAGAAGTCAAAATATACTATCAGAAAACACTAAGGCACTCCTAAACAGACGGCAAGCACTACAAAAAACGAATAATAAGACGAGAGCCATGAAAAATGAGCTATCTGCTCTTTACAAGCTAATAAGCAAATGCATAAAATATGACTACACAAGATACAGGGAAACCACTATTGAAAAGCATTTAGTACTAACAGGGAGTTCAAATAAAGCGTTTAAGGAATTACGGACAAATAAAACATGGATAGATGGTTTAAATAGAGCAGGACAGACCCTCAATAACCGCAACGACGTTATAAAGATAGCAACTGAATTCTATAAAACTCTATACAGCGACCAGAATCACGAGACAGCCGTACCTACCGATAGCAACGCCTTGTGTAGTCAGTTGACGGAGTATGTCGAGCCATTTGACGTCAAAGAAGTCGCGGATGCAATAAACATACTAAAACTGGATAAAAGCCCGGGTCCTGATCACATTACAAATGAAGCCATCAAAACCGCTAAAACTTTGCTGACTCTACCGTTAACTCACCTCTTCAACTGCATTTTGAAATGTGCTAGCACGCCTTCGCAATGGTCGGAGTCAAACATTATACTGCTCTATAAAAAGGGTAACCCATGCGATATAGCAAACTACAGACCTATTAGTTTGCTTCCATGTATATATAAACTATTCTCTTCTCTTTTAAACCGAAGAATACGTGCTATATTGGAACCTGAACAACCCGTTGAACAAGCGGGATTTAGAAAGAATTTTTCTACGATTGACCATATCCACACCTTGGAATTACTAATAGATAAATATCAAGAACAACAAAGAACTCTATATATTGCCTTCATTGACTATAAAAAAGCTTTTGATACCGTGGCCCATACGTGCATATGGGACACGCTGAAAGAACAGGGAGTATATAGTGAATACATACAAGTAATCCAAAGCATATATAGTAATAGCACAGGTAGAGTGAAATTAGAGAAATGCGGCCCTGTTTTTCCTATAGAGAGGGGTGTGAGACAGGGTGACCCGTTGTCTCCACTATTGTTCATTGCCATTCTTGAATCTATAATAAGAAAGCTGGATTGGAGAGAGTGCGGATTAATTATCGACGGGAAATACCTGAGTCATCTCCGCTTTGCAGACGATGTGGTACTTTTGTCCGAATCCAGTACACAGCTGCAATACATGATAGATTCGCTTAACCAATTTAGCAAACACGTAGGTTTGGAAATGAACCTCTCAAAAACCATGTTAATGACAAACAGCTCAGAAAGAACAATTTTAGTTAACAATGAAAGTCTCAAATATACAAAAGAATACATATACCTTGGGAAACAAATCGGTTTTGAAAACAGAAGCGGTGTAACAGAAATAGAGAGAAGAATTCAACTGACTTGGAACAAATATTGGAGTCTGAGAGAAATGTTTAAAAGTAATTTAACAATACAAATTAAATCTAAAGTTATGATGACCTGTCTCCTACCGTGTCTATTGTATGGCTGTCAGACCTGGAAGTATACAAATGAAGTTAGAAATAAAATAACTACCTGCCAACGAGGAATGGAGCGGAGTATGCTAAATATAAGGAGGATACAAAAAATACGTCACTCAAAAATAAGACAAACAACGAAAGCCACAGACGCTCTATATCACTCCCAGAGCCTAAAATGGAAATGGGCGGGACATGTGGCGCGTCTACAGGACGAGAGATGGACCAAGAGAGTGACGACATGGACCGGCCCAGTTGGCAAACGTCGCAGAGGTAGACCGCACATGAAATGGGACGATGACATAAGAAAGACGGCTGGCTCTCTGTGGCTACACGTCGCCCAAGACAGGGAAAAGTGGAACTCTTTGGAGGAGGCCTTCACCCGAAAAGGGGTTCTTGCAGACCAAATTGATGTATAACATAATAGTTTTTCAAGTTTAAGAATTTAAAATTTAAAATTTAAAGTTACATTACTAAACTTACATCTATATATCAAACTAGGTTAGGAACAGGATTAGTACTGATTTACTTATTGTAACTTGTTGCAAGAAATATAAGGCTTTTTTATTTTTATTTTATTTATATAAACTGTGTACTATACATAAATAAATAACAACTCTAGAGATGTATATACGTGGCGTACACATGCATATTATGACGATAACAACTGATATAACTTTTTGACTCATTATATCTCAGTAACGGTGGCTCGTAGAAAAAAAGTATTGAGACATTTTTATAGATCTACAATTTTTGTCTAGATACTTTTATGATAAAACTTATCGTCTTTGCTGAAAATCGCGAGAAACTTATTTTGTTGGCCTTTGACCTTGAATAAACAAAAATCCAAACACGGGAATGATGGGGCACTTTTAAATAATATTTATAATTATATTTTGATCAATTTTACTTATTTTCAGCTTGTTGGAGCTTTACGTATCTTCACTGTCATTATTTGGTTTAGATTAACCGGATTATAACAATTTAATGTTTGTACAATTTTAAATTGTCGAAGCGTACATATTAGCGTACATATTTCGTAATGTCAACGACGTGTTTAATAACAATAGATTCCATATATCCGACATTGCGACGAAACTTGAAACGCATAATATACCGCAGTCGGACCGCGCTAAGACGGCATGTGTTGCATCCGAAAAGAAATAACTTATAGTTACATAAACACTACATCTTTCGATTTATTAATTTAATAATAACTATTTATATCTTCGTCTTTTGTTATAATTTCGTACTGATCCGACGTTAAGAATGGATGTTAAGTATACTTTCTAGTTGTGTACATAAGTCTGTTGAGAACCTCGTATTCACAGAACATCGACACTCGAAGTTGTAGACAAAGTTAAATTGTCTTGAAGTTGATACTGGCTCAAAACGATATAGTTATTTGGCGTATTGTCTGCACGTTTATTGTTAGCCTATAAATACACTGCTACATTGTATGCATATCTATAGTTCTTGTAACTTACTTAAACCTTTCGATGTTTGAAAAACACAGCTTCAAAAAACGGAATTTATTTTAATCAACTTTAAAAAAAACTTATAGAGTTATAGCTTTGACGATCCGCTGGATCTTAAAACCGCCAATTTCTTAACTTTCTGCGTCAGGTCCATACACATCTTAACGTCACTTCCAAACACATCTTAACTTGACATCGGTCTAACGAGTCAACCGCTCAAAGTGTGAGGATCCGGGTACAATAAAGATCTTATGATTGAATGTCCAAGGTTTGACCTACAGAGATACAAAATGCGAATAAAAATATCCCCAATAGAAACAAAAGTATTTTAAAATTATGGTGAAATAAAGACTCTCACGTTAATCAGCAACTTTTGACACATAAATACTCTTTGAACAAGGAGAAATCATTATGTCAAAAAAGACCTTGTACGAACAAACCAACCTCTCTAATGATAATGTCGTAATTACTACTCACCCACTTCTATATGTTTTTCTTTCAGATGAGAGTTATTTACTAAGTTCAGAGTTCGGAACAAACTGCTAAAATGTGTCAGGCTACGATAATGTACGAGTAGCAAATAACTAAATTACTCACAAAAGTTACCAGGGAAGTCGACTATCTAGTCGAATCTGAATCTTTTTATTAGTCGTCAAAACGTTCAGTTCTGTAGAAATTCGTTTGACTAACAACCGCCACTGACATATTTCCTTTACTTCTTCATCTAAACTACATTGCTTTTGTTAGGAAGGGATTCATATCGGTAGCATAATGGTCAGAATTGAATCCCGAGACCGGCAGTAAGTCACTCCCTATCTAGTGCCGCTAAAGTTCAGAAATAATACATAAACAATTGAGTAAAAGTGCGTGTGACAACTAAATGCGATAAAAAAGAGCTGACGGTACGGACGGAACTAAGAATGAACTATATATTTTAATTACTGGGAACAAGATCTATGCAGAGTCCGAACTTTGCACAAATACCTACAGAAAATGCATTTCAATACGTAGTAGGTAGCTAAGTAGGTATAGTAAAGGCATGAAAACTAAACTCAGCTAATTTATTCGTAATGGCATTGACTATTCGCCCGAGGCGGAAAAAAGCTTGCATTGAAAAACCCTCGCCATTTATCAAGATGTAGTTTTAGAATTCCGAAGAGTTCCGTACAATAGGTATTATTGTAAGAAGAACTAGTTACTTTAAAAGCCTTAATGAAACTCTGGCAGTAAGTACTATTGTTATGCATAAAGTCCCAAGTTAAATTTCTGGGATCGCTAAAGTGTTATTAAGGAAATTGACATAAAAAGCCAGTAATCTGAAAAAGTTTTTTTACGCTTATCACGGAGACTGAAAATAGTATGAGTTTGAATATATCTCAAGTTAGATTAAGACAGGCTAGATTTTTTTTTATTCCACTTAGGTGGCAGACAAGCACACGGCCCACCTGATAGAAAGTGGTTACCGTGGTCTATGGACGTATGCAGCACAAGGGGCGTCACATCAACGCCCGCCGACCCTTTAGAAACCTTCTAATGCCTTTTTTGAAGAACCTCATAATATAGTCGCTTGGGAAAACCAAAGCAGAGTTCATTGCGTGCGTAATGCGTGTGGTGAGAAAATATGGATAAACATCGATATTGTTTTCAAAACACATCTTCCCATCACTAATGCCGGCAAAGCGAAATTGTGTTTCCTCCATTATAACACTGCTAAAACGTATGAAATCTGTTTAATCCCAACCGGTATATTGCCACGATTCAACACTACTGCAGACTATTATTTCATTAAGTAAATCATAAACACAGGTAGTGAAACAAAAGTAAATCTTTATGGGTTGTCGTAACTCTTTATTCAGCTATCCGACTGAATAATGATGTAATTACTTATTTACGAGCGTCTCAAGCTTTTGATGATACTACGTACTGATATCTTTTTTCAAAAACATTAATTCGTATCTGAGACTAAACGTTATAAATAATTAAAACACCTTTTAGGGTTGAGAGAAATTTACTTTATTAAAATCACAGATGCATGGACTTTTTTATATACAACTGAAGTGGCAGACAAACACACGGCCCACCTGATGGAAAGTGGTTACCGTGGCGTATGGACGTGTGCAACACCAGGGGAGTCACACTCGTGCTTCCGACCCTGTAAACACAGAGAGTTTCTGTGCCGTCAGTGTAGAAGACAAAGCAGGAATAGCCTTTGATCTTTTCCACGGACAGCACAAAAACTCTCCAGTGAGCTCTGGCTTACAAGAAACTTATGCCACGTTCGAACAAAATCCACTAATCATAATAAAATTGTTGGAAGAATGATTCTGATGTACATTTGGATGCAGAGGAAATCTCATCGAATTAGTATTGTAAGCTTGTGAAGATGTTTGTTTTTTTGAAGTGAAAAGTTCTTTAGCGGCGTTGGATAGGTAAAAATTGTTAAAGTCGCGCGTCAGGATCACCTGACCTTTGAACCGTAACCGACGACTGACGTCATACAACATTATAGTTATGGTATGGTATGTTATTTTTATCGTTTTCTCTGTATATAACGAAAAAAGAAAGAAAGAAAAAGGTTTCACTTCTGCCGGCACTCCCGGAGTGCAACCCGTGTTTTTTTTAAATACGTTTCAACAGCTGTAGATCTGTAGTGCTGTAGATCATCTCGAATTCGGTACTGGAGCACATAGGCTACATACTTCTTTCTATTTCTTACTTTACCCCCAGGGATAATCCTAGACTAGGTGGGAACCTAGTATAGGATTATCCCATTCCTAACACCCATGGAACATGGGTGTTAGGAATAAGATCCAAATGCCGGGCTGGGCCGCGGATAAGATATAGTCAAATAACAAATAACATCAATCGCCAATCTCCACTAATCTCCGACAATATTACGCTAGCTTCAAATACATTGTACCTACAGAACCCTAGAAAAAAGGAAACTCTGCAGGGTAACCCCAGGTTGGGCCTAAGGGCCAGAGGCTGCATTATCATTCAAAGAGTCGGATTAGCAAGGGACTATTTGCCTTCGTCGTAATGTGCTTTGAGGCCTTTACGATTTTTGTACCAGGGGTGTCATAGAGCATAAATAAGTGTCACTTTGTCGTTAAAAAATAAAATATTGTCTACAACTTAGACGGCGATTATTTATTTAGTTATTATATTTGAATACTTAAATATTATATCTGGGGGTACGGGAGTACCCCCGCCAAGACGTGCCAAGCGAAGCGCAAGGGCACTACCTACCTTTTCTCGAAACGCTTCGTCGTTTTTTAGAACTCGCCTAACTTTGCTTTGGGTGATGCTAAATAGTTAAAATTTTCAAAATAGATGCCATCGTTACAATCATTTAACATACAAAGTTTGAATGTCGTAGCTATTATACTTTAGATTTTATTAATGTCTCAAAACCCTTAGTTTCGTCACTGACTCATCACTCACTGATCATCAAAATTGTTAGGGTACTTTCTGAAGTCCTTGAAAGCTGAAATTTGGTATGTAAGCTAATATTACTACAAAGACAATAAAAAAAATTAAAAACTTGACCTAACCTATCCCCTGGGAATAGGAGGTGGAAGCACAGATTACCTAGTAGAGTGGAAGTTTGTATATGAGACTTGCACTACAGTTTGTGCTACATAAGTCATAATTAATTATAATATTTCTTATAACAAATTAAAAATACGTACGTCATAATTTTTAACCAACTTACATAAATAAAGAGGTCAAAAAGTTCAGGCGTTGAAAAATTCCTCCCCATCGATGTTGCCTAATATCCCACCTATGGCTATGAGTTAGGCAGAAATAATACACACAAGAGATAAGCGTAGGTATTCTATTGAATCTGTAACTTATAAGTTTACCTACGTCCAGTCATAAGATATTCAACCAATCTCAAACCATCATCATCTTCGCATAAGTGCCGGTCGCATCCCAGGATCCTCTGCATCTGAGATTCGCCTTCCAGCTCTTGCTCATCTACTTCGCACAGTCTTGGGCATCCGTAAAAGGACTGGGGCTTGGCGAATGTGATCTGATAAGAACAAGCAGCATACGATATTCCTCTGTTGGTATAATAAATATGTTGATTTTGGAGCTTTCAATAAATGATTATTTGTAGAGAAAAAAAGTCAAAATAGTCAAAAATCATTTATTCTGCATAGACCATTAAAACGGCACTTACAAAACGTCAAATAAAAAATCTAGACTTGTTTAGCAAATGGACCACCGGTTCGAAACGCAGCCCCGACCTGAGAAGACTCCGGCAAGAAGAATACAGGTATCACTACCCCATCTCAACCGAAGGGTGTCATAAGAGGTGAATAATACGCAGATGATATTACTGCGAGACAAGGAAAACTTGATATAAAACATTGGGAGAGGTCTATGTCCAGCAGTGGACTACGAGTAGTTAATTGATTGATTGATTCAATAAATAAACTAGCATTATAACCACACTTTCTAGTACAGAGCACTTTTCTAATATATCACACAACAATTCTTTTGACAACCCTATTGTCCTAAAGATGATCGTTATCTAAGCGATAACGGAATCAGGAAATTATCATTACATACGTAGTATCAGAGCCCCAACTAAATGTTACGTAATAAAGCATTCTACTACTAAAGTTTTAAGGTACAATATTGTTTGAAGCTTTTCTGGTACAGTGTATTGAGTTCTGTACCGAAACATCAGGGAGAGGCACGCTGTCGGAGGGGTTTATAGAGCTCTTACAGGTTTTATTATTATAGCATGATTGTAACTGTAAGGTTATGCGACATATAATATATGATCATCGTTTCTCAATATGTAGGTCGAGACGGCCTGTGTCTTGGGATGACATGGTAGGGATCAAAGAAAAAAATTTGCTCATCGTTTACTCACCTTACAAAAGTTAAAGACTTAGTCCAAATTAGTCACATGTTATCACTGAATAAACAAAGTATTGTGCTATATTTTTTTGCTATATTATTTTCACTGCTATATTTTTAGTTTTTAAGTAGATATTGCTATGTATAATTATCGCTTGCATGCCAACATTATGGCGAAATGTGCTTAGACCAGATATAATTACTTACCAATGTCTTATGTTACCATCTCACATTACACGCAAATGAATAAATGAATGTGAATTTGAATTACATTTGAAATAGAATTTGATTTTGTTAAATCTTTATGTAGGGTTGATTAGGTTCACTTTTGTATGTTAGGATTTTTATTAACTTAAAAGAGGTGTTGATTTGTACGGTTTATTTCTGATACTGATTTGCGACATATTAAAAACATGCATATAAGGGAATAGATCTTTACACACACATAGATAAGCCAAATGCATACATACATACATTCATGCAAATAGTTAGATGGTTCGAACATGCCGCCCACCAAAGGGAATAATGACCTTTATATAAATCCGAATTAAAATAACAATTATATAAGTAACAAATTGCATAAGTAACACATATTCATTCTCATATAAAATACTAATAATCATACTACAAAATATAACATTAATCATTTTCAATGTCTATAGGCAAAGGACATAGCTTATTAAAACTTCTCTTAATCACACAGTCACCGCTTTTAACGCTATACACTCGTGTGATTCCATCGTCGCCTGGATGTTTAGCGACAATCCGACCTAACGACCATTTGCCAGGAGGAAGCAGTTCATTCTTGATGAGAACAATGCGACCAACTTCGAACTCCTTACATCTCCTAAGCCATTTTGGTCTCTGCTGTAAGCTAGTTAAGTATTCTGCTTGCCATTTAATCCAAAAGTCTGCAAGCAATTTCTGGACGTGCTTCCATCGTGACAGGTGACTTATTGAGACGTCTCGAAAGTTAGGCTGTGGCACAGCTATTGGAGGTTCGCCAATCAAGAAATGGCCAGGCGTTAAAGGTGTCAGGTTATCTGTGTCCGCAACGTCTATTGGACTAAGCGGCCTGGAGTTAAGACACGACTCGATTTGGCAAAGCAGGGTGCTCATTTCCTCGTAGGTCAAGTGATTGGTTAAAATCCTTTTCATGTGGTGTTTCATAGACTTCACTCCTGCTTCCCATAATCCTCCCATGTGAGGACTGTACGCGGGTATGAAATGCCATTGTGTCCCATCTAGTGCAAGGGCCTCCATTATAGGACCTTTAAGTTCAAATTTTGCTGCCCTCCAACATTCTATCAGCTCTTTGTTAGCTCCAACAAAGTTTCTGCCTTGGTCACTCCATATCTGTGAGCATCTTCCACTTCGGGCGACAAACCTCTTAAAAGCACCAATAAAAGATTCAGTTGTGAGGTCTCCAACTAATTCTAAATGAAGAGCCTTTGTAGCCATGCAAATGAATACAGCTACATAAGCTTTAGTAGTTTTTGATCCTCTGCCTTTGGATGACAACACTTGGTATGGTCCAGCGAAGTCTACCCCACTGTTTAGAAAGGGTTTGGCTGGAGTGACTCTGACCTTTGGCAAATCGCCCATCATTTGATTTTTAGCTGCAGCACTATGTTTGGAGCATATTAAACATCTACTAATGCTGGTCTTAATTAGATGCTTCGCTTTAATTACCCAAAATTTAGTTCTAAGGTAGGCCATCATCATCTGGATTCCTCCATGCAGTGTCTTCAGGTGAGCATCTTTCACTATAAGTTTGGATAAATTGTTGTGATAGTCTAATATTATTGGATTTTTAGTATCTGCAGGTATATCCGCGTGCCGTAACCTGCCGCCCACCCTGAGGATCTCTTCATCATCAAGGTAAGGTCTTAATGATTTCAATTTACTATCTCGTTTAACTTCCTTCTTCTGTAATAAATTCGTAATTTCATCATAAAAACTTTCTCTTTGGGCAATTCTTACGCATGCTTGAAGTGCTTCATTTATTTCTTGAGTAGATATAATTGCTTCTTTGTTTTCCATGGTTTTCCCCTTTAGAAATCTTTTGCAATAGGTTATTGATATTAGAAGCTCTTGTAAAGAATTGTATTGCTGAAATTGCTTTTCCAGACTTACTTCTTCTATCTTGAAATTTGTTTCTACGATCTCTCTTCTTTCAACATTAGTATTCAAATTGTTTGGTCTGTTAAATGTTATTTCATTCTGTTTCAGCCATTTTGGACCCCTCCACCACTGTAGATTTTCCTTTAGCTCTAAAGTGTGTTCTCCTCGTGACGCAACATCAGCGGGATTGTCGTTTGATTGTACATGAAACCAGTTCGGTCCGATGTTGTCTAATATTTCAACGACTCGATTTCTTACAAAAACTTGCCATCTCGTTGGGTCACCAAGCAGCCAGGAAAGTACAATTGTGGAATCAGTCCATGCGAATATTTTGTCATCAGACATTCTTATCGCGGTCTTAATTTGTTTCAGTAATCGAGATAAAAGAAGGGCACCGCATAACTCTAAGCGTGGTAGAGAGACAGGCTTTACAGGAGCTACTCGAGTCTTAGCAGCTATAATCTGGGTTTCGATGCTACCATCCTGCTGTTCAAATCTCACATAAGCAACTGCAGCATATGCCTTTGTGGAAGCATCACAAAAACCGTGAACTTCAATGTTTGCTGTACCATGGAATGTCGTTCCCAACCATCTTTGCACTTCGATTACATTAAGATGCTGAAGACTCTCTCTTAGTGCCGTCCACTCTTGTTTTATACTTGCGTCTATTTCATCATCCCAACCGACTCCTTGCAACCACAATTGTTGTATAAGCAGCTTCGTACGTAACATGGTTGGAGCGAGCCAACCCAGTGGATCAAAAAGTCTTTGGATGTCAGCGAGGATTGTACGCTTGCTGACGGTGCTAGCCATAGACGGTAAATTAAGACTGTACCGAAATACATCTTTGCCCATGTCCCAATGAAGACCTAAGGCTGTTATCGTGCCATGAAGAGTGATATCAAGACTAACATGAGAGGTCGCTTTTCTGGTTCAAATTGCTTCAGAAAGTTAACATCATTTGAGCACCACTTTTGTAATATGAACCCTCCTTTCTGCATTATAGCCTCTATGTTCTTTGCAGTGTGAATTGCATCAGATAACTCGTCCTTTGAGGCCATAAGATCGTCGACATAGAACTCTTCTTTGATCATTCTAGCAGCATCAGGGCAAATGGCAGCTTCATCATCAGCAACTTGATGCAACGTGCGAACGGCCAGGTAAGGAGCAGAAGCTGTCCCGAACGTGACTCGTGTGAGTCGATAATCTTTTACGGGTTCAGTAGGATCACTCCTCCATACGATTCGTTGCAGATCTCGGTCTTCTCTGGTCACCAAAATCATGCGATACATGCGAGATACATCAGCTACAAAACAAACCTTCTTCATACGCCATCTCATTATGAGGCTTCTCATATCAGTTTGTAGCTGAGGCCCCACTAGAAGTTCGTCATTCAATGAAACATCATTGTTGCCCTTTTGTGATGCATTGAAAACTATTCTCACCTTCGTAGTTTCTTTGTCTTCTTTAACTACTGCATGATGTGGTAGGTAGACACTAGGGTTGTTAATTTCTTCTTGTGGTACCTCTTCCATATGGTTCATGCTTATATATTCATCCATAACCCTTTTGTATTCGGCTTTTAGTTTAGGATTCTTCTCTAATCTTTTTTCTAATTGGTAAAGTCTCTTCATAGCTATTGTTCTTGTTCCTCCGTGTGTTGATAGTAATTCATTACTTTTTGTTGGTAATTTGACGACATATCTTCCGTCCTTAGTTCTTGAGTGAGTGGATTGATAAATATCTTCGCATCTTCGTTCTTCTGGTGTTAACAATACTCTATCTTCATTATCCAACTCCCACATTGTTTTCAACATCTTGTCCAGGTGTAAACTGTGATGCATCACACTAATATCATTGTTGTTTCCTTCTTTGTGTATGTTCCCAAAGAGAATCCACCCCAGGTTGGTATTCTGAGCGCATGGTGAACCTGGGGGGCCCTTGATAATGTTTCCTGTCATGATTTGGGCACATACTTCAACACCTAGTAGTAAATCAATAGGTCCTCGTTTGTTAAAGTCTGGGTCGGCCAAAACGAGACCTGATAAATGAGACCAGGTGTTGTTTGGAATGGTGTGCGATGGTAATTGCGTTGTAAGTCTTGAGGACATGATGTAAGCCTTCACTAGTAACTTAAACGTCTCTTCGTGTCTTGATCGTAGTTCAATGTGAGCAGCGTGTTTCACTGTTGTTATGGTGGTGCCTACCCCTGTGATTGTTGCGTTAGCAGGCTTTCTCTTGAGTCTCAACTGCTGAGCTGCTCTTTCACTAATGAACGTTGCTTGTGAGCCCTGATCGACTAATGCTCGTAACATAATTACTTGTCCAGACTCACTACCTACTGGTACTAGTGCTGTAGCCAGTAGTGCTGTTGACGTACTTGTGGAGAAATGTGATGAGACTTCGATTGATTCGGCTGGTGTTGTTTCATTTTGATCTTCAACTTCATGGTGATTGGCTTGTACATCACTTGATTGAGTAGTGGTAGTCTGTTGCATGTGTTGGTGAACCAGTGAATGGTGACGTTTTTGACATATGCGACAGGACATGTTTAACCGACATTTCTTAGCTGAGTGTCCTGGTGCTAGACAGTTAAAACACAGCTGGTTGCTCTTGACATATTCACACCTCTTGGTTGGTTCCATTTTGGTAAATTCTTTACAATGGCTTAGCGTATGATTCTCCTTACATATGACACAACTCCTTTCTTTCTTTCTTTCAGTAGCTGTAGGTGTTGTTGAAACGTGGACTGTATATTCTCTTCTCTTCGTTGGTTTCTCCCGTGTTGGTGGCGAAACCATTTCTAATGTTTGAAATTTAACTTTTAAAAATTTATGAAGGTCTTGCCATGTTGGTAGATCATCTAGATTATCTTTATGAGCAAACTCCTCCCACTCTTGGTGTGACTCTGGGTCCAGTTTCTGAACAGTTAGAAATATAATAAGTGGATCCCAAGAATCTGTTGACACATTCAGGTTTTTTAGACTTTCGAGGCATTCAGTAGTTGTGTCTAACAATGCCTTGATGTGAGTGGCTGCTTTAGTAGGCATCTTCCTTTGGTTAGTCAATTTTTGCAAGAGAGAATTCACTATAATCCGTTTATTACCAAAACGTTCCCTTAACAAACTCCAAGCTTGATCATAATTGTTTTCTGTTACCTGTATTGTTTTGAGTAGCCTTTCTGCTTCTCCAGTGATACTAACTTTCAAATAGTGCAATTTCTGAACCTTAGGTAACTTAGAATTGTTGTGTACTAATGATATAAACAAGTCTCTGAACGTCGTCCAATCTTCATAAGCACCCGAAAAGGTGGGTAACTGAATTTTAGGCAGCTTAAGATTATCTCCCTGAGTGTTACTGGTGTTAGGATTCGCGCCGTCACTCGATTTGGAAGTACTCATCGTCGCTAAAATGTCTTTCAAATCACCTTGCATACATATATACAAATCTTCCAAAACGAAGTAATCTTCATTCACGAAATACGGGATCTCATTCTTCTTTTCTTTCGTTATGCTCCTCAAAAGACTGTGATGCGCCGTGGTGAATTTCTTCCAGTACTCGTCAATGCATTGCAAACGTGTTTCTATGTATCCTTTGGTTAATCTGTGCTTTGGACACTTTTTTAAGTTAGTTTGAGCCTTTTGCAGTAACAATGCGATGTTTTCTAGTTCCGTCAACAATTGCTCAGGTGTGTTAGCCATAATTCCAAAAGAAAATTCAATATAGGTCACGTAATCCCAGAGATGTAATCAATTATAATCTTCGTAATTTAGATGTCTTCAACTTGTTTTCTTAATAAATTGCACTATTCACTCGCAGTCGCAACAGAAAAAAATGGGTTCTATTGTTCTCGCGTCGACCGCTTCGCAGCAGGTAAGATTTGTAATCCGGTTCGAAAATCGACCATATGTGGGGTTGATTAGGTTCACTTTTGTATGTTAGGATTTTTATTAACTTAAAAGAGGTGTTGATTTGTACGGTTTATTTCTGATACTGATTTGCGACATATTAAAAACATGCATATAAGGGAATAGATCTTTACACACACATAGATAAGCCAAATGCATACATACATACATTCATGCAAATAGTTAGATGGTTCGAACACTTTATTTTGTAAGAGGGTTTAATATAAACAAATTTAAAAGTCAGTTAAAAGTAAGTTTTAATTATGATCGTCACTAATCCGTACTATAATACCTTGGATGTAACCAAAGGCATCACCATTAAAAAGATGATCCGGTGAAGACACAGTCAACACAGACACAGTAATAGACACAGTCAACAATAAAAAATTGATCAGCACTAATATGTTTACAATTCTTTTATTAAATTTGAATACATTTAAATAATTAATTGATGTAAAAGTAGTTTTATAACATTCACAAAAACAAGAAATATGAGGTACAGAATATCAAGTGATGTTGATCCCTAGTCAACATCAAGGGCCGACATCATTAAAATAATATTATACTCAACACAAACGAGATCAGTACATACGTCGTACCTAACTACATTTTTGAAATATTTTTACTACACCGAATTAATTAAAAGTTGTTTCAAGTTTCATTTTTAGGGATCATTACAAAATATGCGTAAGCTCCATTAGGGAAAACAAAATTACTTTTCATAATATTACTAAGATTCTGTTTTTTATCTACATAATAGGGTCACGACTTTACGACAAAGGTTTTAGTGCAAACATTTTTAACTGCTATAATTGTTTTTATGTATATTCCGATTGAATGTACACTGTTAAAAAATATTCTACAATATCTTAGTACGGGAAAAAATTGTAAGAGAAAAGCCTGTAGTCCCATGGCACTCCTCTTCTTGGATTCAGTTGTAAATAATCATCAATGGCCCGGGTCCACACACGAAATTTCATAAACGTTAGTGCCAACTGAATTTCATGCTTTTTTGTCTGGAAGTGATTTCCTGAAAAAACAATGATAACCGTGTTTGTACGTGTATCTAAAACCATTAGCACGTATATGAAATTTGGCGTACCTATCTTACTTTGAAAATGACTTCCTTCAAATGTATATCCACATTTTTTCAAGCTAGGCTGCTAGGGTAAAGGTACTGATTGAATTTTAAATAATAATTTATTGTAATAAAATTTTGTTTTTTACCAGCAACTGCTATAACATGAAGTTTGTTACACCAACATTTCAACACAAATTCGATCCTGCGTGGTATACTGCTCGCATTTCTGGGATGGCTCCACAAAGTACTTAATAGATGCTCTCGACGGTTGCAGCGATGTGCGGTCCGCATTATTGGGAATCCTGAGGTCACAAGTACCCTCAAGCCTCTGCAGATGCGTAGAGATGTTGCTTCCTTGGCAGTATATTACCGTCTCTACCATGGTGAATGTTCTGATGAGCTCTTCCAATTAGTTTCACCCGCTCCTTTTCTACACAGGACAACACGTGCATACGGTGCAGAATATTCCTTCGAAGACCAAAGACTTTGCCTTCAGCTTTCTATCAAGCGAGGTAAAGTTACATTGACGTGTCCTATAAAAAAAAACGTAACTAATCTCAAATATTATGAATAAGACTAGTGTTTATTTGTTACTCATTTAAAGTAGTGCTACGCTCCGGTTGTGTTCAGTCACCCACTAAAACTATACACGTGTTTCCGCCAACTGGCGGGCCTTTGGGACTCGCCGTGTGAACGCAACATTATTTATCTACCACTGTTGTTGGCACTGCTATAGATTTACGATTTTAGCAAAAATGTTGTACATTATATTTACTCTACATTTTACACAGTCATTCAGTGTGGGATATTGTATTTAGAAAACATGCCAAGCCGCGGCTACGTCAGCTTTAAGTTTCAATCTTAACATGTATAACGTTTGTTCATAGTTACAGTGTTATTTATTATGGAGAAAAATATTTTTTAAGGTGTATAACATTAACGCAGAGCACTAAATAGCAAAGCTAAAAACTACAAATTTAAAACAGTAGATTGGTAGTATTAAATAGATTTTGATCAAAATTCCATATGAAGTCGAGGTGGAAAACTAGTTCGTTTATGGAATTTTTCATACAAGTCTCTTTTATTACAACTTAGACGTACCAAGAGATGTTTCACATCATAAATTACTAAAAAGTCATAACAATTTCTCGTTTCATCTCATTTCTACGTCTTCAATAAAAGAGACTACTTACTTACAAAGTTACGAATTCATTGTACTATGGGCACCTATATCGCATAAAGCTTTTACAGCGCACCTAATTTTGACGGAACTGTAGATTTACGATTGAATTTGAGCTCGTAAACGAACAAAAACTGTCTTTTACGGAGCACTAGCGCGACTCGTAAACTTCAAATAAGGAAATATACGCGTCAGGACAGACATGACAATGGAATATATATTTATTGTAGCGCGAATAGAATTTTGAGGAGGAAAAAATTAATAACAGCATGATACCTGTTGGATTCAATGTACGAGGGTTAAAAAGGGTGCGTTTTCACGTCTTCATCAAAATCCCAGTGGTGACAGAGAAAGAATACGAATATCACCACCCCATTTCATCCGAAGGGTGTCATAAGAGGCGACGAAAAATACGCAGACGATATCACTGCGAGAGATATCACAATATAATATAAATATTGAATTGTATTGAATTGAATCGAAATAGAACCCTTTACCAACCCGTCTAGCCAGCCTGGAAACAGTTGGCCAAGCCTCCCAACTTTGGGAGAGACCTATGTGCAGCAGTGGACAGCGAGAGACTAATTGATTGATTGATATCGAAACTAAACGTACCTTCCATTTCACCCCTGTATATGCTTTTAGTTTTACAGACAGCCTCCTTGGCGCGGGTTCAATTTCAGCTCAGTGCAAATATTTGTATGCATGAATATGGGTATTTGTATTGGTCTGGTCGTGGTCGAACATGCTTCAATATCGCCGTTGGGTTGTGGAGGTCAGATGGTAATCGCTTCACGAAAAAATGTCGAAGTTTAGTCAAATCCGCAGTTGGACTGGTAAAAGCGGACCCCAACCTCCCAAGTTGATAGCTTCGGATGTGACTGGGATTAATGCTGGGATGAAGCTTAACTTTTAGTTTTAAAAAGTTTTAAAGTGTTTAACATAAAATAAAGTCCCAAATGCTATAACAACATTTTACGGATTACGTTTGTTAAAAATAAATGATGATTAGGGCAACTTAGATTCGGTATCTCTGCAATTGTTTTGTGTTTAGTAGCTAACAAATACATAAATGAGCTAGATCTGGACTCAAATTGCTTTTCAATTTGCTCTGAATGGAGTAATAAGAATTTAGTAGCTATGAAAAGACAAAATTAGACAAAATAAACTCTGATAACGACTAACTTGTAAGTACTACTAATATTATAGATGCGAAAGTTTGTGAGTATGTATGCATGGGTGTATGGATTGATAATTGTTACTCTTTCACGTAAAAACTACTGAATGGATTATAATGAAACTTTACAATAATATAGCTTATACATCCAAATGACACATAGGTTAAATATCATCACGCTACTACTTAAGGGAGCGGGGCAGTGATAATTAATGTCAACAAATCCAGCCGGCCTATACAGAGAAGTGACAGTGTTATTATTTCTTTGCCAAGCCACGGCGCTGTGCGTCGCATAAGCGCGCGGACTTAGCGGTTAGTGGCCGACCAGGCCACTACAAATTATTTGGATACAAAAAATTTACGCGCCTGAAGGGCTGATACAGGACTTGGTACAGGGTTGGATAAAGGTTAGGAACGGACATAGACTCCCTTTTATCGATAAGGGGTTAAAGGGAGCGAGGGAGAATAGGGGATGAATGTTTGTAATTTTAGAAGATATCCTGATGCAATTTGATACAGAGGTGGATTAGAGCTTGAGAACATTACGCAACACGTGACATCCACGCGCGCAATAGCTAGTAGGTACATAATTTGATTGATAATGGTTGAAATAAAATCACTAAGAAGAAAAGAACAAGGTTTACAGTTAGTTTTGTAATTGATCGAGCGATCGCAACGAGCGAGAGTCTCTGTTTCGATAACGTTTCCGATTTTATTTTTGTCCGTATCAATGTCGGTTTGACAGTGTTATTCCAGTCTAGAGGGCGTATTTCTTAATCGATTTTTACCAAACTTGACATACATGCAAACTCAACATTTGTTGAGAGCTTTTTCTGATCGGTGGTAAAATTAGGAAGAAAGGGGGGAAGTTTACTGTCGCCTAATTTATGAACGGATCTTGATAATTTTTAGCTGAAACAACGAGGACATGGTTCCATTACCTTACTTGACATTTTGATTTTGACTCATATCACAGAATAGATAATAGTACTAGCGTACAGAATGGAAGCTCACCCCCTCCCACCGATTTCATTTCCTCTCCCCGCACGTCAAAATCATGGGCGCTTTCATGGGCACCTAAAAGAAAGGTTGTCACCGGTAAAAGGTATAAGAACGGCACTTCGGGAAGGAGAGTGAAAAGTTCGGCTAGCTTCGGTTTTTAAGGCATCCTCTCTTTCACACATGCCTATAGTAAAATTTAACCCTTAAATGCATCTTGCCTTTTTGTATAAATAACTAACGAACTACACATATTGAGAATATTTTTACTTTTTCTACAGTATTTATTATTGAATCTGATCGGTTTCGCCTTATAGTATCTAATCTTAAACACTAGAGGTGTTTAAGATTAGAAATGTTCATAAACATTGCGAAACCGGTCAGGTTTAATAATATATACTGTAGAAAAAGCACAAGTGTTCTCAATATATGTGTCACAACAAGCTCCACCAAGTGCCATCAATCAACAGCATAAAAAAAACTAATTAGCTGGATGCCAGGTTTGCCCAGGAATAAATTCGTGATAAATCTTATAAATTATAATAATTTTCATATAGTCCGGGTTCTTTAGAAAATAACTTTAGAACTAGCGTGTTACCTGACATTATGGTGGACCGATAGTGATTATAGGTGTATTATTTAGAAACTGCATTTTAGTGGCATTAAATAAGTAACTATTAAAATATAAACATGATTTTTCTTATTACTTTATTTCTATCCGTAAATTATGATTTTATTTATTTATTTAATTAAGTATTTACTTACATTGGATAGTTCTAAACCGGAATTAAATTTTACCCAGATAGTGCGCCAACATTAAAAAATAACCGGTCTATAAAATAAAGGATAACATACCCAGTTCTTAATTATTTATTTTTTTACACTACAAAGATTATAACTTAAAAGCATACGATGCAGATCTAGGTTAGTATACATTCGAGGGTTAAAAAATAGGCGGTACCTGGCAATGACGAAATCCATGATGGACGACATTAATTGTGATATATTCTAATCGAAAAAAAATGCCACACTTCATAGGCGTGAGCTGTCAAAATTATGATTCCTAAATTTTATAAAGTATAGAGTGGTTAAAACCACTTGTGTTTGTAAAAAATATAAATAAATATCTTTCCGTGAACTTCCGTTTAGTAAACATTATAATTGATAATTAAATTAATTAACACTATTAAATTAAAGCGTGCTTAACTGCCATCTTTCTAACTTCCTCCTCGACTTCGACAATTCTAAATAAGTATTGGGATAATTATTACAATAACCAGGAATAAAATCCGTGTCATTCAGGTGAAGTTCAGAAACCTAGGTACGTTATAAAATCACCATTTATAAAAAATCTACTACCTCACCCTTGGCAATGGATCATAAATTACTAAGGGATAAATACTAGTAGTTCTGTAAAGAGTTCCAGATCATTTTTTGGCATCTGGAGATCACATGTTGTATCCTTATTTCTTTTATACGAAAGTCACAGCAAACGTCTCCCCTTTTTCTCATGTTTTTATAACGAAGTACACCTATAATAAACTTTTTTTTCCACAACTACCTGTCATGGAATCATGTACTTGATATTTCAGCCAAAAATCAACAATATCCGTTCGTAAATACACTCGAGAGCAATGAATCCGGGTCACTCAAAGAATCCAAAAAATCTCGGAAAGTAAGAATGCTAGGTTAATTCAATAAATTGTATTTAATAGACAATTTAATACTCCTTAAATGAAAGTTAAAAAAATATGAGTCACCATACATTTTATTTACACAAAATTACATAAAGAAAAAAAACTGCTGATCTCTCCTTAAAACAAAAATAGGAAACATGAAATTTTTGAACTTTATGACGATTTTCTTGAATTTCAATACTTCGTATTACCTCCTCGTGCTTCCATTACTGCGTTTACGCGGTTTGGCATGCTGTACACCAAGTTCCTTATACGATTTTGGGGAATATTCTCCCATTCCTCTGTGAGAGCAATTTTGAGCTCAGGAAGCGTGATTGGGGGAGGGTTTCGTTGTTTTACGCATCTCCCTAGCTCGTCCCAAGCATGCTCGATCGGGTTGATATCCGGGCTGTGCGCTGGCCACTCCATACAAGTAATGTTCATCTCTTGAAGGTAGTCATTCACAATCCTACCTGTATGAGGTCGGGCATTGTCATGCATAAATATAGCATCCTCACCCAAATTGACCATAAATGGACCAACGTGTTCGTTGAGGATTTCTTCCACATATCTTACGCTAGTTAAAGAGCCGTTTTCTATGATCACCAGCTCTGTGCGACTTTCAGAGGAAATTCCGGCCCACACAAGTACAGACCCACCACCGTAGGCTACTTTTTCTTCGATGCATGCTTGCTTGAATCTTTCCCCTGGTCTTCTATACACTCTGTGTCTTCCATCGTGCTTGTAGAGCATAAATTTTGATTCGTCGGAGAACATAACTTTCGACCAATCTTCAATACTCCAATTTACGTGGTTCTGGGCATATCTTAGTCTTGAAATACGATGGCCACGCTCCAGTTTAGGGCCGTTTGCAGGTCTAAGGGGTTTTAAGTTAGATTCAGCAAGCCGACGTCTTACTGTCCATGCACTTGGGTTACTTCCTCCGAGGCGTCGAAACTGATTTGTGAGTTCAGTTCCTGTGAGAAAGCGATTTCGAAGCATGGTGTTCACCAAGTATCGGTCTTCTCGTGCTGTGGTACACCTAGTTCTGCCCGTTCCTGGTCTGCGTAGGTTAGAACCAGTTTCTTCGTAACGTCGGAGAACTCTTTGTACTGTTGACAGCGACACACCGACAGTCCTGGCTGTATCGCGCTGACTCCGGCCGGTTTCCACCAATGTAAGTATTCTGGTGCATTCTTCAAGTGTAAGCGACATGATTTCAGCTTGAATAATGAATATTGAGCACTATCAACCTGGTTTATGTACCAACATAAATGACAGATTACAAACAAAAGCAAAAACAAATCCTGTAATTTCGTAGTTCCATCTTCGACAGTGTTCCCTTTTCAAATTTGATTTTTTTATGATATAACTTTACAATAACTAAGAAGTTTTAATACTTTCATTTAAGGAGTATTAAATTGTCTATTAAATACAATTTATTGCATTAACCTAGCATTCTTACTTTCCGAGATTTTTTGGATTCTTTGAGTGACCCGGATTCATTGCTCTCGAGTGTAGCTCGACAGAATTCTTCTTCGATTAAAAAAGCTCTCGGCAAAAATTATGTTTTAAATCAAAGAACATGTTTGCCAAGTTTGGTGACAATCGGTTAAGAAATGTGCCCTCGAGACCGAACGAAATGGAGACTATTTATAATTAATGAAAAATTTCGCGCGGGCGAAACCGTGAGCAACAGCTAGTTTTTTGTAAACACAATTGGTTTTAATTACTCTATAAATATATCAAAGTCGTGTTGTAGTATTGTTTTGTTATTTGTGCCGATTCTGTTGTTTGACAGGACCAAAATGTATACCCATATTCTTTTCTTCCGAAGCGAAGAAAAAGATGGAAATACGTTTTAATGTCAAAATCATTTATATGACTTTGTGTAACAACAGGATTGTCGCCTCCGTCGGATGTGACGTAAGTCATGACACAAACGGATAGAGCGAGAAAAATCACGCTATCTCACTCGAAAATTAGCTCAAATTTCAAATAATGCCATCCATGACATTTCAAATTTTCTCACACATCAACACTACCGTGCATGTACACGAGCTATGTTTGTAGTAATTACAACACGATTGTTTCATACATTTTTCCGAGAGCTTCCGAGGTGTGCTCATATGTATTATTGAATTTGTTTGTTTTTTGGATATAAATATTAATGACATTTGTACGCCGCCACAGACGCGGCTAAACATGTTGGACATAACTACTAAATTACATCTTGCATGCACATGTATGTATAACACATGTTTAATACAAATAAATATTTTTAGCAAGTGAGGACTGATTTAAATAATAAAACATACAACCGAGGCGAACGTACACGTTTATTACTCGTTTCACATCATTTTTAATTAGGAACAAATCAGTTATAAATCCAAACTATAAAGCAATAGATCAGGAAAATCAAACAAGGAAAACACAATTTGAAAAGTACATCACCAAACGTCTGTACAACCCGAGCGCCGCCGTGCAAATGAGTCCGAGCTATGGCGCGACTAATATTTATAGACAAGGGTAGTGAACGTTATTTTTAAAAATTAACAGAATATAAGCGTCTCTGCTTATACGGCTTCTCCTGACCGCGGTGCGTCCCGAACCGTATCTCAATCACTCTTCTTGTCTGAAGACATCGACGAGATGGCGCAGACGCCATGAGCCGATGGTCCAGCTTCAGGACTAGCGGATGGTCCAGGTGCCTCAACCGCTGGGTCATCTTCGTCGGCGTCTGGAATATGCAAAAAGACATACGACATCTGAAAACACTTTAGTTAAATGCTCCTCGCATACGTCTCTTTTGCGGCCTTCAGTCATAAAGCATTCATACACAATCATAAGCAACTATGTAAAGTTGGCTTTTGATTACTTTAACACAAAATTCACCTACGTCATGACATGTACTAAAGTATTAACAGGAGCGTCCTCCTAACGTGGACAGAGGCATCACTGAATCGCATGTCCTGGGCAGAGGCATCCCCAAATTGCATACCCAAATTCCCGAAGCTGGGCAGAGGCATCACTGAATCGCTTACCCTGGGCAGAGGCCTCTCTGAATCGCGTACCCAAATTCCCGAAGCTGGGCAGAGGCATCACTGAATCGCTTACCCTGGGCAGAGGCCTCTCTGAATCGCGTACCCAAATTCCCGAAGCTGGGCAGAGGCATCACTGAATCGCTTACCCTGGGCAGAGGCATCGCTGAATCGCGTACCCAAATTCCCGAAGCTGGGCAGAGGCATCACTGAATCGCTTACCCTGGGCAGAGGCATCGCTGAATCGCGTACCCAAAATAGCATGAGAAGACTCCACACTGATGCCCAATATTTACTGACTGCACAGGCGCACCCACCATCCCTTCGATTCATTCCGATGCCATTTAGGGGATATCGCTGTTTTGGAGTGTATTGTATTCAGAGAAATAGGGAAACTAACCGAGTATTGGGATAGAAATCGAGTAAAAATTAGGGTGGCATACATCGGTAAAAAGGAAGTCAAGGAAGCTACGCCAAAACAGTAAACATTGATAAAGTTAATCCAAAACACTTACGTTCAAAAAAATGCCGCGCAAGTGTCAGGGCACCAATCTCCACGCCATGGAACCATAAATTCAGCAGCTGCCTGGGTAGTTTTCCTATAAGCTCCACTTATCAACTTCAACTCGTAACGATTACTAGGTAGTACCTAAAGCACCTTGGAAGGCCCCTGCATGCCACGATCCAGCTTTCCTGTTGACAGAGTATTTTATGACAAATACACTATCGCCGACTGCGAATGTTCGTGGAGACTGCCGACTCTGGTTCACATACAAATCCTGCCGATCTTGGTTACGTTTAAGTAGCTAGTACTCCTACTTAATTCCCGTCGAACTTCTCGATTATGTTGAGAATCTTCAATAGCCACGTCTCTGACAAGAGCTTTCAGAACTGAAGTAAAGGCATCGGTACCAATCATTACATTTAATGCGGACATTTGCGTGGTCTTCCGCTTAGTGATATTAAGTGTTAGTTGCAGTTTCCACAGGGAGTGAGCCCTTTTTTGTGATTAACCTCTATTCGTATCATGTTAAGGACGCTACGAATGTACCTCTCTGCCTGACCATTTGCATAGTGCATTTCAGGCGTAATAAAATGAATATCACAGCCTAGTCCGGTTAACCAATTCACAAAGTTTGTAGATTCAAACATTCGTCCACGGTCAGCCACCAAAAGCTTAGGAGTGCCAAACAGAGATGGCGGACATCATAACTTGTTTTAGTTCATTAGCATCGTGTTTGCTTAGCGGATACAGCAAGCAGTATTTCGTGAATAAGTCAACAATTACGAGCATAAACTAATGGCCATTAGAAATAGGCAGAGGGCCCAGTGCGGCCACATGAATAGTATTAAAGGGTAAATCGGGCTTTTCCCAAGATGTAATAGGTTGATGTGGGGCCCAAGGTACGCGCTTGCATGATATGCAAACAAGACAATGGGCTACGTACTTGACAACAAACTGACGCAGTCCAGGAGACCAAAACTGTGTGAGTATTAGGTCTATTGTTTTGTCCACGCCAATATGTTGATGTTCGTCGTGAAAAATACGTAAGAGACTCAACCTATGACCCTTAGGTACGTAACACAATATGCGAGGTTCTTAAGGTGTAGTTTGGATTGTACCGCCTGAAGTAACCAGCAAGGCCTAAAAACTGTCCAAGGCGCGGTGAACTTTTGAGGGCTTCTACCTTTTGCGGGCTCGGCCTAACCTGACCCTTACTAACTAGCCGAACTAAGTACTCGACTTCGGTCGTTAAAAACAACACTTCCGAAGGTTTGTGGAAAAATTATGGGTACTGGCATGAACTGAGAAGGGACTACAACTAAGTCTACTTCAGAAGAGATTTCACAGAACTCAACAGTAAGCGTCACGTATGAATTCGGAATTATTTCCTTCGAACCTATTCCCCTTAATGTGCAATAGATGGGCTTTGAATCAAAAGAAAAGTATGTCGAGAATATTGGATGAGATTAAGGATACGTTAAGCGCCCCACTATCTATAAGCACATCAACAGGAGTTCCTTGCACGACGGCGCTTGTGATATCCGAGCTATTTAGAGTCGTTACTACGATCCGAACAAAGATTAACCTTCCTTTTATTATCATTTCCCGATCTACTTTTAGCAAAACAGCGTTCCTCTGTGTGTCCGGGTTTTTTACAAAACGCACATACTAGTCGTGCTTTTACTTCAGGTACAGCATCCGTTCTAGGTCTCTTACTACAGGAATTCTTTTTATGTCCTAACTCTCCGCATGAAAAGCACTTGATATTAGGCGAGGAGTTTTGACTACTACCACTAGATAAAGGGCGTTTCCTAATTGATGATGATGAATTCGAATTGACCCGATCTTCACGTTGGGTAGGTTTTACATGAATAGCAAGAAAAGAAATCAACGTTTCAGGAGTAAGATTAGCGTTAGTGGCCGCTGCCCTAACCTGAGCGTCTGCTATGCCGCGTATCACAATCTGTGCTATCAACTCGTCGCTCAACCCTTTTACAATACGCAGTCTCAGTAACGAACGTCGCGCGTACTCCGCGTAGGTGGCATATTTGTCTGATGATGTACTCATGACTTGGAAAAGAATATTTGCGTGATCTAACCGATTGGGACACAATGCACTAAATTCTCGTTTGAAATTAGGCCAAACCCTATCATTAGTCACCCATTCGTCTAACCAAACTTTGGCATCGCCTTTAAGGCAACCAGCTACGCGGGATAAGCACTCGTGATCGCTCCAAGAGTTGTCATGTTTGGCACGCTCGACTTCTTCGCACCATGTTTCGAAATTATGTATCGCGGGGTCAAAATTAGAAACGTAATAACTATGAGTACGAACAGGATTGATAGCACGAATCGAGTATGCTATAGCTTGAATCGAAGCAGAAGTTGCACTACTGGAATGTTCACACAGGTCATTTCCGTTACTGTTGTTTAAATTTTCGTTACACGCACATAAATCGGATATGAGGGTAGATGAATTATTATTAACGGTACCGCTCGGGCCTGGAGGAGGCACCTCTAGTACCGGAGTCACAGATCTATCTATCGGACACTGGGAAGCACTCACCGAAACGGTGTTGTTTGTTCCACCTTCAATATCACTGTTCACTCCAGCACCATTTTCCGACACTAGGCCGGGCCTAACCGGCCTATTTTGTGAACATTCGATGTCATTTAGTCGGGTTAGAATCGTACTTAACGTTTGTTGCATCAAGTCGAGAGACCCAGAACGTGAATGCGACCTGGATTCGCGATCGCGACGAGATTTACTTCGCTTTCGATGTGGTCGTTCCGGTGATTCCGACATATTCGTTTACTTTTTCTTTTCTTTTTATTTACACACTTTCTAATGGTACACTTTACGCTAATAAGGTCAAATAAACATACACAGGCACGAAAGAAAAGAAAACACCCACACAAAATAAAAAAAATAAAATCTAACGACAAAGTAAATAACTGTTTTGTTCCTTTCGTAAAAGTTATTAGGCTGAGCAATGAGGTCACGCTTAGGTTTAAATCCCAATTCTGATTTTAGCAAGTGAGGACTGATTTAAATAATAAAACATACAACCGAGGCGAACGTACACGTTTATTACTCGTTTCACATCATTTTTAATTAGGAACAAATCAGTTATAAATCCAAACTATAAAGCAATAGATCAGGAAAATCAAACAAGGAAAACACAATTTGAAAAGTACATCACCAAACGTCTGTACAACCCGAGCGCCGCCGTGCAAATGAGTCCGAACTATGGCGCGACTAATATTTATAGACAAGGGTAGTGAACGTTATTTTTAAAAATTAACAGAATATAAGCGTCTCTGCTTATAATATGATATGATTTGATTTGATTTGATTCCCCACAGGTTGTTGTGCAAAAAGATAAACTTCGTTGTAAAAAAGAAATGAGAAAAAATGGGGAAGAGTTTGCTGTAAGTAGTGTTTTTTAGAACGGATCGTCATTTTTGAAGTGAAAACTTCTTTAGCGGCGTTGGATGGGTGTAAAATGTTAAGGAAGCGTCAGGATTAGTTGACCTTTGAACCGTAACCGGCGACTGACGTCATACAAGATTAGGTACAGACTATCTATTTTGCAATATAATAAAGATAGCGTCGTAGCTTAAACGGTAAGCACTTCGACTGTAAGTCCTTATAGTTTCAGATAGTATCGGGTTCAAACCATCTGGCCTTCTGAAACTTTTTGTGATTATTTTTTCTTTTTGTAATTTATTACTTTTTATGATTAATTTTTCTTTCTGTAATTTATTACTTTTTGTGATTATTTTCTCTTCTCATAATTAATTAATTTCTTCTGACTGAAAATTAGCATAAAATAAGTGATAGGTTCTATGATTAGCGCTATATTATAGGTATGGTATGGTATGGTATGTATTTTTTTATCTATTTCTATGTATATAACGAAGAAAGAAAAAAAGAAAATGTTTTCACTTCTGCCGGCACTCCCAGAGTGCAACCCGTCTTTTTTTTAAACTTCCAGGGCTGTGTTAAAAAAAAAGATACGTGTTGTTCTTTTTATTATTTATTCTACTTTTTTTTCTGTTCTTCTTAGGGATACCAGATTTGATTAAGGGTAGGTAACAGAAAAATGTTGCAAAGATTGCTCGCGAGGTGTACTGTTCGCAGACTAGTGTAATTAGTAATGACGAGAATCTGTTTAGTAATTTTGTGAGTTCATCGTGAACACTGAATAAACAGACAGATGAGGCGACCGACTATATTTATTTAGCTACTTTAAGATCATCGATAAAGTTTCTCCAACCAGATAATCATTCTTTACTCGTTCTTTGTCATATGCCTCACCTCAAATTCCTTCAAATCAGCCCAACCCACCACCTTCAAATTCCTGGTGTCTGAAACTTAATAAGCAGATAAAACACTTATTATTTTTTTTTTCTATTTGTAGTGTTATTTTTTGTAATATTATATATTTGAATTTAAGCAAATGCTGTGACAAAATTTATTGACCAACTAACTAAAACAATATTCGCGCTCGAGTTTACTCTATTGTAATGAGTAAACTATAGCATCTATTTCCAATATAGTGTGAACCGACGAACACCAAGTGCACCTCAAATCAACTCTCAGCTATCTAGACACTACTCAATCTACCTAGAACACCAAAATAAATCATTTTGAACCAAAAATGTCACTGGTTTAAGAGTTACAATTTTAACAGCAAAATCTAATTTTAATTTCTAAACTGAATCCAAAATTAAATTTGCTATTTGCAGAATGATTTTAAATCTTATTTTTTCATCAATAATAATGATATTTTAATGGATGGGATGATAATATAAGTAAATATTAGTTAGTTTCAAATGCAATACCTGGTTATTATGATTGAAGTGTTCTAAATAAAGTTGAACGATATAAATTGTAGTTAACTCCAGCAAATTAATTTGGGTATTAAAACCGCTTGAGTTAAACAAGAATCAGATATTCTGCGTGAGTGGATCTAATCTGTAACTTTGTTTAATCTGTATCGTTTTAATTAGTTATGGTTATGCACTCTCGAATTATCATCATTTGCCTGCCCTTGTCCTAAAGAGTCATGGACGGCGCAACATGTCATTCTTTTCCAAACATTCCTGTCCATCAGATGTACTCTCGAATATTAGGCATTAAGGGTCAGTTCATTGGAATAGCAACATAACACGCAAGTATAAATAAATAAATATTCCACAACATTTCACACAACGCTATCTAGACCCATGGTAAGCATAGATTAACTAGCTTGTGTTGTGGAATCTAGAATGCGGATGAACATACTTAGATCCTTTTTTTTTCGTAAACAATACATATTATACATAGAAACACCCAGACCAATTCAAATGTATATAGTAATACATACAAATATTTGCACTGAGCGGGGATCGAACCCGCACCTCCTGCCCCGCCACAGAGGCTGTCATATGAAGCCCCATCATCAAGATGTTTGGGACACAAACCGGCCGCACCTGCAACTCCTGCAAACTGGTACAACAGCATAGGCTTCTTTCTCAGGGTTGAGGGGTCAGGCAGCAGTATCTTCTAGCAAAGCCAAAAGAAACCACATTATGAAAGGCTGGTTTTGGATGTCGCTGGCATTGGCGCTGTAATGAAGTAATATGATACGAATATTTTATCACAGCTATTCTTGACACTTCCACGCAAGCCGAGACGCGGGTAAAAGCCAGTTCTTTTACAAACAAGTGTGTTAATTTCAACAAGAAAATGTAATTTACGATTCTCATCAAAATCTGAGGTATATTGTGACGTAATCTTATTTAGTGTCGTGGATCAGTTTTCAGTAATGTAGTCACGTCTCTCGTGGGTAACGTTATGGCTTCAACGAGGTTCAAGGTTGAGTAGGACAGCAGGAAAACATGGCTGTACTTCATTTTATTTGGCGCTCTAACAAAAACAACGTAAAATACACGAGCTTAATGTAAATAACTAGCTATGAAAGCGACTTCGTCCACGAGGACTTTTTCAATTTAAAATTTTGCGCGGTACGCTAATATTTCTTCTAAAATAAAAGTATCCTAAGTTACGCCTTATAAGTTATAATATTTTTAGGTAAACGTCAATTTGGCTTCACGTCGCCAGATAATAAGCTAAAGGCCAAACTTGCCAGCCCCATCAAATGCTTTTCATCATCTTTCTACTGTAAAAATCCCATAGAAATCGACCAGTCTCGGAGGTTTCCCGTTAAAATCAGATAAAAACATCAATAATTGCATTTTTGTTATAGGTATAGTGTATACATTTACTATGCTCTTTAAAAAGTTTGTTCTAACATTACGAACAGACACTCTAATTTCCTTTATTTTTATGGTAGATACAACCGTTTCTTATGCTTCACCAATTACAGGAAAACACGGCGTAAACATGATACAGAAGTTATGAGATAAAGTTGATTTATTCTATTCCTAGGAGTTCATTGACTTGAGTGTCAAGAAAAAATATTCAAATTAAGCCAAGTTACTCCAATGACTTCAAGGTCTTCTCATCTGACTACTTGGATATACAATTGTGTAGTGTACTATGCGTATACTTAGAGGCACTCCTTAGCAGTCTCTTTCAACGGTGAGTTCTCAACCAAAAAAGGTACATAAATCAATCTAGATTAGCTGAAAATCTTGCCCGTATTGATTGTAACATCATTTATCGTGCAGATAGATAACCTTCGACGTCATTCTGTTCTCTGCCTCACTAGGACGCAGCAGTTAATATTGAAATGTATGGTACCTAACTTGACAACTTGCTTGGATACGTGGCCGAGGACATCGCTTTGCCGTCATAGTGAGCCAGAAGACCAAACTGTATGTAGGCTGTGGCTTTAGATATCCAAAACAGATCCAAGCGCAGTAGCTCAGCCCCTCTAGACAAGTGGCTATTCGCTAGCTGGCGTTTGGTGGAATATAATGACGAATATATGGGATTTGACGTATATGACATTCGTTAACGCATGTCAAATACGTCAAATTCCATACATTCGTCATTCTATTCCATCAAACGCCGGTTAGCGAATTGCCACTTGTCTAGAGGGGCAGTTGTTATATAAAGATATTGCTGAGAGTTCAAGTCCCATGTTGAATGTGGCCTTTTCTAATTTAAACTTGGTAAACCTTACTAATTTTCACACAGGCTAGTCAACTATTTTTGCAAATGCAATTCAATCTCACAAATGAGATTTTGTTTCAACTAGGTATAGGAATCTATCGTCTATAGTGCCAGAAAATAATTTATGACAATTAGAGATTGTTGAATTTTTCCATCCTAAGTATGACCCAGAAGTACGCTCTCTGCTAGAATAACTAATTTTTGCGCCATTTTTCATTTAGATCCGTTCAACTGTTAACCCTTTTCCCACTTCTTAGCAATACCACAGGGGCGTAAGTATATCGTATTCAATCAATTTATAAGTAGAACGACTGCCACTTCCGTTCGCCCATTAATTTCATTCAACTCATTAATCCTCCCACATGGCTGTATTGGCTCCCGCTGTTAAACCGTTCAGATAAGGATGCTGCGAGGCAAGAGGCTGGACTGTGGACCGAGAAATGTTTATGTCGTTGTTTTTGTACCGCAGCATGTGACTACAGGAATAGTACGAACGATAATAACTGATAAATAAAAAAGTTTCGACAGCTGAAGGGACATTCACAATTATCTTTCAGAAATAATAATATAATCTCTTTTCGGAAGACATTATACGAATGTATAATTAGATATATTTATAAAGGTCCATAGAACAGATTTGATGCGTACTATTAATGTTTGATGTAGGTACATATGAGTATACCCATATTCCTGTGAGTATACCCTTCTACCCATATTCAACATAACAATTCTTCCTGAAATACTTTCAAAAAGATTCGACACTTATATTCGGTCTACGTAAAATACCGAATAGAATTTAAGCAGTAGTTGATGCGAGCCACAGGAACCCATTCCTAGGATAAAACAATAGCCGGTGTGCTATTCTGGAGTATAATCCATCTCTGCGCCAATTTTCATTGAGATTCATTCAACCGTTTTTGCATTAAGGATAATTCCTACACAAAATCACTTAGATTTATGATATGTAAACTAAACATTCTAACATTTCTAAAATATGTTAGAACGTTGCATTGACATAATGCAAAGAAAATCCACAAACGGGAAATTGATATCTATACACTAGACAGCCTCAGCTCCGATGTCGAGTTGAAAGGTTCACGCTTTGAGCAGAGAGTGATGGCAGGAAATAGGATTTACCGATGCGCACCTTGTTACCTGCACAAACACTTTGTTGATGCTGTAAACAGAGACCCAGTCGATTTAACAAAGGTTGCAGATGTGGAAATAGTATCGAGTGAAAGGCTTTATGCACTAACAGAAAGTTGGTAACGAGTAAACTGTGGTACGCGAGTCCCACACAATGTTACTGGAGGCATTTTTTGAGTTTTGTGCCTGAAAGGAAAATGGAACTCTGGTGGCAGACCAGTAGAGAAATTACAAGTTGAAATTGGAAGGACTCTTCACTGCCCGTCTGTCTGCCTATCTATCAAGAACCGTTTTATCAGGAATGCTTGGGGGTATCAAGCGTAAATTAGTGTAATAAATTATTCAAGAATAAAATGTCTTAAAACTGGGAAAACGAATCAAAAGATATATCTGTTATGCCGGATATTTTGACTCTCGCACTCTAAACCTACAAGTTAATTGGATTAGAAAATATATGCTAAAGTAAAGGAAATATCCGAAGGAAAAATATATTGCTATTATTTAGTTATTTGCAGTTGGTAATCTGACTGATCTTTAGGGAAGGTACGCCATGAAAATAAAAGACTGCTCTTTAGGGAAAATATAGTTTCACATCGTTAAAGTTGAGTTAACCCTCGTTATTGGATCGTATATTTATATTGTAGGATTCTGAGAATTAATTTAAGTAGTTCAAAAAGTCTCATTATTCTATACCACTTAATATCCATGGGGCAAAGCAGTGCCACCGCCATGTCGAGCAAAAAAAACGGGACGGCCGTACCATCCTTTTCTCAAAGCAGTTCAGGCCATTTTCGACTCTCTATAACTTCTTTGACGATACAACTAGAAGTCTATTTATGTTCATTAACCAAGCAAGCATTGTATTGTTACGAGCGTGGGGGTCGGTTTAAATAGAAAATGCGAGGACAACCGTTGAAGGCAGGCTTTATTCAGCTTCACTTCAATTACAGCAAAGCGCGTAGAAATTCGAAAACTCTTCCTTACACAACACACAGTCACTTGTATTATAATCGCACTGTATAGCTTCACACACTTTATCGCTTTGTTCGCTTCGAATACTAGTCTTAGACTAACTTGAGCAGCGGCTGTTAGATCGCCTTTTATATAAGGCGCGGCCGAGTAGCGAAAGATCGAGAAAAGACAGGTACGTTCTGAAAAAGACAGGAACTTTCTGGGAGGTTCTATTAGGTCTTGTGTCTCTTTCTATCTATTCCATTCCTTCTAGAACAGTGACGTCAAGGCATGCTGTCTCTTTCTAGCCTGACGTCTCTTTCTATTCATTCCAATCCTTCTAGAACAGTGACGTCAAGGCATGCTGTCTCTTTCTATAGTGCCGTCTCGCTCACTCCTATGGAAATTTGGCCATATATTGAAGTGGCCAAGCGCCGGGCGTAGCACTACCCCCTTCTTAGACATGCTCGTCCCGAGCATTATTAGATCCGTAGTATCTCGCCAGTCGGTCAACATGTACAACCTTCAAGGGGCTTCGCTGGTTGCGTTGTATCCGGTATGTAACGTCATTGATCCTGGTGACAACTTTATACGGCCCTTCCCAGGTTGGAGACAACTTCGGAGATTTGCCTTTGCGACGCATCGGATTGTGTAGCCATACCAACGAGCCTTCGTCGAACCCGGCTTGATGAGAGTTGCGGTCGTATCGGGTTTTCATTCTGTCGCTTGCCTGGAGCCCAGATTCACGGACGTGGGTGTGAACGTCATTTAGTCTATCGCGCAATGCACTAGCATATTCCGTGATTTCTTGCGGTGAATCTGGAGGACGTCCAGTCAGTAGATCAGCCGGTAGTCTCAGTTCTCTGCCAAAGTTTGCACACGCAGGCGTCACCGTTGTGTTTTCATGTATCGCTGTTCTATAAGACAACAAGAACAAAGGAATATGACTATCCCAGTCCTTCTGGTGGCTCTCAACAACCTTAGCCAAATGCCTTTCCAAGGTTTGGTTAAATCTTTCAACCATTCCGTCAGACTGCGGATGATATGGGGTGGTCCTGGTTTTATGAATACCCATTATCCTACAGGTTTCTTGAAATACCTGTGATTCAAAATTCCTTCCCTGGTCACTGTGTATTTCCAGAGGAACTCCATATCGGCAAAACACTTCCGTGACTAGTCTTTCCGCGACTGTAGTTGCTTCCTGGTTAGGTATGGCAAAAGCCTCCGGCCATTTAGTAAAGTAGTCCATTACTACTAGGATGTATTTGTTTCCAGACTCCGATGCAGGAAATGGCCCTGCAACATCTAATGCAATCCTTTCCCAAGGCGCTCCAACATTGTATAGCTTCAATGCTCCCCTGCTCCTTGTATGAGGCCCTTTTACCGATGCGCAGCATGTACATTTCCTACACCAATCTTCAACATCCTCACGGCAATGGATCCAATAGAATCGTTGACGAATCTTCATCAAGGTCTTCTTCACACCAAGATGGCCGCCTGAAGTTCCGTCATGAAATGATCTCAAAACCTCATTAATTTTAATCTTTGGGACAACCAACTGCAGATGTGAGTCTTTCCCGTTTGCAGACTCCCATTTTCTACACAGGACTCCATTGTGTATCACGAGGCTTTCCCATTGCGCCCAGTAGCTCTTCGTAGCTGCACTCATTCGGGAGACATCACTCCATTTCGGCTTAGGTTTTCCTGCCCTTAACCATTCGAGAATAGGCTTGATGTCTCGATCCTCTTGCTGTGCTTGCTGCATGGCTTTGCTACTCCTCTCATCGCTGACAGTAACAGTCCTAATCGTTCTAACCGCCACACTGTCCTTAGCTTCTTGCCTGCCACAATGGTTACGTTCCACCGGACAATGTCTTCGAGAGAGCGCATCTACATTTCCTTGCGCTTTCCCACTCCGATGCTCTCGTATCCCTGGTTGTTCAATCTGTCGCGCCGCTTGTTCTTGGCCATTACCATGTTGAGTCCGTTTCGGGCAGCTAGGCCGAATATGTCCTTGTTCTTTGCAGATATAACACCTGAGGGCGAATTTCCGACGGTACACACGTTGCTCATTTGTTGAGATCTCACGCAATCTATGTCGTCGAGGGTCATGTCGAACAGCCTCCACTTCAAGGGCGTGAGCAACAGCATCTTTAAGGGTTGCATGGTGACCCAGACGGACGGCAGCTCTCACCTCCAAGTCTCTAATCCCGTCAATAAAAGCTTGCACCAAAATGCTGTCAAGAAATGACGAAGAAGCTCTTTGGTAAGCTTTTCTCACGAGCTTTTCTATTTCCAAAGCCCACTGCTGCAGAGACTCACTAAGACGCTGGTTTCTGTCCTTCAATTGGGCACGGTAAACATGTTCCAAGTGACTATCACCGTAACGTGATTCCAACGCTTCAAGAAGGCGGTCGTAAGTCACTTCACCTCCAAGCGCCTCTAAAACACTGAGTGCTTGGTCTCGTAACCCCAATGTTAATGCTGTTTTGGCTTGCTCCTTATCCCAACCGTTCGCCTTTGCCACAGACTCGAACTGCAGTTTGTATGCAGTCCACGAGGAGGTCCCATCAAATGGCGGTACTTTGAACTTTCCGACAGCCTGTGCAGATGAAATGGTTACAGAGCCAGCTGTTCCGCAAGCTATTTTCGTCTCCAATTTTTTTACGTTTTGAGCCACAGACTGCAGCCGCTCCTCATAACTCTCAAATTTCGTGTCGATGCCTCCTAATTTTTCGTCGTGGCTTTCTAATTTTACGTCGTGGCAGTCGAGCTTGTCTTGCACTGAATGAATTTCTCTTTGCCATTCCGCTTTAGACTCTTTCAAGAAGGCAAATAGATCTTCTTGTTGTTCCCGGAGCTGAACCTTTAGTTGCAAGGCCTGCTCTTCCTGGCGACGGGCCTGCTCTTCCTGGCGACGGGCCTGCTCTTCCTGGCGACGGGCCTGCTCTTCCTGGCGTCGGGCCTGCTCAGCCTGGTGGCGGGCCTGCTCTGCCTGGTGACGGGCCTGCTCTTCCTGGCGACGGATCAGCTCCTCCTGTTGTTGCTGGAGCTGTGCCTTCAATTGCAGAGTCTGCTCTTCCTGGCGACGGGCCTGCTCTGCCTGGTGACGGGCCTGCTCTGCCTGGTGACGGGCTTGCTCCTTCAATAAGGTCATAATCGCGCTCAGGTTAATTTCCGATGATGATCTTGAAGCACCCGTCGACGTACTCGGAGTACCCGCAGCCTCTTCCGCGGCCTGGCTTCGGGTTTTAACTCCCTCCCTGTCGTCTCTCGGCGTTATCGGCATTTTCTATCCCACTTCTGACACCAGTTGTTACGAGCGTGGGGGTCGGTTTAAATAGAAAATGCGAGGACAACCGTTGAAGGCAGGCTTTATTCAGCTTCACTTCAATTACAGCAAAGCGCGTAGAAATTCGAAAACTCTTCCTTACACAACACACAGTCACTTGTATAATCGCACTGTATAGCTTCACACACTTTATCGCTTTGTTCGCTTCGAATACTAGTCTTAGACTAACTTGAGCAGCGGCTGTTAGATCGCCTTTTATATAAGGCGCGGCCGAGTAGCGAAAGATCGAGAAAAGACAGGTACGTTCTGAAAAAGACAGGAACTTTCTGGGAGGTTCTATTAGGTCTTGTGTCTCTTTCTATCTATTCCATTCGTTCTAGAACAGTGACGTCAAGGCATGCTGTCTCTTTCTAGCCTGACGTCTCTTTCTATTCATTCCAATCCTTCTAGAACAGTGACGTCAAGGCATGCTGTCTCTTTCTATAGTGCAGTATAAATACGGTATATTTCAAACTTCATTCAATTTGAACCATGTTCTTACTTTAGTTACTCACCGACTGACCAATCATCTAAAATTCTAAGGCACTTTTAGCAGACATAGAAACTTCAAATTTAGAATATAATTATTGTTTAGTGTATGAATCAAGAAAAAATTAAAAGAAAAAAAAATACCGGTCCAGTTTTCTAGATAAATTAACTGCATAAATAACTTTGTAATTCCATAGAAATATATCGGATTACGCAGTTACATTTGCAATTAATTAATTAGTGTACCTGTATATATTTACAATATAATAGAATAATAGGTGTACCAAAGGTAACTTGCAAAGTAGTCAACGGTATAAAAAAGCAAGAATAGAGTTGCATAATTATTTACTTAAGGATTAACTTGAACCGAAACATTTGACGAGTGCGTCATTAAATATTACTACTAGTGCAAACAACGTACGTGCGTATTCATATATGCGTAAGGTTGTAAATAACCGACCGAAAGAAAAATGAAGGCTACCTACAAATATAAGAAAAGCTCTTCAGAGAGAGGGCTTCAAGAAAATTCTTTGTTGGAATATACAAGAAGTAAAAGGTACCGGAAAGGAATAAAGTAGGGACTATCTACAAAAAGACATCAGATCCCATAAAATTTAGTTTGACAACATAGTAGTTACTTTTATACTAATATTTTAATAAACTTTTTGAATTTAGACCTTTTAGAATTTACAAAATTAAGCTGACTATTTCGTTTTCCAATAAAGTTATGCTCACATAAATTCAGTACAAAAGCCAGAAAAAATTAATGAATGGAAAATACGATTTTTACCTAAAACCACAGTTCTGCTCTCTGCTCAATTTATAAAACGAGTTTTCAACAAACTTTATTTCACAAATAAAATTTAAAATTCATATTTCACGACTATTTATTATTCATTCAATTTAACCCACTGTTTCGGAATATTACACGTCTCCTAACCATAGATTACCTAAACAGTTATATGGCCCTAGCAACGGTCCTCACTTCTTTAGGGTCTATATTCAAAAGAAGCACATAAATCTGTTGCTAATTACGATAAAAAATAGATACTTACCAGCATGTTTAAGTAATTAAAAGATTTCACAAATAATAAACCCATCGCCGTTTGCGTCTCCTAAAATCGGAACAGAAACAGAAAGGTCAGAGCACCCCGTGAGTGGTAGCAAGTTCAAGTCCCTGCTTGAGCATTCAATTTTTCCAATCTAAATTGTCTTAGAATTGACACACTTCCTAAATATTTTTTTAATAATAATATAATATTAATAAAAAATAAAAATTAGCTAGGTGGCAAATAGGGGAAATAATTGTCTGCGACCTTTTTGCATCTAAAGAAACGAGTTCGATCTCATTAGCAACAAAATTTTCATTCTCACTCTTAAAAAAGCGAGAATGGAGACTGTAAGAATGACTTTAGGGATATAATGAAACAACTATTCAAGTCAAATAACCTTTATTACCTGCTCAGAAATATTTGATAGATACAAAATTTTAAAAGATATTACTAGCAAATGTGTTTTCATAGCAGAGAACCAATAACATCGTTGTATGCTGAACAATGTGGCAATTTTGTTAGCGATGTCTATATTTTGATGTTGAAGAATAATGACATTTGTACTTTTCCACACTTTATTTTTATTTTCAACCTAACTGGTTTCACCTTTGTTAATGCCGTACCAAGAAACCGGTCACGTTAATAATAAAAATAAAGTGTGAAAAAGTACAAATGTCAAATATTATTCAATATGTGTAGTAGATTCCACCAAGTGCCATCAATCTCCAGTATAAACAGTCTATATATTGATGATTAATAAGGCCGCAACTCACGTACTACCTATATCTTGAAAAACTCAACAGTAAGGTCGGTCCAAAATTTGGTCTACCAGTTTTGATAAAACTTTAAATAAGTTTCGCTAACGTTGACTTTTCTGAGTAAAAGTTAAAACTTGACACATGCTAAAGTTTTGATGTAAACGATAAAGAGAGCATTAGTCACTGTCATAATATTATTGCGAAGGAAAATATACCTTATTGAAATTTGATATTTTTGCCTGACTGAAATACTTGTACTGTCTACCCCAACGTGTTTTAATATTGAAAATGTTTGATCGCGTTGGTAGGGGACAGTTTTCAGCGAAAGTGTGCCATCGCTCTAGCGTCGTCAATATTGGGGCTACGCGGGTCAATGGGGTAATATGTCAAAAATGGTTCGCACTGTTCTTTTTAACATTGAGTACATTCCTTGAAGCTTTCAGGTAGTAAAAAATAACGCTATTCGCCGGTACCAGCTGCTAACCCTTGTGTATCTCTTGCGCAAAGAGTTGTTTTCAATATAGTTTACCCTATCTTAGTGCATTTTCAAAGTACCAGAAGGTCGTAAAAGGCTCGAGATCTATGATTTTTTTCATTTCATCCCTATTAAATATACAGTGAATGTCAGAATACCATGAAGCCAATTACAGGTTGTACTACAGCTACAATATTTTAGAAGTCGCTATTCAAATATTTTACCTTTTTCGGCTGTCACATCCACCTGTCACGTAGGCTCGTGATACTTATTATGTAGTAACAATCGTATATCTCTGATGGATCTAAAGATAATTACACACTTGGAGCTTTACACTTTATTGTAAGCGGATCTTACGATCCAGGAGGTCCGGGTCTGAATCTTGGCCATAACACCACTGACATAAGTAATTAAGTTAAGTAATCAGCTGGAGACGCTAACGGGAATACTAATAATTAAATCTTTAAAATGAAAAATAAGTTCATCCTCAGCCTCCTAGGACGTTTTCAGATTGCATCTGACTTTTTAACCTCGGGGAACATGAGCTTAACGCTACTGTTTTGTATTGTTTTGTACCTGGCTGATGGAGAAGTCTTATTATAGAGTCATGTAGATTCTTGAGGATCACTGATGATAGTTTAGGTATAAATGACATTTGAAATGTAAATCAAATTATGTGTGTGATTCATTATTATTATGATTATTATGACATGATTATAACATGATTATTGCTTGTATAATTATTGATTATTAATAGTACTAGGTATTCTTGCATAACAAATTTATCCTTACATGCATTCTTGACTAAATATTGACATTAATGGACATTTTATTTGCATTCCAATTATTTAAATCTTAGTACAATTCTTAGTTATTAAATATATGACATTTTAAATTCTATTAAAAAAATTAATTTAACTTTGCATGCGGAAAATCTGCGAAATATGTCGGACATTATTTAATTTCGTAATACCATTGTAAAATACCGTGTTTCGAGTAATGAATGATTTACTTACTTACTATCTAGTGGTTAATGGTATTTGAAAACCAAAATAATATCAAAGATGCACATTCTAACAATGCTTCTGTTAATTTTCATAATCAAGTTTGATTATTCCACGAACCCTGCAAACAAACAAACTATTCACTAAATGTGCATTTACATTTACTGAAGATGCTTGCGCGAAAGTTCCTTCATTACTACAAGACTGGTTCAGTTCACTCATTCATATAATTATCATACGTTATTCGTCATAACATAAAGTCATTTGACTAAGTAAATTTGCTCAGTTAGGAGTTGAATACTAACGAATGATTACAAATTAAATAGAAAATGTCGACTGAAACTATAGCTGGTACCACTGGCGTTGACTGGGTACACTTTGTGGGCTATAACAATATCTCAATGTTGATCATATAAAGAGGACATCCGAATTTCATGAGTTTGTAAGTTAAGTGTGAAAGTTAATCTGAAAAGAAAGTAAAGTATCCTGAGTTGACGTTTTAATCATTCGAAATGGATGATGCATGTAGCTAGCGAATGAATGTCGTATCAAAAAAGAACATGAAATAATGATTTGCCTACTTCACCTGCCAGCTAGCATACACCTGTACCTCTAGCACGAAAAACATCGTCAGTCAAGTCTTCAGGCTTACTTCGAGAAGCCATCGAAATATTCAAGCATCCAAACAACTTCAACCGAAAAAATGAGGGATTTCAGCTCCAAAAAGATTGTTACCCAGCACTGAGAGCCACTCGGTATCACAGTGCAAATGACCAATCAGGATCGAGTACGTCGGTGCCACAGCTCTCGACCAATCAGAATCGAGTGAGTCGATTCCCCCCTCCGAGCGGGCCTATAAATATGCCAGTGATTCAAGACTTCGCATCAGTCGCAACTCAGCCGCCGACGAGGCAAGGTCTCCGAAGTCGCCCGGACCTGCGCCACTGAAGATGTCGACCGCAGTGATTGACGAAACGTCTGGAACGCAAGTTTCACATAGAGCCCGGCCAAACAGCCCGGAAGCAGTATATTCTACGTATGGTAATCGTTTTGAGAGAACGGAGCATTGTGATTGGTCGGTTGCCTACTTTGAACCTGTGCTGTGTGTGAAGCCGACCAATCGCAATGCTCTATTCTCTCAATACCTTTACCATACGATTAGGATAGTTTTTCGTGTTATGGGTAGGTACTGCTGTCTATTAGCAGACGAGGTCTATGGCATGGCTTTCTATAGCCTATGATGTTGATGATAAAATAATAAATTAAGTTAACTCTATCACTATCCATTTTGGAAGCTAAATGTTTAATGAATTAAGTTTGCTATTTATCTTAATCTGTGCCTTGGCTATCAATTACTTTTGACCTAGCTATCGTGATTAAATCGTTAATCGAGATCAATCACAAACTACATGAATCAAATTTCATCTAATCCATCTCTTAATCCTTCTCTGTAGCTATAAGACCACCTTTTTTAATATCTACGGCGTAAAATTACTATGATCGATTTCATTAATATTATGTATTATAATTACTCTGAAAGATCTCAAAACTTACTATTAGATGGAACGAACTATATTACGAGTACGAGTATGCTTAAAGGGTGGACATCTAAATGTGAAACTAGTGGAGCGTAGCACGTAATTAGGGCCACTGATTAGCCACGCCAGTGTGTACTTACCTTTATCTCGATGCTGACAGCTTCCTAAAGTGCTTTATGATTAGAGTTAAGAAAAGAAACGTGTCAGAGATAAACAAACTTTCTTGGTATATACAGTGACTGACAGTAAGCGACGAAAATGGGGTATGCCATTTAGCGACCTAATGCGTTGACAGCCTCTGTGACGCAGCGGTAGAGCATTCGTCTGCTACGTAGGGGGCGCGGGTTCGATTCCCGCTCAGTGCAAATATTTGTATGCATAAATATATATAGTAACACCTAGAGCAATGTCTAGGTGTTACTATGTATAATGTGTATGTAAGTACTTAAAAAAACCAATGCATCTGTTTATCCGCATTCAAGATCTCATAACACGAACTACTCGTAGTTAAACTATGCTTACTGTGGGTCTAGATACCATTGTGTAGATGATTGTATAATATTTATTGATTTATTAGTATCATACCAAAATTATTGCAAACAACCATGGAACAATTTTGCTAAGAAATGATAAATTAAACCCATCATTGAAGATCATCAAAGCAAGGTAGTAGATACCGGCACAACGCACAGCTCCTTCAAGAAACACCATATAATGTAAGTACAGGACCCATCAGAATAAAAAGGAATATTATGTTTATGAAGTTAGCATAACAATGAATTTTTTATGTGCGAGCTTTCTTCCACACAAAGGAAAGGTTCTGGAGTCATATTGTATATTTTTAAAATTAGAGACATCAAAAGTGACGCTGCTATTTTGTAGTGAGTTCTTTGAATATATTACCAAAACATTGTTATATACTTTAACGTTATCGTAGGACTACAAAGGAGTTGCAGTAGATGGCGTATCGCCTGTACATCAGGATAACACCAGAGATCCATGAACGCATCAAATAATTAATTGTCTACATAGTTATCGCCAATTTGGTATAACATTGATTTTTTGGAGTTTCGCTTATATATTTTGATTCCTCCCCACACCGGGGTTGAGTCGGGGACCGCGTGGTCCCCCCTCCCGAAGAGGGCCAGACCGAGAGGGATGGCCCTGGGTCAGCCGGGGTGCGAGGGATATGTCGCATGACAGCCTCACCTTCGGCCTAGCACTACGACCCAGAGACGGCGTGTGGTTTAGGCGGTTCGAGTCCGACATAACCTCCCCCTTCGGCTCCGGAGGGGTGGGTATCCGTGGGGATATCCCGCAAGAAAAAAAAATTTTTGATTAATTCGTTAGCTTTTCTGGAAACGACCGCCGTCTGACCCTACACTGTGAGGAAAGCATGCACCAGAGCCACATCCGATGTTTTTATACCACTGAGGTGGTAGACAAGCACACGGCCTACCTGATGGAAAGTGGTTACTGTGGCCTATGGACGTGTGCAACACCAGGGGAGTCACACTCGTACTTCCGACCCTGTAAACACAGAGTTTATGTGCCGTCAGTGTCAGACAAAGCAGGAATCGCCTTCGGTCTTCCCACTGACAGCACAAAAACTCTCCAGTGAGCTCTGGCTAAACTACTTACCGCCGGGAACACACACAAGGTATCCGTAGAGCGGGGGTACTTTCACAGTCGGACTGCTCTATTGGACGGAAATACCGTCGTGTAGTTTAGCAATTACACCAAATTACCGAACTAAAACGTAGCCGTAGTCTATGTGTTATATCAGATTATAATCAAACAGATTCGTTCAGCCGTTAGAGCATTATTGAATACCAAACATTCAAATATGTATACACATCTTCACAAACTTTCACATATAATATTACATACATTTCTATACTAATATTATAAATGGGTAAGTGTGTTTGTGTGTGTGTGTGTGTGTGTGTGTGTGTGTGTGTGTGTGTGTGTGTGTGTGTGTGTGTGTGTGTGTGTGTGTGTGTGTGTGTGTGTGTGTGTGTGTGTGTGTGAGTGTCTGTTGACCGTCTTTCACGGGTAAATCAATGAACCGATTTTAATTAAATTTAAAAAAAAAAAACACGACATCCACGCGGACGGAGCTGCGGGCAACTGCTAGTATATATATATTCACGCCTTTATCCCAAAAACGTTAGGCAAATATTAGTAAAACACCCAAATTTCACCAATAATTGTATTCCGTCTTACGTAACAGGGGGTGCCTAACAGCGTATTGCCTTGTTTACGCTTTACTGGCACTATTGTTGACTTAAGCCATGCATCTGAGACTGAGTCTGGGCTGTATACCTATATCAGTCTGATGTTAATCAGCCCTTAGTAACCTTGTACAATGATAATATTAGTAAAATAATAGAGAATTAACTATTTAATAAGGCCTGAGAACAAAAAAATTAAACCGCCGTCATCAGACAAAATCTAGTACCTATTCCCTATTCCAAGCAACCAATAGGAGGATTAAGATCATTCCAGTGCAGGAGTTCTCGATTTGCCCGCTCATTACGGAACTACACAGTCGACTTTACTAGTTGGGGACCTTAATTAAGATGCCCCCGAAACTGATAGCAATGTAACAAGAAGTTTCCACATATCTTTAGAGAATTACTTACGTAATTACTGTACGCATTCTCAATGTAGTCATACCCACAGACGGCCCAGAACCACTCCGGGCCGAGAGTGAATTAGTTTACTAGTTCTGTTACTTTCAGAGGCCATAAATCATAGACAAACTTAGTTTTTATACATGTAACCTACCCAAGCAGTGATTAATTACATTTACTACTCAGTTTGTTTGAACTTTGGCAATGAAAATGCGTAATAGTGGAAGTGTGTAACGAATAAAGCGAGGTGAACTTTCATAATAATGATACGTCGAGTTTAGTGTATACAACTGAACTCCTCCGGAATGACTCGAATGAAAATATATTTATACTCTGGTTGTCTCAAAAGTAAGTTACACTATTTTTTTATATCCACGCGGTAGGCAGGAAGCGTCTGGGATTCGCAGGGAACTTTCGTCCGGGTGTGGTGGCAGCACTGTAAAATTCCTAAGCGGCCGCCATGACCCATTTGTCAGTTGCGATCAAGCTACTATGGAGCTACCACTTACTCCTACCGCTGATTGCGAAGTACGCAGTGTGATTCGTTTTTTAACGGCAAAAAATAAAAATGCAACTGAAATTCACCGTGAGTTGTGCAGTGTGTATAGTGAGAACGTTATGTCGAGGCCAATGGTTTCTCTTTGGCGCCAATCATTTATTGAAGGCAGGACAACAACACACGACGAACAACGAAGCGGCCGCCCCTCTACTTCACGGGCCCCGAACATTGTCGAAGATGTCTGAAGAGTCATTGGCACCGATCGTCGCCTAACGCTCGACGAAATTCATTTACAACTCCCGCCTAATGTTGAAATCATCCGTGCATCGCTTCACAGAATCATTTCTGATGATCTGCATCTGTCCAAAGTGTGTGCAAGGTGGGTTCCACGGCTCCTTTCAGACCACCACAAAGAGCAGAGAGTTGATGCTGCTCGTGAATTTCTGCAGTTTTATGAGGATGAAGGAGATGGCCTATTCGACAGAATTGTGACCCGGGATGAAACTTGGATCCATCACTGGACGCCTGAAACCAAAAGACAAAGCATGGTGTGGAAATGGAAGGACGAGCAAACTCCAAAAAAGGCGAAAGTTGTGGAATCAGCTGGGAAGGTTATGGCGACGGTCTTCTGGGATTCGAAGGGGATATTGCTGATCGACTATCTACCACGTGGGACTACGATAACAGCTGAACGCTACTGTGAGGTGTTAAAAAAACTCAGGAGGGCGATCCAGAACAAAAGGAGGGGAAAGTTGACGAAAAAAGTGTTTTTGTTCCACGACAACGCTCGTCTACACTTTGCCCGTCAAACTCAAGACCTGCTTGAAGAGTTTCGATGGGATGTTTTCGGACACCCACCATACTCCCCTGATCTCGCTCCAAGCGACTTTCATCTGTTTCCACAGCTGAAAGGACTCCTTGGGGGAAGACGCTTTGCAAGCGAAGAAAATCTCAAAGAAGAAGTTCAGACATGGCTAACAAGTTTGGCGGCAGAATGGTATGACGGTGGATTTAAAAAAAACTTTACCACGATACCAAAAATGTATTTAAATTCAAGGAGATTACGTAGAAAAATAACTGATACATCTAGTTTCACAAATATAACCTTTTAAACAAATTCTGGGCGATATTTTTTTATTTATTAAATAGTGTAACTTACTTTTGAGACAACCCACGTATTATATACTGTGACGGCAGTATTCATATGAGATGAATAACATATAATAAATTGATAAATTAATGACCCACATAACATAATCTTGATAATTACCATCATCAATACAGACAGAGAATCGTATATACTGCTTAAGCGTCTTAGTTCTTATATTGTCAGAACATTCGCCTGAATGAGAAGCTTTTTTGGCAATTTCGTTAGCTAACCAATTACTTTTTCCTCAGCTTCTAGTTATAAGAAAAATAATGATACTGCGATTTAATTTGTCCAATATTTTATCAAAAGGACTTCTTATTATAAAATTTTGAATGTATTAGATAGATAGATCAAACAAAATTATATCAGTAAATAGTTAGATTAAGTAAACATGTTTAAGCATGCACGCTGAGTTTCTTGCCGGAGTTTCCTCAGGACGGGGTCCAGTATTAAAAAAAAAAACCGAAATTACTAAGATTCTCCCTAAACCCTCCAACTAAGCTAAATTGCTTGTGCTAGGAGTGGGTTCACGTCGGCAGTGTAATATTCCGAATTCGAACCCGGGACCTCTCGATCGTAAGGCTGACTCCTTAACCACTAGGCTACCGACGCTTTAAACGAACCGGGTCATCCATTTACTAAACATAAGTCTAGTTTTTTGAAACTTAAAATTACTATGTTAATTAAGTTGGTACCTATATTAGATCAACTATTGCCATCTGCTATCAAAGTAATTATGTTTTGGAATATATTTCGTATGTCCCCGTGATCACACTGTTAACATCATTGTACAATATCATGCAGCGCGAAAGTTTAAAAAACTTTACGTAATCTTGGCTGATTACAATTTAAAAGTTTGATCGCTATAATCCCAGTTGTAATTTTATTCATTAAACATTTATACAGGTAGCGAATACAAAAGAATCATAATAATCTTAACCTAAGTCAGGTAGTACGTAATTACTTAAGATTTTATTATAGAATTTATCTTACAGTGTATAAGAATAGTAATAATTTAATTGCGAATTTGTATGCTTTTAATTTTTGACATAAAAAATACGTCTAGTCTGTCAAAATTCTTCCCTAAATTATAGCCAGCATGCAACTGAGAATTATGTTATACAGAATTACAATAATAACAAAAACTACATCGAGAGTATCATCAAAACGGCCTCGCGTAAACTCGAAGTCTTGAACAGAGTGAGACGATTTTTCACGCCGGAGCAGCGGTGTCTTCTATACAAGATCTAAATTCGGTCCTGCGTGGAATACTGCTCGCATCTCTGGGATGGCTCCGCAAAGTACTTATTAGATGCTCTCGACAGGTTGCAGCGACGTGCGGTCCGCATTATTGGGAATCTCGAGGTCACAAGCAACCTTGAGCCTTTGCAGATGCGTAGAGATGTTGCATCCTTGGCAGTATTTTACCGTCTCTACCATGGTGAATGTTCTGATGAGCTCTTCCAACTGGTCCCGCCCTCTCCTTTCCTACATAGGACAACACGAGCAGGGCTTAGATGTCATCCGTATACGCTGCAGAATATTCCTTCAAGAACCAAGCGGTTTGGTGACTCCTTTCTTTGTCGCATCATTAAGACCTGGAACTCCTTGCCAGCTCACGTGTTTCCTTCTTCCTACAGTCCCGGGTCCTATAAGCGGGGCGTGAAAAAGCATCTGAGGCCGTCAAGCTGAGTGCCACCATTGTTAACATGGTACGTGTATGTAATGGTAAACCCTCTTTTCTGAGACTTCGCCTTCAGCTTACCATCAGGCGAGATGAAGTCAAATTGACGTGTCCTTCATAAAAAAAGACGGGTTGCACTCCGGGAGTGCTGGCAGAAGTGAAAACTTTTCTTTCTTTCTTTCTTCGTTATATACAGAGAAAAAGATAAAAAGAACACACCATACCCATACCATACCTATAATAATAGCGCCAATCATAGAACCTATCACTTCTGTTAGAAGAAATTAATGAATTACAAAAAGAAAAAATAATCACAAAAAGTAATAAATTACAAAAAGAAAAAAATAATCACAAAAAGTGCCAGAAGCCCAGGTTCGAACCCGGTACTATCTGAAATCATAAGGATTTACAGTCGAAGCGGTTACCGCTAATCCGCGAAGCTCATTAATGCACCTAACAAAAGAATCAATCTATAGCTGTTGTAATGTTGTATGACGTCCGTAGTCGGTTACGGTTCAAAGGTCAACTAATCCTGACGCAATTTTAACACTTTTTACCCACCCAACGCCGCTAAACGTACGTATACGACAGGACGAGTCGTGCAGGACCCATTTTCAGAATTTGGGTGTACTGACGGTCCCCAGCCTGTATAAATTGGTTCTGTTATGTTATTTTGCTAAGCACATACATGAATTTGAATCTATCGATGAGAGAAAGGAAAGAGAGAGCACACGTCGAAAAGACTTCCAAAGCAAATTTGTGCCTCATCTCAACATTGTAATGCATAGTACGGTTTATAGTTCTGTCAGAATATTCAACAAACTGCCTCTAGACTTAAAACTAATGATTTAAAAAAGAGAGTTCCAAGCCAAATTGAGGGAATTTTTGTTGAAGGAGTGTTACTATTCCGTCGAGGAGATGACAAATAATATAGGATAATACAATTAATCTTACTAACGTTGACTAAATGAACTAATGATATACTTAGATTATTTAACTTTTTTTGTTTGACATCACGATTCTATTTGACTTTTTTTTTATTTTATATTTTTTTTTATTAATGAATTACGGATCATCTAAATTTATATAATTATTATGTTATTTGTGCTCTGAGATTATTGTAATTTGATTTAATTAGATTTAATTTATTATATCGAAATGGCAGATTCCAGACAGACATGTAAACAGACCATATTTATTTTGCGTAATCTGGTTAATCTTGGTCACTGAATTTATTTTATTGTATTGTGTGATTCTTGCTTGCTTTTGTTTTGTTTAGATTTTAAGAAGTTCAAACACAATGTTAAAATTGTTTATGAATAAATAATAATAATAATAATAAAGAAGTTTTCACTTCAAAAATATAAGGAATTTAGGTAGGTACTGGAAATATATTTGGAACCTACGTCAAGCAAACCTAACGGATACAGCTGCGGATTGACTGTCAATGCAGGACGTCTCAGGGTTGGAGGATCAGATACAGTCGCTTCCCTTTTATTTCAGGTCCTCATTTTATAAATTTATACTAATAGGTCCGTTTCAAATAAAACCGACAATCGGTAACCCTAACGAAGGCACAGTAATTGAAAACCGTTTCATCGCCAGGTCTTAAACTAATTACGTCAGAATATCGCTGTAGCCGAGATGTTTGCTTAAAGCAGGCGCCATGATTGACTCAAAATGTGGTTGAAAATAACTTGAACTTAATTAAAACAGTTAGATTAGTGCCTACAGCAGAAGGTTGAGAAGAATTAGCTAAAGGAGTTAGTAAAACAGACTTGGGTATTGAGTTTGGTAGCTTTCGACTACAATATCAGGTGCCGCATTCTCGATTCCCACGATGAACCAATATTATATTAATGCGTTAGTCTTGATTTGACTTCTAACAATATAGGTCCACCTATGTGTAAGGGGAGGGGGGATGTAGCCAGGTAAAGCCATTGATATTGTCACAAACTCAATCAAGTGAGATGTGGCCCATTAGTCAGATCAGACCAAAAATATTTTTTTAATGGATTATTGTTGGACAAAGTACAGCAATCCCACCGATATACCTACGCATAAAATACAGTTTATCCTATTCAAAGTATTGTAAAATCAATCATTCACTTTCATTAAAAATGAATACGAAAACATTATTAGGTTGCAAACAAAACCTAACTTTGTTTAAAATAAAGCTAAAATCGTCTCATAACGTTACAAAATAAAGTCATACCCTAAAGGCGCCCCGGAATCCAATTACCGTGAAATCGAACCTCTGCTCCAAAGGGTTAATGTTTGTGTAACTTTCAAAATATCCTGTAATACACTCCACAATATCTCGCATCAAGTAGATCTTCAAAATAAACCAATAAATCGATGGCCACGTACCCTAACTATGTCATGATCTAATTTCTCCCCATCGCGGAGAAACACCAAAAGAAAAAAGTTGATCGTATTTTTTTCCTTCCGATTAAATTCGCGGCTCCGAAGGCAATTTAACTTTGGCAAAACGTATTTTAATGTTTTCTTCGGCTTATTTTCCTGATCGCTGGTGGCCGGGAAATATTTTGATTTGTAGCATCGATTGGTACCCACGCTTCATGTGTGTGGTATCGAGTTTGGTATTTAGAAGGTCATTATTGTGACAACATAATATATTATTGGATTATAGAGAGTTTTGGTAGTAGATTTAGATTTAAATCATCAGCTTCCGACAGCTTCCACGTTCAAAATTTACATCACAAGTACAGTCAACAACATAAGTTGATCATAAAATGTTGACAAACCTTTCTTAAATTGGAATTTAATACATGTCAAAGTGGCAAAGTTAATATATTTGGTATTCCATTTATTATTTTATCTACTCTGATACTATAATACAAAGATTATAAAATTTAAATCAAAACTCTTATGACAAACATTACGCACAGGCCAAAAAAAAAGTTTTATTACGATACAGGTCTTGTATGGACACCTATATCATTAAATAACTTTTGAATCATAACGATACACCTATACAAACTCCATCTGGACTGAACCTCTACTTTAAAAAAAGAATCCGCCGATTCGGAAGAAAAAAATAAGAAACACGCATGCACAATCGATGTTTGCGCCTTGGCGCCAACATTTTACATTTAAATTAAACAAAGTTTGGTTTTGTTTGTAAAATAAATTAGTTTATGTATTATAGTATGAGAGTAGATAAAGTAGTGTATGACACTGTATATAACTTGGTCTTATAACACTCGTTTGATACTATAAATAAAACACACTCGTGTTATAAGAACCTTTATTATGCAACAGTATCATAAACTGCTGTTAACGGTGTGAGACTCGTAGTGATAAAAATTAAATTTGTTAACCTCCTTTTATCGTTGCCGGTGCCTACCAAATTGGTATCTATAATCGAATGAGTGTAAGCCTACTTTATCATATTCTGTCCTCCGTCTTAAACAGCTAGTTGTCTTTTACAAACATAAATCAAGGCTCGTGTAGAATCAGCCTAAAAATCTCCTCAATATTTTACGGGCAGTTGTTGAAAATAATGGTGTACTATTCATGTGGTCATTTCTCTGGGCCCCTCGCCTGGGTGCTTGTTTTATGGCTCCTATAAAAAGTGGCACGGGCAGCGATTTGTGACGCCACTTACAGCACCCTTGGAAATACATCAGAGGGTATCTACGGCTTTATCTTCGGGCTAGTTTCTTATGTCTTTGTTTGTATGGCTAGCCATAACTTTAAATTGTAGGTATTTAAATCAAAAAGACTCAGAACATAATTATAAAAAATATTTTCTGTCCAGGACTTGATCCAAAGTTAATCACTTTGATAACCCTTCTACCCCCGCCGTCCAGCGAGGTTGGTATATCGGACTCGAACCAATTCAAACCATATAGTTACCGTCTCGGGTCTCCATTGCCGAGGTGTAAGGTGGTCTAAGAAGTATACCCACTCTGCTCACTGAGTAACTTGCATCTATCTTGGAAAACTGAAATTCTCTAAATTCATTTACGGGAATCGTTACGGAACTATGGTAAAATTGAAAATGTTAATTTCATTACTAACTTATCAGACTCATTAACTAATTAAATTCAAAGAGTCTACTAACGAGAATGTCTGTCAACATTGAACTATCACGCTCACTTTATTAACTAACTTGGTCCAACATTAATATATCCGTATGCAAATCCTCATGAGTAGTGGACCCTCGTTAGGGTTGAACCCCGGGGGTCAAGCCACGTGGCGACGTACGGTGAATAAGCCCCGAAAATTTGTCACTCTGACGTGGGCCGAATGTCGAGTTGTTAGGCAACTAAGTACGGTTTCCGGGGTTTCAATGTCAATGGTATAATAAAAGGTTTAATGATAGTACAGAAAGTTATAAAGTGTGTAAGGACAGAAACACATGGCTACCCATCCTGGAGGGAGATAGATGTAGGTATGTATTTATAATTAATAAAAACATAATCCTTCTTGGCAGTCGAGCAATAATAAATACTTATTCTACACCATTCTACACAGTGCTTTATGGACAAAAAGTAACCATAGCTTAACTAGCTGTTATGAGATCATGCAAATAACGTGCAAATAATGTGGGTAAAATTATACTTGGACACTTTTTTTTGTAAACATATACAGTTTTACACATAGAAATACCAGCACCAATGGCAGTCTAAATAAGTAGAATAAAAAGAAGTTTTACATTTAAATCGGGTAGATTCTTAGCAGGATTAGAGCTGTTAGAGCTTATCGCAAAACATTCTCGAACTCAGAATCAACCCGATTGTAAAAGTTTTAGACGTTAGCCTAACGGAATCTCCCGTGGGAATAGGTAGCATCATTGGTAATAAAAAAAAAATATTTTGAAAAGTAGATGTATGAATTAGACTATGAAATTGACAAAATATTTTATTTTGACATTTACATTAAATCTATCCACTCTAATCCGAAATTACGCGCATGTCTGTTAAGGAAAAAAACTCAAGATTGTTTAATGTACCTGTATGAAAGTTTCTGACATACTATAGAATTGTATTAAATTGAGAATTGCATTGAATTGGATCGAATTGTATTGACCTTGACTAAATAATAATATAAATAATTAAGTTTACCTAACTACACCTCTCTCCAAACATTGTACTGTGCCCGACAGGGTCCATAATTGGGCTCTGTCGCAAAATGACCACTTCTCAAAATGACTACAGGTAGTAAAATGTCCCTTTCTCAGAATGTCCCTTTCGCAAAATGTCCCATTCTCAGAATGTCCCTTTCGCAAAATGTCCCCTTCCTCAATCAGGCATTAAATTACTTGCCTCAGTAAAAAAAACTGGTCAAGAGCCAATGTACAACACAGAGGGGTACTGTATTAATGTTCAATCATTAAAATATGGGTAGGTAGGTACATGCGTATAAACTTAAATAAAAATAATAGAAATTGAAGTTTGTCAGCTTTACTGTCAATCAAAAAATCAATTTACACAAATAAACAATCAATCAATTAAACGTAACCCAAATAAAAAATAGAAAAAAATTACAGAAGAAACAAAGTATAAATTAATTTTATATTTAAATAACAATAACGAAAAATAATTGTCTAAACTGTGCGCCAATTTTCTTATCATACTTGAGATTTAACTGATGAAATAGTGTACTTATATTAGGCTGGATTGATAGATATAGCAATGATAATTTCATTAGTGACAGAATGTGTTCTATATCAGATAAGGATAGACAATACATTAGTAAAGGTCTTTTTTACAATTATACCGAGTGCTAGGGGAACGCTCCCGAAGCCGAAGGCCCGTGGTAGTACTCCGGGTATAGTACATATTGGCAATTTTTTTTGTTGGTGAAACAAAAAAAATTTTTTTTTCATTTTTTTTGAATATTTTTTTATTTATTATTCTTTTTTTTATTTGTTTTATTTTATTGTTTACATAATAGTATGTAATTATTGTATTGTATTTATTTAATCCATGAATAATATGAAAGAAAATATATAATGATATTGATTTGATAGGTAAACCATAAGTGTGTGATGCTATTGTTAAAAAAATTATTGTATGTAAAATGCGGAAGGCGGAGGATCGGACGAAATGGCGCGCATTGGGAGGCGCTTATGTCCTGCTGTGGACTGCAGTGGGCTGATTGATTGATATAAATAATTTCTACAAGCTAACATGTTGATTCATTGCATTTGTATTAAATTTACCAAGTAGAAGCAAAAGGAAAGAACATTAAATAAAGATTCTATACTTATCTGGTTATAACGTGCCGAAGGTTAAATTCGACCTATTTTATTGTGTTCAGAATGTACCCATACATGCTCACATAGACGTTAAACACTAATACGCCTGCAGCAATCACGCACACAAGCTTATTTTTTACTAGTGTAGCAAGGTAGCCGAATTATTTTGTTGAGTGTACTGCCTACCCATATTTTAATGATTGAACATTAATACAGTACCCGTCTGTGTTGTACATTGGCTCTTGACCAGTTTTTTTTACTGATGCAAGTAATTTAATGCCTGTTTGAGGAAGGGGACATTTTGCTAAAGGGACATTTTGCGAAAGGGACATTCTGAGAAAGGGACATTTTGCATAAGGGACATTCTGAGAAAGGGACATTTCGCTACCTGTAGTCATTTTGAGAAGTGGTCATTTTGCGACAGAGCCCATAATTGTAACGTAATATTTAAATCTAACAACTGTATCACATTATGGAATGCAATAAATGTATTGAGGATTGACTCATCATTTTGTCCCAAGTGAACCCCTCTTTCCAGCTGGTGCACGTACTGAATAACGGACGATGTTCCAACGATGATGTCCTTTCAGTTGCAAGGTCAGATGGCAGTTCTCACAATGTATGTATTAATATTCTAAATGCGTAAGTACCTCTGTCTGTCTGCCTGTCTGTCTATAACCAATTGTGATGGAATTCCGTATAGGGGTAGACTAAACCTTGAGAAAGGACAGAGGCTATCTTTAGCCGCGATAACCGACATAGACGCGGGCCGACCCGCGGGCAATAGCTAGTTGAATATTTAAAACAAATCTTCAACATGCTCAGACCCGCCGAGGTAAAAGTCTTAATGTTATAGTGATGGATATTTTGAAAAGAACCGAACAAAAAATATAAAGTCAAAAATTGTAGGAATTTTCACGAAAGTTTCTAACAATACGGTTAAAAAGCCAGCAACAAAAACCTTTTAAGGGAGTTGTACTGGCCGTTGTAAAAGTAGCTAATCGCCGTGGCTCCGCTCGTTAATTAGCAAGCCTCGTAAAATTCACGAGGTGTACACGTACCCTTAGTTAAGGGTCTTTAGGCGAACTCCTTGCATTAGAAGTGATACTTCTGGTATGGTAGTTAGTGACGCTAATGTTTAAACCTCGTGTGGGATCCTTCATTGTTAAAATTTAAAGGTATCTGGTTCGCCAGTACGAGTTTTATGTTTGGGTATTGAGATAGGCATGGAGAGCGCATAGATACTTTTTAATATAAATTTTACCATTAGTGAGGCCACCTCACCCTCGGCAATTGATGGCTCAATACATGGTCAAGTCGGTTCGAGTCCTACTTGACTACATGACCATTTCCGTAGTATTAAAAAAGGTAAATCGAAGTTATTAGCACACAAAAGTAAATGTTTCAGACATTCGACTCTCATACTCATGACTCATGAGGTATGTAAGGAATGCAGCAAATAGTTAATAATTGTTGTCTTTTCCCATCCTTGAAGTTTTAACAACCTTGATGTAATATATAATTGTTATATACCAACTACTTGAAAGTAATTGGTATATAACAATTTAATGGCTAACCGAGTACTCGTTTGGCGACTGTAACACAAACAGCACCCAACAAACTGTACAGTCCGCTATACGGTCACAAATCGAGCCTCTTCCGGTTCCGGCGATTCAACTGCTGGAAAACGGCGTGCGCAACCTTTTTATAAAAAGAGCACAAAAAATATTGGCTCAGCGTGAGGCCATTAGATACACTTTATTATTTTTAGCAATATAATAAACTAGCTTTTTCCCGCGGCTCCGCCCGCGTGGATGTAGGTTATCGCGACCAAACATAGCCTATGTCCTTTCTCAAGATCTAATCTACCCCTATACCAAATTTCATCAAAATCAGTTCAGTGGTGTAGGCGTTAGTATGGATACCAGCTAACATTCTCCGATTTTACGATTGATGGCTTACGTATATTTAATAGCACACTTATTAAACTTTTTTTTTATATTTAGCTGGCCAAATTGACTGCACCTCGCCTGATGGTAAGCTGAGGGCAGTCCAAAGAACAGTAGCCGCCATTGCAGATGCTGCCCATAGAATTGCGATCCCTACCTTGACGGACAAGGATCCGGGAATGAAGGACCATGAAAAGTGTCTAATAAGGCATATGAAGGCATATTCATTTCCCATTTGTTCCCAGGCAAGATTGATTGCGTAGAATGGAAATGTTAATACGGCTCTACCCAGGGACATGATATGATGACTCTTTTGTCCGCACTTAGCTTCTCTTTTGGACCATTTAGCGTGAAAGCCATGAATGAAACATGAATGAATGATAGACTAATATTTTATTTTACTACCTCCGGTTGATATTATCATACATCATAGAACACGAAAATTTAAAAGTTAGTAAGGAGCAATGTATGAAAGAATATATCGAGAAATTCAATAATCTATAAGACACAGCCAACTTTCTTTGGCAGTTGAGAACTGCCCAAGCCTAATCCTTGAACTAACTTACAGATTCGGTCATGGCCGTGTAAGTTAGATTAAATATTTACTTGTTGTTTATATATTTAATCTATTAAGCTTCATCTAAATCCTTAGGCGCATTTAGGTTACCTACTTACGCATTTAGGTACGTACGGTAAGGCGTTTATTTTATTTTAGAAACTAAAAATTCAGCGTCACCTTAGTCTAATAAAAAACCGGCGGAACATCGGGTCTGCCAGCAGAAGTCAAAACTTGGACAACACACGTGGATACATATGTACAGGCGTCGGTAACGGTGACAGTTTCGCGAGTTCGATTGTTTTGCCGCTTCCCAATGGACCAAAATAGGTCAACACTCCAAAAAGTTCAATCATAAGATTGCAGAAACTACGACATTAAAGTGTACCTAATTGTGTAGAAAGAGGCAATCTTTCGAACAGGCTGTACAACTAGTTTCTTGTAAAGAAGACAATTGGCAATCGACTCATAATATTGTTTTCATTTAAAATAATCTAAAATATTAATAAAATCTATGAATCACAAAATAGCGAGTCCCCATTTCCTGACCCTACTAACCAATATCCGCCGAAGTGATAGATTGAATTAGACTGAGAGCCCGTGAACATCAGACCTTTTTCATTTTATAAAAACTAAAAATTTGCCAACGCATGCTCCCAACACGGGTAAGAAAGATGGCCCATTATGAAGTTTGGGTCATAGTGGCTTTGGCAGATAAACGGTACTAAAGTTTTGAAACGAGAAAATCTTAGTATTGTCGTCAAATAATAAAGTGTGATTTTTAGGTATTACCTTCACAGTATTATTGGAAATCGCGTTATTTATATACAGATGCTCTAAAATGGTGATAAACCCTTGCCAGATACCCTCAATGTTGATGAAAGTATAAAAGCTGATTTTCTTACAACGTGCGTGAATTCAAGGATGAGTCGGCATCAGAGGGTGGACTTGAATGCAGTTACTGAAAATTTATTTACTTACTATTATTATTTTTACACCGTTAGTACCGTTAATCTGTCAAAGCCACTATGAGCCAAATTTATTCATAATGAGCCATCATTCTAACATACAGGTATGTATTGGGAGCATGCGTTGGCAAACTTTCAGCTTTTATAAAATGAAGGTCTGGCGTTCACGGTCTCTTAGTCCATATTGTGTCACACAAGAAGATAATATAACCAATATGCCAAGTTTATAACTATAATGGAGGAAGGACCGTCGCGTCGGTACTGTAATAATAAATAATATACTGCACTGTACGACGGAACCAGAAAAAGTTGGCGAGACAAACGACGCAGAATGACTTTACAACGAGACAATCCTGAATATACAAGAAATATTCGCTCGTTATTCTCTAACTTACAAACTTGCTCTAAAGAATTATGAACATGAATATTCACGAGTATAATATTCATTTTATTATGATCACACCGCACAATGAATCAGACAGATAAACACTATGCTGATGATGTGATTGCAGCAATTCGTATCTTAATGTACAAGGCCGCCGAGCTTTGGGCTAAGAAATATAGCGCCTGAAATACTAAGTATGATATACTGCGCCACATTTGCATAACTAATTTTGTACTCTCTACTTATACCTACTAAGTTGGCAAAGAACTGGTGAAAGCTGAGGTTCGTAGCTTGCCGTTACGGATAGGTTAGGATAACAGTGACATCATCTCAATTGATCTGCTAACACATAAACCATACCGCCAAATTTCAGGTTAAAATAATCAACCAACGATCGAAAATAAACTATTTTTTGTAGTCAATCAAGTCAATTAGCCCACTGCAGTCCACTGCTGGACATATGACTCTCCCAGTGTGCGCCATTTACGTACGATCCTCCGCCTTTCTGGAGGCTAATGGGTTTCGTCTTCTGGTGTTGGAGCTGGACGGACATTCTAGACTTTTTTGTAGACTTTCCAAATATTTGAACCAGCTGTCTCAAGGTCTAATCTACCCCTATACCAAATTTCATCAGAATCGGTTCAGTGGTTTAGACGTGAAAGACGGTCAAACAGAAACACACACACACACACACACACACTTTCCCATTTATAATATTAGTATGGATAACAGACTTATTATACCTATAATCCATTTTGCGGTCTGTAAAACCAATTAAGCATAACCTGCCAATTAAGTATCTCCAACATCATAACTTCGTAAGCGCTGCGCTAAACTAGGATTAACTGGATTACAAGCAAAACGGACCCTAAATAATCAAATAAGTATCAAGAAGTCTATGGCCAAAGTGGTATAATTACGAGCAGCCGGAGCCATCAACAAACTTCTAGTAACCACACCTCAAGGGAGAGGAACTGAAACTATAGATATATTTCATGTCTCAGTCGTCCCGCCGCTGTTTGATATGGCAAATTGTCTTTTGTTAAACAAACTTTGGGAGCCAATGTCAACAGGCTCAGATGACTTGTGTTTATCTATGTAAGTTCACAGAATACGATAACAAATATTTTGTTCAATTAAAGTTCGATAAACTCGATATAAATAAGGCCATCTTGTACTGTTTATGTTGTAAATATGTACTGTCAATTCTGTGAGTCAATATGCTCGATAATTAAGCATAATAAGCCTAACATAAGACAACAACTTAAAATGTTTTTTGGAAGAAGTCCTTAAAGTTGACTGTAGGATATTAAGAATGTAGTGGGGTTTTTTTAATTCATTTTTTTACGTGCAGGAAATCCCCCCGGAAATCCCCCCCCCCCCCCCTCCCTCCGGAGCCGGAGGGGGAGGTTATGTCGGACTCGAACCGACCAAACCTCACACCGTCTGTGGGTCGATGTGCTAGGCCGAAGGTGAGGTTGTCTCGCGACATATCTCGTCGTCTCGTCTCGTTCTCTATTACCCTTAGTTATCTATCTGTGCTGTCTTAATAGGCAATAACCCCAACTAAGCCATCTGAAATCATCCTAGAACCTAAGAAGGCTCCAAGGAACTCAGTCAGTAGAGTAGGTACTATTTACTAATTTTTGCTCAGAGGCTCATCTAAATATACAGGGTGTATTGACTTGGGTCAGTATCTTTACCGTTATAATCACAGCAAAACGTTCTTAGGAGACTATCTATATTATTATACCACGTTTAAAGATATTCTAAACTGCATTTATACATTTTTGAAAAATCGTAGGTACTTTTAGCCAAAAAAATCGTAAAATACGAAAAACATTTTTTGTAACAATCAATCGTACCTAATTCATGTGCAGATCAAAAACTCTGTGGCGCTATTTAAGATATAAGAGAAAATTGCCAAAAACGTTTCCAAATTTTATTTATCGCAAATCCTACTACTTCTTTCTGTAATCAAAAAACTCATTCAAAACCTTAGAAATATACAAACTCATTCGGAATAAATGTAATTTTAGTACAGGACTACGTTTCCATTTTAAGTTTATAGGAGCTATATAAGTAGTTAAACTTTAATGTTCACATACACTCTTGTACTATTGTTACAAAGTGTCTAAGTGTAGAGCACTATAACACTTGTTAACAACCGTGGTTCGCCTGCAGCGGTGATAGTGGTCGTAAATCCGAAGATACAGCAGCATTGGCCACGGCACATCTACTATAAAAAATTGCTGAGATTGAATCAGTTTTATTCCTAGAGAATTTTGAAATCTAGATTTAAGAGCTCGCTTATATTAGGTGTGGGTAGTGCTATTGATCAGGATTTGAACCTGGCATCTCTCGATCAACACAGCCTACCCCTTTACCTCTATTCCTACTGATATAGGTACTGCACCTGAGAGAAGATACTTTTTTTTTTTTTTTTTTTTTTTTTTTTTTTTTTTTTTTTTTTTAACGTGCGGGAAATCCCCACGGATACCCACCCCTCCGGAGCCGGAGGGGTAGGTTATGTCGGACTCGAACCGACTAAACCGCACGCCGTCTGTGGGTCGATGTGCTAGGCCGGAGGTGAGGTTGTCTTTTGACATATCCCTCGCACCCCGGCTGACCCAGGGCCATTCCTCTCGGTCTGGCCCTCCTCGGGAGGGGGGACCACGCGGTCCCCGACTCGCCCCCGGTATGGGGGGGGCGCGCATCGTCCTACGATGCGCGCCGCCGCCGTGGCCTGCTTCTGCTAGGGTGACGAGCGGCTCCACTCGTCACCCTCAGGCCCGCGCTCATGGGGGGCGGAGGTCGGTTTGCGCCCTCCGACGCCCGAGCCGCCTTCGAACGCGGCGAGCGATGTCCGCGAGTCTTTCTCGCTCGCTGCGCCGCGCCCGCTCTGCTGTCTCCTTCACGAGCATGACCTGCTCGCAGAAGGAGGCGCTGGCCGCCCACGCATCCGCGCAGCGGACCATCGCCGCGAGCAGGGTGGAGAGCGTGAGCACTCTCACCCCCAGGGCCGTCACAAGCTCCCGCCTCGGCGCTTCAAACGCCGGACACTCGGTGAGCGTGTGCAGCCCCGAGTCCACGCTCGCGTCGCAGTGATGGCACTCGGGCGTTGGCTCTATGCCCATCAGATGCAGGTACCGCCCGAAGTTACCGTGTCCGGTAATGACCTGCGTCTGACGGTACGAGAGGCCACCGTGTGGCCTCTCTAGCCACTCCCCCATGATGGGTCTTACCGCCGCAATCACGGCGTGCCCTGCGCGTGGTTGCTCAAGTCGTAGCTCCCACTCGGTCACCATGGCCCTGTGGAGCCGGGACTTCTCGGCCCGAATTTCTTCGGGCTCGGGATCGAGTCCCCGCTCCCGCGCCTCCTTTCGGAACCGATAGAGTGCCGAAAGGGTCCTCGCTTCCAGGATCCACGGTGGCGATCCGGCCAGGAGACTCGCCGCTTCAAAGGATATCGTGCGGTACCCCCTGATGGTCCTGGAGGCCGTTGTCCTCTGCGCCGCGTGGAGCAGAGGCAGGAATCTGGCCCTCAGGGTGTCCGCCCATACAGGGCACCCATATAGGGCCATGGACCGCACGACACCCGCGTAGAGTCTCCTGCAGGAGTCCTCTGGGCCCCTCAAGTTGGGCAACAGCCTGCCCAAGGCATTCGCCGTTGCCACCAACTTGGGGCGCAGACTTCGAAAATGTTCTCCGAAGTCCCATCGACCGTCAAGCACCAGCCCCAGGTATTTCAACCGGGGCTTGATGTCGATGGGAGTGCCTCCCACTGTAAGGCTGGCTCCCGGGTCTGGCCTGCGCCGAGGGCCATGAAAGAACATGGCCTCGGACTTGTGCAGAGCCACCTCGAGACCCAGCCGCCGGATCCGTTCCACGACTTGAGCAACCGCGGTCGTGGCCCTCAGGGTCGCCTCGCGGTGTGTAGCCCCGCCCACCGTCACCAGCGTGTCGTCCGCGTAACACGTGACGGTGGCACCGTACGCGAGGTCACCGCGAAGCACCCAGTCGTAACCGATGTTCCACAGCAGCGGCCCCAGGACCGATCCCTGTGGAACACCGCACGACATCTCGCGCCTACCGACTCCGGTCGAACTCGGGTAGACGACGGCTCTCCCCGTCAGGTATGCCCCGACTATGCGGCGGAGGTAGAGAGGCACATCGTGATACACGAGCGCCTCTCTAATGCAACTCCAGGGCAAGGTGTTAAACGCGTTGGAGATGTCCAAGGACACCGCCAACATCACCTCGCCCCGAGCGACCGCATCCTCCGCCAGAGTCCTCACACGCATGATGGCATCCACAGTGGAACGCCACCGGCGGAACCCGAACTGGGTATTCGCCAGGTCCGGCCCCACTCTAGAGAGATGCTCGACGAGGCGCTTGGCAATGACTCTCTCGAAGAGCTTGCCCACCTCGTCGAGCAGCACTATGGGCCGGTACCCGGACGGCTCGTCCGCCGGGCGCCCCATCTTGCGGATGAGGACCAGTTTCCCCGTCCTCCACATCTTCGGAAACTGGCCCCGCTCCAAACATGCGCTGAGGAACCCTCTCAGTCGGGGTTCGAGACCGTCTTCCCCTAGAGCTAGGACCCACGCGCGGCCTGGAATGCCGTCGGGTCCCGGGGCGGTGTTCTTTTTGGCTCCAAGCCTTCGCACCGCCAGCTCTAGTTCTACCCGAGTGACCTCGGGCACATCGTCGTCAATCACCGCACCGGGCGCCATAGGCGACCGAGGCGGCGGAGCCATCTGCGGCGGAACATGTTCCGCTCGCGCCGGGAACAGGGTTTCGACCACTCCCCCTAGCAGAGCCGGCTCGAGCACCTGGGTCAGCGGAGGGGCCCGGGGGCGCAGCTTTTGTCTTACCATAAGGTAAGGCCGCCCCCATGGGTCCCGCTCCAGCGTCTCCAGGAGCTCCCGGTAACAAGCGGCCTTGGACCGCTTGATCTCCGCTCGGAGGGCATTCCTGGCCTCCCTGTATCCCTCGTGAAGCTCCGCCAGTCGGGGCTCCGAGTCTGCGGGACGGCTACGCCTCCTACGGAATCGAGCCCACCGGCGGTGCGTGATCACGCAGGCTTGACGCAGCCTCGCGATCTCCGCATTCCACCAGTAGACCCGACGCCTCGGATTATAGGCTGGAGCCCTAGGCATACCCGCATCGCAGACACGTGTCATGGCCTCCCGGAACCACGCCGCTTCATCGTCGACATCGACAGGCCTGTCCGGCGCAATGGCCCAGGCCTGTACGATAGCGGCTTCCAGGAGGTCCTCCCGATTCAGTCGCCTCAGCACCCAGCGCGGCTCGCGTTGGGCCGTTGCGACCGGCGTATTCCCCGCGGGAGGGGAGACATCAAACCGAACATATCGGTGATCCGACAAAGTCTCCACCTCCGCGGCGACACGCCAGTCCCGCACGCGAAGTGACAGGGAAGCGCTCGCGAACGAAAGGTCTATGATCGACCTGCGCTCCCCCGACACAAACGTGGCTTCGGCCCCGCGGTTCTGGAGAACTAGACCGAGGGTATCGGCCCAGCTCTCCAGAGCCCTGCCTCGCGCGTCCGTGCGCCGGGAACCCCAGGCCACAGACCAGGCGTTGAAATCCCCGAGCACGAGAACCGGGCGAGGTGTACAGGCATTGACGACGTCGGTCAGCCGCTCCAGCGACCGCCGATAATGCCCGATTAGCCGGTGTAATCTTGGCGCAAAATATACGGCCACGACCGCAATCTCCCCTACACGCGCCGCTACGATGCCATGCTCCCTTGCGATTACTACAAGGGGAGGGGCACCCGCAGCGGCGTTATGCACCAGTGCCGCCAAGCCATCCAGGTCGACCACCCAGGCGGGCCCGAGTGGTCGGTGAGTGTATGGCTCGGCGACAGCGGCGACGTGTACGGACCACTGTGCCATGCTCTGGAGCAGAAGTGCCTGAGCATCGACACCGTGGCCCAAGTTCGCCTGCAGGATGCGGAGCTGGGGATCCATTATGGAACCATCTCCGCATCCCGCCCCGAACTATTGGCGGAACGCCCGCCTCGCGGCTTCGGCTCCCCGCGGGTGCAGGCCTTGCTGCCAACCCTGTGGTCGGCCGGCTTGCCCTCCGCCGCACACCTAAAACAGTGCGGCGGAGCTTCGCAACCACCGGCCCTATGACCGGGTTGGCCACAGCGGAAGCAACGGTCGCCGACCGTCACCTCCGCCGTGCACTGCACTCCCACGTGGCCGACCGACAGGCACCTGAAGCACCTGGCCGGTCGGTCCTGTAGGAGGCGTACCCGCACCAGAGAAGATACTATTAAGAGTCATAAAAACAAAAGTCTTTTAGACCTTAATGAAAATAACGGTTCCTTTCAGGGGCAAACCGCTAATTCTGTTTTTCCTTTGTCATTTTAATAACCGTTAGGTTTATAATAGCTCCTACGTATATAAAATAACTAGTCATTTTGTTTGAATTTATTAGGGTTTCAATTAATTTAGAGGTCGAAAGAGTTGCTTGGATGTTGGTTGTCAACAAAGAGACCCTCTAGGACCGGTAATTTTCAGCTTAGCCATTCAACCTATTATTCCGCGGTTAAATTCAAAATTTAATGTATAGTACCTAGGTATACCTCTCATGATGAACCCAAAAAAGTACATTATTATGATACACCTTCTCACCATCTATAGAGAATACATTTCAAGTCTCTAACTTCAAAAACTTTCATACAAACTTCCAACCCCTATTTTACACCCTTATGGGTGAAATTTAGTAAAATCCGTTCTTAACAGATAAACCCAACAGGAAACCTACCTGCCAAATTACAAGTTTGCATGTGTTATAGTTTATGTGATTTCGTGATTAATCTATGAGCGGTACCTATTTCGCTCTACAGCAGCAGGAGTGCACGTGCAGAATGAATTCTTACAGCGACTTCGCTCAATGCCGTACCGTAGATCCACATTTATGCCACCAGATTGCGCAGCGCGAAATATTTTATTTGGTGGATTGAAACGGATGATAACTGGGTTTTAAACCACTTGTGAGTTTATACCCGGGTTATTGATGATGGCCCATCTCCAATTTAAATAAAATGTTATTACTATTATTATTTAAAACTGCTGTCATCTATGTTGTTCTACCTATATCAAAATTGCAGTTTAGTGTCATGTCTTACTGTATTGTTATTCACGTAGGTTAATAGATGGCACTGTACCAAATTTTGCAAGAGTTAAAGTTTGGTTTGTTAATTTTTCTGTTCTGTGATAAATTATTAAATTTTGAGTATCTTAAAAAATGCATCATTTTACCTATTTCGTAAGTAATGCTAAAGTAAAACGTTACTTCTATTTGAAATAAAACGCTTGCGGCTTGTTTTAGATTAGTTTAATTTTGTAATTACAAGATGGCGCTATAATAGGCCATTAAATACATTTGTGAAGTTTTTAAATTGTTAGTTAATAATTGTTGTTCTAAAAGTTTTTAAAAGTAAAGTAAATTATTAGTGTATTTACAATAAAAAACTTACTTATTTACTTGATATTTTGAAGCTAAAATCTTCGTAAAATCTATATCTTCAGTTTTGTTATCTGTATTTGTGTTGTCTGTGGAAGTTAGAAAAAGTAAAAGTGTCACTATGGATTTATATTTGTGTCGAATAGAAATACGTCGAGAGCTACGCCGGCAGACAATTTATTTCAATTATCATGAATAAGCTCAGTGGAGACGCTGTGTGTTATCGCTTGCTGTAGAGAAATATATCAACTTTATTATCTGCGGAGCCAAAGGTTCATTGCGCGTGCTGTGTAGCGAATAATGGTTTGGGAAGAAACGATAGTGACGTCTCGCGGTTCAGCCTTGGATATTATGGTTACGAGAAAAAGTGTATTTTGAAAATATACCAAGTGTTTTCTTGTAAAAAACGTCTGTGAAGTATTCATCGATTGTGCGGTGTTTGTTCAACGCTTTGGTGTTTTATATCGGTGGTATGTCGGGTGGCAGGAGCATCGACAAGGAGCGAAAGTCTCCTCGCGAAAGCGGAGAGGACTCGGAGGATGAGAGTGAGATCCTTGAGGAGAGCCCATGCGGCCGTTGGCTGAAGCGCCGGGAAGAGGTAAGAGCCCCAAGGCAACACCAATTATCTCGCTTGCGTGGATATATTTAGGCCACTTAAGACAAAGAATGTCGTCAGCTGATTCGCGCAAGGTTAGCTGATGTTGAACGATTAAGACGCAGTTAATTATATATTTAAGATACAGGAATTCGTTTGTTTTGTTATTTCAATGTTGAGTCGTACAATAGTGAAGCGAAGTCACAAAGGATAGCTTTAAAAACTTTCTAATAATGACACAATCATTGCAGTTATCATTAATCAGTCAATGTACAGTTATTTATGAGTTCTTTACAGACTAGTCTAAAGCTATTTGACTTCTCACTTTAGTTAGTTTATGTCATTATAGGTTATGAGAATTTCTCTGGATTATACATTATATTTCAATTGTACAATGATAAATTTTTACAAGATTTGCTAATTCTTATTTGGAAAATAATTTTAATAACACTATTGGAATTGACCAGAGTGCTTATAAATAGAGAATGTATCAATTTCCTGGTACGTAAATAAATATAATAAAATGTGACACTATTCATAATTGACGGGAACTAAGCAGAAATATATTAAAGTATCATAATGGTTTTAACTTATTATAACATTTTCCATTTATGGGAACTTTTATTCCATATTTATATTATTATCCTAAAAACATAATCATCCTTCATGGTGACTAGACATAACATTATTACACTACTTGATACCAACCAAGGTTAATTTTTAATATTAACTTTTATTGGTGTTAATGCAAGAAATATATCATTCCAATTTATTAGTACTTGTATTGATTATAGCAATTATCAACAAAGCGGACAGAACGCATTAAGTATCACTTAGTATCTTGCCTCTTACCTGTACCGAGAAACATCTATTAAGTGTCGGTGTAGTGAAAGTTGATCTGAAACATGTAGGATTTACCTGCTATAATCTATTATTGGTTGTATATGATAGGTTACTCGTTAAGCACCAAGTGATAAATATAACCAATATCTAGAACTTTTTTGACTAAGTGCATGTTAATTCGAGGTCTTGTTGAAAGTAATTGGCATGATTATTTAGTGATCAGTTCCTGGCCTACTTTCATCTTGTTTAACATGATACAAACTGTAGTGTGGTTAGGTCCATGTTTTTACTGTATACTTTCCAACGTCGCAATGTAAGTAGTTAGGATATGCTCGGTGCTGGCTTGGGGTGCTTGAATTGCCAATAAGGCTTATCAAAATAATAACTCGTTTTTTTTATAAAATAATGATTATATTCCTATTTAATATACCTACCTATGAGTGCCAGATGTTTTAGTGGACCCCATTGGCTTACTTAGGCATTGCCTTCTGCATATTTTACAAATATACTGATAAAGAATAAAAACATAGCCAGAGTCTTTAAATACTAAAATAGCAAACCAGCACATTACCTGTCTATAGGCAAGTGGTTACTGTGACCTAGAAACCGTGCCACACCTGAGATGTCACTAATTTGTTACCATCTGCAAAATGATGGAGAGCTCCTATTGTAACTCGGGACAATTGAAGAAAAACACTTAATATTGTAGAGGAATACGTTTACTCGTTCTATGCACAATCAAACATGGCGTCCCCCATTCTCTGTTGTGTTGCCAGTCTCACTGGTGTTGCCAGTCATACATAACACCTCCCCCATAAGTTAAATCAGTCTTTTAGCTAATTCTAATCACAACTATAGTCTATAAATCACTTTCAGTTCAAGAGATAATTATTGTCCGTACCACTGTTTTAATCACTTTAGTTCTATCACAGCCTAATAGCTTCTTTATTTATTTGTTCACTTGTAATCACTTTTATTTATTCTAACTCACACATATATTAACATTTCAGAGCTCATAGTTTACACTCCAATTATATCAGGCCATTCTTCAGGTGGAGGAATGACTATTTCACTGTCACTTCCATTATCGTCTGTTTGGTTTTGTTTTGTTCCAGGTGCTCGTGAGCGCAACATCTGGTCCACATGTCTGCGGTGTCTTGATCCATCTGTCCCTATCACCACATATACTCCGGGAGCCACCATCTTTTCTACCACCCCTCTCATCCATTTTATATTATTGTTGTATATCCTGAATAAAACATGATCTTTGTCACTAAATGTTTTCTTTGTATTTCTCCTTTCTTCTCCTTCATCTGTGTCTGTGATTGAGTAGTCTAAGTCTGGGTGTAGTTGACTGAGTATTGTTCTGTATCGCCTACCATTAAGGAGTTCAGCTGGGGACTTGTTTGTCACTGAGTTTGGGACAGTACGCATTTGAAATAGCATCCGCGCTATTCGCTCTGGCCACGGTTGTTGGGATTGTTTTTTTAACTTCATCTTAATGGTCTGTATTGTTCGCTCTACTTGGCCATTGGTGGCCGGGTGATAGGGTGCTCCAGTCAAATGTTTAATATTGTTCCGTTGTGTGAATTCTTGAAATTCCTTGCTGGTGAATGCCAGGCCGTTGTCCGAAACTATTATTTCAGGCAGCCCATGGTCTGCGAAAGTGCGTCTTAGGATGTCTATCACGGTTTTGCTAGACATTGATGGAATCATCTCGACTACTGGCCATTTGCTGTAAGCATCCACTACTACCAGAAATGTTTTTTCCATGAATGGCCCCATGAAATCAATGTGTATTCTGGACCAGGGCCGTGTTTCTGGTGTCCAGGTGTGTTGCGTCTCTGGTGGGTTGTTCCTATTAAGTTGACAAGCGTCACATTCACTTATCATCTTTTCTATGTCTTCGTTCAGGGAGGGAAACCATAGGTAAGCTCTAGCCATTCTTTTAGTCTGGATCATGCCATCGTGGCCTTCATGAAGTGCTTTCAACACTTTTTTTTGCAATGTTGTGGGTATTACAACCCTGTTGGCCCACATGATACATTCTTTGTTCAGTGACAAGTCGTTTCTCTTCCTGTGGAATGGCTCTAATTCTTCTTCTGTTTTATCTGGCCAGCCATGCAATAACAGGTTTTTTACTTTTCGAAGGATTGGGTCTTTGTCTGTTTCTTTAGCTAGTAACTTGGATGTTATTCCCATCATTTCTGTTTGTTCTAGCAGAAACACCTCTTCTTCCTTCTCTTCTTCGTTGCTTGGTGAGGGAAACCTGCTTAAACTGTCTGCATTCCCCATGTCCTTCCCTGCTCTGTATTGAATATTGTAGTCAAATGTGTTTAATGTTAGTGCCCATCGGAGCATCCTTGATGAGATTATCTCAGGTATGGGTTTGCTGCGGCCAAATATGCCTAGCAGGGGCTTGTGGTCTGTGTATATTGTAAATTTGCGGCCCATCAAGTACTGCCTAAACTTTTTCAGACCAAACATTATGGCTAAAGCCTCTTTGTCTATCTGAGCATACCTGCGTTCATGCTCTTGCAGGGTTCGGGAACCCATGATCACTGGTTTCTCTGTACCATCTTCCATCTTGTGAGCCAGGACAGCACCCACTCCATACTCACTGGCATCACATATGAGCACCAGTTCTTTTTGCAGGCTATAGTGAGTTAGTGTCAGGTCTGATGTCAAAAGCGCTTTCGCCTTCTCGAATGCTTCTAGCTCGACTTTCCCCCATTGCCATTCCACATTCTCTTTCAACAGTTTGTACAGTGGTTGTAAGACTGCTGCCTTCTCTTTAATGAAGCGCTCATAAAAGTTGTACAACCCTAGAAATGCCTTGAGGGATTTCTTGTCTTTGGGTGCAGGTTTGTCTGCAATCTCTTGTATTTTCTCCTTCATTGGGTGTACTCCATCTCCATCTATTTTATAGCCCAAAAACTGCACCTTCCTTTCTGCGAAAACACACTTCTTTTTGTTCAGTTTTAACCCGACTTCATCGAGCCTATTGAGTACTAACTCCAGTCTTCCATCGTGTTCTTCAAGGGTAGTGCCACTGACCACTACATCGTCGAGCAGACAAGCCACTCCATCGACCCCGGCTAGCAGTGCTGACATAATTCTTTGGAATATGGCTGTGGCTGCATTTATGCCGAAGGCCAGCCTGTTCATACGCATTAATCCGAGCGGTGTGTTCAGTGTTAACACTTCTGCTGTCTCATTATCTACTTTGAGTTGGAAATATGCATGTTTTAAATCGAGCTTGGTGAAGTATTTGCTTCCTGACAGCTGAAAGAAAGCTTCGTTTGCGGTAGGTAATGGGTAGCTGTCCGCTTCACATGCTTTGTTGACAGTGCTCCGGTAGTCACCACACAATCTCAATGATCCATCTGGCTTTGGCACTATGCATATGGGAGTTGCCCATTGTGATGTCTTCACTGGAGTGATTATCTTGTCTTCAATCATTCTATTTATTTCCTGGTTCACTTTTTCTTTGAGTGGAAAGGGCACTGGTCTAGCTTTCAGGAATATTGGTACAGCTCCATCTCTGAGCTTGATTCCCACTGGCGGTCCTTTGTACTCATCCATTTTCTCGCTGAACAGGTTGGGAAATTTGTTTGTAATTTCCTCTTCGCTTAGCGAATTCACCCCTTGTACTGAAATCCCCAATGTTTCAAACCATGCCCTTCCTAATAGTGCTGGTCCCTGCCCGCAGCTCACCAATAGGGGCAGGACTGTCTCTATTCCATTGTATTCAACCTTGACCGTTGTTTCGCCTTTGACCTTCAAAACATCATTTGTCCATGTTGTTAGTTTGTTTTCGTATTTTTTCAGCTCTCCAGGGAAAGCGTCACGATGTTGCAGGTACACGCGATGCGGTAAGATTGAACGGGAAGCTCCGGAATCCACTTCCATACTAACGGGCACGCCGTTGATGGTTACTTCCACCATGTAAGGTTTAACGCGCTCTACACCGGCGGGGCTCAGTGCGTATATTCCGTGGTTATCTTCACTTTCTGACTCCGTGATTACATTTTCAAGTGTTGACATGCACTCGTTGCACTTGTTTACACTGTTTTTTTGTTGCTTCAGATTGTTATTTTGTTTTTCTTTGCACGCCCACTTTGTGTGCCCTTTTTTTTTGCAGGCGTGGCATGTTGCATTCCGGTATCTGCATTTCGACAGATGTCGTTTCGCGCAGTGCTCACACTGTTTGATGTTGATTGCGTTTACTTCCATTGGTTCGCACGAATTTCCATTTGTATTGTTGTTTATATTGTTCTGTGTGCCGCCATGATGGTTACTAGAACTGTTTGTTCCGTACTGTGTCTCCGGTTTTCCATGTTGTAATGCTTCCAGGTTAATAGCACGCTGTAAAACTGCGTCGTATGTCATTTCTTGAAATTTCATTTTCAGCAGTTCTCTCCTGATGCTTTCACTGTGTAGTCCGAGTATCAATTGTTCTATTATGCGTCTCTGTAGTGACTGGAACGCGCACCGTGAACCTATATCATGTAACGCCGCTACATATGTTGTTAGGTGTTCGTTGCTTTTTTGTTCCCTCGCATAGAATTTTTGCGTTTCCAAGATAGGATGTGGTCTTGGTATGAAGAACTTATCGATCACTGCGATTATTTCGTCGAATGAAACTTCACTTGGTTTGTTCGGTGAAAGTAACGACACGATTAGGTTGAATGCTTGTTTCCCGCACTGTGATAGAAACAATGCTCTTTTTTGCTCATTATTTAGTGGCCCTGCCGCTTCTAACGCAAAATACAACTGTTCTTTGTAGTTGCACCAGTTGTCACTGTTTGGGTCGAAAACCCCCGGCAAAATCATGCCGGCAATTCCTGCGGCTGCCATTGTTTGTTTTACTCGTCGCCACTATTGTAACTCGGGACAATTGAAGAAAAACACTTAATATTGTAGAGGAATACGTTTACTCGTTCTATGCACAATCAAACATGGCGTCCCCCATTCTCTGTTGTGTTGCCAGTCTCACTGGTGTTGCCAGTCATACATAACAGCTCCCATCCTTGAAAGAAAGAAGGAGGAAGATGACGTGAGGACAGTGGTTAAAGAAAACCAGATGAAGCTGAAATTGCCAAAATTCTAGCATCTAAACGGACATTTGCATTAGAAGAAGGTGTCAGACAATTTACAGACGTTTCATCATCAGCATTTTCATAGTACTATTACTATATAATAGCCCAAAACAATGTTGCAGACCTGGTAAGTGCAAGTATGTGTTTGACTGCTACAATTTTGGCTGCCAATTTAAGCTTCATGATAACCAGACAGAAAGTCAAGTGTACCTGTTTCCAATACTTTCCTATGAGAAAAAGCATTGACAAGCAATTATGAATCAAACATCAGCCGGTCCCCAATTCAAAAGGTTTGATATTTAAGTAATATGTCAATTCCTATTAGAAATCCCAATGTTTTGCTGAAATATTCAGTGTTCATAACCCCATTTTGATGTTTCATATTTATTTGTAGGTCAATGGCATGTTTTCAAGAAAACAAAATGTTAAATAGAAATAACAGAACATCTCGTCCATTGATATGAATGAATTTTCTCTCTATCACACTTACCAATAACATTATAAGCTATAGCTATTAGAGCTATTCAATAAAGCTTTTTTAATGATATTCTTTGAGCTAGAGATTGCAATGCTAAATCGGGCAATATTGTGGGGCACGGGAAAAATACCCTAGAGAAATCCTTGCCTACTATAAGATCTCAATTACATTCACTACTCTCGAACCACTGAGTTTACTATCTTCGTAATACACTTATGATATTCTTGGTATTGTGTAGACTTACTGAGTAGAAAAATTCCGTAATGACTGCATCTATATGGACACTAACTGACATCAAGGATGATTTGACCTCGGTAAATTTATCTACTTAATGTTATATAGGTATGCAGTCTTCGTATAGATAATATTGAAGATCAACAGCGTGTTATCTTGGTCTAATAAAAAATATCTTAAGTGTTTATCATGTTCAACCAAAGTTAACATAACAAGGATAGTGCTTATATGTCACTGATAGGAGAATTAATAGGTTTCTTTTGATGTGCTAAATGTTTTAAAGGTATATGCATAGGTATGCGTATGGTATGATAATAAATTTAAACATTATAATAATCTATGCACATAGGTAGATAAAGCTTTCAAGGCCATGTTTAATCGTGACTGTACTTTATTTGTGTACAATTTGGATTATATTGTGACTGTTTTACTAACTAAATAAATTATAATGTATTAAGGAAATTCTGTAAGTAGTGCTCTGCTCTGTCCTGGCAGGAATGTTTCAACTTAATCGAGGAGGCTCCACACACACATTAAAAACAATCAGGTAATAGTTTTAAACATCACTGTATCCTCCTCTGATCCTCAAGCATTATCATTAAAGGAATTGTCCCCAACAAGTATCAACCATTCTTAGGTCACTGGAACTACTAAACATAATGTGGTTCCTATCTCTTTATACCTACTCACTGTATATAACATAATGTGTTCTAATCTAGGTTACAAATTGCACTAAAGTAGGTCAACTGCATTAACCTGTTGCATTGTGTATGCAATGAAATAGGTAAATTCTGCAAGAAAAAACCTAAAGATATAGAAAGATAAAGAGTTTAGAAATAGATCCCAGTGTACAGTAATCCCCACTCCTTAGGAAAACCTTAGTTATTTTTGTCTAATCAAGAAATGAGTCAATTACAATTTATGGTATTAATTAAGTTGTCATTTACGTTGTAATCGTTTTAAGCAAGCCATTTAGTGATGTGGCATCTGTTTACATACACAGTAATTACAAAATTCTCTTCCCTAATGACAGGGAGATTAGTAACCACTCATTATTTTCCAACTATAAAGTAAACTGTACTTAGGGTACCCATTAAGACCAGTGTGCTTGACAGAAAGGGGATGGAAAAATATTTTCTCAAACATGCAATGAAATATTGACATTACGTTCCTCTTAATAGGCTGCGAAGTATGACGTTTCAGGCGCGGCTAGGACCAGAGGCCGGCAATGGAATTTCATACAAACCTTGCAGGCCTAGGCCGGCAAAGTCCTATTTTTTAATTTCGATTTCACATAAATTTGTGGCAAAGGCATCGACACTCTGCCACTATGCGTATTAAAAAAAAAAATATCTTTAATTTTTTTGTTGTTTATTTCGTTGGCATGTTTGAGAAAAGCACTATACATACCTCGGCGGGATATATGGGGTTGCCTGCCTCAGACCTATCCGGCCTCGCTTCGCTCGGCCGTCTATATGTCTTCGGCCGGCAACCCCTTTCATCCCGGCCTCTGTAGTAATGTACTATTACTGCCCTGAAGGACATTCGTTTAACTAAGCAATTATATACTTCGCGTTTAGTATATCTAAAAATACATTAATGAATAATATTAAAGCAATTCTTATCGGTTTGCATATCGCGATTAGATTCTAATATAAGATTGTTGACATTTGATAACAGTAAAAGGTCAAACTGATAAGGTGTTTGAGTAGCTACTATTAACATAGGTGACTGTCATTTTGAAAGTAGGTACACCGCGATTTTGCTGATTTTGCGTGTGTCATGGATTTCACCGGCGAGCGGATCCAGGGTACGAGACTACTCGTCTCAGGGACTTTTACGCTTATTGTGACCAATGCTGAGGGCTGGAGATCCGTGAATACACGCGAAGGCGGCATAAGAAACGCAGTGGGCTGGAAAGAGGTGGAAATGGGAGACCTAGAAGAGGTAAATTAGAAAAAATGGAAATACTGTGGCGCTAGCGGTACCACTGATAGGTGGGGCACACGGCGGGATTGGGCCTCCAAGTGCGTATGTGTGCTGTCACGCCCCAGAAGGGGGGGAGTCTTGACTAAAAGGGACAATGACGAAGAAAACAATTTGTTAGGGAGAAATGTGTGTACCTACCCCCAAAGAGCCGTAGGCAAGTAAGTGTATGCATCTCCCGTCATTCAGTTTGAATAACCAGGACAGGATTGGAACAAGTCGTGAGCCGGAGGTGGGTTTGTCGTGGGTCAGGTGAAATGTCGCGTTTATATTGTAAAAAATCTTATAATTTGGAAGTTTGCTCCTTTGACAGCAATAGGCTCGCCCTCTAATTACGAGGTATGAATTTATTATAGCAACTTACGAAATGTTGATGTAAAATATATATGCCTCCTTTTTAAAGGATATAAAGGTGTCAGTATACCTATAAACTATAACTCAGGTATACTTTACAATGCGCTATTCATCTGTGATCCTGTGGTGTAGGTACCAACTCAACGAATACACCTCAGACCCTCCTCCAGATTTAATAATATACCAATCATATCTACAATGAGATCTTTACACCTAGTGTACATGCGGACCTAATTAAATACCAATAAGCAATAACTACTTAGTACCGATAGGCTTTCCCCGCGCCAGCACCATACCGGTCAATAACCTCACGTTTGCTATTCGGCGCTTGCGCAACTAATCATTGTCGCTTTCTAGGCTCAGGGTGATGGGATACCGGCACCGGCCATTTTGTCTAGAGTTTAAAAAGACAGCAACAAAGAAGACAAGCGTTAAATATCCTTTACATAATACGAACTTCAAGCCAAACTTACTTTGCTGAACAACGGTCGAGGGTTTGGCGTAGGCTTTATTTTCAAGGAAGAAAGGTCAGTTGCAGATTCCCGAAAAGCTGACACACCAATCAGAAACGATAACAGAGCTCGGATTATTGTTAATTCCAAAGTGCAAACTGCGGACCCAATTGAGAAATTAGGTACTGTGAGGTGATGATGAAACAAAATAAATAAACGGCCTTTGTTTCCTACTGGAAGATGGTCATGTCTCCTCACCTATTACTTTAAGTACTGATCTTCACATTATAACAGAGGCTTCCATCCAACCTCAAACCAGCTCTATCTAAACTCTGTAACAACTCTATCCAACCATTTCCTGTCATTCTGACTGCTGTCCTTTTATTAAGAGTTCCCCGTTTCACTTTTTCCTCTGTTGTCTGGTCGTGTAAACTGAGAATGACGTCAGGTCTTAATTAATCCTTCCTTGAAGTAATGTCGTATCTTATTTACGTCACTCAATATTATGCGAATAAATTGTATGATATTGCCAATATCCGGTTTTTCTAATTAATTCTCGGTATGACTATATATGCTACATACCCCGGTTGACTGCAATAAGCTAGTAAAATGTAGCTATGTACTCAACTGCCAACTTCTTTGAGTAGGTACAACATGACTTATTTAAGACAGAATCATGTACTTAGGTACTCATGATTATATCTTTTTATTAGGTATATGATTCATCTAATGCAGTTGAGTCACTTGAGCCAGACTGAGTGACTTGAGCACTCTTAACTGAATTTCTAATACAATGGGGAAAACTTAGCGTGGGATGCCTAACGACTTGATCAAAGATATAACATGAGACAACAGAAAGGTCGTTAAATATAAGTTATTAGTGATCAAAATTTAATTAAATGAAACCGCAATAGCTAATAAAGTGACGTCACCCGGTATGCGTTGGTATCTCCTCACTATCGTGTAGATTCCAACTGCCCATATTAGGAATACGGCACATGACAGATATTCCACATTCAATAAGGATGAAGGTCATTACTACAAGTTCTCGATCGATTTATGTGAAACTTTCACTTACCAAAATTAATCTTTGTACGTAATGACGTATGAGGTATTGAAGCTGTTAAGAGCTTCGGCACAAATTATATTGTACCAAGTTGTAATCTCAGGCGATTTAAAATCCACTACCTGGGTATTATCGGTTATTTTTTCCGACCTTTGGAAAGTGGAAAGGCCGGATATTTTCATTAAGTCCAAAAGGTATTGTACGCTTTATTAGGTTTTGCTCTTTTTTATCGCTAGATTTTTATCGCAGTAGTGACTAATACATTACAGTGGTAGGTAGGTACCTACAGTCAGTAACAGATTTAAAGTTTAAATAGCTGGGTGCGTAATAAAACGGTTGTAAACTGTTGAACATTAACCATTCATGTTATTTATTGTCAGTCGGGAAGTACAGGGTGTTGGTGCGGCCACATAGGTGATGTGAACTAAAGAAAGGAGGCACTCTTCTCGGGACTGTCGGGAAAAGCTATATTTAAAATTAAAATGTATAACATTAGATTAGTTTGGTAGTTTATGTATACACAGCATTGCAAATATGTAGGCACTAAGGTTAACAGGGGTACTAAAAATAAAAACTGAATTTAAGGAATGCTTCATAAAAATACTAGCCTTTGCCCGCGGCTCCGCCCGCGTGGATGTCGGTTAACGTGACCGAACATAGCCTATGTCCTTTCTCAAGGTCTAATCTACTCCTATACCAAATTTCATCAAAATCGGTTCAGTGGTTTAGGCGTGAAAGCGTAACATACAGACAGACAGAGTTACTTTCGCATTTATAATATTAGTATGGATAATATTACAATCTCTTTGTAATAATAGTATTAGTCTTTTATTTTTCAGATTGTCAGCCTTATTTTTATCTCTTTGTTGTCTTTATTTTTTGTTTTATCTACAAAAACATTGTTGAAATTTCTTTGTCTCTTCTTGCGACCTAATAACTGCCATAAGAATTGGTACCTACATACCATTTATCATTCAAAGACGGGCTAAAATTAAAACAAGAAGGTAACTAGTCCAAGTTTAATCTAGTGACACTTTTTTTTTACAAACTGCCCCTCGATACAATTTTTTTTCTTTGTTCACAAAATATGCGTCAGCAACCTGATTATATCTCCCATCATCTTTCGTAACGGCATTTGAATAAATATTTGCATTTAAGAACTAAATTAACGATACAACGTGCAAGTTGCCCATGGTGAACGGAATTTATGAAACTCCTTGTAGGTACATATTTTAGATTCCTATCTCGCTATGTTCGCATCAATTTCTGCAAGTTTAATATTTTTTTAAAGTATAAAAAACCACTATCCTGAATAATAATAGTGTCATGACAAGTATCTAAAAAAATTCAACCCATAGGCATAGGGAGTAGGTAGCTGTAAATAAGGATAAAATTTATCTTTTAAAATTAAAACTCTGGACACGACCGAGTATCTAAGACGAATCGAATCGAATCGATTATATCATCGATTCACCGGCTATAAAGTTAAACAATAATGGCTTGTCTAGACATTATTACAGCATAAAGCGTAAACTTTACGATTAATTCTCTGTCTGTAAACTTCAGAATTTTGATAAACAATTTAAATTTCTCAATAAATCTAAACATGAAACTAAAACTCCAAACTATTCTTTAGCATAATATTCACGCAGCTGTAAATAGATGTACGCCAGCATTAGCAAAATGAAGTTGGTAGTAAATGTTGTTCCTAAAATTCAATCACCTACTTTTGTCACCAAAATGATTATTTTAATCGTGCAACATGAATACATTGCGAACCATATAACATAAATATTTAGATGATTCAGCCTAAATTTGAATTAAAGTGTCACGTTTTCTTGTTGAAGTACTGTCATACAACAGGAAAGTCGACACCAAGCCGAAATCGCGATAGAATTCTAAGTTCTTCGAAAACTACGTCTTTCGCGTTGAGAAACACGCCTGTCCGTGAAAAAACTACAAATAATGAACAAGTGAGCACGTTCTAAGTAATATCAAGAAATAACACCTTCAAGTGAATTGGGACTTGCAAAACCATGTTAAGCAACAGACTAAACATTTACTTAACATAACAAAACATGGTTATAACTGCGTATGTTACACTGGAATGATACAACAAGTACCAAACTTCGTGTCACTCATAGAAATACATTCGGTGGATAGTTTAATAACCAAATAAAAGCGGCCAAGTGCGAGTCGGACTCGCCCATGAAGGGTTCCGTAGCAACAAGTAACATAATATAAAATTTCTTGTAGTTAATTGTTACTTTGATCGATATTTTAATAATGGTGTAAGGTTTACGATTAATGACGTAATAAAAAAAAAGACGGGTTGCAGCCGGTTGTGCCGGCAGAAGTGAAAACTTTTTCATTCTTTCTTTCTTCGTTATATACAGAGAAAAAGATAAAAAGAACAAAACATACTATACCATACCATACCTATAATATAGCGCCAATTATAGAACCTGTCACTAATTTACTACTAATTTTTTGTTAGAAGAAATTAATAAATTACAAAAAGAAAATATAATCACAAAAAGTGTCAGAAGGTCAGGTTCGAACCCAGTACTATCTGAAACCATAAGGACTTACAGTCGAAGCGCTTACCGCTAAGCTACGAAACTTCTTAGCGTACCTAGCAAAATAAACACTCTGTAGCTAGGAATGTTGTATGACGTCATGTCGTCCTACAAAGTCGTCGGTTACGGGTCAAAGGTCACGTGATCCTGGCGCGAGTTTAACACTTTTTACCCATCCAATGCCGCTGAAGAAGTTTTCACTTCAAAAAGTGCTAACTAGATCTCGTTCAAAACAATTTTGGGTGTAAGTTTACATGGTAATGTAAATCATATATTTTTTTTAGTTTTACATTCTCTTATTTTAGAATTTACTCACATTTGACAATTTTGGATGTGTCTCTCGCGCAAACTAAAAATGATATTAGACATCTCAATATTATTTTTGTAGACCTATCCATAGATATGGGAATGGGATATTTTCGTCTAACCACGTATGGGTTTGATGAAATAAGAAATTTTGAGATTCAGTTCTAAGTATGGGGGACCCCCAACTTTATTGTATTTTTGCTATTTTTGTATGAAAATCATAATGCGGTTCACAAAATACATCTACTTACCAAGTTTCAACATAGTTCTTATAGTTTCGGAAAAAAGTGACGGACAGACAGACAGACATGACGAATCCATAAGGATTCCGTGTTTTGCCATTTGGCTTCAGAACCCTAAAAACTACATCCATTGACCTATGTAAAATATATGGGAGAGGAAATTAATTGCACCGGTCGAGCTGGGTGGTATTGGTGGGCAAATACGCGTTAAAAATACAATGAACATTCTTTGTTCCACGAGAGTACGATGGGAATTTTAATTTGTGGATACCGCAGGCTCTATTGTAGTTCATCATGTCTATACGCAGACATTAATGCGGAGGGGAATCGAACAATTTACTAAATTGCGTCGTTTCAACTCATATTGGCGTTGCAAAGAACATAAGACTGCAAATATTGCTTCGTTAAAGTACTTTTATACTCTGTCGCATTATACGCAAGATTTCTTAGCATTTATTTGAATCGGCTCAGAAGTTGGTTTACACAAAATCTACTGCAATCTTCTTCATTCCACTAAATCGGTAATGAATTGAATCACAATTCGGCAGGACGCGCTCCGCAAACATCGCTTGAATCTGCTGCTATAAAGTAGTAATGATATTAAAAATGAAAATGCAATTGGCCACTAACATTTAATGTTCGCAGTTCAAAATTACAACCATTCACTTCACTATTCTGTGTAATATTATTGGTCAGATTATGAGACTGTTTGGTGACACTTATATTCAGACACATGCTTGTATTACGATCCTTTTGTACTGGGCTTGCTCAAACATCTAAAGGCAAGTGACTCACTGTCCAAGTTACAACATATATGAAAATGATGTTCAAAATGATAAAATCGAGGCCGATATTTAAGGGTTACTTGTGACATACACATGGTACTTACAAACGAGCTATTGTTCCTAAAACTATACGCATTGCAGTCCCAGTGATGTAACAACTTCTCCAGCTATTTCAAAGATATTTTCTAAGTGTCCGCAGAAAAAGATTATTCACATCCAGACATAACTGGCCTGTGAATGTCGATTTATTTAAGAGTGGCCTCGTCGCACAAAGGTCGTCTGATGTTCAGCTTTCGTCAATTGTCGAATTTGTAACCTAGAGCCACTCAATGTCGTGTTCGTTACACTGACAAGTCATGAATATTCAGATATTCTTGATATCCGTATCTTAATAATTCGAAAAATGTATTTCCATTAAATATTCGGATACAGATACCGGTCTCGATATCATAATATTTTAAAATGTTTTTACTACCAGATACTCTAGTGTTTAGCCTATAGAAAGCAACTATTATAGAGAATGTCAGAGCTGAGCGCTTCAGACTTACCAGACTTAATTAAACGTTGGCGTTGATTATAGTCTGCAGTTCGTAAAACATTGGTTAATGTACCGTTTTATTAATAACGTGTCTCAATTAAACATACTAATTTAACCATTCGTCTGGTTATTACAACCGCAATTGTGAGTGCTGGCTGTAATGAACAGATTTATTTACCTCTCGACGCCGTGAAATTACATTTAAATAGCAAGTCGCTTTACCTACCTAATTTACATATCGTTTGACTTGGCGTTTCCTCTCACTCTGCGTAAGGACACTCAGATCTCATCAGTCGGCACATTTTGAAGTAATTAACAAGAAAACAATAATACATTTTCCGTGAAACAGTTTGGATTCGTTTCCCATCTCTTTTCTAGCTGGCTTGCCTTTATGACCGTCGTTTTAGAACCATCTGACTCATTCATGATATATAATCGATTAGTTTTTACAGCATTTTTATACATCATGTACAGAGTCGATGCGCGATCGTTGCCAGATGTATTGCGACGCAATAAGAACCATATTTTATTGTAGGAGCGTTCGACTCGTTACAACCAACATACTTTCATCTCAGGGTCATCGACACAGTTATTAAACTCCATGGTGCCTTTTTTTCTTAACCTTTTTTGTTCGAAAGTGAAAATTATTTCACATAAGTACTTACATGTAGGAAGAGAGCTACTTTGCATGCCGAATATTGACTCAGTGAAAGTGGTTATATTGTATTAGAAAAATTCGCGTTTCCGCATATCACTGCTTGTGTGCTACAGAATATTGAGATTGCATATGAAGAGAATTTAAATGAGTTTATTCTCCTAATAATTGTAGTATGAGGAACAAATAAATAAATAAATAATTTCCAGGGCACGCAAATTGTCGCGATCGTACGGAAAGGCACACCAAGGCCGTAAATTGTCTAGAGATCCGTAAAATTTGAACGGTATTTTGTAAAACGTCAACGAATATTTGCATAAAGTGGCATCTTCATTCACAAAAGTGTTACAGTATTGGTTCAGTTTACGTAATTCTAATTCCGGTGAGTGCGGTAACAAATCTGTAAATGCTACTTTCATTTCGAGTTTTGGAAATTGGGGATTATGTGTCACATCATAGACCACGACACGACTGTTTCGTATAAGTATTGTTACTTTACGCCGCCTACCCACGTATTTTTTGATGTGTATAAAATGGGATTATGCGCTGCCGGGTGTGAAGCGTGCGACTAAGTCATTTTGACATCGATTTATCTATCACAATTTACTGAATTCAAAAAGTTGGGAAAAAATTTAACAATCGTAACAGTGACTAATATGACAATTTCAAAAGTCAGTTTGCTTGTTATATTTCACTCAAAAAGGCTTTCTATACAGCCCTCTGGCTATGTGCAAAATTGTAGTCAAATATATTGGTTTTTTTTTTTTTTTACGTGCGGGAAATCCCCACGTATACCCACCCCTCCGGAGCCGGAGGGGTAGGTTATGTCGGACTCGAACCGACTAAACCGCACGCCGTCTGTGGGTCGATGTGCTAGGCCGGAGGTGAGGTTGTCTTTTGACATATCCCTCGCACCCCGGCTGACCCAGGGCCATTCCTCTCGGTCTGGCCCTCGGGAGGGGGGACCACGCGGTCCCCGACTCGCCCCCGGTATGGGGGGGGGCGCGCATCGCCCTACGATGCGCGCCGCCGCCGTGGCCTGCTTCTGCTAGGGTGACGAGCGGTTCCACCCGTCACCCTCAGGCCCGCGCTCATGGGGGGCGGAGGTCGGTTTGCGCCCTCCGACGCCCGAGCCGCCTTCGAACGCGGCCAGCGATGTCCGCGAGTCTTTCTCGCTCGCTGCGCCGCGCCCGCTCTGCTGTCTCCTTCACGAGCATGACCTGCTCGCAGAAGGAGGCGCTGGCCGCCCACGCATCCGCGCAGCGGACCATCGCCGCGAGCAGGGTGGAGAGCGTGAGCACTCTCACCCCCAGGGCCGTCACAAGCTCCCGTCAAATATATTGGTCACAATTTTGCAAGACAGTCTTCTTTTATCTCGGTAATAGGTTCGTGTGGTTTTTTTTTCTTTTACGTGCGGGAAATCCCCACGGATAACCCTCTCCCCCTCCGGAGTCGGAGGGGGAGGTTATGTCGGACTCGAACCGACTAAACCGCACGCCGTCTGTGGGTCTTTGTGCTAGGCCGAAGGTGAGGTTGTCTCGCGACATATCCCTCGCACCCCGGCTGACCCAGGGCCATTCCTCGGGAGGGGGAACCACGTGGTCCCCGACTCGTCCCCAGAATAGGGGGGAGGCATCGTCCTACGATGCGCGCTGCCGCCGTGGCCTGCTTCTGCTAGGGTGACCCGTCACCCTCAGGCTCGCACTCATAGGGGGGTGGAGGTCGGTCTGCGCCCTCCGACGCCCGAGCCGCCTACGTAGGCGGGCAGCGATGTCCGCGAGTCTCTCGATCATCGCGCCGCGCCCACTCTGCTGTCTCCTTCACGAGCATGAGCTGCTCGCAAAAGGAGCCGCTGGCCGCCCACGCATCCGCGCAGTGGACCATCGCCGCGAGCAGGGTGGAGAGCGTGAGCACTCTCACCCCCAGGGCTGTCCCCGCCTCGGCGTCTCAAACGCCGGACACTCGGTGAGCGTGTGCAGCATCGAGTCCACGCCCGCGTCGCAGTGATGGCACTCGGGTGTTGGCTCTATGCCCATCAGATGCAGGTACCGCCTGAAGTTACCGTGTCCGGTAATGACCTGCGTCTGACGGTACGAGAGGCCACCGTCTCTAGCCACTCCCCCGTGATGGGTCTTACCGCCGCAATGACGGCGTGCCCTGCGCGTGGTTGCTCAAGTCGACGCTCCCACTCGGAACCGATACAGTGCCGAAAGGGTCCTCGCTTCCAGGATCCACGGTGGCGATCTGGCCAGGATACTCGCCGCTTCAAAGGATACCGTTCGGTACCCCCTGATGGTCCTGGAGGCCACTGTTCTCTGCGCCGCGTGGAGCAGAGGCAGTAATCTGGCCCCCACGGTGTCCGCCCACACGGGGCACCCGTATAGGGCCATGGACCGCACGACACCCGCATAGAGTCTCCTGTAGGTGTCCTCTGGGCCCCTCAAGTTGGGCAACAGCCGGCCCAAGGCATTCGCCGTTGTCACCAACTTGGGGCGCAGACTTCGGAGATGTTCTACGAAGTCCCATCGACCGTCAAGCACGAGCCCCAGGTATTTCAACCGGGGCTTGATATCAATGGGAGTGCCTCCTACTGTAAGGCTGGCTCCCGGGTCTGGCCTGCGCGAAGGGCCATGAAAGAACATGGCCTCGGACTTGTGCAGAGCCACCTCGAGACCCAGCCGCCGGATCCGTTCCACGACTTGAGCAGCCGCGGTCGTGGCCCTCAGGGTCGCCTCGCGGTTCGTGTGGGTCGCAGGAATAGGACCTATGTTCTACGCGGTATAGTTCTTCAAACTATTCGAGATATCAGCTCACATTGATAATGGCAGTGATGGGTTTCTAAAATAAAATCTCTCATTAGAACAAACACCATTTTGTATAGTTTGAAGACATAACCAATCAATTATTAAAATAGAGTTATTCTTGCAAACAATGTCATATTCATGTAAATGGCTGTCTGCTGTCACCAACTAACAAGGTAATTCGAGAGTCCATAACCATTTGCACGAGAAACATCGACCCGACGACCTCACGCCGACAGCGACACGGGATTTGTGTACCGATAGTGTCTCGACAACCTCAGCACTTAAACTTGTCGTTCGACAATGGCTTGAAGCCGATAATATTATGTTACCAACTATACATATACTATATTCCTTCTCGACATGTTTCTTTAGCCAGGGTCATGGTTATTTCAAATGTTACCTGATTAAGACAGAGTTTCTCAGTATAATGTACCCTTATTAGACGTCCAAATAACTGTAAAGGCCTTTAAAATCAGATTATACACATAAGTAGTAAGTTTTTCAAAAAAAATATCACAAACTATCACATTAGTTCGTTTTTGCGAAAGCAAAAGAAGTTTCACCGCTTTACGTGAATACTTTGGATTTTTTTTACTTTGGTACTTACACAAAAAATAAGGTAATGACCATTGCCATGATGGGACTTTAACCTCAAGTAACGTAACACACTTTTAGAATCCCTACATTTTTTTCAGTATTTATAACATAAAAATACTACATTAAGTGGAGATCTTTAAGTATCTTAATATATTGTTTGTTCATTTCCATCGTAAAACTAAGATCTAACGCATTATGTTAAGAGAATGAGGTCCGTTACAAACCAATGATCCATCACTCATTCGAGTTTGTTTCCCATTCATTGTTGTATCTTTTGTAGCAAAAGCGTTTACTTACAAACAATTGAGTACAGTTGTTTGTTAATACATTTTTTGCTACTTTCCTTCCTTGTATTGATCATTATTATCATTAACCGTATAATACAAATAAACTTTTAGGCGTTTGTGTGTTTATCTGCTAACTTGTCTAAACCATCCATCGTATTACGATTACCTATTTCTCACACATTTTTACGGAAGGTCTGTAATAAACTTTCTGTAAGAACGATAATGAGCCTGAAATTGGCAGCCGAATTGTAGCAGCCAAACACATTTCCGCATTCCCAACTAATTCATGCCTTAATACTTTCTAAACATCCAGTGGAGGTCTCCCATGAATTATAGAATTTTCCACCGTATGCATATACCATCAGGCAAATAGATAATGTACAAATTTACTGGATTTGTCAAAGTTTTCACGAGAATACCTAAGCTGTAGTCTATGCTCCCTAGTAAATTGGGCTTGAATGTGTTCTAGGCATCTACTAGAAGGTCTTCCATCAATTATAGAATTTTCCACCGATGCGTGGCATCAGGAAAATAGAAGATGTACAATTTTCTGGATTTGTCAAAGTTTTCACGAGAATACCTAAGCTGTGGTCTATGCTCCCTAGTTAATCGGGCTTGAATGTGCTCTAGGCATCTACTAGAAGATCTCCCATCGATTATAGAACTATCAGGAATATAGATAATGTACAAATTTTCTGGATTTGTCAAAGTTTTCACGAGAATACCTAAGCTGTAGTCTATGCTCCCTAGTAAATTGGGCTTGAATGTGTTCTAGGCATCTACTAGAAGGTCTTCCATCAATTATAGAATTTTCCACCGATGCGTGGCATCAGGAAAATAGAAGATGTACAATTTTCTGGATTTGTCAAAGTTTTCACGAGAATACCTAAGCTGTAGTCTATGCTCCCTAGTTAATCGGGCTTGAATGTGTTCTAGGCATCTACTAGAAGGTCTTCCATCGATTATAGAACTTTTCACCGATGCATACCATCAGGAAAATAGATAATGTACAAATTTTCTGGATTTGTCAAAGTTTTCACGAGAATACCTAAGCTGTGGTCTATGCTCCCTAGTTAATCGGGCTTGAATGTGTTCTAGGCATCTACTAGAAGGTCTCCTATTGATTATAGAACTTTTCACCGATGCATACCATCAGGAATATAGATAATGTACAAATTTTCTGGATTTGTCAATGTTTTCACGAGAATACCTAAGCTGTGGTCTATGCTCCCTAGTTAATCGGGCTTGAATGTGTTCTAGGCATCTACTAGAAGGTCTCCCATCGATTATAGAACTTTTCACCGATGCATACCATCAGGAATATAGATAATGTACAAATTTTCTGGATTTGTCAAAGTTTTCACGAGAATACCTAAGCTGTGGTCTATGCTCCCTAGTTAATCGGGCTTGAATGTGTTCTAGGCATCTAATAGAAGGTCTCCCATCGATTATAGAATTTTCAGGATTTTTCAAAGTTTTCGCGAGAGTATCCGAGCTGTATGCTATGCTCCCAACTAAATCGGATTCAAATGTGTTCTAGGCATCTATTAGAAGCTCTTCCGTTGATAATAGAATATTCCACCGATGCGTGACATCAGAAAATTAGAAAATGTACAAATTTTTAGGATTTTTTAGTTTTCTTGAGAATACCTAAGCTGTGGTCTATGCTCCCTAGTTAATCGGGCATGAATGTGTTCTAGGCATCTACTAGAAGGTCTCCCATCGATTATAGAACTTTTCACCGATGCATACCATCAGAAAAATAGATAATGTACAAATTTTCTGGATTTGTCAAAGTTTTCACGAGAATACCTAAGCTGTGGTCTATGCTCCCTAGTTAATCGGGCTTGAATGTGTTCTAGGCATCTAATAGAAGGTCTCCCATCGATTATAGAATTTTCCACCGATGCATACCATCAGGAAAATAGATAATGTACAAATTTTCTGGATTTGTCAAAGTTTTCACGAGAATACCTAAGCTGTGATCTATGCTCCCTAGTTAATCGGGCTTGAATGTGTTCTAGGCATCTACTAGAAGGTCTCCTATTGATTATAGAACTTTTCACCGATGCATACCATCAGGAATATAGATAATGTACAAATTTTCTGGATTTGTCAAAGTTTTCACAAGAATACCTAAGCTGTGGTCTATGCTCCCTAGTTAATCGGGCTTGAATGTGTTCTAGGCATCTACTATAAGGTCTCCCATCGATTATAGAACTTTTCACCGATGCATACCATCAGGAATATAGATAATGTACAAATTTTCTGGATTTGTCAAAGTTTTCACGAGAATACCTAAGCTGTGGTCTATGCTCCCTAGTTAATCGGGCTTGAATGTGTTCTAGGCATAAATAAATTAAATAAAAAATAAATAAATTGCATAAATTGCTACTATCAAGTAAGAATGTATTAAAAATCGTCAAGCCCAGTATTTAGCTTCATTTGTTTCATTACCTTCGTTGGCCCCGAGATTTGTTATTCCATTGTGCTTGAAGTGACCTCTTCTTCGGTCTTGCATCGGCCACGGAAGATCGTTATTCGTTACCCGTAGGAAATTTAGCCATTTAAGTAGGTAGGTACTTACCGCCGCAGTGTTCCTTTAAATGACATTGTAGCTGTTCATTTTGTATATTTTCCTCCTATGAAATTATTTCAGCAATCTGATTGAAATGCTACTCTCAATAACAATTTTTATGTTGCTTTAAGTCCAACTTCAAACTCTATAGGGCTTCATAAAATCAAGTCATAATATAAAATCATCGACCATTGTAATTGTAATGGATGAAGTTGTAATATCACAAATGACAAAGAAGAGTTATTCGTTTTGTAACGATTTTGCTATCAGTACCTACGATTATAATTTATCATCTAACACGTTTGGTTCGACGTGTTGCATTGTCGTTCAGGGGTCACTGCACCTACTTACTATTAAAATCGCATTATTACTGACTACCATTGTCTCCTAACGGAAAGGATTTTAATAGTTACTTCTTATAAGCACGTCATTCACATTGGTCGTAAGGTGGTTTTCCATTATTAATATAATTTGCCAGTGGAGAAAACTGATATTCCTAATTGCTAAAACAAAACCAGTTTTAAGGAATGCTATCCCGTTTTATAATGTGTATTTAATTGAGATAGCTCAATCAAGAAAGCCTATTGCAGCCCACTGCTGGATAGAGGTTACTCTCAATGTACCCCATAGCATTGGGTCCTCCGCTTCTACATGCAGTCTGTTCGTAGTACCTAATTAACGGATATGAACACTTTCTGAGGCATATTTTCTCATGATAGGCTGTACCGATCCGTTCTTTTTCCACTGTGTGATTTCTTTGTCGTGGTAATTTTTATATCCGCTTATACTGTTGATTGACTTGCTACACATTCAATATCCTTACTTAATATCTTAATCGATTTGAATATTTTAAAATCGTCATATCCGTTTTTATGCAACGTTTGAAAGACTATTGAGTGCACTTGTACTTCATAAGAATATCGTATAATAAAATGTTAAATTGGGTTCCTTTACGATATTGTCTGGTGGTCATTTCGGTGAAGTAATCCTCATCGTCACTTGACAGTCCGCCCACTAGACTTTTCTTCATAAAGCCTTCCATACGAAGTCTACATCTCAAGGGAAAACGTTGTTCTGTGGTCAGGCCAATTACCAGAGCATAAATTGAGACGACAGAGTCGACCGCGACTAACTACTAATAGACTAACTCAATTTGAATGGCTAGTGCAGTTTATTACGCGCACGGAGCGAACCAGACCGAACCCGAGCGTAAGCCACTATACGTTTCAAATAAGAAGATAAATGTCAAACCGCTATTTTGAATCGCATATATCACATGCGTTCCGTAAAAAATGCAGGGTCAAGAAACTAATGAGCTGTATAAATTTACATGTTGCATTTCAGTTCACAGTTCAAGGACCAACTTGCTTACAAATTTTCAGTTGTAGTTCGTACCATTTGCAAATTATCATGTTTTCTTCCAGATAATCCCAACGGATTAGTAGCTATATATCCCATTGCAAACCTAACCTACTAGCTAGTACAACTGCCGCTCCCGTAATGACGAATGTCTGTTTCCCGTAATGGATATTTGGCTTACAATACAACGGAAAATGAACTGCGAACTCCAAGGTGAAAGTCTCGGATCCAACCGGGAACATCACTAAAGTGACAATGAAGATATCTCATTTGCAAATGGCGACTCTTTAGCAGATGGTCCCATTTGCAAGGTTCCGAATGCGATGTCAAAGCTCGCTGTTTGATGATAATTAAACTGGTTTTGTTCGTTTTTGAAAGTTGAAGGAAGCCTTAAATGTTTTTGGGTATGTATGTAGGATGTAGGTAAGTGTGTTTTTGAGATCACACTGATTACCAGTAGGGTGTAGGTATGAGGCCCCAGTGAAGACCCTAGAGACTTACTAACCTACTGATTGTGACCGAAGCTCTAGCTACAGGCTTCCCTTTCGAGACTGGAGGCCTGATAGGTACGTTTAATTCTAAATTATCCGACAATTTTACTGACCTTTTAAACACTTTCATCCTAGCGTAAATCCCAGTCCCATCTGGAACTTTCACTTAGGAGTCTGGAGTTCGCTTTTCCAGTCTAACTACGGGTTTGGCTAAACTTCGATATTTTCCGAGAAGCGAGTGCCATCAGACCTCAACCCATTGGCGATAAAGAAGCATTGCAGTTAGACCAGTTGTTGAACTTTTTATCCGTAGCGGTACTGCTGTAGATTTTAACACATATTTACCACCGTTTCACCGATTGTCTACAAGTCCCAGCTTCCCTTCACTAAGATACCCCTATATATAAACACTCGATCTGATAGAAATACTAAGATATTTCCGAGTCAATAGATGTCGACTCTGACATAAGAGCAATAAGAGCATAACAGCTCACGTCACCAGCTTATTGCCTGTGGGCATCGTGCTAGATTACATCAATAAAAAGAGCCGTAACTCCTATGGAACATATTCCCACGCAATCATTCCTTTTTAATTAAAATAAATTGATCAAATCGCCAACTATTTTCACATAAAAATGTCTTGTAATTGCATATTGCACGATGTTAGCACACAGATGGCTCGCGTATGATTGGAATAATGCAGCGTGCCCTAGCTATGTGTGACTTTATTTGACGTGTCAAGTGACGAACTGCGTGAATGGAAGGTTGTACTGTAGGAGGGCTTGCATGATCAAGGTAGAGAAAGGAGTGAGAAAATGAGATCGAAGATTTTTTAGGAAAGACCAGCGGGTCTTAAAAGCCCATATTGTGTGTGTACAATTACTGATCATTATGTGTGCTATTTCACTAATAATAATTTATTGTAACTGTTTGATTATCATAAAATGAAGTTTCATTTGAATACATCATCTCATTTGACAGTTTTGTATGATAATGCGTAAAATCATTCAATTTATGAGCCATTCATAATCTCATATTCGTGCCGTGTTAGATGTAAGTACGGACTTACATTTTGCGTTCATTTTAGAGTTTTCATTGTTGTATTATTAATATTAAGCCCTCATGCTTGAACCTACAGAAAAATTGAAACAAACTTGACAACTAACACTGACAACTCAGTTTTTTGAAAGATTGCTACATTGAAATAAAAATAAAAATAGAAACCATATTTGTAGTTTTTGCTTTATTTTACTTTAAATCATGCAGTCAGAGAATCATGAACTATTGGGATATACGCCGATTAACGCTTTGTTAATGGCAAAATCTTATTTTAGTCAATCACAAGTACGATTCGGCGTGTCTCAATTTTTTTTTTTTTGCTGTAGCTACATCAATAACGAATTTCACTAGAATATGAACATGTTGCAGATGAAATATTAATGAAAAATTTAGAATGTCATTTTGTGGTCTTAATATGTCTCCTACTTATCTACAAATGAACATCAACATGCAATGTGACCTTTTTGGACCTGCAGGTCAAGAGTACTCACAACCAGCGTGTATATATGAAAAAACTATGAGGCGTGGCTGTTAAAAAAATATTTATAGTAATGTTTGGACGTTCTGTTTACCGTGAACATTATTACTAAAAGGCTGGCATAACATCATCACTCGTGAAGAAAAATGACAGGCACGGTTTTCACACTCTTGCCTATTCCAAATCTGCGATTGCAAATGTCTGTAATTCTGTACCTATACGCTTATGTGCTACCAGTGCTATATTTTTTAACCTACTAAAGTTTAAAAAAATATTGGATTTGCTGCATTCCTTACTGTTCTCGTGGCGAATAACCACCGGCGTAGCATTCAGTATCTGCTCATTCCAAACGAGTTTGTAAACGGCGATAGCGAGTGTGACCAGTATGCTGAGTATGTATGTACTGATCAGCCATTAAGAAAATATTTTAATCGCATGTTTACACTTAAGTAGGCATCAGCCACAGATTTAGACTGAGCTAGAATGCGCAAGTCGCCCGTTACACCATGTCACAAAGTGCTAACTTGCCGCACTTTTTCGATGCATCTATTAAACAACTAAAGGTTCTGGCGCAGATTATCGTCTCAGGGTGGGGAGATCACACAAATATTCCTTTCAGAAAAGCCACCAAATCAAAATCAATAAGCAGGTCGTGGGCTCTAAAGTGTCTCTTTTGGTTGTAACTAAAATGGCTACGAGTTTGGTTGATAATACTATAGCCTATATTCAACTTTACCGGTCAATAGTGAACTTAGAGATACCAAATTAAAACAATTTTATCAACGTTGGGTATTATATCTAAAGGGCACAATACATGTGACGTCATCTGTAGTAGCAAATAATGACACACTCTCAGCCGGTTTCTGAAACGTTTGTCAAATCAATAATCAACTAACATAGCTGTTAACTTAACATCCCTGTCAAGTCAATTTCGGTTTCTGAAACGTTGATCACGAAAAAATTAACTAATCTATGATTAGTTTGATTTGACATACGGTTTATATTTGAATATGGCCACATTGTTTAATTTTGTCGATTTCATACAATTTCATAGCTCAATCGTTCATTCTCAACTGTCAAGCCAAAAGCCCTTGTGTAAGAGGAACTTAAAAAAAGTTAAGAAACGTCATCTTATACGAAAATTGAGCGAAATTTCAAATAGTTATGTACCATATTAATTTACTTTTGTGAATTAATTTCTTATTTCTTAAAATATGGCCTCCCGCGGTAAAAATTTCTCAGAAAGAGAAAAGTGCAAGCTTTTGGAACTTGTTCAGAAGTAAGTACGAAGTATTCTTTTGTTTAGCAGTTACATTCCCTTGATGTTTATGATAGTGTTGTTTATATTAACCATTTCCTGCAGCTGCAGATGTAATTTCATTACAATGAATCCTTTGTTTTTAGATACAAACATATATTAGAAAATAAGTGCACCAACGCTATATCCGTAGTAAAAAAAAATGAAGCTTGGGAAGTTATCACCCATGAATTTAATAGCAGTGGAGAGGTTTTGAGAACATCTAAGCAGTTAAACACTGCTTATTTAAATTTAAAAAGAACCACACGACAAAATGTTGCTAATGAAAATGTAAGTATGTAATTTGGTCACATTCAATTTGAGTTATTAGGGCTCTTGCCAAGATCTTAAGAGGCCCAAGTCATCCTCACCTGTAAATGGGTGGTGGTAACATTAAGTTCCCTCTCAGCAGCAATAGGCTGGGCTCCCATTAAGTACGACTAACAAATTACTGGCAAAATGTGGACATATAATCTACCTATGCCCTGTCTTCTTGACACCTGTTTGCATGAAAGGGGTTCGTACCCCTTTCAGGCAAAGTTATCTCAATTCCTATTCTATAAATGTGCATGTATTGAGGCACAGATGTGCAAATGGAGACCCATTTCTTTGAATCTTAAGCTCAGTATGATAGTCCATGCTGGATAACAGAATTTCCAGACACAAATACCAACAAAGATCTCACTCAGGTATTTTATGTGGAGCTTCAATAAACGTATAAATCAAGCTAGGTAAATGAGGCAATATTATTTCATAAAATAAAAGGTTTCAATCACATTTAAAATTATATTTTAGGTGAGAAAATATATAGAACAAAAAAATAGTAGTCAGAATAATGCAGGATCATCATCACAAACAACCACCTTAATTGATGAGGTAAGATACAATTTCTAATATTTTTAATTATTTCTTATAGCTATAAACAAATAATAGTCATTTTGAAACAATCACTAAGTTAAAATCCCAATTAATACTAAATACAACCACAGTACAAATAGTAATAATACAACTATCATATAAACTAAGTTAAAATGAAAAAGTTTTGTTCTTTCATTAACCTTTGTTAAATAAAGCGATAGTAAAAATTTGTTTTTATATTTCAGCCTAGCACTCACCAACAAGTTGTTGAAATAAATTCACTTCTAAAAAAATTAAAAAAAGATGAAACAGCTGACAAGGTTTGTAAATCTAACAGATTCATAATAAATTGGTAATGAAATTCTTATCTCTAAGTAATTTTATATATTAAAGTAATAAGTAAAGTAAATTTTAATGGTGGTAGAAATTTAGTGGCACAATTTTGTCACAAATTTATGTATGTAATGGTGACCCTCTATCCTGAGACTGCCTTCAGCTTACCATCAGGTGAGGTGAAGTCAAATCGACATGTCCTATATATAAAAAAAGTAATGGAACTAATACTTTTAGAAGGGGGTCATGGCAACCGGTGGTGGTATATATCAGCCAATTCTGAGTAATGTTGGTGCTCAAGTATTGGCTGTCATGGGTGACCAGGTTACACCACTATCAAATACCTGTGATAGTGCATCAACTTATTTCGATAATGGTATGTTCTACAGTTTATCTACTTAATATAAAAGACAAATCTTCAATTACTATTTATTCTTATTCTTTTTTCAGCTGAAGATAATATCATTGTAATTACTGATGAATTGTCATCTCAAAGAAAACAATCTGCTTCCACTTCTACAGCAACAAAGTCAAAAAAAACAATAAACACAACTAAAATGCTAAAGCAAAGACAATCAAAGAAAAAAAATGTAAATAATGCAATTTTAAAAAGAAATTATTATCAGAAAAAGATACATTCTGTAGATATAGAAACAAAAAATAAATTATTAGAATATAAGTTAACTTTAAAAAAAACATAAATTGTTAGATTTAGAAATAAAAATTAAACAATTAGAATATGATAATTTAAGAAATAAATAGAGTTGATAGATCTCTATTTACTTGTTAATTATCCATACTAATATTATAAATGCGAAAGTAACTCTGTCTGTCTGTCTGTCTGTCTGTCTGTCTGTCTGTCTGTCTGTCTGTATGTTACGCTTTCACGCCTAAACCGCTGAACCGATCTTGATGAAATTTGGAACAGAGGTATATTAGAGCTTGAGAACGGACATAGGCTACCTTTTATCACGAGAAAGGGGGTTTAAGGGGGGGAAATAGGGGATGAAAGTATTTATGAAAGTTTGTCATTTCTGAAGATATCTTAATGAAATTTGGTACAGAGGTAGATTAGAGCTTAGGAACGGACATAGTCTACCTTTTATCGCGAAAAGGGGGGTGGCAGGGGGGACTAGGGCCTTGGGAGGAAAGTTTGTCATTTTTGAAGATTTCTTGATGAAATTTGGTACAGAGATAGTTTAGAGCTTGGAAACGGAAATAGGCTACCTTTTATCGCGAAAAGGGGGGTAGAAGGGGGGCGGACTAGGGCCTTGGTATGAAAGTTTGTCATTTTTGAAGATTTCTTGATTAAATTTGGTACAGAGATAGTTTAGAGCTTGGGAACGAACATAAGCTACCTTCTATCGCGAAAAGGGAGGAAGGAGGGGGGGGGGGGGGGAGGGACCAGGGCCTTGGGATGAAAGTTTATCGTTTTAGAAAATTTCCTGATGAAATTTGGTAAAGAGATAGTTTAGAGCTTGGGAACGGACATAGACTACCTTTTATCACAAAAAGGGGGGTAGTAGGGGGGGGGGGGGGGCAGGGCCTTGGGATAAAAGTTATTCGTTTTAGAAGATTTCCTGATGAAATTTAGTACAGAGATAGTTTAGAGCTTGGGAACGGACATAGACTACCTTTTATTGCGAAAAGGGGGGTAGAAGGGGGGGGACTAGGGCCTTGGGAGGAAAGTTTATCGTATTAGAAGATTTCCTGATGAAATTTGGTACAGAGATAGTTTAGAGCTTGGTCACGGACATAGACTACCTTTTATCACAAAAAGGTGGGTAAAAGGGGGGGACTATGGCCTTAGGATGAAAGTTTGTCATTTTTGAAGATTTCCTGATGAAATTTGGTACAACGATAGTTTAGAGCTTGGGAACGAACATAGGCTACCTATTGACGCGAAAATGAAGGCATAGGGAGGGGGGGGGGGGGGTTAATAAGGGATTAAAGTTTGACAGTTTTGAAGATGATGAAATTTTGGCACAGGGATTAATTATAGCTTGGTAACGGATATATGTAGCATATATCCGTTACTTAATGTGGTAAAAGGAGGGGGAGGGATTAGGACTTGATAGTAAATATGAAAGTCAGTCATTATTGATGATATCCTGGTGAAATTTGGTACAGAGATGGATTAGAGCTCGAAAATGGACAAAGGCTACCTTTTATTGCGAAAAAGGGAGTTGAAGGGGTGGAATAGGGCAAGGGTATCTAAGTTTGACAATTTTGAAGATATCTTGATGAAATTGGTATAGAGATGGATTAGAGGTTGGAAATGAACATAGGCTACCCCTTATCGCGAAAAAAGGGATAGAAGGGGGAGGGGGGGAGCGGGATAGGGCGTTGGGATTAAAGTTTCTAATTTTTCAATGGCACAAAAAGGGGGTGAATATGTCATAAATAGTAAGAATTTTTTTTAAGATGTCCTCATGAAATATTGTACAAAGGTGGATTAGAGCTTCGGAACGGATATAGTCGAGTAGCGAACCAAATAGAAGCGAGTGGAGAGGAGAGTAGAGATTGTTATAGGGACGAGTGGATAGGCGTGTAAAGATTGGAAGTCGAGTAGAGTCGACTACTGGGGCGAGTAGATATGCGACTAGAGAGCCAGTGGAGAGGCGAGTATAGAATCAAATAGAATGCTGTAAAGGCGAATAGGGAGGCGAGTGGAAAGATGAATGTAGTGGCGAGTAGAGATCGAATAGAGAGTTGAGTACAGGTGCGAGTAGATAGGCGAGTGGGGAGAGTCAACTAGACAGGCGAAAAGAAAATCGAATGGATGGGCAAGTAGAAGGGCCAATGGAGAGGCCAGTATAAAGAAAAGTACAAAGTCGAGTAGAAAGGGTAACAGAGAAGTCAGTAGAGAGTCAAGTATAAATTCAAATACAGAGGCGAGTAGAAAGTCGAGTAGAGAGTCGAATATAGAGGCGAGTAGAAAGTCGAGAACAGAGGTGAATACATAGTCGAGGACAAAGTTGAGTAGAGAGGCGAATTGAATGGTCAATAGCGTCGGATCAACACTAAACGATAACCGACATCCACGCGGGCGGAGCCGCGGGCAACAGCTAGTATCCTAATAATTTAGTTTACATAATATTTACCAAAAGATTATCAGTACATACATTATAAATACCATTGTTTGATACCTTTATATTTTTGTTGCATGTTGTTCTTTCTTTAAATTTTATTTAGCTGTAAGTAGAAATTTAGAAACTTTTTTTTAATAGTGTACCACCATAATGCTGTTGTAATTATTACCATAGGTATATGGTATTATTATATTCCTTAAGACTACTTATTAAACTTATTATTAAATAACTACATATTAAAGTGAGTTACTAGTAGCGATGAGCGCACAGAAGTGTTTTCATTTGATCCTGAACTGGTCCCTACTTCCTCAGGTAAATTAAATTCTGAATCACTTATTTCCATACCTGTATTATCATTATGGTTTAATGCCCAATTATGCAGCACACAACAAGCTACCACAATGTTCATAGTAGTTTGAAGTTTTACTCGGAGACCCATTGACAAACATGGAAAACGTCTTTTCAAGACACCAAAGCATCGCTCAACAGTGTTTCTTGTGCGAATATGGGCTTGGTTATAAGCTTCCTCACTAGGTGTAGAGGGGTGTAGGAAGGGTGTCAGTAAATATGACCTGCATGGATAACCACTATCACCTAACAAGTAGTCATTGCCATAGACTCCACTTTCAAAATCAGCTCGAATATGGGAATCATTTAATATAGTTGTGTCATGCACAGATCCAGGCCACCTACAGATCACATCTAATATTTTTAGCTCAGCATCACATATCACTTGCACATTTAATGAAAAATAGCCCTTCCGATTTCTGTATAATTCAGCCCTGGAACCTCCAGGTGACTGTATTTTTATATGAGTACAGTCTATAGCTCCAATAACATTTGGAAATGAGCTAATATTATAAAATTGTGCCTTTACCCTGTTGCGCTCTTGTTCAGTTCTGGGCATAGTTATAAATTGAGGCCGAAGTTCTGCCATGACTGCAGATACTTTTTTTATAATTCTACATGCTGTAGACTTATGTATCCTTACATGATCAGCAATAGTAATTTGGAATGCTCCTGTCGCAAAGAAACTTATCGTGAGCAAAACTTGTTCCAATGCACTGATGGACTTGTTTCTCAAAGTAAAAGGTTTTAGTTTTGGCTCTAACATGTTAACCAGCAGCATTAGTACTGCCTTCGTCATACGGTATCGATTTTTGAACTCTTGTTCATTGTAAAACTCGAATGGATTCATTCTTCGTTTAAAAGTGCGCCGACTTGATTCTTCCTCATCGCTGCTAGAAATACTGACGCTGCTGATGTCCGACAGAGACATGATGATATCTACAACAACAAAAGAGATACCTATTAGAAATTATTGACGCTACATAACACTAATATTCGACGCAAGTCATCATGATTTTAACAACATAAGGAAAACAATGAATAACATTATTCACATGTTATTTTTTTATAATTTAACTTAGAAGTCAATACTTATTTCAATTTACTATGCAAATAAATTTTACTCACCTTAAATATTTAAAACGGTCCAAAAACTGTAAATTACACGATAACAAACAACAAAATAACAACGATTAAAACTTAATTCTCCAATGGACACCGATTAGTTGACAGGAGCTTTGACAGCCGCTTAATCAATGATTAAAGCTTAATTTGCGTTCAAGAAACCCAAAATGTCGTTTGACATACGATTCTGCACTATGATTTTAATCATAGATTTATTAATATGATGGTCAAATCAAAGCGGCTAATTAGGCTTTCAGCAACTCATTTGGCGCTTGACAAGAGATTTGACTGATTGTTAGTTAATTTCATCGTTGATCAACGTTTCAGAAACCGGCTGTCTGTTTTCACAGTACATATTTGTTTAATGCACACGCGCTATCTAGCCTGCTCTACATCTGTGGTATCAACGGTACATCAGTATTAACACTGCTATCTTATCCTGTTATCAGTGCGCCTTAAACATCGCTTATCAGATAATTATTACGTCAAGCGTACATGACCGATTTTCCAATTTTATGACGTCACCTGATCCATGATTACTTGGAAATTTTTACTACTTGTCTTGTTGTTTCATACCAAATGAAAAGTGACATTGGTATGAAACCATAGTTTTAATCAATGGATAAGTAGAGTAGGACAGGGCCACCCCATCTCTTCCAGTTGATCTCGTAGAAGGCAACTTAGACATAGGGCTACTCTCCGTAAGGAAGTTAACAAACAGCCATGACAAAGTACCCGCTTAATGGCAATTGGCTCGCCCCCCATCGTCTTCTTAACTTAGCAGGTTTCAACTTACCTCTTCTTTAACATAACATCTTGTTTTTTTCTTTCAACTATATACATAAATCACAAAAATGGGGTATTTGACAACATTAAAAAATACTACAAATAATGGTCATCCTATCAGATAATAGCGTAAAAAGACATTTAAAACTATAAATTAAACTAAAATAAGCATATTTTTGTGAGAATTTCGCTTAAAAATATCTATCATTTTTTCGAATTTTTATCTGACGAAAACGCTCTGTGATCGATCACAGCACTGCTGACGTCACACGCAAGTGAACACGGCTTTGTGACAGAACAGAACAGAACAGAAACAAACAATTTTTGTGGATTATTTATAGACGTATTTGTACATTGTGCAACTACACACCATTTTATTCACAAAGTTTGAAGAAAAACTTTATTATTTACTTTGACTTCACTGCTTTAAGTTTATACAAAATGTGTGACGTCACGTAATCGGCTCCATACAAGGTGACAGCGTTTTTCGCGCGCTTTTGAGAATTTAAACTTTAACATCGATTTTTTGTTACAATCCGTTGATATTTTTTTGAAATATCGATGTAGTGTGCATATTATATGCTAAGGAATAATTTAAAATGGTTTTCCAAAATTTATCAAATACTCTATAATGTAACAACTAAAAACTAAACAAAAATAACTTTTCAACCTTGTAATGTGGTTCGATTTGATATTTAAAAAGGATTTTTAATGGTTGTTGAAATCCGCTGCCTCTTTTATTACTACTTAGGTAGTAGACACGACCCACTTGATGGAATATTATTTCTGTTGCCTATGGTTATGTGCAACACCAGGGGCGTCACCACTCGCGCTGCCGACCCTGCAAGGTCCTTCTAATACCCTTCTTAAATAACTCCATATTGTATTCGGAGGTTTGAGTGAAATTCGACCCGCACCACTGACCGTTGCCAGACCTTACACTTAATTCACCCTGAATTGGAAGACTTACCTACCTATAATAAACTTGTAAGACTAAAGAATTGTGGCGATATTCTAGAGGAATCCCAAAGGAGCAATGTCAAGAATGTAATATACCAACAACACGTCCAAAGTGACATAGAAAGTGCTGTCATCTGTTTGTTAATCACCGTTTTCATGCAGATAACGAGATAGATTGGTATTGTATCACGTTATCAAAGTACTGGAATGTGTTATCATCTTATCGTCGAATTAGTGAGTGGTGGTTGCTATGCTTGTCTAGGGCACGCCGTCATTGCGGCGGTAAGGCCCATCATGGGGGAGTGGCTAGAGAGGCCACACGGTAGCCTCTCGTACCGTCAGACGCAGATTATCACCGGGCACGGTAGCTTCGGGCGGTATCTGCATCTGATGGGTATTGAGCCAACGCCCGAGTGCCATCACTGCGACGCGAGCGTGGACTCGGGGCTGCACACGCTCATCGAGTGCCCGCCGTTTGAGACGCCGAGGCAGGAGCTTGTGGCGGCCCTGGGGGTGAGAGTGCTCACGCTCTCCACCCTGCTCGCGGCGATGGTCCGCTGCGCGGATGCGTGGGCGGCCAGCGCCTCCTTCTGCGAGCAGGTCATGCGCACATCGCTGCACACGCCCGAAGGCGGCTCGGGCGTCGGAGGGCGCAAACTGACCTCCGCCCCCCATGAGCGCGGGCCTGAGGGTGACGTCACCCTAGCAGAAGCAGGCCACGGCGGCGGCGCGCATCGTAGGACGATGCGCGCCTCCTCACACCGGGGTTGAGTCGGGGACCGCGTGGTCCCCCCCTTCCCGAGGAGGGCCAGACCGAGAGGGAAGGCCCTGGGTCAGCCGGGGTGCGAGGGATATGTCGCATGACAACCTCACCTACGGCCTAGCACTACGACCCAGAGACGGCGTGCAGTTTAGTCGGTTCGAGTCCGACATAACCTCCCCCTCCGGCTCCGGAAGGGTGGGTATCCGTGGGGATTTCCCGCACGTAAAAAAAAAAGTTATGCTTGTCTTAGTAAACCAAGGCCATCTCGACTAGTCATCCTAGTTCCAATCCCGGTTGCATCCAGAACTTGTATTTTGTAAGCTGAAGTTAAAATCTTCGCACTTAAGCAAATTTTACGTTGGCAATTCATAATGTAAAACGATTTGTATAAAACTCATTGTGATACTGGGCATTAATGTCACAAATTTCGACCGGGTTAGTACCACCGTGCACTTTTGCGAAAAATCCTCCATAGTAATCCAATCTCGGTTGGATTGCGTTCAGGGGTCAGCAAGTGCATAGCCGGGCAGGGGGGATTGAGGTCGCAGCACGAGTGGGACCGGTGGGTCTTGGCGTAGTCTAGTGGGGGGTGGCGCGGGGCGACGCGCCGAACAGGGAGACCTGTAGAAACGGTGGTGCCGCTGGCCGCCCGCGGCATAGTACAGGGGCCCAACCGGGACTAACCACCCTGGGAGGCTGCCCCACCAGGTCGCGCATAATCCCGATATGGCTCGTCGTGCCGGTTGGTGACCGGACGAGGGAGCCCGGCGACCATACTCGGGGGGGTACGGGGGCCCTTCCGTTCGGCGCGTCGGCTCTCGCCATACCTCACATTCATAGATAAAACCAATATCCCACGCTTTGTCACGCTGTGCTGCGACAACAATCGCCTCTTTTTCACGCCTTCCCTCCTCTTCATCCTCATGGCAGCGCATAATAACAGTAGATTGGTCTACACAGCGGCAAGAAACTCTCCCTCGAGCTCGCTATTTGAGGTGGAGTCCACGAACATCTGTGGGCTCCATACAAACCTCAACGCTGTCCACCAACACCTGGAGACGGCGAAACCAGCAATGCTGTTTCTTACGGAGACACAAATACGCCGCCCTGAAGACACGACCTACTTACTCTACCCCGGCTATGTCCTTGAGGAGAATTTCCGCGCAAAAGCCGGGGTGTGCGTGTTTGTTAGGGCGGATGTTTGTTGTCGCCGTTTGCGCTGCCTAGAGGACCCATCCTTTTCCACCCTTTGGGTACACATAGACCATGGCTCTACGAGTCAGATCTATGTGTGCCTCTACCGCTCCCATACAGGAGATGCCGAGACAACTCGACTCTTTGAATACCTTAGTCAGGCGGCAGATGATGCGCAGGAGCGGTTTCCGAACGCTGAACTGGTGTTTTTGGGGGATTTTAACGCCCACCACGAGATCTGGTTGGGCTCCGCCAAAACAACCCACGCGGGAAGAGCCGCCCATGCATTTGCTCTGGCGCATGGCCTGACCCAATTGGTACACGAGGTCACTAGGATACCAAAAAGGTCGGACCATGAGCCCTCTCTGCTAGACCTTCTGCTGACGAGTCGCCCGGACCAGTACAGTGTTTCGGTGAGCGCCGCTTTAGGTGAATCCGACCATTGTCTGGTCCGTTCCGAGGTGCCCATTTTAGCGCCCCCACGTCCCGTGCAGGGGAAGCGGCGTCTCTGGCACTACTCGTCAGCGGACTGGGATGGACTGCGTGATTATTTTGCGTCCATCCCGTGGGTTGAACGCTGCTTTGGAGGTAAGAACCCATCTGAGGCCGCAACTGCTGTCGCCGGTGAGATCAGTCTGGGCATGGAATATTATATCCCCTACACTGATGTCGCCGGTGTCCGCAGGGCACGCCCCTGGTTCGGGCGCGAGTGCGCGGAGGCTGTTAATCATAAACAGTCTGCGTACCGCGCTTGGATCAGGGCGCGCGCTACGTGCGATCCCAACGTGGGCCACTTCAAGGCGGCGTACAACAGAGCCACAAAGGCCTGCAGGAGGGCTTATGTCAGAGCGGATGCCCAGCGCATAGCGCGGCTTGGTCAGGAGCTAGTAGAGCATCCCACGGGCAGCCGTGGCTACTGGCGACTGGCCAAAGCCGTGCAAGCCAACTTCTGCCAGCCTTCGCTGCCCCCGCTGCGCAATCCCGATGGATCCCTGGCCCATGAGCCGCAAGAGAAAGCAAATTTGCTGGTTAATCTCTTTGCGGCCAACTCCCGAGTCGATGATTGTGGTATGGAGCCGCCGACACTGCCCGTCAGTGACCATGCAATGCCTGATATTCGTATCAGGCAACGCGATATCCGAGCGGTGTTGCAGTCACTCGATGTCCGGAAAGCCAGTGGTCCGGACGGTATTCCAGCGGTGGTTCTGCAAAAATGTGCAGCGGAGTTGTCTCCAATGCTTGCGCGGCTGTACCGGCTGTCCTACAGCTCTGGTACAGTGCCTTCGGCTTGGAAAGAGGCGAATGTACAGCCGATCCCCAAGAAGGGGGATCGCTCAGACCCAAACAACTGTCGACCCATAGCCGTCACCTCAGTGCTGTGCAAGGTGTTCGAGCACATTATCAACAAACAGCTCATGCGTCACCTTGAAGATCACTCCCTAATTAATGACCGGCAATATGGCTTCAGGCCGAAACGGTCAGCGGGTGATCTTCTGGCGTATGTTAACCATATTTGGGGTGAGGCTATGGACAAGCACGGCGAGTCATTGGCAATTAGCCTTGACATCGCCAAAGCTTTCGATAGAGTTTGGCACAAGTCGCTTCTTTCCAAGTTACCAGCCTTTGGTCTGCCTCCTAGACTGTGCGACTGGGTTGCCGGCTTCTTGCAGGAGCGCCGTATTCGCGTCCTTTGTGATGGACGAGCCTCGGAGTTCTTGCAGGTAAATGCCGGCGTACCGCAGGGATCTGTCCTATCGCCAACTCTCTTCCTTCTGCATATCAATGACATGCTGTCGACCGGCAGCATTCATTGCTATGCAGATGATAGCACCCTACACGAGAGTTATCATGGACGTCCTGCGGATAAGCAGACGCATATCGCGGAAAAAAGGCAGCTTCTTGTCACTGAGCTTGACCGGATCCTGAATCACATTTCCCAATGGGGCTCTGAGAACTTGGTCGAGTTCAATGCCAAGAAGACGCAGGCATGTGCGTTTACAGCAAAGGTATCTTCTTTCCTTCCCCTTCCCACTCTTCAGAGCACGCCACTGCCACTGCAGGACAACCTCAATATCCTAGGTATGGATGTTCGCTGCAAACTGAACAACAAAAACTACATCGAGAGTATCATCAAAGCAGCCTCGCGTAAACTCGGAGTCCTGAACAGAGTGAGACGGTTTTTCACGCCGGAGCAACGGTGTCTTCTTTACAAGACACAAATTCGTTCCTGCGTGGAGTACTGCTCGCATCTCTGGGATGGATCCGCAAAGTACTTATTAGATGCTCTCGACAGGTTGCAGCGACGTGCGATCCGCATTATCGGAAATCCTGAGGTCACGAGTACCCTCGAGTCTCTGCAGATGCGTAGAGATGTTGCTTCTTTGGCAGTTTTTTACCGTCTCTACCATGGTGAATGTTCTGAAGAGCTATTCCAATTAGTCCCACCATCCCCCTTCCTATACAGGACGACACGTGCAGGACTTAGATGTCACCCCTATACGGTGCAGAACATTCCTTCAAGAACCAAGCGGTTCGGTGACTCTTTCCTTTGTCGCACCATTAAGACCTGGAATTCCTTGCCAGCTCACGTGTTTCCCTCTTCCTACAGTCCCGGGTCCTTTAAGCGGGGCGTGAAAAAGCATCTGATGAGGCCGTCAAGCTGAGTGCCACCATTGTTAACATGGCACGTGTACATAATGGTGACCCTCTTTCTTGAGACTTTACCTTCAGCTTACCATCAGGCGAGGTAAAGTCAAATTGACGTGTCCTATTTATAAAAAAAAAAAAAAAAAAAAAAATATATATTTCTAGAATTATTTAGGAAATACCGCCGGTCTTTCGGGGAGCGAATGCCGATCTTCCAACCTTGGAAAACCGCCTGCTGCAGAGCCTAGTCTGTTTTAGCAAGGTCACTAATGAGCTTGACTTGAGCTTCAAAGATGTTGAAGACCCAATTACCTACCCCTGTTACCGTTAGAATTAGATATCGAGGGTGATGTACTGAATATAGCCCTAATTGACAGTGAGATCGATAGTCTGAAATAAAATCTATGTCAATATGTAGCCTTTAATAATATAGTGCTCAATCCAACCCAGCGTCGCTACTGACGGTACATTCTCCTTAGAAAGTTACACTAAAACGCTTTTTGTGCCTACAAGCTGACGCACTCGTAGCCTACTTACTGGCAATCTTTAGTAAACGATTAGAGAAGCTTTGTGGAAGATGGGCCCCGTTATTCACAGCGTCTCCATGATTCGGCAATAATGCTGGTCACAGTCGCTGTCCTTAGACATCTTAGCTGAAGGCAGCAGCCACCCTGGGCTCACTTCCTCGGGTTTGATCCTTCTGCCGTAAAAACCAAGATAACAAAATTGCGTGGGACCGAAAACCATAGTTAGCTGAATGTGAGTGTTAAAACACCTCTGCATATCCTGTCGGCCAGACGTAGGAGTAGCCGAGCGGATCCTGGATCACTAAGTTTTGGGTGGACGAAACCTAGACCGTATAGAAAGAAATTTAAAGAGATAAACATATCTGCATTTTATCAACCACATGACGCGAAGTCATGCCGGACGTGTCGTGACATACAACTTTTTTGTTGTGAAAACTGTCTATAGCTGTCTAACCAGCACTCCGTAACAACTCAATAAGCATAGCTGTATAAGAAAACTTCCATAATAGCACTTCCCGTTCGAGATTTTCCATTGCCACTTGACGGTCGAAGTACTTCCACCCTACAGAGAACATCGTTCAACCAACGCTCCTTACTTAGGATTAAGCTTTGTCTCATTATCACTTTGCTTTTCTGTACGTACAGGCGTTGAGGTTATCTGTTGCTTACCATCACATGTTTGGTCAGCTTGTTTGCCACCGTAAAAAGTTACTATATCATCTGATCAGCGATGGCGATTTCGACTGCATGCTGTGGTTCCATGCTCGAATCTCCAATGTTTCCGGATAAAGTCACAAAAAAATGAATACACATCCTATTACGAGACTAAAAAAAATTGATGGATTGTGACAGCGAATACACCCTCCTACTCTCTATCCAATAAAAAAAGAAACAGAATACGAAATCTCCATCCGTACAAAACGCGGAAATGACAATTATTAACAAGTCATACGCTTCGATTCACAATAATCTCGGCTCGCCCTATAAATGAATCTATTATCACGGCAGCCAGGCCGCCAGACAGCCGGCAGACGAGAGAAAGGCATGACGCGGTGGTTCTCGGCGCGAGGTTCGGCCCGCGGTACATTGATCTCTGGTTACGTGATACTAGAGAGGGCACAGATTGTTCCGCGAACGATAACGCGTACGTAAAGGTTTCTAACGTAACCTCACGCTTGTTGCCAAGAGCAGTGAGGGCAGGGGACGGTTTCCATTAATGATCATATATTGAAATGAGTTAGATATGTTATCTTATCTCAACGCTATCTCGATGTTAAATGTGAATAGCGTTGTATGACAAGTAGTAGTTTATTCTCGTTCGAACTTATTGATAATTTCATATCCTGTTGCACTCGTGCTTGTGATGAGTTAAGCGAATTTGTCTCGTTTAAGTTCTGTGGTAACTTGCATAACAAACTAACGTTTATAATAATTGGTACTTAGTTGGGCGGTTGATTAAACATTCATAAAAATGAAGTTAGGAACGTACATAATTTTGACTGTTTCTTTACAATTCTTTCATTTAATAAATCTAAGAATTAACCCCATTGTGTCGTTCTTTTGGTGTGCAGTGAGCTGTGATTCTTGAATTCTTATCTAATTAAGATAAACGTAATAAATAAAGATTTCAGCTAAGTGGTTCGTGTTATGAAAAAACTATTTACAGTAAATTGAAGATTTACTTTCAATACCTATAACATACATTCAAACATTCACGTAAGAAAGAGTAGCAGAATGGATAAAAACAGCTCCTCCGAGATATTCCGGGCCCGAGGCTGAAAATAACCAGAACGGTGTAATAAGATAATACTACAAAATAAAGTGCGATTAAATTCGTTATAAATAGTTGGTTTATTTGCAAATATTTTTTAGTTTACCCATTTACAACGTACTTAGTAGGTAATTATTTCTACAATCACTAAACGCGACGCAGTTCATGCCCAAACTGTAATTGTTTATTTTTTTTATCAATGTGTTTTTAGTTTCTTCACATCCTTTTCATCACTCCAATTACTCCAAATAAACAAAATGCTTAAAGTTTTTCATATCGATATATTTCGCAAAAATGTGTTTTTTTTTTTATACAGTAAAAGCTATTAATTGTATCCTATTTTATTTGTTCCAGGTATGTATTATTGAATTGTTATTCAAATCAGCACAATATCCATCTGTAACACAACCTGACCAATTCAGTAAGTACCATAAGTTTTGAACACTTTATAAACACTTATTGTTTGTCACTGTTTGCTACCGTAGTGTACCAATGCTATATTTTCGTCATCCGAGTGCTTACCCCGGTTCCATCCAAAATTTGCATCTTGGAGCTGGGGTTCCATTCTCAATTTGGCTTACTTGCCTTCAGTCGGTGACACCTTAAATCTCGTTAAAGGAAATCTGAAGCAATAGGTGTACCAGCTTGCAGGCGATATTGACTTAAGCCCATAGATCTAGGTGGACCCCATGTACCCACCTCAGCTCCCACTTAATGCTATAGTAGAACAATTTGCTTGAGTCAGAGTTTATTAAACTCATATTATTATGTATTGTTTGAATTATTCTTTTTTTTTAAATTGATGTAAGCAGACGAACGCCTAAACATGTTGGACGTAATTACTGACTGACGTAAACAAATAGGTAAATATGATTTTAATGTCATTTTGATTTTATCAATTTGCAACAAAACAAATAGTGTGAGATAGGAAAACTAGTAAATTACCTAATGTAAAAGCAGGCTTTATAATTGTCAGAGGTGTTTTCTCCCCCGGGAATGTGTGGCCAGGGCCCAGAATATATTATACGAAGTACCCTTTTACTGCGTGATTCTGTACAGCCCAATATAAATAAACCAACTTTGCCTTTGCGTGCAGAACACTTACTTATAGTTCAATGTTAAATGGTCTAGAATGGATAGGCACTTGAAACTTCTATGAATTGAATATTGGAAAACGTTTTTATTTTTTGTTCGCTACGCAAAAACAGTTTCTTTGTGGATTTAGTTCCCATACTTTTTGATTGTGATCCTTAGTCGTTGTTTCTCAAGCTTAATTTATGAAGACTTACCTTTAGGGAATAAGTACAAGTGCACTTACTAATTCATAGGTTATTTCTTAGATATTGAACAATGATAGCACTTGTACTTTTTCACACTTTATTTTGTTTTCATTTTTAACCTGACCGGGTTCACCTCACGGCATTATCAACATAATAATGGTTTTAAACAATTATATTTCTAAATACTACATTTTTTATATGTGGGTAGTTTTAAAAATGTGTATACCAGGTTCAATCTTTTCCCAACATTTGGGGAAACCGGTCAGGTTAAAAATGAAAACAAAATAAAGAGTGGAAAAGTACAAGTGCTATCATTATTCTATATGTGTAGTAGATTCCTCCAAGTGCCATCAATCTCCAGTATAAATATTTCTTAGATTTTTCTTATTCTGGGATCCCATCTAGATTTCAGGATCAAGTAGTTATTAATTCGTTTTGTTATGAAATACCTACTCAGTTTGAAAACGTGCTTTATAATATACGGCTATAAGCTTGCTACGTGATACAAACAAACAATTTAACGATGTAATGGAAATAGGCAACCTATAAGGGATTCCCCAACCCCCAACCCCCACATCTCTATTACTGTATTCAACCACGTGAGAACTGTACTTTTTTGTAAACATAAACAATCTCATTTGTGGGCTGTCAACTCTGGCCAAAAATATCTGTTCGGCAAGGTTTGTAAAAACTTTGTTATTTGTGAAACTCCCGCGTATTTGCCACATGGAGCGCACGTGACAAAAAGCTTTGCTTCCGATTTTTATTGAAAAGCGTGAGCGGAGCATGTCAGGTTGGTAGTTTTACGATTTTTCTACTGCGTATGTGGTGGGTGAACCTGTTCCTTCATTATGTTATGGCAAAAAAAAAAAAATTTTGCTGCATACCGCGTGATACGGCGTAGACGCAATAGGTGAATGAGCACTTTTTGTATCGTGCGGGAAATTTCCACGGTTACCACCCCCGCCGAAGCCGGAAGTTATGTCGGACTCGAACCGACTAAACCGCACGCCGTCTGTGGGTCGCAGTGCAAGGCCGAAGGTGAGGCAGCTATAGAGCATATCCCTTGCATAGATATGAGCCCTCACATACTAAAACAACATGCTCCATACTCCCCTAGCTAACAGAAATCGGTGGTACACCCGACACCAGCTGCATTCCTCGTAGCAGGGAACTGTAGGCCCAGGTCCCTCGTGTTTCATTACCAATGAAATGAATCGTTTTTAACTAGTTTTCTTCTGATTAATTGGTCGAATTGCATCTAGAGACACGAGTCTTGTGACGCTGGTTTAAATATCGTAAAGTTGGCAGTTTGTTACAGGTTCACCTCGTGGCCGTTTGTAGTCACGTTTTAATGGCAGTCCGCGTCTCGAATTGTCTTATTGAGATTAATTTCAATCAAATTTAACTACTTACAAACAATTACGTAAATTGAGATTAATTAAGGATGCGATAACTTTTTAAAAAGTAATTATCAACATGTATATGTTATTCATTTAATATTTAATTTACTTAGAAGGCGCGCGTCAGCCTGGGAAAATTGTTCACATTATGATCTATTGTTAATAGCATTATTTGAAAACTTAGTACACGTTACTGATCTCAGACTTATTTTCGGTAGGAAGCGGTCAAAAACTGGAAACATTTTTAATACAAAAACTGAGTTGACAAATGAACGTTCACGCAACGAAATAAACCTCCCACAGTATAACCACTAGCGGACAAGGCGGTTTGTTGCAAATACATCGCTCCAAATCGCACGCTACATTAAACAGCAGTAACTACTTATAGGTACAGAAATCGAATGAACTCGAATAACTACAGATATAAGTTTTCGCAAGTAATCAAAGTACTAAAGCCGGTCTAGCAGTACCCGCGGCATTGACTGTGCCCAATGGCCTGTGACAATATGCCCGATTGTTGTGCACCTAGTCATTCCGCCCGTACAATGTTCAAATTGAACGTTCGACTGCGTTATTCTATGCTGATGATTGTACTACATGCTAAGTTGTTAAAATTAACCGAAGGAAACGGTAGTTTTGTACCGACAATACACAATTTATTACGAATTAACATGTATAAATTAGTGCGCATTGCGGTGATAGTACTAACTTGCTGGCACACAATTACCTACTGAAAGCTGGCAATTTAAAATCGGTATCACTTCTTTGTGCAATTATCTTTTTGGAAAAGAAATCTTGGCTTCCGACTTCCATAATGACAATACAAACCTTTATACATTTGAGTCATGGAAATATAATGTTCCAATGTTCTAAATAAATAATATAATTGTTCGTAATATATCATGCCAACGTCTGTACGAATTTAAACATTCCATCATTTTCTTAAGGATCTTGCCACCTCATTACCTTGTCAAGTTGTCACCTTTTTAGGGTCCCGTATCCAAAGGGTAAAAACGGAACCCTATTACTAAGACTTCGCTGTCCGTCCGTCCGTCCGTCTGTCACCAGGCTGTATCTCAAGAACCGTAATAGCAAGACAGTTGAAATTTTCACAGATTGTGTATTTTTGTTGCCGCTATAACAACAAATACTAAAAATAAATAAATAATAATAATTAAGGGGAGCTCCCATACAAAAAATGTGATATTTTAATCGTTTTCGTCGCTGGCTCGGCGATCTAGCTAGACAGTTGAAATTTGCACAGACTATGTATTTTTACTGTGGCTACAACAATAAATACTAAAAGTAAAATAAAAATAATATTTAAGGCGGGCTTCCATACAACAAAAGTTTTTTGTTTTTACGGTGTTTTGCTCGATATTAATAATGGCTACACGTAGACGCTAGAAATAATTACAGATAATAATTTGATATATATTTACTTCCAGCCTTTTTTCTGGTACGGAACTCCTTCGTGCGCGAGTCCGAATCGCACTTGGCCGATTTTTAAAGACGACACTTCTATAAATTTTGATAGTGATGACTAACACTGTTCAAAGAAATCAAAATCACAAAGGTGACGTGATATTCCATTCGACTTGACCAATATCGCCGTGACAAACTACTTTTTGCCTGTACTTTTACATCCTAGTTGTGGTCTATATGTACATAGGTACAGGTAGCACAGTTTTTATTTTTAAACTTGTGACCGTCTTACCGGATGCTGATATTGTAGTTAAACCTTCATGTTTTCTATAATATGGGGGTGGGTACTTCAAAAGGGATGAAAGATTTTACAGGGTCAGTAGGGGACAAGTGTAGTAGGCGTTCATTGATCGCCTACGCGTCTTATTTCCTATCTTAGAGGTATAAGAAAGACGAAAGCTTGTGGTAGACATCAATTATCAATAAAGTTAAATTGATAATAATGTATTTGTTAACCAGAAAATGTGACACCAGCAGTTTGTCTGATTTCTCAAAACCTATTTGTAATGAACATTATTTGCTTCCTAGAATATGTTACACGTTCTCGTAGCTACTCCCGGGTCGACCCATGCTTTATAATATTCAGGTAAACTTTATAAGCCACACAAAAAGATCTATAGATCTATATAAAGAGGCAGGGATTCACAGGATTAGTGCGAAGAAAGAGACTGCGTTTTATAAAATCAAAAACTTGGTTTAACGATATTAGTCTGCTTTGTTATTTATTTTGAAACATTCACAATCACAAGGAATTTCACAATTACAAGGAATCTTAGTTAAAACATAAATTAAATGAAAATGACCAATTCTTATTCCAAACATAGTTTAAAATTTAACACATACCTACTGTTATTATTGAAAACAGTTTCACACAACTATCGAATTCTGACAATATGTACAACGGAGCGTCCGTTGTACATATTGTCAGAATTCGATATGTATCAATTAAAATATCGAGACATGTAGGTACTTCAAAGCACTTACCAAAACCCCTCAGTTTCTTCCTATGCATCGCAATTTATGAATACATCATGTTTAAGTTTTACTCAGCGCTCAATCCGCCTTTGACATAACTTTGATAAAGAGTTCAACAAAAGTTATATTACAGAAAAGTTGAATTTTCTGCAATCCTCGAATGCCCCGCGGCAAACTGTGTTATGATATGTAAATATCGAGAGAGATCACAACTGTTTGAAATGTGTCATCTTGTCAGCAGATTTACGACAAAATACATATCAAAATGACGACTGAAAGCAATCTTTTACTAAAAGGCTGCTTTTGATGCCGAAACTGGTTGAAAAATAAACGGCTTTTATAAAAATATTACAGTATAATTAACAAAAACAATGCTGAAAACAGCCCGTAGGTACCCGTACGACGTACTTTGATATCAAGAATCCTTTTGACTAAAAAATTTTTGGTATAATTTCGTGGTTGGTGTAAATATTGAAACAAACAAGTACGCGGTCACATTACAGATCAAGTTGAAGGCGACGATAAATCGCCGCGTGTGCAGCTGCCCGTGCAAATTGCACGTCGCGATGGATTATGCTGTACGGTTAAAGAGGAAAGCTTACACCGTTTCTTACTAGTACCTAATAATTAATAGCAACATGCACTTATGTTTGTATTCTACTCTACACTTTGATATAAAAAATTGGCCCAAAAACTTTTATTCTACTCGATCAAGTCAAAAGTCGTTTACGCGCAACTGTAAACAATATTGTGCTAGAAAGTAAGGTCTCGTCTTTTTCACCTCTATGACTTTGAATGCATATACTAGAACACAATTCCTTTTCTAAATTTGATGTTAACTTATACTACAAACCAAGGGAAACATGCTTTTTACCGACATCTGGGATCGGCTGCTTCAACACGCATTTTGCAATCCAAGATAATCCACTAATTGACTTCTCAATTAAACTTTTACGGTTGGGATAATCCGATGGCATTGATTTTTTTATCAAATCATTCAAATTCTTATCTTCTTAAGGTTTAAATATTTAAGAGAGAACCATTAGTCGCCTGTCTGGCAGTTTAATCGGAAATAACGGCTTAATGGGGCTAGTGCCGATCTCAATGCGTCAGTCGAAACCGACCTATCAACGTGCTCTCCTTGATGTAATAGCTTATTCATATCAGATTGATGGCTTCATATAAGCATTTTTTCACTGCTGACTTTATTACGTGACATTTTTTTCCAGATTACGTGATTCCAATCACTTCTTACTTTATAATTTATAACATTCATATTTTATAACAGTATCAGACTAAGTCGATGAGCTTTTTACAAGAAAATGAGTTTAGTTTAATAATAATTATGAGTCTTTGTTAACAAAATGTAATGCGACCATACCTACATGTCAAATTAATATTATACGAGGGATTTACTACTAGCCAATGAAGAATTCCACCATCTATATTCTGGTGGTGGACGATGCCAGATTAATAAATACATATTGTCACATAAAGTTTCAAATCTATACAATTATTGGAAGCTTTTTTAAATTTGCTTTCAAGATAGAATACAAAGCATGTGAATCTTTCCGAGTACTTCAGATCTGGGCAAATATTAATGCGTTCTGTATGAATGCTGCTGAATGTTTGGCACAGGTTTTGTCCAAATATGTCAGCAAAGCGACTAAAGGCCTATAATAAATGACTCTTTCTTTCTTTTGCCCTAAGTCCACGCATATATTCAAAGACATTCATTATTCGTGGTCAAAGTTCCCATTTGTATTATCGGAGCTATTGGGAGCAGACGCGCCCACGTTCGAGCCCGTGCAATGTACAATGTACACGCTATCTTATAGGATCTGGTCAGATTTTCTTTGTTGTTATTTATTGATGTTGGTACGACGTTCATGGATTTATGATTACGTTTCGCTATTCCAATGTTGATTAGGGATAACTTTCAATATAAATTATAAAGTATTGCTGATTTATGCACTGAAAGTATATCCTTTAATATACGGCCAGTATAACTTTATCTAATCCTTAAGTTTAGATTTATTTATAATATTGTATTATGCCTACAGTACTTATTTTTCAGCACATCATATCGTTTATGATTTATTACAATAGAAATTAACTCATCATTGTGATGGAGTACGGAGCTCTCGTCAAATTATTATTTCATTTAACATTTTTTTCCATTTGTCCTCTTTCTCTTATTATATTTCACCGTTATGTAAAAGTGATAATTTATTGTAAACGTAATGGCGTGGTCGGGTCATCTCCAAAGGTCACCGGTTATGTAACACCGCCAGTCCAGCACCTCAAATACAATATGTAAATGATTAAAAAATTAAGTATTGGAAAGTCATAAATGTTTGACGATGTTCGCAATCATGAAATTTATCTTAGTACCATAATTAAGTACTTGTGACTTATCAACTATTCATTTATTCATCATTGTAAAACATTCCATAATGTCCTCTCAACAGCCTCTACATTCGCAACAAATATATCGCCAGCCAAATATAAGGAAAATGTACATCGAAAAGCTTAATAAAGTCGACTGAATCACCGATCCATCGCCACAATCTCACTGAGGGGGCTGGCTCAGAATATAATATGCAGTATAGTCTAATTAAATATACCGCGGGGTGATTTGTAGTCCGTGTTTATTTAGCCGAGCTATTTATACCTCCAACCTCCAACAACACGGACAATACAGCCTTTTTAAGGATTGTACGCACATTCATGCGTGTGCATATAGCTTGCTGTCTGATACTAATATGGCATGCAATAGGCTACTTGACTCATTTTTTTTCTGTCCTAAACGATTAATTATTATTCCATTATACAAAAAAAAATATATGAAATTTTATTTTTAAACCTAAAAATATTGAAAACTTTATTTAAAAGATATGATTTTCAAAAACCGGGGAAAACACTGTCCGCCATGTTGTTCGATAAATTATCTGTGCTGTGACGTCAAAAATACATGTAAACAACAATATGGCAGCTCAGTGCACAATTAACAGAACGTGAAATATGGATACTCAAAGTTTATACGAAAAATATAAAAATTATCGTTTTTGTATTGTACCCTATAGCATCATCGCCGTATGATTCTCTTGCAGATCTGAAAAAGTATAATGAGAAATATGTAAGTAGTTATAATTATTTGAAGGTTATGTTATCATGATATGAGACTTTACTTCAGTATTACTTATTAATTGAAAAAATAATTAGGGAACTTTTGTTTTATTTCCATGAGTATATTAATAAAATGCAATGTACTTACAAAGCAGTCTTGACGTTTCTTAGCTCGGTTGAGCAGAAATCAGGATTCGTGGCAAAAAAAATTACCTGTCATAACCGAGTTAATTCTCGGCAAATTTGTGCTTTCTGCTTTTACAAATCCGATGTCCATCATTGAGTTTTTCAGTAACTCGAAAAACAATCACCTTTTTCCACTTACGGAAGATTTTTTTACAAAATCACAATCCGTTTTACTCGTACAAATGATCACACATCTCCATGATAATTATGACAATTAACATTTCGTTCTTTTCGTATATTAATGACGTCATAACATGGACGACAGTGTTCTCACCCGTTGAATAAAAAATTATAAAAATGTGTTTTTCAAACTAATTTTATTTATTGATCATGTACTTTTATTTCACGATATCGCTTTTTTACGTTTTCCTAAGTCAAGTACTAAAGGAAAAACTTGAAATGCAGAAATCAGCTTTCAATATACTTGTGTAATAAATTGGAATCTTGTATACCCTTTGAATGGCAGAAAGAAGACAAATTCCATTACTACAGCCACCTGCCTGTCCGTTGTCCGCGCCTCTAATAGTGGGGTTGGCGCAAAATGTCATTCATCCTTAGTGTTAAGAGATCTCCTCATTACACCTTGCCTTGTAATGTCCATTTTCACGCCATCCATGCATTTTTTCTTGGATGTACAGAGATAGCTTCGTCGGCTGGAGTAATCAGCACTTAGAGACACCTTTATTGCTTCAGACGATCAGTCTTTTGGTTTCAAATAACAGGGAGACGGGATTATGCAGCAGTATGGAACTGACTTCTTCTTTAAGTATAGTCTTATTATTTATTTTACAGATATAATCCCATACATATCTATCACATAGGTAGTGTTATATAAACACACACACGAACTATCACGCGGGTAAGACGTGACGAGATTAGCACTGTAGCCTATGGGAATTCAGATTTTTCCTTACAGCAACTTATATTTATAGTACATGTTGACTAACACGGGAATACCCCTGATATAGCAACCGTCGGTCCTACCTACTACCTACCTACTAGTATTACTTAGTCAATAATAACTAGAAATGCTTAAATCGAATTTTATTTCTTGATAATCATAGAAATAGTCACAACGACTGTCTATTCAGTATTAATAACCATTTAGTTGACGTGACATGATAGCGTGACAAGAGACGCCTTCATTCGTTACTGAAAGGAAACATGAACCGATTCATAATCGTTCTGTATCACTCAACTTACCTGACCTTTGGTGCCTCCGGGGTAAACGGCTTTGTACCCATCGTTACTGCTAATTGGGCATACGACGAAAAACTGGGCTAGCTGTGTAAATCTTCATTTCATTAGTTTTTGTTTTGTGTTTTTAATAGAGGTGGTTTCACTTGAGTTGACATGCACAATATTAATCTATTAAAAAAAATGGTTTAAAACAGAAACGATAATATTGTTCACTGAGTTTCTTGCTGATCTCTTCTCAGTAGAACCAACTTACCGAACCAGCAAAAGAATCATTTTCAAATGATTTATTTACTTAATTTAATATTATATTAATAAAATCTTGACATGACTGTAAAATTTTGACGTTCATATGTGCTCTTTATGTGCCTAAACTGAATAAACGAAATTGATTCTTTGATTGATTCTTTGACAGGCTAAAGCTGTTTGACATAGCAACAGATCGTCAGTAGGTACTATTTACCGATAGTCAATCAATCAATTAGCCCACTGCATTCCAATGCTGGACATAGGCTCTCCCAATGTGCACCATTTTGTCCGATCCTTCGCCTTCCGCATCCAATCTGTCCCAGAGACCTTTTTCGTCCATCTGGCTAGGCGGTTTTCTATCTTTCGTTTGCCTTCTCGCGGTCTCCACTCTATATAGGACTCATCAGCTCTCACGGCCATCGGTCCTTCTACCCCTGTGAGCTATGTCAGTAACTTTGGTTCTTTGTCGGATGACCTCGTTTTGAATTCTATGCTTCAGAGTAATGCCAAGCATATCTCGCTCCATAGCCCGCTACGCGACTATAATTTTACGGAGTAAGTTACCGTAAGTCATAACAGGTAGGACGCAGTGGTCAAAAACCACATAAATTGGATAGACGCCACAATAAAAAAACCCCAGTCCTCGAGGGTCCGGCTATTTACCAATAGATAGATAGGCAAATACTGCAAGAGACGATGTTACCACCTGTGAGATATTTCTTTGTATTATATCGAGAAAAACTTTCAAAAGAGCTTGAGATTTTGGCATTAAAACGAATAGATCATAAAACTCCTATCCGATAGAGACTATTTACCAGCAGAGGCCAAGGATCTTGGTTAAAACAAGCGATCATTGGAGATTATTGCGATCTTAGATCTTAGATCTTCTCAAAATATTGCGATGAAGCGATCATTGAGATATTGGAGATTGGTTGACATGCCACTAAATAAGTTTAAAATAGAAGTAAAAAAGTCTTTAATGAAAAAAGGATATTACAAAGTAAACTAATACCTCAATGATAAAAATGCATGGTCATCCTAATCTTTTTGCTTGCTCGCACAATATAAATATATTAAAAAAAAAATTGTTTTAAAAAAGAAACTATAATATTGTTCACTGAGTTTCTTGCTGGTCTCTTCTCAGTAGAACCACCTTACCGAACCAGCGAAAGAATCATTTTCAAATGATTTAATTATATTAGTAATTTCTTGACATGACTGTAAAATTTTGACGTTCATTATGTGCTCTTTATGTGCCTAAACTGAATAAACGAAATTGATTATTTGATTCTTCTTTGATCCCGGTAAAATTTTAAACTCTATTTAAAAAACTGGACCGGCTTTAATAGTACATTACTACAGAGGCCGGGAAGAAAGGGGTTGCCGGCCGAAGACATAATATATAGACGGCCGAGCGAAGCGAGGCCGGATAGGTCTGAGGCAGGCAACCCCATATTTCCCGCCGAGGTATGTAAAGTGCTTTTCTCAAATAGGCAATGAAATAAACAACAAAAAAATTAAAGATTTATTATTAAAGAAATTAAAAGTAAACAAGATAAAAACTAAAACTCACGTGTATATTACTATTTCGTTTATTTTAGCTTGATTTTAACAGAAAACATTTACATTTATGTTCATTATCATGTTACTTAAAAAAAGTATAAAGGCACGTTTCTGAACCAACAGTGACACTTGTCATTGTTATAAATGTCAATTTGTTGCAACTAAATTAAATATTAATATTTCAATATTTACATGTATAGTTAAGAAAACAATTGATAATAATGTGTTATTAGTTATGTTAATGTGGATTTTTTATGTAAATAAAACTACTCTAAGTACAAACCAAGTCGTTTATTGTTTTTTTTTTAAATACGTATAGTGCCAGAGTGTCGATGCCTTTGCCACAAATTTATGTGGAATCGGAATTAAAAAAGTGGACTTTGCCGGCCTAGGCCTGCAAGGTTTGTATGAAATTCCATTACCGGCCACTGGTCCTAGCCGCGCCTGAAACGTCATACTTCGCAGCCTATTAAGAGGAACGTAATGTCAATATTTCATTGCATGTTTGAGAAAAAAATATTTTTCCATTGGAATGCTATCCCTAAGTAACATAGGCTACTTTTATCCTGAAATCCCACGGCATTAGGACTTACGCAAATGAAACCGTGGTGCGTTGCTAATTACATAAATCCTCACAATGCCTTTGTTGTCGGTGAATACGCAGACTGAGACGACCTGACTGTGTTAAGCACTAATTTCTGCGGCAAAGTTCGTGTGTCAACTTTCTACACTGTAAAAGTTTTTTGCGATTTGAATTTTCACTGAAAGTCTTCAGTTGAAACCAGATCTTGGACTAAAAAATAATGAAGTAGCAATTTCTAAATTTAGAACTCCCCTAACTCGTTTGTGTGTACGACGCGCACAACTTCCATTCCATCCCTCGTTGAAATTACACTAATCAGTTACCTACTCTTGACCTGTCAAAACTTACTTTAGTCTAAGTGGCTAAGGAATGTTTCGTTTCTTAATTTCAGTATGAGTAGTATGAAATCAGGGGTATTATTTACCTATGTAGGAGTATTAGGTAGTTTTAGGCACTGAGGAAAATATTCCTTTTTGAGTACAGGAGGAAGCGGAGTGCTTAAGCCACTAAACAGGCTGTTAATATGATTACCTGTTAACAAAGTCAAGGAATTATTGTGTTCACTTTGACGTCTCTCAGTAACTATGTAACAAATCCATGCTCTAACAATACTTAGTTATAACAACAGATTCATCACTTCCACGCCACATTGAAAACGCCTACGCAAAATTTGTATAATACGTATGAAGCTTTAGCTGTGAGAGAAAATTGTATGGTGAAGCTTAGTCGTTGGAAAGCTCGCGCGGCATAGACTTCAAGTATAGCTTAAATTTTAGAGCCCAGAGTAGATCATCACAAAAAAAAAAACTATTTTGGCAATCCTATTTTTATCCTTTAGTAATTCGATTATAATGTTCCGTGCGGTAGGATTTGAACCGCGTCAGTATTCTTAGAACCAACTGCTCTGTAATATTACCTTCTACTTTATTTTTTATGCCATTCTCTTCGTAGGTCTCCCCCTTCCTCTCTGCAGATGACAGCGCGCGAATGTAACCTCTGCTTTTGAAGCGTCCAAACCCAACGGTAATCGCTTGCTGCTTTAATTAAACTTGAAACGCAGTTTCTCAGTTCCTATTGTTGTGGAAATCGGCTCTAAATCGTACTAACGATTAAACTTCGGTTTCCTTCAGTCGTATTGTGCTGTGTATATTTAATGTAACAAACACTTGAACCGATATATCGGCTGGCCAGTCCCAGGCGCTTGTGACCTTTCGGTATTGACCTTTATATTTAGGGCGCGACGTATCGCATACCATGGCACACTGCGGACATCTCCGGCGCGCAGGGATGTATATTTATGAGGCGCGACATCTGTATACCACTCAGCTGGATATCATTTCTTGGCTATAGGCGTTTGTTTTTCTTTTGTACTATTCACAATATTGTGACATGTTTCACCGTCTGAGATGTTACAACAAAGCTCTGTGGGAACTTATGTGAGTCAAATTGTTTATTTTGTTTCGGAGGTAATTATAAAAAAGCATAATAAGGTTGTTTACCAATGTCTCTAAGTATAACATGATTTGGGAGTGCGATATTGCGGTTGCTTTATGACTTGATCCTCTAGGTTTAATTCGACTGGAATTTTTAATTAGGAAATTCTCAGTAGCACCGCGATCTTTAGAAGTAGTTTAAGTGCAATCACACATTGGGCTAATGAGAGTACTAGAGATTAAGTAAATCACCTAATCACCAAAAAAAGAACTGTTGCAACCAAGTCAATCAGAAAATTTCAATGTTTAATCGAATGCTACTACATAAGAACATACGTAAGACATAACTGCGAGCATGACAGGCTTACATGAACAAACACTTTTTATAACTCCTACAACTTTACTAACAGGCTATACTGTAAATGCAAACTGGACCAGTATTTATCACTTTTTGCTTGACGCGCTCGCTTTCGCCTTATAATAATTACCTGCACCTAATAGTACCTACACTATAGTAAGATTGGCATCTTAAATGGGGAATTAAAAATACCTTCATTCTGAACACTTCATATTAACTTACCCTCAGGCGAGATGAAGTCATACTGACGTGGCTAACATAAAAATAGTATGAGCCTTAAACAAAGATTAATATTGTCCTAAAACTTGATGTTTAAAACAGGAAACCCAGGACTCGTTATCTATACGGCTATAGCTCAAAGCGTGACGATAGATTATTCAAATTACAGAATTTTCTTACCCATCCACTAATTGTTGTCTAAGTATAGGAGCCATTAAGCAGTCATCGCCCAGCGGTGCCGTGCGGAGAATGCCTAATGTTCACTCGATTACTCAGAAGGTTTTGTAATGATTCATCGACTACGCCTAGATATTAGACTGAGTGTATTGAATGTATCTTGAGTTGTGCCTAATGCTTTAGTCTTAAAGGAAAGTCGCTTTTACTTATTCGAAAGTATACTGCTGAGATTGAGTGAGCTAATAATAATGACTGAAGGTATGCTTTGATGACCTGTTATGCAATGTTGTCACAGACCATCTGTTGACTTCGCTTACTGCGTATGTTCTATGAGACAGGTACAAATTTTGTCAGTCATTTACAGATTACTGCTAAAGCCCCGAGTGGGTCTTCGTCCTGAAATCTGACTCGCGGATCATTATCATCACCAGATAGGGTAACGAGACCAATATAAAAATACACCATAGGTACTGCACCTATTATTCAGCTTGCATTCTACGTTTAATACCTTCACTATCGAAAATTGGAGTATTTATTTTTATGAAACTCTCAAAAATACAAATGAAAATCCGATGCCCTTTAACGCTCCAAAGAACAACTCGCAATCTGGCTGAGAAATATCTCATGATTGCAGTTACAATTTAGTTACAAATGCTTTTTTTTCATAATTACAAAAGAAGTGTAAATTATTTGTTAGTAATGTGGCAGTTAGAAGTATCTTTGCTGTGCATTTCCATATGCATGAAGTGTGCATAAATACTTTTTAATAATCTTAATTTAATATTAGCTCGGTAGATACGACTAGTCAACAGCCAAATAACCAAGTACCTACAGATCCTTTCTGTCCATCAATAAAATACAAATTCCATATGTCGCAGAATCCTGCGAGCCTAGTTGCGCGGATAAAATTGCAAACTTGGCCCTAACCTCGCTCTTATCTGCGAAGGTGGCACTTCACTGATCAAGTTGGTTTATTCTTGCTGGGAGAAACAATACGCCACCCCCACGACCTTGAAGGAAAAAAGATCTCGGCTTCCTTCTGAAGAACTTAAAACTGTTGTTGCGTCATGTGTGTGTACTTGTAGTAGACGCTCAGACTAAACAATGTTGTTGTTGTTGTGTTAATGTTTGTATATACTAAAGCTGTTCACCCAGTTATGACTTATAGTATCGAAACGTGAATGAATAAAGGCTAAAAGTTAAGGATTGAGCTGTTTGGAATATCTTTATTACCACGTAGATAGCGGACACACAGGCAGGGGAACACCGTCACAATAAGATGCTAATATAATTCAATGAGCTATCAACTATTTTTATTTAAACTACTAAAGCGAAAAGCTTACGGCGTGTTTGCACATATGAATATAAACTTAACACTCTACTAACTTACATTATAACGGAAAACTGATTGCTAAGATGGTTTGGCCACTCTGGATGCTTATAACAATATGGATTTTTAGTATTCTGATCATTTTCAGTACCTACTTTTGTGGTCAACATTTTTCTGATGCTGATTGTACAATCCTATACAGAATACGTCGTTTGTTGCCATCCCTGTATAAATCTACAAAAATCGCCGGCTCTATTTATGCTATCGTTCATTCCATTTTTATTTTAGTCTTCCATACTGGCTCTGTTCTCGGCAACGCAGAATGCAAGAGCCTTTCCTTATCTACCCGAGGGGATCGTATGAGACGGCCAAATGTAGGGCTGTTCTTTATATGACAAAAAATATACAGGCCATCATTATTTTTTACTCTTCAGGAATATGCAGGATGTAAAAGTAAATTTTAAACATCACATCTGCCCTTTAAGTACTATTGTACATTAATCGTATTGCAATTATACAATAAACTTAACGGATCATAAAATGTTATTTGCATCTGCGCAGTAGAGGTACTTACATTGTAATCCTCAATACGCAGTAGAAACAATCTCAGTAAGCAGCAGAGACAATTGGATTCAAACCTATAGTACGTTATTATATGGTATTTACGGAGTTGTAGTTACGGAGCTTTCGAGTCTTTAGTCTAGTTAGTCCAATCCTTCAGACTGGAGGACGTCCCACCTTACATAATATGCTGATTTGTGGTCTCCACTGTAGGGCTCGTTTGCTATCAGTCCTTCAGCTGATGTAGCCAGGCTACGCCTCTTTATCTTGCGAATTTTCTTTACGTATTTAACCTCTTAAAGAAACTCAAAGCATAACTCTCTCCATGGTTAATAAGATACCCTGGTGGAACATAGACTATGCCATATTTATTCAAATAATCTCCTACTCAATTACAATTAAACGACCGAATCACGCGTCATGTACGTTTGGTGACGCGTTGTCACGAAGGTGCGCGGCCCATGATTCACCAGCCGCCAGCCGACCCTGGTGGCATGCGTTGCCACCGTGACTCATGTGATTAACTGTATTGTTTATTACCTGTCGACCGGTCCACCGACACGTGGATAACTGCCTCAGTCAATTAAACTAACCCATGGTGAACGTTCTGGAAGTTTCGAGCATTTTAGCTGGTGATTCAGATAGTTTTAGTCGGGATCCCATCTTTTGTCATAATAGTTTTTGTCCTAATTTAAATTGCCATAACAAATTAGGCATAATTTTCTTTGTCATAATAATAGTGTGCCATAATTGGTTTTTAGCATACTGTGTTATTAAGCATAAATATTGTATAACCTAATGTTTTTATTCATAACATTGATATGCATAATGTCGTAAAGCATATTGTTTACTTGTCTAATTGTTATTTGGTATAATGATAAACGCCTGCTATAATGGTGCTAGCAAGCTGGTAAGGATCTGGATGCAATCTGGACTTTAGGGCACCCCGACTCGGATAGGTTAGGTTAGAAGGCTAATGCGGGAGCGGAGCGTAGGCCTTCGTTGTTATTTTTTTATAAACCACCCAGAAGTAGGCGACCGTCGACCAATTAGGACAAAAGAACATTAGGTTAAATGAACTTTGATGCGCCCACAAGTTTGACGAAAGCAATGCATAAAATAGTGTAATATTGTTAATAAAAATTTTGTAGTGATTTTTTCGGAATAGTTATGGTTATGCGTCGTTATGCTTAAGTAAACTTATGCTTTGGGATATTATGCTTATTAAATATTATGCTTATAGTAAATAGGAGTAAAAAAAATATGCTTAAAAAGTTATGGTAAATGAGTAATATGCGTAAATAATGTTATGACAAGTAACATTATGCAATGTTAAATTATGACATAAAATTTTAGGAATAAAAATAGAGAACCGCTTTAGTCGTAATTTTACCAAACCATGGCGATAGTTCTGATTTGCTCTTCTTACTAAACAAACCATCTCCTTTGCTGTACAGGTATCACACTCATACGGTGCAAACAATTCCATTTAGGATCAAAAGGTATTCTATAGGATGATCATATTGACGGGTCCTTTTTTAGGATATGGACAAAAAGACATTAGATTCTAAGGGTTTTTTACGATGCCTCAATCCCTAGTAGCCTAATATAAAAACGTGGAGCCGATTCCATTTCTAGAACGTCTAGTCTAGAGCCTCCTGAATTTTACATGTATCTCAAAGTTCTTCAATGAAAACACTTGAACTGTTCCACATTATTTATTGATTTCCTGACCGGTTTCGCCTTACGGCATTATCAAAGGTTGATACATGTTTTTTGGGTATCAGATGTCAATTAGAGTCTAATTGACGTCACCTTGACAAAAAACATGTTTTTTGGGTATCAGAGTCTAATTGACATCACCTTGACAAAAAACATGTTTTTTGGGTATCAATGTCAATTAGAGTCTAAAGTCTAATCTGATACCCAAAAAACATGTATCAACCTTTGATAATGCCGTAAGGCGAAACCGGTCAGGAAATCAATAAATAATGTGGAACAGTACAAGTGTTTTCATTGAAGATGTGTAGCAAGTTCCAACAAGTGCCATCAATCAACAGTATAAGCAGTATCTCAAAGTTAGTTTATCTCTGTGGAAACTTCCGTATTAAAGGCGCAAATATATTTGTGTTGTACCTACATATAACTGACAGACATACCAACGACCAACAATCCAGATATAAGTTAGATCCTCGAAACTTTCCTCAAAATATCCAAGAACCCAACGCCTAATCTAACAATTTAAATCGGTTAAGCCCTTTAGAACTTCAGTTTATAAACTCGCACAAAATAATTTTATATCCAATTAACGTTTAAGCTAGCTAAATCTTTGCACTGGAGTTTAAAGGCCATTTTGCACTCGTAACGACATGTGACGTTCTTTAATGTATGTATAATATGTAAGTATTTACAAAAAAAAAAAAACGTATCTAAGTATGTTTATCCGCATTCTAGATTCCATAACACAAGCTAGTTCAGCTATGCTTACCATGGGTCTAGATAGCGTTGTGTGAAATGTTGTGGAATATTTATTATTTAATTGCAGGATTTGATTGGCGCATAACTCGTTCGTAAATCACCCTAAAGTGCAGGAGTGTCCTCACGTACTACCATTTAGTTGACTGTGCCAAGTTCTAATTAACATATTAATGTGTCATTCTTTATCTTATGCAAATTAAAAATAACTTTATTTGGTATGGCTTACAAGCGTTCGTTAATGCGGTGTTGATGTTGAACAGAGTTAGCGTTTATAGCGCTCGTGACCTCGGCGAATTCAACGCACTTGTATGGAGTTCACGGCTACACCATGTATTATACAACTCGTACATCGTATACGACGTAACGAACCAATTACAAAACGAACACTGGGGCATTATTCTGAGTGACATCGAGTTTCAAACGCAGTCGTATAGTGAGAAGACGATGGATTGCAATTTATTAACATAGAAGCGAGAAGTGGCGTAATACTAGACTGATTTAAATGTGTTGTCTTTTACGAACGGTTTGTCACACAGAATAAGGGGCCTGATTTGGTTAGATACCGCGTTTAGCTGCTTTGGTGCTAGATAGACGTATGTGTAAATGTTAATTCGTTAGTTCAAGGATAATGTCTTATTTTTACGACATATAGGAAGTGAATGATCACGTGAATGTTTAAAAATTCCAGTACGTGTGAGTCGGACTTGCACACATAGGGTTCTGTGGTCTATACCATCCTATAAGATATAATGATACACTTACCTTATGTATTTTTAAATGTATTTATTAAAAGAAACAAAATGAAAAAGGTTTTTAATTTCATGAAGTATTATATATATATACAATCAAATTAAACTTACTTAATGTATCGCTAAAGCTACTGGTGCTTACATTATCTTCTGCCTACCCAGAGGAAAAAGGCGTCAGTATAATATGTATGTATATGTGTTGTGTATAAAATAAATAAGAGGGGTACTTCTATTTTCTACCAGGTTTCAGGCAAACGTATTAAGAACGGACGATACTGAACTGTATCAATCCATCGATTAACCCACCGTTATCTACTTCTGAAGTTAGGCCTTTCCCAATGTGCGCCATTTCATCCGATCCTCCGCCTTCTGCATCCAGTCTTTGCCAGCCGCCACTTAACTGTTATCTATTATCTTTATCAAAAAATATACAGCTATTGCGTAAACACTGTACAAATTTAAATACGCTTCAATGACCTAAAAATTAAATAATAATCATAATATATGTATCATTACGTGCATAACGTTGCATACATTTAAGTTGTACCGTTTATTATTAATTTTATTTTATTCCACTAGTGACCAGTCCGGAATTCGCACGGGCGCAATTTCCCTGCTGCCTACATACTCCTTACCTTAATTTAGCAAATGTCATCTGGGTGTATGCCTACCATTAATCGCATTGTAGAATAGAATGACGAACGTGTAGGATTTGACGTATTTTTTTATGGTCACTTTGACTTCACCTCGCCTGATGGTAAGCTGAAGGCAAAGTCTCAGGAAAGAGGGTCACCATTACATACACGTACCATGTTAACAATGGTGGCACTCAGCTTGAAGGCCCCATCAAAGAGGATTGTCGTCTGCGCACCGCGCGACGTCCACCGGTCCCACTAGTGCTGCGACCACAGTTACCCCTGCCCGGCTTCTACCACCAGTAACTGTATATGACAGTCGACAACGTATTAAGCCTTGCCGCGTGTCTAGTAGGGCAGGTGTACGAAATAGCAGATGAGGTTGGCCTTGGCTCTGAAAATCTTGGTGAAGCTCCATACATTCAAATACTAGCAATAATAAATAAATTATTATTATTATATATTATTATACATTTATAGCTAACCAGAAGTTGATACTTTAAGATGAAAACACGTTTTATGCCCACGCAGACTATGAATATGGCAGGCGGAAGCCGAAAACCAACAGTTTGCGATACAAATTGATGTGTGATTCACTTTTGTTACGGTATACGAGGTAATGGAATACAAAGGAGTTGGGCTGTTTTGTTATTTGAAGCTTACGGCGGATGGGTCAATGGAAACTGCCACCGAAAATACTCGAAAATTTTGTCAATCACGCAGGCTACCATGAGAAGTTCATTCACACACAACACGGAACGAAAGAAGTACATTTAGATGCATATCATGAAGTTAATTCGGATTTGTTATGGAGGTCTATAACCCAATTCCTGCCGGCTTCCCCTTGCTGAGATTATAGGGATGTTTAAAATTGACAGTCTTCAAATTTTCAACCGGTTTCTATTTAAAAAAAATATTTCTTTGCTACTGTTAATGCAAATTAGAAAAATTTAAATAATATTGAAGTAGCCCTAGAATCTCAATTATCAAAAAGTTGCCAACAAAAGAATTTAAGAAGAGCACTTGTAGAAACACTCTTTTATTAATCTCGACGTAGGTATCTGTTGTATGCACATAACTGGATATCCCAGAAGGACTACACAGAGGCATATTTATATTGATACTCAAATTCCGTTAGCGATCGACTTGCCATTAAAGGGTCGTCATTCAGTCTCTGACATCATAATATCAGTGGTATGTTGGGGAGATTGAACCTACCCACTGCTAAAGCATAAGGCCTACTGAAATAAAGACGGTTCTCAAATCATTGCACATTGATTGTTTATATTTTCTTTACTACTCTGAAGTAGCAAGCTGTTGCAATACTGTAAGACTAAAAAAGTCTTAGGCCCATATTCTAGAATGTCACTCGGCTAAGTCGCGATTTACATAAGGAAAAATGTATAGACAATCTGTCAAATTTGATTGTAGGTTCCAACAATCAAATTTGACAACGTACAGTCTTTGCTCAGAGGAATCGATATTCAGCCGAATGGCATGCTGGAATACAGGCCTTAAACTAGCTTTAGTCGCATTATGTCCAATTCGCAAAATGTCCAGCGGGCTCAAATTGTCCAATTCTCACAACGTCCAATTGTCCAATTCTCACAACGTCCAATTCGCAAATTGTCCAATTCTCACTATGTCCAATATGGTTAACACCCCGACTCAGAGTACCCCGACTCGGATAGGTTAGGTTAGAAGGCTAAGGCGGGAGCGAAGCGGAGCGGAGCTCCCGCCTTAGCCTTCGTGGTTATTTTTTTTTTAACCACCCTAAAAATATGATAGTTTAATTAAAACTGAAATAACTTCGAACTAGACCAATTGCGAACTGGACCAACTGCGAACTGGACCAATTGCGAACTGGACCTATTGAGAGTTGGACAGTTGGACATTTTGCGAATTGGACATAATGCGACTAAAGGTTAAACTATTGTTATTAAGGACTAACATTACAAACGTTATCCAACAACTGCTAGTGGGGGAAAGCTGTACTCACACACACAATATAACATGATGCGTCAAACACTGAAAATATTAACTGTCATTCGGCATAATGTAGTACAAAAAATAGACGCCTCACATATTATTCAATAACAATTTTTTGTGACATGCGCCCGCGCAAGTAAAAAAGAAGGCGCCTCGTGTGGAAGGTTCAGTCACTGTCATGACTCATTAGGTCCGATCATTCATTGACTGACTTCGTTGATGAGTCGGCCAATTTCGGCTCGCGAGTGACAGCTAACTGTATGAGTAGTGTACGCGTTTCTCCTTAGAAGGATACTTCAGTTCGTTATTGCTGTCAATATTTGTATGTAGGTACTCTTGAAGACGTTGGGTATTTTTTTTTTGAAACTCAATTAACCTCGCCTTCACTGTGATTACATTCTAGATTCAATGACTAATAAACTGTTAAAGCCAGTGTAAATATGTATATTCATTAGTATACCTATTTGCATTGGTCTGGGTATTTCTATTTATCTATGTATAATATGTATATACTTGTGGTTGTTAAATGCGGTATGTAAATAAAATACAATGTACCTTTGTTTGATTTGAAAATAAAAACTTTAAAAAACACTTGTATATTTAGCAGTGGTGTGCATGAAAATACATCTGTCTAGGTCCATAAGTTAGGGAATACCATTCTGGGGAAAAGGTTCCACCTGTAATGGCGGTCACTACTCCTTAAACTGCAATCTAGCTTACCAGCAGATAGGGTCTGAACCAGTACGCTTACCCCACAGAAACCTATTCTCTGATAAAGCCTATTTGCGGTCCCAGACCTTCCATACCAGCGTGCTTTCATAATTGTGATCTATCCAAATTCATGCATCTAATAGTACCTCTACTACTATTAGATGCATGAATTTGGATAGATGGAGGTGTCATTAACACCTTACTGACCATACTGAATCTGTACTCATGCCTGTATTCACCCGACTGCGCCAGAAGGAGAGTTATGTTTTTCAAGAGTATGTATGTATGTATGTTTGGCACGCTCTGCAGCCTGAACGGCTCAATGGATTTTAGCTTGAGAGGTGTCGTTAGATTCGTATTTACTGTGAGACTGATACTGGATATACCTATCAAAATCAAAAAAACCAAAATGGCAGATATTAGGCGCCAAAATGTTGGTGATAAAAAAAAAATTACTCAAATTTGTCGAGTGGGGACGATTACAAAAAATAAAATAAATTATAAAAAACAAAAAAGTCGACTGACACTAAAAAGATCGAAGCCTAATAGCAGGCGGTACCCATTTGCAAATCTCAAACCCGATGAAAATTAATGTGATCTTATTACAGGACACATTAGGAGCCAATCCTTAATCATTTCTCAAAAATTATTGGACTCATTTTTTCACATTTATATTTTTGATGGCATCGATATGTCAGGGATTCCATTCCAATAAACCTTCCTCTCTGTAGTTGATATCTGGAGTTACCATAATTTGATACCTTTAAAACTAGTCTAGCATCCATTGCTTGCCATTTTAATGGTCTCGTATGTTCAATTAATTACATACAGTTTATTAACGGCGATACTATCGACACGCGAACCATTCTTCACGTACGCGTCACACGGCCAATGGTTATTACTAATTCTATAACAAAAATTAATTGATCTTATGTCAGCTGAATACCGTCTCCCATCTATCGTTCGATTTTAATATGAAAAGAAAATAATGTTTGTTTGGTAGTTTGTATTTTTCAGTAATCGTAACGTTCATTGCTTGCGACAAAATGTTCTCAAATTCTTCCTTTATTTCATTATTACATTACTCTTTCGCGTTCACCATTTCCTCATCTGTCTATTTCGTGCATGACACTTGAATTATTCATGCCAGCATATCATTCATACCTTCCGAGGGTGTTAACGATCAGAACTAAGGGCTTTGACAAATTGGGTCACCGGGAACCCTTCTTTTTTACTTTGTAGGTATACGTACATGTTAAGAGAAAAGCGTGTGGAGTTAATTAGGTTACTTTGCACCCTTAGTTTGATTGATGTTGGTTTTGAACCTATATTTTTGATATAAATTTTTCTTTTGGGCGCCAGGAGAAACCGTGAATATTTAGCGAACGGATGTCACGCATATACATTAATAGGCAATTACTGTAATAAACAATTGAAATGCAATAACCCACGTATTTCAAATACAATACTAAGTGATCCTTCTAAATCAAAATGACAAAGTCTCAAAATCACCCGCGCATACTTTTTATACAAAACAGAAATATGTAACAGCGATATATTGTTTTCATCTTTTTCATTTTTTTTTAGTTAAAGAACGACTTGATACACCACCACATTCACAATTAAAGTTATTCTGCTATTCTGCATTCTTCATTCAATTGCGATACAATCAGCGATCTATAGCGGCACAGTGGCCGCATGGCGCAGCATCTACGTCCCCCTTGCATAAGCGTTGATGGTGACAAATGACGCAGCCCGGGTGTCGGTCCCGGCTCCCGATACACTGCCGGCATTCTTAGCTTGTCTACGTGACTCGGGGCACGATGACAACGCAAAGTTTTATTTTTTCAATGCTGTGCTATTCGACTATGTATAGACCTTGTTTGTAAAACGTTTTGAATTGACACCCAGTGATATGATTTATGTTCAAATGGCCATTCGCCAAAGTCTATGGGTCGCAAAATGTCCCTATTGCACAATGTCCCTTTTATCAAAACAATCGATTGCCGATTGTATCGCAATTGAATTAAGAAGTCCCTTTCGCAAAATGTCACTTTTCAATTATTCATTAAAAGTTATGAAATAAACTGGTTTGGGACTAGATAGCACTGTATATAATTTTAAGTTTTTTTTTTATAATGTCGTGTCACATGGTGATTAAGTAACGCGGTAGTTTATTCTACAAACTTCGTCACAGCTTGAGTCTCGACTGCATCCAGAGCTTGCTCATTGGAGCCCCGGGTTCGCTCTCCCACAATTTCTCTGGCATAAAATAACGAGTGCAAGGGACACGCCTGACAATCTCACCTTCGGCCTCCCCCTCCGGCTCTGGAGTATCCGTGGCGATTTCCCGCACGTAAAAATAGGCATAAAATAACGAAGTCTGAGGGTCGTAATAATCACAAACTTGGGTGCAAAAGTACTTTGAACTATAATGGCCTTTCCATTCAGGGCCTAATGAAATTAAGAGGCGATCATGAAAACCGCGTCAAACCATAGTATATTCGTTTATTGCTCTAGTCATCCATTACGGACGCGCGCGCTAGGAATTTCTACGAATTGGCAATAGTCGCGTCAAACATTTTTACTCACACCTATCTCCAAAGGGTAGGGCAGGGGTATTCTGCGATCAAGTATTTTCAGAATTCTTTATCTGATATGTGGTTTTTTATACTACTTAGGTGGCAGATTAGCACAAAGCCCATTTATAATCTTTCATTGATGAATGTCAATAAAATGTCATATATTTAGTTTTAGTTTCAGCATGTTTAAAGAAATATATCACAATGCCGCTAATGGATGAATGTTTCTCACTCTTTCACTCAAAAACGACTGAACAGATCTAAATGAATTTATTTCAAAAGTAGATTATAGTTATATAGCACATATTTACCTAGGATTTCTTCTCTTGGAATCTTTCTAGATGCGGACGGAACCACTAGGCAACAGTTATCAAAAAATAAATCTCAAAATAAAAAAGTAAAGCTGTTTTTCATATAAAATTATCATACAATACTGTACAAAATACTGTACATTTTCATATAATACGGTATAAAAAAGTGTACGTACAACTGTTCGAAAATTTTAATCCTTTACAGTCGCGCTGGATTATGCCTTGCTAACGTAAGAGGATTACCGGTATAATGGATAATGGAGAGGGAAGCGGAGGGACCAATGTTCTCCAACAGCGGCAAAGCTATGTGGGTATTACGACCTATGGTCCAATCTATACCTATGACTTAATGTACATTCACTAATTATGATCGTGCCAGTTGTTTCGGCGTAACATATTAATCTCTTCCATACTTCCTATCAGACGTCATGACTTCAGATACTATATTTTTCATGAGCGGCAATTATGACACCGACGCTTTCAAAGTATCATCCAATTTTTTCGTAGTTCCACTCTTTATAAAGTTCTTCTGACAATATCTAAACTGAACTCGTCTCTTTATGTTCACTGAAAATTTTGATGTCCTGATTGACATAACGTACTGGTGAAACGTCTGTCCGTGACTCTGACCAATTAACACTAGATTTGCTCATTCAAAATACCTTCGTTATAAAAATATTATAAACCTAAAAAAATAAAATGAGTCCGCATGCTTTGCCTAGCTCCGTTTTACTAGATTAAAACGTGAACCTATTAAAGGTCAATATAGATTGACTGATATTCTTAAAGACCTTTCCATACTTAACAATTGGCGACACACCCATTTCTCCGCCGAGAAAGGCTCACTTTACTCACAACTATAGGCAAACTAAATCGCTTGCCTAACCTAGAACGTAGCCGGTCAGCCGTGGTTACAACATCAGCTCAGTGAACTGGATGAGGAAGGCGAAGGATCGAGAGCAATGGGAATGGCTTATGTCCAGTAGTAGACTCCAATAGGCTAATTGATTGGAGATAGGTACCACTGATTTCTAAAGGTACTATTTTTTAATACTCGACTTCGAGAGGCAGGCTTGCATGACATTTGTCATGACAGTAGAGGAAGCTAGAGGAGTGAGTCAGGATAGACATAGATGGCGCGACTTTGTGCCTGCCTACAACTGAGGAAAAAGACGTGAGCGTATGTACTTATATGTCTTGGCGGAACGAATTATCACGTGCCATCGTCTGGCCCATTGCGGGTTAAATGCGTTTCACGGTACCTATCATTCGAAACTTCGGTCGGTAACTTCGCATGTACGTTCATTGGTAGCCCTACAGACTACGGAACACAGATACACATAGTAAGTACACAACTACAGGCAGATAGGTCACGGCCAAGGAGTACAATACAGGCATTTCCCGACATTGTCTTTCTCATTTCCTTTATGAGAATTGTGTACATCATTTACCTACATTGAATATGAAAGTTCAGGTGGAGGCGTAGTTTATATAGTGTTTTTCTTGAGAAGCAAGTTAACAATTTTGAAGATTTTTGTTGTTGTATTGTCTTTCATGATAGCAAAAAGGTACCCACAGGTATAATTAAATTTGACCCCGCCTAATATGTACTTAAATACATAATACGCTACACAAGCTAGTTAAGCCATGTTTGGATCTAGCTAGCTAGCGCTATGTAGAATGTCCTACAACGTGCATGTAGCTTTAAACTAGTAATTTTGGTGTCTTGTAAAACGTTTAATGAATTCACAGAAAAAAATTTCAATTACTTGGTTCGTAAAATATACATTTTTATGAGTCATGAAAATTATATATTAGATATTAATATCATACATTAAATGTATGTTTACGAACCAAGTAATTGATATTTTATTAATTCTGTGAATTCATTAAACGTTTTACGAGACATCAAAATTACTAGTTTAAAGCTACATGCATGTTGTAGGACATTCTACATAGCACTAGCTAGCTAGATCCATTTGAAATATACATTTTTATGAGTCATGAAAATTATATATTAGATATTAATATCATACATTAAATGTATGATTTTACGAACCAAGTAATTGAAATTTTGTTAATTCTGTGAATTCATTAAACGTTTTACGAGACACCAAAATTACTAATTTAAAGCTACATGCATGTTGTAGGACATTCTACATAGCGCTAACTAGCTAGATCCAAACATGGCTTAACTAGCTTGTGTTATGTGTTCTAGAATATGGATAAACATATTTAGATATTTAATACATACCCAGACCAATGCAAATATATTATTACAAATATTTACACTAAGCGGGAATCGAACAGGCACCCCCTGTTTAGCAGTTGAACGTTCTACCGCTACACCACAGAGCTAAGCATATATTGCAGGTTTCCATTACACTACATGGCAAAATATTTTGAAAGTGACAGTGGTGTCGTCAATTGCGTAATGTAGACAAGAACATTACCGCACTAATCCGGTGTACTGCCGGGATTATGTACAATCATCTCCGTTTTACGCCACCTCGACTCCGTTCCACCAAACTTATTTTGGTTATTAAAACTGCCTTCTGTGGAATATTACAATTGGTGGCTGACAAACGAAACAATATTTTTTCCTGGGTCTCATTGAATTTTCTTATGATAAAATATTCTGGGGCAGCCCAATGGTATGGTGAAAAAGATATAAATAAATAAAATTGGATGTAATAGGTTTCATAGTACAATCATCGTGAAAGGTGTATATATGATAACTGCACAGATTATATTAAGATGAAAAATGTAAATGAATTGTTATTAATCAAAAATTTTAAAGATTTTAATATAACTCACTGAGCAGGCAAACAGATGTTTTACGAAAAAATATAATAAGTAATTACTTTGTTCAAAACTTTACTTAAAAGCTGAAAAGTATCTATCGTTATCTGGAAACCAGTGGAGAGAAATTTTCTTTGTCATCTCGACAAATTTTCGTAGCGTTATACTAATTGCCATTAAACATTTTATTTATAATCCTAGTCCATTGAAATTCATGATTAAAACATACAATTTAAATATCTTACGAGTTGATTAGACTATTTGGCTTATATAAAAGTGCTCAGGACTTGGGTACAGGCCAACTCACCACTTGTCGGTTATATTATCTTATTATCAAATGTAAGGTTTTGTATACATACATACTTAGAGCTACACTTACATCAATTGCCAATATCACAGGGGAAGTACCTACCAGCTTCACACTTGATCTATACGTTAATAGCATTGGTAGGTTTGTGATGGCACGAGGTACTCCTAGGCAACGAAGACGGCAGTGCCTTTTCCCCACGGCCGGCCTTACCTTGCCTAAACATTACCGCCACCGGCCAACTCGCTACGAGGCAAGGGCGGCCCGGTTAAGGGATTGCTCAGGAGCCTGGTTGAGTTATTCACAAAAGTAAGACTTAAAATACTAGCTTAATAATAAGATTGTGTTAGCTCTGACTCTCGTTAGAAGTCCTAGAAACATAGTATATTAGATGCTTAGAAAAGAACAAGGAGTGCCAGACCATTATATTAGCTTATTAAAAAGAGAAAACGCAATACCGCACATCAGTTTATCTCATCTTACATAGCAACAATCAACTGAACAACTTGCTGTAATAAGTCTGCCACAGACAATAGGCTTACTCTCGCTATTTATGACCTATTGTTTTTTATTATTTCACGTCCATTACGACCACACGCTGTTATTACCGGCGCTGCAAGAAAATCGTTTATTATAATAACGCTAATGTTGTTTTTTTTGTTTCAGGTATGCATAGACTTTCATATTTTGGCGAACAATCCAGACGGTAGGCTACCTTCAATGATCAACTTGTGATGAGGTTGAATGAAATTTTGAAGCATTTACTATGCTAACTTTTCAAATCGATTAAGATAGGAAAAAGTGAATCGCTCAGGTGGGACTCGAACCCACGATCTTCATCATCATCGTCTTAGGGCGACGGTGGGATTCCTATGAATGTCGGTAGATTGCTCCCACCGTCGCCCTAAGACGGTAGTATAAGAGAATTTGGATAGATTCAGATGTGGCTCGGTGGCTCAGTGGTCAGAGCATCCCCCCTGTAAGGGAAAGATCGTGGGTTCGAGTCTCACCTGAACGATTCACTTTTTCCTATCTTAATCGATTTGTGATGAGGTGTTATAATTTTATCCATACTTTGTTGTACGGTTTCGTTTTATTTTTAATCAATTTTGGTTTTAATTAGCTAAAGATTTGGTCAGTTAAAACCAGTGGGTGAAACCAGGTAGTTAACGCATGTAAAAAATATCATTTAGGATAAAACGGAAAACTTTTGAAGATCCCTAATAGAGTAAGGTCCTAATTCCTTTGAAGCAGAGTAACTGAACTAGAGTTACTGGATGGACAGGATGGTGGAGAGAGACCTTCCCCTGCATCTACAGCGGTTAAATAGCTGTTGTACATCTCTTTAAAGATGAACCACCTCCAAACCTTCTATGTGCCCGAAATACCTGTAATTATTTATTACAACCTACCCTTAATACCTTATTTATATAATACTTATATGCCGGTTATGGCGACCAAATATAGCCTATGTCCTATCTCAAGATCTAATCTACCCCTATACCGAATTTCATCAAAATCGGTTAAGTGGATTGGATTACCCGTGAAAGACGGACAACATAAATTACCACAAAAACATACACTTTCCCATTCATAATATATTAATATTATTGATTTAATATTGCCATCAAGGAAAAAGACAGTAACGAAAACCGAATAGCGAGTGCCATGACAGGGCGCGAGATTCCGAATTTGATTCCCAGATTCGAGCTAGGCGCTATTGACTTGATACAAATTGAACTTCTAGCATTTAGCATCTAAAATTTAGTTCTATCCTTACTAATCGATTACAGCTTACTATCAGACGGAGTGAAATCATATAGACGTGCCATAAATTACAAAAAATAACTATAAACGGCATGTTCAATTGTAATATGTTCCGATAGTGCAGGCCGATGACGTCAAAACAAAACACTTGCGCACGCGCACACAGCACCGAGGCGAAATTGCTAGCATAAGGGATAATTGCGACTACGTCAGCGTACGAACCATACGTAGGTTAATTCATCTAGCAATGTTATAGTGTTCATTCAGCTTTCGTGCGTAAATATAAATAAAAACAAAACTTGATTTACTTTGTACGACTTTTGCCAACTTGTCAAAAACTAACAAATTCCTGAACTGAGAACGTGCGACCAGCTAACGATTTTCATATCTTCATTTATGGATGACTACGCGATTATTGTGGCTGCGCGACTACCTAATCTGGGCATCAAATCTGAAAACTTCTGCACTGCAATATCCTCGCTGAAGTTGCGCCACTGAGGCAGCAAGAAAATTAAGGCTGGTGCACTGAAAAATGTCTTCTATACCTCAAATAACCTGTTATTCAACATGATGAAGTACCTACTCTATAAAATATACTATAACGAAAAACACAGTCATAAAATTTAGAGTAGGTACCTACCTGTACACAGCGATCGTACGATGGGTGGGTCTTGATGATTGGCCTGTTTTAAAGCATTTTTATGATAGAACTCTTTACATAGTTTGTGTACGGATCGATCGCTCCGTACTATAACCGTCATACAATTGAAATATCGTAAAGTCTTCAATCCATATTTTGGGAGGTTACAACATGAAGTAAAAGATTTAAAACTAAACTGTAATTTTAGAGTACCTTGCCAAACAGAATTTCAACAGTAAGATGTTCGATAAATTCAAGAATTTTATGTCCTTTATCGACATTATGCATATGATATGAACGTACAATGGCGACCATTCAAAAACAAACCAAGGACTTATCAACTTTAAGACCCTCTACGTAAGTGTATCTTAATGTACATCATCAATAGATTGTGGTTTATGATTTGTAGAACTACATAGTCTCTAAAACAGCTCTCTGGATACTCGCTATTTCTGCGACTCAACAAATCATTTGTTAAAATCTGTATTCATAGATTTAGAGTGGGCTAGGTACCGCAAATCGTTCCAGAGTGTCCCCAAATTGGTGCAGCACATAGAATTCCGCGCCTTTACTCTCGCTCTCTGTAGTGCACCTGCTTGATTGCGTGTCAAATTACGCTGATAATTATGTAATAAATTATTGCTATTGAAAAATAGATAAGATGTCCAGAAAAATTGACATAGAACCTTCATGGTTTGAGATTTTTGAGTGAAACTTTTTCCACATGGTACCTATGTAGTTCTTAATTTAAAAATGTGCAACATTCGATTATCGACTTTCAGTTGTTTTTTTTATTCAGCTTAGACAAGAAAGATGGATACTTCGAAAATTCGAGTGATTTTTGAATACGAGTTCCGACGCGGAACTAACGCGGCAGAAACAGCTCGCAATATCAATGTTGCGTTTGGAGAGGGGGGGGGGACTGCTAATGAACGCACCGTGCGATTTTGGTTTAAACGCTTTCGTGATGGAAACTTTGATTTGAAGTACGAACCACGAGGAAGGCCGTCCACACAGGTGAATAACAATGAATTGAAAGACATGGTGGAAGCCGATCCGAGCCAAACTACCCAGGAATTAGCTGCATGGTTTAACGTTACCTTACCAACAATATTGACTCATTTGCGTCAAATCAATAAAATAAAAAAATGTGAAAAATGGGTACCTCATGATTTGACTGATCTGCAGAAAGAAATGCGTGTTGAAACTTGTGTTGCCTTTTTGAATCGATACAGAAATGAAGGAATATTGGATCGAATTGTGACATGTGATGAAAAGTGGATTCTTTACGATAACCGTAAGCGAAAAATGCAATGGCTGACCCCAGGTGAAACGCCACAACAGTGTCCTAAAGCAAACCTTACCAATAAAAAGGTAATGGTAACTGTTTGGTGGTCTCAGCATGGTGTTATTCACTATAGCTTTCTACGATCTGGTCAAGCAATAACGGCAGATGTCTACTGTGCCGAACTCCGAACAATGATAGCAAAACTAGCAGTGAAACAGCCCCGACTCATGAATCGATCTTCACCATTATTGCTCCATGATAACGCGAGACCTCATACAGCACGAGAAACCGTTTTAACTCTACAGGAACTGCAATTAGAAACTATCCGTCACCCTCCGTATTCGCCAGACCTTGCTCCAACAGACTACCATTTTTTTCGTGATTTGGACAATTTTCTATGTGATAAAAAGTTTTCTTCTCAGGAGGTCTACAAAATGCTTTCACACAGTTTGTCGAATCTAGATCACCAGAGTTCTATCGCAAAGGCATAAATGACCTTCCTACTAGATGGCAGCAATGTATAGATAATAATGGTAATTATTTTGATTAAATAAATACGTTAAATTAAAAAAAAACGAATTTCAATTTGTCAGTACAAATCGGCAATTTCGTACTTTAACCCCTAATATTTACGTATTGAGTATTTCAGATGTCGTCTGCAGACACTAGACGATATTTATCGCTCAGCTTCGGCTGTGTCGGGATGTAACTCTGAATTTATCTTGTAACCACGGTATGTGGCTGGATCTGTTGCTTACACCAGAATGAAAAGAACAGATAGATCCTTTTTCTGAGGTATAATTTTGAGAGCATGCTTATATGTGACTGTCAGTTTCATTTCCAAGGCAAGATTTTCTGTAGAGTTAACTCATATTATAAGCACAGTATAACGAGTCTTATAGTTTTTCGTTAGACTATGTTATAAGCATTTAATTTAAAAACGTGGTTCTCTGGAATAATCAGTTTTGCATCCTATTACAAGTTGCCATGAAATCCAGTTTTAGAGACAACAATAGGTACATATCTACCTATTTCGAATGGCCTCTGTGGCATAGCGGTCGCTCTATCGACAGCTACGCAGGGGGGCGCGGGTTCAATTCTGCTTAGTGTATATTTGAATTGATCTGGTTTTTATCCATCTATAATATGTGTATTAACAACACATAAATAACCTAGATATGTCTATCATCATTCTAGATTCTATAACGCAAGCTAGTTTAGCCATACTTACTTTGAGTGTAGTTTTAGGCTGTATTCTTCAAAGGTTAATTCACGACACTGCAAGTATCGTATAATTTCATTACATGGGTTGTGCATTAAAGCTATGTGAGAAACAGCATCAAAGTAGTAAAAGGTCGATGAACCGCCTGTAAGCAGAGGCGTTATATTATAATGCAGTTTAATAGTATGAGAAGGCAGGACGCACTTTACGACTACTATTTCTTATCCAGATGCTATAAGTCCTAGGCTAGCACTCGTAAACACAGCAGGTGTACATTCACCTCTGCACTTACGTCACACTTACATAACTAATGTAAAGCACTTTGACGACTGATCGTGCGTTTATATAATGTACTGTTATGAACAGCGTGTAATCGATGCGATGAGCGGATTTTTTCAATCAACAAGTTGGCAGACAAGCAGACGGTTCACCTGATGGAAAGTGGTTACCGTGGCCTATGGACGTGTGCTACACCAGGGGAGTCAAACTCGTGCTGCTGACCCTGTAAAGACAGAGAGTTTCTGTGCCATCAGTGTAGAAAAAAAAGCGGTTTGTTGCACCCTAACAAATAATGTGTTGTCGGCTGCGAGCGTGAGGCCGGTGCTCATCTTTTACACATATTTGTGGGATCAATAAAACATTTAATAGAAAAAAAAAATATAGGGAGGTACAGTGTATACTGCTTTACATTGTAGGCTAGGCAATACTGTCATATTATCTTCAAATTTATACTTAGGTACAGATTTATGCATGCCCATATGGTTGATGATACAATACAAAAACATTGCATTGCATACCATAAAAAGCGATAATAGAATACAAACTATCAGATTTTCATCCAGACATATCGTCATAAAACTGTAATTCTGTAAAGTGTATGTGTATCGCTACAGGCTCGCCCCTATTGCGTGATTGTTGGACCATAAAATGAAACTGGTAATATAGCTGAGATTAAATGAAAAATACTGTTTTCAAGTGCATTGATCTGGTTAAAAAATCACCAAAAATTCGTGGTATCAGGTTACACATGCAATTTGGTATTTTATTCTTAAACAGAACTAAATTTGATCCGCGCTGCATCCAAGAATGCCGCAATATCAATACTGTGTAATAATGGCTGTTAAATGATCTTTGCCTCATTTACAAAGCATTTAGCGTCACAGAGCAACGGTTTCACTCGCTTTCCGAGAAACGTAGTGAAAAAGAAACCGATATTTGAGCCCGTTCGCACTAAACGCATATACAGTCTGACAACTTTTTGTTGCGCAACTTAATTACCAGCATTGCGATCTCGCAGAAATGTAAACACTACACACGCATAGTTAGCAATGTATGTGTGAATGTTTCGAGTAAAAATTTCTACTCATCCCGGAAACAGAAAAAACGATTGGCACCATCTGTATACAATGTATAAATCATAGTTATTTAATTAAGAATTAAGTAACTTTTGTGAGTATATTCGAGAAAAGACAAAACTAAAACTCCTCTCTTTATTTTGATGCAAAAAGTTACTCGTCTGCTGAGGTTATTGAATCTCGCTATTCGCGCGTGGATGCGATTCTGCGAATTATTCCTCCAAGTTGACACCGCGTATTAGCGAGAATATGGGACAATATAAACGAAACTGTCACGCAACTATTGAGATTCCAGTCATTCCGATCTGTAAAATGAACGTTACCATTTGTAAACACTGGTTATTGTCGAATGTGTACTTTATTTGTAGTGTAGAAATCGTGTGACACGTTGGGAACTTTTTTATACCACTTAATTGGTAGAAAAATTCACGGCCCACCAGATGGAAAGTGGTTACCGTGGCCTATGGACGTGTGCAACAAACTTATGCTGCCGACCCGGTAAGCAGAGAGAGTTTCTGTGCTGTAAGTGCAGAAGACACAGCAGGACACCCCTTTGGTCTTTTCACCGACAGAAAAAAACTCTCCGGTGAGCTCTGACTATTGCCATCTTGCGGGTACTTTGTCTTGTTACTGTCGAATGGAGCACAGCCCTATGCCTGAGTCGCCTTTTAGGACATCTACAAGAAGAGCTGGGGTGACTCCCCCGGAAACCAGCACGGAATATTACGCATAAATTGGTATAAGAAAAGCAGATCGATACTGGTATCAATATGGTGAATAGAATACATTAGTCATCTTGTCACTGTGAGTGACATGACAAAAGACAGGGTGGGCCTACTATTAGACTAGACACGTAGGGAGGCTTCGTCGTCGTACAAATAATTCTGGCATTTGTAGGATATAGATTTGATATACCTACCTATTGAAACCTGAAACTTGCTATAATAAAGAACAGAAGTAGATTTGGTATTTTTGTATTTGAATTAGGTATATCTCACAATCTGCCTAAGTATCTGGGATTTAGCTAGAGGGTCAGCAATTTAAACTGATACTCACCGCTTACTACGCACAAGTGCCTCGCCCGCCTACTTTGGTAAAACATCACACCGGAGACTGAACATTATCCTACGCCTGGTGCGTCTTCAGTGGGATAACTGTTATATAGTTGTAGGAGGTAGTACAAGACGGTATTTCCGTCCAATTGAGCAGTCTGACTGGGTAAGTACCTCCGCCCTACAGAATACCGCGGTCATAATAACCTCGTGTTGTGTTCCCGGCGGTGAGTAGGGTAGCCAGAGCTCACTGGAGATTTTTTGTGCTGTCAGTGGGAATACCCAAGACTTGTCCTGCTTTATCTTCTGCACTGAAGACACAGAAACTCTCTGTTCTAACAGTGTCGGCAGCGCGAATGTGACGGCTCTGGTATTGCACACTTCCATAGGCCACGTAAAGCAGTTTCCATCAGGTGGGCTGTGTGCTTGTCTGCCACCTAATTGGTATAAAAAAAATTGAAAAATATACATGGGAAACTAGATGCCCTTAAGGCCTTTGCTTAAGGCCTGCTTTATTCTATGCGTTGACGACGCGCGTAGAACGCTATCAAGACGCACTATCGACGAATGAAGTTACGTTGTTGAACGTGCAGAGGACGCACTACTCAAAAAGGCATGTCCACGGCGCGTAAAAAAACGTGGCGTACAATTTACAAAGGCTCTTAGTACTTACCTTGTCTCCCGTTTTCTTTCAGCCACCTCATTGGCATAAACACCTCGCAAAACAAACAGCCCTTTCCCTTTTGCTGTATTGTTGCTGAGATCGATCAGTTGATATCTTTACGACCGTTGTCCTTCCTTCAAGGGTATTGATATCGTTGCTAAATCGTATCAGCAAGTAAGATGCAACTTTAGTAAACACACCTTATCGTAATTACCGTGTGTAGTGTAACCGTGAGTGCTTTATTGCCCGATTATGTTTATATAGGCTATACATATTGCCTTGTAAATCTGGCTATAAATTGTGGAGAAGCTATAAACATTCTTTATTGTCTACCTATATGACACTTATGTAAAACCTGTGTGACCTTTTGACCTTAATATAAAAAGATACTATACAACTCTTGAAGTATTTTTTTTTATCTCAAAGTACCTTCACTGCCCCCAACTCTTACGGACCCCAAGCTGGTAATACTTTCCAACTAATTGTTATATCGAAATTATTTCAATAGCCTTTTGGACCATTGTGAGTAGTAAGATAAAAACCTAAATTCTATAGTGAGCATGTACCTTATCTGTGATTTATCAAATCTCAAGTATTATGTTGGTTCCCATGGTAGCATGTGTTACTTTGATAACCACAGATACCTACTCCATAAAGAACATTCTGTAAACTCACAATTTGTACTATACTTTTCATTGAAAATAATTGCTTCTTTCAATAAATCTAACGTTAACCTTTTTGAACTCAATTGTACCAAAGCGCTTCTAAAAATATTAGATCGATATAAACGCGAATTGAGATTCGTTTTGTTATATTTAAGACGTCGCCTGTTGGTCAAAGTCCATTATGGAACTGAATCGGCTGAATCGGGTCTGTTGTCTGCTGATATAGCGATAGTTTGTTAAGTAAGTAGCTCCTCGTGTAGATCTATAATATATATATCAGCGAATATATTTGCGTTTAATGTCTTATCAGTGAATTTATATTTATTGACACTTGTAGTCGCACCTGTTTATCGCGACGGTCGAGGCATGACGAAGATCGTGGGTTCGATTCCAGCATATTGCGATTACTTACTTTTCTGCATGGATATATCTATTTGTATTGGTCTGAGTGCTTTTATGTCTTCTGTATGTATTCATGCTTACCCTATACTTTTTCTAGGTTTAATGGATAACTTTACTAAAATAGAAGCACTGTCTTACACGACATCAACTTCAAGAAGAATTATTTATCGTACCTCCAATTCCTCTGAATCCTCCCAAAACAGGGAAGGCCGTTTTGACATTTGGATCTGTGTAGACAAAACACGATGACACCTCCTGTGTGACAAACTTTCATAGCCCGGGATTACCGCTTAGTATTAAGTCATGTGCTTGTTTTCTACCTTAGTTGTTTTGCTAATGTCTAATGGCTAATGTCTACTCAAACTTATAAAAAAATGGCACCTACTTATACCTCCTACTTAAATCGAAATCGCATTACAGTGCAATACCAGTCGTACTGTGATTTACGATGGAAAACAGTGCCCTACACCACATTTACATCGAAAATGGCAAATAAACATGTTGAACATAAATCGCCCGGAGTAAAGAGACGTAATATACTGCAGTGGGCCTAAGGGCAAAGGGTGAATAGCGCAGGCTAAGAAATTACGCAAAACGAACCATTGATGCTCGTAAGATTACACGACTTCAAAAAGGAGGTTGTTCCAACTCATCTGTATGTGCAGTTGTTGTATATCTATTTTCAGAATATTTTCTCGTATATCTTTTCTAAGCAATCACGAGTATATCTGTGCAGCAGAAAGGCCGTCATCTTTACGGCTACAATATGAATGCCATTCCTCATATCAAAAATAATTGACAGAAAAAACTTGTATCAGAGAAAATTCCAATACTTCACAATACCTACCAAGTACCTGCCTTGGTATTACAATAAACCCACTAACTTAATGAACTTCGTGTCCCATCTTTGACATTTAGTTATAAATTAGACTAACATCGTCACTGCTGAGAAGCCGTCAGCGTTCAAATGTCACTAGGTATACAAAATGAACTCTATCTAGGTACCTAACTTTTGAACCAAAGAGCAACGGCCTGATAGATCTTGTTTTAGCAGCCACGCCCTAATTGCGCGAATGGATATGTATCTAATTACAAATAGTGGCTGTAAGTCGTGTCGATATTCATTACGTAATATCACACTGTGATTACACAGACGGTAACATAAATGAATCGTTAGTTTAGTAAATACCAAAGTTATAGTTAGCAGCAAGTCGCTAGTTATGTCGTTTCGCGCTCTCTAGTAACTAAAACTCCCGCAAACCCGAGTGGATTCGACAGACCTGGCTGCCTTATATGAGGATCAACTCCCTCTCACTATACAGAGGCGCACGCTAGATCTGATTCTCTGTACCCTAGTCCAGTTTCTGTTCTGCTTTATCGTTTCGTTATATCTGTTCAATTTCATAAAAGGCATGGTATCGGCATTTCCTAGCGACGTGATGGACAACATACTCTTCATACGTTCAACGTACTTTCATACATTTCTCTTTTGGCAGCTGAAGAATTGAACGCAATAACAAGTGACAAAGTCATACAAATTGATAAAAATTATCATCCTAATCTTTTTGCTTGCTCGCCTAATATAAATAAAATAAAACCACTTTTTTTTTAAAAGAAACGATAATATTTTTCACTGAATTTTTTGCTGGTATCTTCTTAGTAGAATCAACTTACCGAACCAACGAAAGAATCATTTTCAAATTATTTATTTACTTTATTTAATATCATTTTAACTATTTTTTAATATAATTGTAAAAAATTGATGTTCATATGTGCTCTTTATGTGCCTAAACTGGATAAACGACATTGATTCTTTGATACCTACAGATCTTACGTACGAATAGTACAATAATGTCTGTGTAACTGCGAAAACAGCCGAGCCAGCCAAGTGTTGCGATTATGGATAATCCCAATATTTCGTCTCTAATCACGCCCCGCTGTTGTTTTTACTTATCACCACACTCGCACATACTATAACCTTACTTACTTACATACTTCCAGACCAGTAGACCGGACGGGTGATCTGCTCTTTTACGAGGGCCATTTCACCCAGTTCCCCTATTCCTCCCCTTTGGAGGCCAAGAGGCGTCCGGCAATAACAGCGTTCCGTCGAACCTACCTGTATTATAACCTTACTGGTATTGATTTTTCCAGATGAATTGCTTGATGAAGGGCTGTAAGAGAGACTTCTTAAAGAAACTGGAATCTGCGCGATGAAATTATCGTTAACTTGAATGAATCATAAACTTATAATTACTTTTCCATTATTACTTTTACCACTTTCATGGACAGCTTAATTTGGATAGAAAGTTCATTTGACGGGAGAAACATTTTTATAGCGTCATTTAAGGTTATAGAACCCAAGTCTAGTGCTTGCTACTCAGCATTTCCTAACAGAAAAACCCTAAAAGAACCCTAACTCAAGTCCGCATTCGAAGACGAGGCTTCATACAGAACAGACGCATTTCATTGCACTATCAATTACCTGGTCGAGCATAATGTACAGAAGTAAACATTTTACGACTGCAGAATTAACACCTTTGTATAGAAAATAAGCCACCTGACCTCCCACAGCGTTTATAAGGAGTTCAGTCAGAAGTCAGTCCACGCACCAACCATTAGAATGTGGGGCAGTACCTCGGTGCTGGTCACGTGTGGTGCATTGTGTGGAACTGGAACCCGATAGGCGCGCGCGCAAGTGCGTCCATTATGTTGCGGTTGACCGATCGTATCCAATGGCTCGATACCGCGGTGCATATTGGACGTATGGCCAAGCCGAATGCTTGTTGGCCAACATGTGCCAATACGGACCATAAACATACATCACTGTCGCTCTGTTAGTTTGTATTCAGTTTCTATCACTGGCTCTTAATATTTTATTTTGACAAAAGGATGGAAAGTAGAGACTCTAGAGAGACCGCATACGGGACGACCGACCGATCGACACTCACAGTAACTTCATTGGGTCTCAAGCAATGCCCGCCGCGATGCCGCGTGTAACGTGAGTTAGGTCAGAGGGGTGCCTCGTCAGGCACCAACCAAGGACCTCGTCAGGCCTTCAGAGCACGTCACAATGTTTCTTTAGTAGAATTTTAAACTTAGCGAAAAAATAATTATTTGAAGGTGGATTGAGATAATAAATGAGTGAGGTTGTTGGTTGGTGAAGTCAGTTACGACTGTTTGTGTTAGATAATTACTATGTTGCATACGTCCATAGGCCACGGTAACCACTTTCCTTCAGGTGGGCCGTGTGCTTGTCTGCCACCTAAGTGGTATAAAAAAAATAACGTCACCAAATTTGGAGCATGCGAATTTGAAATCTCACCGCGATTTCAGCTATCGAATTCGTTCGATTGTTCGAAACGTTCTAACAGCATGTGCCTGCTGATCATTTTGCAAGAAATACGCTGGTGCGATCAGGAAAGTTACACCCTACCGAATAGTGTGCAGCATTTAGTAAAGTGACGAGGGGTTTTCATTCTCAGATCCTTGTTCTCTTCTTTAACCTTTCCCTCTGTAAGTACTTACAAATGCTAGAGTGATATCTCGATTATTAGGCCATGTACCTACCATGTGCTTGGGTGTACTTTATTACATACCTACGCATATCGTCTTTTCGAAAGACCACCTCTTCCCACTTGCTGTAATCAATGTACCGTAGTCTTAGCTAAAAAGATAAAGATTATCTGGATTCTGGAACACTTGGCAAATAATATAATTAGTTCTTCCTTAGTTTAAACGACGCGTGGTGTAGTTCCGTTAAAAAAAGCAAAATTTTCTTGTAAAGTACAAATTATTTCCCCACACGGGTGGCTCCAAATTGGAAATAGGAACTCCCATTACGACCTACCTCCTTTGTGTGTATAGTTTATCTGTTGATTCAACCTTGACGGCATTGCTTAACCTCGTTAATCCACCGATCTGCGCAGTAGCTACTTCGCAGCCCAGACCGCGTCTAATATCTATAACAGTCATTACTTCCGTGAGTGATATTCATGCTAAAGATATGTTCACTGACACGTGTATACCTGACCAGTTCCGTATCTGACAGGTGCCCATTATCCGGTAGTTAACGTCGATTAAGAATGTGTAAATCGTACGGCTTTTCCAAGATAAAGGCTTGAAACATGTATAGAAAGTGGTGGTTTTCTTGATTTCCTACCCTCTTTGCGATCCCAAAAGGGTTAGTTATGTGGAGAAGAAGGTGTATTAACGTTTCACCAAATATGTTATTCGATTCCGTGTAATGTTGTATTGATATTTCATCAACTGATATACTTTCTTCATCCTAACGTTAATCCCAGTCGCATCCGAAGCTTTTTACCTCGGGTTTATAGGATCCGCATTTTCCAGTCTAACTGCGGGTTTGGCTGAACTTCGATATTTCAACTGATATGTAACATGGCATAATATTGATGATATACGATTATGAAGTTCGTCAACACTAGTTACTGATTCCCAGTATCGATAGTTCAGCCTCGTATTGATTTCATCTCTTTGTTGTCAGACATGTTAACAAAAGCCTGTTCAGCACGAGACAGCTTAAGATAACAATACGTTGTCTGTTAGTTGGAGCTGACTCAGATAGCTTTATTAGTTTCAGTACTAGTAGCATTTAAAGAGCTGGTTAGTCCGAGCCTCGTGCCTATTGTCGGGTGATAGTGGAGTACATTGACACTATTGTTATTTGTGTGCCTGGGGATACCCAAAGGGATAGGCTAAAGTGTGTTCTCGAGCTAGATGATAATGGTCATAGTTCTACCAGCTGGTTCCGATGCATACATTTTGGACTCACGTTACCCCTGGCCATACTCCTGGTGATACCGTGGCCGCGTGGGTCTGATAAAGTTAAAAGTAAATCAAGAATCAGGAGGAGGACGGTATTGATTAACCTTGACCGCAATAAGTTCGGCTCCTATTACGAGGGACCGAATGTTGGCGAAATGTGGATATTTCACACACCTCTCACTACGCCTTCGAAGATTTACAGACATGATTATATGTACATACGAAAACACCGAGCGTTGAAGTTAAATAAAATCTCTTAAACCTACTCGCAAAGAATTGAATCAAAAGTTATTGAAGGAGTTATAATTTTAATTAATCCACTTATCTCCTCCACCTACTCCTTCAAGCGTATACTAGTGTATAATATAGTTACAGGCGTGAGGCGTAGATTTGAGACATCCATCGTCCAGCCGCACAACAAATTTCCATTGTAAATTCTCTAAAGTTTTAAGGATGTGAGGAGCTTGCTTTATAATACTTAGTTAACAACATTCGTTGGTATTTTTTCGCGACAAAACGTGTCAGCAAGATGAACTTTTAAATATGCATGCCCTTGCGAACGAAAACAAAGAATTTGTTATGTGTTGTATAGCGAGATGCTTTTAAATTTTTTCTATTATGTAATATTTGCCCATTTTAATAGGGACGTTTGCGGAGCTTAAGCTAAAATATTCACACGCCAGTACAACGGCGGATTGATGATTGACGGTTGAGGATGTGACGCACTGGCGGTCGTTCCTGTAAAATCTAAAATAAACCATATTATAAGGAGTAGGAAGGCCGTCCGGATGATGTTGGGGCATTAAAATCATTGTTTGGGCAAGAATTGTCAAACTTTTTGATAATTCTTATTAGCAACATAATTTGGAAATAGAGCCACGATGAAGATAATTCTTGCTTCATATTATATCATTAAGATTATCCACCTCTAACCACCCGACCAGTGATAATATAATGCCTGAATGTCTTAATATACTGCCAAATACAAAAATCACCGAACCCTGTCCATTCATAGCTATACTTTCAATAGCTTTCGTCTGTCTACACCCTTATCAATACCCGTCGTAAAGCTTCCGTTGCCCCTAGCCACATAAATTGTATTGCTTGTCGCTATTCATGCATTACAATTCATTAATGCACTTGCATTTACATACAATTACTCTTGCTCATATTATTTATAGATGCCAGGCGTGGAAGCTACGATGCACAGTGAATCGTTGCTCCGGCACGTCCCTAGATCGGAAAGTCTTATTGGATTTTTCTCACTATCTATTCCAAGTAGCAGTTTGAAAGCATAATTTATACCTATTTTACGATATCACCTTTATTTAACGTACGTTTAATAACATCAATAATACAAGAACTTTTAACTTGAAGAGGTCACAAAATTAACTCCTTTGTCTTCCAAAGAGTCCTCCCCTTGCCTCCCTCATCTTCCTCGTATAGATTATGAGTAGAAATAAATTATCATATATTCCAGATTCTAGCAATGCAACAAAGTTGTATCATTCCAATGGGAAATTATACAGCGCCTTGTAATACATGCATAAACCATACTTTCCCATCCACATAACTCAGTATTACCATTTCATTTCTCCCATAGCAGTTCAAAGCTCATGCCACGATGCTATAATTTTTCATTTCAACAACAACATCTGTATCATACCTTGCAATTTTTTCTGCTAATGAATTCGCGAATGAATGAATGCATATTAGGTACGGGCATACAACAAATATGCTATATATTATGGAATGTATCCATAGATGGGTATAGCTTAAGCTAAACTAATACCTGGAAACCGGTTAACTTGTCGGGTGAGGAGCTTGGACATCAGTCATTCCTGCAAGAGACAATTTAAGGAATGGAGGAGTGGACTCCCAACCTTCAGATGCACCAGCACTCATTCTCTCAATAGAAACATTACTTATTTAACCTTTCGCAATACCAAAGCGCAGGTCAAATAAAACTATGTTTGCATTACTTACCATTTAATCACGCGCTCGTATCTGTGTAATACCTTGTCAAACGCGCAATGAAAGTTATGTAAAACAATATAAAATCGAGTGTATGACCCATGGCTCGAATATACTGGCGCTAATTTAAGTTAGATATATATGGGTACGAGCATACAATAATCGCGTGTCGTAGTCGTCACTTCACGCTCGGATACTCCCATCTAATTAACTAATCAATTAGCATATTCGATAGATAATTGGTATTATCTATGTATGTTATCGATAGGTAAGTGGTTCGCACGAAGTAACCGTTTGACGCGTCATCGTAAACTTCTGTATAACACGGATAATATAATATAATTCTTATACAGATGCACAATCAGGAACAAAAAATGGTAACACTCATTACTTCTAAAAGCAGGCAGGCAGCATTTTAGTTTAGGAGTTATAACTAGATGGCGACATTGTTTTGGAAAACTTTTCTAATATTTAGTATTAATTTTAACTTTTCTAAAACAAAACACAATAATATATGATTCCGAAGCCGACCGAATACCACTACTGCAGACGCACGCGGCAGATACAGCGGTCCGCGGCACATACATTACTTGTTAAACTTCGATACGGATAAAGCAGACCATTGAGAAGCCGCAATGAATTACGCGTATCTGCTGCGTGCGTCTGCACTCTGCAGTTGTCGTATGTAATCATATATCTTTACTCGTACACTAGTCCTCATTTATTAACTACACTGACGTCTCTCAAACTTTTTCATGAGCGTAGCAGTAAAAGTATAAATTTAGTACCTAGGTATATTAAATTTATTTTATTATGAACAATGAGTCCGACGTCCCCTTGGTTTTTGGGGAGATTATAAATAGTTTAAATTGTACGTTATCTCAAAGTACCCTATCATGGACCATAATCTCCCCGTGACCATAGTTTGTTTGCTCGAAAGCAACCGAAATGACGTCGGGCTCATCTACTATATAAAAATAAGTCAGGTTTTCCTTCCTGACGCTATAACTCCAGAACGCACGAACCGATTTCCACGGTTTTGCATTTGTTGGAAAGGTCTCGGGCTCCGTGAGGTTTATGAGAAAATTCAGGAAAACCGACATCCACGCGGGCGGAGCCGCGGGCAACAGCTAGTAGTACATAAAAATCACGATAGAATCCGTTTATCTCAGTCAAGTACCTACTTAGGCATGTCGTATTTTTTCAATAATATTTTTTTTTTTTATACTTTTACTTTTTTACGTTATTGCCTTATGAAGCTCATAAGGAATTAATGTAAAAACAACAGCTAACAGCTTGGGAAAAACTAATGAATATCTAGTATTGTGTCGATTATCACGTCAGAATAGAAATTTTGATTAGAATGATTGAGCGAAGCCACGTGCGTAGTTATGTGACATGCTAATTGGTTGCACGTTTTTTATCAAATTATATCTATTAGCGCTGGTCTATTGCGTGTCTGGCTACTCTAAAATGTGTGTAAATTGACTGTTTTATTAGTGCTCTTTATTGTTTGCGTTATAAATGTCACCTTTGTGACGTAACCTGTTCCAACTGTTATATCAATCTTAGTATTATTGTTCCAGGACATTTGGGACATAAACCCAAATACAATGATACTAATATACTAGTATTGATTGCCTCTTAAACGTTAGTTCATAGGAAAGTACTAAGGTCATCATCACTGTCTTAGATATGACCCTGGAACCGGGTCCGCTGAACTATTTATGATTAATACGAGAGCCGCTACTTACTGTCTGGGGTCAGCAGGGGTGCGAGGGATATGTCGCATGACAACCTCACCTTCGGCCTAGCACTACGACCCAGAGACGGCGTGCGGTTTAGTCGGTTCGAGTCCGACATAACCTCCCCCTCCGGCTCCGGAGGGGTGGGTATCCGTGGGGATTTCCCGCACGTAAAAAAAAAAAGACCCCTCAACTCTGAGAGGGAAGCTGCGCCAGCTTGATTAATGTTAAATATTATAAGCAATTACGTCACTGTCTTATGTGTATTTCCATAATAAGTAAGAGTTTGGCGAAACTAGATTAAGTACATACTCACGAAGATTGGGAATATTTCTTCAGGATTTTATATTTCGTGTGTAAGTAGGTAACTTTGGCTGTTTGCCGGGAAACAGCCGAATAGCCTCTTGTTACTTCTAAAAAAAATGTTACATCATATACCTGCGTGTAGTTTTGATCGGCGTTGTCCTGTGTTGCAGTAAATAATCGATTAACGTCCAGTTTTTATAAATCCTCAATCCATATTTCCTTCGTTTCTAAAGTGATCATTATTTGTAAAAAAAAAAACATGAAGCATCTGGTTCTTGTAAAAGAAACAATACCAGTTATCCTTCATTACAAAAGAAAAATACAAGTTTCTGTATCTGAGTAAGTATGGGCGCACCTTCTATGGCGCGGCGCGACTAATTAATTGTTAAAACCTATTAATTAATGGATCTTCAGCATTACAAACAAATCAATGGCAGACACCGGCGTCACAGTTAATTACAAACTGTATTATATTCAGCGAAGTATTCATACATTATTCAGTGTTCATAACGCGTTACGCTGAATATACATAGTACATACGTACGCGTAGTATCGTGACGTCAGACACGTAACACATCGTAAAACTACGTGTTGTACTCGAGATTGTAATAAAAATCTTGTAGAAAAAGCTCTGGTTATTACTGAATAATATTTCTGCGGAGTTAATATACAAATACATTTTTTTGAAGACTTCCATCACGAATGTGTCGACTCAACCAGTATGAGCTCATCATTTACTACCGACGTTTCGTAGCAGGTACAGACGCTTAGTGAGAGTGCTAGAGGCCTAAGCTCAACAATGTAGGTTGTGTTATGGACGGAGGACGCAGGCTTGACCCCCCTGTCTGCGCTTTAGAGCGATAAAGCGCAGACATGGGGGTCGAGCCTGCGTCCAACGATAGTGTTCTTAGGTGCGTTGTCAGGTCCAAGCCAGCACGTAGTTAAGAGACAGTGCATAGGCAAGCAGAACTAAGCATTTACGTTAATACTTACAAATACTTTTATACAGGTGCTTAGGTATATCGTTCGGTTAATGACATCAACCTAAAACTACCAAATTGAACTCATGCCATTGGCCTGTTTATTACAAACTAGCTGATGCTCACGGCTCAGCAGACGTGGATGTCGGCTATCGCAACCAAACATACCCTGTCTTTCCCAAGCTCTAATTTATATGTGTTCCAAATTTCATCAGAATCGTTTCGTCGTTGGTTTAGGCGTGAAAGGTAACAGGTAGATAGATAAGCTATAAACTGAGAGCCTGTGAACACCAGAACTTCGTCGTTTTATAAAAGATTAAAGTTTGTCAGCGCATCCTACCAACACAGGTAACAACGATGGCCAATTATGAAGTTTGGGTCATACAGTCGAATTTTTAACAAGACGAAGTAAGCAGACGTTTACTGCGTTGTCAGTTTTTGATGAAATAAAAATAGTTTTGTGACAAATAGAATGATTAGGAGAAACCTAATAATATGGTTCTTTGATTCTTCTTAGATTCCGTCTTTTATCCCTACAGAGCATCGCCGTAATGGCCAATGTTAGCTGTCATCTACGTAGATTTCATTGTTTGTCTGACGATTTTATATGAATATACTCTATCATGCCGCTTTGTTCAGTACCAGGATGTAATGTTAGTGGAGTGTGTTTATTTCCTCAAAATGCTAACCTAAAAAAACAGTAGGAGACTATTGAGACAGAGATTATGTCGGTACCACTTCAAGGATAGCGATTATGTTGGAAAATCTGCCTACACAGGTAGTATTTACGAGTTATCTTATCCAATTCAATTGTTTTTAAACACCAGAAGGTATCATATAATTGTAATGTCGCTTTTTTCAGGACAGTTACAGCAAAGCAGATACCTAAAAAAAAGAACAATTCCAACCCATAACAGTTGGATAGATACAGTGTTTTAGGATAGATACAGTGTTTTTTGTTGCATTAAGAGTTAAATAACACAGATATCTTTTGAAAGGACAGTGAAATGTAAAGATTACCTTTCGATGAGGTTAGCTTTCTTTTCATTAACGAAACGGGAATTAACGCGATCATGGTATAGGTACTTACATACCTTTGATTGCCTGACGTTTCGACCAGGTTACACCGACCGTGGTCACAGGCTGACTGGCTCAGCAGTGGACGCCCGCCGTCTTCGAATCCGTGAGGTAGTAGGTTCTTCATCTACCCGCACATTTTCAATATTTTCTTGTCGCCATGTACCGTCACATACCACACTCACAGTGTCCCTATTACGTAAGCAAACTGTCCGGTGTCTATCCGACTGCGTAGAAAAGCGAGGTTGCATGTTTTTCATCACTGGATTCCATGTTGCAGATAATTTAAAACCATCTTCCCGATTGAAATTTTTATGTTTTTTGATTTCAATCGCTTCACGTACAGCTCTTGAGTAAAAGTGACGTTCCTTGGAGAGGACTTGCGTATGGTGAAATTCAATCCAGTGATTGGTGCCTGCTTCTAGCAGGTGCTCTGCAATCGCCGATTTGCTCGTCTGGCGATTCTTTACAGCTGCGATGTGTTCTTTGACCCGTTCAGCAATAGTCCGCTTCGTTTGGCCTATATAGGAACTACCACAGCTGCAATCTATCTTATAGACACCTGGACACTGTAACGGTAAGACATCCTTCGGTGTGCCCACGATGTTGTTTACCCTTATGCCTGGGGTGTAAACTGTCGGGATGGAGTATGTTTTTAACACTGAGCCGACTTTGTCCGTTACTCCCTTGACATAGGGCATATAGGCTGGCTGTCTGCTCACCTCTGGACGTCTACGCCTCACTGCCTGTTGCTTCCGTCGTCCGTTCACTTCATATCCGTTGTTCTTGAGTACCTCCTGAACATGATCCAGCTCTCGCTCCAGATGTTCAGGGTCACAGAGATCATACGCTCTATTCCTGAGTGAGGTCACAACGGATTGTAGGTGTCGGGGATGGTGATGAGACGTGGCGTGTAGGTATCTGTCCGTATGTGTAGGCTTCCGGTACACACAGTGTGACAAGGACCCATCTGATCTCACGGCTACTTTTACGTCTAAGAATGACAACGACCTATCTTTCTCCATCTCATACGTGAACCTTATCTTGGGATGAATTGAATTAAGGTGTTGTATATATATTGATCCACTTCCTGTTGACTCAGGCAATCAAAGGTATGTAAGTACCTATACCATGATCGCGTTAATTCCCGTTTCGTTAATTATATATCATGGAACGCGAGAGTTTAAAAGTTAGCTTTCTTTTCAGTTGAAGCTGCACCTCTTTTCTGCAATTCCGCTTTAAGTTGCTGCATATTCCAAGTTGAATACATAGTAAAACAAGTCCAGATCATCAAAAATACCAAAAAAACACAATAAATAACAAAAAACAAGTCTCTTCAAATCTGACAGCTATGAGTTTGTTATATTATTGTTTGGTCATTTCGCCCCTGCTGCCATCTACAATTAGTTTTGCGTCGGTATCCCCATTGAGGGTGGCGCTGCTGTGCCAAGAGTGAACGAGAACTAAATGCATCACTATTACATTGAATATGGCATTATTTCACAAAGTGACATTGGCTGCTGTCAATTCACTTCGTCTAATTAAAAATTCGACTGTTTGACAGATTGACTCTAATAAATCGATAAGTCCATTTTACACGTTAGACCAATTTTGTCTGTTTTCTTTTATGAAAGATAAATTCTTATTGTATGTGGAGACTGTAAAAATCCTGTAATATCTTGTGTTAAGGCAATATATGCGTAGTAACGTCGTAATAGAAGAAAATGACAAGTTTGTTTACAGTTGCGCTGCACGTTTTGCTTTTACGATTGTGTGGGCACGTACTGTGTTTCTTTTTCGAGATATTTATGTAGGTGACAGATGTTGTTCGGTTTTATTATACTACTATACTATAGGAAGATTGGATCGCGAAAGTTAGTAGGGGCCTTCGAAAGGTTAAACGTGATGACACGTGTATAGTTATGAGAAGTACACGTCAGGTTCAAGGTGACTCTTTACGGCAGCTCGTTTGTTTCGACGTTATTTCACGTAATGGTTTGCGGAAAGCAATTTCGGTGTTCAGCTTTCATGGTTGTCTTTTACTTGAATCATCATTATCCTGTTACGGGCTCGTTACGGGTTTCGATCTGAATTTGGTTCACGGATGGATCATTTTAAGTATAGTTCAGTGAGTAATGGCAATTTTAGACCTCTTTATGTCGTCATTAATTAAAGAATCGTCTTGTAGAAAAATTGCAACATTTTCGAGCGTTGCATCGTCGAAAGCTATTGAATTTTGAAGATTAAATTCCCATTTGTGAGCTATTAAGCAATAATCGTCAGTGCATTTTGGTTAACTTATCGTTTTTTTATGATGCTTTTGGCGAAGAAAGCAGTTACCACTGTTCTATGCTAGTAAATTTCGGGTCTTTTATACCACTGAGGTAGCAGACTATTACACAGTCCTCCTGATGGAAAGTGGTTACCGTGGCCTATGGTTGGAAGAAATCGCTGGGCCTGTCAGCATATCACTATAACCTGTACCTCTGTAATCTGGTTTAAAACGATAAGCAGTCAAGATTTGTACACCCAGACATCACTACCAAGTACCATTGCCGTGTTAATCCCCTAAGCATAAGCAGCCATTAACCGCCCTTGAATTGGCTTATCTCAAATACGTATACACTATGTAATCTATTATAAACAATTACTCAATCCAGTACCGATGTGTTGGCGGTAGAGCTGATTTGTTTATATTGTGTGGATGTTTAATTTGATCTAGCACGTGATACAACTACATAGCGAAGTTTTGAAAGCAGCGAATTCCGTATAAACAAGCGGTGGTTATTAGTAAATTAATATTTATAGTGGTAATTGCTATATAAACATGGTATGTATAAGTTTTTATCGATTCAGAGCGGTCTACTTACTAAAGGTCGTCTAATGCCCCCAAAGTTTGGCCCCTGGCTCCTCGTATCAAATCAAATCATGTCAACCTAAAACACTGAAATAAACTCGCTTTTTGGTTCTCATGATCGATGATTAACAGTAACCAATGGGAGTTTTCTATTTAGTTTAATGTTGAAATTATTTTGATAAATGTACGAAAACCGGGAATATTATGACTTCCGGTCACTGTATGCAGTCTGTCTATCCTCCACCATATCCAGAATTCAATTCATTTCGTTAATGAAATGATTCAGTTCCCCACAAATAAAATCAAATTATCTACTTATTTGTAAATATCGTGCACACGTTCGGCAAGAAATAAAGTATGTCTGCGATTCAGAATAAAACTGCGTAACTGCCAGCAATATAACAACGCCTCATAAAATCCCCCCAATACCATAAATCTAGCAGTTTAACAGTCTAACGAGGAAAAAATGAATACATGAAAAAAAAGTTAGTTTCCAAAGTAAATACACGTTACAACTAATTTAATTTCCGCGGAACGGGCACGAAAATTATCTTTAAATTAGGAGGGAGGACTAAAGATAGCAAATTGTCACTGTCATTGAGCTTGACCACGCTCTAATTCTCATTTCTTATTATGAAAATTTGGTCGAGTTCATTGCCAAGAAACGTTGTTTGCCAAAGTATCTTCCTGTCTTCATCTCTTCGGAATACATAATTGCAATTGCAGGACTATCTTTACATGCTCGATAGAGCTATCCGTTACCCGGGTGCTTACAGCATTTCTTACTTCAATAGTTTGAAATGTAACGGTTTTCCAGGAAATTCATCCGTTTCAATCGGTGAATTTGAAGTCCGCTAGAGTCAGAGAGAAAATGTCTAGTGTATTGTAGGTGTTCCGATGGACTACACCAATATTTCTTCTGCGAACGGATTCTAGATATTCAGCTTGTGTCAGTAAAAAGACGAGGTTGATCAGGAAAGTGTTTCATTATATTGTTTTTGGCTTAGGTTAGATGAAATGTTATTTTTATGTAGATTTGTAAATACTACGCAATCTGTTTATTTTGTAATTTATTTTTCATTCGTCCATTAAAACAAACAAGAAAAACACATTTATAGGCGCGTTGTACAAGTGTTCTTGTAAACAGCTATCTTGGCACTAAGTCTTAATTATAATTAAAACCTACTCGTTCATTCCCAAATCGATCTCAAAATGTAAGCGAATAGTTTCGCTTACCCAGTTTTTCTGAAACAATAAATTCATTAGTTTGCATGAGCAGATTTTAACAGCGGAGTGTTTACATGGAGGTGGGGGAGGGGGGGGGTATAGCTTAAATAACTACTGGCCTACTTCAGAATTTGTGGATTATAGCCGTTTTGTTGAGAGGTATATTTAAGAAGGCGCTTGGAACACATTCTGAAGCCGTTCACGCCAGAGGTCTCCTCGGATGGAAGAATGCTTTTCCACTCTCGCTTAGTTTACCTTCTGGACAAAGAGGAACAACTGAAATCGTAGTGATCAGTCCACTGATGTGTACAGTGCTGCATCTTCCAATTTCGTAGGGGTAGCAACTTTCACACCTAAAAGTAGTAGTATCACGCAGCCAAAAATTGCATAATATTCAAGGCATTTCCGATATAATACTTATCTCATTTTTATTAAAAATATATTGCGAAATTTAAGAAAAGCAACAATTATATGTGTATCCATGAATAAATGTACTCTTTACACATTTTTACACGATAGTAACATCATTAATCATTACAGAAAATGCGCCAGTTTGAAGTAGGAAATATTACCGTCAGTTTAGGCGTCTAGGAATTCTTGGCAGTCTATCGTGTGGCAGGTAATGAAGAATTGTTAGTAAAGTCATTGACTAGACTCAACTCACTTCAAGAATTTTATGAATACTATCAATAACCTACATAATGCGAATACGTACACTGTGCTATTCCGGATGCCGCTCACCAGTTTTTTATTGATGCTTTTTCCAGTGTGAAAAAGTCTACTGACTGATGAAAGGATATAATAAGAAAACTGATCAGAAACAACGCAACGAAAAATGCAACTGGGGTTCAAGTCTAGGAAATTAATCTGTTCTGTGTGGGATCGATATGACAAGTTATTGTATTAAAATCTTTTGTAAGTATATGTTTATGTATAGTTCACAGAACTCCTGTACGACTAAACACATTGTGATGAATTTTTTGTGTTAACGTAGGTGTATCCTAAAATGGAAACTTATTCGTATTTACTCAAAAGTTTTGTACTACGTGTTAGCGTGTGAACTTTGCTGAAGGCTTTTGAGTAGACGATCGAATATCGCAGATGTGCGAAATATTTAAATAAACACCTAGATGGTTTAGATTTACATTGGGCCCCGTAGATGGCACTGTTATCGGATACTAGAATATATATATATATATATATATATATATATATATAAATATATATATATATATATATATATATATATATATATATATATATATAATAAGTTTTTTGGACGACGATGTAAGGTACGCTAGTGAAATATAAGTATAAATGTATATATACCTACATACATATACCTACGGATTTTTATTCGCGGTAGCAAAGGCAACGTCCTAGTAACGTGTCCTTATATTTTATTATTATTATTTATTTATTTCTCTCTCATTACCATTACAGTTCATAGAATTTATACAACGTTATTTCACCTTGAGAGAGCTGGAGTCCGTAGTAGGTGTGACACCTGTATGACAGATATCCAGGCGCCCCTGATACTATGTCACTATAATCTAGTTCATCAAGCAGTGTAAGAGTTACAACAAACATGTTATATAAAAATAAGGTTACATAAAGTATGGAAAATTGATAAGATTATAAATGAATTTTGTGTGTATGCGTGCGTGTGTGATTTGTTTCACGAGTTTCTTTTAGTATCATTAAATCCTTATTGTAAAACTCTTTCATTTTTCAAAACACCAACAATTTGGTCGGTGTATGTACAGTTGATAAAGGAGATACGATTACGATAGAAAAAAGTGAATCGCTCAGGTGGGACTCGAACCCACGATCTTTCCCTTACAGGGGGAATGCTCTGACCACTGAGCCACCGAGCCACACCTGAAGCTATCCAAATTCTCCTATACTACCGTCTTAGGGCGACGGTGGGAGCCATCTACCGACATTCATACGAAATATCGGAAACAATGAATGATGTTGCAATCATTTTTAAACATTGTTTTTCGATGACTCCGCCCAAATAAATCGATGAAATTTTGAAGCATTTACTATGCTTACTTTTCAAATCAATTAAGATAGGAAAAAGTGAATCGCTCAGGTGGGACTCGAACCCACGATCTTTCCCTTACAGGGGGAATGCTCTGACCACTGAGCCACCGAGCCTGAAGCTATCCAAATTCTCCTATAGTCTTAGGTAGAAAAGATAGCATAGTGAATGCTTCAAAATTTCATTCAAAGGACATACGATTGCACCTTTACATATAAAGTTGTATGTAAAGTTGCAACCGTATCTCCTTTGTCGAATGTACTGCGAGGTTGATCTTCACTGGTTTCCCCACTTAAAATTCCCGATATGAATAACCTGGTGTTAGTCAGGTTAAATAGTTCCCACCTCTGATACATTATCTTACTCACTCGTTATGAATCAACGCGACAGTCATGGTAGTTTATTTTCTTTATTTCTTGAGAAGGGGTGATCTATTTTCGTCGCCCGCGTCATGACGATGGGCGAGGGATGATGGCACCCGCAAATTGCTTCTAATATGACGCGATGACTGTGACTCACTACCAGTTTTAATCTTGAATGCTCTAGATAAAAGTTATGACAATTAGGCCCGTGTTCTAGAATGGTACTCAGTTCTGTATCTCGTTTCATATAACGACACATTGAATTGATAATCTGTCAATTCTGTCTATGCAATCTGTCCTCAGATAAATCGAGACTCAGAACTGAGTGTCGTTTAGAATACGGGCCTTATAGCTCGTTCACTAGTGGACAACGGCGATCATCACTATTAATTTTTATTGTATGTATTTCATATAGGAATATCATTTTGTAGTGTATTTTGATGAGTTCCGATAATTTGCGGGGCGGTGTTGGTTTCCTGTTGCGGGGAAAGTAATTACTGATAGTGCACTGTTTCGACATTAGTACAGTCAACGACAAAAGGTAGCTTGACAAATTCAAATTTTTGGAACTGTAGTGATATAGTTTTTTTTTTTGCCATATGTAAATGAATCACCATAAGGCTAAAAGACCAATACTCAACGCACCCATCGACAGGCAGTTGAAAACTGGTGACATGTCATTCATTAATTCATGATTAATTACCGCTGGGGCCAGACAAGCAAGTGATCACAAAAGAGATGGACTTAGAATTTTGACAAAGACCAAAGACATTTTATGGCGACAGTGCCTGACTAAGGCATATGCTAGTATGCTAGTAGCGACCTTCTTAAACCTAGTCGTAAACCTTTCATAAAACGAAACTTTTATTTTGTAAATATTTAAGTAGTAATCTACTTTTGTTGTTGATTGTATTTTTTTTATTTTTTATTTATTAATTTGGGAAAATAAAGAGCCTCACAATTGATTACAAATCATAACTTAATATAAAAAGCATCTCTGTGAGACCAACAAAATTTTCCACATAATATTTTAACATAAAATATTTTAAGATAAACATGCATTGTTCCTACTCAGGGTGAAGTTTGTATAAAAAAAATTACGAACTTATAAATCTAAATTACTCAACCTCTCCATTAAAAGCTTTTATTGTACCTTATTATGTATCTGCCAATAATAAACGAGCAGAATGAAACTATGTGAAAACCTTCAACCATCGGACTACATAATGTGCAAACCAGAAATTGTTTGTGTATATAACACAATGTCTAAAACTGAGCTACGTCACTTGTTTTCTCGCCCTTTTCCAAGTTCTCGATACCGAGTAGTTATGAACTAGTTTAGATACATTTCTATACTTTATTTATGTTTTTATGTACCCGATACGTATCCCTAACAGTCGAACTCATATATCTTCAATGAAATCACTTGTACTGTTCCACATTATTTATTGATTTCCTGACCGGTTTCGCCTTACGGCATTATCAAAGGTTGACCATGCCATCAACCTTTGATAATGCCGTAAGGCGAAACCTGTCAGGAAATCAATAAATAATGTGGAACAGTACAAGTGATTTCATTGAAGATGTGTAGCAAGTTCCACCAAGTGCCATCAATCAACAGTATAAGCAGTTCGAACTCATATATGTAGGGTCGGTAGACTAAACCACATATGTCAAAAAGTCATACTTTTCAGGAACAACAAATAACTAAAAAAAAAATCATGATGGGTATTTAATTACATTTTATTTTATTTTTTTAGGTTTACAATACAATACTAACATGCAACATAAACTTCTGTAAATATAAAATTAAAAAAGTAGTTTTTTTGGTGACTTATGTAATTAGGAACAGCTATCTTGTGCCTAAAATTGTGACTTAAGGGGAATAAGAACAGTGCAGATGTATAAAAAAAAACAAATGAAAACTTAATTCTAAATTAATTTCTATTTTCTTTTGAATAAAGTAGGGACGTGTAAAGACTTTGTGAAAATTAAATTATTCATCGTCTTCACTCTCTATAATATCGGGGTCAGTATTCCTCAAATCATTTGCAGTAGGCAAATCTCTATAAAAGCTGTGGAAAATATCAGGTATTAATGTGAATAAAGATAATAAATCGTCTTTTTTGTCCTTGGATATCGGTAAAGGCTGTAACGATATTATGGGAATGCTATCTGGTACAACAGAACCTCTTCTTTTCAAGTTGAGTTTAAAAAAATCTGTATCTTCTTCCAAGTCATTTTTGTAAGAAATAACTCCGTACTCTTTGTCATACTGCAGCCATCTTTTATCGAGCCACTTAAATTGTCGTCCATCTATATCTTTGTGTCGTAATACTAACGGACCCTTTAGCAATGAAGAGAAGTCAAAAAAATCTGTATTTTTCATTTCGACCACTTCAAATTTTTTGCTGCTTGATCTTATCAATTGCATCCAATCGTGCGGGTGATAGATTTGCAGTTCAGTTTTTTCTTTTTTTTTTCAATAATCCCGTGGTCGGTATCAACTTCTAAATGGCTGTGACCGGGAATCATAAATTTGTGATCAATCATGTCAATGTTTAATTTTTGCAGAGCCCAGGTAAACATTGCACTTACATGAGAGTTTCGGTTCTGGCCCCCACAAGTATCAGAATAGAATATAACATGCTTTGTGTTTTCTGGAAGATACGCTTGCATGTGCTTAAAAAGACAAGAGGCTATTTGATTAGCTCCTCTTGCAGCAACAGTTTCGTACCATATGTAGCAAACAGCTTTACCAGTTTTGTTGTCGTGTACAGTTAAATTGAAGGTCCACAACTGACGTTTGTAAAAAGCTACAGACGAAGTTAGCGCTGGAGTAGGTAAACACTGCTGCAAATCAAAAGTGTACACTTGAACAGAACTATCATTTTTGCACATCTGTGTATCAATTTTCTTCCTGTCGTAAGCTTGATCAGCAGCAGCCTTGTGCTCATTATGTTGAGCAAGTAACTCAGCTTTGGTCTGGCTATCTTGACACAACTGAATTTGCATTTTATATCTATCACACGTATAACACGTATCGGCACGAGGTTTTTTGAATGATAACCCTAATTTATGAAACTCTTGGCTGTAAATTTTTATTGACGGGGGCTTATCTCGATTTTCACAGAATAAGTTGTACATTTTATTAATAGTTAGATGAGAAGGCAAATATTTCTTCGATGTACTCTTTCTAGTATAATGACTTTCATAAGATGGAAATGACAAGATGTGTTCCTTTATTACTAGTCTATTTTCATCAGATATTTTGTGCTTTGGTATGCTTTTACCTCGGTTGTCATCTAATTGAGTGCCGCCTAATGACGATCGTTTCTTCAGAGCAACAGATTTTATAAAATTATCGCTTTCACCTAAAGTTTTGAGTAAACATCCTCGACAGATAGGCTCACGCTTCCCGTGAATTGAAAAAAAATATTTGTAAGTCTTTGTCCGACATTTTTGACGTTCAGGATCTAGTGTTCGTTGCCTTTGAGTGGCTTTTTCTTGTATTTCCATTAATGAAGCTATATACGTGGATCTTTTGAGATATGTCCCCATATGCCAATACTCATCAAAAATAGCCTGCCTGTTGATTAATGATATGCGCTCCTTGCATTTCATTCGGCACATTGGAAGGTCTTTCATTTTACGGCTAGCTATCACTTTTCCTTTCAATGTTTTATATGACTGGCCTGCGTTTCGTTTCAGTTGTTTTTCTTGTTTCTTGACGCGTATACTTTTTTTTGGAGACATACAAATAGTTGATGTTATTGCGGAGCTTAGGGAAATGGCTTCGGCTACATCTTCGGTAGAAGATTCGTTACTAGAACTAGAAACTGCTGCACTTTCAGAGAGTACATAGAGTGGGTCCTGGGCCGAGTCATCACTTGAAAAGTCCATTGGTTGAGCAACATATGTATTACCAGTACATCCCGATGATGTGGAAGGCATTGGTTCATCTTGCATTGGTTGAGCAACATATGTATTACCAGTACATCCTGAAGATGTAGAAGGCATTGGTTCATCTTGCATTGGTTGAGCAATATATGTATTACCAGTACATCCTGAAGATGTAGAAGGCACTGGTTCATCTTGGATTGGTATACTTCTAGTTTCTTGGTCATTCTGATCACCTAGAAAATAACATACTTAGTATTTTGAACGATATCGACATACGAACATAAGAATTGCAATTTTTTTCCAAAGAAATAAAAAAAAACAATATGAAATGCAAATACAGTACTTTCTTTAATACATATTTTGAATTCGAAAAGTTCTCAGACTTACCTTGAGTAGATGAAGGTTTTAACACCATCTCGACTAATTTCTTTCCTCGGCGATTATCCATATTCAATATGAAAATATGATATTTTATTTATAACGTCTACACTAAACCAAAGTTTTTAATGATCGTATCACTACTGAGTGAATTAGCGTTATACGTCTCGAGCAACACATGCACTTCAATATTTTTAGTCAATAAATTATATTCTTAATGAACTACCCTCAAGCTAGCAAAATGATAACGTCACCCACTGAACGTCCCTAACCACATAAGTCATAGACATCGTCTTACTAAATACAAAAATGTTTGTGGACCTTTTGACATATGTTGACTTGTGTTATTTATAATATCGTAAGATTTGAAGAGAGTTATAAGGTTGAAAAGGTACACATTAGAGTTCATATTGCTATGACCGACTGTAACTTATGTGTTTCAGTCGGTCGGTGCATTAATTTTTTTGAAAGTGGTTGGAATTGTAATAACAAAAAGCATCTTTTTGACTTATGTGGTTTAGTCTACCGACCCTACATATATTCCTCACTGTTTACGTCTCGCGAAATCGTTACATACTTATAGGTACGGTTGCATCAAAGTGAAAAGTGATTGGCGTGATATTAAATCATTTCTATGTAATGGTATGTTTGTGAAGTCGTTTTTTGGATTCAGGGATATAACCCCAGTCAAGCTGAAAAAAATGTTGTTGAATCTAACAAAAACATAGGCTCATATTTTGTCTGATAAAAAACAATTCTAACTTAATACCCAGTCAAAGTGCACCTTTTATAGTTCGATAGCTTCTACCTAATACAGTTGTTCGTAAGTGTGGATACGATCTTCCAAACAAAACGAATAGCACTTAAAACATTTCCGTTGCTCATTCGAACTAATCCTGTCTTGTGTCTCCTCTGTCTAAGAAGTATTCCTAAAAGACAAGTAAAACGCACAGGATTCCTTTAAATCGTCGGTCGCAATGCTCTTGTTCTGCCATCTAGTCTATCCTTAAATAGATCTCCACTATCGTTGGAACAAAAAGCTTGTGACTAAAATATTGCAACATGTCTCTTACTCACTGTATTTTTGTCAAAATGATCTTGATACTTTTAAAGTCTATTGTCTATTAAGAATATGTGTTGGTAAAGTGTCTTTATCCATATTAATATCATAATGTGAAAGTGTGTGTGTGTGTGTCTGTTTGTCCGACTTTCACGCCTAAACCACCGAACCGATTTTGATGAAATTTGGTATAGGGGTAGATTAGATCTTGAGAAAGGACATAGGCTATGTTTGGGCGCGATAACCTATATCCACGCGGGTGGAGCCGCGGGTTAAAGCTTGTAAATATTAAATTGAATTGAATAACATTTTTAAAATCGCTGGTATGAATGCTTTTACATTTTGTGAACCTCTAATATAAACATGTATATTCTTCAACTAGATTTGTGGTGGAATGTTCAAATTAACAGTTTACGATCGTGAGTTCGGTGTGAAACTTCGAAGGGTATTGGGTTGCAGTCCGTACATCTACCAACGTAGATTCAAATTACATATTGAAACTGATAATAATTGGTACCAGGTTGTATTCGTGTGACAGATGTCAAGTGTGTTACGTGTTATGTATGACAGAATTCCGAGTCTCAACATTTATAAACGTGTTGATTATTTGCCTGTCGCTATTGTTTGCCGCCTGCCTTGATTTATCGCTTAGCATAAATAATCGAACTTATATATATTTGTATTTGGTTTTTATTTCGTTTTTAGTTAAGCAATTCTTAGTGTGTAGTTTGGCACTCTCTCTCTAATAAGGGATTAATACCCTGAGTGCTGTATAGTGTAATACTGACAATCATTCAATGCAATAATTGTAGTCCCTTCAAAATATCACGATAATTAATTTTTTTGTTGACTCACTATTAGTTAATTTTCCTAAAACATGAATACAATACTGATTCTTAGTTGTACTGTTGTGGTACTATATGTACCACCCTGAGTGCTGTATAGTGTAATACTGACAATCATTCAATGCAATAATTGTAGTCCCTTCAAAATATCACGATAATTAATTTTTTTGTTGACTCACTATTAGTTAATTCTCCTAAAACATGAATACAATACTGATTCTTAGTTGTGCTGTTGTGGTACTATATGTACCTACCCATCGCCATCTAGCGACAGCAAGCTCGCGTCTCAACAGGGCTTTCAAAAACAGTTAAACCCGAAACATTTCGTACATATTTCACACATTGTAGTGCCAAAATTCGATATACTTTTTATGAAGCGACTGCCATGTGACCTCCACATTACAGTGGTAACATCGAAGTTCTATACTGCACACTAGTTTTCACACTACGTTTTACAATTATAAAAACTGCTCCTAAGACAGAGTTTACAACTTTACAGTTGTAATACTTCATTGTATGCAGTTGTAAACAATCGGTACTTACATTTACTAGTACGAACACGTACTCTCCGACTCTCCGAGTGATGACTAAGTTGCGCAGTAGACCTAGTAAGCCGATTAGCAATTTTGCACCCTTCGAGAGCCTCGTACCTACTTAGAATGAATTTCAATTGATTGACGTGGATATCGTTTTAAAGTATTCGATATAATTCTCATTACCTATTTATAACTGTGCCCTACTATGTCACCCGCCCATATTCGACGATTAAAATATAAATAGGAGGAAAGGAACCATAAAAATATAAATAGATTTAGCAATAATACAATATCGTGCAAACATAACTACATCATACACCTATAAAACAGTTACAGCCGCTTGGCCCAAATGCTACTGCATGACGTACAAAACGAAATAATAATGTACGATGGTGTCGAGAAGTATATCTGTTTGTACGTTGAGATGCAAAATTACAGCTACGCGGCGAAGGCGTAATATTACGCCAAAACCCAAATGACTTCCTCGATGCTCATAACATCAAAGGACAAAACACTGCGGGCGTTTTCGCTAATTCAACGATGTACCAATTTAAATTTACCGTTCCAAACATTACACCGCAGACTACAAAATTGGACGGTAGCGTGCAATCTGGCGTTGGCGAGGTGCAAATTTGAGTTGGTCTGTTGCATGTGCAGTCGATGTATCGAGCCATCCGGCGCTTGGACTACTGCCAATATATTTTCGCGAATAGTGCGCCAGGGCTGGCGGGTCGACGACACCGGATACGTCCCTTCTCACGGATCCCTACACTAGTTGGAAAACAGAAACTGCTAGAAACAAGCCAAATGTCACCCCCGACTTGACAAATGGCACTAATAACGAGTCCAAATGAAAGTGATCTGTTCTCGTTTGCTTGCCATTTCGTGATTAAAATAGAAGCAGGCTAAAGAAAACATGTGTAATGGTTAATGTAATCCATACTAATATTATAAATGCGAAAGTAACTCTGTCTGTCTGTCTGTCTGTCTGTCTGTCTGTCTGTCTGTCTGTCTGTCTGTCTGTCTGTCTGTATGTTACGCTTTCACGCCTAAACCACAGAACCGATCTTGATGAAATTTGGTACAGGGGTATATTAGAGCTTGAGAACGGACATAGGCTACCTTTTATCACGAGAAAGGGGGTTTAAGGGGGGGAAATAGGGGATCAAAGTTTTGATGAAAGTTTGTCATTTCTGAAGATATCTTAATGAAATTTGGTACAGAGGTAGATCAGAGCTTGGGAACGGACATAGACTACCTTTTATCGCGAAAAGGGGGGTAGAAGGGGGGGGGACTAGGGCCTTAGGATGAAAGTTTGTCATTTTTGAAGATTTCTTGATGAAATTTGGTACAGAGATAGTTTAGAGCTTGGAAACGGATATAGGCTACCTTTTATCGCGAAAAGGGGGGTAGAAGGGGGGCGGACTAGGACCTTGGTTTGAAAGTTTGTCATTTTTGAAGATTTTTTGACGAAATTTGGTACAGAGATAGTTTAGAGCTTGGGAATGGACATAAGCTACCTTTTATCGCGAAAAGGGGGGAAGAAGGGGGGACCAGGGCCTTGGGATAAAAGTTTATCGTTTTAGAAGATTTCCTGATGAAATTTGGTACAGAGATAGTTTAGAGCTTGGGAACGGACATAGGCTACCTTTTATCGCGAAAAGGGGGGTAGAAGAGGGGGACTAGGGCCTTGGGATGAAAGTTTGTCATTTTTGAAGATTTCCTGATGAAATTTGGTACAGAGATAGTTCAGAGCTTGGGAACAGACATAGGCTACCTTTTATCGCAAAAAGGGGAAGAAGGGGGGAGGGCATATGGCTATGGGATGAAAGTTTGTCTTTTTTGAAGATATCCTGATGAAATTTGGTACACATATAGATTAAAGCTTGGGAACGAACATAGGCTACCTTTTGTCGCGAAAGACGAGTATAAAGGGGGGGGGGAGTTATAGGGGTTGAAAGTTTGCCAGTTTTGAAGACATCCTGATGATATATTTGTTACAGAGATGGATTGAAGCTTGGAAACGAACATAGGCTATCTATTGACGCGAAAATGGAGGCATGGGGGGGAGGGGTAATAAGGTTTGAAAGTTTGACAGTTTTGAAGATATCCTGATGAAATTTGGTACAGGGATTAATTAGAGCTAGGTAACGGACATATGGTACCTTTTATCGCGAATAATGTGGTAAAAGGGTGGGGGAGGGATAAGGACTGGATAGTTAGTATGAAATGGTGAAATTTGGTACTGTGGATTAGAGCTCGAAAATGGACATAGGCTACCTTTTATTGCGAAAAAGGGAGTTGAAGGGGTGGTATAGGGCAAAGGTATGTAAGTTTGACAATTTTGAAGATATCTTGATGAAATTGGTATACAGATGGATTAGAGGTTGGAAATGGACATAGGCTACCCCTTATCGCGAAAAAAGGGATGAAAGGGGGAGGGGAGAAGGGGAATAGGGTTATGGGATTAAAGTTTCTAATTTTTCATTGGCAAAAGAAAGGGGGTGAATATGGCATAAATAGTAAGAATTTCTTTTAAGATGTCCTCATGAAATTTGGTAAAAAGGTGAATTAGAGCTTCGGAACGGACATAGTCGAGTAACGAACCAAATATAGAAGCGAGTGGAGAGGCGAGTAGAGATTGTTATAGGGACGAGTGGACAGGCGTGTAAAGATCGCAAGTCGAGTAGAGTCGACTACAGGGGAGAGTAGATATGCGACTAGAGAGCCAAAAAGAATGCAGTAAAACTGAGAGTAGAGAGGCGAATAGGGAGGCAAGTGGAAAGATGAATGTAGTGGCGAGTAGTGATCGAATAGAGAGTTGAGTAGAGGTGCGAGTAGATGGGCGAGTGGGGAGAGTCAAGTAGAGAGGCGAAAAGAGAATCGAATGGATGGGCAAGTAGAGAGGCCAATGGAAAGGCGAGTTTAGAGAAGAGTACAAAGTCGAGTAGAGAGGGGAACAGAGAAGTCAATAGAGAGTCGAGTATAAATTCAAGTATAGAGGCGAGTAGAAAGTCGAGTAGAGAGTCGAATATAGAGGCGAGTAGAAAGTCGAGAACAGAGGTGAGTACATAGTCGAGGACAAAGTTGAGTAGAGAGGCGAATTTAATGCTCAACAGCGTCGGATCAACACTAAGCGATAACCGACATCCACGCGGGCGGAGCCGCGGGCAACAGCTAGTAGAATCCATAAACTGTAGGTACGTACAGATATAAGTAGAATTTGCCGCGAACACAAATATTGGATGATAGACATTATTCAATTTTCATTCTTTACGATGTTTTCCCGATAAACTCGCGAGCGCGAAAATTTCAATGTGGCCCCATAAATGATTGAACATGCAAACGTCACGGTGCTAATATAGGATGCGGCCCACAACAGTTCTCGGTCACCATTAATCTCGGTGTCGAGGCGCCCTACGTACCTACGTCACTCGCACTATCGTCACTAATCGCCTGTTAACTCTGAAATCTCGCATGGTGTCGTGGGCGGTTAGGGCTGCCGGCACGCGGCGGCTAGTGAGTGACGGAGACATGACGCAATCAGCCGCCATACAGCGCCGCTGATACGAATAGATCGCACTTGACATTGAATCGCTCCGTATCTCTATCTGGGGTTGATCAATCACAGTATGGAGGTCAAAGTCGCGACCTGCAAGATTTTTATCTCAAACATGAAAGATATTTTCGCTTAATAGGTTATAAATTAAATTGATATTAGTTCTCTTTTAATACTAAGTCTTAAATGCTCATGTCGGTGTCACTAAATTGTCACACGGATGAAGATTAATAGCTAAACCTTATGCGCTTGCTACGTTTGCCAAGCTTCTATAAACTAAAATAAGTCAGTATTAATTTGACTTATATGCGTCTTGTTCCATCCAGTGACAAGTTATCATATCACATTAGCGTGTCTGTATAACATTTACAATTGAACTAATTGTTAACATGTTTGGATGTATTGAGATAAGTGTGAAACAAACGTCAATATTAATTCGTTCAAAATTGACAATTGAATTTGTCCAAGGTGTGAAATTTGCAAAGTCACGGTTATATTTTGATACATAAGTGGTGGCAAATATGCCCGATTGAGGCTAGTGTCTACTGGAGGTGACATTGGCTAACGTTTCGACAGACAATAACTATGATTGTCGTTAACAAATACCATGTACCAACATGGTATTGCAAATACTTATTGTTTGTTTGGCACTCAAGTGACATTATAATGACAAAGTATTGTGTTCCGTTCAACTTGTACGTTTTGTTAGCACTTAAGGGTTCACCTACAAAACATGGTACGGCATTAATGAGTGGATGACGTACTTCAGTTATTCAAAACCTGAAAAGTTACATGTTTCGACGTGCTAATCTCGTGAACTAGCCGACCGATAACAAAAGATATTTCATTGAAAATGCGAAATTAAAAATGTTCATAGGTCAAGTATGTGATAATAAAATATCACGTTACAAGGAGTGAGGCAACCCTTAACCGTCCTCGAAAATTATACGGGTATCATAACGAGGCACAACTAGTTTCATAAAGTTAAATCCTCCTGGGAATAAATTGCTGGCAGTACTAGAAAAAATTAAGTGTAAGCTTCGTAATGTAGCATTAAAGTGACGCATACAGCCACCTCAATTAGTAAAAGTCTATAATGGCCCAAATTCGACTTTTCCATCGAAATATTCGCCTTTGAGACTACGCAGCGTCTACTGTCACGATCTGCACCAAGGCTCACCCGGGACCCTCGTATCCCCCTTAATTAATTTGCGAATCTGCACATCAATCGTCCGAATACTTAAGTCTTTTTTTTAATTATCTCTCCCCTTGAATTGTCGATGTAGATACTTAAACGAGCTTTCGAACTTTTTCGCCAAACCTATGTTTAAAAATGCTTACGTAATTTGACGTCGTAAGTTTATGCATTGATCGGCACTTTGGCACAGCCCGTACACATAACAGACTGCAAATAGTCGTTTATAAAGAAAAGCTTGGCTCTAGGTTTACATATTTTGACATTATAGTCTGTAGCTACCACTATAATGCATTATTTTATCATCTATACGTTTTTCAAATCCCTTTACACAATTCTAGTAAATTTTAAATGTGATTCTGTGAACTGCGAGGTAATTACCCCCCGTGGTGCGACGTTTAACTACGTGTTACACGAGATGCAAACAGCATCGGCGTCGGTTTCAGATGGTCGTTGTGTTTATGGATGCGGTAGTTTGTCATGCGTGGGTCGTACTTGTGTAACAGTTTTTAGACTCACAAGATAATATCATGGTTCTAAAGTTATGTTCCGCAACAAATGATTTGCTGGAGTGAGATGCAAGCCTCTTCTAAGTTTCGTCGTCGTTTTGATAGTCAAGCTAAACTCAGAAGACCCAATGCCTACTATATACATACTAGAGATGCGCCGAGTAGCACTTTTGCCGAGTAACGAGTACCGAGTTTTACTCGGTTCATTTTTTTTCCTACCGAGTACTCGGCCGAGTAACTCGGTTCAATCAAATCCCCGTTTCGGGCGCGTAAACAAGAACAAACAGATTCGCGCAGCACGAGCGGCCGGCTTGCGTTGATACACCCCTCACCCCGCCCCCGCCTTTCATCTATCAGTCGCTTGCTAGTTTACAAACAAATACGTCGCGTTGCACGTCATAGTAAATAAATAATTGAAAAAGTTTGTTAATTAACAATTGACTGTGATGACTTCACGTAAAAGATTCCGAATTTGGACGTTTTACGACGAAATTGAAGAAGATAAAACGAAAGTGAAATGCACCTTATGCAATTCTCTGATTTCACGTAGCGGTATTGGACGGAAGGCTTCTACGACAGCAATGTTAAGCCATGTTAAAATAAAGCACACAGAAGAGTTTAAAGGTTTGGAAAATGAAACTTTGAAAGAAGAAGAAAGAAAGAAAAACCTTTTATTATAGTGCAGCACCGATTACACAATTAATTGTGTACTGACACACGCAAACAAGTTAATCAGGCACAATTGTTCTTCGCGCTACACCATAAAAAGGGCCAGTTCTGCATGGTATCAGGCACAACTGCATGGTATTAGTCACAAGTGCCTGACGCTAGTTTTCAACTGGCTCCTATGTGGAGGGCAGGCGACATGAATAATAAATAGAAAGATATTAAATTTATAAAAATCTAGAAAATAGAAAAAGAGATGGAACACAAAACAAAAAAAAATACAAAAATAAAAACACAACAGCAGAAGCCAACATGCTGGAAATATCTCAAAATTGTGAGCTATTTGCGTCAACGTCAACAACCTAAATATATTGCTTTACCTAAACCGAGTATACTCAGCATTAAAACCGAGTTATTCGGCCGAGTACGAGTATCAAAAAACCCGCCGAGTACGCCGAGTACGGAGTAGCAACCGAGTACTCGGCCCATCTCTAATACATACCATGCTTGTGTGAGATTTCCTAAAGATTTTTTTTTCTGTTCCTTGTCACTCAGAAGGTGAAGAACTGAAATGCCTCTACTGCTTCGTCAGAATATAACCGGCATTTTCCCCTAAGAACAAAAAGGAGCCGTTGCTATTTCTGCTGCCCACGACCTTGAATCTTTTAATACATGATGTATGCTATATGTCGAAGTGTACCTTTAGTGCATATAGTATCGTACATACAACATGTAATTTGGTAAATCAAGAGCAGAAAGATTAAGGTATCTAACTGTCCATAATATTGATTCGTTCGTCATTTGCGTCACTTTTCCAATTGACACGAGATTCGTGCCGTCAGTCGGTAAGTCGGTAATTCATCTCGGCGAAGGGCGCAGCGCGGGTCGTGATTGGATTTCCTCCCCGCCGCTCCCTGCCTATGATCCGCAAATGAGCCAGAAGATTGCGCTAACCTAATCTATTGTTATCACCGGTATTTTAAACAGTTATGCATATTTTTAGACTGACACGTAGCTTTATATTTATTTTTATATAACTTGGAGAACCATCATATATTTTCTAGTTCTGTGCCTCAAATCACTTGGAAGAAGTCAGTCACCTGAAATTTTATCCGGCATTAATGGTTTTAAATAAAATATTAACCAAAAATGTTACTTTTAAAAACGAAATACTTAATATCTAATGACATCAACGTTTTTAAAGAATAGTGATTTCACGGAGAGTATATTCTCATATCTACTTCGTTAATAAGTCATTCATAGTTTTGTCTTATCGTTGTTAAGATAAAGTTGTAATTAGTATTTTTAGCAGCGTGATTGTCATGTTTCTGTTGTCAGAGTTCCTCTTGAAACTGCCTGATATACTATCTCGTATCTGACACAGTATTTTTTCTCGAATAGGTATACCGACGAGATTACGTTAAAATTTTCCGTTCACGAACGAGTAGCTAATTATTAATATAAGTCTCCAAAACATCTTCATAAAATCATGAAATGGTTTTAGCTTATTATTGCAGAGGTAAATGATCAGTGAAAAAAAAGGTAATAGGAACGTACCCGTATTAGATTCATTATAATTGACAGGGTTCCTTTCCTTTTTGAATCCTCGACACCAGGTAGCTAGCTTTTTTTTTTAAGGATTGTTAAATTTAACGGAAAAAGACAGCTTAGCTCTTTAATACATTTTCGAGAAGGCCGAGTGGTTAGCTCTCCTTCTAAAAGAAAAGTTTTGCCAGATATGATAGCCAGATCCTAGGAGAAGCTGGCGGGTACTTAACTCTGCCAGCCGGCTATAGATCTGATATCGAAGTTGTAGTGCAGTTTCGTCGATTCCAAGATAACTGTTTCGTTAGTTTTTATGCTTCCTTCTGTGGTTCGTTATCGGTTAATTGTCTTAGGCTGTATTTTTTCTATGTAGAAGTGTTGTAAACAAGAAATACTTCAATAGACGACAGTTAATCGTCGTTGCATCATCCACGATCACAATCAGGCTCATACTGAGAGTAATTATTCATTCATGTTGTCGTAAAATAAAACAATATCAATGAGGGCTCTGACCTTAAAAAACCATGTTAACTAAAAGTAAGTTATTACCTTGGTGAGTGCATCTTTTGTACCAACAAGCCATGACATGGTTACACCGACTCGTAAAATACGAAGAAGTGGCCAGAGCGCAAATATTGTTAAGCATTGAACAGGGTTAATGATTCTAACTTCAATATGGTAAAAAACAATAAAAATGAACCTCTTTTTGCAAGATCCGCACATCTATGTATAAACAAGTATAAAATCAACACAACTGTTTCCTTAAGCACTATGGCATTTTATGTACGATTCTTCGGAATAGATCATCAAATGTTCTGCAACTCTCACCACAGATTACCTAATAGTTCTATCACTTGTGTGACTGTGAAGATGTACTACTCAAACGCACGCAACGCGATTTACTGAAATTTTCTTTAAGATTGTTCTCGTGTAATGCGAGAGTTTAGTGAAAGTTATACAATAATGATAACGGGAATTAACGCAATCATAGTATGCCTGACGTTTGACATGCTGACGGGATCACGTCAGCCTGTCACGGTCGGTGTAATCTGGTCGAAACGTCAGGCAGACCAAAGGTACTTATGTTCCTATAGCATGATCACGTTAAAATCCCATTATCATTATTGCATATAATGGAACGCGATGAACATTTCCTCTTGCATTTCTTGTAGGAATCATAATATGTAAATTGCTGTACCAGAAACAGATTGGAGATCGTACACACATATTAGCGAAAGAAGATGCGACACTTTTCCTCGACATTTAATTTTGTTTTTCAGACCATTAGCTGCTATCTATCTCTCGAGATGGAATTGCCTTGTCATTTACAAATACCATTTATTTCTTAAAATACCATAACTGTACTTTGTTTGTTCTTCTAAAATGTATGTTAGGTTATTTTTGGCAATTGAGCAATGACTATTCTAATATTAATAGGCATATAATGATGTTCTAGTTGTAAATAACTTACCAATTATGAGCCGGTGGGCAGTCACCAGCTACGCTGTCTCATAAAATTTGCCTCGCTCACGGAGCGTTGCATGCGCAAATAATTGTATACCTACCTGATGTGTGAGATTTGAGACAATTCTGGGAAATGCTGTTTAGGGTTGGTGCTGAAATAATTCGCTTTGGTTTTTTAAAGTAGAGCGGTTTCTATGGCTTACTCAAAGCAAAAAAAAAGCTACACAATTCCACTTAGACAAGCTTATTTATTTCTACGGTACCTTATGAGTAACAGAAATCTATATTCTATAGGGGCTTCATCCGAGCGCCAATCCTGAATGCATCCAAGCTTTAGTGAACCTGGTATCCAAAGTGCAAGTTTCTTCAGTCTATCGCCTATATAATATTATATATAGTCTAGTATAATCAACCCCGCCCCCTATTCGAGGAGACGAATTTATCTAAACGGGTGTAATATATCAAATATAATAGTCGTCAATAAATTAAACTGTCCCTGATAACCCTTTCTACGTACCTCTTAGAACAATACATCGTTAAACTGCAAACAGTAAAATGTACGAACTACATCTACACAAAGACACATTAACTTATCGGTTCATATAGTAAGTAGGTACGTAATAAACGTTATCAGCGCATGCGCAGGGTTCGTTCACTCGATGCCACGGGCTGTTATGCCATTTGCATTTACATAGGTACATATGCAAGCAAACATATATACTACAATAGCACTATGTTATGAGGTCAGACAGTGCACTTATTAGCGTGATAGACTTACTAAGATGTAAGCGTCAAAACAGCGTACAATTATAATAGTACTAGCTGTTGCCCGCGGCTCCGCCCGCGTGGATGTCGGTTATCGCTTAGTGTTGATCCGACGCTATTGAGCATTAAATTCGCCTCTCTACTCAACTTTGTCCTCGACTATGTACTCACCTCTGTTCTCGACTTTCTACTCGCCTCTATATTCGACTCTCTACTCGACTTTCTACTCGCCTCTATACCTACTTGAATTTATACTCGACTCTCTATTGTCTTCTCTGTTCCCCTCTCTACTCGACTTTGTACTCTTCTCTAAACTCGCCTTTCCATTGGCCTCTCTACTTGCTCAACTCAACTCTCTATTCGATCTCTACTCGCCACTACATTCATCTTTCCACTCGCCTCCCTTTTCGCCTCTCTACTCAACCCTTTACTGCATCCTATTTGGCTCTCTAGTCGCATATCTACTCGCCCCTGTAGTCGACTCTACTCGACTTTCGATCTTTACACGCCTGTCCACTCGTCCGTATAACAATCTCTACTCGCCTCTCCTCTCGCTTCTATATTTAGTTCGTTACTCGACTATGTCCGTTCCGAAGCTCTAATTCACCTTTGTACCAAATTTCATCAGGACATCTTAAAATAAATTCTTTCTATTTATGCCATATTCACGCTCTTTTTTGTGCCAATGAAAAATTAGAAACTTTAATCCCATAGCCCTATTCCCCTTCCCCCTCCCCCTTCTATCCTTTTTTTCGCGATAAGGTGTAGCCTATGTCCATTTTCAAACTCTAATCCATCTCTATACCAATTTCATCAAGATATCTTCAAAATTGTCAAACTTACATACCCTTGCCCTATTCCACCCCTTCAATAAAAGGTAACCTATGTCCATTTTCGAGCTCTAATCCATCTCTGTACCAAATTTCACCATTTCATACTAACTATCCAGTCCTTATCCCTCCCCCACCCTTTTACCACATTATTCGCGATAAAAGGATAAAAGGTAGCATATGTCCGTTACCAAGCTCTAATTAATCCCTGTACCAAATTTCATCACGATATCTTCAAAATTGTCAAACTTTCAAACCTTATTACCCCCCTCCCCATGCCTCCATTTTCGCGTCAATAGATAGCCTACGTTCGTTCCCAAGCTTCAATCTATCTCTGTACCAAATATATCATCAGGATGTCTTCAAAACTGGCAAACTTTCATCCCCTATAACCCCCCCCCCCCCCCCTTTGTCCTCGTCTTTCGCGACAAAAGGTAGCCTATGTTCGTTCCCAAGCTCTAAACTATCTCTGTACCAAATTTCATCTGGAAATCTTCTAAAACGATAAACTTTTATCTCAAGGCCCTGGTCCCTCCCCCTTCTTCCCCCTTTTTCGTGATAAAAGGTAGCCTATGTCCGTTCCCAAGCTCTAATCTACCTCTATACCAAATTTCATTATGATATCTTCAGAAATGACAAACTTTCATAAAAACTTTCATCCCCTATTTCCCCCCCTTAAACCCCCTTTCTCGTGATAAAAGGTAGCCTATGTGAAAGCCTGAAGACTTATAATATACCTCTGTACCAAATTTCATCAAGATCGGTTCAGTGGTTTAGGCGTGAAAGCGTAACATACAGACAGACAGACAGACAGACAGACAGAGTTACTTTCGCATTTATAATATGAGTATGGATACATAGGGTTCCCAACGTAAAAAATCGTATAACTGGATTTGATCAACCTTACAAACGTTTTCGATTGTGTCTTCGTAGTACCATTCTCAAGTATTATTACAACTATATTGAATGCATTAAATAGTCTTCTAATTTCTGTTCTTAATAGAGATTAGATGCGATGTGTCGCAGTTTGCAAATTGCGGTTGACCAATTTTGACGTGCAGTTGATCAAATATAGTTACGATATTTTACGTCTAGACCATTGAAATGTTACATTTTTTAAGCTTACTTACCATTTTAATTTGTTTGGCTTAACCATTTCTAATATATATTTTAATAATACCAATTTCATCCAACAAATACCAAATATCTAATTTATTACACACTTAATGTGAATGATTTTCTACTTATGCAATTTGCAACCCCAAACGACTACTATGAAAGTTTGGGAAAGTGTTTTATTAGATTCAATTTATATAATCTGTGAAATCTGGTGTACCTAGTTATGCCAAAATGGTTTGTAAATTTCCCGGTAGTAGTGGGAATCTCGCTTCGAATGCGTTGTGCTTAACCAGGTGTAAAGCAATCTAGAAGCAACTTATCTAATCCTGTGGACTTTATCCGTACTCGTCCCCATTTATATATCTCCTTCATGCTGAGACATATAATATACGTCAAATGCTATCTGCCACCCCTACGATAGTCATCGTTTTAACATATCACCTACACCTACAAAGTTAGTGTGCGAACCGTAAACTCGCCGTAACCGCTGGACTGTTGGAATGAAACCCATTGAAGCTTCGACCCCATTCACTTGAACCAGTATTTACAATGGATGAATGAAATCAAACAAAATAAATTGACTAGTTTAGCTGTTAACGTGCTATAAAGTAATACAGAAGCACAGTTACCTGAATCTATGAACACTTGTAACATTATTGTCAGTCCAATTCCATGTCACTAGTTTCTAAGGAGACAGATGGATTTATCGGGAAACGGGCATAGGGAAAAAAATATAATCATCACTCAATGATGAAAAGGAATACCTTTTGCATCATAAGTTATCAGAATTTAGCCAGTACTTAATTTTTTATGTCTTATAACACTGTATAAACCGGAGATGAGAACCTACAGCTTTTTATTAATAAAATCATAAACAGCCTTTACAAGCCTTTAGTATTTCCATAGGTCCCGTTAATGATAATAGCCTGCCCTCCCTCACCCGCAGGTTAATCTGCTATAACTCATAGCGATAACTATTTAATTATCTCTGTACATTATTTATAATAACGGTTATTTTAAGATCATGATAACTGCATAGTTATTATGAGCTAAGTTATGTTATTGTATCATAAGTGTATTGATAACCTGTGTATTGAGGTTGTTATATTCATTTTTAGAATACAATCGTCTGCTGTTTATAATAGTTATATTAATAGCATAGTTTTATTATATCCCTTTTATTAAAAGACTTGTATGTTCCATTGGTGGAAAAACATGAATTATGTGAGGATAAATGTTTCCAGTCTTTGCCGCTAACATGAGCTTCAGTAATAGCTATCAAACAATGTAAAACAACGAAACGAAAAAGCAATCTAAGTTTGGCGTAATGTATCAATATACAGATAGGTCTGTAAGCTATTTGATTGAGTTGATACTAGGCCAATCCGCTTATTTTGCAGATTTTTACGACAAACTGCATTGAGTGACAAGGTAGGTAACCTACTTCCCTGGTTGAACCCTAAAAAATCTAGCTTTACGACCTGAAACCGCATTTATCGTTTTGAATCGATCGATAAAACGATAAATGCGATATAGGTAGGTAAGGTAGATACCTATTTACTATTTTAAACCAAACAGAAGGCAATCTAATCCCCATAATTCAATTAAGACGGTATTATGAGGTTAATATCACAAACAACTAGAATAACCTAGTTTACTAATTATGTATGAGTAGCCAATACCAGCGGCTCCGCCCGCTTTGGTGTCGGTTAACGCGACCAAACATAGCCTATGTTCTTTCTCAAGGTCTAATCTACCCCTATACCAAATGTTATCAAAATCGATTCAGTGGTTTAGCCGTTAAAGACGGACAAACACACACACACACACACACACACACACACTTTCCCATTTATAATATTAGTATGGATATTATTCGTTCGTTGTGTGCTTTGTTTGGGTGTTTTGGAGCGCTCTGTAATATATTCCTGAATATGGGTTATAGACATCTTAGGGCTCAAAGGCAACATCATCTGCCAGCGGATTTACCTGCGGGTTCAGTGGCGATGGGTGGAAGTTTAAGAAAGGTAAGCCGGCAAAAAAATAAACTTCGGTCTAGTTTGTCATGCACTATGCGACTCATTAGCAAGCTGCCAGGAATGAGGTTATAGAGACCCTCGTCACTGCTGCAAATTGAATGATGACGGTCTGGCGCAGGCTTTACTCTCGGTTTTAGATAGGGAGTCAGTTGCTCCCGTCAAGATAATAATGGAAAATATGGGTTGAAGAACAACCTCAGCGTCGAGTTACAAGCTTTACACGTAGCTGGGAAATCAATACAAGGATGATGATGAGATCCAAATGAAATGAGATAGAAATGCAATCTAAAGTAATTGGAGTCCGTTTATCAACAGATTTTGTTATGTCTTTAAGTAGTAACATTGAGAGATATCTGGTACTCGACTCCAGGAACTAGATATGCCTACTAACAGGCACAACACAGTATCGAAAAATTGGTATCCAAGAATTGTTATATACTTTACAATCTTATTCTTACCAGACATGATAGCTATAATGCATTTCTATGTTAATTGAACGAATTCAATCAATTTTAACGAGCACAAAAGTGATTACAGCTTTATCGTCTCACATTATTCCCACACGAGTGAAACTTATAATATAATTGCTAATACTACAGTTGGAAAGCAATGACCATAACATTTCATATGTATTATCTATCCAAGAACCAATCGTACAGCGTACAGCCAAAGTAATACGGTCCTTTTGCCTACGTAAAAACGATATCAATTTGAAATATCATCGTAAGAATTAAGTATGAAGGCGAGGCCACACCTTGCTATTACTGCTCGGGTTTTATGCCCTTCTATCCGTATAAAATCTGCAGCTTAAATCATTGCAGCGTATTCGCTCGCCCACTCGACGCCGCGCCGGTGCAGTAACGAGTAGTTTCGACTGGCTTTCTTCGGACGATTTATGGCGCTGTCTGTACAACTAAATTGTCGGCCGGTGTACACTTCGCCTAACTAACGAGTACTAGATTATCTCTTTTAATAAATGCGAAAGTTTACATTTTCCTAAGATGCGGTGCACACGATAGGCGTACAAACTGCTAAATGCGGGTGTACCTTTCACATTGTTAGTGCTAAGTCGAAATGATGGTATCACGTATGATTTAAAATGGTTTAGTTTTTGGGTGGTCATTTTGCTAGAAGTAACAAGACTTTAGCAGATTCATCATAAGAGTTTGGAATACCTTGATTGCAGGTAGGTAGGTAGTGCATATCTGCACTTTTGTCACATTATTTTGCACTCGCGACGGAACGGAGACGGTATTTGTGCGTTTAGGGTGAGAGGATGTTTGTGCAAATACTACATGTTGCCATTTTTCTCCAAAACTACTAGTTCAATTTTGATGCAGTTTTCAGTTATAGGTTCGGGTACGAACTACTGTAGCAGAGGACGTATCTACCATAGGGTAATTTAAATGAACCCCTATGGCGGTACGTTGTGTACATGTCGCCGCCAACTAGCTTAATCAGCCGTAGGCTGTTGACTAAACGGCGCCATTCATTGAACGGCCTGAATGGTGTTCAGCTACTTCATTAAACGGTTAGGCAAATAGCTTGGATCGATGACGTTTAACTACTTGCTAAGCCATTTACTTAAACAGTCAGAAAAACAACTTACTTCTGCATGGTTATAAAAAAAAAATAACCACGAAGGCTTTAAGCCTTTTAGCCTTTTAGCCTTCTAACCTAACCTTAGTCGGATTGCGCAGCTATGTCAATAAATCTATCACTAATTTTCTGTGAATACACCTCTGCCTACCCTCTCGGGGATTTACAGGTGTAAGTTTATGTGTGAATTTTGAAAGAAGAAAGAAAGAAAAAGAACAATGCTTTTATTTCGGCCTACTGCAGCACACAAAACAGATCAACTTAAATATAAAACTTATACTGTATTGACGATTTTCTATCTTATTTCGAAGTAGTGCCCCATCTTACGCTTTGGTTGCTGTTTGCGTTTTTCGAGTTAGTGCCCTATCTTACGCTTGGAGTCATGCTGTTCGCGTTTTTCGAGGTAGTACCCCATTTTACGCTTGGAGTCTTGCTGTTTGCGTTTTTCGAGGTAGTACCCCATCTTACGCTTGGAGTCTTGCTGTTTGCGTTTTTCGAGGTAGTACCCCATCTTACGTTTGGAGTCTTGCTGTTTGCGTTTTTGACCACTGTGTCGGCCTTCTCGTCAAAACCACTTATGGTTTCGAGCATTGCGAAACGATTTTGATTTTTTTCTTTCTTTATTACTTCGTAACCGTTATGGGATATTTTAATTTTTTTAACCGTTGAACCCTATGCTTTAAGTAAATATCGAAAATGAAGGCTTCCTATCTACTGGAAGACCTCTGGCACTATGAGGAAACGAAGTACGATTTAAAGCAGATACCGGCACCGATTGGACCAGCTCAACCCGCGAAGTACCTACCTGGAAAGCATATTCAAAACGTAATAATTGTAATGAATTGCAGATAATCATCTTTGATTGTTAATAAATAATCTTATCACGAATCCCATAATTACCTTATCGCAACTGTAATGCAGTGAAGTTAATTAAATCTGTAAGTACGGACACTATCCGGTTATTTCCTCTTTGGTTTTCACTTACACATTCAGTTGATTTACAGAACCTAGGTTTTCTCAATGCATATAATAAAATAAATTCATTTCATATATACATTAGGAAAAAGTAGGTCTTATCGAATGCATTTGTTGCACAACTAAATTTAATTATTTTTCTGTATACAAAATTACAAAAGTGGTATTATAAGTGTGTATACCTTATCAGACTATATCAACTAAATTAAAACTGTATAATTATATCTGCCTGTCGTTGCAAGATCGTAAATGTTGAAAACTATTTGAGTTTTACATCCGAAACTAGTTGGCTCATGATTCCAGCCCCTGGCAGTCGTTACCGCATGTCATAAACGTGAAATCCCATAAATTTGTCTTCTGTTCTATCAAATGCCGGCCAACGAAATGCTACTTGTCTGGAGGGGCAGAGATGTATTACACAAATTTTGCGTACGCGTAACGCAATAAATGTCTTTTGATCTCCATGTCAAGAGTGCGCGATGCGCCAACGCAATAAGGAATACCTGCAGGGCTAACATGCGCGCGTCGTCAAATATCTCGAATCGAGATGAGATATCATCTCGAGTCTTCTCGAGCGAAGTAACGTCGACATATTTTGTCGCGTCAAACCTTTTTAAATTATTGTCTATGGCATACACGTTTTTTAAACATGTTAGTTGCTGTTTTCATATTTATCCGATAAAATCGGCCCGATAAGGCCATTTGCTCGAAAGCACAGACTAGTTAGGGATGCTAGGTATGAAAAAAAGAGAAAAAAATAGTGCAAACAATTTTCGACCTTATTGACATGACATGCTATTGAATTTTTTTTCTTATATTCGTGATCAGCGTCATCAATTAATGCGAAAAGACACGTAACAAAGGAAATGTCATTAAGGTCGAAAATGGCTTGCAGTCGCTGTTTTAGTCCAAAATGAACCGAGCTCAAGAAAAGAATACACGAAATAACTTCTCGTCGACCAAATGAACGACGGGAGACAAAACATTTTAAATGTCAAAATTCGAGTAAATAAGGGCACGTATGTTACAATTTGCAGACACCAAGTAGAGATGATTTCTCGAAGTCGAGTTATGTCGACATCTGACAGATCGCCATGAAATTTGCCATGTTACCAACAGTCGATATCGACATAAAATGGCAAAATGCCTCGAGATAGCTATCTCGTGGCCCGCATGTTAGCCCTACATGTTACCAACAGTCGACATATCGACATAAAACGGCAAAATGCCTCGACATAGCTATCTCGTGGCGCGCATGTTAGCCCTGCTGGACTTTAACGAGCCTCGTGAAACAACTAATCATAAAATAGCTGTTTCTGCGGAACGCTGCCAGATGCCGAATTGAAAATGGTAAAAAGATTGATTTATGAAGAATATTTTTACTGCAGACCAGTTACATTCTTTGTGTGTGTGTGTTTGTGTGTGATTTGAAGAGGCAGTGGACTGGGATAGGTTAATTGATTGTATGGAATAAAAGTTGATAGAATGTTGCGTCGACGCCAAATAATTGGTTCAAAGGCATGCAGATAATGACGATAGGACACTATTTTTTTAATGAAAACGTTGGTTTGGCGAACAATACCGGCAGAGCTCGTAAATAAGTGTATCATGCGCCGATCAGTGCGTCTGCGTCATTCATTACTGCGCAGCGATGTGGCGTCACTGCGCACGCGCCAATGTCAATAGCGCCATTTACACGTACAGTTTTTGACCGCGCATCGGGACCGCATTTCAAACCGCCGGTTCGATCTGTCGATTTGGACTGTGGATCGATCTGTAGTGATATTATGAACTAAATTAAGACCACAGTTCGGAACGGCAGATGTTTAACATTCCTGTGTTCTTTAAAAATTAAATCACATGTGGTAGTAGCGTTGGCTGGGTTTAAAGTCGGTTTGGACAGCACTCACGAGACAATTTTCCAGAATTGTGTAATGGCCTTTGCGCCCCAAGCCGACATTTCGCGAAAATATCTATATACCTAATTGAGCGCGAATAAAACTATGATGCGATGCGCGCGCCCCAACTGGCGCCAACTGACAGATCGAACTGTCGTTCCCGGCACGTCGCTAACACACGTTCGTTCAGAACTGACGGGTTTGGACTGGCGCGTGGTAAATCCTTCGTTCCGATCCTGTACGTGTAAACGCAGCTAATATTTGACACACAAATAACATTATTACCACTTGGTTTTATTTTTTAAATAGTTCCTGGTATATACCTGTTGTTTATGGTAATCTGATATGCAAGTGATATTAGTCTAGGTAATTGGTTTGCGTAAATAGTATCAAGGGAATAACCTTTTAAGTCATAGAGTTAATTTTCCTATTGCTGTCGACTTGAAAGTTTTTCAAGACTACTGCTACTGGGAATATCTTAAAAGAAACTCGATAACCTGTATTAAAGTTAATTTAGGACTATCGCGTTGGAGAAACAAGTTGCCTTATATAATTGCGTGCTATCGGACCATAGGGACAGCTAAGTGTTTTGGGACTGTGGGAACTAGGCAGCCCTTATTTTACATATTAATTCTACATAAAATATTACATACGTGCCTGAAAGTCCCTGTAGAGCTACCAGAGGTTTAATGCTATTCATTCAAACATTTCATCAACTGTGTTTGTCGCTGTACATTATGAAGAGCCTATGACCGACAATAATTATCTGAAAAAGTGACACTTTTTGTCCACTTCGTAGACGTGGATTTAGTGTCGGATGGAGTACAATCTTATCCCTCAGTACGACACCAACAGAAGGCGATAGATAAGATATATTTGCTTTTGTACTATAGACACATTTACATCGGCCCACCACGCGACAATGCTTTCCTTGTCAAGACTTATTAATCATTATGTCCGTATAAATAGACAGTCCTGCGGCTATAAATAAACACAACACTGTTCATTATTGTTGCATTCGGTAAGAGGATATAAACAATTGCGTTATGGGTTGAATGACCGATAACGAGTTGATTGTACATTGCACTGCCTGCGGCTAATTGCATGCGATTGTGCGTGTCGCTGTCTCGGTGGATTGCATACATTTGCAGGGCGTGTGCTCAAATCAATTGTTTTTGTAAACGATTGGTTGTTCGCGGACCTACATTATCTTTTCGGCATGCTAACCTGCGGTGCGAGCCCACCTGCAGATTTGTGGACGAGGCAATAACGCAACCTTCCTTCCTTCCTTCCGAGGTTAAGGTGTCATATAAACCAAATCAAATGGAGAAGAAGACGCCGGGATGATAATGATGTCATGACAGCGAAGTGTCATCTTTTTATAGTAGTTTATGATACTGTTGCATAATAAGGGTTCTTATAACACGAGTGTGTTTTAAAAAAACGAGCCGTAGGCGAGTTTTTTTATTGTATCACACGAGTGTTATAAGACCAAGTTATGTACAGTGTCATACACTACTTTATCTACTCTCGTACTATAATACATAAACTAATTTATTTTACAAACAAAACCAAACTTTGTTTAATATAAATGTAAAAAAAAATCGATTGCGCATGCGCGTTTCTTTTTTTTCTTCCGAATCGGCCGTTTTTTTTAAGGTAGAGTTTAAGTCTATATGGAGGTTGTATAGATGTATCGTTATGATTAAAAAGTTATTTAATGATATAGGTGTCCATACAAGACCTGTATCGTAATAAAACTTTGTTTTTGGCCTGTGCGTAATGTTTGTCATTAAGAGTTTTGATTTCAATTTTTTAATCTTTGTATTATAGTACAGAGTAGATAAAATTATAAGTATAATTTTATGTCGACATGAAGCAATTCAAGAGAGTAAAATACTGCGCATGATGTGTCTTAGCCAATTTCTATAAGTGCCTATCTAACTTATACTCGTAGGTGATATGTCCCTGAACAAGCTGTGACTTCCTTGACGAAATGAAGCCAATCATTCAATTGAGTCCCCTTTAACATACAGTACAATAGGAGTCATAATAGAACGAGAAGTACTCCGATCAGTACATTTGAATATATGAATACATGAGTAGCTTGGGACAACCGCAGAGGAAATATCTAGAAATATAGGGTCGCCATACGCCCGAACTGTTAGAATATATTTACGTATTTGTTTGTAACTCTTAGTTCTGCAATTATGTAACGAAGTCAGAAAAGGGATCTTTGTTATCATATTTTATACTGAAAGATGCAAAAAGCATTTAATGGTATTCGGATACCGTTAGCTGTGGGAGGGGACAGGACATACGATAAGTCATATTCGATGGTCTCATAAATCAAATAGCATACGGCTGGTTGAAATGATTGTTAAGGTAGATGTTACTAATTCCGAGATCAAGCCTACCCATTTCACTTACAAAGTTACATGTATGTATGTATAAATTCTAAATCAATAGTAGTCATCTACCTCTAAGCTCCAAAGCCGTCTAAAGTAGTACATCCGTTATCATAATCCTTCACAAAGCATCCGGTAGGTACTAAATCCTCGAGAGAATCGCATGTTTGACTAAAATCTTCTTAATTTCAATATTAATTGGTGATATCAGTAATATTTATACATATTTATAGCTTCTGTTCACTGGTAACGGACTTGTATATTTAAAAACTAATATGCACTAGGTGAAATAGTTTTGAGCACACATAACTGTACATATTTAAGTCGTAATCAGAATTGGAAATTGGTAAAACCATTCCTGTCATGGAAGACATGATCGAAACAGCGTTATATATTCTTTTCTTTCTTTCTATATATATTTTCCGTTACAAAGATGACCACTTGATCTACTTATTTACTACGTTTATCTATAGTCTGGGAATTTATCGGAATTTTGATTTACAAAGTTTGTAAACTTTGTCTACAGCTCAACTATAACTGCCAATTTTAGTCTGATTTTGGACTTTTACTTGACCACAAAGAGCAACATAAAACAACACCTTAAAATTTACATTCTTTGTCCTCAGGTGGAACAGCGCGATGTGCCCGGAATCGACTGCGCGAATCTCGCCATGGACACAGAGGAAGGCGTCGAGGTCGTATGGAACGAGGTGCAATTCTCCGAACGCAAGAACTTCAAGGCGCAAGAGGACAAGATACAAATGGTGTTCGACAACCTCACCAGGCTGGAGCACCCCAACATCGTCAAATTCCACCGATACTGGACGGATACACATAACGATAAACCCAGGGTAAGTCATAATACAGTTTAAAATTAAATAATCCATGAAATGACGGGAAAGAATACAAGTACCGTAAAACTACTTACTGAAAAATACGCAGACGATATCACTGCAAGAGAAGGAAGACTTGAAATAAAACCCTATACCAACTCGTCCGACCATCGTGTAACAAAGTTTCCCAACATTTGAGATGCCTATGTCCTGCAGTGGAATGCGACAGGCTTTTTGATTAAAAAAAAAAGATATTTGTAAAGCAAATAATATCGGCTATCTATTGCTTTTCTTTGTCTTAGGGCGGATAGTCTGGATGGGCTAGATGGCATTTTGATAGAACTGATCCGTATTTGTTGTAATTATTTGGTTGGTGACACTTCTGAAGGGTTTTGAGCCCTTTCTATTTTCCAAGCGTTCTTATTTCACTGTAACAACCTACCAAGTGGTGTGTCAAACCAGATAGGTTGGTATTATACTTTATTTATTAGGTGTGGTTTGTTATATACTTTATTTATTAGGTGGTCTATTATAAGAAAATCAGTTAGCTTCAAAATTGATTTACGTCAACTCCATTGCCGTAATACGAAAACCGTCTTTCATCGCCTCCTTTGAATTGAATTTCCCTAAATGTATTTTCTAATCTTGTGACATTTGCCAAATATCAAAGAAATTTATAAATAAATGTCTATAAAGGATCTATTCTTGAGCCATGCCCTTGATGATTGATTAATTGCTTTAAATATATTTCAGGTAATATTCATAACGGAGTATATGTCTTGTGGCTCGCTGAAACAGTTCTTGAAGAGGACCAAGAGGAACGTGAAGCGATTGCCGCTGCAGGCGTGGAAGAGATGGTGCACACAGATCCTGTCGGCGCTCAGGTGAACGTTGAACCTAAAAGAAACACTTCCCATAAGGGAACATTTATAATATATTATTGCGGTTTTATTTCAATATTTAATTTCAGAAATCATATGTATAGCCTTAGATGTGTTATCAAACAACGTAAGTGTTTGAATTTGGGTTAATTATCCAAGAAAATCCGAATAGCAATAACTAGCCACTTCTCTAACAGTAAAAATAGAATCGAGTGGGCCGTGTTATTTTGTTTGTACTCTTATAGGGATTTGTATCAATACCGCTGTCTTTTCCTTATTAGCTACCTTCACGGCTGCGTGCCACCCATCGTCCACGGTAACCTCACGTGCGATACAATCTTCATCCAGCACAATGGCTTAGTGAAGATCGGCTCCGTAGCGCCCGACGCCATCCACCATCACGTCAAGACCTGCCGCGAGAACATGAGGAATATGCATTTTATTGCACCGGAATACGGATGTAAGTACACTATATAACAGTTTAACTTAAGTGGGACCGGACACCACAGTTTCCTCTGCTTCAAACTTTGCGTTTCTTGCTCTTTCTTGATAGAATTTGTAAAGTTGTGGAAAGAGCAGGATGCGTGTTAAGAAGCAACCGAAACTATGTTGTTCTCCTCGCACATTGATCACAATTTTATTTCCCCCGTATCAGCATCACAATTGGTGACGCCAGCGATGGATATCTACTCGTTCGGAATGTGCGCTCTGGAGACTGCTGCTCTTGAGATTCAGGGCAATGGAGACTCTGGCAGCCACGTCACGGAAGAACACATCATTCGTACAGTTGAATCTTTGGAGGAGTCCAGGCAGAAGGACTTTATATACAGGTACCTTTCCTTACAGCTGCCGTAGTACAAGAACGTGACGGACGAACACAGGACCTCCTTCGTCCTTCGACGGCGAATTATCTCCAAATTTGATAGCCTGGTAACTTCAATGATACTGACAACAACTATATAAAATTAGTGCTCTTGTTTTTTCAATGTTAAAGCTGGAAGGGTGTCAAGTCTGGAGGTAGTTCGCCAAAGACGTCGAAGGACAAATGTAGTCCTGTGTTTAACGTCACGACTGGTGACGGACAATTCTGACAAGTATTCCTGGCACACGTACTGCCATGCTATGGAGGCAAGGCGTTGGCGGTAAGTCGCTTTTGCTATGCCATGTAACGATGTCGATTTCCCAACTTTGCAAGTTCGTGTTGTGATGAAGATTTAATGTGTTGACAGGTGTATAAATAAAGATCCCGCAAAGAGGCCGACCGCCAGAGAGTTGCTGTTTCACCCGTTACTGTTCGAGGTACATTCTCTGAAGCTGTTAGCGGCGCACACACTAGTCAACACGACTGGTACGTTCACCATTATGATAAATCTTTAGTATTGCGTATTGTGTATTGTTTCAAGTGTTAAGAGGGCCTAAGGAGCCGAGGCAGGTCCAAGACAAATAGATGGAACGCGTCAAAGATGATATGGCAAGGAAACAAGTAACTGAGGAGATGACATCTGAAAGAAATGCATGGAAGAGAATGGCATGTCGCGCCGACCTTAAGTAGTTGGGACAAGGGTAGGCAGATGATGAGTATTGAGTATGTCAATCTGTATTCAGTTTAGTATATTTTGATAAAACACTTCCGACTCCGTATCGTTATTATCTCTACTATTTTTGTCCACTGACACCGTATCGCGAAACCCGTCCGAAAGTGCAGCACCCAGCATACAGTATAATTAAAAACTACAGCTATTATTGTAGTTTAAAATAGTAATGTATTAAGTGATACTTACTGATCCTATTCATGCTGTTGATTAATGGCACTTGGTGGAACTTGCTACACAAATCGAATTAAATCACTTGCACCTATTTGTTCCACAATATATATTCATTAAACCTGACCGGATTCCCTCACGGCATTTTCAGACCCTGAGCCTGATTAATATGCCTCACTGATCATATTTTTATGCCTCTTAAGACTCACTTAGACGAGAAGAGTTTCTCGCATTCGAGATACGAATTTCGAAAGGACAAAAAAAAAGTTACTGGCTCGCTCGTCCACTCCTGGCGAGAATTGTCTCGCGATTGAATATTGATAGTGTCCATCTAAACAGAATTTTAGAGCCATAACATAAGGCATAAGGTGACATGTCACTTACGAATCTCGTATGATATATTCGTAGGCGAGAATCGATTGTTTGCCTGTGTGTAAACATGTTGAAATGATAATGGTAGGGCGATTATTGCTAGCGAGTTGCGTACGACGAAAACGTCTGAGAAATTCGGCTCGTTAAAATGACGCCTTAAGTGGCAGACAAGCATACGGCCCACCTGAATTAAAATAATTACCATGGCCTATGGACGCCATCACACTCTTGCTTCCAACCCTATAGAAACTTTCTAATGGCCTTCTCGAAAAACCCCATAGTGTAGTCGCTTGGAAATGCATTGTATACCCAGTAATATACTTTGATGCCGGTGTGAAAGAATGAATAGTCAACAATATATTCGACTTTGTGTTACTGAATATGAAAAAGGGTTAGTGAAAAAAGTGTGTGTGGAAATTGTCAAGGCACTTTTTATGGGCTTATTAAGAGATATTGCGATGTTTAAGAGACGTCAGTACTCTTTATTCTTTATTTCCTAAACTAACCAAACCCCATGTGTGCACTGCAGCCAACATATCAGAGACGATCACGGACGAGGTGGCCGGCGGCGGCAGCGGCGAGGCGCTGGCGTGGTGCGTGAAGGGCGGCGAGCGCGCGGAGCTCGCGGCCAAGGACATGCCGCACGCCGAGAAACTCGAGAAGTTTGTGGAAGACGTCAAGTGAGTCCACTCGCCTGTCTCAACGAGGCTGCTGAGGCCACCCTTCTGGCATATTTACAATGGGAAAAGGAGATACGATCGCAATTGTTCACATAAAGTTGTATGTAGAGGTGCAACAGTATCTCCTTTGTCGACTGTACATTCTTAAAATACATCATCAAACATTTTCAACCCACACTTTTTTTTTTTCATCTGCTATATTTTCCCCTTCTTGCAAATTTCCAGGTACGGGATCTACCCATTAACAGCTTACGGGTGGGTGCGTGGGGTAGGCAGGGCCGCATCACCCGCAGAGCGCCTGGCGGAAAGCGCACCGGCTTCCCCTGAACCGCGGGACTTGGAGACGAGGCGGGTTGTCAACATGATGTGCAGCCTCAAGCCGCAACCACATCCACATCCTGATACCACGCCCGCTGATCTGCTGGTAAGCGCTGACTATACACACAACACACAACATACACACCTGAAGAACACTAATATCTCACCCAAAGGTTGTCGTAGGAGGCGACTAACAGCAAAATACGCAGACGAATCACTCCGAGAGAAGGAACACTCAAAATTAAACCCTGTACCAACCCGTCAGGCCAGCGTAGAAACAGTAGGCTTGGCTTATTGATTGATAGAAACAGATAGACATCTGTCCATCTAACACAAAACAAAATGGCGCTTTCTGCAAACGCTGCTGCTACCACTTCCGCCAGTGTTTAATAATTGCGGTTTTGGCTTTTCATACTCAGAATTTGATAATCTTTCAGATGATTAAAATAGGAAAAATATGTAATTGGTCTAGGCGGGGTTTGAACCCGCGATCTTTGCCTTACAGGGGCAATGGTTGTACCACTAAGCCAGACCTCGCCCGAACCAATCCTACCGACATTCCAACAAACTATCAGAACCAATAAATGATTTTTCAATCATTAAACATTGATTTTTGACTACTCCGCCCACACAGTTTCGATTGGTTCGGGCGAGGTCTGGTATCATACCTATCAAAATAAGATTTTTTTATCGCCAAATTAATACTTCCAGATGATTTTGCTATCGAAACTATGTCTGTAAATTCAGCGTGCTCTTAAAACATTAGGCGAGTGATTTACTAGGCTACTATAAAAATGTTCTTAAATATCAAGGAGACACGTCTTGCAGCATTCAAAAGGAGGTGAAAATGCAAGCACACTGTGGAACTTGCGTCCGACATATTCCGAGATTCTCGTAAATATACGTCGATGTGTGCGTGGTTACACTGTTTTCGCTAAATGAAACCAACTTTCTGTATCTATTTATTTTGTGCTTACGGGATCTCAAAATAGAAATCGAAATGAGGCATGTAGATTATTCAAATTAGAATATTCTCAGTTGCATTTCATTATCATTTTACTATTATATTTATTCGTTCTATTTCATTTTCAATTTACAGATCTCTGAATGAATAACTATAATTATTAAAGAATGACGTTTCCCTCTAAGAGTTACTCAAATTTATTTATACTAGCCGTAATGATAAAATCAATGTTACTAATATTAATTTCTCGTACGTAACGTAATTCATTGCCAACAGACGTCCACATGTAGATAAATCTAATTCGTAATCAACGTTGTACATTATATTTATCATGCTATTAATATATCATGCTCGTGTGCTTAACTAATGAAATTATTATTAGCATGACATTATCATGGATTCGAACCGGCGACGGCTGCAGGACCGGTTGTGATGGCGCCAACCGTCGACTGCCTCTCACTAATAGAAGTTTGTTCTAGTAATTTTGTCATTTACGGTCGTAACAAACAATCAGGAGGCTAAACTATAATCATTAATTTTAGATTCTTTGAAGTTATACTTCTTCTGGCGCGTTAGGGAAAAATGAGAGTAAATTTTACGATGCGCGCGCACACCGTCACAAGAAACCGACACCCTGAAGTTAGCTATAGTCAACATACACCCTGAAGTTAGCTATAGTCAACATGCACCCTGATGTTAGCTATAGTCAACATACACTCTGAAGTTAGCTATAGTCAACATACACTCTGAACTAACTTTTAAACTCTCGCGTTCCATGATATATAATTTAGAAAACGGGAATTAACGCGATCATGGTATACCAGACCAGGTTACACCGGCCGTGGTCACAGGCTGACACGGCCGGTGTAACCTGGTCGAAACGTCAGGCAATCAAAGGTATGTAAGTACCTATACCATGATCGCGTTAATTCCCGTTTTCTAAATTATATACACTCTGAAGTTAGCTATAGTCAACATACACTCTGAAGTTAGCTATAGTCAACATACACTCTGAAGCTAGCTATAGTCAACATACACCCTGAAGTTAGCTATAGTCAACATACACCCTGATGTTAGCTATAGTCAACAAACACTCTGAAGTTACCTATAGTCAACATACACTCTGAAGTTAGCTAGAGTCAATATACACTCTGAAGTTAGCTATAGTCAACATACACTCTGAAGTTAGCTATAGTCAACATATACCCTGAAGTTAGCTATAGTCAACATACACTCTGAAGTTAGCTATAGTTAGCATACACCCTAAAGTTAGCTATAGTCAACATACACCCTGAAGTTAGCTATAGTCAACATACACCCTGAAGTTAGCTATAGTCAACATACACCCTGATGTAAGCTATAGTCAACATACACCTGAAGATAGCTATAGTCAACATTTCACTCGTAGTTTTTCAAAAGAAGTATAACTTCTGACGCGTGTACATAAGTATACACACACTTTTTTCTTATACATTTTAATGATTGGAAAACACACTGATCACGTCATACATTTAATGCTCATCATCAATCGAACCGTTTCAATCACGTGTCAAGTATACAGGTTGGAAGATTTTGAACCTACCTGGAGGGAAAGTGCTCTAATACGAAAATATTCCTTTATATTTAAAAGGAAACAAAACTGTATTCGATGATTTTCAGTAATTTGCTTGCTACAACCGGTAATCGAACCGACCAAAATCAGATCAAATAATATTCTGTATTTTTATGGCATCAATCAATAGTGTCACTCATAAGGATCAAATCTCTGTAACAATACGGGTAAAGGAAATGAAAAAAAATCCATTAAATTTTACTTTTACGTTCAAATCCAACAGATGCATTATTACTCATGGAACCATCAGATGCCTTTTCAACAAAAGTTATTTGTGACGCCATTTAATTATTAAAATGGATAATAAATTACTGAACTGTGTTTCCAATTTAGAATGTAACGTTGTGAGGTACGAGTAGGTACTCTAAGGTGCTTGGTCGGGAATATCCACGCAGTGTACCCTGGGCAACGGATGTGGCGAGGGAATTGCCTTATTGGATCATCTTGTAATCCGTTGCTTGAGACCTGAGAGGGCGTGTGGTTTTCGTTGGTTCGACGATAACGTAAATAGATACGTTCGGATACCCCCGCTAGCAAGCAGGAGTATACGGACGAATAAAGAGGACAAGTAAATTAAATATGAAATTTTCATAAATCATTGAATGCAGTATTGTTAATATGAGATTAACATACATACATACATATATACATACATATATCACGCCTTTATCCCCGGAGGGTTAGGCAGAGGTGAATTAACACCCACATTTCACCAATCTGTATTCGGTCCCACGTAATAGGGGGTGAGCCATTGCCGTATTACGGGCACTATTGTTGACTCGAGCCATGCATCTAAGGGCTGAGTCTGTGCTGTACATATCTGTCTGATGTTGAAGTTAATCAGCCCTATCCCTTAGTCGCCTTGTACGACACAACATGGGAAGAGAAGGGGTGGCCCAAATTCTACTCTGCCGGGAACCACGCGGCTAATGATGAGATTAAGTGTTGTATTTTCTCCAATTTAATTTTTAAGTTTAGGTTTCGGGAATTTCTTTTCATTTAATTTATCATGTTTGTTGGAGAGACAATTTTATGATGAATTTAATTTATCATGTTGTCTGGTTTTAGCCGTTTTGATTACTAGGCGTGGCGAGTTTTCGAAAATCTTTGACGGCAGTATAGTTTCAATTTAAAAATAAGGGATCGTTTCCTTTCACTAAAATTCGCTATCTCCAGTATTTAGAGTACTTTCCCTCCAGGTTAGGTCACAATGTTCCTCTCTGTATGTGACTTAACTTGAGGTGCATTGCTTGTGTTGCAGATGACGATCCTGCTGCGCATGGACGACAAGATGAACCGCCAGCTCACGTGCCCCGTGTCGCGCCGCGACTCCGCGCACGCGCTGGCGCACGAGCTCGTGCAGCTCGGCTTCATACACGAGGTGCGTGTTGCGAGCTTTACGTGTCTCAGACCTCAGGAGCGATATATAAAAGGCCCTGGCGCGCAAGGATTGTTTTGTAATAATCTATAATTAATGAGCTTTTGATTTCTTTTCTCGTGTCTTCTCGGTCTACAGGCTCTGCATCAATTCAGAGAGCATCATATATGAGTGTCAATTTTGACGTTGTGCCCGCAGGCGGACCGCGACATGATCTCGCGGCTCATGGAGGAGTCGCTCCGCAGCAGCTTCGGGCCCGCGCCCGCGCCGCCCGCGCCGCCGCCGCGCGCTCCGCAGCACGTCGCCAGCTAGTGCACCGGCGCCGCGCCCCGCCACGGCGCCTGCCCGGGCCCTGCGTAGCCACCCTGCGGCACTCCCCCGACTGGCGCGTGCGGGTGTGGGGCCACGCGGCGGGCGCCGGCGCTCCGGCCCGGGGGACGGGCGGGGACGCGCTGGCGAGCGGGAGGCGTGACACTGCGGGGGTGTGGCGAGATCGCCCGATGTACCGGCTACGGTCCACGCAGTCGAAAGCCTCCCTCGAGTCATCTCCGCCGACGACGCTCCCCCCGGTATCGCTCGCATCATCCCCGTGTAATGGTAACCTTCCGGAGCACCTAGCTTTTATTGGTATTTAAACAAGGTTTCTTAGTCAACTAGTAGCGCGGCCGGGTCCGCCCGCGCCTCGCGGTAGTCCTAGCGTAGATGTAAAGGCATATTTATACGTAGAAATGGGTCCTACGATGAGATTTTGTATTGCCGTGACGCGTGCGCAAGTGTGGTCCCGACTGAGTGTGTTCCGCGATACTGGCCCGCTCCGGCCGAGGCGAGCCAGTGGTTCCGAAATTATTTATTTTACCTTTAACGTTAGCCCTAGTACTGTGAGCGGAAACATCACCTGTTAGTTTTATATGACGTTCGAACTTGGTTTTGCCGCGACGCAACTCTAGATCCTCACTTAGACTACTAGCGTCCATATTCCACAATGGCCGCGGCGATTTCTATGTTTGAAGCCAAAATTTTACGTTAGTTTGAATTCAATGTCGGTCTGAGCTAACATCCATGAATGACGCTGATGACGACCTGTATAGTCATTAAAGCTTCGATCCATTGTGATCTTTAATTATTCATGGAGGCTCAGCATATTTGATGGATGTTGTACAACCTAGGCTACTTTCAAACATTGCATTTCACCTTCCAAAAAAATTACTAGTCGAATGTGAATCTGAATCCGATCAACCGAATCGTTTGTTAAGGTCTAAATACGCTTTGTTAAAATATAGAGGATTGTAAAGAAATTGTAATATTCACTTGTAAAAATTGTAATATTATCTTGATTCGGAACGGTTCATAACTTTAGTTGGAACATCGAGTATGCTTAGAGTTTGTATGAATGTGTATATGTTATAAATGATATTTAAAAGAAAAATATTTAAATTAAACGTTTACTTTTAATTATATGTATAGTGAGGCTTCCTCTTAGAGCTTTATGGATGTGGTTATAAATAATAAGTATACGGAAATTTGAACATACTCACTAAGATGTTAAGATTGAAATTTGTACTGTACTCGCGTCGATTACTACTTTTTATTGCGCCAGCTGAAACGGTGGACTTATTTGTTGAGATGAGCAGTTGAATATCATTAATTAATTTGTTAAGATTTTTATATGAGATGCTTAAAATAGGGTTTTGTTCACGAATGTCTATGGTCTCCTCCGTAATGTCATCTGTCACTGTCACTTTGACAGAGGAGCTCCTTCGAACCGGAACCATAGACGTTCTGCATGCATATCGTATGCGTGTTTGAAGTCAATTGTCGAAACTTGTGATGTCGTATTACTCTGTTTCTAAGATTTGTATTGGTGTCACCAGGAAATAAATTCAAACTTCCAACCTATGTAATATTTTCACTATTATGTTTGTTGCACACCAACACAAACCACAGCGACACAGAAACAGACAGAAGGAAGTGTTGCATTTACACACACATACGTTTGAGGAAGTTGAGTTATCTATACGTAACGCTATAGTGGTGCTAGTGTGAACGTACGTTGTACACCATTGTGTAAAATCGCTATTATTGTATATTGTAGTACTTCAGTGATAGTTTCGCCGGCACCGGGTTCCTAGTTCGTTTTGTTCAAATTTTGGTGCTGCCACTCATAAGAATTTGTTTTATTTTATAATTCCACGCTTGGGTTTTGAGGTGTGATTGAAACAATTGCCCCAAAAAAGACAAAAAAAAATGACGACCAATAAATCTGTAAAACATGTCATAAAGTACGAATTATTTTACATACATAGTTTGTTATTTGAAAAAATAACATTTTCCTATGTATAAAAAATGTTTATGAATTTTATCTTTGTGCCCACCAACCCCCTCTCTCCTAATGTAATGGTACTAATTACATCTATCATATTGAGAAAATTGCAATGATCACCAATATAATTAAAATTGGGTGCACGGCAGTGCGCGCCGCCAAGTCACTGACACTTCAATACCCACAGCTTGACATTTGGTTATTGCTAGCGGTGCCAAATATAAAGGTGCCAACGAATCGTTTTGTTCAGATTTACATTTGTGCCCTACGTTTTAAAACTTCCATCGAAAAGAAGTTACAATTAACGGCTTGCCATTGACAATACAAATGCCTATGAATTACGAATAGAACTCATGCTAAATGGATTTTTGATGTCAATGTATTCACACAGACACTGCAATAACACATATTGATAGCACCAGATAATAATAAGGTTGTTATTAAATTCAAAGGGCTCGCATCGTTTTAAGTGACAACTGACGCTCTCAGCTCTCAGACAAAAAGTTAAAGAAATAGCAAAAAATAAACCCTAGATGTCACTTATATATTGCATATTTTTCTTTCAAATTTAACTAAATTCCACGTAACCCGCTTTCGATAAATATTAACCGTATAACGATGCGAACCTCACTTCCACCACATTCAACCCTCTGTCCCCTCACTGCACAGGTGGTTGGTAATAAAGCGTATTTACCGCGTGGTTGTTTACACACTGTTGCGTACGGCGCGCCACGGGGACTCCACTGTAGCCGTCGTACCAAGATTATTATGATGCGTTTCATGCGTTCTGATTTTTTCCATGTACACGTGTAGTCACTAGATAGCCTGGGTTTTTTTGATAAATTGTCATTTAGTATGAAACTTTTAGAACATGGATCATTTTTTAAATCAAAAACACTATATTTTTTCATATTTCCTAAATTTTCTGTTTCTAATCTGTGCATTCAGCGTGTTAAGTTATCATATAATGTTATTAACGCAGCTGATTTGGCAGTGTGTCCAAGCAACTTTAAAATTTGCCGTGTATACTTGAGAATTACTTCAAATACCATGTTGTAATATAGAACATAGTCCCCGTGGCTCGTCGTGGGCACCCGTGTGTGTGTCGGCGTCGGGAGCTAGAGTGTAGTAGCGCTGTAGTCTAGAGTAGTGTAAACGAAAGACTGGCTAATGTAACGAGTTAGGATGTTGTACGGCGGGCGGCGCCCGCGCGGGTCTCTGGCGGTGCCATCGCTCGGGGAACTCCGCCCCGCACGCGGTGGGCACAGATGGTTTGTTGCAAGGGAGGATAGGAACGATCGGCCATTCGAACGGCCCGCTCGGTTGCTACAGAACAATATAAACATGTTTATGAACTTGGCTCTTGTTTTTCGAGCACCAATTCTCGTTATTTACCGCTTAGATATGATTCATAAGATTTAAATTAAAATAATTGAGGGTATATTCGTATTCGTTACCAAAAACTAATGTACGCTTACTTATATAAATATTTATTAGGGAATATAATTAAATTATTAAATATTAGGAAATGTAATGTAAATTTTTAGTAAGTTACGTTTGAGGTTTGTCAGAGACACCGCGCGGGAGCAGTCGGGAAGCAGGTAACTAGCTAGTAAAGTGGTGTTCTTGTAAATATTCGCTTTTAGTCTAAACTATACTATTAATTATTGTTGTAATGTTATTGTAACTGATTTATGTACCTACTTATCACCAACTAAGATACACAACACAACATACTAATTTGCTTGTCTTTTATGTATGTCGCATTTAGTATTATTTTGGTTATGCTATTATTTAACTGTCTTGGCGGGCTGGCTAAGTGCTTACTTGTCTGTGCTTACAATTAATTATTTTATTTTTAATTTTACATTTGTATTTTTAATTAATATTTTTATTTTACACAATGCTACTGTACCTACGTATATAAATTCATTTTTATTTTAAATATATTTATTGACATGATCAATGCACAGACACAAGTACAAATGCCAGCCTGCCAAATATTTTGCAATATTATTATTTGTAATCAGTCTCAGATTTTTATTCAAATTTAGCACAAAAGTCATATACAACGTTACCTTTATTGCTTTTGCTGTATTTTATATAATTCTTTCATTCATTTACTTAATGTTCCTATGTGTATGTTTTACTTGAAGACACTGGAAGACCGTCTTGTCAGTCTTTGCGAAACAATCCTATGTGTTTCTATTCCACGCAGATAAATAGCAAAAACGTCAAAAAAGTCGGGTTTTATTTTAAATTACCTTTACCAATGAGTGCTCAATGCTCAAGGACTATGTTAAGGAGAGCAATAGTTTCAGCACATAGTGCGAGATTTTCCGCTTATTCTGTTATTTCTTTATGTTGATATTTACTCATTTCAGCAATCTATACGGTATACAAAAGCTCCTAAATTGGCACCAATAGAATCATTTAGTACAACTTTACCTACCCCAAGGACGATATATTGCGTATTTAATAATAAAACATTTGAATGAGTTGTCCTCTCAAAGAAATGATCGTTCCGCAGTTTCAATACCAGTATTTGAGGTAATACTGAGTATTTGTACTAGATTCGATGTACCCCTTCTTAAGTAGGAAATACCATTGTGATCGCGTCTCAAGTAAAACGGTACACAGTATTATTTTAATTGAACGTTGTTTTCTTTTGCTCTACAAATATTTACAAAAAAAAACAAATGGACACATTAACCGAGAATAAATAATTTAATTTCATTAATTAATTATTATTGTAAATAATTACCCAATCAGTGTTCTGGTTTTTTTTTTCTTTTGTTTATCCAAAGAAAATGTGTTCATTTATTAAAAATATATTAATTTTGCGTTTTTATGAGATTGTACCTTATTTATTCGATCCAGAATTGCATTTCCCACTCGATTATATCGTTTCCTATACAGCCACACACACTATGTACGTGCACATAGCCGAGTACGAGTTAGCTATAGTACATATTATTATTATAACGATACCTATTATGATTATGCTCAAAGTGACTTGTAAAGAATCCATAACAAATGATCGAACGATCGAGTGATGTTTGCATACTATTCTAAAATAATAAAAAAACGTCAATAAAGTGTATTTTAAAAAACTACTTTTGTCTTATCATTTCATTGGTTAACAACCTGAACACCCCAATTTTTTTTATATTGACTACCCCTATTGGCTACGCGGAAGAGGGTAGACTGTCTGTCCAATAACAACTAGCTCGACGATCGTCAGTACACCGCGATCATGGTGGTTGTTGTAATAACACCGAAATATCAGTTACTTAATACAAATGAACAACATGGTAAATATCCCGGTGAGAGTCACACTATTAACACCAATTTTTACCAGATAAGGCCTTTCCAGTGTTTGGGGTCCATAAAAATGGGATTCCAAGCCGGTACTATTTTCTTTTGAGAGTGGGGTGTCAAATGGAAATCGCTTCGTGAATTTTAAGATTAAGAAAAGGTTAAGATAAAGTTGATTCTGTTATAGTGTAGTAGTAGAAGTAATCACTTCTGAACACGTTAACGTGACTATACTTGAGTAATCACTGCTGAACAGGTTAACGTGACTATACTTAAGTAATAACTGCTGAACAGGTTAACGTGACTATACTTAAGTAATCACTGCTTAACAGGTTAACGTGACTATACTTAAGTAATCACTGCTGAACAGGTTAACGTGACTATACTTAAGTAATAACTGCTGAACAGGTTAACGTGACTATACTTAAGTAATCACTGCTTAACAGGTTAACGTGACTATACTTAAGTAATCACTGCTGAACAGGTTAACGTGACTATACTTAAGTAATCACTGCTGAACAGGTTAACGTGACTATACTTAAGTAATCACTGCTGAACAGGTTAACGTGACTATACTTAAGTAATCACTGCTGAACAGGTTAACGTGACTATACTTAAGTAATAACTGCTGAACAGGTTAACGTGACTATACTTAAGTAATCACTGCTTAACAGGTTAACGTGACTATACTTAAGTAATAACTGCTGAACAGGTTAACGTGACTATACTTAAGTAATCACTGCTTAACAGGTTAACGTGACTATACTTAAGTAATCACTGCTTAACAGGTTAACGTGACTATACTTAAGTAATCACTGCTGAACAGGTTAACGTGACTATATTTAATTAATCTCTTGGCTCTATTTTATTTCGAACGGTAATGTATTCTACAAGTGAGCTACTGCAAAGGTAAATGAATTTACAAAGGAGCTTGACTTGACTTTGACTTTGATGAGAAAACAGGCAGAGCCCTGGAAGGTAACGTGAAAAATTAGCGAAGAAGCCGTATTTCACTTGCCCATATCTTGTAAAATATCTTTTTATATTCTGAGTTGTTCTGGATAATTTAGGATTTAGCTAGTAATTAAATCAATAAAACAAATTACTCGTATAAAATTGTTTATTATTATTACAAACTTTCTATCAGTCAACAGTATTAACTATTAAATGGTTGTTTGTTGACATTTGTGACTATGCCTAGCTAGTAAATTATATTTATATATTATAATGAAAGAAGCTTCATATATATTTATAGTGAAGTCCCTCGATGATTCAATTTTAAAGCACGGGTCGAGGACGATTACAGCAAATGTACACATATTATGTTGGTTTGTAAGAACACCTTTTTCATACAATTTAGGTGAGTATCTTTCTATGTATCATTAATTCAAAACAATAACTTGATATTCATTCAAGTACCGTAGAATTATAATAGCAGGATTACCTAACTACGTAATCTTTTTATTGTAGAAACCTATACACAGTACCGGATTAGCCACGTAGGTAGTGTAGAAAAAGCGAACTGTGCAAAAATACCTGGTCATAAGCAGGTAATTATGCGCGGCATGAACAAAACCTGTACCTGCATGATAATAAAATCGCAACGGTCTTATCGCCAGGCTCGATTTCTGAGATTACGGACATTGTGCAATGTATAATGCGGGGTCTACTAAAAATTAAAAAGTAATTATATAGTGAAGGATATTCACAACTTATTTTCGAGGCACAATAGAAGCGGTGAGTCGCCTTGCCGGAATCTCACCATTGGACCTTAGTTGCCGAGGGTGAAATTGCCACTGCCACCCTTAAATCGTGCGCTCCATGGCCCTATATGAATGCCCCATATGGGCGGAGACACTGAAGGCTAGGCACATGCAGAGGCTGCGCGCTCCGCAATGCACAGTATGTGCCTGGCCTTCGGGGTCTCCACCCATGACCCACTGAACGACTCAGGGACCAGTGACCAGTGGCAATCTCACCCTCGGTAACTAATGACAGGATTTTCTAAGAAGATTTGCACACAAAAAAAGGCTGAAGAACTGGGTCCAGTCATTAAAGAGCCTCATACTGCGCGTAAGCAGACTCTTCGCAATATCACCCTCTCAATCGGTGTCGGCTTGCCAATCTCACTGTAACTGCAGCTGAATTTCGTGGTGATCCCCTCCAAAAGTTCAGGCTGCAACCGCGCCTGATGCACATTAATGAAATATTGGAAAATTTAATTCACTCACGCCCGCATATGTATGTCCCGCTAAAGTGCTTTTTAATTTTCCAACATTAAATTCACTGAATGTGCAAAAAGTATTCTGCCACATTTAAAAACACTTAACTAGATCCAGCAAGTAGTGAATGTACAGTAGAAAACACACAACAGGAAGAAAACATGGATCAAAAATATAGTGTCAAAAGCAAGCTTACGGCCTAGTTTCAGGATTATTCTAACATAAGAACATGTCGAAAATCTAGGAAAAATCAAAGGCCTCTTAATAAAATTGCTATGAAACAACTTAATCCGGCACTGTTTACATCATTAAAACATTTAGTGTTCACAAATTTTGGCAAAAAATACAAGTGGACATATTGGTAATTTTTGATCTATGAATAACCTACTAAATTAATGTTACAATTAAAACCAATTGAATATAATTAGTGGTAAATGTAGATATATACATGTCCTCATTCCTTTTAGATTATAACTGAAAGTTGTAGTGGCACGTTAGCTCAGCGGCAAAGCTTCTAACCTTATGCCTACATACGTGAGATTTACAGTCATGGGGTCAACAATCAGTATCAACCATGGCAATGCCATTAGGCCAGCAACTTAAAACCCCAACAGTTCTACTGTCGCGTGGTCGTCTTCAATTCGATTCCGACATACCAAGGTTTCCGTGGGGTTTCCACACATCAAATCTTTATTTACATTTGAAAAAGTTGAATTGGTCTAGGCGGGAATCGAACTTTTTCAAATTTATATCGAGTTGAATATTTGACATGAAAAATGTAATTTTTTTATTTAAACTGTTTTTTTTTCTCGAAGTAGGTTTAACAAATATTAAATCTTTAATAAACTAATGTTTAATGAACGCCTAAATAGTTAATAGAGCATCTATTGTTGTTGAACTATATTGATGTTGATGTTGTTGATCTTCAGGTGTTGACCTAGTGATGTTGACATATTAAAGACTGCAGTTGATCTCACATTATGTATTCGAAATTTAAATAATAAAAAAACATCAGTTCAGGCTCTCGCCCTAAGTCACTTAGGTTCTATTTGGTAACGTTATGCCTAAACCTTATCTATTTTCTAATCATTCGTTTTCATAATCTGAATTGATACGGCAACCCGTTGTGTCGGGGCTCTATTTGTTCCTTTTCTTCTTGATCCGGGACGTAATAGTGGAGCTCGTACGCAGGTGACAGGTCTACCACCCGCATGCTCTCGCAGTTAGCATCACAGGGCTTCACATTCGAGAGGAATTCTGCCCTGGGACTGATTGTTCCGTACAATCTCTTCATGAACGTGCGCGGCGCCACTAGTACGTGCCCATTTTCGTCCGTTCTATGCGCTACACTATTATTGAATATAATTGGGAAATTTACTTTGAATTTGTCGCTGTTCTGATTGAAATTATCAACAAATCTGCTCACGATATTATCTTTACGTAATTGTGTGCCATAATCGTATTCCGCATCCCGTTTTGGTTCTTTTTGGGTTGCTAGTTTGTCAATTCCGTCTATTTTCACGTACTGAATGGGAGCCACCGTAAAAGGGAGGTGGTCGTCCTCGCCGTCCTGTGCGGCGTCAACTATGAAGTCTTTATAATGTTTGATTACGTATGACGCCTTGTTAATATTTCCGTCGCCCGATACGAAACTACCATGCATATCCGGTGCTCGCGACTGACTTGTCAGGTATAAGGTTTTTTTCAAATCTTCATCGTTTTGCGACGGTGTGTGAGAACTCACGGTTTGTTCTGGCTGGTCGAATGTGCTAGTCTGTGCTGGTGACACTGTACCGAAAAACGAGTTTGGGGCCTGAGTATATGCAAATTGGTTTACTTTATTTTTAAATTGGTCGTCGTATTCATCAATATTAACTTTCTGCGTTACTTCGGGCCTAACGGTTGTTGTATATTTTTTTGTAGGTGGAAAATATTGAACAGTAGGCTGCCTGTCAGGCATGTATGTAGCTGGGTAAAGATTTTGAGTTAGAACAAAATCTTGCGAACTAGACCTAAAATTGTTAGCTTTGGCCTGTGGTTTGGTTGTGGTAGAAAATTTCTTTAAGTCAATTTTTGTAACGTAATCGGCGTCATAATCATCCCCTGAGTCGTAGTATTCTCCCACATGGTACGTTTTTTTCTTCATAGACGTGTGAGGTGTTGAGAATTCGTTTTTAAACATTTTGAAATTTTCTTTCTGTATATTATTCACTACAATATCACTATCCGTAGTTAAAGACGAAGGTGATGAAGTGGATGTGGGAACAATTTCAGGTTTTAGTAATGGGCTCATTGGCGACGTGACTTCTTCCTTAAATATATTCCGATTATCAACAGAACTTTCATCGTAATCTACATATACTGAATCTCCATATATATTGATTTTTTTCTTCTTAGACTTTCTCACTTCAGCTATTTTCTCAAGCCTTATTTTCAGGTCTGGAATTTCGTTCATAAGTTTCTTTTCTGACTTATTTAACTCGGTTGTTTTGTTTTTTAAAACATCAGTGAAAGATTTTGAGGCATTTTTGGGATTGAATACAATTCCCAATGAGCTAATACTTTCATTTCGCCAACTATTGTCGTCCGGATCTCGGTTAAATTGTTTTGTGGGCTGGATGTCTAGCTTTTTAAAAGGTTTGTAATATGGACTAGGGGAATATAAGGCAATAGATTTTTTCTTGTCATTATTGATTGGTTTGACGCTGAGCACGTCCTCAGTGATTACTTCGTGTATTGTGGGTGTAATATCCGGGAACTGAGTGGTGACACCCGGCGATGGTACTATTTGACGAGATGTTTCAATGTATTCATTTTCATGTAATGTTTTTTCCATCAATAGTTCCTCCTTGATCGCATCTTCTGCCTGTAATCATTTTGAAAAGAAAGGTTAAATTTTAAATTTATTGCTTGCAATTTTCAATTAACTGAAGGTGGATTTTTCTATTATTTACTGGTCAAATCAGCCTTTAAATATCAATTTAGTATTAAGACCAATTTCAGTTGTAATTTGGATATACTGTTTTATTTAGGATGAAAACTAAATAAAAATAAATTGCAGTAAAAACGGTATCAAATCGTGATGTGAAGTTAGCGGAGAAGCAGGCAAACGTGTAAAAGGGACAATATTACAATTGTGTACCATGTAATGATGACCATATTAACTATCTGAAATCTACAATGTCTTTATTTAAAAAAAATCTACTTACCAGTTGACTTTGCGACTCAAGACCAGTTATATTTTTTGTTTCTGAAGCATCAATGACCTCACCATCGCTGCCTTCTGCTTCGTACATTGAACCAAAAGGTTCTGTATCATTAACGTTGTCTAAGTTCACGTATTGTGCTGTGGTTGCTTTTTCGTGCTTGGAGCTAGTAGTATCTGTGTTATCTATATAACCACCTCGCTTAGAGGCGGCAGTCCCGACATTACTATCGATCTTTTGCACAGTTGAATTTTCTAACTCGGATGCACTGGTAACATTTATTTCATATATTTTTGTTGTGTACTCTTGAGTGACAAGAAGATTTTTCAGTTGCTTTAATGATGGTATTGGCGTATTATTAAGTACTTTTTCTAAAACAGTTCGCCCAGTTTCTATTGTCGTCATGTTTATATCAGATTTATTTTCATGGTTAATTTCTTTCAAAGGCTTTTTTTCAAAGGTTGTTATCTCTGTTGATAATGTAAAAGGTACTGGTCCGTCTTTCATTGTTTCTCTAGTAAATGCTTCTACAATTGGCACCTGTGTTGTAGTGGGTTTGTCGTTTTCCAGATACGGATCGCTTGTATCCGTAGTAAAATCAATCATTGTAACTTTGAAAGATTCCTCAACAACTGTAGGTGATTCGGAAATAATCGAAAATCCAGTATCCGTAGTAATATCAGATGTTAAATTAGAAGATGACTTATTTGCTGTGTCGTCGACTGATTTAATAAATACTTCTAGATTAAATTTATTTGAAGTGGATTCTTGCGTGGCATTTGAAGCTTCTGTAAAGTGGGATGTATTATCATCACCTGATATAGAGGTATACATAAATGTAATTGGAGTTTCTTCTGTTGTGGTAATAATATTTGTATTTTCTGTAATGTTGTCTTGGACTTCGTTGTATTTTAAATGTTGTGTATCATTGGTTAAACTCTGTTCAGTAGTTAAATTCACTGTAACTGGTGTTTCAATACTATAATTTTGGGAATCTTCCGATATTGTTTCAGTTGCTAATTCTTGTTCATTACCCTGCTCATACCAACTTTTGACTGTTGTTGGAACTGCAAGGTTCTGATCAACGCTCCTTGATTGTATAATTACCGTAGACGTTGCTGCTATAGTAGTTTGATCATCAGCTGCTAAACTTGATGAGCTTGGATTTGAATCATTTAGATATCTTTCACTTGTATTTAAGATTGGTATTTCACTACTGGTTGTAACAATTATATCACTTAAATTAATCGTCGCATTAGTGACTGTGGCTGTAGTCGTAACGTTGCTTTGTGATGTTCGCAAGTCGTACCTCACTTCTAACAACGAACTTCCTCCTGTTTCTAATTCAGATGTCGATTCAGAAGGCTCTATCCTCCGAATGGTAAAACCACTTGCCGGTGATCTGGTTGTAACTAATACGATAACCAAGGAAATCGTGAATGACCTGTAAGAGAAATAATAACTGTTTAACTTATGGTACAAGATATTTGTATAAACGACAGACAGCTAGTTACGGCTAGTGATGTAGGTACGATTATAAGACAATTTTAAGTTTTTGACTTTTGCAAGGATTTATTTGAAATGCCATCAAATTATGTAAATACAAATTACGTTAGTTCCTTCGTATCAACTAAATAACATTATTGCAATCCAGTAAAACCGTGGTGCGCTTAATTGCTGCTGAAGTCATGTTCTGAATATATTACAGCGACAATGAATGTGTTATTAAACACACACCGTTCAACACTCATTTATCACGAAACTATTATATAAAAGAATCGTGTGTTTAGATAATAAGCACACTTATGAATCAATTGTATTTCGAACATGTTTTGGTACGAAACTCGGGCGACACGCACAGCAACGGTGATATTATTAAAACGTTACTAATATTTCATTTATACAATTATTGAATCGGAAACTAGATCGACTGACATACAATGATTTATTTACTACTATAGATGTACACATGCACGCATTGTAGTGTACCTGTCATGCCAGTTTGTTCTGACTTGGAACGTTACATAAATAATGTTTTACCTAATAGCAACTTCGCAAAAACAAACGAAATATGTTCGAACTAAATGTAGGTTTTTACAGTTTCACCGATTATCATAGTTGTACAAATTGTTTTCGCCTGATTGCAAACTAAATATTTAGCGTTACGTATAAAAGTAAGGTCCAGGTCCATTAACTACACAATAGATTGAAATTAATAATATTTGATATTGAATTAAATCCCCCTGAGCTGTTCTCGAGAAAAAATAAGGAGCTTTTTCATACCTATCACTCATCTCTTTGAATATTATTGCTTGCGGCTTTTCAAACTCACAAACAACATTTCAACTGCACACTAAAAACTAAATAGGGCCCTATTTGGCTCCCTTGTAGTACACCGTTATTATTTAATATTCAAATGTATAAAAGACATGTTGAAGACAATCATTTGTTTTAGGAATGATAAATAACCTTTTGTTCTCAGTTTAGAGACAAAGATCTTATCCTAGTCCCTAATTGATGGGTTAGGGACTCATTGTACTTTTGAATGTGATGTGATACAAAATCAAACACGTTTATCTGTTCAAAGTCTAACATGTTGGTCTTGTATTTCAGAGGGATAATTATTATAGTAACTTATCAGTCTCCGAAACATTTCACGAATTTTAAACATAGCCTTTCGGCTGGTTGTTGTCCTCTGTCCTCTACCTCAGACGGACATTTTATTACACATACTATCCTAATAGATGGTGGGACCCTAACAGGTGGATTGGTACAGTTCACCGCTACGTTTCCATTTCCCAGGCTGGCTCTCCCTATTTTGGAAGATATTAGTGACACTCGGTTTGCAGAATCTTGTGTGCCGCCAGGAATTAGATTTTTACGACAGAATTTAATTCTTTCCAAATCATCGACCATGCGTGGATTTCGGCTTTCCATATTGTGCATTTGCGCCCTGTTATGCTAATCGCGATTATTGCACTGCCAGTTGAAGTCAATGGTTTTTATAAGCTTACATACATCATCGTTACCCTCTTTAGCGTTCCGCCGTCAACCTGGAAGCTTTATAGTTTTGCTATATCCTCTGCCTGAAAAACCTGCAGTAGTAAAAAATCCCACGATTAAGCCACTCCATATGACACGTGGCTTGAAATGATGGTTTTTCTTCGATTCGTCAGTTAATATTTTTTTCCAGATTCGATTTAAGACCACTTAGATACTTTACTGGTTATTTAATTCATTTGTGTGAGAAAGATAGTGGGGTAAACATTGTCTAGGTAACAAGGTACCTACTTACTGTAAATGTAGGTCTATAGGTGGTGCAATCTAACCAATCGCGTGCCATGTCATGTCATGTTACTGAAATTGAACCTGAACCGAATCGTATTGCGTAGATACCTATTATAGGTAAGGTTTGACAGGTACAGTCAACTCCAAAAGTAGCTAAACAAATTCTAATTTATTAATCACTGTGGCTGCTAATCCTCTCATAATTTAATGAAATTAAACATTAAAAATATTTACTTAGTGCAATGGGGACTACAAAACTACATAAAACATGAAAAATAGTACATATTATACAACTTTATAAAAGATTTTGTATATGTTAGTGTTAATCAACTTACGCGGCTGACAGTACTTCGTGTAAAATTATTGTATCTACATAAAAACACAATCATATCTAATATTACAATTAGGCGTAGTATGTTCGGGAACGAGCTTTTTCATCCAAAGTCTCTTTTCTATCTAAGTAGTACATTGCCTCAGAATACAGTCTGTATTCTGAGTACATTGCACATATTTAAAAAGAAAACTCTAATCTCATGTTAAATTGACGAACCTGAACCTAAATATACATTTTTAGAATTGTTAACTGTGTTTTGGTTTGTTCGCGATGGACACAAAAACTGTTGATTCAAATAGTCTTTTAAATGTATGACGAAACACCCATTGCATCATTTTACTCAAAGATCGACCATCCTATTCTGTAACTACAATCTTAACAATGAATTGAAACAAACGCGTCAAATAGTAAACATTTTCAACATACAATACGAGTACTAGGAAACTAGTGCTACTAAAGAACTACATCACATCGAGTAATGTAAGCCATAAAAATATTATTGAATAATATTATTAAAATATAGTGTCGAGAACAATGACAGTGGGACGTCAACCAGTATTTAAACAATCGATGTTTTGCCTAAATTGACGGAAATTGATGCACACATTTTATATATCCATGTTTTTGTTTCGTAAGTAGGTAGGCACAGTATTTCCTTTTCAGCGACGGACACAAAATTAACGCATAAAATTAATACAGAATTCTGACGCATATTTTGTTATTTCTACAAGCTTTCGGTTAGTTTCACCTGAAACCATGTTTGTCATTAAATCTTGCAAATTAAATATTGACCCACTTCCCGATTGCCGATTGAGCTAAAATTTTGCATAGGTACATTATGTAAAACACGGGACAATGCAATATTATGATACCATGGTGCTGATCTGATTATAGAAGGAACTTCGCAATTAAACGAGGGAATCCCGTCGAGTTTCAGCGTGTTTGATTTGTCTTGACGAGTAGGTACTTTATTTTTAGATGGTTACCAGGGTCTTATCTGATAATGAAGCTGGAAGGTAGTCATAGGAACTTAGAAGAGAAAAGACGCAGCCCTATCTAGTCTCGGCTCGCTTGATTTGTCTTGACGAGTACTATAATGCTAGAAGGTAACCAGAGTCTTATGATGGAGGTGTAGGATGGCCATAGGAACTCAGTAATTATAGGACATAACCCCATCGACTATGGGCTCGTTTGACTCATCTTCACGAGGGCTTTAGTGCTATTGAGAGGGTGGCCAGTGTCTTATGATGGAGCTGGGTGGTGGCCATGGGAATGGCGTCGAGTTTATGGAGACAGTAGTATGATCATGGGACCTTATGAACTAAACAAGATAGACTAATATTGTTTGGGTTTGTTTGGAGGGTCTTGGTAAGCACTTTAGTGCTACATGATAGGTATAACTAAAACTAAAAAGTTGAAAATAACATTAGGTCGAATAAAGGAGATAAAATTAAATCGGTCTAGGCGGGGTTTGAATTCGCGATCTTTGCCTTACAAGGGCAATGATTTGACCACTAAGCTACCAGACCTCGCCCTATCTAATTCAAATTTCTCCTTCTATATCTGTCTGTATAGATATAGTATATATAAGTCAAAGATTGCGAGTTCAAACCCCGCCTAGACCGATTAAATTTTTTCTCCTTTATGCGATTTAAATATTTTGCATGAAAAATGCTTAAAATTTAATTCAAAATAAAATTAGGTACCATTGTACTATACTAGCCTTTTTACAAGCTTTTTAAAAGCAGCTTTTAAAAAGTCTATTGTTAGTACTAAAACGAAGTAATAATTTTTTGCAACAGTTGTGCTGATTTCAAAAGCCTATAGTGCAAACAGATCACAGAGAAAGAACTTGCGCGATACATGATGTTAAAATCAGCACAACCGTTGCAAAAAATCGTTACCGTAAAACGGGGTGAATAGAAATCGATGGGTGAATAGAAATTGATGGGTGAATAGAAATCGATGGGTGAATAGAAATCGATGGGTGAATAGAAATAAAATGGCTGACACAACACTATGGCTGTCGTTTTATATGGGAAATGGGTGAAATGGCCCACACGGGATAGTCGCGACCTGGTCAACGAAGACTAGTACTAGCAGTGCCAGCGCTGCTACTGCAGTTGTAACCTGTAGTAGGGATAAAATTTTGAATGTCCGATACACCAACACATCATTCTAGCCTGAAGTAGCCAGATATATGAGATTTTGTGCTTCTTATTAGGTATGAAAATTACAGACGAGCGTCATTGTTAGCCAAATAATGGAAACAGTTATCTTTCCAACCTTAATTCATGTTTTCCTCAAATTTTACAAAATCATTATAACCAAGGTTGGTAATTCGCAACGGTTACATTTGAAGTTTCCCTTTTTTCATGATTTGGAGCGTAAGTGTGTGGAATTCTTTTTTTGTGGGGTTTACGGGAAGGATGTAAAGGGTGGTTATAAAGTTAGGGGATTAATATTGCCCCGTTCTGCAGTTAGCGCACTGGGCGTAGGAGAGTCGTAGGGGAGAACAGGGCAATGGGAGCCTACTTAGGGAAAGTTCTGATAAAAACCACGTTTGTCAATATTCTTATTATTTTTAATTATCAACTCTTAGCTTTATTATTAAAGCATACTTTAATCACAGTTATAATCAACTACAGACATGTATTAAGGTACAATCATAGTTTTACAAAAAAAGTCAGTGGCTCCTATTACCCGACAAATGCGGCTAATGAGAGCCCATTTAACGCTCACACGGGAAATGGGAGCCATGATAATTACTCTTATACCAAAAACTTAACAAAACGTACTTTAAATGAGATCTTAGTTATCATAATAATCAATACAATAAAAGTATTTGTAACACCAATTTAAAAATATTTTTTTCAAACAAAACGGAGAAATAAATTGTAATTATTAATGAAAAACAAAATATCCAGACTTTAGGGATTCACACAAAATGCACAAATATAGGAATCTGGACTATCACTACCAGAGCACTCTTTATGGGCCCAGTTTCCGCAACTTCTGCATCTGTACCACATCTCCCCACTTTTTCCAGTGTCTAAACAAATTGCACATAAATCATCCTCTTCAGAATATTCTGACTCATCATCGCAGATAGCATTTTCGTCTACTTGATCAGTAGATGAATCGTCATCATCACTTTTAAATAAATATTTTGTTGGCTTTCTGATCCTTTGGTTTCTGGTTGTAGTCTTCTTACTTTTAATCTCTTTGGTTTCTTTCTTGCAATGTTTCTTCTTAATACATTCGCTTTTGGTACATTTTCCCTTCACACAATTTTCTTTATCACAGTTTCCTTTATTTTTCTTAATTATCTTTGTCTTATTCTCCTTTTCAGTTCTTTTCCTCTTCTTTTCTTCAAAAACTGCTTTCATTGGAGTGCTTGTTATTATTTCAGAATGCTGTTTGTTCTTCAACGGTCTTTCTTTTTGAGAGATAAGTTGTTGGGGCTGTGGGCTGAAAATAGAGACAGCATTAGCAAAGTCAATATTGGATGGAGTTGCGACAGATCTGACTGTGGGTGTGTCCAGAATAGCAGGTTGTTCTGTTATTGAATATGATGTGGATGGAATTGGTTCTGGGGTTACAGCACCTTCCCTCTGAATCATTTCTGGTTCCATTTGCTGACCACAAAAAATAGATGGACTTGTTGCAGGGCTAGTATGTGGTTGCTCACTAACAGCCTGATTTGATGTAGATGGAATAGGAGTGACATTAGTTGGCTGCTGTTGAACATCAGCCACCGGCACAGCTGATCTGACTGCCTCATTAATGAAGTCATCATCACTAAAAACTCCAGGATTCATAGGGAATATTCCCGTTGCTTTAAAACTCGATACTCCTTTATCTATAGAAGCCACTCTAGTGTAGGCTTTATTAAACAGTCCAGCGATCTCGTATGGAGTAATTTTTATCAAATTCCTTGATTTTATATATAAATTGCACTCTTTGTTGTAAGCTCTTTTAAGCGGAGAATAAAATGCAACGTCCAGAGGTTGTAGACGGTGGGATGAATGTGGAGGAATGGTAAGCATTATGACATGGTTTTCTTTTGCTAATTCCCAAGCTTCTAGAGTAGCATGACTATTGTGATTATCCAAAATTAGTAATACGGGTGTTACAGCAGTAGGTTTGGTGTGTTTAATAAAATGACGAAGCCATAAAACAAATATCTTTTCGTTAGTCCAGCCATTATGTGAACATGTGTAAACCGCTCCCAGTGGTCCATCTTTTTCCAGCTGTGGTGAGTGACGTTGCCGGGGAAATATGAAAAGCGGAGGAATGAAAGATCCAGACGCACTCATAGCACATATTACCGTGACCGTCTTTCCTCTTTCCCATGACGTAACAGAACCGACGCGTTTTTGCCCTTTAGGAGCTATAATTTTTTCAGTCTCTTGCACGGTTGTTATACCAGTCTCGTCTACATTGTAAATCATTTGAGGCTCGAAATTATGTTGCACCATCAATTTCTCCAAGTTATTGAAAAAAAGCGTTATCTCAGTCTTGTTAAATCCGAGGATTCTGTTTATACTGATAGCTTCAGGCTTTCTAATACTCAAATCTGGATGACGCTGCAAAAATCCAGCCAGCCAATCTTTTCCTGCAGTTTGATTAACTTGGTTAAACCGTTCCTCAATACCTAATTGTTTAGCTACACTGTAACATACTTTACGAAACTGTTCTCTTGTCAAACCATAAAATTTATTTGACATGGTCCGAAGATGGTTAGCCAGTATTTCTTCTTGGGCAACATTAAATACAGTACGTCTTCCCAGCTTAGGAGAGTTTTTGTAGCTAGTATCGCCAGCTTTCGCTAAATTGTATCTCTTCTTTAAAGTGCTGTAAGGAATGCCAGTTTGCTGAGATACTTTGTACACCGAAATGCTTCCTCTTTTGAGAATAGATACCGCATTTTCTAATGAATCCACCGTCCAAGAAGCTTTTGTGGTTGTTCGATTCCTTTTACGTGGCATCTAAAACAAAAAATAAAGTATTTTATGTCTCTTAAACGTAAATGGGGTAATGGGAGCTATGTCGGGTAATAAGAGCCAAGCTAGGCTACCATTAGCCGCTAGCCACCATTTTGAAAAGTAACTACATAAATATATAATTCTACTTTCAATCACAATTCTACTTATTGGACTTGTTAGTTAATGAATCTAGGGATATAATAAGCATAAATACAATAAAATAAGAATATTATTTCATGCTTACCTTGATCCTGGCAATTATCAATTTTTTGTAAGCATGGAGCAAAAAACACACAATCGTCCCTCGTGACTAAACGAATGACACTAACGGTCCGAGCGCGTCAGGCGTACTTTGTCGATAGTTGACGGAAGCAGCCGAGTGCTTACGATCGTGCGAATGTGCATGGGTTCCGTTCAATGACCATAGCTACCATTGCCCGACCGCTCTCATAACCCCGCGTTCCCCTAACCATCTCCAGCCGGAGCCCATGAGCACTTGAGCCACACAAGTTCAAGGACTGCCATTATTCCAAAAGATTTCTTTTCCTAGGTGGTACCCGGCCAAAGACCCCCGATGAAAGACATCGTACCGTTTTACTTAAATTGATTTTCAAATGGCCGTCTCACCGTAAACTCTGAAGAAATACTTTGAAATACGCTGTATACCAGAACGACGCCCAGTTGTGAATAGACTCTCACAATGACATTAGAACTGTCATTTAGAATACAATCTGTCCTCAAATCTAGTTATAAAACAAGATTCAGGACTGAGTATCGTTTTAGAGTACGGGCCTAAGGATCCGCGGGAGATTACGTACGTAAAAACACATACAATTAAGGGAAAGTACGTCTGTGTACGATACGGTGTGACGATGACGGTTCCACGGTATATTAGGAAACCTTCAATAACCCTCACTTATATTCACACTGGCCGGTGTTGCGGAAGGTCACTGGTCATATTATTTACGGTTACGGTGTACTTGTGTCCTTTCACGATTGGAATCTGTGCGGGTATATTACAAGACTTAACAGTGCTTATCGTCTGTGGCAAGACAATTCATGCTTGTTCTTCATGAAAACAAATGAATATGAGTGTAATGTTTATTAATCACATGTGTATCAAACAAAATATTATGAGAGCAAAACGAACAATAATAGCCAAGGGGGGTAATAGACCTCAAATGGCGAAGCCCCATGGATGTGCACAAAGCTACATGGAAGAAAATATCTTTATAAAAATCAACCAGATAGAGTAGGTAGGTAGGTAGAGATGACAGAGATCTGTAGAGCGGACAGATACGATCTGATACAGGCTAGGACAAGCCATAACTCTGACTGGCAACTGGAAGGAACGATGACTTAGTCAAATAGCGAGGAAAGAGACCTCTTTGAAAAGCTGGTGAAGTACTGCCTCAATTAAGGGAACACCGCTACCGAAGTCTGACTTTGACTCTACCCAATTATAATTTACATGAACAGATTACATTTACAAAAATAGTTAGAGAAGAAATTAAACAAGATACATAAGATCGCCTGTCGTATGACACAAAAACATTTCTTTTCCTAGCCTGGTGTGTTGATAAAATTAAGACTAAGAACAATCCTAGAAATTCTGCCGTCTTCTTCTTTATCCTTGCGTCAATTACGGTTGCACCAAAACTCGCACTTTGGAGCTTGGGTCTGCTCTCCAAATCCCGCTTTCCATAACTTCTCCTAACTTCAAATACAGATTCCAGGACAGCAGGGAACAATCAATTCGGCAAATCTACTTACGATTGACGACACTGCAACGACCTACCTCGCTGTTTACCAACCACATAACATAACGCAACACTGCACTACCTAGCGTGAAGTGACGCATGACGGGCATGACGTCCTACCTGAGCTTGTGGCACTGCATGATGCGGGACGGCCGCACGCCCGCGCTTCGCGATGACCGCTCCATTACTGGCCGATAGCTGTACCGACAGTAGTAGCAGCTCTCCACACAATGCCTGCGTCATTCCTTCCTTCCTAAAAGCGACCGAACCTCGGCAATTCATCGCATCCTCAAATCGGGCGTCAGTCCTTCGAATCAGTTTCACGTGATTACTGGTATTATTAAAAGAATAGTACCTAATTATATTACGTTTATAATACAACGTTTTGATTTAGTGCTTACCTAATTAAAACGTACTTACGCGAAAAGTTTCACGTAACTGACTTAACTCAATTTGGACTCATGCATAATTCACAAGTTGCATGGGTTGCATTGCAGTTAATAATATAATTTAGCTGCAGACAAGTTAGCATATTACACGAAGAGCTTTGGTTTAGGATTAGGTAAGTACTATCCTTTAAATTAGCCACTGAAGCATTAGAATATCGGTAGACGCGCTCCACTGTTGCACCAAAGACAGATATAAGAGGAGAAATTTGCATTAGTTCGGGCGAGGTCTGGTGAATTAGTGGTTAAAGCATTGCTCCTGTAATGCAAAGATCGCGGGTTCGGACCCCGCCTAGACCGATTCAAACTTTTCCTATTTCAAATTCACTGAAGCATGTTAATTTTAACTTGAATTAAGTACTGTAACTTTCATAAGGGGCTGTATATGGCATTTTTGTTCTTCCCTACCTATTTAAATTCTTTTGTAAGAATCTAGGGCTTACCTAGCTATGTCGTTATGTACTAGGTAGTCAACTCTAATCAATGCTCCATGAAGAAAAATATGTACGTCTATTTCATTCCATTCCATCAGAAATACCTACCCATTGTCCATTGTGGCTCACATCTGTGAAGACATTAGGGTTTTGTCATTGTATATACCTACACAATTAGGTACATTCCTGATGCTGCTGCCGATCATTTTTACAAGAGTACTCGACCCGGGATCGGAACTTGAACAAAAGTTGCACTTGGTACCGTTATCGATAGGCAACCATAATAATATATGAATCTGTGGCGTAGCCGTAGTAAGCGCGGGTTCGATCCCCGCTTAGTGCAAATATTTGTATGCATGAATCTGGGTGTTTGGATTGGTCTGGTCGTGCCTCGGAGAGCACGTTAAGGCGTCGGTAGGTACCGGTTGCCATACAAACATCTATGGCATTCGTTACGGGTAGTTTGAGCCTCCAAAAAGTCTGACAACTGGTCTAGCTGCAATGCTTCGATATCGCCTTTGGGTTGTAGAGGTCATTATGACAGTCGCTTTATAGAACATGTCGAAGTTCAGCCAGTGGTAAAGTGGTAAAGTGGACCCCAGACTCCAAGTTGAAAGCTTCAAATACGACTGGACCTAACGCTAAGATGAAGAAGATGAATCATTATATGAGACAACTTATTTATAAATACAGAACTTAAAATATAAATCATACTAAATTAAATTTAAAACTAGAAACTAAAACAAGCTAAACTAAATAGCCGGAATATTTACATACGTAATGCGTCGTGAAAATCCTCTGCATCATCACCAACCGGTAACGTTCCCAGAAGGCTGGCAGCATTGCCACGTTGAATGGCAATGCTTATCCTCTGTGCAAGATAATAACCAGCCTTCTGGTCACGCGTGGCGTCGATCAGTCGCTTTGCCAGATCTTTGTATAGAAAGCGGGCACTTGGACCCCATGTCCCCAACGTTTCAACCCCAAACGGCTCAAATACATAATCACCTGATAAGTTACAGTATTTGCGCCGGTTGAGGTTTTCCGCAGATGCAGCAGCAGCACCGGCACAGCCTACCGTGCTTAGAAGATGTGAAGGCGCAAGGGTGTCGACTACGCTAGTACTATTATCTATTCTGTGGTGTCGACACAACTAAATATCATGTGTCACAACCAATAAGGATGTATTAAAGACTAAAGATATGTTTGCACGAACATGGCGACTTTCAAAAATGTCGCAAATTACACCAAATACAAAAAACAATTGCTACTTACTAATAATACGTCAATATTATTAATTTATATGAATTATAATATAATTTATATTTAAAATAATAGATATTATTATTAAGAATTTATTATTAAAGACGTGTTTATTCCGTCGCGCACTGTCGCGTCGCTGATTGGTACATAAAATGATGACCAGTCATCATATTTTTTTCGCCATCATTGGTCGTAACATTATGAGGGTTACGAGGGCAACCCTTTAATTTTTCATGATACTCAAAATTGCTATAAATTTCCATGAGCCCCTCTTGTGAAGCTAAAGAACTGGGGCCCACCAAGATTTCGAATTTTGGAAACCGAAATCAGACGGCAGTTGCTCTCGAAAAAGTCAAGGTAAATCATATTAGGCCGGGAAATGGTGGCAGACAGACGAATGTGAAATGTCCTAAAAAATATTTATTTAGGTGTGATATTTGGGTACTGTGATATCCGCCCTCCGTGGCAGATATTACTAGTTGTTTGCCTGTACATCATGTGTCAACGATTTAAAAATAAATCATACGAATATAAAAATTAATTCAAAAATATAGAAGATAGGTAAAAAAACTGAGAAGCGAGACAGTTCCAGAAAGTTGACGTGAGGGTTTCGGTGGAAGCCAGCAAGACACCGGAAACTTCAGATTTGAAGACAAGTGATATAGTTTCCGTGGTCCTCTGAAACGAGTATTATATAAAATATAAAAAAAAACCTCGCGTAAATCCCATTTAAAAAAGCTCGCATAGGATTGAAGTGTTATTTTTAATAAATAACAATATTACGGCAAAATATTGTTTAATTTAAAACATCTGCGGAGTCTCTTTCCCCGGACTCCACAGTACAACCAGGTTAACAATAGCTACCTATACCATGTTTGTGCATTTATAATTAAAATGTGTTTATGTTTGAAAATTAACAAAATATGAATAATTAATAATTAAAATAATAATAATAAATTAAAACTATCATTTAGCAAAACGTAGCCGTCGGTAGTGGTATTCGTAACCCCTCGATCACTTGTTCAACACTTCAGCCACTGGGCTACCCCACTGCCTCGTCAATATCAAAGATAATTGTGGTTTATGTTACTAATTACTTACTCACTAGTATCTAGTACTAGTAATTAATTCCCGTCAAATCGGGTAAGTCTTACAAAATCAGCACGTTACCTAATACACGTACTAACAATGGTCATCACGTACAGTCACCGACAAAACTTGCTAAACATTCATAGATTTACAAACGTTCTTTATACCGAAATAACTATAATATTAACGTATAAGCGCATGACATGACAGACTGACAGCAGCAAGGGGTCCTTACAACGCGTTTCTTGCCGGCTTGCTCTGCAAAGGGAAGCCATGGTAGAGATTTTTACATTTACACTGGATTGCCTTTTGTGAACTTTTACCCTTCGTCACTGCACACTGATGATTATTTTCCTCGTGATACCGTTTCCCTCCGAAAAGATATTCTAAAGTATTCTATAAACATGTATAGACATTTTTTCCACGTAATACCGTTTCCCTCCGGAAAGATATTCTAAAGTATCCTATAAACATGTATAGACATTTTGTTCTCAATTCCCCCGGAATTTAAAAACTCGTACATACTTAATTTAATATTAAGCAGGTTCTAACATTTTTCTTGATATTATACTTTCTGTACTCATTCTCGTAAACTGGAATAGCTAGCAAATCTAGCAAACGGTAGGTACTGCTCGGATCGCATGGACATTAACGCTGGTGTCCCACAAGGCTTCGAGTTGTGTCCGACCTTGTTTCTGCTGCATATAAATGGCATAATGTCTGATGATGATTCATTGCTATGTGGACGACAGTACCGGGGACACGTGTTACACGGACCGTGCAAACATACCTCAGTCCTAGATGGAGGAAAGTCGCGAACAACTTGTGTCTGAAATCAAAACCATTCTCACTAGAGTATCCATTTAGGGAAGACTGAACCTTATTTCAATTCAATCCCTCTAAGAAAACCCCATTCATTGTAGCGCCACAATTCCAAAACACACCACTTAACATCCCTTCGAGTACTGGGTTCTGGGATCCTTGGTGTCCAGTACCGCAGTAATTTGAAATACAAGGTCAAGTTGATGAAGTATGGAACCTCTCACCTCAGGATCCTCCTGTGCCTCCTGTGTGTGTTTTACCAAAAGACTATAAATCAGGGTGTATAAAGGCTTATGTTCAGTGGATTGTTTGACTTGATGCCCACAGCTACATCACACCGCTCGCAATAGACAGGGAGTTCATCGGTAGATTGGAACGCACTGTGCGGTATGAAAGCAACTTCATCCCACGCACGCTCAAACTGTTGTTGTTTCAAGGGAATACAATATGAGGTTCTTCAAGAAGGACATTAGGAGGTTCTTGCAGGGTCGGCAGCACGAGTGTGACGCCCCTGGTGTTGCACACGTCCATAGACCACAGTAATCACCTTCTATCACGTACCTGAGTGGTTTAACATAGTCAGCATCACCATCAACATCGTTGCGCTAGTCGGAGTCGCATCCCAGGCCTTCACCTCGGCGTGTGGGGCCCGCTCTTTCTAATGTTATTGCGACGCGGCTGAACCTCGATGTTTATCGTGAAGGGAGACCAATGTCATCATCATCATCGACATTTAGAAGTCGTCCCGATTGCATCCGAGGCCAAGATGCCCTCGGAGCTCGGGGTCCGCCTTCCGACTCTTCCTCCTCCACTTCGCACGATCTTGAGCGTCCATGGTAGTGAGACCATTTGCACGCATGTCTCCCTGCACGACGTCAAGCCAGGACTTTTTGGGCCTACCCCTTCTACCTGGACCTGGCGGGGGCGCCATTGCCAGGCATTTGCTACCCACGTAGCCTGGCTGTTACCGCAAGACGTAGCCACACCAGCGAAGGCGACTCTCTTGCATTTTATCTACGATGTCACGGACATGAAGGCCGTCGCGAATGCGAGAGTTGAAGGGAGACCAATGTAGATACCTATAATGACGTGTATATTTTTATTGATGGAACACTAACATTTATTTGATTATAACATAATCTGTGATTGGTGATAATTTAATTTCAGTAAATACCTACCTACTTTCCATTAAGTGAGCCATGTGCTTGTCTGCAAGTGCCACCTAAGTAAAACAATAAAATAGATGAAAACTGAAAATATAAATAAAATAACACTTTATCATTGACTGTGTACCTACTAACTTGATAAAACGCTATTATCAAACTGATAAAATTTCAGGGGGAAGCGGTAACAGGGAGATATAGGAATAATCCTAAATTTCGTGACGACCTTTAAAATAATGACGTTTAAGTATGATCAATAATAATTTTGATCGAAACTGGTCTCTACTTACACCAAACTGTGAGATCATCACCGTCATCTTCATCTCCTAATCAACATCACTTGACCTTGATGAATTATCATGATTTTTGCTCTTATCCCAAGTCAAACTGTGGTCGGCGCAACATATTGTACACATGGCAAACGCCATTCGTTTCTTGTTTGGAGTCATCTCAACATATACCTACTCCCTAATGACCGGACCTATTTAACCAGATCTTCTTTCACACAGTTCATCCTTATGGTCATAATTACATAATTTCAATATAATCTGTTAATTGATGAATTTGATTTGATGTGTGAAAATCGATCCTGTCGAATTTCATTTATCGAGTTTCATTTCACTTATTCATTAACTCTTTAAAAGGATATTTAATTAAGATTTTGATATTTTTTTAATTTCATTATGTAGGGGAGAAGAAGGCACATTAGCACATTTCTCATATTTGGACTCCTAAAAAATCAACTGTAAGGAGAAATAGAAAAGACATATTTTTCTAAGCTTACGTACTCCTTTGTTAATTTAAAAATGATAAAATGTTTGAATTTGTTGAAATCGTTAAAGAGAAAAATGTGTTTTTTTTTTAACTAAAATTTGTTCAAATCTGCCTCCTCATGGGGGCACATTTGAATCAACATGGGGCAGTTTTGAAAAATGGGTTAGAAACTAGAAAAATGAGAGAAAAGAGTAATAATTTGTCTTTATTATAATGATAAATGTTATTAAAAAATGAAATAAAGCTATATGAAACTTCTGAAGTTAAATCTTCCATTACAATAACAAAAATAAAAATTATACTTTTTAATTGTGTCTGACTTCCTCCTTGTTAACAAAAATAATTATATTGCACAAGAGTATTAGTTTATTGTGATTATAATTATATAATACTGCCTCAGACACAAAATTAAACATAAAATAAACTCAATATCAAACTTCTAAAACTTTATAATAATTTTCTTCCACTTTGGTAACAAAAATAATCATGTTTCACAATCATTTTAAAGTAATTTTCTTACGAAGGTCCTGTCCTACTTATCCCATATGAAAATAAGAAAAATCAAAACTAAAAGAAAACCTTCCTGCAGTTCTGGACGTGCCAGGACGTGCCATTTAAACCGGGGGCGAGGCACATTTGAACGTCTCGTTCAAATGTGCCCCGTTTGTTTTGATCAAATCTGCCCCATGGTCACTTAAAAGATAAAAAATTACAAAAAAAAAAATAATGTTAAATAACTGGCAAGCAAAAACTACAATGTGGATTGAAAACTTTTAAGTATTGCACAATTTTGTGAAAGAATTAGTTGGAAACCTTTACTCATGTGATTGTAAATCCCTTACAACATTTATTTTTATTTTTTACTTTGCCGGTACAAATACGACGACAGGTTATCTCTTTTTGACAACGAAACACGCGCGCTTTGTGACTTGACGTTTGTCACAGCCAATGTTGCCAATATAAAAATGAAGTTGCGGCATAGATCAACACAAAGCTGCGTTCGGAAATCAACTTGTTCAAATCTGCCTCTGTGCTAAGGTGCCTCCTTCTCCCCTACTTTAAAGTCTATTTTTTTTTGTGTAGTGTCGTTCCCTCTTACAGCACGTTGCACTATATTTTATGTGTTAGCCTACTTTTGTTGCTGACTATTCCTACAGCGGTATGCAAACATTATGAATGAATTATGATTATAATTGTATCTAATCGAATATTTTGCATATAAGTACCTAAATCCTTAAGTGATACTTTTTCTGGTCAGTGCACTTATGGCCCAAATACCTAGCACGCGTTTTTGTTTCCCGGCAGTTGAAATATTTTTCTTTAAACATAGGTATAAACAGTTGCAACCGGCGGCGGGGTTTACAGGGCTCCTACCGCCGCTGCCAGGGTAATTATACAGTACCTACGAGTGGATTATATGTATAATTCGTTCCTTAAGCTAACGGAAGACCGAGACAGTACTTAGCTGATGATGAACAGAGGTAGAGGTAGAAACAACTGCCCACCATACGCGTCAGTCCTCATACACTTCACAAGCTTCCTCTGATGACATTAAACCTTTCACACAAGCCAATGAGTTTTGAGTCATCATTAACCATATTAAATCACTGCGGCCTTAAGCCCCGTGATACGAAATTTTCAATATTAGATTATTGTCAATGTTTATTCAGTATATCAATTTGCGTAACATTGGCAGCACTGCTTAATCATTCATCCCTTATAGAAGGTCGTGTTCCTATCCTTAACCTCCTGATTAAACGGGAGATCTAATAATTTCAAAACCTTTCTCCCGATCTACCGAAAAGTCACCTCAGCCTCTGACTTTGAATTCAACTACAAAGACATGAATAATTGACTGTATTTAGGGTTTTAAAGAACACTTTTTCATTATAGAACCTAGTGGACTAATAAAGATTTTCTTTAAAAAAAAATACATATATTGATGCATTTAACCACAGAACAGAAAGAACTCATTTAACAGCTGCAATTAAAATTAGGTGATATGAGAAAATTACCGCATGCATAAATTATATGGTTGACTTTCAACATACTAGTATTAAATCTTTACAAAAATGAAGAAAAATTCCAATATTTTTTTCTACCGAGTTCAACAATTCAATTTCTTTGGTTTGGTAACACAGCTACGCTCATTTTTGATTCGTTGGAGTTTTGGCTCGAGCGCGGGAAAACGCACATCCGGTATTATTTTATTTTTCGAAATTGGTGTGAATTCGAGTTTTTATGTGTAAAAATGGTGGATTTTTAGACATAATCTCCTGGGGGAGCTTTCAGTAAAGTCCCCACAACTTTACTGAAGCAGAAATCATCACTCATCGTCATCGTCATGGCAATCATCACTCATCGTCATCGTCATGGCAATCATCACTCGTCGTCATCGTCATGAAAAGTGAATAAACAAAACTAAATGAGGACATGGTTTAAAGGTCATGTAACCAAGCCAAAAACTTTAAAAAAAATTGTTAATCGTTACTCGTTGACGTAATTGACATAAGATTCAAATTTGAAATCTTTGAAATTTCAAACTGAATTGATACAGTACCTACATACTATTATTACAATAGGGAACAAAATATAATAAAATTACAAGGCATTTCGTGGTGTAATTAATTGAGATGGAAGATTTTAAAACTCCTGTTAAAAACAAAGTTATCGCCATTGTTAATGAAAACATTACTAACCCAGCTTCACCGTTTTCTAACAGACTTGGATATGGCACAGGTAAATAGGAAATAACAATGTTTCTCTGTTGTATAACTTGTTGTTTTATAAATAAAACGGTGCTTTATATGTTTGTTTTTCAGATTTTAAGACTCCTGTTAAAAACAAAGCGCTGTCCAATGTCAATGAAACAATTAACATACCGCCCTCGCCGTTTTTAAATCGACTTGGGTATGGTACTGGTAAGTAAATTCGTTTAGGACATTTTCATTTAAATTTTACTTACTATGTCATGAAAGAAAGCACTTAAGTTATGTATGTTTGTTCTCTATTTTAGGGGTAAATGTAATGCAGCTTGTGCGATCCCCACGTGCGGGAAAGATCCGTTCACCATGGGCACTTAAAATGTTGAATAAACGCGTCAAACCTAATAAAGTATACACAGACCGTCTGAAGGTTGAAGCAGACTTGCTAAAGCGTATGTCGCACCCCAACATTGTGGGTTTCCGAGCATTCAGTAACGCCAAGATTCTATACTTGGGTATGGAGGCATGTGACTTATCACTGGGTGATATGATTGAGAAAAGAGTTGAAGAGGGCTGTGAAATTTTTCTACCAAGGCAAATACTTAAAGTAAGTTATACATTTCTACAGTTATTCTTTTATGAGAATAAAACTAATTGTAATGGTACTTCAAATAGGTATTTCAAATAAGAACAAGATGATTGTGCTTGTGACATTATCAATTGCATCCACATGATTGTAAATATTTTTGTATTATCAAATCAATCAATTAATTCAGCCTATTGCAGTCCACTGCTGGACATAGGCCTCTCCCAATGTGTGCCATATCTCCTGATCCTCGGTTTTCCATGTCCAGTATATCCCAACCACCTTATATTGTCTATTTAACTTTATTTCTTACAAAATGTCTCCATTTCTACCATTTCTTTCTAGTTGTATGTTTTAAATTCCAATACAAAACAAAATTTATCTAAAACTTTAATGGTGTGTAATTGTTAAATCTAATTTCTATTAAATAATGTTAGCCATAGTTGTATTGGTTTCACCACTGCTGTATCTAAATTAATAATAAAAACAGCAGTGCAGTTTGCTGTATGTAAATTATGAATTGTAAATTTTTAATGGTAGCCATAGTTGTATGGGTTTCACCACTGCTGTATCTAAATTAATAATAAAAACAGCAGTGCAGTTTGCTGTATGTAAATTATGAATTGTAAATTTTTATTTTAAGCAAAAAACCCTTTTCTTCTCTTCAGGTTGCTTCTGATATTGCCAGTGCACTTGAATACATACATACAAAGATACAGATCCTCCACGGTGATATGAAGTCATACAACATCCTTATCAACGGTGATTTTGCGATCTGCAAACTGTGTGACTTTGGAGTGACACTGCCTCTTGATGAAAATGGTGTGATGGATCGACAAAAGGCAGGGAAATCTGTTTATTTTGGTAAGGTTTATGTTTTACTTGTAATTTATTATTGATTATTTTATTAATAGTGATAGTTATAGTTCTTAAGTTGTAAGGCTTTTCACTAACATCTCAGAAGGCCAAAACTGTCTAACTGTCTGTGTGGGTGGTTACCTTCATCATAACCTTAATGAGGGGTTACCTCTTGAGGCTAGGGTTCTGTAGGAGGAGGCTAGAAAACAGTCAGACTCATAAAAACTAACAAGCCAAATTAAGAGTAAGAATGGATTATCCCTGGCTCCAACAATGTTCTTCATGTCATATATTTTACTGGAGACCTTAAATTTGAAGAAAATAAAGATATAATATATAAAAACGTAATATAGTATTCACTTTGCACAAATAAATTTTTAACAGATTATTGTTACATCACATTTCAGGGACCGAAGCTTGGAGCGCCCCAGAAGTGATTAACGGTGGCACAATTTGTGACAAAACTGACATTTGGCCACTCGGCCTGACATTCTGGGAAATGATGTCACTGATGCCACCACACCTTCAGGTGGAGGACTGTGACAGCAGCATGGACAGTGTCGAGTGCCTTGATGATTTGGATACCAGTATTGATGAATACTTCAATGACAGATATGGTGAGTGAAGCCATGGCTTGCTCAAGTTATAGTAAGGTATATGTATAAGAGTACAGTATAATTATAGAACATTGAAGTGTACATGGTATGGTATGGTATCACGGGCTGGTATCTGCAACTCCACGTCACGGCGCGGTATTTAAGTGAGGGTGGGCATTTCACTCGATCCACCCCTACTCATTGAAGAACACCAGCAGGCTCTTCACACTGCTGGTGTGTACCTGTATTATTGAAGTACTTAGCCCTGTATGTGGCGGTTGCAGGGCAGTGTAGGAGCACATGTGCCGCTGTTTCCTCCTGAAGGTACATACATATACTCATGCAAGAGTAAATGTTAAAATACTCTCTCGGAGGTGTGAAGCATGTGCTAGCCTGGCAGGTGTAGGTCTAGTTGCCTTATTACCACTAGCACTTGCGTATAGATACCTTGTTTTATAATCAACGACTAGAATTGAAGTTGATTATTAATGTAACTTAATCTATTTCTAGGGACCAGACCCGCAGTTCCTGTAAATGTATCCGAGAAAATGTATGCTCATCCACTGGCATTATTCTACTGCTGCACAGAAACCATGGCCGCTATGAGACCCTCTGCGCATCATCTGGCTATTGCTGCTAATGATATGTTAGAACAGTGCCTTAAAGAAAATTAATAGTACACAAATAACAATTTTATTTAAGGTGATAATTGTGATAATGACATTCTTGGATAAACAATGATACTTGTATTTTTATCCAGTATTAATATTACTTAGTTATTATTGAGATTAAGTTGTAGAGGACCAATATGTCTCCCACACACTGGTTGTCATTAGTTTGGAGATGTAAGTATCGGGTTGACCATCAAGTGTTCCATTTCAGAGGAAATAAAATAGATCGTATTCTAGCGGCTCCCGCAATTTTCGGTACTAAAGTAGCACTTCCTCCTATTCGTCTCGGTGAGAGTAATGTACTGGTACTTTGATGACAAAACACTGCAACATCTAAAACGGGCTATATGGGGGTGGGGGGATTTGAATCCCAACTGAACCTAAATAAGTTTGGCAATTTTCATAGACTTGTGTAATTTTGCATAATTTTGACGTCAATTCTAGGTATTGTACCTAGAAGTTAAATATTTTTTGTTATTTTATTTTAATATTTTTTACAAATTCAATGACCTATTCATAATATATGCGCCAAAGTGGTATTTTTATAACAACCATGGACAACATTTTATTAGACCTTTTTTCTGTATGTAATACGCTGATACCAAAAATCTTACTATTGGTCAACCCAATACAATAGATGCATTTTATTTTATACTTTTAACTTCTTACGAACTTCTAAAATGTTAATAGATGTATGGGCCGTGGCTTGTCTGCTACCTAGGTATAAAAAAATCAATAGACGAATATGTGTTAAATAGCCCTAAAAACCTATGTGTGGCTAACTACAATTCCAATAGGTATTTTCTATTGCTGGACATGGATCTGCCAGTCACAGGAATGATATGAAAATTATTTTAACTTTTTGACATGTAGATTGCCCATTTTAATAACATTGTAAATATACTTTATAGATGAAATTGAATTGCGTTTCTATTTCTTATTCCCTTAGAATGGCATACCCGTCCACTACACGTTTTAGAATTGATAGAATAGCGCCTGGAATGGGTAGCCTTTAATTTATGGACGTCGTCCCAGCTTCTATCTAAGCAGTCAAAATATACATAGTCCTCATAAAAAGATGATTAAAAATATTCTGTATAAATAAATGAAAGTATACAGTTTTGTAAGTAAAACGTTTATATTAATAAAAAAAACAACTACCAACATTAACAGAACAATATTGGAACACAAACCAATCGGCACTGTATAACTTATTATATTATTATACAATAGTACGCTTATATTAACTTATATGCGTTTTTGGTGACATACTCAAGACCTTAAAAACTCATATTATGATTTAAAAATGTACTTATTTCTTATCCAGAAGTATAAAGTCTGATACACACATACATGTACGAAATTATATGAACTTGTAAAGCAATTAATACGAGATTCCGAATAGTAAATAATTGATTTTTGATACACAATTTTAAAATTACAATTGAGCATTTTACAAAGGTCGCAACCCGCGACTCGTACAAATAAATATCTTACGACTATCGCTACAACAACAGTACCATACAAACTAATTGTGTATGTGATTGTATGAAAAATACATTTCCGTTTGTCTATGTTACAATGATTAAAAATGAATCGCGATTGTGTACAGTTTACACATTGCCTTTTATGTGACTTTTGATCACATTTGGATGTACAATGTACATTACATTACAACATACATAAGTAAAAAAAATATTTGCCAAAAAAATCTAAAATGATTTCTTTAAAAAAAAGTCCTTACCAAAGTATATTAAAATTAGAGAAATAAAAACAATATACATGTAATAAGAATAACTGTTTTTAATACATATTTTAACTTTAGTGTAACTAAAATCATGCTTCTTAAAATTTCAAACCCTGAAACAAAGCAACTTCTCATAGTTTTTGCATTGAAAGAGCTCATAACAATAAAAGATTTTATGAGTATTTCAAGGCTGTGTACATTAATGATACATCCTTCACTGGATGATGTTGATATATTATATAAATCTATTTAACTGATATAGTAAACAATTTAATTCGTTTCCTCGATTTTAATATTGTCAGAACATAGTACACATAAACTGTACTCCAATCGCGACAACGTTGACTAGTGTAAAATTAAAACATGTGTACGATTTGCTTACGGACTATACAGCACCAACAATAAACTCAATGTTATTAAACCGTCTGAATATAAACAGTAGCGATGTTTCTACACTATGTATCGGATTGGAGGGAGTTTTCGAGGTAAGGGGAGAATATATTCAGCTGTGATGGTTTTGTACTGAAACGCTCATACTATCGGCAGGTGGGTCCGAAGTGGTCCAACATGTTTCCGCTAGATGGCGTCAGTTGTCGCCACAGATTTTTATTTGCAAGGTGAAGAACATAGATTTACAGTGTTCTAGATACCATAAGTAGTCCTTTACAGCGTGTCCCGACTCTCGAATTTATTTAGTATACATTCAACTTTACTTGCTAGTCGTAAGACAACTGTTACGGTGAGCATTGCCACTTAAATGGCTCGTGTGAATTAATTAATGGTGGACAATATGACGCTCAATTTTCATAATATTAATAAAATAATTAATGCACATACGGTATTTAGCCTATTGTAAATCTGTGGTTAAGACATACCACCGCCAATGTATCTATATGAATTCTCAAACAAAATCGTTACTGTTTATATGTAAAATACAAAACATAGTACAAATGTGAGGTATTGCATAAGGCGAGTGTATAAAGCTAAGTATGGCGCGAGTACATCGTATAAAATAGTCCTATAGTAAGTATGCCTATGCATACTATAATATGAGATTTGTGTGTAGATCTAGATCTATTATATTTGCCGTAGTAATAAATGCTATTTGTATGTATATACAATGTGTAATGTAATGCCTCGTCTACAAATTAACAAATGCTGCCATATATACAATATGTAATGAAATATCTGTGTATTATGTTGGAAGTAACAAATGCTATAGAATTAAAAATGTGTAATATAACGTCCCGTAGCATACTCGAAGCATTACACCACACTTTGTCTATCAATACGATAATATACAGTGTGTAATGTCTACTTTAGATATTGTTAAACATATAGTCCAAGCATTACACTACACATTGTGTATACGGGAGTAGACAATGTGTTTATGCGTTTACATATTTTTAATTGTAGTAAATATGTAGAGAAGGCAATAGTTAAAATGGATGTGTATTTTATCTATTTTATATTTGAGGGTAGACAGAAGCTGTGCAGCGGACGGTTTCTATGTTGAATACAATCTGTAACTTCGTATTTCATTTGAAGAAATATACTAGGATCGAACTCCACTGATGATAGATCAAATCATTAGTAAAATTCGTTGTACAGTGTCTGACTTTTGGTTCGGCACGGGTAGAATAGTTGATTAAGATTGGTTCGCTTCGGATCAGCAGTACTATTGAGTAGTACAACTGGTAGTACAAATGATACATTATTGTTTTTCTAGTACTACTAAAAATACAAGCATTTTCCTTCGGATTTATTCATTGGTAGTATAACTGGTGCTTTAATTTCTATTTTTTTAAATAGCTCTTTTTACCGATATTCGAAAATAAAAGGTGGAATGATCTACATAGAGATTCGGATAGATATAAGTAGTTTATGGGGTGCGTAACATAAAGCTATTGAGTTGTTGCGCTTTTAGTAGGTCTGCAGTAAAATATACATTTGAAATTTTCGAATTTTATTTAATGGGGTTTAGACCGAACAACGTGTTATGTGATATTTAGAGCGGGAGCTTTGCTGGAGAAGGTAAATAAGAGGATTCCTGTATCTATTATTTTTCTTATTGATGTATGTTTTTTTTTATTTTGTATGTATATAAATACCAGTTGATTTCATAGCCTTTTCGAGTAAATAATTAAGGGTAGTTTTAATAACAAAATCGCCTGGAGGTATTAATATAGTGAAAAAAAAAAACCTATACATTATTCCGTTTACCAGTATTAATAAATCGTCTAATTAAAATTTCCAGGCGATTTTGTAATCGAAATTGCATGAATCTTTCATTTCGAAACGACTATATAGAATCAGCTGGTCTGTAATGTAAGTTCGGTCCAAATCCTAACGAATGAAATCCAAAGTAAGTTCCGACTACGTTTCAACCCAAACTTTCCTATACACAATAGCCGGCACTCCCCGTGTACAGCCGCAAGATTTATCACGAGCCACCGCCAGCAGTAGTGCTGCCGGCCAGCTCGCGCTCCAGGCGGCGCAGGTAGGCCACGACGTCGGGCTTGCGCGCGGCGGCCGCGGCCTGCAGCGCCGTCAGCCCGGCCGCACTGCGCGCGCTAAGGGCCGAGTGGCGCGCGAGCAGGCGCACGCAGGGCAGCGCGCCGAACATGGCCGCGCCGTGCAGGGCCGACTGCCCATTCTGGGCACATGAAAAAATCATTACAAATGTCATTTTCTCAAACATGCTTGGAAATGTGAACATTATTTGACAACCGTCTTCGAGATAAATCGAAATTGCTGTACATGCGAGCAGCGGCCGGTAAAAGTTGTATGAAAATCCATATCTATCGTGTTTTAGCGGCCAAATAAATTACCATGGAAACTCATATCTATCGTGTAATTTAAAAATGGAACCATCTTTTACTCCGAACCATGGCAACCAGGGAGGTAACTTGTCCAAGGCGTTATTTAAATACAGAACTGGCTTGCACATAGAATGCTATTTATTAAGAAAAAAAAAAAACAAATGAACATTTTGCCGCGTCAAAAATTACTATTATTCGTTGTTTATCATTGATTTTAAAAAGTAGGTAACTAAAAAGTTCTGCCTAGATACTACTTAATTTTAATTTCCGCGCATTGTTTGAAAAAAGCACTATACAAGCCTTGGCCACAACTGAACGTTGCCGGACTCCGTAATGCGTGCCTCGGCCCGCATACTTCACGATCGTCCAGCAACACTACAACTTGGCGGCCGCGGCAGTAATGTACTATTTTAGACATACAGTTGTCATACGAACATCTATGGCAGCCCTAATAAAATCCACCTACTGATTTAACTGCAATATTTTGATATCGCCAATTGATATCTACTGAAGATCAAATGACAGTCGCTCCACATAAAAATGCTGAAATTCAGCCAAACACGAAGTTGTTAAATTGAAAGAACCCCGGACTCCGAGATAAAGACTTCAGAAGGATAAACATTATGGTCTTTCTATTATTTAAAACAACTGTGAAACGTTCTTTAAAATTCACAAACCAGATTAAGTACTAGAACAGTAACTGAATCCGTGTTGGGCACAATTCAATTGCAACTAACCCGAATGCTGTCTCCAACTTCGAGAAAGGGGGGGAAATAGGGAAATTTTTCATTTCTGAAGATATCTTAATGAAATTTGGTACAGAGGTAGGTTAGAGCTTGGAAACGAACATAGGCAACCTTTTATCGCGAAAAGGGGGGGGGGGGGGGGCTAGGGTCTTGGGATGAAAGTTTGTCATTTTTGAAGATTACCTGATGAAATTTGGTACAGAGATAGTTAACAGTCTGGAAACGGATATAGGCTACCTTTTATCGCGAAAAGGGGGGTTGAAGGGGGGCCGATTAAGGCCTTGGTAAGAAAGTATGTCATTTTTTAAGATTTCTTGATGAAATTTGGTACATAAATAGCTTAGAGCTTGGGAACGGACATAAGCTACCTTTTATCGCGAAAAGGGGGGAAGAAGGGGGGGGGGGGTCAATTCCTTGGGATAAAAGTTTATCGTTTTAGAAGATTTCCTGATGAAAGTTGGTACAGAGATACTTTAGACCTTGGGAACGGACATAGACTACCTTTTATCGCAAAAAGGGGGATAGAAGGGGGACTACGGCCTTGGGATGAAAGTTTGTCATTTTTAAAGATTTCGTAATGAAATTTCGTATAGAGATAGTTCAGAGCTTGGGAACGGCCATAGGCTACCTTTTATTGCGAAAAGGGGGGTAGACGGGGGGCGACCAGGGCTCTGGGATGAAAGTTTGTTATTTTTGAAGATTTACTGATGAAAATTGGTACAGAGATAGTTCAGAGCTTGGGAACGGCCATAGGCTACCTTTTATTGTGAAAAGGGGGGTAGAAGGGGGGCGACTAGGGCTTTGGGATGAAAGTTTGTTATTTTTGAAGATTTCCTGATGAAAATTGGCACAGAGATAGTTTAGAGCTTGAGAACGGACATAGGCTACCTTTTATCGCAAAAAGGGGTAGAAGGAAGGGGGAATATGGCTAAGGGATAAAAGTTTGACAGTTTCGAAGATATCCTGATGAAATTTGGTACAGGGATTAATTAGAGCTTGGTAACGGCCATATGCTACCTTTTATCGCGAATAATGTGGTAAAAGGGAAGGGGGGAGGGATAAGGACTAGATAATTAGTATGAAAGCTTGTCATTTTTGAAGATATCCTGGTGAATCGATTAAGATAGGAAAAAGTGAATCGCCCAGGTGGGACTCGAACCCACGATCTTTCCCTTACAGGGGGAATGCTCTGACCACTGAGCAACCGAGCCTCACCTGAATCTATCCAAATTCTCCTATACTACCGTCTTAGGGCGACGGTGGGAGCCATCTACCGACATTCATACGAATTATCGGAAACAATGAATGATGTTGCAATCATTTTTTAAACATTGTTTTTCAATGACGCCGCCCAAATAATTGAATGAAATTTTGAAGCATTGCTAACTTTTCAAGGGTTAAGTAGAGAGGCGAATAGGGAGGCGAGTGGAAAGATGAATGTAGTGGCGAGTAGAGATCAAATAGAGAGTTGAGTAGAGGTGCGAGTAGATAGGCGAGTGGGGAGAGTCAAGTAGAGAGGCGAAAAGAGAATCGAATGGATGGGCAAGTAGAGAGGCCAATGGAAAGGCGGCTTTAGAGAAGAGTACAAAGTCGAGTAGAGACGGGAACAGAGAAGTCAGTAGAGAGTCGAGTATAAATTCAAGTATAGAGGCGAGTAGAAAGTCGAGTAGAGAGTCGAATATAGAGGAGAGTAGAACGTCGAGAACAGAGGTGAGTACATAGTCGGGGACAAAGTTGAGTAGAGAGGTGAATTTAAAGCTCAATAGCGTCAGATCAACACTAAGCGGTAACAGCTAGTGTATTATAAAATTATTAATGGCGAAACGCCAATGTCGAGTGTACCAGAGCCACGTTAGCCACGCCAGTAACTTTGTTTCCGTGTGTACGCTCCCCACAAGATCAGGACGTGTGGTTGGATTTTAAGGGGCGAGTGCTATTTTAAAGACCGAGACAAGTTTGACAGCAGTTCATTTGTCTTTCGGTTTATGATTGGCAATACGGTAGAGCCTAATGTCTACCTTGTGTTCGCTGCGCGGATACGTGGGCGGCCAGCGCCTCCTGCGAGCAGTCCATGCTCGCGAAGGAAACAGCACAGCGGGCGCGGCGCGATGAACGAGAAATACTCGCTGACATCGCTGCACGCGCTCGAAGGCGGCTCGGGCGTCGGAGGGCGCAGACCGGCCTCCGCCTCCCATGAGCGCGGGCCTGAGGGTGACGGGTGGAGCCACCCGTCACCCTAGCAGAAGCAGGCCACGGCGGCGGCGCGCATCGTAGGACGATGCGCGCCTCCCCACACCGGGGTTGAGTCGGGGACCGCGTGGTCCCCCCTTTCCCGAGGAGGGCCAGACCGAGAGGGATGGCCCTTGGTCAGCCGAGATGCGAGGGATATGTCGCATGCCAACCTCACCTTCGGCCTAGCAATACGACCCAGAGACGGCGTGTGGTTTAGTCGGTTTGAGGTCCGACATAACCTCCCCCTCCAGCTCCGGAGGGGTGGGTATCCGTGGGACTTGCCCGCACGTAAAAAAAAACTGTCAACTTTGTTTCGATCTTTTAGACAGCAGTCAGGATATTCAATTGTTTCATGTTATTTAATTGCAATTAACATTTTGCCAACACTAAACTGAATAATCATAACCATAAAAACCAATATTAAATAAATAACAAAACAAAGGTTTTACATTCATATGTTTTGCTTTACAATAAAATTTTAATGTTGAGATAACAAATTATTATATTATTAATGTTTAAGCTGAATCAAAGTTAACACATGACAATTAAAAAGTTATTACCATAGAAACTCACCGGCAATATTCCCAAATTAGGTTTATATTTAAGTAGTTCTACGACAACAGCGGCGTGTCCCTTGTGCGCCGCCTTGAACAGTGGCGTGGCTCCGTCCTGCAAATAACCGTACATTAGACATTACTAACGATCCTGCAAGTCGCTGGCTATTCCTGGACATTCTAGGAACAGCCGGCGGTTAGTATAACAGCCTGGAATATCAAGGGACAAAAAGTAAAACTACATTTCGACGCGGTTCGGTTCCACAGTATATGTACTGCAATAAGACATTTTTAAGGTATGATTCCGAAGATGATAGCATACTACAACTGCAAACGCATGCAGCAGATACGCGTAATGCATTGCGGCTATTCAATGATCTCCTTTATCCGTATCAAAATTTAACCAGTAATGTATATGTCGCCGCCAACTAGCGTAATCAGCCGGCCAATTAGCTGCCTAGACTGTTAACTAAACGGCGTCATTCAATGAACGGCCTGAATAATATTCAGCCGTAACGTTTCTTACGAAATTTATAACCTGGCTGCCTAATGCGTACCCTTCACCAATCTGTATTCGGTCCCACGTAACAGGGGGTGAACCGAGCCTATTGCCGTATTCCGAGCACTATTGTTGACTCAAGCCGTGTATCTGAGGCTGAATCTGGGCTGTACGTACCTATCTGTCTGATGTTAAAGTCAATCAGCCCTATCCCTTAGTCGCCTTGTACGACACCACATGGGAAGAGAAGGGGTGGCCTAAATTCTACTTTGCCGGGAACCACACGGCAGAGGTGTATTCATAGAAAATTGTCAATCAATCCGACTTGGATAGGTTAGGTTAGAAGGTCTAATGCGGGAGCGGAGCGAAGCGGAGACTCCGCCTTAGCCTTTGTGGTTATTCTCATAACCATGCAAAAATCACTATAATAAGCTTAGCTATTTTTCTAGCTGTTTAACTAAATTAAACGGAATTAAAAAAGTAATTAAACGGATTCAAGCTATTTGCCTAGCCGTTTAATCAAATGGTTGAACAACATTCAGGCCGCTAATTGACCGGCGCCGTTCAGTAAACAGCCTAGGCAGTTAATTGGACGGCTGAATAAGTTAATTTGCTGCGAAATATATAATCTATGCGCTGCATGCGTGCGCAGTTGTCGTATGCGGTTAGTTTCGGAATCACACCTTTGGTGTTGCGTTGATATTGTGGAAATAGCTTTATATCGTATCATGCCAATCTGATGACTAGCCACGTTTCGTCAGGTTCTTTCTTCTCAGAGCGTTTTCATACTATCCGATATTCGATATCGGAGGAAGTCAAATGTATGACATATGTATCTGTCTTTCACATTGTCCGGCACGATATCGGTTGTCGGGGTCGACACCACTGTGTTGGCCCGATATCGGATTACAAAGAGACTAAAACAGCGACTTCAAGCTACTGGACCTTAATTACATTTTCTTAGTTACATGTCTTTTCACGTGAATAGATGACGCTGATCCCGAATATGAGAAAAGAAACTCGGTACTGTCATGTCAATAAGGTCGAAAATTGCTTGCAATTTTTTTTCATCTCTAGCATCCTTAACTAGTCTGTGCTTTCGAGCAAATGGCCGTATTGGGCCGATTTTTTCGGATATAATGATGTGAAAATAGCGCATGATGTCGGCTGTCAGAGGTCGGCTATCGGCGTCCGACACCGGTGTCGGATATCGGATGAATATGAAAACGATCTAAGGCTTCATCTGGCCGCACCTAGTGGTGGGTGGGAATAGTTGTGAACGTGCTGGTGGCCGCACTGCGCCGCGATCCACAGCGGCGTGGCGCGTGGCGCCGCAGTAGTGCTGTGTGCAGTTACCTGCCGCACGTGGTCCACGCTGGCGCCGGCGGCCAGCAGCAGGCGCGCCACGTGCTGGTGGCCGCACTGCGCCGCGATCCACAGCGGCGTGGCGCGTGGCGCCGCAGTAGTGCTGTGTGCAGTTACCTGCCGCACGTGGTCCACGCTGGCGCCGGCGGCCAGCAGCAGGCGCGCCACGTGCTGGTGGCCGCACTGCGCCGCGATCCACAGCGGCGTGGCGCGTGGCGCCGCAGTAGTGCTGTGTGCAGTTACCTGCCGCACGTGGTCCACGCTGGCGCCGGCGGCCAGCAGCAGGCGCGCCACGTGCTGGTGGCCGCACTGCGCCGCGATCCACAGCGGCGTGGCGCGTGGCGCCGCAGTAGTGCTGTGTGCAGTTACCTGCCGCACGTGGTCCACGCTGGCGCCGGCGGCCAGCAGCAGGCGCGCCACGTGCTGGTGGCCGCACTGCGCCGCGATCCACAGCGGCGTGGCGCGTGGCGCCGCAGTAGTGCTGTGTGCAGTTACCTGCCGCACGTGGTCCACGCTGGCGCCGGCGGCCAGCAGCAGGCGCGCCACGTGCTGGTGGCCGCACTGCGCCGCGATCCACAGCGGCGTGGCGCGTGGCGCCGCAGTAGTGCTGTGTGCAGTTACCTGCCGCACGTGGTCCACGCTGGCGCCGGCGGCCAGCAGCAGGCGCGCCACGTGCTGGTGGCCGCACTGCGCCGCGATCCACAGCGGCGTGGCGCGTGGCGCCGCAGTAGTGCTGTGTGCAGTTACCTGCCGCACGTGGTCCACGCTGGCGCCGGCGGCCAGCAGCAGGCGCGCCACGTGCTGGTGGCCGCACTGCGCCGCGATCCACAGCGGCGTGGCGCGTGGCGCCGCAGTAGTGCTGTGTGCAGTTACCTGCCGCACGTGGTCCACGCTGGCGCCGGCGGCCAGCAGCAGGCGCGCCACGTGCTGGTGGCCGCACTGCGCCGCGATCCACAGCGGCGTGGCGCGTGGCGCCGCAGTAGTGCTGTGTGCAGTTACCTGCCGCACGTGGTCCACGCTGGCGCCGGCGGCCAGCAGCAGGCGCGCCACGTGCTGGTGGCCGCACTGCGCCGCGATCCACAGCGGCGTGGCGCGTGGCGCCGCAGTAGTGCTGTGTGCAGTTACCTGCCGCACGTGGTCCACGCTGGCGCCGGCGGCCAGCAGCAGGCGCGCCACGTGCTGGTGGCCGCACTGCGCCGCGATCCACAGCGGCGTGGCGCGTGGCGCCGCAGTAGTGCTGTGTGCAGTTACCTGCCGCACGTGGTCCACGCTGGCGCCGGCGGCCAGCAGCAGGCGCGCCACGTGCTGGTGGCCGCACTGCGCCGCGATCCACAGCGGCGTGGCGCGTGGCGCCGCAGTAGTGCTGTGTGCAGTTACCTGCCGCACGTGGTCCACGCTGGCGCCGGCGGCCAGCAGCAGGCGCGCCACGTGCTGGTGGCCGCACTGCGCCGCGATCCACAGCGGCGTGGCGCGTGGCGCCGCAGTAGTGCTGTGTGCAGTTACCTGCCGCACGTGGTCCACGCTGGCGCCGGCGGCCAGCAGCAGGCGCGCCACGTGCTGGTGGCCGCACTGCGCCGCGATCCACAGCGGCGTGGCGCGTGGCGCCGCAGTAGTGCTGTGTGCAGTTACCTGCCGCACGTGGTCCACGCTGGCGCCGGCGGCCAGCAGCAGGCGCGCCACGTGCTGGTGGCCGCACTGCGCCGCGATCCACAGCGGCGTGGCGCGTGGCGCCGCAGTAGTGCTGTGTGCAGTTACCTGCCGCACGTGGTCCACGCTGGCGCCGGCGGCCAGCAGCAGGCGCGCCACGTGCTGGTGGCCGCACTGCGCCGCGATCCACAGCGGCGTGGCGCGTGGCGCCGCAGTAGTGCTGTGTGCAGTTACCTGCCGCACGTGGTCCACGCTGGCGCCGGCGGCCAGCAGCAGGCGCGCCACGTGCTGGTGGCCGCACTGCGCCGCGATCCACAGCGGCGTGGCGCGTGGCGCCGCAGTAGTGCTGTGTGCAGTTACCTGCCGCACGTGGTCCACGCTGGCGCCGGCGGCCAGCAGCAGGCGCGCCACGTGCTGGTGGCCGCACTGCGCCGCGATCCACAGCGGCGTGGCGCGTGGCGCCGCAGTAGTGCTGTGTGCAGTTACCTGCCGCACGTGGTCCACGCTGGCGCCGGCGGCCAGCAGCAGGCGCGCCACGTGCTGGTGGCCGCACTGCGCCGCGATCCACAGCGGCGTGGCGCGTGGCGCCGCAGTAGTGCTGTGTGCAGTTACCTGCCGCACGTGGTCCACGCTGGCGCCGGCGGCCAGCAGCAGGCGCGCCACGTGCTGGTGGCCGCACTGCGCCGCGATCCACAGCGGCGTGGCGCGTGGCGCCGCAGTAGTGCTGTGTGCAGTTACCTGCCGCACGTGGTCCACGCTGGCGCCGGCGGCCAGCAGCAGGCGCGCCACGTGCTGGTGGCCGCACTGCGCCGCGATCCACAGCGGCGTGGCGCGTGGCGCCGCAGTAGTGCTGTGTGCAGTTACCTGCCGCACGTGGTCCACGCTGGCGCCGGCGGCCAGCAGCAGGCGCGCCACGTGCTGGTGGCCGCACTGCGCCGCGATCCACAGCGGCGTGGCGCGTGGCGCCGCAGTAGTGCTGTGTGCAGTTACCTGCCGCACGTGGTCCACGCTGGCGCCGGCGGCCAGCAGCAGGCGCGAATTAAGTTAACGCCACTGGTGATGTGTTGTTATTTAATTATATATAACTTTATTGCAGGTGACAGCGTAACAGTTTGATGGTAATATAAACACAGTAATGAACTCACTTGTTTATTTAAGTCTAACTAGCCTAAGGGTGAATGTAGTCGATGTGAGAGCTACATTGCACCGTACTAAACTACGCGGATGAGTTCGATTTTAGAACTACATCCTAACTACTGACTACTACTGACAGCTGCTAACTGGCCACTGCCAATTAACTAACTAATCTAGCAACTACATTATGTCTACGCACTATGTCAGCAACGTCTGAACTCTGATGTGTATTCTGAATTGTATTGTTTCTTCCTCAAGATCTCTTTATATGCTTCATTATCTGGGTCGAACAGTGGCTGTTTGTTAATGCTGATGCTGCGCCTCGTGCTTGCTATCTTGAAGTGCTAGCTCAGGCCCCGTGTCGTGATTGGGGTCGACGCACTGCCAAAAGTGGGGCATTGAGGTCGCTGCGTCCGTCGTTGCGTTGCATTTAGCTGACGGCGCAATTCTGCTGATGTGTTGATGATGCGGAATAGTAACTGGGTCGCATGATATTGCGTTACGCTTCGGGTTTGCTTGTTTTAATATTATAAGTATAGTAATGTCGTACTTGTTGCTTGACGTTCCTTAACTCCTCCCTCCCCAAGAGAGAAATTATCTTAGTGAGAAGAATTGGAATTCAGATAATTTCGGCAACCAAAATAAATTTTCACTTTAAATTTATGTAGGTTGTTACGGCTATAATAAGTATGTATAACCGATGGTCCAAATGCTTATTTTTTTTTGCTGTCAGGGCTTGGGTTGTTTTTGTATCACTATTGTCGCTATTTTTCATACTTCTGAGACTCCTTTAACATCACTAATCTACGTCTCTGAGGTCCACCTTTTGAGTTCTTGTTTGGATGTCGTTTTGAAGCTCTGGCGTCTGGATCAATGGAAGTTGAAGACAAGAAAAGGTCTAGTTCTTAGTGGGGACCACAAATTTTTCCGGTTTGGTTCTCACAATGTTGATTTGAGGTTACCATATGAGTTCCGAGGATATTGGCCTTTCTTATCTCGTTGTCGTAGTTTTCGGTGATGACTAAGTTGTACTTGGGATAAGCCAACCATTGGCTGTCAGTTATTCTCTGCACTTTGGTCCTTCCGATCTTGATGTGGCTTCGTATACATCTGCTGTAATTATTTTTCATCAACATGACTTATTCCATACAAGGTTTTGTCAGATCTTGCAATTTCTGTACACGGGTTTACTATAGGTATGTATGTTAATCCATTCGCCATTAGGTTAGGATACTGGAAATAGGTATAGGTATCCTTGTGTAATAATTATGTGTTTTTTAATTTCAGCATAATGCCTGGGCGACTCACGCACTCTGCGACTCGTTCAAATTTGCTTTGACTGCATTTATTGTCCTAATAAATATAGTAATTTTTTTTGCGGTTTCATTGCACTTCGTGTTTTGCAGACTTGAGTTTGCTCATCAGTAATGAAGCTAGTAGATATTGAGGATTGCATCTTCGTTGTCTGGATAGTCTCTGCTGTGGCTTCGTGTAGATCCGTCGAGGTATGGGAATATGGACAGCGACTATCGGAGTCAGCAGGTTAACGATTTTGAGGAAACCTACAACGCCGCGCACTGCCTCGAATACCTTAACGTCGATTATCTTCATCTCCCGTGAATTACTGCTTGGCTATTTCTTTGCGTCACTAAAATCTATGCTGCTCTTGCTCTCTTCACAGGGTGTTGCTACTGGGATGTACTTCAATAGATTCACCAATAGGTAAGGGTATTTTGGGATAATAGTAAAGGTGTATGAAGTATTATGGATTGGGATAGGAATAAATATATGTTTCGTTACCCATTAATCCTACAGCTTTCTAATTCTAAGGCTAAACTCTCTTCTGTACGTGGATCTCCGAAATGTTCACTTAGCAAGGCCTTCGACTGGCCCCAAGTGATTATGGAGTCCCGTTCTCCTACTAGATTAGCTTATTCGCCTAGCACTAGTATGTAAGAATCTATGTGTATGCTATCTGAGCGTTTTTAATCTCGATATTACACGAAATAATAGAAATGGCTAATTCGCCTAGTTCATAAGAATGTGTATACTATCTGAGCGTTTTTAATCTCGATATTATACGAAATAATAGAAATGGCTTATTCGCCTAGTTTATATTAATGTGTATACTATCTGAGCGTTTTTAATCTCGATATTATACGAAATAATAGAAATGGCTTATTCGTCTAGTTTATAAGAATGTGTATACTATCTGAGCGTTTTTAATCTCGATATTATACGAAATAATAGAAATGGCTTATTCGCCTAGTTTATATTAATGTGTATACTATCTGAGCGTTTTTAATCTCGATATTATACGAAATAATATAAATGGCTTATTCGTCTAGTTTATAAGAATGTGTATACTATCTGAGCGTTTTTAATCTCGATATTATACGAAATAATAGAAATGGCTTATTCGCCTAGTTTATGGAATGTGTATACTATCTGAGCGTTTTTAATCTCGATATTATACGAAATAATAGAAATGGCTTATTCGTCTAGTTTATAAGAATGTGTATACTATCTGAGCGTTTTTAATCTCGATATTATACGAAATAATAGAAATGGCTTATTCACCTAGTTTATAAGAATGTGTATACTATCTGAGCGTTTTTAATCTCGATATTACACGAAATAATAGAAATGGCTTATTCGCCTAGTTTATAAGAATGTGTATACTATCTGAGCGTTTTTAATCTCGATATTACACGAAATAATAGAAATGGCTTATTCGCCTAGTTTATAAGAATGTGTATACTATCTGAGCGTTTTTAATCTCGATATTACACAAAATAATAGAAATGGCTTATTCGCCTAGTTTATAAGAATGTGTATACTATCTAAGCGATTTTAATCTCGATATTACACGAAATAATAGAAATGGCTTATTCGCCTAGTTTATAGGAATGTGTATACTATCTGAGCGTTTTTAATCTCGATATTATACGAAATAATAGAAATGGCTTATTCACCTAGTTTATAAGAATGTGTATACTATCTGAGCGTTTTTAATCTCGATATTACACGAAATAACAGAAATGGCTTATTCGCCTAGCTTATAAGAATGTTTATACTATCTGAGCGTTTTTAATCTCGATAGTACACGAAATAATAGAAATGGCTTATTCGCCTAGTTTATAAGAATGTGTATACTATCTGAGCGTTTTTAATCTCGATATTACACAAAATAATAGAAATGGCTTATTCGCCTAGTTTATAAGAATGTGTATACTATCTAAGCGATTTTAATCTCGATATTACACGAAATAATAGAAATGGCTTATTCGCCTAGTTTATAGGAATGTGTATACTATCTGAGCGTTTTTAATCTCGATATTATACGAAATAATAGAAATGGCTTATTCACCTAGTTTATAAGAATGTGTATACTATCTGAGCGTTTTTAATCTCGATATTACACGAAATAACAGAAATGGCTTATTCGCCTAGCTTATAAGAATGTTTATACTATCTGAGCGTTTTTAATCTCGATAGTACACGAAATAATAGAAATAGCTTATTCGACTAAAATATAAGAATCTATGTGGATACTATCTGAGCGTTTTCTAATCCCGATAGTACACGAAACACAGACTTATTAAAAGATAGGGAATAGATTGGAGAGCCGAAAGGAAGGTGAAAAGTTTTACTCACAATTCCGCAGCGTTTTCCATCGTCCCTGTCTTACTGTTTCGCTGCTGCCACTACCAGTGGTTCCTTAATAAATTTGTTTGTTCGGTGATCCTTGCTGAACCGTAGAAACGGACGTCAGATGCTCCTCGTAGAATTTGATACGTTGTAAGCCTCCGACTGCAAAGATCCTACCGGCTGCGCCAATTAATTTAACGCCACTGGTGATGTGTTGTTATTTAATTATATATAACTTTATTGCAGGTGACAGCGTAACAGTTTGATGGTAATATAAACACAGTAATGAACTCACTTGTTTATTTAAGTCTAACTAGCCTAAGGGTGAATGTAGTCGATGTGAGAGCTACATTGCACCGTACTAAACTACGCGGATGAGTTCGATTTTAGAACTACATCCTAACTACTGACTACTACTGACAGCTGCTAACTGGCCACTGCCAATTAACTAACTAATCTAGCAACTACATTATGTCTACGCACTATGTCAGCAACGTCTGAACTCTGATGTGTATTCTGAATTGTATTGTTTCTTCCTCAAGATCTCTTTATATGCTTCATTATCTGGGTCGAACAGTGGCTGTTTGTTAATGCTGATGCTGCGCCTCGTGCTTGCTATCTTGAAGTGCTAGCTCAGGCCCCGTGTCGTGATTGGGGTCGACGCACTGCCAAAAGTGGGGCATTGAGGTCGCTGCGTCCGTCGTTGCGTTGCATTTAGCTGACGGCGCAATTCTGCTGATGTGTTGATGATGCGGAATAGTAACTGGGTCGCATGATATTCCGTTATGCTTCGGGTTTGCTTGTTTTAATATTATAAGTATAGTAATGTCGTACTTGTTGCTTGACGTTCCTTAACTCGCGCCACGTGCTGGTGGCCGCACTGCGCCGCGATCCACAGCGGCGTGGCGCGTGGCGCCGCAGTAGTGCTGTGTGCAGTTACCTGCCGCACGTGGTCCACGCTGGCGCCGGCGGCCAGCAGCAGGCGCGCCACGTGCTGGTGGCCGCACTGCGCCGCGATCCACAGCGGCGTGGCGCGTGGCGCCGCAGTAGTGCTGTGTGCAGTTACCTGCCGCACGTGGTCCACGCTGGCGCCGGCGGCCAGCAGCAGGCGCGCCACGTGCTGGTGGCCGCACTGCGCCGCGATCCACAGCGGCGTGGCGCGTGGCGCCGCAGTAGTGCTGTGTGCAGTTACCTGCCGCACGTGGTCCACGCTGGCGCCGGCGGCCAGCAGCAGGCGCGCCACGTGCTGGTGGCCGCACTGCGCCGCGATCCACAGCGGCGTGGCGCGTGGCGCCGCAGTAGTGCTGTGTGCAGTTACCTGCCGCACGTGGTCCACGCTGGCGCCGGCGGCCAGCAGCAGGCGCGCCACGTGCTGGTGGCCGCACTGCGCCGCGATCCACAGCGGCGTGGCGCGTGGCGCCGCAGTAGTGCTGTGTGCAGTTACCTGCCGCACGTGGTCCACGCTGGCGCCGGCGGCCAGCAGCAGGCGCGCCACGTGCTGGTGGCCGCACTGCGCCGCGATCCACAGCGGCGTGGCGCGTGGCGCCGCAGTAGTGCTGTGTGCAGTTACCTGCCGCACGTGGTCCACGCTGGCGCCGGCGGCCAGCAGCAGGCGCGCCACGTGCTGGTGGCCGCACTGCGCCGCGATCCACAGCGGCGTGGCGCGTGGCGCCGCAGTAGTGCTGTGTGCAGTTACCTGCCGCACGTGGTCCACGCTGGCGCCGGCGGCCAGCAGCAGGCGCGCCACGTGCTGGTGGCCGCACTGCGCCGCGATCCACAGCGGCGTGGCGCGTGGCGCCGCAGTAGTGCTGTGTGCAGTTACCTGCCGCACGTGGTCCACGCTGGCGCCGGCGGCCAGCAGCAGGCGCGCCACGTGCTGGTGGCCGCACTGCGCCGCGATCCACAGCGGCGTGGCGCGTGGCGCCGCAGTAGTGCTGTGTGCAGTTACCTGCCGCACGTGGTCCACGCTGGCGCCGGCGGCCAGCAGCAGGCGCGCCACGTGCTGGTGGCCGCACTGCGCCGCGATCCACAGCGGCGTGGCGCGTGGCGCCGCAGTAGTGCTGTGTGCAGTTACCTGCCGCACGTGGTCCACGCTGGCGCCGGCGGCCAGCAGCAGGCGCGCCACGTGCTGGTGGCCGCACTGCGCCGCGATCCACAGCGGCGTGGCGCGTGGCGCCGCAGTAGTGCTGTGTGCAGTTACCTGCCGCACGTGGTCCACGCTGGCGCCGGCGGCCAGCAGCAGGCGCGCCACGTGCTGGTGGCCGCACTGCGCCGCGATCCACAGCGGCGTGGCGCGTGGCGCCGCAGTAGTGCTGTGTGCAGTTACCTGCCGCACGTGGTCCACGCTGGCGCCGGCGGCCAGCAGCAGGCGCGCCACGTGCTGGTGGCCGCACTGCGCCGCGATCCACAGCGGCGTGGCGCGTGGCGCCGCAGTAGTGCTGTGTGCAGTTACCTGCCGCACGTGGTCCACGCTGGCGCCGGCGGCCAGCAGCAGGCGCGCCACGTGCTGGTGGCCGCACTGCGCCGCGATCCACAGCGGCGTGGCGCGTGGCGCCGCAGTAGTGCTGTGTGCAGTTACCTGCCGCACGTGGTCCACGCTGGCGCCGGCGGCCAGCAGCAGGCGCGCCACGTGCTGGTGGCCGCACTGCGCCGCGATCCACAGCGGCGTGGCGCGTGGCGCCGCAGTAGTGCTGTGTGCAGTTACCTGCCGCACGTGGTCCACGCTGGCGCCGGCGGCCAGCAGCAGGCGCGCCACGTGCTGGTGGCCGCACTGCGCCGCGATCCACAGCGGCGTGGCGCGGTCGGCGCGCGCCGCGTCCACCCGCGCGCCCGCCTCTATGAGCGCGCGACACACCTCCTCGTGGCCGTTCTGTGCAGCTATGAACAGGGGAGTCGCCTTGTCCTGGACACGGAAGTTGGAAAGTTCATAAGGTTTCTTACGGTGATGAAGGTGAAGTGTGGCGTGCTGTCCCAGAAAGGGGAGAAAGCAAAAACGGTAGAGCAATAGCATTTTTGAAGGGAATCAAGAACTGTGCCGAAAGAGAACAGATTGGTTCGTTGTATCCTGATTGGTCGGTAGGACCCTGAGAAAAGAGTGAGAAAACAAATGTAGGTAATAATTCGCCGTGTCCCGCTTTAGAAAAATCTTATTATTAAGGATGTGCAAACGAGTCCTAGAGTGGAGACCACAAGAAGGTAAACGGAAGGTAGGATGTCCTAAAAAGGTTCTTGGGACAGACTGTATGCGGAACGCGGAGGATCGGCAGAATTGGCGTACATTGGGAGAAGCCTTTATCCAGCAGTGGCCCGCAATAAGCTATATGATGGATTTCGATTAAAGATGACTGTAAATAGTTCGTACCTTCATTGAAGAGTTGACGTTGGCCCCTCTGCGTATGAGTTCTTCGACCACCGGCAAGTGGCCGCACTGGCACGCCACGAACAGTGGTGTGCCGCCGTCCTGCAAACAACGTCAAGTCGTTCAAACATAAGTAGATAATACGTTTTATACGAACCCGGACTCCGAGGTGAAAGTTTCGGATACGACTGAGATCCTAGCGTTAAATCCCAGACGCATCTTCATTCTACTCGAATGAAGGAAGAAGGTGGCAGACATGTAGACGGCCCACCTGATGAGAAGAACTTAGTTACCGTGACCAATGGACGTGTGCAATACGAGAGGTGTCACACTCGTGCTGCCGACCGTGTGAAGAACCCTTAATTGCCCTTCTTGAAGCACCCTACATTATAGACACTTGGAAAACCTACAGCAGGAACATCATTCCACAACTTGTTATCTTGGTTTGTAGGACTCTCTAACATCGGTAGGAAAGCCTACACCATGCCTTCGTCTCTTAATCAGCAGGTGAACTGGCTCGCAGGTGAGATTGTCTTGGGCACTGAAGATTTTGGTTGGGCTCCAATCACATACACCACGTCACATGAAAATTATCGAATCTATTGAACCGATACCTGGTAGGTACAGGTAGTTATGGATACTGACCATGCTAGGTGCGTCGATAGCCGCGCCCGAGTCGAGCAGTAGTGTCGCGATGTCCAGGAACCCGCCCTGGGCCGCGAAGAACAGCGCGCTGGTCCCCGTCTAATGGATTAACACACATGGAGTTTGGTGTCGCCTGCCCATTAATAACCACATGCACATAAGTGCATCTCTCAGGTACATAATTATTTAAAAGCAGGGGAGGAATTCAGTACAAGTGCGTTTTTAATCCGTGTTATTTGAAAAGTAATGTAATTAATCTTTCAAAATATACCTTAGTTTTACTATTAGAAATGAAATCATATGTTTAGAAGACGTGACGTTTCTAAATCGGGTCCCAGGAATAGTGGCAGTAACATATTTGCCACCTTTGTAAAGACGAAAGAGGTTCATACTTTTGTACCTATTTACTCTAGTAGCTATCTAAGTAACTTTTGTGAAATTAACCAGCACTATAAATAAAACAACAGGTAATTTTCATAACATAAAGCAACAAGTTCTGGTATATTTAGGATACACTCTTAAATACTTTGATAGGTATGTACGTAAGTACAGTAGGTAAGCGGGCAGATGTTTACCGTCCTGCAGCAGGCGGGGTCGGCGCCCTGCGCCAGCAGCTCGCGCACGCACTCTGTGTGCCCCATCGCCGCCGACAGGATCAGGGGCGTCGTGCCATCCTGTAGGCAAACACGTCAATTAGTGTGGGGACGTTTATGTTGCAGGGTTACCTGTAACATCGGAATCATTACCTAAATAAGTATTGTTATCTACTGTCTACTGGTGGTAGAATTTTGATGGCACAAATTTGTCACAAATTCCGCCCGGGTGGGTACCGCCGTGTACGATTGCGAAAAGCCCTCCATGGTAATCCAATCTCGGTTGGATTGCGTTCAGAGGTCAGTAAGTGCATAGTCGGGCAGGGGAATTGTGGGATTGACAAATTGACGTGACCAATGTATACAAAAATAAAAAATTCACGCGTGCGAAACCGTGAGCAACAACAAGAAATTGAAATACCTAAACCCAGTTTTAACGGATTCTATAGCGATGTATGTTTAGCCCGAGACATTTTTTGAAGTGAAAACTTCTTTAGCGGCGTTGGATGGGTAAAAATTATTAAACTCGCGTCAGGATCATTTGACCTTTGAACCGTAACCGACGACTGACGTCATAGGTACAATATTAGCAATAGATTGTTTATTTTGTTAAATGTACTATGATGCTTCGTAGCTTACCGTATAGTACTGGGTTCGAACCTGGGCTTCTGGCACTTTTTGTGATTATTTTTTCTTTGTAATTTATTACTTTTTGTGATTATTTTTTCTTTTTGTAATTCATCAATTTCTTCAGATAGAAAATTGGTGATAGGTTCTATGATTGGCGCTATATTATAGGTGTATGGTATGGTATGGTATGTTATGGTATGTTTTTTTATCTTTTCCTCTGTATATAACGAAGAAAGAAAGAAAGAAAAAGTTTTCACTTCTGCCGGCACTCCCGGAGTGCAACCCGTCTTTTTTGTTAAGCAGCTAAGGTCGCGGGGTGACTAAAGATAGTGGTTGTTACGATAGAAGCCGTTAAAAGTGGTTTTATTTCAATGAGTGATATTCGCGAAAACTTCAAAGTGTATCATATCAAGGAATATTTAACTATACGAGTATGCACTTCTTTCGCAACGCACATGTCACTTTCTAGTTCAAAACAAAACTCATTATAATGTGCCATTTTGCCCCTTTAAAGACGGCGGCAAGGTAAAAACGTTCGTCTTAAAAATGTAGGTCATACCCTGACTGTACCCATACGGGTTAACTGACCTGCGACGCTTAGTTTGAGGAGAAAATGATTGCCACATTGGTTGGTACAAAGGGTAAATGGTACAAATGAGGGACATTAGCCTACCATTTACTTCCACCTCAGTATTAAGGATATGTTTTAATCAACACTGACTTCGTAAAAATTAATTAAATAGGTAAGGTACAAAATTATCTAAATAACTTTCTTTAAACTTTGATAACTTAAACCGTGCAAACTCAATTTACTTAAACGTAGCTTTACTAATCAGTGTAAAAGAAGAGTTACAAGCCACTAGTCTACACCAACATTCTAACACAATTAACTACTATTTAGAGACAAATGCATAATAAGAATAACAAACATTTTGTTGCTTTAAGATTCCTAGGCGACTGCGTTAATATGGTCTGCCTGCCGAAATCCGTGACGTATTAAATAAAAAAAATTGTAAACGTGTCTTAACGAAATACTATCAGCCTCTTACCTAGTTATTATCTTCTTTTAGTTATTTCGTAGCGAGATGAATGACAACATACCACTGTTAAACCCCTAGATGGTTTGTGTGGTATGTAAAATAAGAAACAATGTACCATTGTTTGATTTGGAAATAAAAACTTTACAAAAGGGGAAAGATGAATAAATTGTAATTCCTTTTAAATCGTACCATCTCTAGATTTTTGCTACACTGGCAACACCAAACTATGCTTTAGTGGCGCCACACTCGCCACTAAAATAATAAAATATTCCACAACATTTTACACAACGCTATCTAGACCCATGGTAAGCATAGCTTAACTACCTATTTGTAGCTTGTGTTAGGGAATCTAGAATGCGGATAAACATACTTAGATACGTTTTTTTGTGAATACATACATATTATACATAGAAACACCTAGACCAATGCAAATATACATATTCATGCATACAAATATTTGCACTGAGCGGGGATCGAACCCGCGCCTCCTGCGTAGCGGCCGCGTTCACTACCGCCACGCCACGGAGGCTGTCAAAAGCCAGTTTTCGGTGGAATTTGATGATTTTCATACTGTTTTGTAGGGTTATAATTATAAATAACCAATAAATCGCGATAGGAGCCGTTGATTTTTTTATATCTAATATTAAACTTTATTTTACATGCCTAAATGGTCCAATATAACCGACTCTTCCATATTATAAAATCGATGTCGTCAATATAAAATGTATGGCGTGAACAACATTACCATGGAGTCATATTATGTTAAGCACGTTTAATCGTCAATACTTTAGATGCTGTCTGTGGCAAGAACAGCGTTATGATCTATAAATAGTCATCCATCAAACGCTATTAACTGCAGCAACCACAGATTTAGAGTACGCTAGATATTGCTTGTATATTAAATTACATGCCGCATATGGGGCACTGCCAAGATTTGCATCTCCTGATTGACGCACAGACTTTTCTCACGGAATTTTGAGGGAACCAAATCATGGAAAGAGGTATAAAAATAGCCTCTAACGTGCAAGCTTTGGATGCAACGTTTCGATCGCAACACATCAGTCGGTAAAATTTAACATTTTTACGTTGAGTATCGGCCGGTACGGTAAAACGTAGACAACAAAGTAGTAACGCAGAGAAGCGCAGCATGCTGTAGCAGTTTAGCGACACTGACGGACGGCTTGTGGTATCTAGCAGACTCTAAATCTATGGCAGCAACGCTCCTTATACCTTCACCGATTTATGAAAGATATGTAGTGAGTGAATAGTGACCGTGTTTTTCTCAATCGTGAGTCCAAGCACGTGCCGCGGCGTGCTTGAAAAATCACTTGACACCACATAATCACTGGCGCAGCACTAAAGTGGCGTCATCCGGTGCCTTACGGAGTCAACACGTAGACGAATCACAACAGTTTACCATTCATTAAATGGGTTGTAATTCGTTTGGCTTGCTGATAAGCTTTCTACTTTTACATATAATGGGTTAGTATTAAATGTTTTAGTGCTCATAAACGAGACGACAGTCACACGCATAAGAGCCAAAATGGAACCAAATCATGGCAAGGAATACAAAAATAGACCCCGGCCTCTAATTGAAAAATTTGAATAATATTTAGAATGAAGAACTGTATCAGAGACTGTTGCGATGTAGGTAGTTGTCGCAGCCAACTACTTTAATCAGTCGTTTAATTAACTGCCTAGACTGTTAACTAAACGGCGCCCTTTAATTAACGGCCTGAATAATATGCCTATATCATTCAGACCAGCTGAATATAAATATTTAGTCGTAACGTTTATTACAACATTTACCTAATAAACTGGCTGGCATATGCTTAGGCCATTCGTAAGATGGGGCACCATCCCGAAATAAGACAGAAAATTACATACGTATGTATATACATATGCTCACGCCTGTAAATCCTCGAGGGGGTAGGCAGAGGTGTATTCACAGAAAATTTGTAATAAGTTTATTAAGAAAGCTGCGCAATACGACTTGGACATATTAGGTTAGAAAGCATTAGCCTTCGTGGTTATTTTTTTATAACCATGCAGAAACAGGTTATTTTCCTAGCTGTTTGACTAAATGGTTAGGCAAGTAGTTAATGGTCATCAATCTATGCCATTTATCTAGCCTAGTTTAATCAAATGGCTGAACATCATTCAGGCTGCTAATTGAACGGCGCCGCGCGTTTAGTAAAGAGCCCAGGCAGTTAATTTAACGGGGGGACTTTGCCCGGATCTGTTCGGGCAAATTGTACTTCAATCTTTTTGGAAATGTTTTTTGGGAATGTTCTGTGAATTCTCTTAACCACAGCTCTTAACCTTCGTATGACTATAAATATATTTATGAGACTGAGGGTGGAGTAGCAAGATAAGTAACGTAGAGATCAAAGGACACAGTGTTCTGTAGATTCTATCAGCTTCAACGGAAAATAGTGTGATATTAGGTATATTAATATTATATTAAAATCTAATTTTTAATTCTACCGAAGTTTCGTAGACAGCCTCGAACTATATCCGAAGTTTGATAGCAGTCTACCGAACCTATGAACGCCTCCTTTGATATGGAATACACATCTTTCCAAATACATACAATATCAGGCAACATAGATTATGGTCCATAGCATCTTAATCCAAATCGCTGATAAAGTTTTAAAGAAGCAGTTAACTTTGGAATCAACTTTCGATTGTGGCGCATGTTTGCTGTTTGAAATATTAAACAATTCACCAGAACTAATTAGACTCATATTGGACGAGGTCCACGACAATTTGTGAGTCCGATCCCATTAATGTCTTCATTATTTAACATTGCTTTCAGAAAAAACAACAAAATCTTTTGCTTTTCTATATTCCTAATTATCATTTAGTTTCGCTGTGATTCAAGTCGAGCTTGTGGCATTTCTATCTGTTACGTTATATTCATTTTGCTTGTGCACGGCCGCAGATTGTTACGCCTTTTCTATATCTACTATTATAAAATTGTAAATTAGTTGTGTCTGTATTGTAGCAATATATGAATTATTTACTTTGATAAGTCTAACGGTACTACAACTCGAGTGTGAGTCATTAACTTACAGTGTCTATTACATTACCTCTAAAGTGAATTGATTACTCATAATGCGCGTAGTCTGGAGGTGCCTTTAGAATAGCCCCGCAATAGCTTACCAATTTCATTTATTTATTCACACTTTCATCGCTATTTTATTAATCAATGGTCGAAGAATAAAAATAAATATTAAGAATCGCATTCAATTCTTAAGAAGCAGGGATTACGACTTTCTTTTTGTGAAATGTAAGGACTCAAACGCGTTTCAGTAGTTTCGCTTTGATAGACTGTACACCGAATTTGTTGCATTACAGACTATTTCGACGCAGTGCGTATAAAAGAGGATATGGAAAAGAAGGGAAGAGAGGGACTGAGGAGAGGACAAAGGTTACAGTATTGTAAGGAGAAGAATGACAGGTTACGGTTACGCTGACCCCAAATGATTGGGACAAGGCAGTTAGGTGTTTGCGTGAAAGCCAATATGAACCAAACGATGGAAGAGAGAATTAGAGCATGAGCACTATTTTCGCAGCCCAAGCAAGTCTGCAAGTCGGTATTGCGGACTTGCTTGGGCTGCGAAAATAGTGTTTGTTTGTCTGTATGAGGGAGAATGACATGTTGCTCCTGCCCTTATCCCGTATAATTGGGATAAGGGCAGGTAGACGATGATTGAGCCGTTAACGTATCGACTAGTTGAAGATTATTTAGTACTGGTGCAGCTTAGCTGACTAGTTGCGTGGTGGAAAAATAATGGTACTCGCTACGGACTCCAAATACTTGAAACAGTGTTCGACTGTTACATACAGAGCTGCTGATATTTAAAATTGACGTACACGTACACGAATACACGTAAATAGTGTAGCAAGAATTCAGGCATTTGATGCTGGGAAGATTATGTAAATTTTAAACTCTAGCACTTCAATCGATCTTTGAAGATAGATATGTGCACATTCGCCTTTGTTTGGTCAGTGTGTACTCGGCATAACGCGATGTAAATTATGAAATTATCATTTGATACATGCATGAATGATTAACTATCGACTTGAACATACTATGTTGTCAATTATTATAATCGTTCCGTGTTTTTTCTGATGTTTGTGTTGATTACATTACATATACAAAGTTATAAAGTATAAAGCATACGTTTAGTGGGAAAGTTTTGAAATGAGGGAAATCTGGGAAGAATTCTGCTCTCTCCGCCGAGAGAATATAATAACTAACTCTCTTTTTAGTCGTAATGCGTGTAGAAACGGCGGAGTGCACAGTAGTTCGACCACATACCAGTTGTCAGACATAGCATAGGTTAGTAGGTACTGACCTAACTAATTAAAGAGAGTGAAAAAATCAGGTTTTATTGTAAAAGCCTTGTCAATTTGGACTGACTCTTGCCCAAACGAACAACGAACGAAGCTAAACAACATTTGGGTAGGAAAAAAGTGCACTGCGATTATGGGTACTAATAGACATTATGTAGATTCCCTGCAACTCAATTCATGGCAGACAATGGGTATCTTACACAATGGGTATCTCAGCTTCTAGAACGCATTTTTAGTTGAGGTTAATGTTATCCTTCTCTTGATCAACGGCATATAAAACCACGAAAGATTACCTCTTTTCTCGTAGAGGAAAATTCCTACATACAATTAATAAGAGCGTTCCTTTTATACGACAAAACAGTAGGTACCATTTATACCTACTTACCGACCTTCAACAAAGTTACGAAGCCACCAAGATCCGGCTGGTTGATAATGCTTATATAAACAAAAACAGCAACAAATTCACACGTAGTTGCAAAATGTTCCCATACCATTATATGGTGTGACGCAACTCCCAACGTGAAGGGATTCTAATAATGAACAGTACCAATGCTGTTATGTTATGCATTCATCAACTTTCGGAGATGTATGTGGTAAGCGGTAGCGAGCGTTACAGAGCGGGCTGTAAATATGTTATCACGAACCCATTATGGCTGTTGTTTCACACTTGTGATGCTGTTAATTTATTGACTTTCAGCGATTTGCCTAATAATAATCGGTAGCACACATCATAGGAGGTTATCAAGTGTTATCTCATCACATGTGATTTGGCATGGACGGAGTGACAATAGAGCTGCTGCTGAGAGCAATATGCTTAGCTTCTTCTCTGCTTAGCCAAAGAAAATTATATTATATTGTCTGTGGCTAAAGCTAAGGCTGAGTCATCATCATCATATCAGCCGCACGTAGTCCACTGTTGAACATACGCCTCTGCTATGGATGCGGGCTGCTTTAGATCGCTCGTTCTGGAAGTCCATAGGGGAGGGCTGTGAAGGCTGAGTAACTGAAGTGAGAACTGAACAGATCACTCCTTTTTAATATTCGAGTCAGTTGGCCAGTTATGTTTAACAAGGAGACAAAAGAACTTTTTTTTTATACCACTGAGGTGGCAGACAGGCCCACGGCCCATCTGATGGAAAGCTTTTACCGTGGCCTATGAACATGAGCAACACCAGGGGAGTCACTCGTGCTGCCCATCCTGTAAACACGGAGAGTTTCTGTGTCGCCAGCGTAGAAGACAAAGCAGGAATAGTCTTTGGTCGTCCACTGATAGCACAAAAGCTCTCCAGTGAGCTCCGGCTAGTAAAGTTATAAGTCAAAATATTTAATAACCCGCGGCCGAATTTCCATGGTCCAACAGTACACAAGTTTTGTAAAATACGCATCCGCTGGAGCTTATGACATAAATCCTCTAAGTAATTTATAATATTTCAAAGAATAATAAGTGACTGGTTGAAAGTCGTACAGCAGTTGGTACTTTAATTTCGTCCAAACTTTAGAAAGCACTCATTGTGATATTTTAATACCAGAGCTAGCATTAATTTTGTTCATCATTATACTTCTAATAACAAAATCGATTAATTGAATTACTGAGTAAATACGTAACATAACGAAGTGAATGCTATTAAAATAATATGTTTTTATTCTATTTAACTTCAAAGAAGCGTTGGGCTTTTAAATTTTTCGTTTTTTATGGTATATTCAGCAATATGATTTGATTGCGTTATTTGAATTCGATGATTCTTTTTTGTTAGAATTTTGGTACCACGTATTTTGCTTGAGATCTGAGAGAGTAAACTTAAAAACATTCAAAAGTAAAAGAGGCTCGTCAGTTACACGTATCGATGTGTTGAGACAGACAGACGAACGGCGGAGTATATACCTACCTAATATAAGCAAAAGAGCCTTCACCTCTTCGGTACGAAACCCTAAACAAATATATCCATGTCATCAATAAACATCGCAGACGATCTCTGAAAGCAATTCAGTCAAATCTTGTCATCGATTTAGGGTTGTCGATAAACAAATTTAGACGTAGGTATGTAATCTTTATGTATGTTACACAACATCCCATCTATTTTTATATTTGGCGCATCCATCTTCAGTCGTCAGGGTTGCCAGCCAATTTCTAATGCATCAATCCATGTCATACGAGTTAGAAGTTAAAACAGCAACTCGCACAATCTATTAGGCGTAATCGATTGAGATTTCCCTTTTGAATTAAGAGGACTCAGGAGTACTTTATAAAAAAACGCAGTTGAACAAAGAGTACCTACATTTGTTTAAGGAGTAATACAGTCATTAGGATTGCTAAAGCTCTATAATAGAAAGGTGAGGAGGGACTATAGAATCGGTGGTAACGATCGTTTTAATTTCCTTCGGTTTAACTTGTTCACCAAATTAGGCTATGGAAAACGCACACCGTATCTACATTACTTGATTCCTTATCTGATTGTAAGCTCAGCACAGTGTCGATAAACTACATCCACTTAAAAAAACATTGATTCATCTCTAGCGGTGTCCTCGCCGCATCATCAATCATGACTCTAGAGGCGAAGCGTGACTTTGTTGCCGAGTCATCAATTTCGCCGTTTATGAATCGCAGGGTGCGGATAACGATCCCAGATATTGTCACGTTCTAACCATTGAAGAGAATCCCACACGATGTGGTTACATCGATCACAGATGTTGAACAAAATTGTTTAAAGAAACTATTCTCTGTACTGGAAAACTTTAAACGAATACTTATGATTTGGAGTACTTCAAGGATTTTCTCTCGTGGGTGGGAGTTCAGACCCAACAGTTGCTCTAAAAGCCACAATAAATCAAACTATGGGAGAGCGGATCTCGTGCAACAAAGCGGTTCAACTTGGACATAGTCGTTCATCGTGCCCCAACGAGTTAGTAAACGGAGGTTTTACACGATAAAAAGGCACCTACCAATGTCTCACTTTATTTTAAAGATATATAGTACATAAGAGAGGAGTGTAAGGAGGTCACTGGGAGCTTTACCCACTTTCCTTATAATAGTGAAGGAGAGGAGAAAATGCAGTTGGTTTGAACTCTAGCTAATATTATTATTTAGTCTACTTATCTTACTCTAAAAAGGCTATAGAGTGACTCACCCTATCCCTCGAGTCGATGTGAACTTTGCCGGTGTCGAGCAGCTGTCGGAGTCTGTCGCAGTCGCCCCTTAGCGCCGCCAGATGGAACTGCACGTCTGTACGAGACTCTTTCTGTAACAATATAAAATAATGTTAATCAAAGTAATCATAAAATATATTACTATATAGACTTACTATATATTAAATATATTATATAACTCGCGGCGATGGTCCGCTGCGCGGATGCGTGGGCGGCCAGCGCCCCTTCTGTAGGTCATGCTCGTGAAGGAGACACAGAAGCAGGCCACGGCGGCGGCGCGCATCGTAGGACGATGCGTGCCCCCCCCCCCATTCCGGGGGCGAGTCGGGGACCACGTGGTCCCCCCTCCCGAGGAGGACCAGACCGAGAGGAATGACCCTGGGTCAGCCGGGGTGCGAGGGATAAGACAACGTCACCTTCGGCCTAGCACTACGACCCACAGACGGCGTGCGGTTTAGTCGGTTCGAGTTCGACATCCGGATTATTCGTGGGGATTTCCGGCATATAAAAAAAAGGATGTCTTGATATACGTTTGTGCCTATTCATTCTCCTGTTGCAGAAAAATGTAGGCTCACATTTTCATACTTTAAATCAGAAAGTTATTTATACTATCCAGTTATAACAATTATTATTGTTATACGGATTCCAAGGCTATTTATACAATTATTGGCAGCCATGATACTGCAATTCTGCAATAAATACAAAAACCAGAAAGAAAGATATCATTAACATGAATAAATTTGGAGAAAATTATACTACTATTTATTTATGACACTACAAAAAGGCGGCAAACACGCGCTGTCCACTTTTTATAGCGTGACACGGATTAAAAATACATTACTATGATGGTATTTCCTCTGGCCACAAATACTATTCTCAGTAATCTCGGACAAATTAACAGTTATGCTAACAATTATTGCGTGACAAGCACGCGATGTCAATCTTCTGATATAGGCATGCGATATTTTAAAAGAATACTTTTTTTTAAGAAGATTATAGTAGCTACTTAACCGTTTAATATTCTCGATAACCCCTCCATCATTCAATGTCATGCATCTAAAGGTTAGAGCTATCCTACGCACCTTTTCCATGATTCGGTGCTTATATCTTAGCTTTTACGGGAGCGACTGTCTGACTGATAACACCACCATATTGTAGCAGTGTTACAAATTGACATTTGAAACTGAACAACAATTTTATTTTTAAATAATTTTATTTATTAATTTTATTTATCTATACATCTTCTATACATATAAATAAAATTTTATTTATCTATACATCTTCTATACATCTATACATATAAATTATATTGGAGTGTCTGTTTGTAATATTGAAATAACCGTTTTTTACTACATGCATATGAATATAATGCAGTACATACACTATTTATTTTTTTTACAATTTCTGTCTGTCTGTTTGTTCCGGTTAATCTCTGAAATGGCTGGACCGATTTTAACGGGACTTTTATTGGTAAGTAGCTGATGTTATAAGGAGTAACTTAGGCTTCTTTTATTTTAGAAAAATAGCGTTGACTCAACACTAAGCGATAACCTACATCCACGCGGGCGGAGCCGCGGGCAACAGCTAGTTTCTTATAAGGAAACAGTAACAAAAGCATACAATAATAATTATGTACGATAATGGCCGCAATAGTCAAAGACGGTGTCGTGGCAAGTAATGCCTACTATATACATGGACTATAACATAACAAACAATCAAAATTAAACTAAAACTAAAAGAGCTATTATACACGTTAAAGCTTAAAATTATAAAGTCCGCTGCATACGGGACGAGTTTTTATAAGAATGGGACGGGAAGTTTTATAAATTTCTTTCATACAAAATGTATAATATGTATCGTCCTTGTCAGTAGTATATTATGACACGGAGACAAGGACGTGAGGGGATCGTGACGCTGACGGGGCAGGAAAATTATCGTCGTCAATGATGTTTTATCTCGTTATCTACGAGTATCTAAAACTTGTAGGCAGAGATTGTTTGTTAATACACTTCTGCCTACCCCTTTGGGGATTTACAGGCGTGAGTATTTGTATTAAAATATATGATCAATAGCATCAATGTTTTGTGGGACGTGACTGGTATAATATACAGTGGTGGACACATAATTAAAGTCACTTAGAGGATATTAATATTTCAAAGTTTACTTACTCTATTTTTTTTTTATAATGCAATAGGAGCTTGATGTTTTAATTAAATTATTCTAACGGTTATCGTGAAATGTTAAAATGAAATAAACGGAACAAGGATGTCGTCTTTAAAATTTATTAAGTTGAACTTTATTGTAGATAGTAGGGACTAATACAAAGACTTGGCCAATTAATTAAAGACACACAAATGAAGTAACCATAAAAAAAAAATATTGTGAATATTAAGATGAACTTGACTTTAATTAGTTTTAGATGTATAATAAGAACATAAAACTATGTTATTAATATTTTGTTGCATGTCCTTTAGCAGTAATGACAGCCTAACACCGCGTAGACATTGAAGCGACCAAATTATTGCAGGTTTCAATCGAAATCTGCTCCCATGCCTCCTTAAATACCGAGTAAAGTTGATGCACATTACTTGTACGTTTTTTGCCACTATTTTCTTCACATAAGAGCACCAGTTTTCGATTGGGTTAATGTCAGGACTGTACGATGGCCAATCTAAAACTGTAACTGATTCGCTCCTTAGGAATTCTTTGACCACAGCTGAAGTGTGTTTTGGATCGTTGTCATGTTGGAAAGTCCATATCACTGGCAAATTATCCTCGGCATAAGGTAACATGGTTTCTTCTAAAATGAAATGTATCCATGTTACCTTCTATTTTTTTTATAGGTCCCACACCGTAACCAGAAAAACATCCCCAAACTTTCATATTACCGCCTCCATGTTTGACTATTTTCTTTGTTATTTTGTATTAATTTCTTTTTTTTAAGGATGTCTCACGTAAACTTTTCCATTAGAATTAACCATATTAATTTTAGTTTCGTCGGAAAAATGCACATTTTTCCACTGTCGTTCTGTCCAGTGTGCATATTTTTTGGCAAATTATAATCTTGCTCTGATATTTGCTTTCTTCAAAAGTGGGACCTTACGAGAAACTATTCCAAATAAGTCTGTCTTACATAATCGCCTTATAACCGTTCTTGCAGACACTCCTCTAGACCCTTCTGCACCAAATACTTCTAAGCGAATAACTTCTGAGCCTTTGGAACGTTTTTTTTAGCCAACAATGCTATTCTTGAGTCTTCTTGCGGGGTTGTTTTTCTCGGTCTAGGTTTCCTAGGCACTTTATCCGTAGTATTAAACTTATTAAAATGCCGAATAGCGTTCATAACCATATCTTTAGAGCATCGCAATTGATCTGCAATTTTCCTGTACGACCAACCTTTGTCATGAAAATTGAGAATTATCTTTCTTGTAGAAGGATCGCAACTTTTGCTTTTCCCATACTACGAGTATATTTCAATTTAAATTTTATAATAAAACTTAAAGCAAGCTTTAAACTGAGCTAGTTTTAGCGTGTCACAATAATTCGCGGCAAAATGGAAAAAAATTAATGCTCCTTTTATTTTTATATTAAATTTAGAACACGAAATACGTACTGTCTTTAATTAAATGGCCAGCGGCAAATGTATCGAAAAAGTTTGTGTTGCATTTAAAAAAGGAATGAAGACTAAAATATAGCTTACTAGCTGTTGCCCGCGGCTCCGCCCGCGTGGATGTCAGTTATCGCTTAGTGTTGATCCGACGCTATTGAGCATTAAATTCGCCTCTCTACTCAACTTTGGCCCCAACTATGTACTCACCTCTGTTCTCGACTTTCTACTCGCCTCTATATTCGACTCTCTATTCGACTCTCTACTCGACTTTCTACTCGCCTCTATACTTGAATTTACACTCGACTCTTTTCTGACTTCTCTGTTCCCCTCTCTACTCGATTTTGTACTCTTCTCTAAACTCGCCTTTCCATTGGCCTCTTTACTTGCCCATCCATTCGATTCTCTTTTCGCCTCTCTATTTGACTCTCCCCACTCGCCTATCTACTCGCACCTCTACTCAACTCTCTACTCGCCAGTACATTCATCTTTCCACTCGCCTCGCTATTAGAAACTTTAATCCCATAGCCCTATTCCCCTTCCCCCTCCCCCTTCTATCCATTTTTCGCGATAAGGGGTAGCCTATGTCCATTTCCAACCTCTAATGCATCTGTATACCAATTTCATCAAGATATCTTAAAAATTGTCAAACTTACATTTCTTTTTTCTATATTCTAATCCACCCCTTCAACTCCCTTTTTCGCAATAAAAGGTAGCCTATGTCCATTTTCGAGCTCTAATCCATCTCTGTACCAAATATCACCATTTCATACTAACTATCCAGTCCTTATCCCTCCCCCATCCTTTTACCACTTTATTCACGATAAAAGGTAGCATACCAAGCTCTAATTAATCCCTGTACCAAATTTCATCAGGATATCTTCAAAACTGTCAAACTTTCAAACCTTATTACCCTCCCCCCATGCCTCCATTTTCACGTTAATAGATAGCCTATGTTCGTTCCCAAGCTTCAATCCATCTTTGTACCAAATATATCATCAGGATGTCTTCAAAACTGGCAAACTTTCATCCCCTATAACCCAACCCCCCCCCCTTTATCCTCGTCTTTCGCGACAAAAGGTAGCCTATGTTCGTTCCCAAGCTTTAATCTATATCTATACCAAATTTCATCAGGATATCTTAAATAAAGACAAACTTTCATCCCATAGCCATATTCAAACCCCCCCCCCCTACCCCTTTTTGCGATAAAAGGTATCCGTTTCCAAACTCTAAACTATCTCTGTACCAAATTTCATCAGGAAATCTTAAAAAATGACAAACTTTCATCCCAAGGTCCTAGTCCCCCCTTCTCCCCCCCTTTTCGCGATAAAAAGTAGCTTATGTCCGTTCCCAATTTCAGAACTATGTCTGCACTAAATTTCAACAGGAAATCTTCAAAAATGACACATTTACATCCCAAGGCCATAGTCCCCCCCTTCTACCCCCCTTTTGCGATAAAAGGTAGTCTATGTTCGTTTTCAAGCTCTAAACTATCTCTGTACCAAATTTCATCAGGAAATTTTCTAACACGATAAACTTTTAACCCAAGGCCCTGGTCCCCCCCTTCTTCGCCCCTTTTCGCGATAAAAGTTAGCTTATGTCCGTTCCCAAGCTCTAAACTACCTCTGTACCAAATTTCATCAGGATATCTTCCAAAAAGACAAACTTTCATCCCAAGGCCCTAGTCACCCCCTTCTACCCCCCTTTTCGCGATGAAAGGTAGCCTATGTCTGTTCCCAAGCTCTGAACTATCTCTGTACCAAATTACATCAGGAAATCTTCAAAAATGACAAACTTTCATCCCAAGGCCCTAGTCTCCCCCTTCTACCCCCTTTTTGCGATAAAAGGTAGTCTATGTCCGTTTTCTAGCTCTAAACTATCTCTGTACCAAATTTAATCAGGAAATCTTCTAAAACGACAAACTTTTATCCCAAGGCCCTGGTCCCCCCTTCTTCCCCCCTTTTCGCGATAAAAGGTAGCTTATGTCCGTTCCCAAGCTCTAAACTATCTCTGTACCAAATTTCATCAAGAAATCTTCAAAAACGACAAACTTTCATACCAAGGCCCTAGTCCGCCCCCCTTCTACCCCCCTTTTCGCGATAAAAGGTAGCCTATATCCGTTCCCAAGCTGTAATCTACCCAGTACCAAATTTCATCAAGATCGGTTCAGTGGTTTAGGCGTGAAAGCGTAACATACAGACAGACAGACAGACAGACAGACAGACAGACAGACAGACAGACAGACAGAGTTACTTTCGCATTTATAATATTAGTATGGATTTACCTTTTATAGTATTCTCATTTTAAAAATACGACATCGATTTATGTAAAATAATAATAAGAATGGAATTTATTCCTATCTTGGGTATCTAAACATCATTTATTTTGATGTATGTGTTCAACGTAAATGGTGTCTTTAATTATGTGACCACCACTGTATAAGAACTACACGACATTAGTTTCTATACTAAGTAGGTGCACAGGCCCTTCTTCATGATTTCACATTCCGTGGGTAAAGCAAAAAAACAACTACATTATAACAATAAACAATTCTATCTGTTGTTGGTGAAACGCAACAATTTTCTTCAAATTTACAAGAGTAACTACTTTCTAGTTAATGTTAGAAGATTAGCTTATAAGTTCTCGCAATTTACATTGTATTTCCCATCATCATTCGTGGATTTTTGTTTGTCAATATTAGCATAGAATACAAATCTTTAATCGAGGAGAATATATCGTGCCTTGCCAGGGTACACGGGGCTTCATCTAGATCTACTTAGCCCAGCCAACCCTTGGGGTACGGGTCCCAAAGATATGTGGCAAGTGCCAATGCATCGGTCGTCGTTTTGTAAAACAGAATGTTAGACATTTATGCCGTTTATGACAGGCGTCAACGTACCTATGTCAATCTTATACTTTTTTTTTTTATAGAAACTATCGTGAGCCGTCAGACGTCGCCGCGCCTGGGTGCTCTGCTCATGATTAAGGACTCCGGTCGGGTCCGAAACTAGTCGGGCGCATCCTGACGAGTGACGTGAGTACAGCCGTAATTAATTTATCGAATCTCATACTTTGATAATTCTATATATAAGTATATTCTTTAGTTGCCATAACTCAAAAGACCACTAACTGGTCTAATTGCAATGCTTCGATATCATTTTTGGGTTGTGGAGGTCAGATGGCAGTCGCTTCAAAGAAACTGTAGAAGTTTAGCCAAATCCGCAGTTGAACTGGTAAAAGCGGATCCCAGACTCAAGTAAATGGCTTCGGATGCGACTGGGATTAACGCTAAGATGAATAAGATATTTAATTCTATTCTACATACCTACGTATATGAAGCGGAAAACATAGGGTATACAGGGTGTAATCGTTAAGTGTGTCCAGGCGATTATTCCGTAACTATTACAGATATCAAAAAACTTTAAACTGATATCGAAAGTACGTCACCTAATGAGTAAAATGACATTAATAACTTTTTAAAAATCTAACGAGCGGTATCTAACATTTTGACATTAAACACTCCCATACATTTAGTATGAGATTAGTAGAACGGTTTTAGTTTGTTATTTTAAGTGATCTAGTACCCATTTTACCTTAATCATATTTTATGATTACGTATAATATGACAATGATGATTTTCAAGTAGGTACACGTATAAATTCATTATCTTACAACTTCAAATTAGTAATAAACCGTGTTTCAATATCGCGTTAAGTAATTTGAGCTAACTGAAAAGCAACACACTACAAAAAAATAAAGATACTCTTTGGTGTTCGTTCTAAATTCAAAACTTTTATCTCGGGCTGTTGTTCCCGCCAATTTATCGTTGTTTTTTTTTTAATTTGTGTTAATAATCGTGATTGTTTCATTTATTGATTGCAAAACGGCCTATTTCAAAAGAGAAAAGAGATATTTGCAAAAAAATTACTACAAATATGATTGTAACAAAAGAGCGGCCATTATCGCCTACAGAAGAGAGTACCCAGATAGAGAAGATCCTTCTGGTGTACGTACCTAAAACCTTTCTACTAATCTCATACTAAATGTATGGGAGTGTTTAATGTCAAAATGTTAGATACCTCTCGTTTGATTTTTAAAAAGTTATTGATGTCATTTTACTCATTAGGTGACGTACTTTCGATATCAGTTTAATTTTTTTTTTATATCTGTAATAGTTACGGAATAATCGCCTGGACACACTTAACGATTACACCCTGTAGACACGAGAAACGGCTCTGATAGTTGTAATGTTAATGGTTGTAATCACTTAACGTCAGGTGGCTGCTTATTTGCTACCTGAGTAATACAGTAAACATAGGTCTCTGTCTGACCTTCGCTTGCAAACTATCGTATTAAATTAAAGTATTCATTTATGTATATCAAATTATTATTCCAATAAAAAATAATATTTTGATCTCGTTTAAATAGTAAACCGGTTGAGCACCACTGAAGTGGAAACCGTGCGGATTCTAGTGACCTTGGCAATTCCGTTTTTCACTACCAATTAACAGCCTTAATAGCTACCAGTTTTAATACTTACTACTAAGGAAGCAAACATTCAATTCCCCCTTCCCACCAGAAAGTATGGCCTTTCCAGCCTCGTGGATATACAGAGTAGGAGGGAATAATATAATTATCAGTAGTAGATAATGCTAACCCCACTAATATATATAAATGTGAAAGTTTGTGAACAAGTAACGTTGTTTATTATTCAATTGTACTCTAACGGCTGAACGAATTTGACTGAAATTTGATACAGGGATAGAGCAAGCGAAACCTTGGGTATAAGTTAGTTATGTAATGAATAACGAAGTTTGCCGATCTCCGAGCTTAGTTAGCGTAGCTGTACCTACTACGTAAAAACAATACGAACTGGTATTGTAGCTAGTATTTAATATTAATATTTAATCAGTTGTTAGCTAGGTGATAATGACCCGTTATTTGTTAGGCGTCTAGAACTAATATTTATTGTGCGAACAGTGGGCGGCGCCAGCGCAGCCAATGTCATATAACGGTTCAGGCTCAAATATGTACGTAATCTATGACTTAATGATGTTTAAATTCGATGAAATGTTATAAAACTGAAAAGGTAGGCTCAGATGTTTTGATAGGAGTTTTATTGGCATAGAAGAAATCCCATCGATACTATTTCCCCGTACTGAATCCACGAAGGGGACGAATTTTAGGAGACCAGTGGGTCAAGCGCTTAATGTGCTTGAAGTGTTAACCACTCACGAATCTTGTAGCCTAAACAAAACTATGCGAACCCGAGTAACATCATAATCTCAGGATAAATGCCGCACTTCATGTCATGTCCAGTCCTGTCTCTTCTACCAGAAAAAGATGATTTTTGATCACAGTAACACAGAATATATTCGATAATACACGAACAAATGAATCAAACGTCCCCCAAAAATCACACGTGTAGGATTGCAGATACGATTTGCGAGCGATAGGAAATGCGATCCAGCCGCCAGCCGTCACTGGCGTGTAACCGTTTCCCGTTCGAATTTATTGGATGACGATCCGACCCGCTCTCTGATTATATTACGAGTATAGCCGTAGAACATACGAGAAGATTATTTTTCTGTTTTCCGACCTTATGCCGTCGTTGGAAAGTTATAAGGTACCTACTTTTTTGTCTCGACCATAGGACGCTAGGCTTAGTAAGTGAACTTAAACTTTAAAAACTTAAAGATTAAAACTTACGTAGGTACCGTTATTTTCTGAGAGTCAAACCAAACTACATGAAAAATTAAAATATAATAGGTCATTATATTTAACAGTATTTTTTTTAAACAGAAAATAGCTATAGTTCTGCGCAACGTTACGGTAAATTAAAAAAAAAACCTATTTCATTATGTGTATTCCCTTCCTCCTGCAATCCAAGGTTCTGCAAGTGGGTGTGAAAAACGAACTGTCTAGAACTAAACTAGACTGTCCAACAACCACTATTTCAGTATCGATTGTATTTATCTCACTTCACTGGCTTCTCCCAAGTTCGGCTTCTTACTAAACATTACAAGAACATAACTATAATATTTATTCACTGTCCTATTTCCTGTAACACACCATAACACATCAGTCGTACTCGTAAGTCGTAAACCTATAAAGTGAGCTCATCATCGATCACCGAATTGAGTCTCGACGAAAGTTCCCGCCAACAGATTAAGTGGGTGGCAGCGATTTCCATTATTTTCGGCCATTGTTTGCCGATGCAATCGATAGTGTAAGTGAAGGTCAGTGAACTTATTGCATATCCTGTTTATACTATGACTCTGCCGTGTTGTCATCGAAGAAGATAGAAATTGTTAGCGAATCTTTATTCATTATTTACTTTAGCTGTTGTTCCCTACGATTCCCTTTATGTAGAAATCCCTATTTTGTCGTGCGTATATCTCCTCGACCTCCCAGACAACTTGGCGGGGGCAGTTATGTCGGACTCGAACTGACTGAAGGTCCTAAAAGTCTTAAAGCCTTGAGCCTCCAGATGCTGGGGGTGTGCATACTCCTCGCACCCCGATCACGTGGGAATCTCTAATCGCCGAAAACTGATATTTTTCGAAATCACGCCATTTTCGACCCGGGAACTTTTGCACAGCTCTTATGACCTCTGTCTTACGATCTTCTTCTACTTTTGTGATCCTACATTGCTTGCATCCCAACACATCACGGGCCAGACTTTGCTAGTAACGTTCCAGTTACTTTCAAACAGCCAAATTTTTGCTTCCTGCTGTTGAAACAATCTAACTACTAAAACTTTCAATTTCTGTTTCCCTTGATAAAATTCGCGTACAATATGAGTAGGAGAAATTAGGTTAGTGTGGCTCACGTACTGCTGGCGATATGGTGCCGACAGCTGCAATTCACAACATTATAATATATGTCTACGTGAGTTGACTGTGTATCTGTGTTTAATCTTCCTAATCTTTTCATTTTTTAATAAAGCTATTTATGAGAGGCCGTCATTACTAGAGAAGTACTATTTTGTCCAAAGGCTTGCCTCTTCCTTTCCTAATTTCACTTAACTCATTTCTTCTGCCTCCTCTTCGACCAATCACCACGCATTGCTGATATCGCAAGAGTACCTGGATAGGTCACAGCAACAAGTCATCTACCGCAACGTCCGCAACGCGCCTGATGAGAGATATAGACCGTGGTTGAGGTTTGGAGTCTTTGTGTTTAAGTAAGACAATATAGAAGAAATATCAAAGTTTATGGTAACATAAAATAAAATTAAAGATTTAAAAAAAAACTACAAATGTACAGATGGCACAGGTTGTAAATTATGAGGCATGACCGCACGGCGATCGTGCCGTTTACCGTCACGGTAGGAGTACGATGCTTCACATCATAAAATAAATCTCCCTTTAACAAAAGTTTATTGTTTCTATTGTACACGCATATAAGTCATTTATGTTTTGAACTAACGTTTCAGTTGTGCAAATATACGTACTTAGAACTAGTACATGGTAAAGGATTAATTTATGGTAAACAACAATACTCACGTGTATCAACGACGTTTTTCATTTCACTTGTGAGTAATATAATTATAAAATAGATATTTACCCTTGCAGTTTTCAGTTAGAAAACATCCATTATGTTAAGGACTTCACATCATATATCGGTCGTTGTATAGTATGTGTGTATATATCGGGCGGTATACTAGGTACATACATCGTTTTCTTCATAACTAGTACTTGTAGACATTTTAATTAATAAATACTTAATTATAATTTCACCGGCGGGAATAATAAAAAAAACACTGGCCGCAGACTAAAAGAATGAGGTTTCTTTTTTTTCACATTTACAAAATTGTGAATTTACTTCAAAAGTTTTAAATAGAGAGAAAACAAGAGTTATATTTGAGTAAAAATTTTGTTTATAATACACGTACAAGATGAAATTTATTTAAATACGAAGTTGCATGAAATGAACAAGCAACACATACATACAACACGATATTTTTGTATTTTTTTTAATAATGCAACTTAGCCAGCACCTCAGGTGCTAATACAATCTACCCATGTCTGCTGTCGAAAATATTTCGATACAAGTACGCGTGAACCTATTACCGTCATCCGATTCCTAGCTAATACAAAGAATTTATTAAATATAAAGTACTAGCTTTTGGCCGCGGCTCTGCCCGCGTGGATGTCGGTAATCGCGGCCAAATATAGTCTATGTCCTTTCTCAAAGTCTAATCTACTCCTATACCAAATTTCATCAAATTCGGTTCAGTCGTTTAGCCGTGTAAGACGGACAAACAGACACACACACACACACACACACACACACACTTTCCCATTTATAATATTATATTAGTATGAACTAGGTACTACATAAGTAACTGTAAAGGCTAAAGCTAGTGTTGCACGAAAAATGGATTCAACAAAGATATCTATGTAAACACAGTTTTAAGGAAATCCAAATAAAATTAGCAACGGCCTTGAAATTAGTTGATACCAAGTACTAAGTAAATTAGCATGAACGTCGAGGGTTTGCTGAATGCAATACATTCATTGGAGCACGTAGTTCGTGATCTGGCAAAGCCGTTAGGATAATTCAATGAGGAAAATAAAAGGAACGAAAGAAAGTAAAAAATTTAATAATTAACAATATGCGCCTTCGTAAAAAATAGTGAAGGTCACTACTAAATTTTTCTATATTGTTCATAATATGTTAATTTTATTTATGATAATAACTTTCCAAATATACAACATAACATAGCAATATTTAAAATATATGATCGTCAAAAATCCTTTAAAAATAGTAAAGAAAGTATGACACTGTCACTACTTTAATCTTCTATACTTTGTTACTGCCAACGTTTCAAAATATTTATTACCTAATCAATCAAAGCGACATTATCAATTAACCAACATCAATAACTCTATACCGTTTCATGTAGAAAGTACCGAGATCTGAATCCCATACATCAAACGCAATCAAAATGTTATCTACAGTTTGTAACGGTGCCTGAACCGCTAAGGCAATTTCCTGGGACAGTCGCGAGTCGCGTGCACATCAAAAGACATGCAGTAGGCAGTTCGCACTTGCGGCCGAGATAACTACTGTCACAGAGAAAATTGTAACGCATGATTGTGGTGAAAATTCCAGTGATATTTTGACGGAACAAGTTTGTAGCTTATCTGTTAAGGTAGCTTGGGATTTATGCTTTTATTATCTCGCTAGCATCGTCCGGGTGAATGAACTGGGCTGAGCCACCTCATCGAAAAACAAAGGTACTGGAACAGGCTTGCTTCAATTTTTCCTCTCAGGGTTGGGACTTTAGAGGCCAGGCGGTATCAATGGAAGCCGTATAAGTTAAAAGGATGAGAAGAAATAGCTGGAACCAGGGGTACGAGGTGACAATCTTGGATGCTACCGGAAACAACCAAAAAATGATAATAGTGACTTTTACCATGGATTAATAAATTGATTAGACGAATACTGAATTTCTATCCCGCTGCATGAGGAAGAAACTTCGTTTTTTCAAGGGTCAACAAGTTCATTCAAATGTTATTGCTTAAACATGTTCTCTGTTTACCAGAACTTCAGGGAGATATGGGGTATGACTTTACAAAACGAGAAATGGCATGTCATAAATTTACTTAACAAGTAACGTACTGTAGAATTTCGCTCCCGGGAACTGTGCACTAATCCGGGACGAATCACCCTCCACCTCATTGCATTGTGCGAAATTGTGAATAAGTAATTCTGCGAACCTCCTTCATATGACAAAATACTTCTATGTATATTGGATAGGCTGCATGGAATAAGAAATGCCAACATAAATTCGGTCATTCGGCAACATAACTCGTAAGAATGTATGTGAAAATGTCGCGGACTTTAGACACAGCCCGTATGGAGTACAAATCACGCTGGCCACGAGAAAACTACTCCCCAGACGCGAATGTAACGCTGCATGTTTGAATTTTTGAGTATTCTTTCACCAACGAACACAAGTTTTATTCCGAATAACTTCCCTTGTAACCAAACAGGTCAAAGATGCATTTGCAGTTTTCAACTTCAAGACTGACTCACGGGCCAAGGTGCCTCGTACGTTTATCAAACTTTAGGAGCGTCAAACTTGCGCTGCAGGCCGTGTTAAAACTTTCTAATACCCTTCTTGAAGAGCCTCATATTGCACTTGAAAAAAAAACACAGCAGGAAGAACATTCCTGAGCCTAAGCATATGTACCGTTGACACAAGTTTGACAAACTTTTGAGAATCAGTGACTGATGGAGAACGCGGTATAGTAAAGATATTATCGGAACTGGCGGCCAGAGCCGAATATCCCAACAATGCACGTTCATCATCAAGGAACGCCGTTGTCTTAGCGTTACAATGATTGATGACCACGACACTTTCTATTTGTGGCGAGGACTGAGCTCACAACTAAAGTGGTTAGGAGCACGGTATTGAGCAGTTAAAATAAGAAAGGAGCTTGGCAAAGCCACTTTTTTGAAATGGATGTACCGGTAAATCTTCGCCGATCGCGTAATTCTGTGAAATTTTGAGAACATATTACACCATGCAGTCTAGACCCAAACGAAACTTAGCTCGTCATATTGGTTCTATAATACGTTTTTTTGAATATAAATACATAATATGACACTGAAAAAATGCAAAAATTTCATAATAGGTTAAATGAGTGGTCTTCAGTATCAGCTGTGCAGCCATACTTTTCGTCAACTTGTGTTTTAGCCACCTACTTACTTGCAACTAGTGCACTATTCTTTCTACGCTACGGGAGCTGTAGGCACTTAGGTATCTATAGTAGCAGTTCCTTCACATTGGCATAACAGACCACTTGGAAATAATAAATGTTTATTAGCATATAAAAGGCACCATAAACACTACAACAATACAATTTATTGGAGCGAGTCTAACAGGTTTATTTACACGGCGCGGCGTGGCCAGCAGAGGTACTTATAGTAGAGTATACACGAGGAACTCGCGCGAGACGAATCCGTGGCGCCATCGCGTACTGTGAGTTCAACTATGTACAGGTGTATTGAAAGGTATTTGACTGATAATGCTGATATTTGAACATAAGACAATACCTCTTCCTGTCCTCAGAAGATGACGCTACGGGGGCAATGAACCTGATCCTTCTATAATATTTAAAGTCAAAGTTTGTGTAGATGATTGTTATATTTAATCACGATCTGGGTATAATTTGGTACAGTGATATAGATTTATACTCTGGAATAACACAAAACGTTTCATGAATAGTGGGAACACATTCGAAATTTAATGCGGGCGGAGCCACGGGTATCAGCTAGGTTGATTATAATCCTATAATATCTCTAACGGTCCTTTTTCATTCATCAATGTCGATAATCGTTACTGGTCTTAGTGTTTATTGCTAAAAGATTGAATATGCTGTCGTTAAATTAAATTTTTTTTTATTCAAGTGCCCATTGACTCAAAATGTTAGTAAGACTTAAAAACTATGTTAGTACACTACATTATAATTTTTGAATCACCGGCGGTGCATCCCATGGGAGATAGCTCCGCAGTGACTCATATAATGTGCAATCTAGCCTACTTGCTATCATTCTTAGGACGCTGTTAGTGCTGGCTCGCACTCTTTGCACCAGAGATGCGCACCTCTTTCTCATTGTGGCATAGAAACAGTCCACACGAGCATCGGCAAACATCCCCGAAGCACCACAGTAGCGCGGCAACCCCATCAGCACCCTAAACGCATCTCGCAATCTCTAGATATTATTATGAGTCTAGAACAACTCAAGTCGACATTTACAGAAGTATGGCTACCAATCATCATGTCTTTGAATTATTGAATTATTAATTACATATTTAGTCGATTAAACACATAAAAATAATAAAATTATATTATATTCTATTCTAAAATTGTATTTAGCTACATTTTTGGTCTGCCGTTATCCCATAGGTTTGTTTGTCTCTGGCCGTGTGCGGTCTACCAACATTGCAAGACAGTTGTAATGGTGGATCGTAGTCCAAGGCTATAAAATCAGTGCTAATATGCAGCCCCGGAGAGGCAATTTCGCTATATCAGACCTTACCAGGATCTTCACTAGAATCTATGAACGCTAAATAAATAGGAAAAGTACTGGAGAAGAGAACATTTTTGGTACACTTACCAACATAACATACATATAATCACGCCTTTATCCCCGAAGGGTTAGGCAGAGGTGAATTAACACTCACATTTCACCAATCTGTATTCGGTCCCACGTAATGGGGGGTGAGCCTATTGCCGTATTTCGGGCACTATTGTTGACTCGAACCATGCATCTGAGGCTGAGTCTGGGCTGTACATATCTGTCTGATGTTAAAGTTAATCAGCCCTATCCCTTAGTCGCCTTGTACCATACCACATGGGAAGAAAAGGAGTGGCCCAAATTCTTCTCTGCCGGGAACCACGCGGCGCAACATGTGCAAACAATAGTATGAAATAATAAAAACAAACCACTACTGATTTAGGTTTAGATGGCACAAAATACCGGAACAATGTCATAATAAAAAATAAATTTATCTCAGTCTTTAATCGCCAAACAAAATCTTTCACGGTTACTCTGCTGCAGCATAATAGTTAACCCTTCTGTTGCGCAATGACCGAGGAGCTTCAACAAGCGAACCGTCGCCTTCGTCGGTACCATCGACCCGTACCGTCCGTTTTTTGTTCGCTACGGATGTAAACAACTCTCTGTTTCGTTCGTTCCTCGTGTCAAAACTAACCGTCATTGTTTCTCTGAACAATAATATTGCAGTCGCTACCTACTTGCGGGTATTTTAGACCATTTGTATATGAGACGGTTTTTGTGTTGTGTGTTACGTCACTATTGTTTCATTTTGGAAATACGGTTATGAGAATGTCTGTGGACTGATCCGGTTTACTTACCTTTTGTTTTGGGATATTTTTATTTTTATCGTACTGTTAACACTCGATCAGGCCGAATAAATTAACCTTTAAGTATAACATCAAACAAACTCGAGTAGAATGAAAACATTTCCTTAATTAGAGCGACAAGCCTGTTTTTTCTACTTTTAAATCTAGTTTTTGTGCCTATATAGTAGGTACTCGAGGAGGTCACTTATCTAAAGAAAACCATCAGACATTTAAATTTAGATAAACATCTACAGTTAAAATTTTAAATTACTTCTTAATGTGCAATGGTAATGACATTATACAGCGTGCTTTAAGTTAGTGTTCTTTATGCAAAGATAGGATTATTTTATTTACCCAAGACGAGTTAACAAACGACGTTCTGGCACACGCTATACTATCGGGATTGGTCCCGGAAGACGCCCCCGTAATACCCAACCAAACCGAATCATCGGTGTAGCCCACTAAGAGCACCCAGCCGAATAGCACCTAGCCTTGTCCACGAACAGCACGATGGAACTGTGATTGGCAGTTAGATGAAGAAGAACAGAACAGATGAATGAACGTGCGGACTAAACCAATTTAGTGAAGCAAGTGCGCAGGTTGATAACCTCGTTTATTATGCAGCTTTACCAAGCTCACAGATAATTAATATTAATGTTACTTAGGAAATAATTAGTAATCTTGTTGAAATAGGTGCCATTTTCATTATGGTTTAAAATGTTACTAAAACCTGCTTGAAAAAAAAGATTTTTCAAGCAGGTTGTAAACAAGTGCCCCTCTTACCTTATGATAAGGGATTGTCATTCAACTGATATTTACTGATAATAAATGAAGACTGTCCGTAGTCTCTATTCGATTACAAAGATTTTTTCCTATTCGACCCGACCGATTCCTGTTGGGCTCTACCATCGTGTCATTAAAAGTTATAAACAATAAAAATTATGTACTTATTTTAATCTAGCTGTAAAAAAATTGTTCCCCTCCTTGAATTAAAGTCCGCATGCCTACAGTATTTTATTGCTTCGTCCCGCTTATACGAAAACGCACAGCGAATGTACATTCGTGTTGTCGCTTCACAGAAAATATCGAAGTTTCGTGGTTTCACAGTTAGACTGAAACCCGAACCCTACTGAGTTGGGAAAAAACTAGGAGTACGATAATGTGGTCAATAGCATTTCTCACGATTTTTGTCAGTTTCTGATCAGAAGAAGGACACTCCTGCATAATGCACAGGCATACGCGGGAAAGTCGATCTTGTAAAATACATGGTCTAGGAATTATTTACACTAGTGAGTGCAACTTTATACAATTTCACATAACGCAGATTCCTGCTGCAATAATCGCGCAGCGAGATTACGCAGTGCCGGCTTGACCTACCTAACAGTGTGTCACATCACGATTCACGACCTTTTGATTTCAACGCCATTTGAACGCAGCAGAAAAAAAAAATCTAGCGGGCATGAAACGACTAAATTTCTGTGAGGCAAAAAAGCGACTTGCGAATCCCGATTGCACTTTGAATCCCAGGATCTTTGTTTTAGTCCTCCTAGATCCTCGCTTGCATACGCTAAAACCTCATCAGCATATTTATCGGCTTGTAAATCTTGGTGAGATAATACCACTCTTATGCGAATTAGTATCGCACCATAACAACTTCATTTAGTAGAAAACTGCGGATTATTATTTTTCCCACACGCTCAAGAATCGATAGAAATCATCTGGCAATCAGTGATATCAGCAGTACTTTCTACATTCATAATCATGTTTTCGATTTCATATTGTTAAGCCTGAAACAGTGTAGAAATTCAATTTATGGTAACAAGTTTTTGATTTAAGCGAATAATTGGTTATTATTGTCTATGAATTTGTGTGAGAACATTGAAGCTGCGATTGAAACCTTTTGATTGTATAAATATTAATATTTATAATATTTTAATATGAAGGGGTAGACAGGTGTCATTAACTGATTATACTACATATACAATACCTAATTCATCCATCTGGAGACGACAACTACCTTTTTTTATATTTTCTGCTTCATGGCAATCTGATTTCCAACAATAAGCCACTTCTTTGTTTCATTACTCATTAATCAATTTATGTTTCCCTCAAGAGCCATACTTGTGTGAAAATTCTTTTCACACGACTGTCTTGTTGTCAAGTTGTAAATCTTGTAGGCTCGGTATGTCACTTCTTTTGAGCCGGGTATGCTGAAGAGCATCTTCTCCACTTAGAGCGTGTGCCAGTTTATTTACATGGACGGTCAGTTTCTCCTGATATTTCAGGATGTTTGAGCTATTTTACAACTACCTTGAACATGTGCACATTGCAATTCAAATCAATGCGTGCAATGTGTTACAATCATAAACCACGTTATCTCAGTTACATCACCAAAGATAACAATACAATTATCTTGTGTACATTAAAAAAGATTGCTAAACCATGTATAAGCTAATTGCAAGTACTGAGAATATATACATGGGTCACATATCTTGGACCTTAAATGTGCTCAAATGTGCTATACAGTATGGACGTAGTAGTGGACGAGCTCAAATTTACCAAGCATAGGTTAATACAAAACAATCCGCGCTTGCCCGAGCCAATCGAGGATTGGAACACGTTTCTTGGATCTACGTTTCGCGATTTAAATCCAAGATACATGTCACAAGGAATACCTCAGACATTCCTCAGATGTTCAGCCAACAATCTTATCAACTCAAACACCGTTATCTGTCCCGCACTGACTAAGGAACAGCGCTATTATAACTTTCCCCAGTTGACATCAGCTCGCGTGCAAATATGTTTATCTTGTGCAACCGTATCGTTAGAAAGTAATGGAACCTCTTGTTTCCTTGGTTCATAATTGTATAGTTCGCTTAAGCACTGAAGGCTGCTACTGTTGGCGTTTAGTTACTAGGCTGATACTGTTGGGCTCTGCTGTCTCCTTCGCGAGATGACCTGCTCGCAGAAGGAGGCGCTGGCCGCTCACGCATCCGCGCAGCGGAACATCGCCGCGATCACTCTCACCCCCAGGGCCGCCATAAGCTCCCGCCTCGGCGTCTAAAACGCCCGGCACTCGGAGAGCGTGTGCAGCCCCGAGTCCACGCTCGCGTCGCAGTGATGGCACTCGGGCGTTGGCTCTATGCCCATCAGATGCAGATACCGCTCGAAGCTACCGTGTCCGGTGATGACCTGCGTCTGACGATACGAGAGGCTACCGTGTGGCCTCTCTAGCCACTCCCCCGTGATGGGTCTTACCGCCACAATCACGGCGTGCCCTTGTTGGCCTTTAACAGCTGTATAATAGCAATTTTTATAGGCTTGCATTATGTAGAGAATTATGGCTTAGTTAGCCTGTGGTTGCAGTCGTGCTGGAGCTGAGATGTAGGACGTTGTAATGACTAAGACTAGAAAATGTCACTGTAAATGCGTATCGCAACTTGTATATGTGCGAGCAACTAGCCTTATCAGCCGTTCAATAAACTGCCTAGGCTGGTAACTAAACGGCGCCATTCAAACAACGGCCTGAATATTTAGCAGTAACGTTTATTTCAAATTTAATAAACTGGCTGGCTAATGCTTGGGCCATTAGTAAGATGTGGCGACACCCCAAAATAAGATAGAAAATTACGTACACACATACATTATACTCACGCCTGTAAATCCTCGAGAGGGTAAATAGATGTATATTCACAGAAAATTTGTGGTAGGATTATTGAGAAAGCTGCGCAATCCGACTTGGACAGAAAAGTTAGTGGTTTTTTTTGTAACCATGCAGAAATAAGTCATTTTCTTATCTATTTGATTAAATGGCTAATGACAAGTAATTAAACGTCATCGATGCAAGCCATTCGCCTAGCCGTTTAATCAACTGGCTGAACATCATTCAGTCCGCTAATTGAACGGCACCGTTTAGTGAATAATCTAGGCAGTTAATTGAACGGCTGATTAAGCTAGTTGGCGGTGACATATACATACATTTACTCACGCAAATCCACGGAGGGGTAGGCAGAGGTGTACTAACACCCACATTTCGCCAACTATGATTTTTGGTTCCACATTTGATCAAGACGTGGGTTCGAAAATCTGATGGGCTGTATGTTTACTGTCGGATGTAAAACAGCCTTCTCCGACACCCACAGGAAGCGATGGGGTAGTCCTATTCGACTCTCCACCGGAAAGCATCACGGCACCTACCGGGAACCAACACATTTATTTACATAATAGTCCTTCCTAAAATTCTTATCTCTAGTTTAGATGGATAAATGAATGACTGTTTGTTACTCAATTACGCCAGAACGGCTGAATTAATCTGTATGTAAATCGAATAAGATAGGAAAAATATTGAATTGGTCTAGGCGGGGTTTTAACCTGCGATCTTTGCCTTACAGGGGCAATGCTTACTTTCGGAACCAATGAATGATTTTTCAATCATTTTTAAATAAAAAAATGTAATAATAATAATCTGTGTGTAATTTGAAATAGCAGAGAGGTAGGTAGATAATCGTAGTCTTCAGTAACTTATTGTACCAATTGGTTAAGAAATTATTTTTAAATTCATACAAGTGTGATATATATCTCAATCTAATGCAATTATATTACGATACATTACGAAAATAAAAAAAATGCAAGTTGCATTTCAAAACGACACAAAAATGTAGAGCGTATTACAGCATAGTGTATGCAACAGGTGAATCCGGGATCAGAGCTACTCCATGAGTAGTCATGAGTCATGAGAAAGTCGCTCCAGTGAGCTAGCTGTAGTGCGGAGGGCCAGTTGTCACACGGATTAGATGTAGACACGCCCAGACCTGATAAAATTATATGACAAATGATTATCTCATTTGTGTTCAAAATATCATGATTTTTGATTGTCGACTGATGTCCAATTATTTAGTGAATTTCCCGCAAGGTCCCTGAAATGTAGGCAAACTTTTCTCATACAGATAACCGTTTCCTTTGAAGGTTATAGGTAATATAAGATATAAAAAATCTGAAATATTTTGTAAAGTATTCTTGCGACTGAGTTATTTATTCTAGTCCATTCGAGTCTAGTCTAGTGATCGTTATATACTTTTAAGGCGTTACAGATCAAATGATAACTTAATAAAGAAATTAAGAAGTGTCGTAAAACAAGCGAAAAATAGATTCGAGTGGTTGCCACTTCGAAGAAGAACTTTCGAACTTAAGAAGTCGTTTGCTGCATGTTCTGACGGTCAGACGGATCAGCTTGGCGGCAAGAAATTAATTTACCTACTCTCATTCGTTACAACTAGGAATTAGAAATCGACATCCATATTTTTACAAACATATTTAAGTAAGTGAGAGTGAATGAGCTAAGCTTACGAAAGCATATTGATAACTCATTTCGAATGTTTAAAAACACTACAGTCATATTCTGAGAGCATTATAATATCATTATAGTGAAGACAGTCAGGTCAAAGTTTAATGAGTCAGGCGAAAGTTGCACAATCACGGATGAGATGGAGAAGTCGCTCATTTACAAGCCTCACTCGGGGAGATGAATGTTTGTTGATAGAATGGGTAGCGTATGACGCAGCACCTTTACGGGCTTTTAGCACGGTGTTATAGGAAAGAGAAAATGGTTTTGACAACCTAAGAACGATTACACAAATGGAAGCGCGATCAAGGAGAACTAAATTGCGTTAAAAGGTTTTACTCTATGACTTTCATTGTGTATACTTTGGTACGTATTATTGCTGGAAAATATTTCAAGGACAGCCGGTGATCGCTAGCGTTAAGGCTTTAACCAATCAATAAAGGTCTTTGAGTAGAATATGAAAACTCAGTTTAGATGGATGTTCTCGCGTTATCTCCTCGTGAATAGTTGATATTCTTGGCTATAGAATCTAGGTGTCATTTCGATACAGAACGAAATAGAATTTGCGTTGCGTTTAAATCACTGGGTTTGCAGTCATTATTTTCCCAGCATAAAAGGACTGACCCGACGGAGGGAATAATACCACCCTCACATGACAATTTTAATATGCCTTTATTGTATAAAAGTCGAGTTTCAAAGTTTGAATTGCCCATCTCTGTACAAAGCGGGGTCATCGCCCCAGCCTGCCGAATCACCAAGCCCAATTTTTGTCCGCTCCGTGCCAGAGTGCAGTTGCATAATGCCAGGTGTATTGTTGGTAGTTGGTGCAACCGTGAGGAAAATGAGGGATTAATACTCACGGTTACAATAACTGTAATGAATTTAATAATGCTCGTACCTCCTTGTAGGCGTGTGAATTGTTATTATTGTTATGATGATATAATGATAACGACGTAATACAGCATAATAAATGTCAAATAATAGTGTTAATTTGCATTTATTACGCGCTAACCTCGTCGCAGATGATATACTCGTGTATCTAAAGCAAATTCTGGTGCTTAGTTTAATTATATTTTTCTTTGTTTGTTTTATGTGCTGCCATTACCATTCATCCACAAAAGAAAATTCTATGCGTCCATCCAATAGTTTGCACTTGCGCGCACGTTATAGGCATCATGCAATTATAACATTCGCTATACGTGGCGGTGAAATAGTCATGGAAAAATAAATTTTCTTGTACGAAACCTTAAAACTGTTTCATACATTGATTGGTAAATAATCAAAGGTTTCATACAATTTAATGCCCTGACTTGGGCAATTTATAATAAATTTAAAAAGTAAAGCACTAGCTTGGCATTCATGTACCTACTCTAATATTGGTCATTGTTCATGCTTCTGTGTACCAGGTATGTGATGGCTGCGGTCCCGGATGTTGTGCAAAAAACAAAAATATACGATTTCGTAACTGCTGAATATGGTTTAAAGTTCAGCTGTGGATCCGATGCGGTTTAGAATACAGTTTTTCGTATAAAAAAACGTATTTATTTAGCTTTTTACTGCATGTAAAAACAAACTAAGTACTTTGTTCGTGTAGGTTGCTCAGAGGTTGAATGAATGAAAATACACGGTTTTATGGATAAATAATGGCATAATTATATTGATTTCGTAAAAAAACTGACACCTTTTTTTTTACTTGCGGGAAATGCCCACGGATATCCCCTCCCCCCCTCCGGAGCCGGAGGGGAAGGTTATGTCGAACTCGAACCGACTAAACCGCACGCCGTCTGTGGGTCGTTGTGCTAGGCCGGAGGTGAGGTTGTCAGGCGACATATCCCTCGCACCCCGGCTGACCCAGGGCCATCTCTTCGGAACCGATACAGTGCCGAAAGAGTCCTCGCTTCCAGGATCCACGGTAAAATACTGACCTATGGGGTGTATGATGTCTTACCAAGATCTTCGGGGCGCAAATCCACCTCAGGAGGATTCACCTTCTCAACCTAAAGATTATGATTCTCTGGTGCCGGAGTGGATTACTCTAAACCGCTCTCGACATTAAAAAAGAAATGCGTTTTCTGTTTTTTACTAAGTCCAAATAATGTATAAAACATATCAATGAATTTCTAATATAAATAATTGATCAACTAGATTACTATTTCCTTTTTACCCGACTGCAGCAGCAAAAGCAGGAGCTGTGTTTAGGCTAGTTTTCTGTTGATTATCTAGTGACATGTTTAAACACAATATGTGAGAATTGGCGACACTAGTTACCATCATATTGGGGTTTTAAGAGCACTTCCTCTTTTATACCGAGTTCCAACCGGTATAAATAAATCCGTTACAGCGAATCAATAAAACCGAAGCCAATTTGCAGGTTATATATCTCGTGCCGAGTCATTATGTCGGATTTTTGATATAAAGACATTATAAATAAGAAATGGCAGTAATTATAGTAATTTAAATATGAGTTTACTTTGCTATTTACTCTATATTCGTTTTTATATTAAATACTTACACTTTTCGGGATATTTTGGTTGCTTTTCAGCACCATGATCTCAGAGAGATTCAAAGTCTCTACTTATCTCAAATTATTTGTATACTGTCCTAACTTCAAGTTACGAAATGACTACCACCTTAGTATAGGCACGCAGAATAGGTATAAATTGTTGGTAGGAATTTGATGGCACAAATTTGTCACAAATTTTGGCCGGGTAGGTACCACCGTGCACAATTGCGAAAACCCTCCATACTGATCCGATCTCGGTTGGATTGCGTTTAGGGGTCAGCAGGTGCACAGCCTGGTAGAGGAATTGTGGTCGCAGCACTAGTAGGACCGGTGGGTGTGACGCGGTGCTGCGACGACAATCCTCTTTTGATGAGGCCGTCAAGCTGAGTGCCATCATAGTTAAGATGCTACGTATATGTAATGTTGACCCTGTTGCCTGAGACTTTGCCTTCAGCTTACTATCAGGCGAGGTGTAGTGTTCTATATACACATAAAAAAAAATAGGTGCAAGCCAGACAACACGGACGTAAGATTCGAACATCATTTAGATTATTTTGGATGGAGACTGTGGAGTCATATTTGTGCCCTGTAACAATTTCTGTATCATTTCTGTATTGTGGGTACAGTTTCGTGGGTAGAAAACGGAAGACTTTTGTTGTTGCATTATCTTTTTCCATTTTTTGGATTTTCCGCATGCCGTGTCAGTCATTGTTTGACTTTGTCTTTCTGTAACTGACTGCTGAAAAGTAACCAAAACGGCGGGTTGCAAATTGTAATTACAATGCCCAGTTCACATTAGTCCAGTCCAGTCCAGTAATCCAGTAAATGAATCCAGTCCAGTGCTGGACGGGATTGTACTGTTCACATTATTGGAGTGTTTTAAACGCGCTTAAACAATCCACTGGACTAGAATTACTCACTGGAATGGACACATTTCAGTGATGGTTCACATTATTCCAGTAGCATTCCAGCTGTGGATTCGCTCACTGGACTGGAATTCTATTGGAATAATTTGAACTGTGTATAAAAGAGAACCTCTATTGAGCAGATGACGCATAATGACAGTTAATATTGTGATTATAAACAAAAAGCTCTTGCGTTCATTAATCATTAAATTGTAAGAGAAGATTGCTGCTGTTATTATGTAGATACCTACATCTACAATTACGCAGACTTTACTAGTATGTACAGTAAATTACATTGTATTGTTTTAGTATGTACCTATCTATCTTGTATTTTTTTCTAAACATGTTGTGAAGCTATTGATGAATTAGACCTAGTGGTAGGTAATTTTCAGGATACGTTTCTGCCCCGCGGCCCAGCTTACCCCAAAGCAGTGTTGGGCAAATGTCAATTGTAATCATTATCATTTCAATTGTCAATTGTTATCATTATAATAATAATATAATTGATTACTCCGTCTATAATTGTTGTCTTGTTTTGATTATCTTTCATTATTTTGATTATTTTGATCTTAATTATTTTGATTGTTTGAATTATTTTGATTATTTTGGTTATTTTGATTATTTTGATTATTTTGATTATTTTGATTATTTTGATTATTTTGATTATTTAGATTATTTAGATTATTTAGATTATTTAGATTATTTAGATTATTTAGATTATTTAGATTATTTAGATTATTTAGATTATTTAGATTATTTAGATTATTTAGATTATTTAGATTATTTAGATTTTTTAGATTATTTTGATTATTTTGTTTACTTTGATTATTATGATTATTTTGATTATTTTTATTACTTTGATTACTTTGATTATTTTGATTTCTCTGATTATTCTGATTGTTTTGATTTTTTGAGTGCTTGGAATAATTTATTTTGATTTTTTGACTATTTTGATTGTATTATCTTGATTATTGTTTTTATTAATTATAATTTTATTATAATGGTAAAAAATCTGTCATAAATGCTGACGCCTAAGATACAGGCCATGTCCTAGTTTAGGTGGCAGGAATACAAAACTAATGTAAACTAAACAGCCAAAATATTTCATATGTAGTAATATAACATTATTGTAACACCCTTATTGTAAAAAATATATAGGTAGGTATAATTAAAAAATATTAAGCAATTAAAAATCCCGACTACTGTCTTTAAGATCGCAAATAGTAAATCCGAGTGCTGTCTTTTGCCAATCATAAACCGAAAGAAAAACTGCAGTCTAACTTATTTCGATATTTAGACAGCAGTTGGGTTAATTGCAAATTATTTGCATTTATTTTTATTATTTATTTGCAATAAAATGTGCCCACCACTGCCCCAAGGTAAGTAACTATTACCAGAGTATCACGTTAATGCTATTAAGATAAATTTAAAAAATACAAACTTTGTATCTGGATTCTTTTAAATCCGTCATTTTCAAAAGTCCTGGTGTGATAGTGTCATAGCTTACCTGAAACAAAACCAAACATTCATGAATACATTGAACAAAAGAATGAAGTACTTTCTACCTTTAGATTCCTACGGAAGGGGTACCTATGTTGAAGGTATAGTCAACGTCAGAAATACCTTGACGACAGTTTCAAAATGATCTTAAAACTGTTTTATTGATTTCGATTGTATTGAATGACATTTTTAAGCAAATAATATGCTCATATTTCAAATAGATTAGGATAAGAAAAAGCAAAACGACTTAGGGTGCTTACATAGAGAAGCGATTCGCCCGCTTCGATCAGACGGCGACAATCGGCACTTTTTTTAAATTATTAGAGTATATACACAATAGTGCGGGTTCGCGCGGGCCAACCTGCTTCTCTATGTAAGCACCTTTAGGTGAGACTTGCACCGGGCAGTCCCTTACAGGGGGAATGGTCTGACCACTGAGATACTAGTGCTCACGCTCTCCACCCTGCCCGGCCCTGGGGGTGAGAGTGCTCACGCTCTCCACCCTGCTCGCGGCGATGGAGCGCCTCCTTCTGCGAGCAGGTCATGCTCGCGAAGGAGACAGCAGAGCGCGCGCAGCGCGATGAGCGAGAAAGGCTAGCTGACATCGCTGCACGCGCCCAAAGGCGGCTCGGGCGTCGGAGGGCGCAAACTGACCTCCGCCCCCCATGAGCGCGGGCCTGAGGGTGACGGGTGGAGCCGCCCGTCACCCTAGCAGAAGCAGGCCACGGCGGCGGCGTGAAACGTTAAACAATTTTCATATTGATATGGTCACTATAGGTGTCGTTAGGTTTCATAATTACGTAACAACTTAAGACAGAAGGTCCCTTAAGTAGGGACTGAATAAATTAATAACAGACTTGGTATTACATGGATCTCACAACTTTTTACGGTAGAAAAACTTGGCTTTCATGACAAATATTGTTATTTTTATGGTAAGATTGACCGACCTTAAGTAGTAATTTTCATAAACTACAAAATACGTAACAGAAGAGACGAGATTATTGATATTACCTACTCGCAATTGAGGTGGAATAAATCCCAGATGTTATGCATAACGGATGATATCTCCTAGGGTGGTATGGTTTCGAGGTGAAAGAAGTACCTAAATAGACCTCAACTTCCAGTTTGGACAGATTATGATATCACTCAGGTGCACAAGGTGGAATAAACCAATCAAACAGCGTTAAAACTCCATCACGAAACACAAAAAGAGCATTAAGTACTTTGCCTCACGTATCTTTTAAAAAGAATGCCATTTCTCTTGCTAATGTGCTAACTTTTAACCATTTCTTTCCGAGGTTCGTTTATAATAAAATAAAAAATAGTAGAACAAAGACAAAGTTCCTCGACTGTTGCGTGAACGAACGTTTCAGAGAGCGTGAACAAAAAGAGCGGGAACGAGGCGAGTGGAACGAATGGCGCGACCTTGAGATGAACGCTCTGTGCAGGTCTAGACTAACTGTCATTTCTACCAGAAAGAGACCTTGACTTTTATCCGTTGCTATTATTTACACGTTAGTCATTCTAAGCCTACGTAACATGATCTAGGTCTTCCTAGTTTTATTTAAATGATGCAGATTCAGTTTCCTGTTTAACAAAACATATCATTGTGACACCATTTTGAAAGAGAACATCATTATGATGATGATGATTCTGTAACGGGAGAGGAATAGCAGCCTGCCGTGCCATAGAAGTTGCTATTAGGCGCAGTAGTTCGTGAAGATCTTGAAACGAATGGAAACGATTTTCGTCCTCCATGAGTGCGGGCCTGGCGGTGACGATTTGAGAAGGGAAGAGAAGAGACGTTGCCTCAGCAGAAGCAGACCCAGGTTGGCGCCGCAAAATGTTTCCGCGCGCAATCTATATCCGAGGGGATTCCCGCACTTAAAGAAGGTAGGTAGATCCACAAAAAAGACCACCACCGTTCTGAAAGTTACTTAAGGTAAAATAGTTTTGCTCAGATTGGCGGCCTTGCTTTAAAGAATAAGGATTTGAAAGAGACAACAACTCGCCATTCACGCTTTGAAAATTACTAAGAGAAGTAACAATTCTGGAGGCTTACCTTCATGTTAGCAGTGCGATGACGTCGGCTGTAACAGCCCAGTACATCAATCTGACAAAATTGTATCCAAATAGAACGAGCTAACGGCCAAGCAGCCAACTTCAGGACAAAAGATGCACTTAGTGTGAAAGATAGTATAGAAATACATCGGCAATTTAGCTCGTAAACCACCAAGCCAGTTGACTTAGTGGTATGGTATACTCGTAAATGCTTACTTGCATGGTTCAAGTGTGCCTTGATATCTTTATGTATCTCAATTACTTTAATATAAGGTCATCAAGTAACTATTAGACTACCTTAGATTTTATCGCAGATCGTAAAATGGTGGTCGTTAGTCAACCGGATGCATGTCCATCCGCCAACCATGTTTCACAACCGGTGCGTAATGAATTCTACAATAATAATCCTGTACTTAACACTTAAGAGTGTTCTGGCTGTAGCTCTGACTGGTACAGTCAGTATCAGAAAGATTTTCACAAACAAACTCCACAAAATAATGTTAATACCTTGATATATCCCCCCTTCCTGTTGACTAATTGTTCTGATATTTGATACACACCTTTGGTTCGGACGATAATACAATTTAAATCAATAAAACAGTTTTATCTACTCTGATACTATAATACAAAGATTATAAAATTGAAATCAAAACTTATGACAAACATTACGCACAGGCCAAAAAAAAGTTTTATTACGATACAGGTCTTGTATGGACACCTATATCAATAAATAACTTTTTAATCATACCTCTACTATAAAAAAAAACCGCCGATTCGGAAGAAAAAAAAGAAACACGCATGCGCAATCGATGTTTGGCGCCAACATTTTACATTTAAATTAAAAAAAGTTTGGTTTTGTTTGTAAAATAAATTAGTTTATGTATTATAGTATGAGAGTAGATAAAGTAGTGTATGACACTGTACATAACTGTCTTATAACACTCGTGTGATACTACAAAAAACTCGCCTCACACTCGTGTTATAAGAACCCTTATTACGCAACAGTATCATAAACTACTATAATTTGCTCTTAATATTGCTCGTTCCATATGTCTTGGACCCAAAAAGTCAACAGTCCACGTTTCTTGGATGTATTTTGAGGATAGCACGGGGTGCTACGGCCGTGGACGAGCTCAAATTCACCAAGTATATATTTTAACAAAACAATCCGCGCGCGCCAGTGCCTTTTATATATCGCCATTTAGATCCAAGATATATGGAACGAGCAATACATTGGCATTTAGATCATTTTGAGCCTTTTTAGAGAGAGATTATTAAATCTATCTTCTTCAGAAGAAATTGTACTGTCATGTATGACTATTATATATTTACTAAAAAAAAACTTATCTAAGTAGGTATGTTTATCCGCATTCTAGATTCCATAACACAAGCTAGTTAAGCTATGCTTACCATGGGTCTAGATAGCGTTGTTTGAAATGTTGTGGAATATTTATTAGGCTGCCTACGCCTTGAATTCTTCATTTTCAAAGCTCCCAAGAAACTTATAAATCGTGCTGCTGATGGTGCCAGCGAGAGCTCTATCCTTGTATTTTTGGCAGTACTTTTGTAGGAATTTAGCATTATCCACGAGTATTAATAATAAAAGGAAGTACTTAACATATATTTTGACATCAACAACGTAGTAATATTATGTTTATTCATATCATCAAATCCTCCATCGTCCAATGTCACCATAACATCATCGATCCAATCATGTCATGATGTCAGTCTGCACAATCACTTAATGACATCATTCTAAATAGTCCTTAACAAATCCAATAATAATATAGTTACAGAGTTATCACTTCGATTATTATTTTTTTTGTATTTACAATTCTTTGCAGAACCAGTTTCGTCACACCATCCCGATTGCGTCTCATCACCGTGACATACCATGGCGCAAGTGAGTCCCGCGCAATGGGCTGCGCCGGCGCATTCACTTGCACAACACGGTGACTAATTGCGCAGGTTGTACTTTACCCCGTTCGCCCCTTGGATGCTTCGTTGCGTCACATCCGTTTGTTGTAGTTTGCAGTTGTTTCAAGGAGTGTTGTAAGTTATATATGAAAATAATATTAAGACCTTAACGTCCTATTTATGATAACAATCCACAAAATCAAGTCAAAAACAGTAAAATAAAGTTTCACAAATATATTTTTATAGGAGCAAGCTTTCGTTTATTTTACTTTTAAGTCTTTATTAAAAGCATAAAACTAGTCCTTGACATTGAACTAACAGTAACTACAGTAAGGAGCTTACTTTCTTGGCACGATTGCCAAACTAGCATCCATTTATCACCCAAGGCCGACAAGGTTGAACTATGGGTGCCTTATTATTAGAGTTATCGCATTCGCGTGACCTTTGCATAAGTAAATTGGTTCAACACTATTAATAAATGTAACAGTAGATTGTTATCGTTTAGATGCAATCTTTCGTTCAGCCGTAATAAGCCAAAATTGTATAATACTGACTGCAGTACGTAATGTCGGTCAGTAATATATGTCAGTCGATTAAGGATTCTTGGACGAAGAAAAGAAAACATTTGATCCGGATACCCAAAATAAAAGAATCAGTCATTATTCCCTGAGCCTTTTCGCAACGCAGTCAGGGTAGGCTTTCCAGTCTCACTGTGATGCGGCTGAATTTCGATATTTTTCGTGAAGCGACTGCCAAGAATAACTGACAATATGATCTTATCGTCTGAAATCTGTTAAGACCGTGCGAAGTAGACAAGTAAAGTTCGGAAAATGGACTTGGGAGTCCATTGTCCGAACTTTACTTCAACCAGAACCTAACGCTACGATAATGAATTAAAACTGAACGTAACTAATTTCCTCATATCAAAAGCAGAAACTAGCAAACAAACATAACAAGTTGAATAAAAGCACATAAAACGACGAATGTTCAGTAAAATTAATGTGATCTACATTTTGATTATTTAAGATCTGTCGCAATGGGATTACGGGCACTTTGCCAGCATTGGACATGAGGCACATATGCTGCACAGATGATGGGGTGAAAGATATACGCATGACACGACTCTCCAACCATTGAGTCTCCATTGATCTATGCTAGACGAAAGGGTATGACAGAACGGCTATGAATAATCCAAATAACATTTTCAAGTCTGCTGGGCTTGTTTTTTTTTCACGGTAGTATGGATTTTGTCAATTTCTGTCACTAAACAACAGCAGGAACTTTTTTCTAAGAGTTTCTACGCTTCCCGTACCCTAAGTATGTTCTTTACTGTACCCCTGACAAAATGTACAGCAGCATTTTAAGAAAGCGTAACAAACAAATAAATTCACTTTCGCATTTTAGCCCTTGAAGCCTATTTCCAACGTAATAATCCACTTAGTTTTACAAGCAGTACTTTAAAAATTGACCAATTACATGTTGTTGTCTTAAGGAAACCCACGCGGCAGGATATTTGTAAATAGTACAAAAAGCTTATGAGGAAATTGCCTAATCGCTTCCCGTTGTAAAATTAGAAATATTACGAGTGCTGCCAGGCGCCAACATCAAAACGTGTAAGAGGCCGTTAATATAAACTGGAGTTATGTATGGCAATTAATGACGACTTAAATGGAGTACTGGAGAGTGCCATACTAACGCGCGTTTTCATGTTACACAAAAAATCCTTTAGTAGTTTTATGGTGTGGTACGTATAGGTGCTTTTGGGATCCCACTAAAATCTGCGAGGCGAAAACCAACCTCACTTGCTAGCAAGCATATCTACCTGTTAATTGACGGATGAAAATTGGAATTTAGGAGTATTAGCGAAAATATTTCACCACCGATTATTTTTGGTCCCAAGTAATAAGGGGTGGGGCTTGGTTGTGGGCTATATGTTTACTGCCTGATTGAGAGATGGATCCCTAAGTAGCCTTACTAATGATTCTACCTCATAGAATATTACTTGAGTCAAGGCAGTCTTATGCCCTGACAGTCTTACTAACCGTACAGATAGGTATACTACGGCCACTTAACGTCGATCAAAATAATTATATTACCGCAGTCTAAAGAACTCCGTCAAGCTGAAACCCATTAGTCCTTCTGGGGTAAACACCACTCACCACCTCGAAGAGATCAAAATGATTGATAACAACATAATTTCAAAGTTGACACATCTTACAAAAGCCTTGCTCTTGATTTATGATCATAATAATTGCGCATAATCAATTTCCATTAAGTATTCAAACACGTTTTGAATAAATCAATCGGCTACGTCATTTATCCCCTTGGCATGGTTTTATAGACTTAAGTCGAAGTCAAAATAATTTATTCTGAATCATTAATAAAAAGGAATTTACAAAACGTCAAAAAATATCAAATCTAGACTATAGACTAATGTTTAGTTACTAAATGGTCCACCGTGAAACGGTTTGCAAGAACTCAGTGAGGTTTTTTGTCTATTTACAAACATATTTTTTTGATCTAATCACAATTTTTTATTTGTAATAGTAGATAATAAAGTAAAGCATGTTTTGAGACGAGTCGTCTTACTTAAAAGTATTACTGAAATTTCATTGATTGAAAAAAAACTCGAGACATAAGCACAGAATAAATAAATAATAATAACGCATTGGAGAGTGTCTGTGTAGGCTGTATTAATCTGTATAAAAGTCTTTAGTATTTCGTGTTAAGTATTCTTAGTAAATCGGTATAGTTAATAATTTCACACTCATAATATCAAATTTCATTGACAGGGTTGCCTGTCACTAGCCTTGAATGGAAGGCAGTTCATCAGGCTTATTATAATTAAGAGCGAGTTCATGGGTATGCAAGGATGGAGTGTGGCTCTTGTATATTCAGGAGTATCAAACTTCATCTCATGTATCTTGCTAGGCTACTTTTAAGTCCCAAGTAATAGAGAAGGAGCCTGTTACCTGTCCCCAATCAGGCAATTCTAAAGACTTCGTGCTAGCTCCTGATAAAAAATTTCAAACTGAAAATCTTTGTTCGACCCCAAGGAATTCTATGTCAACTTAATACAAATAATAAATACCAAACAGATAGAACGCCAGAATAAACATCAAATTCTCAGACTACTTAAAGCTACTGGTGAGATGTCAGCTGTAAGTTTGTAAGTACCCTTGGAACCGTAAAAACATCGGGTCAATACTAGTATGCGGCAGACAGACTTTCATTCGGGTTTAATGTACTGCACAGCTGCATACGGGCTCATGTTAGCTTTGCTATGGAGTATTGAACCTGTCGGTGTCGGCTGCGTATGCAAGCGTTATAGTTATAGGTAGGTACGGAACATTATTGTACGGTTAAATAGGGTGGCTGTGAGTTTTTATTGCCAGGGTCTTTTCTTGTAGAGTTTAGCTATTGCTTTGCGAATCTGGCTCAAAATGTAAATGAAAAAGTATTGATTCTAAAGATGGCAAGTGTTTCTTTGTGTCAATGAATAACAATAAAGTATAACACATACATAACATAAACTCACGCCTTTATCCCCGAAGGGGTAGGCAGAGGTGCTAGCACCCACATTTCGCCGGTTTATGTTTAGGTCCCAATGTAATAGGTGGTGAGCCTATTGCCATTAACTGGGCACTTATATACCTGCGATAAATACACACATAACTTCGAAAAGCATCGAAAAGTCATTGGTGTGTGCCATGGAAAACCTGGGTTCAAACCCGAGACCTCGTCTCAGCAGTCGCATACCACTAGGCTACCTAGGCTAACTACTTGATTATCCCTCTAAAGCTACAGACAGCTTGTCTGAATGCGCTAGTCTGGGACTACCTATCGGATTGAAAAAACACTTCCTATTGATAGATTAGTTCATGGGAAGGTTACGTCGAAATATGCATATCGAGTATCGAGAAGCAAGGTTGAAAGTAGACTACAGTAGGAGCCAGTTTGGCTACGCTTTGGAACAGACGGTGGTCGTGGTACCTATGTAACTATCTAACCTACTCTAAACCTGCGGTTGCACTTACATTTCACTTCACCGGACACTAACAATGCGGCAGAAAACGATGGGTCACATCACATCTACAAGGTTTTGCAATTAGTACCTACATGAGTGTCTGAGATTATAGAGCACTTACATTAATTAAAGTTTCTTGTAACTTCTTATCGTAGAGTTTACTGATAATAGTGATAACTCATTTTTTTGGCATTGTAAATAGACTCGTACGGCTTAAAACAAAACGATGCTGATGGACGCTGGTAGTTCTACTTGATAGGTACCAACTGTATCCAAAGTTTGCACTTTGTATTTCGCTCTTCTAGTCATTCTCTGGATTTGGATAACATAAAAGGAAATGAGGAATCTTTGAGAGCCACTGTCGTCTATCTGAGCCTACAACAAGTCTGCGCCAGAACCTTACCGATAACCAACAAAAGAAATTCGAAGCAAATATTTTAATTCAAAATGTGACACAACAAGGAAAAGCGAACAAAACACGCATTATGATGTAACTCGATCTAACAACCTCGGCCGAGAAGGAAAACCGCCGTTTGACACAAAGCGGGGTCAAGTGTAACGCGACCGCTTTACAAACGGCACGCGCTAGCGCGGGAGAACAAGGGACTACCTGCAGAGACATTATTCTGTTTGACAATGAGTTTTAATCGCAGTAACGTTTGGTTTTTTATACCACTTAGATAGCAGACAAGCACGCGGCCTACCTGACGGAAAGTGGTTACCGTGGCCTATGGACTTGTGCAGCACCAGAGGCGTTACACTCCCGCTGCCAACCCCGTAAATACCTTCTTATGCTTTTGTCAAAGAAACGCTAGGCAGAAGCATGGCAGGACTTTACATTTCAATTGGTTAACATAAAATAACATAGATGGCAGAATAAGCAAGCTGAAGTGGCAGTGGGCTGGCCATATCTGTCGAACAACTGATAACCGTTGGAGTAAGATTCTCTACTCCTAGAGCGGACATCAGAAGGTTAACGGAAAATCGGACGCATCCTAGCCTAGCCTAACCACCTGAAAAAGGTGGCTGGGACAGACTGCGTGCAAAGGTTGGAGCAATAGCGCACATTCGGAGAAGCCTATATAGCCTATAGAGACGACAAATACGAACGTATGTAGTTACGTTACGGTTGGTCAATATGAATAAGGGTCCTGGGATAAAATGTCTAAACGTATCGGGCACGGCTTTCAACGCTTTTATTCAGTTCTACATTAACCTTTTAGAAGGTTTCAGTGCTTGAAATAGAACAAAGGGACAGGTTGAGTAAATGGGACCACTTAAAATTTATTAAAGCGAATGTTAGCGTTGAGTTATTTATAGTCTAATCAAAATACATGAATAATTCTATTCAAATTACATGATTCTGGATCTAAGTGCAAATATTCGTGAACACAAACATTTGCTCTGCAAGATTCAGCTGCCAACTTTGACGTAGAAATCGAATGCACTAAACCCCACTCCAAGGCGAAATTAGGCTTTAAACTACATCTCTACTAGGGAAAATATATAGGTAAATGAGTACATATAGTATTACATAACACAGAAAATACAGTCATATCGGCAAACTTCGCGTTATCTTTTCAATTAACTGTTTTGTAGTAAAACCGTGATTCGTGATTGTGATCTCAATACTAAGGTCACATGACGGACGAGCATGCATAAACACTATTTATAAGTGTGTTATCTTAACGTGGGTAAGCAGGGTTAGTGGTACTTTAGTCGCAGTATCATGATTGATTTGCTATCATTTTTGTTACTTTAACTTTTGCTTTCTTTATTAGGTAATATAGTTTGGGAATAATCCTTGGAAAGTTTAAGTAACTTCTAATTGCCGTATTGTTTTGAAACTGATGTTTCGACAATTGGATCACTATGGTTGGTATTCCTGCAGTTGTTTTCCGAAGCGACTACTGGTACTACTATTAATGGTAATCGCTTCCCATTAGGTGGGCTCACAGATATACGTGGGTGGCCGAATGCTTGACTGTCACCTAAGTTGTATTAAAACGCAAAGAATCAGGACGATTCGAAGAATGATGCAAATGGTAGTGTAGACCAGTATATTTAAGGTAGCATACGGTCCATTAAAGAGAACAACCCTCCGTTTGAGTATTAAAATATTTCTTTGAGAGAGAAAAACGGTCTACAGGGAACATACACCTACCTGAAATGTTTCATACATATTTATCTTCCACCTGGTACAAAACTACACTGAAATACTACGCAGACTTTAACCTAAATCGTGACGTTTTACGTAACGTTCAAGAATGGTTTTACCCAGATTACAGGAATTTCCTTCTCATAGCGTCGTTTGGGGTATAAATAGGTATAAAAAAATAAAAACATAGTCATCACACAACTGCATATTGCTGTTAAAGGTATAATTTCGAAGCCGACCGCATACGACAAATGCAGACGCATGCAGCAGTTATTGTTAAACATATAATATACAACACACATTACTTGTTGAACTTTGATATGGATAAAGGAGACCATTGAGAAGCCGCAATGTATTACGCGTATCTGCTGCGTGCAGTCTGTCTGTGTCTGCAGTTGTCCTATGCGGTCACCGTCGGCATTATACCCTTTTCTGCTTGCGTAACTTTTTTGCGTACATTTAACATCGTGTGTACTTCCTCGTACATCGAAATATCGTTGTAGATTGTTATGACAACAAAGCCTATGTGTTTTAATATAGTTTGCCTTTTATTAGAATTCCCGTAGGGCCTAAACAGCCGACAGGTCTTCCTAGAAATCCGTTAATTTCTGTAGTTAAATAGGTTAGGTAGGTTGCGGCCCCTGAGTTTCATGGCCAATGCTTCCCATAACCACATTTAACACATGTGTTATGTACTACAGTAGTAACTATATTTGAAGAGTATGAAGTCATACCTAATGTTACAAATGCTACGTACGCTGTTTGACCTGATTAAATAAAGAGCTTGTTCTCATATTTGTGATAGTCACAGTGATAGATTTATGTGACCAGTGTAGGTAGTCTGTAAAATAAACCTTATTACAGGCAATGCACGCCCAAGTACAAGACGCCGGCAAAGATCTGGAGCAATTAGGCGTGATGCAGAAGTTCGACGACTTATTAATGGTTCAGGTAGCCAATAAGTAAGAACACAGCTTTATTTGAGTCTTTAAAATAGCTATAGTTGTAGCCAAACTTGCATCAGAGAGAGGAACATAATATTGAAGCGGTGAAGTAAAGAACAAGAAGACAATTAAGGGTGTGACAAGGTGTCTTTCAAAGGGGGCATCACTCTGAAGATCACTATTGTTGTATTTAAGGTATTTCATTCTTAAATTTTACTTATTGCCTATCCTAAGGTAGAGTCAAGTCATACGACGTGCTCTATATAAAACACAATATACCAGGTCGAAAGAAATTGCCTCCCGTGGCTGAAAATGCTAAAATAGAGGAGTGATTTCCTTACCACGGAATGTACACGGTTCTTTAGAGAGCAATTAAGGAGGATTTTACGAATCAGTAATATATGTGTATTTTTACGTGCGGGAGATCCCCACGGATACCCCACCCCTCCTGAGCCGGAGGGGGAGGTTATGTCGGACTCGAATCGACTAAACCGCTGCTAGGCCGAAGGTGAGGTTGTCATGCGACATATCCCTCGCACCCCGGCTGACCCAGGGCCATCCCTCTCGGTCTGGCCCACCTCGGGAGTAAAATGTGCCATCGTTTTTCGCAGGAGTCACGGTCCACCCAGGTTTGTGCTGGTGGACAGTAGGGAAATAGCCCATTAGACAACCGACCAGCATAATAGATGACCACTTTTCGAGTCCTTGATGTGAGAGTGAGTTCCAAGCTGGAAAATCATGGTACATTTTCACGTGCATGTTACCGTTGTAGAGCTGTCCAGCATGGGACACATCTGGTGAGCTAGAACTGCATCGCCATTATGTAATGTGTATTTGTCAAATAACGAAAATAGATTACGATTTGCGAACGTTCAAGTGTTTGTTTAACAAAATGTTGGCCGGCAAGTATTTACATATAAATAGAACGGTGACGTCAATGCACATAAGCGAATGGACAGCTTGTCTGAAAAAAATTGTACTAACCTATATCTTTTCACAATGCATTATACCTATTAGTGTCTACTTTAGCCTACAAAATTCTGACTATTTCTACACACTTTAGTCTATTCTATAAAGAATACTGTTAATCGAAATTGGTAGTACTTTAAACCTTATTAAATTGTATATGGGTTTTCGTTTTTTTACAACACACAACTTTTTAAGGATTCATTTTAGTTTTGTGAAACTCGTTTACTTGAATTTTGTTAACAACAATATTGGCCCCAATATCCAAGCATCTTTTTGCCATAGTATGCTATCACCGTGGCCATTACCTACCGCTTTTTCCCAGAGTCGTAGAAAAAAAAGGGTAGAATGAGAAAAGGCAGAGATGGAAGGTAAGCTTCACCAAAAAACTCTATAAATTGGTACAGTAATAAAAATGCATTGTGCATTCATTATTTATTTGTTAAGCATAACGCTTGCGAAAGTTAACGCGAATAATACAAATTGTAATGAAACTACTTTTATCAAATTATATCGCGATTTACGGATGCAATTTTTATATTTACACTTTATTTTATGTTCCTTACACTTTAACCGACGTTACGGATGCTAGATACAGGAAGTGTCTACAAAAATTAACAAGCCATTTATCACCTTGTTCGATAAAATTAGTTTAATGTAGTCTGAGTGTGACGCCTCTTGTGTTGCACACATCCATAGGCCACGGTAGCCACTTTCTATCAGGTGGGCCGTGTGCTACTCTGCCACCTAAGTGGTATAAAAGAACAGCCGTCAAGTTGCGTTTCGCTAGAACCGTGATTTTTTTGCCAATTTGTAGACCTGACTCCTATCGACCTAAAGGTCACATTGACACATTTGACGTCTGTTTTCAACTAGCTAAGCTAACTAAATGCTAGATGTATGCAATGTTTTTAGTATCTAAAACTAAAGTAACCTGCTATTGAAAAGTTATGTCATCTCTAGATCTCGAACTTATTAAGACACCAGGTTAAAAATTACAAATCTTGTTAGTAAAGTGTGACAAGCAGAGTGCAAAGAACGTATAATTAAGGGAAGCTACTGTACGCTATGAATAACGAACGTCGAGCCAATTAGTAAGTCCAGTTTGTGAAACATTATAGCTTCATGGTCCACGCTTTGAGAGGGACGGACGGAAGGACAGTCTTAGACACGTATAGTTATTAAATTGTCTGTAGAAGTCTATATGTCAAACCAAAGGCTGGTTTCTAGAATCGCAATCATTAAAAAATCCTTCCACAATTTTATTATGACGTAAATCTTTAAAGATACGACAACGCGTAAATGAGTTTATTTGTCCGTTTATAACTCTATCAGAAATATATTATGGCAAAATATGTTGGATGTTTTATCCCGCGGATGGGTTCCATGGGTCATGAGATTGGTATGGCACATGCGGAGTTACGGACATTATTTTATAGGTACCTATCTTAAAAAAGGCAATACCTATTGTCCACCTTAAACTTAAGCTGTGGAATGATCTACTTTCTTCGATTCTCAATCTACTACACTATAGGGTTCTTCAAGAAGGGCATCAAAATATTCGTTAGTGTAGGTACAGTTCTTACAGGGACGGTATCACGAGTGTGACGCCCCTGGTCTTGCTCACGTCCATAGGCCGTCTCATTAAGTGGCAGTATCCGTCTGCCACACACCTAGTAGTATAAAACAATCTGCCAGAGTAAATTTACATTCATCGAAGGTCCCCTCTACACCGCCATCACTTATTTACAACCTGTCGTTAACTGGTTGTGTTAAAAAACGCAATTTACCTAATTAAGGTCAGCAGAAGACATACCACTATGCTAATTGTCGACATTCACAATGTCTGTCTGAATGTCAGTCAATAAGTCTCTAAGTGAGACTAATTAGCGAATACCATTGGAGATGTCTATGCATGGCATGCTAAGATTTTAAATGACATACTATCTGTACGTCTAATACAAAGGCTCGACCACATCGTCGCATGACGGCGGCGGGCATCCGGCAATGCGCGCCTCCCCATACCGGAGGCAAGTCGCGGAGGGCCAGACCGAGGGGGATCGCCATGGGTCAGTCGGGGTGCGAGGGATATGTCGTCGACAACCTCACTTCGGCCTAGCACAACGACCCACAGACGGCATGAGGTTTAGTCGGTTCGAATTCGACATAACCTCCCTGGGAAGGAGGGGGGGGGGGCTTCATGGGGAAAAAAATAAAAAGAACCCTATTGTTGCTTACCAACAGGTGAAATAATAGTCAAACGCGAGCCTTCCAAACATAAAAAAGGCACCAGTAGAATACAGAATAACCCTACAAGCATACAACAACACACATATTTTTAAGTCAAACTCACCTGCAACTTGCAAGTGCTGCACCTATTAAGCTCCGAACGTGGCCACTGTTGGCGGTAAAACGGCAGTCACTTGGGAGTGACTTTACTGGGGTAAAGTCGACATACAAATCATAGATAATAAAGCGGACCCCAGTCAGGCTTCAAAGTGCATACTTTAGCCGCAACTGAGGATTAGCTAGGATGATGATGATGACTGATGCCAATCTCAGTTTTCACCCCGCATTTTCGTCATAGATGCCGTAAATCACTACCACTACGGTCGAGAAAATTCAACAAAATAACATGAATAAATTACTAAATTTGATTTAGCCGTCAGGTATTTACCACGAAATCACTGAAGCCTAACAAAAACAATGTTTTAATATAAAATATCGTATAAAAACAAGCTCTTTGAAGCGTATCCTAGCAGCAGCTATAATATATCTAGGTATACCGCGGGACACATAATTATCTTGGACCTCAGTTGCAAGACATACGAGTCCCTTGCAAGCGCGGATTGTTTTGTAATAATCTATACGCTTAGTGAATTTGAGCTCGTCCACTGCCATACCACCCCGCCACGGCGGCGGCGCGCATCGTAGGACGATGTGCGCCTCCCCACACCGGGGTTGAGGCGGGGACCGCGTGGTCACCCCGTCCCGAGGAGGGCCAGACCGAGAGGAATGGCCCTGGGTCAGCCGGGGTGCGAGGGATATGTCGCATGACAACCTCACCTTCGGCCTAGCACTACGACCCAGAGACGGCGTGCGGTTTAGTCGGTTCGAGTCCGACATAACCTCCCCCTCCGGCTTCGGAGGGGTGGGTACCCGTGGGGATATACCGCACGTAAAAAAAAACCATACCACCCCGCGCTATTCTCATAAGACATCCAAGAAATGTGTACTGCACGTTTTGAGTGTATTTTAGGTTCAATATATATCTCCCGAGGTACATGTGACGGTAACCACAGCAGACGCAGGCAGCCATGCCTGCGGTCGAGCTGTAATTCGATACTGTTATGGTTCGATTTACGGCTTGCACATTATTTATGGCACAATGGGGACTGCTGTGTTAAACGGATGTGCACTTTCTGATTATGTTTTCATTTGTTTGCAATCCAGATTTTGCTATCATAAAAAGAACATAATACATTCACACCTGTAAACCCCTGTTTTAAACAGCCACAAGGGTGTACTTAACAGCCAGATTTCGCTATGATTTTCGCTTCCACGTAATAGAGGGCGAATGAGATTGTCATAGGCGGCATGTTTACTTTCGGATAGAAAACCGCCGTCGACGCCGACGGGAAGAAATGAGGGTACCCCTATTCTACTCCACCAGAAAAGAGAACCAACACGGCTAGTTCACAACAAAAGGGATGTACAGCAAGAATTAAGTAATATACATATATAATCTGAGATGTTTATAAAGGATTTAAGCACAGATATATATTTTTTTATTTTTGTACCAAGGCAACTACACCTATAAGCCGGTACAACTTCTGATTGACTAACGAGGCTCCGATTCAGGATGGCACAGGCTTTCATTGCGGGGTCGGGGGCTCAGAAAGGCAGGCACATCCATAACAGCTGTATAAGTCAAAGCAAATGGAACCGGAGTGTACAGACCTCAGGCTTCAATGTGAAAACCTTTAAAGTAAACCAATGATGATAAAATGATGATGAAGAAATATAAAAAATACATGTGTCATGTCAGTTTTTCTTACTCTTGCGTGCAAGTAAACGATTTAAAAACATTACAACAAATCATGGGTAGGTACATACATACACTACATACCCACAAATAGCCTCAAATGATAAAACGTCGCATAAAACTAACACAATAATAATTTTACTCACTGCAGCCATTTTCTGAAGATCTTAATTAACATTTGTAATTACTATAGGATTTTAATGGGCCATAACATAGCGTATGTACGCGGTTGACCGATATGATGTCATAGGCATTGGGTAACAAACAAGTAATTCCTGATCATGTTTAAAAATCAAAGAAACCTTTTACTGCTGTATTGACTATTCGCTTGTGGAATGCAATATCTTTGTACTAATTAGATGTTCTTAAACTGAAATGCATCTGATGCCTCTTGCCTTTTCTGCATAATTAAAGACTAAGACAGGTAAATATACTCTTGACCTTTTAGTTACAATACACCTAAGTAAAAGCGAATGCTATCCTCATATCGCAATTAATCGACAAACCCTTCATTTTAATTGTGAACAGTGAATCTCCAACCATACACAGTTTAAAGTTAGTCGCATCTGTTGCACCTGAAATTTATTTATTATAGAGACTACCACAAAAACTCAACACCCAAGATCTTGCAAAATTACGTTTATTGAACTGCGACTGCTTATAAAATTAGAATTGAAACATATGAGTGATTCTGAAGATTTAATCACTTCATAAAAGTGTGAGTACGTTATATTTTGACAGATCGTAACAAATACGAAACCTGGCAGCTAGAAAATGGGAAATGGACACCTGTTCAACCAAGGAAACGGTGGCTAGACGACATCGAGTCCTTTGTCTCAGGTTGGTGAAATTATAGCAACAGAAAGAGAGAGAGATTGAAAGATTTGGGTGAGACCTTTGCTCTACAGTGGGACATAGAGGCTAGAAAATAAGAAAGATTTTACGTGTTTTCTTATAATCGAATTGAAGTCACGCGTTTTGGAAACTTGACGTTACAAAATCGGGCCGCCTGCTAAATAGCGTATAATAAAACTGGACGTATTTATAACGTCTAGACCAAAATGCAGACAGGGGGGCGGGACAGACGGGGCAAATCAGACTTATATTTAGATCAGAACGTAAATGTCGGGAATATGGGTGGGTATTTCAAAGCTATACTGAAACGAGATAATAAACAGTTCTCGTCTTCACAAGTACCTAGATACGTAAAAGCAATCTGGTTCAGTCCTGCCTGTTTCATCAATATTTTAGGACATATTACAATTTTTTCTTGTCATTTTGGTTTTAGAATGTAGAAAAATGTAAAAGATTTTGTGTGATATGTTCTCATACATCCATTTATCAGGACCCTTCTTAGATAGGGAGATTTGCAAGCAAGCTTTCTTTGTACATCTTGTTTAAACATCAGAAAGTTAAATCAATATTCATTAAAGAATTGATGAGTACGCTTCTGCATACAAAATAGCTACAAGAGATACATAAAAGCAAATCGATGCTAATAATCGGTGCCTACATGTGTGTTTTACCCTTACCAATAAAGCCTTTTAGGGGGGCCATAAACCAAAACAGCATTAGCTGCTTCATCATCTTCTGTCAAGAAGCATTTTTCTTGGCAATCTGATATGTACGCAGCAAATGCTGGTGTGGCTTCCCTTACAGTTTTACCTGCCTTGAAACCACAAAATTAAGATTATAAATGGTGGCTTTTTGGCACCAAAATGTATGTTTTCAAAAAGTAGGTACACAGTCGAATTGGACTTGTTCAACTTGTATCACGAATGAACATTGAATTAGTTCAAGACAGAACTGGCAATCTGCAAAAGATGTCAGCCGCCTACAGATCGTTGTTCGTCGCCATTAATGGTCTCAGTTATCTCGTGGCTACGGGCTCTGACTGTGACTTAACATCTGTGCAGCGACCTACTTTCCTGTGTCTCTTGTCACATTGCCACTGGCTGGAAAGAAAACAGATGGCTCTGCTTATACTCATTGTGAAATTAGAGATCTCATCACGTTAATTGGAGTTAGTGACGTTTAGTTTTAATACTGTTTGATGTTAAACAAGAAATTATCATGATGTTAATAATCGTTAGGCCAAGACGGAACTCTTTATGAGCGACCAGAATAAGTCTCAGTGGTTGTCCACGTCCACTAACCTCAACTCAGCCTGGGAGATCAGATCAGACGGCAGTCAAACCCAATGTAGCCGGAAAATGGCTTTGCCAAGCGACTACAATATGGGGTTCTTCAAGAAGGGCATGATAAGGTTTCTTCAGGGTCGGACGATTGTAACAGTCCTGGTGTTGCATACGTCCATAGGCCACGCACTTTCCATCAGGTGGGCCGTGTGCTTGTCTGCCATCTAAGTGATATAAAAAAACCAAACCACATCATATTTAAGCGAACCTCTCCGAGCTGAGTACCTCGAATGCCACCGGGAATGATGACTTCGTAAGGAATATTCACCTCTGAAGGTCACATCTCTTCTCGGTACGTCTTTTAATCTATGGTTGGAAATCATAAGGCTATTTCCTCATGTAACATATTGTGAACTATCATTACATGTTGTAAAGTACCTATCTACTCAGTGTCCATAATAACCATCATCATTCTACAATGTACAATTGCGCCACAATTCGAGATATAATTATGAAGCGTCGTAATACCAGAGGTTTATAGGTATTAGTGAAATGAATGATATAACGACTGCAAGAACCTGCTATAAGTATTTGAACATTATTGTACTTTGCTGTAGGTTAAGAATGTTACGACTCTTTACCATCGGAAACAGATGAGAGATGGTTGGATCGAGTCTTAAATCTTTGGGGTCAAGCCAACCTCGCCAGCACGCCGAAACACTTGGTGATTAAGGGACCTAGATATGGCTCAGGCTGTCCTCTCGGGGTCAAAAGGCATTTAAGCCAAAGCAAAAAGGAGTGAAAGCAAGCAGCTTGGGCTCCAAGGTGAATGCCTCAGATGTCAGATGTACCCAGGAACAACGTTAATAATTAAGAATACACAATCCGAATTCTTGGGGTGTCCTATTGTCATTTGGATTAATAATAGTCACATGTTTTAGGCACCCTGTAGGGACACCTACGAGTGTGCGGATGTCATGCGGATTGTGAATTAAATATAGGTACAGGCTCATATAGCCCATTTAAAAGTATCTAAGTAACGTGACGGTATTAAATTCACGCGTATTACGTCAAATAACAGCGTATAACGTCGGTTTTAATACAACTCTGCCTTTACCTTAAAGAGAAGGTGCGTTATCCGGTAGCAGGCCAGTAGACACAGTGTTTTTAAACTGGGAAATTTACACTTACATTTCCCAGTTTATAAGACAGTGTATCTACTGGCCTGCTACCCTATACCAAAGATAGTTCTTAATTTAATGATATAACTAGTCTCAAACCGGTCGGATGCAGGCTCCGAGTATAGCCATCTTTAGCCGCCCGGACCAGTTCGTGAGTGTCACTGAACCAAGTGGGATTCGCAATTTATGACGTCACCATTCGATATCAACCGGTGCAGTTCGCCGAGATTCGTAGAAATGGGGTCAACGATTTATCAGCACACATTACTTTCCTATTTCAGAGTGGAAGCAACGCCGTTCACACATACCTACCTATACTCACGAGTGATAATGCCCACAAGGTTAAGCAGAGAATATATGGATAGGACCCACCCACATTTTATCAACGATATTTTTCAATAGGCATTTTTGATGTTCCCTGTCGACTAGAGTACGAGATAATCTTAACCCTTTGTAGAAGGAGTGGGATCATATCGGTACTAATGTATTTGCCTGGATTTGAACCCGAAACTGACAAAGTAGTGCTTAACGAGTCAACTCGCTAACCACTGCACTGAGGTACTACACAGGACATTTAGCTTAATATTCAGAATATTCAGAGATCATTTAGTCGTTTTCATTAGTAGGTAATTAAGTATAGAACAGTATCGCTGCAGTAATCGAGCGATCCGATCTGTAATAAAATAGTTTCCTTCGCTTATTGGCAAGAGGGTGGACGTTTCGAGCAAGTGACCTTTCCGAAAGGTTTCCGGTCGTAGGAGCCGAGCTGCCAAGGACAGCCAGATAAGCTGCACTGGGCCTAATGTATTCTGTGCGCGGCCTAGTTTTATTGGCCTATCCAATTATTTGGAAAGGGTTTTGATATATACAGTTGCAGTTACACATACACTGGATATTAAGTGGGTAATGTTCTTCTAAGAGGGTTCAATGTGGCCTTCACTCTCTGACTCGATGTTCTTTGACACAAAAAAAAGACTGTTTATACTACTTAGGTGGCAGACAAGCACACGGTCAACTTGGTGGAAAGTGTTTACTGAGGCCTATGGACGATATCAATACTAAGGGCGACATGCTCGTGCGTGACACCGACTCTGTTGGAACCTTCATAAAGAACCCCATATTGTAGTCGGGTGAAAAAAAACACAGCAGTGAATTTTCCACAGCTAAATTTATAGGCCATGGAACTGCTAATCCTCAGATCAGCTACTTTCTGCAAATTACTTGAAGTATGTTACAACGACTACGACAACGACGTCACTATTGTATTACATTTTCAAATCGCATAGAAATTACATTTTGCACACATATCTATCGTTTGTCACACAGCTATTCACCTACTTATTTTAGTTATTCGGGAAGTAGAACATCACATACATTATTTTATGCAGGCCAAGGTTGTATTCAATCATGTGGCATTCTTGTCATTCTAGATATAAAGATTAACTGAGTGTGGCCTGCAAATATCTAAATACCAACCATATAAATTTTACTACTATGACCTGCATGGGTAAATGGAATTGCTATCAGGAGACTTGTAGAAAAATGGTAGAGAAATTCCCCAAAGGTGAGATTGTCCAAAGAGTAGTAGTAGTAGCTTGCAAAAATGAAAATGCTACAAAAACTGGCCTGCAAAAATCAAAATGCTGCTAAGTGTGCAAAAATATAAAAATAAAATTTTGGCCTGCAAAAATCTAAATGCCAAAAAGTGAGGCCTATTCTAAATCCTCGGATGAACTTGGTATTTGTCTTGGAATGCCTGTTCTTGAAACTCATCAAGATCAGGAGGTGACTAGGAGAGGATAGCTTGGTCAACGAAGGTCTTGGTGGGGCCCCATTCCTCAAGAAGCTTCTATTATAAATGATTTGTTGAATTTTGACCTTCAGATAACTTTGCATTGTTGTAACCAGTTTAATTATTCTACCTTATGAGTTTTCAACACCAGTTTCTGTGAATTTAGGCATGAGTGTTATGCATACAGACCATACTCAGTTGATAACACTGGTGTAGCTATGGGCGGGCAGGGCGGTGCGGCGCAACGGAGTCCTCGAGCTCAGGGGACCCCCTATGATCGGAGGCCCTTCGGGCCCTAACTCGCCCAAATTGAACTAGCGAAAACAATTTTCGCCACGGTAAAATGGTTTGCAACACAACTCTAATCCTGGGAAATAATTTGAAAGAACTTGTATTTTATGAATTGTATGCAGTATTGTCTTAGAAAGATTCGTCATCATCACGTTTACAGATAGTAGTATCATTCTACCCAGTATCTACTTAATTTCTTTTAATTAGAGAAATGTTGGTCTTCAGTACATTATAAGGTTTGCTACAGCCATCAGCCATTCGAGCCTATCGAGTCGAACAATAATTAGCCGGGGATTCCCCAACTATACTGCCCGAACGGTAATGCCTGAGTGCTACCTCTGGTAAGGCTTTTTCGTGGGTACGCCACTTTACGCACAGGCACAGTGTCCAGCGTGGATAGAGCGGTGACGTCGTGTTTTGGTAGCAGCCAACGGAGGTAGTAGTCTCACAGTGCAGACTCTGGGTGTTGGCCGTGTCTGCACCAGAAATATGTGATATGCTACCGCCTCACCGGTACTAGACTAGTGAATTCTCCCGTACCACTCCGTGCACCGGACGGTGGAGATCATGGAACGATCTCCTTCTTACATTACCGCCAGGATGACGGTTGAGGCTAACCGTCGACTCTAGAGAGGCAGCGCGTGGGGTGTTTGGACAAGAATTTCAACGGGGCATCCTGGGTAACGAAAACAGTAATACCTCTCCCCATGATGGCATAGACGCTACCGCCTATTGCTAACTATGACCTAAGCGGGAGCAGTCCTGTGGCGAGTTTCTTAGAAGCTTTCCACGTATTCCTTTGATTAGCAGGTGTAGCAGTGGAAAGCAAGTTAGGCGATGAACTGGCTCTTGGCAAGATAGAGATACTTTGACCATTTCAAAGCCGTATATGGTCCAGGGTCAGTCGGGGTGCGATGGCTTTCCACGTGTCCCTCTGACTAGTAGTCGCAGAGGACACAGTGCACAGCAGGCACGAGGCGGACCGGTCGTCTAGGGTTCTATGGGGTCATCGTGCTTCCCACATTGAATGTCCGGTGCCCGGTCCCATGCCCGGGATCAACCGGGGTGCGAAAGATATGGGCATCATTTGCATTTAGATGTTATCCTGATTGCATCTCGAGGCCAAGATGCCCTCGGAGCTCAGGGTCCGCCTTCCGGCTCTTCGTTCTCCACTTTGCACGATCTTGGGCGTCCACAGTAGTGAGACTATTGGCACGTATGTCAAAATGCCTAAACCCCGACATGAGGTGTGGGGTTTGGGCATTATCTGCATCGGTAACTGATGGCCCGCGACGACCGTGCCGTTTTGGTCGATCCAAGTCTGGCATAACAACTCCCGCTGGTACCGGCGGAGGGGTATCCGAGAAAATTTAATTTAATAGAATTTAATAGAAGATTAAAAAAAGGTTGTTAGGGTTATACTCTAGGCAACCGGCTTCTCAGGATCCAAGAAACCGCACGCCGTCGTGCGGTTTTAGGTGCCACCAGTCCGACATAACCGCCATGGGGTGACATGACTGTGGTATCCTTCAGGTTTCCAAACGAAAAAAGAGGAGGGAAGAAGGAGGATTTGATCCCCAACAACACATTAGCAGCCAAGTTCGGTAGGGATCTAGACATACCCATCTCATAACTTACTCTGGTAATATGAGGCAGTTTTGGCAAATGAAAAAAGAAGGGGCCCGTTTCATTTTGCACCAGGGCCCTTAGTCATCTAGCTACGCCACTGCTTAACCAACAAACAATATAGGAATAGGGAAATTGGGTTAAATAGTCTATGCAGAAGGGCAGATCAACCGAGTCTCCAGCTGGACCCATAAGTAAGTGGTTAACGAACAACCAGGTGATGAACAGTTGCTGTGGTATTCTTAGGACACGACCTATACTAGAGGTATCATTCACCTCAACCTTCAAAGAGATGGTAAAGGGAATAGGTGAAAACAACCAAACGGGAAGCACCAGAGAAAATATCTCCGGTGTTCTCACAACTCTGATCAACACTCCACATCCTGTGACTTAAAATGACAAGTCACCTGTGAAAGGTATTTAGGTAAGTCAGTCAATCCATGCTGGAAAAACTGATATAGAAATAGAAATGAAATTTATTTGCTCATAAACATGGTTACAAAGATCTTAGTAAATTACTAAAATACTGACTGCACCTTACATTTCAACCTTGGCATGGATGTTCAATGATTCTTAAATGAATTTCGAAGAATTTACTTTTAAAATTGAATGATAAAAATAAAAATTATCTGATGTCTTTGCACAATAAATAAATTGTAAATTATTGAATAAAATAGATACAGAATTTAAAATTTTCATAATAAGTATTAAAATTTTCATTCATTGTTATTTGTTGTAGGTATTTCACGTTTCGTCAGTTCTCGCGTAATATAGCGAAGTATTTTTTTATGGACAAGGTCGTACACTCGGCGTCAACAAATACCATTCTAATCAAATACATACTAAATGTCTTTAATACTAAAATATTTTATATACATAATATTTACGTAGTAATATTTACATAATATTTACGATAACGAAGGTCCTAATTATAAAAGGGTAGGAACAGGCTACCCACGCAAAATTTAAATACAGCTTAGCGAAGGAACTGTACGTCTTTAAATATAATCAATACATTGTATCACTCTCACTCACCTTCAGAGACATTATAGATGCAAATCGATCTGCAGCACGTGGACACAAACAAACATTACACCAAAAATTACGACATTTACAAAACACTGCACTATTTATTTGCGAATGTATTTACAAACACTCCTATTACAAAAAAATACTATTGCATATTACGTAACTGTCTCTAAAATGTCGTGTTTTATTTACAAATGTTTACGATATTTTATTGTTGTATTTCACAGCAGTTCGATAGATTTTATTATGTCGATAGAAGAAAACGTACAGACGTCAACACCATATCGTTATGTTCCGATCTCTGGATTTTTCCCTCGCTAGTTCGCTTTCGCGGTTGCGCGCTGTTTGACAGGTAGCGTTCCAGCGACAACGTATTTATCTTGTTGACTTTTTGTACATAAGGTAATTAATTACATTACATAAGTATTTAATTATTAATAATTTGCCTATGTAGAGTAATGTACCCAAATAATTTAAAAATATGTAGGTATAAAATTATAATCAATATCTATTTTAACAAACAAACTACATGTCATGTGTGTAAACAGTCTGTTTGTCAGTGGCTCAAAAGTCATTAACAGTACACTACAGTTTGCTACAGTCTTATTAAAGTTCATCAGAACTTAGATGTTTCCATTTTTCACATTAACCATAAGATGCGTTTTCACAGCTTGTACCGCAGATTTGGCGTCGTATTTGTGGGCATGGGCGGTAGTTAAATGAACACGAAGCTCGGTGGCTGTGTTTGTGTTGTACGGACACAGCCGACAATGGTATAAATATAATCCAATGTGCCTTCCACTGCGAAGTACGTGCTTGCGAAGATTTTCCTGAAACAAAAAATTATGGGTAGCCTATTTTAGGTATTATAATATAATAATCTTAAGTAAGAAAAATATGGCAAACATTAACAATTAACACTGAACCACGGAAATTCACAGAACACATTTTCTAACTGTACATGCTAGAAAATGTTGTAACATGTAATACTATTGTACCTTTAAATGTACAGGTAAGTAAGTGGTAGGTATACTGACCAAGCTCCCACAAGTGAAGTTGCAGTGAGGACAAGCGTAAGGTTTGACTCCTTGATGGCACAGCATGTGTCGTTTCATGTGGCTTGCTTGGTCACTCTTGAACGAGCAAATATGGCATTCGTGATGTTTTATCCGTTCACCATGTGTTCGCCGATGCCTGTTTTTAAAAATAAATCAACACTTACAGCGCCATCTTGTAACAAGTGGTAATGTTATAATTTGGTCAAGTAGTGTTCTGATATTCTTGAATTCGCTGTTACTTATCATATATTATATAGGTAGGTACATACATAATGCTGTTATTATATTTTTATTTACTACATAATGCGCTTCTCATACTGGTGTGTGGTGTGAGACGACCGATATATTTTGCTACTAACGAAGAAGTGGGTTACCTTTCACAATGAGAATTTCGATCCCACCGAGCCAATTTTGTGTATTTTTCAAGTAATTTTATTCCCATCCAATAGCTTTTTCCTTAAATACTAAGGTTACTTATAATAATCACTAATCTAATAAAAACATACAAAACTTCTTTAAAAAGTTTATATTACTGCCATCTATATTCAGTTAGAAACACTACGTGAAATAACACCAACACAGTTCTTTACAGCTTCAAGTAATGTTGCTTCTTTGTAACAGATGGCACTTTACGTGTTTTTCTTTTGCTATTTATAAATCTTTCAAAATGTTTACCTTGCTAATTGACTTGATTTAGTTGCAATATAAGTGCATTGATCATGTGGACATGCAAGCGTTTCGTTCACTCGGTTACAACTACTTGAGTGCCGGGCCAACGCGCTCCTGCAAAATAAATGTAAAATTATATTTCAATATGTGTGTGGTCATTATCACTGTTGAAGTTCTTGGTTCGATACTCGGATCAAGCAGAGACATGGAGTAACAGACTGGGAAGTAAAACTACTCTAAACATTAGATCACTTCAGTATCCATCAGAAATATTTTCATATTTAATCAAATGCTATGCCTAGTCTAAGAGCGTTTTCACACTCATCCGATATCCGATATCCGACATCCGATATCCGATTTCCGACATCCGATATCCGATATCCGACATCCCATATCGGAGGAAGTCAAATGTATGAGATATGTATCTTTCTTTCACATTGTCCGGCCCGATATAGAAAGAAAGAAAGAAAGAAGAAAGAAAGAAAGAAAGAAAGAAAGAAAGAAAGAAAGAAAGAAAGAAAGAAAGAAAGAAAGAAAGAAAGAAAGAAAGAAAGAAAGAAAGAAAGAAAGAAAGAAAGAAAGAAAGAAAGAAAGAAAGAAAGAAATTTATTTAGCAACTCACAAACTTAAAATTAAACTAGTGAATTAGAGTAACTTAAAACTAAACATTTGCGTGTGTGCCAAATAGGTCACCATCTCAGCATAAAGCTGCACAACTAAAAGTTCGGTTATCGGAGCCAAAACAGTGGTGTTGGTTCCTTTAACCGATACATTTGACTTCCTCCGATATCGGATGTCGGATATCGGATGTCGGATATCGGATGTCGGATATCGGATATCGGATGATTGTGAAAACGCTCTTACATTTACATTGTGATGGAAATAAGCACAATTTTGAAAGTGAATAATTAATTGACACGTGAACGTAGGTACCGAAATTAAACCTGTTAAATAAATGTTTCAAAGTTTAATGTCTTAAAGTGAGCGAATTAGTCGGTATAGTTATATTGACATGCATAAAGATGTGATAAATTCCAATTTTTTGGTACTTAATTTAAATTCAGTTCCTACAATAATAATTCGATTGACACTTTGATTAATCCTAATAAAACCAAAACTCAAAAATAATAAAGAAAAACGTAGGTACCTAAGTAAAATGCGTACCTACATAAGTTACATTTGGATCAAAAAATAAACCGCATAGTGCAGTTTTGAAATGAGCGTGACGACCAAAATCGATTTGTTTTAAGTATGTAATAAATAATAATATATAAATTGTCTACACTAAAGCATTCTACACAACGCTATCTAGACCCATGGCAAGCATAGCTTAACTAGCTTATATTATGGAAGCTAGAATGCAGATAAACATACTTACTTAAGTAGAGACTTTTTTGTGTAAATACATACATAGCATACATAAAAACACCCAGACCCCCACCCAGAAAAAAAAAAAACCAATGCAAATATTCATGCATACAAATATTTGCAATTAGCGGGAATCGAACCCACGCCCCCTGCGCAGCAGTCGGACTTTCTACCGCTACACCACAGAGGCCTAGTCCATAAAGCAACAACAAATTCTGTCTGTATGGATTGTTTATTGAAGCTTTAGAATATAAAGAGGGAAGCTATAGTGGAGTGCTTGGCCTAGTCGGGGTATGTGAGGGAAATACATCATTGGGCGGTTATCGAAATCCGAGGTGTGGTCCGGATTTAGACGGTTCAGTTCTAGTCTGACATAACCATCCCCGGAGGCCGACGGGGTGGTGTCCGTGGGGATTTCCACCCCAATTTTATTTTGAAAATAATATTCGTGAAGAACTCCTCCATCACACTGAATTCACATGCACAAACGATAAAAACTAATAACTCGTAAAACAAACACCCTTAAAACCATTCAAATAGAACTAAAACCTAGCAATAATCTTTTAGTAATAATTCTGGCCATAATCTGGCAACATTGAGCGACCGCGGCAAGCGTTAGCCCGCTCGTTGCATTACAGTTGCAGTGCATTAATGCAAGGCGTCGCCATAACACGTAAGATATTGCCTAAGTTAGATCATCAGGGCTCTTAGGCGCCCCCCAATGGCCATCCGCGTCTAACAATTGTCTAGATATGTTGGAAGTTCGCTTAATGACGCGGGGACTTGATTCATGTGGTTTGCAACTTGTAAGTTTCAAATCTTAATGTCATTTGGGAATAATAAAGGGACTGTAGTTTTGATTGCATATTGCAATGGTTAATTAGGTTTGTTTTTCGGTGTGAATCCCCAATAGGATCTTTGGGACCTTCTGATTGATGCATGACGCTCTGCTGTGCTGTTCTTTAAGCGTTGCGCTGCTACAGCCTTGATAGAGCTTGTTAGAGCTTGTGCTGTCGGTCTCCAGTGACTACAATCACTCCGGCCAATGACAATCTCTAATCTCGACGCTGAAACCCAACTGGTTCAGGCTATTCGCTCGGAGTTGAGAGGTCAAACGCAAAAGATAAGCCAAAACAAGAAAAAGAGCAGGAAAGCGGACCCCGGCCCCCAAAACGACACTTTGGACGCAACCGGGACTAACGCTGTGATTATGATGATGATGAATGAGGTGTTTTTTTTTCTCCTAAATAACTAAATAGGTACGAGTGCCACTGAAAACAAATGTTCGATATCCAATCGGGTATGGACCGCGAAACGACAAATATAAGGAGAAATACGACGGGAGGTCTAGGAGTCGGCCTTACGATCGAGAGGTCCCGGGTTCAAATCCTGGCCATTACACTACCAACGTGAATCCGCTCTTAACATAAGCAATTTCGCTTAGCTGGAGGGGTTAGAGAGAATGTTAGCAAAGGAGATGGACTATTCAATTTGAAAAAGATAACTGAGATAGACTGGACACGAGAGACAGAAAACCGGGTGTTATGGCGCACTTCAGAAGAGGTATACCTATGTACAAAAGTGGACTGCAATAGCATAAAAAAATTAATAGATTGACTTATAATATTCTATCGAACCACCGTTTTCCAGTGAAAGTCTACACGATAAAGCTTCACGGCCCCGATTTGGAAGATAGTCAAGAAAGTTCCTGAAATACCATCGTCCTTGACGTGCTAGCTAAGTTGCAAGAATATTCTTGACATTTATCTATTTCAAGACTTGATTCTGTTGTTGAATGCCCGTTGCCCTACCCGAAAACAAACAGTTGTTAATTAGAACAGGCCATAGGGCGCGTGACAATCGGCATCGTCCATCTTTGTGACTGATCCGCACTATTTATAGACTCGCGGCAGACGTATAAATTGTCACGCGTGGAGCGCAAGTGTCAAAGCAAATAAAGCACGCGCGATTTAGCGCCATCAAACCGCTCCACTGATCAACATGCAAATCCTCAATACGTTACGCGGACACGTGCTAACAATAAAATTCAAACGTCCACTATCTCTCTCTGACACTAATATTTTGATCCAGCACTCTCCTCAAAATACCGCGCATCCGGGCAGAAATTTATTAATATAGGGTATAAAAATGTCATCGTTGGCAACACTGCGGGCGGGAATGCGGTGAGCAAGAGCCTAATCAAAGCGCTCGTGTCAAATTATGAATGTATCCCGATATTTGTGAAGGAGTTGTGTGACGTGTGACATGTAACGCATCCGCTGCGCGCGCGCACGTTATTGCCGCAAATTGATGTTGTCGTGACTACGCACTGATGCGCCGTTTATTTCGGTTGTATGCGTCTCGTTCATGTTTCCGTCATATTGTGATCGAACTGTCCCTGATGAAGGCATTAAAATGGCTGAAGATATTTAAGAATTGTATAAAACAAAAGTAGCGCTTTTCGGTAATTACTCACTTGCTATTAAATCTATTCTTGCATTTGCCACATTCAATTTCTACCATTGACTCCATAATAGCTGGTAACTTAACCTTCGTACTTTGAGAGCCGTGTTCATTCTTCGAATGGTTTACCAAACTCGACTGTCTAGTAAAGTTGGCTCCGCAGACTGAACAAATAAAAGGTCTTTCAAACGTGTGTTGTCTTAAGTGCTGGCGAAGAGAAGCTTTCTTGTATATTTTGTTGCAGAGTGGACAAGGATACTTCTGGATAACTTTCTCAACATTCCCAACTTTATGAAGTTCTGTCTTAGGTGTCGTGTGGAGGACTTCGTGGAAGAAACATTCGGCTTGCGAGTCAGTCGTGAACAGGCACTGGCTACAATTCCAGAATATGGAGGAGTTGATATCGGACGTGGACTGGAATTGACACGCGTTATCCATTACGTGACGTGTCACTTCTTGAGAGAGAATGAACGACATTCCACATTTGGGGCATCTGAAAATATAAAGACGGATAAAAAAGATGGAAGTATTAAGAGTGTTAAGCCTCTTTAAGTGGTTTTATATTTACTTTTTTCTTATATTAGGATGCACTCTTCGTATGTGTTCTTTTAACTCCAGAATATTTCTTAGAATCACGCTTTCCGTGCAATACGGACATTTTTTGCTCAAATCTTTAGTTGGTACTCCTTGTTCCCTCATGTTTTCCGTTCTTCGGATTCTGTGTTCTGAAGTTTGACGATGACGTTTGGCCTCTTCCGACGATTTAAATGTTTTTGCGCAAACTAAACACAAGAAAGCTCTTTGTTTGTGTTTAGATTTTAAATGAGCTGCTAAAGTAAGCGAAGATTTAAACTTAGCTTTACAGTGCTGGCAGTTATGAAGTTCCTGATAATTGTCAGTGGCTGTGACTGCTAATGAATGGCTTGTATTCTGACAGTGCTTTCTCATCTCTATATTGTACCGAAACTCTTTATGGCAAGTGTCGCACTTGAATATAGTTTTCTTCCTTATAATGATGGGCATGGATCTGTTTATGACAGCAACCACTTCGCTATGATCAGAGCCGGACATATGTTGCATCATTTCTTGAGAAGTTGAGCACTCAAATTTGCAAAAGGAGCACCAGCATTTGCCTTCCATGGATTCCAATCTCTCTTCGTGTTCTTCAGAGAACCAATGCTGCATGAAAGTAGAGAGCCAGTTCGTGTAAAATTTACATGGACTACATTGAAAAGGAGATTGATGTACGATAGCATCAATATTCTCTAGAATGAGATCTTGGTAAGCAGTTGTATCAGTGTCAGTGGCTTTTCTAAAGTGGTAATGGGATATTAAGTGCTTTCCCATCAAGTGCTGTCGCACTCGTGACTTGCAGCCAGAACAGTGAACAAAGTTAGGTTTTCTCTTTCGTTTCTTTCTTTCAATTTTAACGCTTAACTTATTTTCTACTTTCCGTTTTCTCTCAGGTTGTAAGTATATGTTATCATTCAGATATTTTGAAGGGCGTCCTATACGTTTATCAATATTACTCTTCATAGGCGTTAGATGACCTGCGAACTCTAATTCGTGTTCTGGTAGAACCTTCTTCAAATGGAGACTGGATCTCAAATGCTTTTCATAAATAGCTCTGGAACCAAGTCTCCTGTTGCAAGGACCACACCAATATTGAACGGAACCTTTTGACTGTATAGTTGTCTGCATGATCTGAGTTTTTTCATTCGCTCCAGGTATCCATTTTCCTTTGGTGTGACCAGGGGGCGGTGCATCGTAATCGTCATCTCGTTCTTGGCCATCATGCATAAATGGTTTCCATTTTCCACCAGTGTGTTCCTGCTCTTCCCTCATATCCCAATCTTCATGTTCTGGTGAAGCTGGACGCCATTTGCCTCCAGTATAATTAGGTGGCGGTTTCCATTTACTACTACCAGGATGATCTTCTTCCTCATCCTCTTCAGATTCCTCCGACTCATCACTGTCCTCATCACCTTTATAATCATAAGGGATGCTGTATGACGAAGTAGGTATATCTTTCTTAACAGCACCACTGATGCTTGCTACTGCGTTTATCAACTTTGTCTGATTGTCTTCACTAGTGCCAATACTACCAATTCTTAGGCTGTGACCTCCGATCCAGTCTTCTCCTCTAAGATTGTTCTCTAAAGGGCTTATTCGAGGTATAATGCTAGAAGACGTTGACACTGCTAAAGTTGTTTTCCTATCTAAATTGGGTTTGGATATAGGGATTGGTGGTGTGAGTCTGGATAGGGACGTCTTCTTGACGCTGCTCTGTAGCTCCAGAGATTGGAAGAATACATCGGCTCCAAGGCTGTAAGTCGGTTCTAAGGGATCGATAGGTGGTAGTTCAGGTTTCGGGTCGTGAGGTTTCAGTTTCCCACATCTTTGCTTCCGATGTTTAACGTAGTTCTCCAAACCAACGATTGTGGCGTTGCATTTGATGCAAAGATGACTGTCGTCGTCATCATCTTCCCTTGGGGACAACATCTGAAAATAAAAAAATCCTATGAATTATCGTGCTCAATGCATTTAGATAAACTTCTGCTTTATAATTTCATCTGTTATTGCCTGCAAAAACGCGATATTAGACAAATAATAAACACTATTGTACTAATTTATTATTCATTGCGTAATTACTGAGGTAATGTAAGGCATTGTCGTTTTGGTCGTTAGCATATTGGTACCTAAAACACGTGCTAAATATTGTAGTTAGTGTTAAAATCCAAATAAACTCGAGCCCAACTTGGTTGCCCAAGTAAATTAAACAGACGAAGTTCTACTATTTATGAAAGAAACAATAGATGGCGCCATTAATTATTTCCTTCACAACTCCGATCATGCACAATCAACATTAAATTTATAGTTTTGCGAAAACAATGAAAATAGTTCGTTAACTAATCGGTGCAGTATGCAGAACTTACTTATTACTTGGTGGAATACATTATAGATCAGATATTTATGGTTAATTCACGTCTAGAGGATATTTATTGAGTTCTGGTGACGGCTGACGGTTTGGTTAATGCCTGTGCACCACGCGATTGGCCACGATGTCTCCGCTCCAGGCAGTTAGTGCCACTTCCTAAACTAGGCTGGGAATCTTCTAATTGTTAGTTTGTGTGGCAAGTTTTGAAATAGAATTGTTTTTTTATCCCACTTAGGTGGACGACAAGCACTCGGCCTGCTTGATAGAAAGTGGTTACCGTGGCCTATGGACGTAGGCAAAAACCAAGGAGTTACACTCGCGCTACCGACCCTGTAGAACCACCTGATGTCTTTTTTGAAGAACCCCATATTATAGTCGCTTGGAGAAACCACAGTAGAGCAGGGAGCTCATTAACAACTTAAGCGTACGTAGAACTGTGAGATAATGAAGCTTGGTCTACTTCTTTGGTTTAATGGCATAAATCTTCGCATAAATTTGAATGCAGAATCAGAAAATCAGATTCGACCGCTTCACGCCCGCCATGCTAGACTTTTACCGGCTAAAGGCTACGCAATTATCTTCGCTATCAAGTTCTCATTAATAAAAAAAATTAACTCAAATGAGTTACGGTATTCTTCATCTCGTCTCGTGCGTTACAAGAACGAACCTTCATTTAGGCATTCTTATCTCAATTTATACTTCTGATTGAAGAAGGTGAAACGGGAAAATCGGAAAAGTGAACTTAGGGTTTCCTTTCCCATTTTCCTTTCTTAATCACCCCTTATTAATATAAAATTGCTATGAATATTAATTTCAATGAAAACTCTACAAACTCGCTATATAAATGAACCTAATACCTACAATAACACCGTTTAAAAACTTAGCCGTTTAGTTGTCAATAAAAAAGCTGGAGCGCTTTTCATTGTGGAGTAAACTGGCAAACACAACACAATAATAGCCTGGCTTTCAGTGTCGTTGTGTCGAGGACATGGAGGTAGGAAGCACAGAGGTGTGAATCAACCGATCATTAATAATTCCCACCGCAGCTGACAACTCACGCCGTACAGATTTACCATTGTTTCCGACGACTCGATTTCGACCCGACACCGATTTGTATTCTAATTCTCGGATTGTGAATGATTTATGCTGATTAGAGGTTTGATATCCGAATCTCTTTTTTTTCGGCTCTGGATTTGAGGGAAATAATCTGTTTTGTATCTAAATTGTACCTGTTTTTTTTAGATATTGTGAACAAAGAGTATTGGTTATGTAAATGTTTAGGGTTCGGTATCTAAAAGGTAAAAATGGAATTCTATTACTAAGACTTCGCTGTTTGTCTATCCGTCTGTCTGTCGCCAGGTTGTATCTCAAAAATCATGAATAACCAATTGATCAAATCAAGAACCTACTTTCATGGTAAGACATGATGGTATTTCCGTCCCAAATGAGCAGAGAGCCCCAATGAGAGCTTTGTGCTGTCAGTGGGAAAACCAAAGGCTTGTCTTGTTTTGTCAGCTTTATTTATTACACTGACGGAGTGACGAGCTATGGACAGGGCTATGCTCGGTATTTCCCTATGTGATCGCATCAGAAATGATGATGAATAAAAGTAACCGAAGTAGCCCAGCGGATTAGCTCGTTGAAGTGGCAGTGGGCGGGACACATAGCGCGCAGAACAGATGGCCGATGGAGCAAAAAAGTTTTGGAATGGCGACCGCGTACGAGCAAACGTAGTGTAGGACGCCCAACGGCCAGGTGGAAGGACGACCTCATCCGCCGGGAAGCGCTGGATGCGGGCTGCTTTAGATCGGTCGTTCTGGAAGTCTATAGGAGAGGTCTATGTTCAGCAGTGGACTGTGTGTGGCTGATATGATGAGTGACGACACAGAAACTCTCTGTTTTTACAGGGTCGGCAGCACGAGCCTCCCCCGATGTTGCACACATCCATAGACTACGGTAACAAGATTCCATCAGGTGGGCCAAGTGCTTGTCTTCTAGTGGTAGTAAAAAAACCAAGGTAACTAGGCAGTAGAGTACCTACTAAAAACAGCATGGTATAGAACTTGTCCAACTCGCACTTGGCCATTTTTTTTCTTACGCCCCGTCCTTGCCTCACACGTGAAATTTTATAGAAAAAACACCATAAGTTGCAGTGTCTCCTACCGGGTCCAAATAATGTCTATAACCTCGTGCAAGCGCAAGCTGTAAGTTGACAAAGTTTTATCGCAACCGGCATTTAATACGGCAGTACATAAAATACGAACTTTATAACTAAATTAACATTAATTTTAATGTTAGATTAATTACAAACCTTGCACGCAGCTGTTTTGTGCTAATGTACGCGTGCACCTTTACCTGTGCGAAGTTTTATGCGTTTTAGAATTTGAATACATATTAGGTAGGTAACCTTGATACTGAAATAAAAGGTTCCAGCTGTGGGTAGTTTTTAGGGTTATGTATAGTAAACTCGCCTCAAAGAAGATTCGTTTCAATCAAAAAACCTATAATAGTAACTCGTCTCAGTACCTAAAAAGTACCGACAGCAAGCAAAGTAAAAACTCGAAATAAAAAGTAAACATAACAAGCGAGCGTTGTAACCTAATTAAAATAAATTTTAAGCTATCTTTTGGTATTACATCAATAGTTTAAATTCATTTATTTTGTGCACGTAATAGGTCACATACTCGTAATGTCGACTGTCATGTCGGTAGGTAGTTATTTCGACACTTGTGATAGAAAACGGTTTTATTGAATAAATAAACAATGAGTATTATGAAAACCTGTTTATTTTAGCATTACTACTGCATAAGGACATGTTAGTAACTAATCGTTGCATCCATACAATAACTTACAGAAATACGATACTCTTTGCTACGCGTCACTATGAATGTCTATTCTATACAACTATCCTAGTTGAATACTATTATTTTATTGTATTATTTAGTATTCTGACAGATATTATCTACAGCTGTCCTAGATGGCCCAATCATTGATAAAGTCAATATAATTGATTATTTACAAAGGAACAGGAACGGTAGTGCACAACTTTCTGATAGATATGACAAGTACCTAGAATATGGCAACGCATTCTACAAGGGAACTTCCTGAACGAAAAAAAAATGCGCTCAAAATTGAATATCAACTTGATTGTTGATGTAACTTGTTGATGTTTGATGGTGATATTAGTGATCAAGTCAGGTTTAGCCTGACTTGATGACCAATATCACGTTTGCAAACTTGACCTTTAGATCACCTTGTTTAATTCGACATATTTCATTTCACTGCTGAGTTCTGACATTTAAACCTTTGTATTTTATTTAACGTCACGTCTACCTCTACTGCGTTGAGTTGAATGCAATTGTAGGTTTTGATGGGCCATAGATATGCTACCTCAGATGTGTTCTTTTCTGACTAACCTTTTCTCAAATAATAATTTACAAATCGACTTCGACTAGCCATGGTAGGTTCTATGAGTGACACTTGTCAATCGAGCGCGCGGTGCCTGACACCATTGTGGCTGACAAACAGCTGACAGCTGACGGCTGACAAATGGCGGTCGGCAGGGACGTCGTTAACGTCACTGCATTCATTACGCCGTGTTCCAGCTACTTTTTAATTACATATTTCAAATTTGGAATAGTGGAAATGGGACGGTTTATTGATTTACTATTGAGTTTGAATTATACATTACTGCTATTGTTCATGTATAGTTTTGTAATTGATTGAGGGGGTATGGTTCCATCAATATCTTTCGAAATCAAGTCAACTTCACCTGCTAGATGGCATATCTGCTGATTTAGGTACAAGGAGCAGGCTTTCCTCTTGTGGGTGTTGGGTTAGAGGGCAGTCAACTTAATTTACTGAAACAATCTCAATTTTCCAACTGTATAAACCTGGGTTTCAATTCCCGTTACTTTTCAGTTGATCAAGTTACTAAAAGTGTCAAATTAGGGATTTAATAACTTAAGCATTAAAAAGCTCTTAAGAAATTCCCTAAATCTCCAATGATAGGAACTGAGGTCAATTAAACTGGGTTCTAACGTTCTACTTAATCAAATTAATGAATCGTGACAACTCAGTTAAAATATGTTTTTCTCGTCAAATCAAACTTGAATGTAAAAACCAAATGCTCTACAATCTACAACTAAGTAATACTAAATCCAGCTAGTCATTTGAAATTGGGATAGTAGGTAGGTGCCCAAGCCTCTTTTATGTTTCTTTTTATCTTCGTCCATTATTTCGAGAATCAATTACCACTGGCCCGTATAAATAAAACGTTCAGTATTCATAGTTCCCTCATATTTCAGTTGGCGCGCACCACCCATCAACTCTAGGCACACATCTGTCAAGTGTCAAAACACCGTAAGCACACGGCCAGCGGCGCACGTGTGTGCGTGATCATGTGCATGTGTGCGGACGTCCGTCAGTCACGCGTCCGCGGAGGCGTGGACCTAACCCTGGTTCGTTTCACTTGGAACCTGGAATTTTAGTTTGTGAATGTTTTATAATATGACTGAAGCGTGTTGTAAGTAGTAACCTTTCCAAGGAAAACGATAATAGGATAACATGGGGAGCTATGCTGTCGGAGGAGCTTAATTCCACTAGCCATAGTTTACCTATATCAATCCAATTCGCACGCGTCAAGGCCTCGCCTGATGTTAATATATACCGGTAACTATACATAATCAATATCAATTTCCTCAACTACACAATAAACAATGTATGTTTAAAAAAAATTAGGATCCTCCGGGGACATGATTAAGATGCTCAATGTTCTTTTTTTTTACTATGGTGTAAGGTGTCATAAAGAAAGTGCTCCGTAAATTGAAATGTCGATGACGACGTAAGAATTCCTAATAAGTACGCCTTTCTTTTTTTTTTAAATGGGTGGTATACCTCGAACCAAACTTAATGGCGGCTCGGAAGTTCGTCTATCATACGTGTGAGGGTTCAGGCACTTCAGGCCAATGGCGGCACTTGCAATGCTATGCCAATTGACCTGAATTAGCACTCCTACGAACTTCCGAGCCGCTATTATGTTTGGCACGAAGTATACTACTGGATTACAATTTTTAAATAGTGCCTATAAAATATTTAAATACTTATTATTAAAGTTGAGACAACGGGGAACAAAGGACTTCTTTACTTCTAATTATTTATAAACCAGCTTTTAAATTGACTTACTCTAAAAGCCAGCCTCCCACTCATCCCAGCAGCAACACCATTTGCTAATACCATTTAAAACTCGCAGTTACCTAAAAGATTACCATAGACAAAGCCTACCCGACCTACTCCGACTCCTAATTCCCAAATCATCATACAAATGAAGAAATTAAAACAAGCGCAAAGCGGAACGTATCCGCGACGTCGTCAAAGGCTGTCGCCCGAATAACGACGTCGCCATCGATCGAGGTGCGCCCTGCCGCCCGCGCGCCCCACCCCCGCGCTGCACCCCGCGGCCTGTCACCTTACACGTGCAATACAAACGAATACGATACGCATTTTCAACACCTTTTGAATTTCGAGCTAATTTTGACGTCAGCATTCCAGTTTTGAAAATGCAATTTAAAATTCAATAGGCTAGGTTGAGAATTCTTACAAATCATAGTAGGGAGGTACTTTCAACCTTTGAATTTCGAGCTAACGTGCCGTCGCGTCAGCATTCCAGTTCTGAACATTGACGTTTAAATTGGGCAGGCTAGGATGACCCTTCAAAATCATCTATAAATAGTACGTTTAGTATCAATACGCAAGTGGAATAAATCACTCCAGCAGTCCATTTCTGAAAACAAGCTAATGTTCGGATTTAGGAAGTGCCCCGCAGCTATCGGTTGTGGTGCCACAAGCTACAAATGCCATAATGGCCATAATACTGTGAAGATATTTGACATGGTTCGCAAAATAATTGACTACTGTGTACTGACATTTACTGCTTTATTTTCTGTTGAAAATAATATAACTGATTTGTGTTACTTGCTTGCATCAACTAATCAATTACTTAACACAAAACTGTGAAACAATTTTCATGATACAACTATGTGAGTTTGGTGACACCGGCTAAGAAGTTCATAGATAAAATAAAATATTTTTCTTTCTTTACTCATTTTATGTTATTTTGTTGTTTATTATTAATTTATTAATTAATTTCTAGGTAAGTTAATATGATAGTTTGAAAAGCTTTCGCGTAGAGCGCGCGAATTTAAAAATGTTTAGCGACTTTTATTGCTGACGGTATGAATTGATGACACATGTCACACGTGACACGATGGATTGACTTTCAACATTAAGTTTAGAAAGAACCAACGACAGGAAGACAAAAGTGGTGTAGGTTAGTGCTGTTTTTAGTGGGTATGAGTACAACGGTAGGTACTTACTATTTTTTCTTGCTCTTTTCCAATTCGTTTTTAAAATGAGCAAGCGAATCAACATCGCCTGTTTAAAACAGCTAGGCTTTCAAATAACTTCGCTCATCATAATTATCTGAATTCAATACAAAGTAGCTATAATATTAAACAGCTTATCCGCCACGGAAACACCAATAGGTACCGGGCCGATAATAAGCAATTATCGTACGTCCAATACAAGCTGCACTTGCAATGCTATGCTTTTTTCCAGCTATCCACATAAATCAGAGGGCCCGCCTCTGTCTAATGGGAATTATAATTGATTCCCTCCCAACCTAGGTACGTTTTTGTGATAGTAATGTCAGATTTAAATTTGTTGCTTGTTCGCGTATCTTCGAAATAGTGTTGGAGTAATAAACTGATCGTACTGGTTTCAGTACTCTGATGGGAAACTTGTTAAGTAATACAAAGAGTGGCCAAAAAAATGTTAACGCAATGACTTACTGCGAAGGCTGTAAGTACGGAACAAAAAAAATTGAAAACTATTTGAAGACATGATTTGACCAGCAAAAAATATTTATATGTCATCACTACATAGTATAAAACAAAGTATCTTTTTCTGTCCCTATATTATATTGATGCGGATTTTTTTAATAGATAGAGTGATTCAAGAGGAAGTTTTAAATGAATGATATATATTTAATATAGTAGAAGGTGCAGCGGCAACAGGATCTGACGCCACGCATTTCGAGTGTTCCTTCTTTCGCAATGAGTCTGCGTATTTTTCCGTGTTTAATTAAACATTTCTACTAGTTTTCTACTATTTAATTATCTATATACCTACTCCACCGTCAATTAACTTCATTGACAACTCGGACTACCTTCGAAAATATAAAATCGCACGGGGATTTCAACTTGTATGCTTAATCAATTAAAATACAAGCAAATTTCCAAAGTAATCAATCTTGTCGGTAAGTTGGCCACACGTCCCGCGTCCGGCCGGACAATGTATGCCTCCCCGGGGATTGATAGATTCATTAGCCGTTACTGAACGATGATGTACACGTTTTTAAACGGACGGTTACCTATTTCAGGGAGTCTGAGAGAGTGAAGAGTCAGTTCGCTGGCACAATTTAGGAATTCTTGTGATTATTATTAAGTGATCAGTAGTTGTAATGCCATAGCTTAATCGGTCAGTAAGCATGGTTTCATTGGGAAGGTAAATTTTGCAAATTCTTAGGACCTTATTTCAGAATGGTACTCAGTTCTGAATTTCGATTTCTGAGGACAGATTGTATGAACAATCTGTCAATACCAACTGTTTTTAGATAGCTCGAGATTCAGGGCTGAGTGTCAGTCTAGAATATGGACCTTAGAAAAATAAAGTAAATTGGATACAGTTTGATCAAGAGCCTACAAGCAAATTCCAAGAAACAAAGCTGCAATCTCTTCGCTATAAATTACAGTGTAGAGTTACCCTTGAGCCAGCGATTGTGCAGACCTGGCAAATCGACGTGATATTTCAACGGCGGCACTGCAACTCCTATATACCACATACACAATAGGTTCAGAGGTGCCTATCCGTCATTGGTTTACCATACAGCAGTCATTAGTCTACGTCACAGTACTACTTCGAAAACGGAACGTCCGCGCATGGAGTCATTACGCGGGCCAATCAGCGCACGGCGCGCGCGCACCCCGCCGCGTTCTTTATAACGCTCTCGCGCGGGAATATATCACGCGTCAAGACTCAAAAGGGTTTTTTACAAACGTATCTTGTATTCGTCATCGTTATAGTCCGTCGGAGGCTGGCTCGTGTGGCGTCCAATAAATAATAAGATGTGAAAAGAAATTCTTTATTAAACCTTCGTGTCAGTAGGATAACTCCTTTTTTTAAAGTCCACTTCGATTCTTGACACGGATTTGTGGAAATGTATGCGTCTGTTTATTCTTGACCTGACCTACAGTTTTCACATGTTTATTTTGAACCTTATTGCATTAAGGTTAAGAGTACGGTTGGCGAAGCAAATAGTCTGTTTTGTTTTTGTGTTTGCGCATGTAAGGATTCATAATAATATTATTCATGTAGGAGTAATAAAGAGATGTCAATATACAGATATGCGGTATGCACGTATAAGAAGATACTGAATAAATTATAGCTTTTAGTAAGAGATTATCAAGGGACTGTTGCTTGCGAAGTACGAAGATTGAATTACAATCGCATGAGACATCAATAACTGGAGATGTCTGAATACCTACTGACTTTGAATTATGTTTGAAATTTATAGTGTTTTTTTTTTTACATTATTTCATAGCGCCAGAACGTAAAAATACAGCAGATACAGTATAGGTAGTTAGTAAATACCAGGTTATAATCATAATATCGTTTGAGAAATTGAAATAGGTTTCAGCAGGGAACTTTGAAGATTTTTTTTTCTTGTGCCTTTTTTGTACGTGCCGGAAATCTCCACGGTTACACCCCCCCCCCCCCCATCCGGAGCCGGAGGGGAGGTTAGGTCGGACTTGAACCGACTAAACCGCACGCCGTCTGTGAGTCGATGTGCTAGGCCGAAGGTGAGGTTGTCTTGCGACATATCCCTTACTTAGTATATTTTTTTATTTAAAAGTATAACATTTAAAAGTTTTACAAGGGTGGCAACGTTCTAGTAACACCTAAATGTGTTGATCTATTGGCTAATTGATTTATAGAAACCTAGTGTCATTCTGTCATTCATTATCTAACCTGTTAGCATAAGTTTGGGAGGACTTTAAGTCATAGAACTCTTTGCTGGCGAACTGTTTTAAAATGAATCTGGTAAGAAGAGAATTGGATACTTAAATACATCATCATCATCATCATCATATCAGCCACACATATGTAGTCCACTGCTGAACATAAGCCTCGCCCATAGACTTCCAAACGACCGATTTAAAGCAGCCCACATCGATGAGATGAGATCGTCCTTTCAGCTGGCCGTTGAGCGTTCTACACTTAAGTACATACTTGGTTATAATTAAATTCAAATATACGCCTTGATTATATATTCGTTTCGGATAACAAGATTTTGGACACAGTCTCGATAGCAAAATCGTCTGATAGTCTTCAGACATCAGAAAGTATCATCATGTGAAAGTATTAATTCGCATACCCTGCAAGCATTGAGTAATATGTCGTCTCGTGAATATCAAGTCTAAACACGAACACTCACCGCTATCACGATCTGTTATTGTATTCAAAAACAAACCAGCAATTACAAGAAAATTATCAAAACAAATACGAATAAAAAGGTTTTAAGCACATAATCAAACAATGTCTATTGTTATTGAGTATAGCCGTGAGCGATGGCGATTGAAAGTGCACCGCTATCGAGCAGTATCGAGTGGCCGACGTCCGCATAAATCAACATGGCACAATAACTCGACCATTTCAATTAAACATAAATCTCGTGTGACGCGAGCCTAATGGACTTGATACATCTATGAATTTCTTGTGTTTGCTTTTAGATATTAATGCTTTATACATAATATTATTGAGAAGGAACTGTTGGGAAAAAATAATTTTTATTTTTATTTTTGAAGTCTTGTGGTCACCCTACAAAAAAAATTGTTTGTATTTAAAAATAAGCTATTTAGTACAAAGATTTAATTTCATTTGATTTATTTTAAATATTATTATAGATATGTATAGTTATTAATATTCAATGTATATTTTATAATTTTAAGGATAACAAAATTGAGACTAATTAAAATGAAATCTAGACAGAAATAAGAATAAAAAAAATTAATATATAATTAATATCATAACTTTGTAAAAAATATTAGATGGAAATGGAAGGAAAATATATTTAGAATTAGAATATTGAACAAAAAGTGTTTCTAGCAGAGCGTGGTTTCGATCCACGGACCTCTGGGTTATGGGCCCAGCACGCTTCCACTGCGCCACTCTGCTTATTGAAAGGCACGTTGAAATTAACGTTCACTTGATATACACAAGATCAATGCTTATTGAAGTGTGGTTAGTCAATTTATTAAACTTGATTGTTACGTGTAATAATTTTGTGTCGTTACGTTAAGCGTTATTACAAGCACATTTCAATCACCATCTTTTTAGAATTACTCACGCAAGAATACTAATAAAACGTTTTAAAATCTTGAAAAAAAAATTGCAATTGTATTTTTTTGCTTTTTTTTTAATCATCAGCAGTATAGCATCTTTTCATTTTAAGTTAATATTTGAACTTGGAACTACTCGATTTTAAAGCCGACTTCTTAACCACTAAGCTGCAGAAGTCACGTAGGTATCTTTACTCTCAATAAGAAATTCTAATTCTCTGAAACAACCTCGTTTAATAATGAAGACAAATAGGTAGGTACATTTTCTAGTAAAATAATCCACACCTACCTGCTTGTTTCGTTGCTGTCTCTACTCTCTAGTCTCAACAACGCTAAATAAAAACTGTGCGATATTGTCGGCGGCGGGCGTTGACGTGCTTATTAACGGGAAAATTGAAAATTGACTGAGCAACATGATTGGCAAGGGAATATTATTAGCTAGATGCAATTTTGCTGAGCTCTTGTTTGCGTTTGTAAAAAGAAAATACTCGCATGACGGTAATCCATCATTTTGGAGCGAAGGCCATTGGCGCGCGCGGGAAAATGCATGGAGCTACTTTATAGTCAATTTAGTGTTATAAAAGCGATGTGTTGTTTATTTTTAATGATAGTTTAATAATAACTTTGCTATTTTTTTGCTGTTATACCATATTCTAGTGAAAATCAAATGATAGGGTTATAATATTTTTTTATTACTTGTGATTTATAAAACTAGATGGCGTTAGTATGCTACGAAGTGAAAAAAATGAGAGCTGAAATATCTCTATAACGGAGTCGGCCGGACAGACCCGATATTATTTATCACATTTAAAAAATATATATTTCTAAAGAACGGCTTATATAAAAATCTAGTACTAAGGTGGCAAATCGTATGTTGCCCAGCAAGCATACTATGGTTAGATACTCGACTCGATTCAATAAGTATTGCGTCCATTTGATTATGAGCATTTTCCTGTATTGCTGTTATTGCAGCTACCCCTATACCCGAGCTGTTTAGCTATTAGTAGGTGGTTGGGCAATTATATAAAAAAAACCATTAAACTTTATGCTTTACTTACTTAATCGACTAAAATACAAAAAGTATTACATAATCGACTAAAATTCACACATTGTTCCTTTTTATTCAATTTTAATCATTGGTGACGGGCATAAAGCGCTCGCAGCGCCCCTAGCGGCGGCAGCGGGCGCAGCTGTGTTACCTCTCCCCTATTATACGTTTATTATTGTCGCGTGTTATTTCCAATATTTTGCGCCATCTCATTACTCGCCGGCGCTAATCCGTCGGGAGAAGACGCGCCTTAATGGAGGTGATCATGTGTCCTAACGCGTAACGTATTGAAATATGACGTATTGGGTGTACCTTCGGGGATTCAACGTTAATAAACGAAAAAAAACATATCGATTATGGAACGCTCTCCCCGGACGGGCACGCATCGCAATAATTCTCTCTCGAATGACAGCCCAATGATAAATCAAGGCGACTGTGAGAAGAAATGCCAATAAATATCGCGCCGAAATCCAATAATTACGAGGCAATGAGCCGGCCGACCACAAATCAACGGACGGACGGACGGACGAGCGCATACTAACGTCTTATCCTAACATCAGATTAAAAACATCAATACTTGTCAATAGAGGTCGCCTCCCACGTAATTATAGCCAACAATATCCCGGGGAGGCTGAGACCGAAAAGGATTAACATATATCAAGGTGGAATAATTGAAGGAATCGATTAAATGAAGAGTATTAATTGCTGATGCGCCCGCGCGGAGCGAGATCCCATCGCGCGCGCCGCTTTGATATCCACTGTTGTAATGTAATATTAACTGACCGTCCGTCCGTCTTTTATGGAATACGATAAATAAAGCACGTTATGCGTATAGGCAACATACGTCAGGGGTTCTGGAACTGCTAAGGGGCGTTTAGCAAAATAACTGTGCGATTAACACAGCTAATTCCCCAATTTAAAAACCGAACAAACAAATGTATGTAAATTGCGCAACTCTATGTAAAAGCCGACGATAACCTTGCAAAGTAACGCTGAAGTGTGGTCCAGTCAATCGCGACCTTAAATGTTGGAAGTAAGAGCGGCTGAGTGGCAAACTCATCGTTGGCAAATTGAAGTGAACTCGAAACAAGCACGTTCAGAAACTGCTTACACGAATTAGCGCATCAAAACGGGCGCAGGGGGCGAAATTAGAAAACTCTTCCCCTCAGCCCGCGGGCCCCCACCCCGCGGCCGTTCCGCACGTCATAAACTGACAATTTACGATAACGCCGGGATTAGCCTGTTTGTCTGTTATGCATTCGAGTATGGAACGAAGCGGGTGGAGTTACAATGTCGACGTGTGAAACGGAACGGTTTCCTCGTCGCCCGTCCGTCGTCGAGTCGTTGCCGGGTGAAGCGGGTAGATGAAATTGTTTTACATTTACATGCACACGACACCAGCTTTCATAACACGCCAGTACAAAGATCTCGGAATACTTCCGCGTTCATTCGTTTCGTACGTTTCATCAAATACGTTTGGCTTCTTCATTGACAGAACTGAATAAAATGTAGGTCAATGGGCCTATAAACCACTTCCTTTCTTATATTTTTCGACTTTTATTTGATATAAGCAACTTCAGATGAAAACATTCTTATCAGTATCAGAGGGAGGCAGGTCGCATGACGTCAATAAGAATTTTAAAGTCTATTAAATATTTAAAAACAGTCAATAAATCAAACAACGAGTGAAACTCAAGAAAACATCTAAATTTAACTTAAAATTTGTACTGTAGCAACTTTCATTTCACAACTAATTAGTCGCGATCTTTATCGTCAGTCATTTAGGCTGTTACTATTTAATCGTTATAATTCGATTCCATTGGATAACCGAACATTAATCGACTAAATATTTATAGGTTCAATTAAATGAAATATTATGTTCGAACACGATAATCATTGTCCTTTTTCATAAGCACACTACATATTAAGCTTATTAATTTTTGTCTACAAAAATTCTGAGTAGAAAAGTGTTCGATTAAATGTTATACAACAAACATTGAATAATTTCTTACTTCATTTGCATTAATACTCTGCGTATATACCCAAAGGTCATTATGGCGATGGTTATTTTCAGTTAAAATAGTATGTTTCCGTTTGAGGAGGCGGGTGGCACCAGGCGACAATGTTGCCAGTTCAATAATAAATGAATTTTTCGGTGTTAAGTCGTTGGTTTTGACCTTACTTACTCATAAAAGCAGTGTTATTCATGTACATCTGCAATTAAAAGCTACGGTGACCACTCGTTTGGGACATAAAAACTTGGTGTTGCAATGTTTGTGTGTATGTTAATAGTTTGACATTATTTTAAATTATTATGGTAAATTTTTATATATTAATATTATAAGGCATTTGCTTATGCTATTAAGCTGTAATCGTTATGTTTTACGTAACTAGAGTGCTAATTATGCGGGCTTTTAATAAGTTATTAACATGAGTAGCACTTTCTGAAACAATTTTTTTCAAGAACGCAGTAATTGCTCTATTTATATTTGACAGTAACTTAATAAATGTATATAAAAATTAGATACCTAGATAATTGTTTTAAACTAAAAATTACATTGTATCAGTTCATCAAAATAAAGAAGACATTCAACGACGGAGAAAAATTGCTCAAAAAATCTTATTCTTGTCTTATTCACTGAAACAAACAAACTTTTACCCTTTGTATTGGTAAGAGTTTTTTTATGAAGTCGGCGCGTGGCGTTCTCAACCGTGGGTGATAGGGCCATCAGCCATCAGCAGTCGGTTCGCGTTTGATAGGTCGCGTGGTCTCCCTACCGCTAATTTCTTAAAGGGCGAGATGCGACCGCACACCGTTAATAATTGTCCTGCTAAAAGAGAACCCAGCAAATCTCCGCGATTAGCATAAAAACCATCTAAACAGGCGAGAGGAAGCCGTCGTCTTCCTTCCGCAATATTTGTGAAAAAAATTACACATTTCCTGCCGACATTTTGTCTCTACACCGCAGTCGCTGAGCGCCTGCGACGGTAAAAAAGTAACTAATGTTAATTGCACCGCCCGGCGAAATAAAATGGTAATTAATGAAGCGAAATTGTAAAAAGAAACTGTTATTGCTTCGAGGGTAGGTACGTTCTTAAAAAAAACAACAGGAGCGTTTACTATTCGCCATTGGAATAGTAATTCCTCTCCCTCAAGCCACATCCAGAAATCTGTTCCGATTTCCAATAAAAGTAGACGGCAGCCGAAACATAGAATTTTATCACTGCTGTGTCCATCATAAAGCATCCTCGGATGCCGGGCGGGGGGATGAGGATAGAGGGGCGCATAAAAGTTTACAGGCATTCGGCTAATAAATCGTGTCAAATAAATAAGTGTTGAGTCGGTTGGCGGCATATTGATTCGTCATGTGCCGCCTTAGAGCGGCGCGGGGGACGGGGGCTGGGTGGCCATAAAGGTGCGTAATGGCCGCCGTCGGAAGACAGCGCAGTGGCGCGCATCGATTAGCGCTCGCCGCCGCGTCAGCCGCCGACGCAACGCCTCACTGACACTCCGCTGCCCAAGCCACACCAACAACACATTCTTACGAATACTAAACTAAACGATCAGAAAAAATCGACTAATTTGACTAAAAAGTACTAAAACATCAAAAAACTGACTTCACCATAGAACAACTCGTTAATGTTTCTTATTGCCGTACTAGATGGCGTTAGTGTCAACAATTTTGAAACGAGGCAGTTATAAGTAATGTAGGTAGTATAGTATCCGTATAAAGATCACTTGATATTTGAAAGATTTTTGTTACTGGCAAAAGTATAACAGCAAGAAATACAGTGGGTAGTACTCTCATAACGAATGCTTTAAGAGGTCTATGTTTTAGATACCTACCTAAGTTCTTACTGCCACTGTAACAAGACTTGGATTTTTATACGAGTACCTATACATTGTATAAGCAACATAAACTAAGTAATTTAAATTATTCAATAACAATAAAAAGCTGTTGTTACATCACATTACAAAAAATATAATTAATTACAGCATCATAATTATAACACTAATCGGTTCCTGTAGTCATTACATGGACGATATCCTATGAATAGTGATCGTGTTTCATATGTACAGCGTGTTGCTATAATTACGTGTCACATTTAAAATACTAAATCAGGTTAATTGTCTAGGGTGCACGAGAGATTATGTTGAATGGACTTAGTTTAAGTAGCAACAGCTCGTATAAAATATGAAGTAATAAAAAAATATATTTGTTATTTTTTTTAGTAACATCATTTCGACATCAAGGATGGAATTTGGAGTCTCGAATCCGTGACAGTCTCCTTGTAGGGAGAATTCACATCTATCACATACTTCTTAGAGCTTTGTTTGAGTGGGAGCTTTCTACGGAGATTCTTGCGAACGAAAATATATATAGGCTATCTAGGCCTATAATTGTCTAAAAATTTCATTAAGGTTAATTTCGTTTCAAATCAAATAATAAACCTTTTAATCTCAAAGGTATCAATGATTTTCAGTTAAAAAGATAGTTTATTAATTTTTACTCCTGTTTAAAACCGATTAATCGCGTCACTGTCATTAATGGAGAATCGAGAAGGCTCTTATTGTCGTTTTATTTGGACGTTGATTAAAATCTCTCACTACATTCATACAAAGCCTTACTTTGATATATGTATAAATCTTATGAAATGTCTGCCATTCCGAGTACATATATCGGCTAAGCGAATTTCGCTCTTAAAACTCTTCTCTTTGAGTATTAATTACTATATATAGATGAGTATGGCTGCCTACCACCTGTCAAGTGATATATTGAGTTTAAATAACATATCTTATTTATGTTGAATCGGAAACAAAATCGTATAAAAAAGGGGTTTTATTATAAATAATCGTGTTGGGCGAGTGGGTGTATAACTAAATTTGTACTCAACCTTGTAATACAAGTTATTGTTCGTGTGCATATGTGTTTGTCAGCTCAAAGCTAGTGTTCGGTATACGGCTGCAGATAAATTGACAGAGATAGCATTCGTTCCCTGTTCAAGGAGGTGAATGAGGTGATTATATTCGTAACTTGAACGATAGTCGGTTTACAAACTTTTGAACTTTTACATTACTTGATATAATTATGTTAAAGGGCCTCAGTCGGTTTAACCTGGTTATAATACCAAACATTTCAAAGGAATGTATACACATACGTCTACCAAGATCGTGGTAGTTTGACTTCTTCTTTATTCGAACGCTAATAGAGGCTCCAATTATAGCCTGCCATTTAGAGCCTGGACTCCACTCTCAAACTTCTCGTATTGGTTTGGTTTGTTTAAACTTTTACGAAAGCAACTGCAGCCTGAACCCTAGAGGGAAGTCTGCGGCAACCTAGTCCGTTAGACAGCTGGTGTGTACAAACTTGCAGGTGGGCTAGGATTCGATGCACGAAGATCTTAGTGGACCTGATATACCCACATAATATGATTATACAGTAGATGATATATTTTACATTTGTAAAGACTTCATAAATATGAGGTTTACGCTTGATTATTCGATAATCTGAATTGTAAATATTAACCTCACAAACAATTTTTATTACTTTAGTTTCTTTTTATATCTACTACTAAATGTCAGTCAGGATTACGACTTATGAGTACTTACCTAGTGGAATGGCTAACTGAGTTTGTGCACGTTTGCTGCAATAACATGCTGTGCTATTAGTGGGAAGACCAAAGGCTTGTCCAGCTTTGTGTTCTTTACGGACAGCACAGAAACTCTGTTGTTGTCTGACTGTTGCACACGTCCATAGGCCACGATAAACACTTACCATCAGGTGGGCCGCGTGCTTGCCTATCTCTTAAATTGTATATAAAAAAAAAATAACCTGTCAACACTTTAAAGATAAAGACGTTTTGCTACATTAGTAACTAAATAAAAAGTATGGCTACTCAATTTTCTCAGTATGAAATTTGATACAACTATAACAGCTCTTATTCATATATGAGGCTAGGCTAATTAGAGCAGTAGTTCAGTTAAAAAGAGCAAACACTCGACTCATAAAAAGTGTAGTTTGTAGCAAATACTTGAAAACTATTAACTTTAAAGTATAATAAATTATAAAAATAATGGCTTTTAAACAAGAAGAAATTAACATTACAAAACTATTAGCGACGATAATGAGACCACACACATATTAATTCAAATTTAATTCGCATACATAAAAAACTAAGCTTTTCATACCTACTCGTAGATTGAGCGTTTTGCTCTAAGATACTATCTTTACCGATTATATCGGATAAATTGTGCTTCTGTGCCATCTCAGAGATACGATAGAAGATGAATTTGTTCAAATTAGCTTAGATTATATGATAATCATTATGTTATGAATAGTTGAAGCTTAGGCATCCTAAGTTATTTCTTCTATCCCCCTATCTAAAGTTATATTTCACTTACCTAGAACACTGAACGCACAATAAGTTACTCTATTGATCAGCCTTCGTAGTAAATATCCTACTACTACAATACAACTATATCAGTTTTTGCATCTTAAATATCTAATTATTTATTACGGATTTTACTATTGGCTACATAAGGATCTGTTTAGGAAAGAAGTAGCGAATATATATAGGTCCCTCGGAAGTTTATAAAAAGTTTGTTAAGAGAAACATGGCGCACATTGGGAGAGGCCTATGTACAGCAGTGGACTACAGTGGGCTAATTGATTGATTGAAGAGAAACATCGTCGTATCTATCTAACTACGAAGAAAGTTTCCATTCATTATATAGAAATTTGAAGGTCAAAGTCAAAGTTAAAGTCACTTAGTGGCTTGTAGTTTATAATGTAAGGTTTTTTATAGACAATGTACTGTGTTGGTAAACAACTTCCACTTTACTAATTGTAATGTTAATGAATGGCTTCCAAATAAGTGCTGGTAACTATAGGATTACTTTGCTCTTTAAATATCTAATAAAATTGAACATTGCGTACGAATCAATGTAGGCAAAATATCACATACGGTAGGCCCTCCGCCTACTGGATGAGCCTTTCCCTGCCCTTTCGTAGTATAAAAATATAATATATCAAAATCACAACATAAAATGGGAGTGCAAAAAATTTATAAGCGTTACCAAAAATTCACTTGTCTGCCGATAATATGAATTTAAATCACACAAACACAATCCCGCCAATACATTACGAGAACCTTTTTCGACGCACGAACCGCGAAACCATTAAAAACGTACATAATTCAATTCACATCGAGTTTTCAGCTCCCCGAGTCTATGACACACTCGCTAAATCTCACGGAAGGCGGTCTCGACGACCATAAATTTTTATTTCGTAAATAAAAATAATAAAAATAAATAAAAGCCGTTCCGTGTGCGACCGGAAACATTTGTCCCGCCGCGTCACCGTAATCCGGGGACACTGGATTTATTATTAATTAGCTTAATATGTATCTAAATAAATGCACATTTGTACTACACCCTGTATATTGTCATAGGTATATGCGAGGGTTTGATTTATTCAATTTTGCGTGCGTTCCGTTTTCAAATCATTCGGTTGTAGATTAAAAAACAATTACGTTCTTTTCGGATTTTAAAGGAAAACATAAAATATTCGATTTGTTTTTTTTTTACGTACGACAGACACAACGTTAAAGTAACCTCGTTAATTGGGTATTTGACTGACCAGTCAAATTAGTTACTTTTTTCTAAACGTCAAAACGGTAATTTATAAGGAAAATTGTATGAAAACTATATTTGTGACGTCATAATATTTAATAGTCAAATCATATACTATTAAACGTTGGATGGATGATTAAAAATAAATAAGAACGAAAAAATAAGAACCGACGCAACTGTTTTCACTCTTTTACCATTATTAATTTAATAAGTCCACCTAAATAATTTATTTTAACTACAGGAAACTACCCAATTAAGGCGTATTTAAGACGCAGAGTGACATACAATAAAAACTGACACGTTGACTCAGACAAAGTTATCGTAACTATATAGAATCTTCAGCTAACGAGTTATTTCCAAATATCGTCTTATTTGTTATCTTTTATTTGATACCATTGTAAAGATAAAACAACATAGGCAACTGCTTAGTTTTAACGCTGCATTGCTTTATACTAATATAAAAAAAAACGTAAGAAAATATTTCTCATCAGTAACGTGTGGGTTGTACCCGTTACCCTCCATAGGAATGGTTCATATTGATGATATAGGAAATGGATGGGATTCGAACCAAACGCCATTTGTAGACTATAAATATTGAAAGCAATAACTTTTTAGAGTCAGTTCTAAAGAAATAAAAACGTAAAGAGGCGTGTCATCATGAGAATCGGAGCTGATTGAGAGGGAATTTCACCTTGTGAGGAAATAGGCATGGAGATTGATTAAATCTAAACTGCGTTTTCACGTTTCATTGAATTATTTTCTGTTTAGTCGAACGAACTTGTTTAAGTGAAAATAGTGGCATTCGATTGTTTTTTTTTAGCTTGGTGTAAGCTAGGTTAGAAAAAAATTCAAAACCTATTGTATAGATGCTGGCGATGATGCTTGCTTATTTAACATCCTAATATAGTATTAATTTTACTTATTGTTAGTAAAATGCTGAACTTAAATTTCTAGCCAATTTATTGCTTTGTAGCGCTTAACAAGTTGCCTATTTGGCTACTTATTTTAATAATGTTTTTGTTATAAGAAAAGGATTTTTAGGAGTCATTTTAGTACCTACCTAATACGTCACTGCTACTAATTTTGCTTGAAACACGAAATATGTATTGTCTCAATAAGCCAGGATGATGGTTCTGTAAATTTCACTAAGAGCAAATAACATCATCTAATCAAGTCGTCTGGCCATTTAATGCTATCAAATAACTGCGTGTTAGAACTTCTGATTTCGTTTTCGTATCATCATCATATTACCATTTTACTGATAAACTAAAACACGACAACTTAAAGTTTTAAATAAGATGAATTTTATGAATCTCGGGCTTAAGGTGACATCGGCAGCCTATAAGGTCAAAAGGTGAGTCGATTGGTCAAATATTTCTAACATAAAAAAGATTAAGTGTAACATTTGCATCGAATTAATATAAAACGGTAACGTTCTAACACGTTCTAATTCTTAACAAAACCGTTATTCTAATTTTAAATTATAATAAAATTGTCAATCCTTTTTCGGAGCTTTCGAATTTTGAATGAATGCAACTGCAACTTTTTTGTGGTGTGGTAACATTGCGTGCGTATTATGATAGTTGCGTGCGTATTATGCAAGCCGCTCGTAAATCTGTCGACTAGTGACAGACGTAATCGGTCTATTATGACGAGTGATGTATTACTAACGCTATTTCGTCCCCTGACTTTTTGTTTTCTTTTTTAAAAAAACTTCTTTGTAATGAGAAAGTTGTAAAAGGTCGCAATAAATCTCTACAGTCACTGTGATCCTTGGCATTGGATAAGTGGCTGTCTAAATTAAAATTTATGGTCTTAATTAAAAAGTAGTTTATTATACCTATTGGAGATAATTATGTTAATTTTTTAAGAAGCTGTCGTTATTTTTTTTTTATTTTAAGTATCTGCGATATCATAGAATTATCACTAAAAAACTAATTGTTTACCTCAGTGCCTACCTATATTTTCTGACAGGTTCCATGTCCCGCCAGTATAGTCTTCAATAAAATCAATACTCAGATGTACTAAATTTAAAATTTAGCAAACAATAAGATGTGTCAGATTTATGAAGTGTCAGAAATAAGAAGTGTCGGTAGCTTATTGTTTAAGGAGACGGCCTTACGATCGAAAGGTCCGGGTCCAAATCCTGGCCATTACACTACCGACGTGAATCCCCTCTTAACACAAGTAAATTAGCTTAGCTGGAGGGGTTAGAGCGCATATGAGTAATTTCGTGTGCTAATATTCCTTAAAAAAATACAAATCTGAAACATTTTAATTTTCTTAAGAAGGGGATGGTGTGCGGGTCACAAAGGGGGCTGCGGTGCGGGGCGGGGGCTGCGTACGAGTAACAGCCACGCACGCCATAAATCTGTCAAGAGACGGCCCCCAACAACGCCTTGGACCGTCCGCAAGGAACCGACAGTTTTTTGTTTAAGTACCTAGTATTATAATTTTCTATTTTTGGATTAAAGAATCAAGATGTTTGAGATTACCTGGCTCCGGTGTGACTGGTGACGTGTGAGTTCTTTATTAGTTATTGTGGATCGTTAACGACTGATATTATAAAAATCTAGCTTTCAGCCAAGTTATGGATAAGTAAAGGCCACACACAAAAGCATCAAGCTTGCAGCAAACGCTCTTTACTTTTGAGTTGCAAATTTTTCACTTCTCTTGTGTGCGTACTATACCTATAGTCTGTTTTTTTTTTGATTTCAGATAGTAAAATGACATGACCTGTATTGCCGGTTTATTGCAATATAAAAATAGTCATGTGCCACCAGTATCGAAAATTGTCGATAAATTAAATTTCGTACAGATTTTTGAAGGTTATTTTATGGTTAGGTTATATGGATAGTGAACGAAACTAAAAAACCATTTAAATTTAACTTTTTTCTTAAAATATAATTATGTCATACCACTTGTATCTACATTTTTTAATTGCCTCTAAGTCAAGAAAGTGGGCTGCATGACTCAAAGCATGACTCAATCACTCACATACAGCTTACTATAACGCACATAACCTACACTTTAATTTTGTACTTCAGAAAAGTGCAGCTAATATTACTGCTACAGCTAACTAAAGTTGTCACTTGCTAGATCTTTTTGGCTAAGAGGGTAGAATAGAGTCTACAAGGCGCGAGTTATTTTTCTGGTGTTGCTAGTATTGATATGCAAATATAATTTCGAAGTGAAATAACAATAGAATAAATACTGCCAATTTATTAATATTGGCTGTAAATATATAAAGTTTTCTTAAAACCTAAACAGTTAACATGTAAAAAAAAATGCATTAAGCCCACAAAACAGAGGCATAAACCACTCGCGTACCAATCCGGAACCCCATATTTACAGCGCGAGGGGCTGAAGGGGTGATCATAAAATAAACAACGCTTATCTAAAATTTTCGACAATACTGAACTAACCTTCAATTATCGCAAATGACATACGTCTGGAGCTAGTGTGGCAGTTAGCAAGCTCCGCCCGCCTCTGACAGTAACGCCATCTCTTGAGTAACGCGGCGAAATACAACTGCCACGAGCGTTGAGGTTATGTTTTGATAAATTCGACAAAACTTTATTAAAACATACTTTCAGCCTATTTACTGTCCCGAATATGTGTTAGCAATTTTTTTAAATCCTATTTATAACTTTGGTTTAGTGTGATGTCGCTAATAAGTTTCTAAAAACACTTGGTGAAGTACAGACGCTTTGTGAAGAGTAACACAACCTTGATTCACGCAATAACGTAATATCATTCAACAAATATACTTGATAGTAACAACATGCCTATTAAACATTAATATATATGCTATAAATTACTTACCAATATTTATTTTCACGAAAACACAGAATAAAAACCACAATACAATAGCACAGTTGATTGTGACTCAGCTCACTTCGCAGTCCGCAGAGCGAGAGGCGCGCTCCGAAGTTAGCCGAATATGTGCGAAGCCCGTCCCTCGGTGCCGCCCCCGGTGTTTGACGGACAACGCTGACGTCTTGCAGCAGACGCGCCATACGCGCTCCATGAAAAGTACGCGCGGCGCGAAATTCGAATGTCGCGAAAGCGATTTGAAATCGGAACAGAATGACGAAACTTGATCTAGGCTGAACGTAGGTATTGCCTTTATCTCATATCTATCCTTAAATAAAAAAAGTTTGTTAAAACAATATGGCTGGCACTGGTGGTGATGCTATTACTTAATAAAAATTTAAAACTTTCAAAAACATTGCGAAAAGTGAGGATAAGTGAGGGATTTAATAGAAAATGAATATTTTGTTGTTATTTTTATTACTGTGATGAATACTACGTGTCGTGATATTTTGGTAAATAAATTGTTGAAAATAAAAGTCGGATGACGGCGAGTAACCGGTCGCGGGCGATTTAAATCGAGCAGGTAAGTCGGACAATGGCCATCCAGCCACGATTCGTTTAATTAAACAGGAATAAATAAAAATATGCTTGAAGATTTTTACCTTCAAGAATGACCATGTTTTGTTTCTTATTCTTTTGACTTTGACGACAACGTGTGCCTACCTACTACCTGCTACCTATTCTTAGTTTGATGGCACACCCATATAATTCTTTTAAGTTATTAAAGTTCTTATTTATTTTTAAAAACAACAACTAAGAACACGTACGATGTAGTACGTACGGTACGTAGTGACGGATGGTGCTGAAATTATATTTAAAATAACTTGTACTCATAAAACAGTTACTAATACTTGCACCTAATTAGTATAATTATAATAAACTGGATCCAAGACGAATAATTTCAAGTTCATGGTATACTCAGATGCTACTAGATGGCGCTACCAGGCTGAAAACGTAGGTAAATTAAAGTCAACTTTATAGTTAAATCTTTTACAAGTAGCGTAACTTGATAAATAATTTCATCATTATTTTTATGAAATAAGTATATTTACATATATACATATAAAGGGACCAGTTTAAAAATAACAATAAATAACTATTTTTAAAGTCAATTGAACAAATTAAAGTTATATATATTCATTATTTTCTAAAGTTTATTTTTCTGTATATATATTTTTTTAATTACCTAAGCCGTGTTGATCCATCTGACAGTAAACATACAGCCCAGGTCTAAGTGCCCACGTGACGGCAATACGCTCGCCCCGTCAGTTAGTATAGTTGGCGAAATGTGGGTGTAAATGCACCTCTGCCTACCACTTCGGGGATTTTCAGGCGTGAGTATATGTATGTATTTACCTATGTATGTTACTTTAATAATTACCTTTCAGCTTTACATCTACTGAAAGCTTATATTGCACGAGTAGATAAGTCAGTATCTCGTATCTGTACAGACCTTCCTATTTGGTAGTCTATGAGAGAAGAAAAGTGTTTCTTTTTTTACATTCTTCAAGAAATCTCATGATGTAGGTTACCTGAGCGGTAAGGGTGCTTGTTTAAGTGTAATGTACATAATCAGCAGCGAAGGGTTCATTGTAAACGTATTTTACAGGTTTACTTTTTAACGATGCTTAAGTAGGGATAAGAGAGTATAAAACTAATTAATGGAGTTTTCATTTCAGAATTTACCAAACGCGGAGTTCTGAATATGGTGAAATTTTGTAGTAACACCAGCTTGTTGGACTTTTTAGGACCAGCCACCCGTAATCAATGCTATAGATAAAATTATGTTCGTGTAGCAACTAGGACCGACGATCGTTAAAGGTACGGGAATGGACAAAACCATGGCCAGAGTAGTTACTTACTTTCCTTTGCAGAGATGACAGAGATGTGTTATTTACATTCTAAAAAATAATATACATAAAGAATTTTCGAAAACTAATTATGTTTGCAGTTCAATGAACTGTAAAATAAATTGCCTACCCTACAGAAGGTACCTTTATGCACTTGTAAATTAGATCGAGCTGAGATTTTCTTTCTACCGGTTTCCTATTGGAAATTTTCCACTACTCGCCACTCGCCCAGAGTATAAGATTACCTGGCCCTAGCCCTAATATTCTACACCAAATCAACAAAATTATACTCCATCGCCGAGAAATTTCTAATGCCGTGTGAAATCTAGCTGCTTACCGTTAACCTAGTACGATACGAACAAGTGCATATAACTCCGCTCAGACTGGTACATGTCTAGCCCTTGTTGGCCTATATGTCTTGTGCGAAAGCTAGTCATTCTAAATCAACGATATACTTAAATATATTGGTACTATACTTAGAGTAACGGGACCGAGAAATGCGAGAAAAACCTGCTGATCTGTAAGAGCGACATTCTCGGATCAAATACGATCATGGTAGTGGTTTCTTTCTATCCTACCTTTGAACTACCTGACGTATACCATGTTATGTTATACTAGACATCTAAAAGGCTGACTGTTGTGACCAGCACGAAAAATATTTGAATTCGTAACGTAAACCTATCGAGACAACGAAGCATTGAGATTGGCCGCCTGCCTACTGTGAACCAATCGCAATGCTCCGTTCTCTCGATATGTTGACGTTACAAATTCAAATGTTTTCCTTGCCCGGAGCACTGTACCTTGATTGCGTATCATATCAACCTATAACATGATCATAATAATACCAATAGGACACAATTAAAAGAATAGAACCTAACGAATTTAAAAAGACATGGTGAAACGTAATCGTTCTTAAGCAATGGAGTATAAGAAAGGGAAGACAAACGATTCGAATAGAATAGACTCATGGAATAGACGAAAAGGTTATGCCATCAATATAACCCAAGGAGAGATAAGATTCTTAAGAAAACGAAACAAGAAAAATGTGCATGAATTTTTTTTTTAAATAACACAACTGTTTTGTCAATAACTAATACTTTGAATTTTTTAGATTTCAATCTGTAAATTACCCTAACTACCTATATACTTCCATGACTTAAATACTATGATAGGTTCCGATTTACGAAATTGCCCCGTAGTTTGTGTAAAGCGCGTGCTAAAAGTCAGTTGTAAAATTTATTACTTTCATTGTCACTAGTTGCTTTTGGAGTCGGACCTCCTCAATCAATTCCAACACACTCCTGAACTCCTAGTCCAATAATATACTTACTTACATCTCTAGAGAGCTCTTGGTCCCGGATGCCGGATTTCTATATAATACGGACCCACGTCTTAGATAAAATAACTTGCATAGCCATTTGTGATCTATTAAAACATTCAGATTCACCTTTACATAAATTTTAAATCATTTTTTGGCGAAATGACTTCACAACTTCACCACTTCATATTTTGTTAAACTAAAAACTGATTCTGAATCTTATTTATCTTATGCATTCAAGAAACGGCGTCGCCTCTCATCCCCGCCTTATTTATTAATAAAAACATTTACTACCCAAATGAGATTATCCGCATCAGAAAAAGGAACGTAGCCGCCATCTCGCAAACACCTCTCATCCTGTAGGGGAGATTGAAGTGGAGGAGGTTATAGCCTCTTGCAATCTAACTTTGGGTCGTTGTCGCGCCGTTAGTGTTGCCAGTCGGGAGAAAATTCTACTATCCCAGTATAAATAGTAGGTGTTGCGCTGAGGTCATCAGAGGGAAAGTTTTAATGAATTGGCATGAGCTGTGTTTTTGTTTGGTACATTTCGGCACGCGCTAGTTTGTCGGCTCGCTGCAAGCTATGGGTGAGCCAAACTTGTGAGATTTACGAAATTCGTTCAGAAATAGTGTTTATTAAAATACTGACGGGCAACAGTCCTCAGACTGTTGTACCGTTTTTCATTCAAATTGAAAGTTATAATTTTATTAGAAAACAAATTTTTACTCGAATTGCCTTGGATGATAAAAAATTTATAAAGCTTAGCAGCAGTTTAGTATTTATTTTATTTATTTATCATCACAAACAATTTTACATTGTGTAGGATATATGCATGCAAAATCTTATACAAACATACGGTCGAGAACCAAAATACGCAACATTCGCTAAAAATTCAGTACCACATCTACGTTTAAATTCAAAATATTAAGTAAATTGTACAAAATTAAGAGTAATATAATAATCTTCAATTGTCAGCCATTCCTAAATTCAATTTCCTAAGATAAATTCAATACAAGTATGTCATGTCAATCTATTAAATTCATTGAATATAACTTTATAATAATTATGTAATTTAGTTTTAGTAGTTACCCTGTCTATTATTATCATGTGTAATTTCCTAACAATTCGCGATCATGACGCCGCCGATTTCTTTGTGAGCAAAGTCTCAGTTAAGTGCAGGATTGAGACTTTCCTTCGAAAGAAATCTAGGACTCAAGTAAAACCAGTTTAATAGATATTTCCTGGGTTCCCTAATCGGGGTAAGAAATAGCATCTATCGAGGTTTTCTTTTAAACTAAGCTGATCATACGGGATGCAGTCAAATCGTTGGATCAAATTCAAAAAAGCGTAAATAGTTGAGACTGATGACATTTCGAGCTCATGTACTACCAAGAGAACAAATTCTTCCTGAAAGCTTTGTCACGATTTATCATCCTCAAAAGTAATGACATAAACAAAGTTCAAATACCCTAATATTCAGTAATTGCCGGCCGTCCCTGTCAAGGCCGCCTATTCTAGGCGGTACCACGCCACGAAGGTCACCACACAACGTTAACTCAGCCGAAAGACTACTCGTCTGGCGTGGAACGAAGGGAATCATAAATTTCACGTGTTATCACTAAGTGAACTCGCTGTTAAAGCATGTAGTACTGCCGTTTGCTCCGTCTTTATCATCTTGAAATATTGGTTTTGTGGTAGGACTGCTAGTCTTACATTGTTCGATATGTGTGCGTACAATATGGATGGAGTAATCAAAACACTTTTTTCCGATAGCTTACGACAATAGGTTAGTAGATTGCTCTCAACGTGCCCCAAGATGGTGGTATAGGAGGATTTGGATTGTTTAAGACGGGTTTCGGTGGCTCTGTCATTCAGGTCAGAACATTTCCCTGTAAGGGATTGGTCGTCGATTCAAATTCGATACGATATAGGGATTTTCAAGAAGGAGGTAGGTCCGACTGGGGAAGTACCTCCGCCCTTTCAGAATACCGCGGCTATAATAACCTCGTGTTGTGTTCCCAGCGGTGAGTAGGGTAGCCAGAGCTCACTGAAGAATTATTGTGCTGTCAGTGGGGAGACCTAATGCTTGTCCTGCTTTATTTTCTACATTGACGGCACAGAAACTCTCTGTTTTAAAAGGGTCGGCAGCGCGAGTGTGACGCCCCTAGTGTTGCACACGTCCATAAGCCACGGTAACCACTTTCCATTAGATGGGCCGTGTGCTTGTCTGCCACCTTAGTGGTATAAAAAAGGGTGTTAAGTAGATGCTTCTACAGGGTGGGAAGCATGAGTAGAGAGAGAGATATAGAGAGTATATTATCCCTGTTGTCCCGTGTTTTTTCTAAGCGACTACATATGCGTTTCTTTAAGAAAGGCATTAGAATGTTCTTACTGGCCAGCAGTATGACTGTGATGCTTCTGGTATTGCACACGTTCATAAGTCAAGGTAAAAACTTCCCATCAGATGGGTTGCGTGCTTGTTTGCCACCTAATTGGTATAAAAAAGACAGCAAATGGCTGACTTCTTGCCTCCGTTAGATACTACTGCATCCACATAAAAGTCAAATTCAACCCTGCTTCATTTTATAATTGCATTAGCGATATCATACAACTGTTTTATATACGGAAAGATAATAATATCCCTATTAGTGACGCAAGCATCTATAGGCTTAAAAAGAAACCGCCATTTGAGAAACACCTGTTGGTCATCCCTTAACAAACCGTTTTATATTAAACTAGCTGATGACCACGACTCAGCTAGCGTGGATGTCGTAACTCTTTTGGTCATATCTCCGGTTGTAATTACGATCAAACGTACCTTACATTTTGAAGCCTGACCAAGACCTTATTAAAAAGTGTATCAAAATTCGTTCTGTAGTTTTTGCGTCGATCGCGAACAAATCAAAAAGACAATTAAAAAAAATGTATTCAGTAAGTTCTGATTCGTGATTTTAAGCAGATCGCAAATTAATAACACTGTCTAAATTTAATAAGTTCTCTCTTTGCTAACAGTTCTTATTTATCAAGGTGAGACGAGTTTTCGCAACTCAGGTAAGTATGATTTTTAATGGACTGAGGCGAGTTTATTACTGTTAATGATTGAAATTTATTTTCACTGAGGCAAGTTTACTAGAGCCCTATAACATAACTTAATTTTTTTTTAATATTTCCAATATACAGACACGACTAACTTACAATTTTATAGCAGTATGCTAACTACACTTGTCCAAAGTTATGCCAGAGGCCCAGTCATGACATTACCACACAACATGCGCCCCGGGAAGGCACATTTACACGCAGATATGACAGATGGCGTAAAAAGTAACACCTATTACGTTGATAACTTGATATCGAGTTTTCTGTTAGATAACGAATTATAGTATTCAATTCCCGAGTATTAACTTAACTTTTACATGCGCATGTAACTGACTAGTCTGTAAGTAATTTAAGTAATTGGATGTACATTTAAAAAAAGATAGTATTGCGAAGAACATTTGAACAGCTTTTTTTACGAAGATGTATAAATGAGGTCCAATGGAACATGTTGATAGATGGTTTAACGGGCGTCCAATTCATATTTATACATATATGAGGTATGGTTGCCAACAGTGTTTGGTTCAAATATAGTATTTTCAGGAAAAAGCTTTAAAAATATGGTACGAAGCGTACCTACGTAATTAATTCAGGACTGAAATTATTAAAACAGTAGGTACTCCACCATCTCAATGAAGTAAAGGAAATCCAAAACGGTCAAAAGAAGATAACAAGACAAGCAAGAGTATAGTAAATCCCGTGAACGAGGAAGAAGGCGGTCGCCACTTTTCCTTCAATAATGTCAAGTCGTGCTAAATTGTCTTTGATTTACATCATAACAGGATACATTATACGAATTAGGAGCAAATTATGATGAGGACGTGTTCCGTTTCACGTTGTAGAAACCAATGATGCCGTGAAATGGCGAAAATAAGAACAAATACGGTTGGCAAATGCATATTCATCGTCATCTCTTTTTCGACGTTATCCTGATTGCATACGAAGCTAAGATGCCCTCAGAGCTCAGGGTACGCCTTCCGGCTTTTCCTCCTCCACTTCGCACAATCTTTGGTGTCCATGGTAGTGAGACTATTTTCACGCAAGTAACCTTCCATGACGTCAAGCCAGGACTTCTTGGATCTACCCCTTCTACCTGGACCCGTTGGGGGCACCGTTGCTAAGCATTTGTTACCTACGCAGCCTGGCAGTTGCAGCAAGACGTAGCCACACCAGCGAAGGCGACTCTACTTTACGCGTGACTCCGCACATCCACCGCAGCATTTTACTCGCCGTGACACGCAGCTCCTGCTTGTGTCGCTTCAATGGCGGCTACGCTTCACAGCCAATGATGTTATAGTAAAAAAGAGAGAGTACTTAAATATCATTGTTCACAGCCGTGTAAAAGGACTGACCTAATGATCGTCTTATAGACCTATTGCTTTAACCTGACTGGCGTTTTAGGATCGCCTGTGACGCCAATCACTATCCGCCACTTGGCCCACGCGGCGGCAATACCTGCCTTAAAGTCGTAGTCGATGTCACCAGTCACGTGAAATACAGATCCCAGGTTAACCTGAGCCGCGCGCTTGTCCAAGTCATCGCCTAGGCGGACGGGTGTGGTATCTGCCCCTCTAGACAAGTGGCAATTCGCTAGCCGGCGTTCGGTGGAATAGAATGACGAATGTATGGGATTTGACGTAAATGACAGTCGTTATTAGTAGTAGTCGTTAGGGGCTGTTGAGTTTACGCCAAGTATTCTGTCTTCGCCAAATGTATAACTGTTTTATTGCAATTATTGCAAAGTAAATCCAGCACGATTTATTAAAGGGAATGTGACGGCCTCCTTCAGTTCACGGGATTGTTGATTTTACTGTAAGTACAGGTGCATTTATCTGTTTTTTAATATCAGTTTAAGTGTTGGAAAAAATAAACATTGATCTATTGCATTGAAATATAGTATTTTCACGTAGGTACTATTTGTTTCTTCAACAGTATATAGTACGGGGCCCAGAAATATAGTACAATACTATATATTATAGTACGGTTAGCAACCTTAATATGAGGTCCATACTCTAAGGACTATTTTTTATACTGTGTCTGAGGTCGTCTCGGTACAATGTCGGACTTTTTGGGTATACCTACATACCGGTGATAGTTCAAAAAGGCGCCTTATAATTATAGCATCTGAATCAATCTGAGCATAGCTTAAGTAATGAATGACGTGCCTATTGAAATAGTTTTTTGTTGTTGCCATAAATGTGTATGTATTATATTACATAGAAAATCCCAAACCAATGCAAATAACACATATGAATAATTGCATCGATTGAAAATCAAATTCCGCGACCACTCACTTGGCAGTAACACCAGCACGCCCCACCCAACCTATACTACGCCTTAGAGCCTACCTTTTTTTTAACGTGCGGAAATCCCCACGGATACCCACCCCTCCGGAGCCGGAAGGGGAGGTTATGTCGGACTCGAACCGACTAAACCGCACGCCGTCTCTGGGTCGTAGTGCTAGGCCGAAGGTGAGGTTGTCATGCGACATATCCCTCGCACCCCGGCTGACCCAGGGCCATCCCTCTCGGTCTGGCCCTCCTCGGGAGGGGACCTTAGAGCCTACCTAGAGGTTGTCATAATAGTTTAAGTACATTGGCTTACTTTAGCTCAGTGTACAGCTATAAGAACATTATTATATTATCTGTGGTACAGCCGACGTAACACGCAGATATTAGGTTTATAGCTATGTAGACAGACATAGGTACAGAAGCTCATAAAATTAAAGGCATAATATGTAGGTGCGCTTTTATGTCTTACAAGTAAAAAGGTAATTACTATAATGGTTATAATAAAAACTAAATGTTAACTGAATTAAACTCGTCTTAATCACCATTAATAACCATTACAAGGGACGTGGGTACAGGAGGTACCTGTAACTACTCACGTTTCTTCGCATACATACCTACATTATGCATATGTATATTTATCAACGGAATAGTTTGATTTTATCAGTACTTAAGTGCAGGCATACCAAACCTAGATAACGAATGATATTTCATTTGTTAAGCTTTTATATCAATTGTCATAGAATTCTGTATGTACAATTCGCCGCCAGCTAGCTTAATCAAAACTGCCTAGGCTGGTAACTAAACTGAAAGATATTCAGCCGTAACGTTAATTATAACATTATAAAAACTGGCTGGCTAATGCTTAGTCCATTCGTAAGATGAGGCACCACCCCAAAATAAGATAGAATATTACATACCTAAGTATATACTCACGCCTGTAAATTCTCGAGGGGGTAAGTAGACGTGTATTCACAGAAAATTAGTGGAAAGTTTATTGAGTCGGATGGCGCACCAATCCGACTTGGCTAGGTTTAGCTGTTGGATTAAATGGCGAGGCAAGTAATTAAACGTCATATATCTAAGCCATTTGCCTAGCCGTTTAATCAACTGGCTGAACATCATTCAGGCCGCGTTTAGTTACCAGCCTAGGCAGTTAATTAAACGGCTGGCTAAGCAGTTGTCTTCGACATGTAGATCGGTAAAACTGATTTCGTGAAAGATCTTCACTTGACCAGTAACAATGTGGGTTTTGTATAGATTCAGTACGTACCCACATACAGATGATATTTGTTTTAATAATATAGAAGTAACTGTAGAATATCTTAAACTAATTCATTATTACAAGTTGAATATATACGCCAGTGATTCAAGACTTCGCATCAGTCGCAAGTCAGCCGCCGACGAGGCAAGGTCTCCGAAGTCGTCTTCGTCCGGCCCTGCGCCACTGAAGATGTCGACCGCAGTGATCGACGAAACGTCTGGAACTCAAGTTTCACATAGACCACGGCCAATTTTTCTACATGCAACGCCGGCCGTGAAAGCCATATTCAAGTTGATATCGCTAATGACCTAGATGTTTTAGCGACCCTACATTAAACATTATAAAAAAATTAGATAACATTCAAAGATATGCTAAAACCGGCTAACTGTACTTAGATAATAAACTAGATATAGACAGTAACGCCCACTGATACCTATTACTTTGGTAAAAATTTGACTATATAAGAACAAGCCCACATCCATTCATACATTGACAGTTTCGTTAAATACAATATTGACATTTTCTTACTCACGCAGCGCATATCTCTAGCTACAGTATATAATAGTCAAAGCTCATTTATCTATGTTACTGTGATCCAAGAACCGTGATAAGATGTTGGTACCAAACGGCTTGTCGGTATACCTGCGTTGCACTTGAGATGCAATTTTTTTTAATGCGGGGCACCTCAATTTGTCTTTCCTCGCCTGATGGTAAACTGAAGGTAAAGTCTCAGGAAAGAGGGTCACCATTACATACACGTACCATGCTAACAATGGTGGCACTCAGCTTGACGGCCTCATCAGATGCTTTTTCACGCCTCGCTTAAAGGACCCGGGACTGTAGGAAGACGGAAACACGTGAGCTGGCAAGGAGATCCAGGTCTTCATGGTGCGACAAAGAATTTAATTTATATGCAAGTGCTATTCCACCTTCACCATATCTGTGCGATTGATATTAATTTTAAATATAAGATAGTAACCTAAGATAGTATTACCAACCCGTCTGGTCAGCGTGGAAGCAATAGGCCATAGGCTCTCAACAACAAGGGAGAGGCCACAGAAATATATAGGATAGAACGCCAAGTGAGCGGTAAATGAGTGGCAACTTTTTTGTCAATTCCTGTCCTATGAGACAGGAACTTTCAAGCACTTAGGTACTCGGTATTATTAAGACTAGCTTGTAATAACATCGTTACAAATATCGTGAATATGCCCTATTATGCTATTTCTAACTGTAGAATAAAAATGAAGAGCTAAATTTGAAAAATAAAGGTATTTCTTATCTCTCGTGAGTATTTATATAAATGGGAAAAGTTGCGTATGGCCGTTCTGTCCTAATATATTTCTGTGGGAGAGGCCTATGTTCAGCAGAGGACTGACTAATTGATTGAGGTTAGAATTGTGCGTGACAAAGCCGACATTTATGACCAGATGCAAACGACCGTACCAAAGATATTATTCAGTAGCTCGTAAATCTACTCACCTACGAAAAATAGGTCCATCCGCGTCTATTCCAACGATTTGGCACACATTAAGGTGAAACTTAGTCGTAAACGTGTGCGTTACTCGTAATTAGCTACTCTGGTAATTACCCTTTAACTGGTTTTACACGCATTTTGCTGCTTTTGGGATATTACCGGCACATTATATACCTACCTCTGAGAGTTCTATGTACACTGTTAGATGATTGCGGGTAGTTCTCAATAAGTTGTTCATATCCTACTAATATTATAAACGCGAAAATTTATAGGTATGGATGTTTGTTTCACATAAAAACTACTGAATGTATTTTAATGAAACCTTACAATAATATAGCTTATACATCAGAATAACACTTAGACTATAAGTTATAACGATAACCGATGTTATAGCGATAACCGACATCCACGCGGGCAGAGCCGCGGACAAAACCTAGTTGACAATGAAGACATTGACCGTTTTATTACCTCGTTGTACAATCAATTTGTCATTGAATTATTTTTGCAAATTCTGGCCTCTTTTGATTTTGTCTAATTCAGCCCAGCAAGAGTATCAACAGCACACACCCACAAAAATGTCGACGAAAACACTGAAGAAAATGCGAAGGAAATAAAATGTAAGGAATTGAATATATCTATTAATCAATCAATCAATTAGCCCACTGCTGGACATAGGCCTCTCCCAATGTGCGCCATTTCCTACGATCCTCCGCCTTCCGCATCCAGTCCGTCCCAGCCACCTTTTTCAGGTCATCGGTCCATCTGGATAGGGGGTGTCCTACCCTTCGTTTGTCTTCTTGCGGTCTCCACTCTAGGACTCGTCTGCTCCTGGAAGTTATAGGTAAAAGTGCAACAGGACATGAATACGGCAATATTATCTTTATACAGTATTTTAACTTCATATAAACGGACTATACCTACGCGCCGCGATCTCAGCATGCATTCGGCACGCAACCAGTCGCGACTGTGCCGCAGAAACCGTGTGCCGTTTTTTGATAGTAACTGCGTGATTTTTTCACTAAAAATATTTCATATGACAAAGTCAAAGTCGAAGTCAAAAATCAGTTGGTAACCATTAAAACGGCACTTACAAAACGTCAAGTTAAAAAATCTAGGCTACTTTAGCAAATGGATCACCGGTTCGAAACGCGACCCCGACCTGAGAACGAGACAAGTCTAACAGGTATAGGAGTCGTTGTCCAGCAGTGAAGTACTGCTTCGCCCAGTTGAGCATTTGTATCCAGCTGTTCGGCTTCACATGGGTGACCAAATACTATTTGTTTTGAGTAGTTGCGAGTTATAGGGTAAAACACCCAGTTAGTGAGTTTTCAAATTTCAACAATTTTTATTTTGTCATTAAAATTTTCTAAAGAAATCAACAAAATACTATAATTATGTTGGAATAATACATAATCAACAACAAACAAAATATTTTTCGGTTGCAAATTTATAAGAAAGATTTGTTATTAAAGCAAACACAAACATGGCTTTTTAATTAAATCTAGCCAACAAAACCAAAAACCATTCACAGAGTATTTAATGTGTTTAAATCATAAAAAATAATAGGTGCATATTTACAATCGCAGAACTAGATAGAAAGTTAAAGTAGGCACAAGTGCTGCAGGTGGGCAGCCCTATCGCATGTTTAAGTACCGCGCGGCTGTAGGCACTTATTTCAAATATACGACCGAGTTACAATACTTTATGGATAGTATTAACGTGACAATGGCAAAGGCGCACGTCAGACTCTCGAGGTGTTAGGTATGTCTAAAATTAATAAATATCTGACCTGCATCGCACGTGAAAGTTTTGTAAAATTTTCTTTCCTTATGTAAAATGATCATGAATATATATGTTTCCTATAGCGTTCCTGAACATAGTTTGTCATAGAATCCTTCACCACTGGATTATCACGCATTATATTACATATAGAGGCAATAATTTAATTGAGATCTGTTGCAATAATTGCACACCGCTGCGCCTGCGCTGGCCCTTTATCCGTTATTGCAATGTTGCTTAAAATAATCGCGTGTACAAGCTTACAGACGTACGAACCTTATTTATCGATGTTCTATGAAATCGAATACTTAATGCTCAATAAGGCAGACAGACGATTAATTCTCTCCCAACATTACCAACGTATGCAAATTATGATATTTCATAAGATAACACATGCCTTATCTTGTACAGCTGTAAGTGAAAATAAAAATAAAATCCTTCAATTTCGCCATTATCGGGGACTATTAAGGGACTCTTTATTTTAATGGCCACCGCACTTGGCAGATTTAATCGATCCTTCGGGGACCAATACAGTCGAGTCGTCCGCTCCCGATGACAGATAGCAACGAAATGCGTTTAAAATTTTAAAATTGGAAAATGAACATGCGTGCGCACGCGCGTCGTTTGCTGAAATTCTGTAATGAGCAGGTGAGTACCGTATCTGAATCGGCACGTCTACTTAGCGTCGCCGCATCGGGGGCTGATGTTGAGCAAAATAATTAGTGGTTAGTATTTGTTAGTTCACTCAACAGGGAGTCGCCTTTATAGAATTGTTTATGTAAATTAGTACCTACTCGATGTTCTTACCCGATGTTGTTGCTCCTATATATAATAATCTTTAAAGGCTTATTTATGTGTGTGTCAGAGCGAATTACTCGATGACTTTATTCGAAAATTTTATTATTATAAATGATAACTTGTTTCGACTTAAAACGTCGTATAATTCTATATTAGTAGAAATCAACTATCCTTATCTTTGGCATCAGTGAAACGTCCATGTTCACTGGTAAATAAAATGCTAGGTTTAACAGCAACTGGTTGACGACACACATGCTAAGTGGCACCTGCGAAACAGCAGATGCTCGTCAACACAAGTAAAATAATCAGCCGTGTCAGATTGGTGACAGGCTAAAAGTTAGTCGGCGTTAGTATTAGTTAGTCGTATGTTAGTATACTTTCGGTGGAAGCAAAGATCCGTTGTCGTAGCAGTTTTAGTACATGTGGACACGAAACAAAAACACTCAGACGCAAAAAGATGCAAAAAATGTTTGCCGCCGCGCTATCTGCAACTCGCGATCCTGTCTCAAATAATGGCGCAGGACGAGCTGTGGAGACGACTTACTGTTTCAGATTTTGGTTATTAAATTTAGGGTATCTCCTTCTTTCAGACAGAACCCTAAGTTGAATAACTACGCTGTCAGGTTGTGGGTTTGAGTTAAACGTCAATGTCGAGATATGTACTCCTGAGTTATAGACTGTTTTTCAATTTCAGATAGTAAATTGACAACTGCAAATGTCAAATTGTGAAATAATAATACCAGCTTTTAGTGCTTAGTGACGTGCCCGAAACTATCGACAATGTTTTGTTATATTTTAAGAAAAAGTTTTATACAGATATATACAGCCATGTCTCAGTTACATGACCCGAGTCAACAATAGTGCCCGGAATACGGCAATAGGCTCACCCTCTATTACGTGGGATGGAATACACTGATTGGTGAAATATGGGTGTCATTTCATCTCCGCCTAATGCCCCGGGGATAAAGGCGAGATTATATGTATGTTTGTATGTTAAAATTAATGTTAATACATTTTAGAGGATAACCTACAAAAATGTGTACTAAATTTAATTTACCGACAACTTTGAATACTGGTGGCACATGACTTTTTTTTTATTGCAAAAAACCGGCAACACTGATAATGTCATTTACTATTTGAAATAAAAAAACAGACTATAGTTACCTTTCTTGCTTTTCTTGTTGTCTAAAATTTGCATCTGTCCTGCATATTCACTTCCTTTACACATTACATTACTTATGTTGGGTTTTGAAATGACTATGAGTAACCAAATAGTCCTTGTCTTCTGTAAGATGGTGGATGTTACTACTTCTATTCTTCTTTACCCTTCGAGTGGCTTTGTCTCCAAAGAAGAGTAGGTACCTATATTAAAACATACATTTCTATAATTACTTCTTTCAATTTCTAAAAAATGAAATCAATATAAAAGTAAACTAGCCGTTACTGAGAAGTTGTTATCTCTGGTAGCCTGCCCATTTGTACACTTGTAGAAGAATGATTTTAGCCCATACATACTCGGTAGGTAAATGTAGGTAAATAAATAGTCGACAGCATTCTACACAACGCTATCTAGACCCATACTAAACATAACTTATGCTTGTGTTATGGAAAGCCTTAGCCTTGTGCCTCTAAAAAAGTCTATTTTTGATTTTAATATCTCGATGTTAAAATCCCTAGCACTGAGGTCCTCTCCACTTCCCTCCGCTGGTCAGCCACGGCCAGTAGAGCACGCGGGCTGCGCGTAAATCAGCATCAACACACTGTCGCCTCGTTTTGTTCGCTTAGCTCTCGTCTCCGGGCCTGGCCGGCAGACCGAGGTGATGTCACACCCTGATATCTGCGGGATAAGCTTGTTTAATTAGCGGGAATTATCAGCATACGTCTAGCTACTACTTCAAGATGGGCTTATTCATTACTGTGGTTTTTGAATTTTATAGATTCAGAAAAAGATATAACCCCCTAGGTTCAAACATCATCTAAAGCGTAATTAATACTTCTATACTAATATTCTAAATGCAACAGTAGCTAGTTTTTTAGTTAGGCTATGTCCAGATGGCAGACGTTGAACACGCGTTAACAAGTAAACGAATTTTGTTCAAGTCTAGCGGGCGTCCGCGGGAATTGAGTAGAGTTCTGCTCCCGTTACTGCAACCTATGAGAAACTACAGGAATAAAAAGTAACCTATGTGTCAAATATCAGCCATTTCAGCCAGATCTATTCAGCCGTTTCAGTGTTGTTGAGTAACAAACATCTTCACAACGTTTCATATTTATAATAAGTTAGATGCCTTGATCAAAATTCGTGTGTTGTCACTTGAACATAGCTTAACATTACCAACATTACACATGAAAAGTAATGATTCAGAAGATTCACTGGTACCCAATTATGCAGTGACAGCAGGTCTAATTAAAGTTTACACCTTACAAGCTTTGTGACGAAAGGTGTCGCTTGTCACCTGAAGTTGTATCTTCACTATTGTTTGTAAAATTAGTAAAAGAAACATGTATTGTGTATAAACATGAGTCCTGGTTTAAATTGATGATTAGGTATCTAACTAATTAACATTAAAAATGTGAATGATCGTGAATATGAAGATGTTTTGGATGTTTGTTAATCAATCACGTTCAAACAACTGACGAGATCTGGCTGAAATTTGGTGAAGAGATAGATTATTTTCCCTGAAATAGGTTCCCATGGGAAGCGGGTCAAAATTGGTCTACTATTATCTCCTTCATCGCAGCGTTAGTCCGGTTCGAATCCAAAGCTCGAAGTCCGTGGTCCGCTATTGCCAGGCTGCAGGATTGGCTGAACTTCGAAATTTATTCCGTGAAGCGACTGTAATCTAACCTCAACAACCCATGTATTATTATACCGATATCGAAGTCTTGCAGTCTACTATCATATAGTAACAAAATGATTTCTACATTTTGTTTTGAAAGTTTTTAACGACCTAGGCTCTAACATGTCTGCATTTTATGACTCAGGTTTGTCTATAAAACGGCATAATATTACTTTCTGCAATTGCTGAAGATTAAATGAATCTACCGAGTAGGCACGTAATGTGGGTGGACGGGGCCCAGCCCAATCAGATAAATTCAGGGCTCAAGCCACCAGAAATACTGAGCAGGCTCTGACAAGGTTGTGCACTCTGAGATCTAAGGTCAGACGGTAGGCAGTCTCTCCCGTAAAACTAACCTAATTATTTTATCTATCTATCTCTTCAGGGACACAAATACAATTTAGTAAAAATCGGCGAATGCAAAATAAAGTAACCTAAAATCTGAATGTAAAAGCACTCAATGTTACATGTATTGTCATTTATCCCGAAATGCCTTCATGTGACGTCACAGTTTACAGCATATCGCGTCAACGTCAATCTCTCTATTTAAATTTAGAACATCGCTTGACTGTTCGCCTGTCATTTTGACAGCGCCGCCGTCAAAATGACGGAAGCACGAATTGACGCCTGTCGATAACGTCAGTCGGTTCGAATTCTAAATCCCGATAGTGTTTTGTTGGTTTAATTTGCGGCCTATTAAAGGATTTTGTTTATTTCTGTTTTACAATGAATTGTATGTGTGTTGGTTTGGTTTCAGTCAGTATTCATATTTACTATGGGATTCTGTCTTGAATTATCTGTTAAAATGAAACATACGTATAAGCATCAACGATTTGATGAAATAGCCGAATCTATGCTATTCGGCTATTTCTGTTTTATTGCACATCAAAGTCAATTTCAGCACGAATTGATAATATTGAAGAGTACGAACAAGGAATGGTTGGTTCGAATGTATTGTCAAGATTTTCGGGACCTAAGTCCAAACTTGCCTGTGGTGTGGCCCTAGAATAGCACCACCCCATCTCCTATCTCCTCCCGTGGGTGTCGTAAGAGGCGACTAAGGGATTCAAATACCGGAGGATGGGCAGCAGCATCTTTCCGCGTACTAGCCACCAAACTGCGATCGCCAACCCGCCTGCCAAGCGTGGCGATTACGGCATAACCCCCCATGATGAGGAAACACAAGAAACGGCCCCTAGTCCCCGGCGGCCCCGCTATTCCTGGTTATGGTAGCGGCCATGGTAACGGCGGGGCAAGGGGTGCGAAGAATCCCCGGCAGATGCCAGGCTACCAACCCCGACGACCTTTGGCCCTGGCAACGTACAACACGCTCACACTGCGAACCGACGAGAAGCTCGCTGAACTCGAGGAAGAATTGAGCAGGTTACGGTGGGATATCGTAGGATTGTGTGAAGTCCGGAGAGAGGGGCAGGACACCATGATCCTCAAATCCGGTAACCTGCTCTATTTCCGGGAGGGCAACATACTGTCCCAGGGTGGTGTCGGGTTTATCGTCCACAGGTCCCTTGTCAACAACGTGGTCCAGATCGAGAGTGTTTCGACGAGGGTAGCGTACCTTATACTCAGAATCACCAAACGGTATTCGCTGAAGGTCATACAGGTCCACGCACCGACCTCGAAACACCCCGACGACGAGGTGGAGACTATGTATGAGGATATCTCTAAAGCCATGCATAGCTCCCGAACCGTTGTGATGGGGGACTTTAACGCGAAACTGGGCAAACGAAGCGACAATGAGCTGAGAGTGGGGCAATTTGGATATGGAAAGAGGAATTCACGTGGCCATCTGCTGGCCGGCTTCATGGAGAAGGAGGGCCTTTTTATGATGAACTCCTTCTTCAGAAAGCCGGAACAGCGTAAGTGGACATGGCTACACCCTAACAGTGTCACAAAAAATGAGATTGATTTCATCTTGTCGACGAAGAGGCACATATTCAATGATGTCTCCGTGATCAATTCAGTAAAAACAGGAAGCGACCACCGGATGATAAGAGGCACATTGAATCTTAGAACAAAGCTCGAAAGATGTCGACTGATGAAGTCTACGCTCCGACCAGCACCTATCCAGTTCCAGAACCCTGAGCACTTTCAGCTCGAGTTGCAGAATCGCTTCGAATGCCTGGGAGATTGCAAAAATGTGGATGATTACAATGACAGATTTGTGGAAATTGTCCAAACGACAGGGTCTGAGATCTTCAAAGCCCGTCGTTCAAAAGGAACCAAAAAGATTTCGGACCTCACCAACAAACTCATGGAACAAAGACGAAATTTGGTTCTGCAGTCCTCTGAAGATGCTACTCAGTATCGGCGTTTAAACAGACAGATCTCCAAGTCCTTGACTTGCGACCTACGCCAATTTAATACGACTCGTATTAAGGAGGCGATTGAGAGCAACAAAGGCTCAAAGGTTTTCGCAAGGGATCTGTCTGTTGGTCAAAGCCAACTGAATAAGCTGAAGGCGGAGGATGGCAGAATTATTTCGTCAAAGCCGGAGCTGTTGGAAGAGGTCGAGAAGTTCTACGGACAATTATACACGAGTGTACGGCAATCTGTTAATAATCTGGCCAAAGACCCAAGAGCCAGATTGACCCGACACTATACCGAGGATATCCCGGACGTCAGCCTGTACGAGATTAGAATGGCTCTCAAACAGCTAAAGAACAATAAGGCACCGGGTGATAATGGGATCACGGCTGAGCTTCTAAAAGCTGGTGGAACACCGATACTTAAAGCTTTTCAGAAGCTATTTGATTCCGTCATACTCGAGGGACGAACGCCTAAGGCATGGCACAGAAGTGTGGTGGTACTCTTCTTCAAAAAAGGTGATAAAACCTTGTTGAAGAATTATAGACCCATCTCGCTTCTGAGCCATGTCTACAAGTTGTTTTCGAGAGTCATTACAAATCGTCTCGCTCGCAGGTTCGACGACTTCCAGCCTCCCGAACAAGCCGGTTTCCGAAAAGGCTTTAGCACCATAGACCACATACATACGCTGCGACAAACTATACAGAAGACTGAGGAGTATAATCAGCCACTCTGCTTGGCGTTTGTGGACTATGAGAAAGCCTTCGATTCGATCGAGACCTGGGCTGTGCTACAGTCACTCCAACTGTGCCAAATTGACTATCGATATATCGAAGCGCTGAAGTGTATCCTATCCAGTTGCAGCGAGGGGTGAGACAGGGAGACGTTATATCTCCGAAACTGTTCACCGCCGGCCTGGAAGATGTTTTCAAGCTCCTGGACTGGAGAAGACTCGGCATCAATATCAACGGCGAGTACATCACTCACCTTCGATTCGCTGACGATATCGTAGTCATGGCTGAGACCTTGGAAGACCTAGGCACAATGCTCGAAGACCTCAGTAGGGCCTCCCAACAAGTGGGCCTCAAAATGAACACGGACAAGACGAAAATTATGTCAAATGTCCATGTCGCACCCACTTCTTCTTTAAAGGTTGGAGACTCTACACTCGAAGTTGTCGACGAATATGTTTACCTGGGACAGACAGTCCAGTTAGGCAGGTCCAACTTTGAGAAAGAGGTCAATCGTCGAATCCAACTCAGCTGGGCAGCGTTCGGGAAGCTTCGTAATATCTTCTCGTCCAAAATACCGCAGTGTCTCAAGACTAAAGTCTACGATCAGTGTGTGTTGCCAGCGATGACCTACGGAACTGAGACTTGGTCCCTTACTATGGGCCTCATAAGAAGGCTCAAGGTCACCCAAAGGGCGATGGAGCGTGCTATGCTCGGAGTTTCCCTGCGTGATCGAATCAGAAATGAGGAGATCCGCAGGAGAACTAAAGTAACCGACATAGCACACAGAATCGCCAAACTTAAGTACGCGGCGGGGCACATAGCTCGTAGAACAGATGGCCGTTGGGGCAAGAGAGTTCTCGAGTGGCGACCACGCGCCGGAAGACGCAGTGTAGGCAGGCCTCCCACACGGTGGACCGACGACCTGGTGAAGGTCGCGGGAAGGGCATGGATGCGGAAGGCGCAGGACCGGTCACTGTGGAAATCCTTGGGGGAGGCCTTTGTCCACCAGTGGACGTCTTTAGGCTGAAATGATGATGAATGATGATGAAGTCCAAACTACATCCACTCATTGGCGGACGAGGTTCTGGTACCTATACCTTCTCTCTCGAGATTGGGGATCCGGCGGCAGTCGCTCCCGTAAAAACTATAGCTTGGTTTTTGATTAGAATACCTACTTTTCTGGAAGCGACTGACGTACCTATGACCTTCCAACCTCAAGAGGATAACCTACACCTTTTACCCCCAGGGCTGCCACCAGCTGCCACCTCGGAATCTTCCACGTCGTACACTCGTTGAGCCTGTGCAGCCCCGAGTCCTCGTTAGGGTAGCAATGATGGCACTCGGGCGTTGGCTCCTTGCCCATCAGATGCCGACACCGCCCGAAGTTCTGTCTGACTGTTTGAGAGGCTACTGTGTGGCCTCTCTAGCTACTCCCCCATGATGGGTCTGATAAGATAACCTACACCAGGCTCACGTCCGTTGTTAAACAGGTGAACCGAATGCAGGTGAGGGTGGCCCAAAGGTGTTGGCAGGGCCCTTTGTACCCCTTTACTTAAAAGATAGAAATAAAACAGTAATTAAAAGAAGTCGGCAACTTTATAGCTTTTCTAATTACCTTTTCAATATCCAATATTTCATTGTTGTTGTCTCATAAGGTTGTGGATATAAAATATGCTTTTTATGTCTAGATGTTTCCTGTGTCGATAACTGATCAGATAATAATCATAGTTCGTTTTGAATTCTAAGCAATATAATTGAAGAGTTTGTTTGTCTTTGGATTGTAGTATTAAAAAAGAACTTTTAAATAAATATATTCGAATGTAAACCTGGTACCTAACTGTAACAAAAATTGTAACAATAGAGGTCAAACTGACTTCAAGAGTCACTTAACCTAATTTTTACAAAAATTGTAAACCGTAGCCTGTATTCAAACAATAAAAAGATACAATGAAAAGAAAAGAAAAAACAGGCATTTAATTGAAATTACAGATTTACTGATCTTTAAAAAAGCAATTTGTAACAGTTTCGTCTATCTTTTTTCTGTCTATTTGTTTCGCGTAGTCTCCGAAGTGGCTAGGCCGATTTTGATTCGATTTTACTGCTGATAAGCGGTATTATAAATTGTAATTTAGGCTGCATTTATTTTAGAGATAGTATTACAGGTCCAAAAAATAAATAAAACCTGTATCCAAACCCACGCGAATGAATCCGCGGGCACTGCTAGTTCCAACTAATTAAGCAAACGTACGAATGTTCATACCGCGGGTTATGAAAACGAAGTTTATTTTACAGTAGTTTATAATTACAGGAGTTAAAAGGTCACATGCTAGTTACCTGCGTGTATTAAAATAACGGACAATGCAATAGAATAGTCCTAATCGTATGCATATGTATAGTTAGCGAAGATAATTACTGAACAGTAAACACTTACAAAATTACAAAAGACAAGGAATGCTTACGAACGATTTACTACACTACACAGAAGCATGTCCATGTTAGTATGGAAAATAAATCCCAAAGATGTCATATGAGTTTATTATAGGTGATAAATGATCTCTTTAATTTGAACGCAAAGATACCGCAATCTTGTGCAGTGCACCAGTATGGTGGGTGACACGCTGGGCAGACATTTATAGAAGAGAATGACAAGTGACAACATGTTACCACAGATGTATCGTCGACCTTAAATTAATGAGGCAAAGGGGCGCAATCACGAAGAGTGAGAAGCTTATACTAATACTTTTGTCTCTAACTGTTGTAACGTTACGCTAAACCTTGAGAGCTTTACAATTTAAAAAGAATCTTAGCGTGATAAGTTAAGCATTTAAATAAAATAATGAAGCAAAATTAGAGCTAGCCTTGAAGCAGCACAAAGATTCACAAGATCCGGAACGAGCGGTGAATGCTTCTGTAGCAAGCAAGTATGAAGCTAACGAGATAATAAGGTCTCGGATAGCTTCTTATATATGGTAGAATTAATCTTGAAGCAGCACATAGGTTCAGGTTCACAGGCCTCGAGGAAGTAAGTAGGATCTGGAGTGATGAGAGGAGGCTTCTGTAGCTGGAAACTGTGGAGCTCAAGAGGTATAAGATCTCACATAACTCCTTAAGAATGGTGAAGCCTCTCTGGACGAACTTTCCTCTCGGGCAGACTCCAACTTCTTCGATTAGTTCGGCCTTTGTTGACTGACTGTTGTATTACTAGCCGCAGTAAAGCCGTAGCTAGAATTCAACTCCTTAATACTGTTCACTTTGGGAGCTTATTAAAAATAACCTAAAACCTACTTTTCATAGAGAATTAAGAAAGTTAAGAAAATATTTTGAAACGTGACATGATACTTGTCACTCAAAATTGTAAACAAATTAATTTTCTATTTAGGTCCAAATCTGAATAATTACACAATTAAATATGAAAGTAAAGAGTCAAGACATATAAAACGATAAAAAAAGAGTGAGTTTAAGACGAATAATTCATTACATTGTACAATGTAATGAATTAAACCCGGTTACGTGTTTCATATTGTGTTTTATGTACTCTCATTCTGAAAGGTCAACATTAAAAAAATAAAAACGATACTTAAATGACAGTCTTTACGCACAGATTATCAAAATAAAATTAAAAAAATACATTAAAGTAAGCTCTTCTATGGCAACTTCATCATAATACAACTTTTTTTCATTAAAATACAGCTTCAGCTGAACACAACGAGATATCAATGCATTTCTCTCTACATAATCTGTAGACGCTGCGCAACGCTCATGTCCGCAATTAGCAATTGGATTTTGGTTTAACGTTTTTGTCATTTTGTATAAATTATATTAATTATTTTAAAAAAAGTAGTGTATGAAACTGCACATAATTTGGACCTAATTTGGAAGACCAAATTAGGTCCAAATTATGTGCAGTTTCATACACTACTTTTTTCACTAGTATCACACGAGTGTTTTAAGAAAAACACTCGTGTGATACTTTAAAAAAAAAGACGGGTCGCCGGCAGAAGTGAAAACATTTTCTTTTTTTCTTTCTTCGTTATATACATAGAAAAAGATAAAAAAGAACATACCATACCATACCTATAATATAGCGCTAATCATAGAACCTATCACTTATTTTCTGCTAATTATCTGTCAGAAGAAATTAATAAATTATGAAAAGAAAAAATAATCACAAAAAATAATAAATTACAGAAAGAAAAAATAATCATGAAAAGTAATAAATTACAAAAAGAAAAAATAGTCACCAAAAGTAATAAATTATAATAAGAAAAATCAATCACAAAAAATCCCTGAAGGCCAGGTGGTTTGAACCCGATACTATCTGAAACTAGGTATAAGGACTTACAGTCTTCGACTGCTTTCCGTTTAAGCTACGACACTATCTGTTGTAAATTGCAAAATAGATAGTCTGTACCAATCTTGTATGACGTCAGTCGTCGGTTACGGTTCAAAGGTCAACTAATCCTGACGCTTCCTTAACATTTTACACCCATCCAACGCCGCTAAAGAAGTTTTCACTTCAAAAATTCGCCTACGGCTCATTTTTTTTACCTCACACTCGTATTTTAAGAACCCTTATTAAGCAACAGTTTCATAATCTACCATTATGTAACTTTTAACATTGTTATGTGTTCTTTGTTAAAGTTTTAATATTATGAATAATTACAAACCGTTTAAGAGCCGAATGCACCTGCATCAACACCTCTGCTCAGGTTGCACTTGCTGGCAATAAATTTCAATCTTAGTAGGTACTTATTAGACCGCCTATAGTGAGCGATTTACTGAAGGTGTAGTGACTGTTCTAGATCAATAGGAGGTGAACAGAAACAATGTTCAACTGTACTAATTATGTGATCAACAGTCGAACGGCTAGGGTTCGATCCGCACTATAAAAAAGGGTTCAATCCGAACTCTCATAGAATTTGTTTCTTATCAACTAGTGGCTTTAAAGTGCGGTCATCCCCTGTGTGAGCTTATGCCAAACTCGAACAGATTAAAACTCTTGGGACATAAGTTATCAGAGGTGAGACCGCCTCTGATATATCTGTCCGCAAGCTCCAGCGGCCATCGAGATAGGACCACGGTGCGGGAGATGCGCATTGCGCCACCGCCTCGGCCTGCTTCTGCTGGATGACAGGCGGCTCTACACTACATGTCACCCCCAGCCCTCGTTCATGGAGCACGGAGGTCGTTGAGCGACAGACGCCCGAGTCACCTCCGCGCATTGACTATCGGCCAGACTCCGTATTCTTAGGAGAACACTTGGATTTTATCCCCTTGTATTCTTCACCAGGGCAATTCTGTTTATTTTGATTAGTTTCTTGCAAACTACAATAACAAATCTTCTCAGGCGCGCGCTTCAATTCCAATCGAGAACTGTGATTGAATGAGTAACTAGTTTTTTATTATTAATCAACGGTGTATTGTATAGCTGAGTACGTCTGTGTGTCTGTCTCTCACGGCTGAATACACATCGTCTGTCAGTCAAATGTCAGCTCGGAGATAGTAAATTATAACTTTTTCTGCGCCTGCGCACGCAAATCAGATGGGAATACAAATCGATTGCTGCCTATTGAGATGATATCGCAGTGATGATAGTTTCAATCTTCATCTATCTTCATTATCGTCATCATCCTTGCATTAATTCTGGTCCCGTCTCCGGTGTCCTCATCTGTGGCGATCTAACAACTCTGTCATTTGGTGTCCTGTGTGGCCACTAACCACAACAGGCTAGGAAGTCAGAAGGCAGTCATGCCCCGTATAGTCGAAATCAAGCCACATCATCTTTAAGCGGATCTAGGATGCGGCCGGGACTAACTACGGATAACTTAGTGATAGGTTTTGCTTAACCACCTGTGAGTTAAGTAGTTTTAACTATCTTTTGCCCGCGACTCCGCCCGCGTGAATGTCGATTATTGCGACCAAACATAGCCTATACCAAATAGGTCTATATCCCTATACCAAATTTCATCAAAATCGGTTCAGTGATTTAGGCGTGAAAGCTGTAATATACAGACTGACAGAGTTACTTTCGCGTTAATAATATTAGTATGGATTTAACGCAATTGCTCCCCGTAACTGAATATATATTACTTTTTTTTATCAATGGCTCTTAGGTAGAAAGGGTACTCGAGTTACTCTTTGCTGGTACGCATAATGCTTCTCACGTACGCTAGGGTGGGCAAAACTGGGCTATTACCATATTAATTATCGATTCCCGTCAAGACAGTCATGGGCCTGCGGTTCGCGTGACTAGACCGAGTTTTGTAACTGTATGGGCTCGAATTGAGTTTGCACAGTGCTAGGGCTTCCATGAATTAATTTGGTTAACCGGACTTGAACTGTTGAGGGAGAATCGTACGATATACGACCCTTGAAATCCCCGATTCTATAAAATAACATTTTTAAAAGGTGTGACTTCAAAATCTGATTGATCACGCAATTAAACTTTGAGTGGTTAGGAATCTTAACTTAACTTAAACGAAAATGAAGATTACTACTAGGTGTGCTGTAATCTATTTATTTTCTCCCAAAATTAACAATTAAAGAGTGCCGACCGGGAACTCTGTTGGAATGACTTCTATATAGTCACTGTATGAGACTAAGAAGCTATATAGTCGCAATGATCATTTTGTTCTACCAATTATGTTGTTTTACCTACGAGTACAACACAACAAACAAATAAGAACATTTTTGTATGTTGAACGACTACGGTTGAAGGAGCAAGCAATTCGAGTGAAGGACAGTGCTTGGTCATAAGGTAATTTGACTTGAATATAGCATTGTAAATATTTGATGAACCATTCACATTAAAAGCATAGCAATCAATCGCTCTTTTTACCCGTTTGCCTAAGGACGGTCCTTAGGCAAACGGGTAAAAAGAGCGATTTTTAGCAAGACCAAGCCAGGAAAAGCCAATGTTTTACGAACGGTTGGTCGCCCTTCACACAGTTTGATTTGTTAATGTTATTGAGTGCATAGAAATTGTTTATACAGTGAAGGTACTCTTAATTTATACAATTTTCATTCGCCGTCACCAACTGTAATCGTGAACCTACTTCTGATTGTTTGACGTTTCAAAGTAATTTTAAATAGAATATATTTTTGGGTTCACCAAAGATCTAAAGGTACGTACGCATTTCTAAATTATTATTCTTAAACCCGTTTAATTGTTTTGCTACAATTTAACTACTCGACCGTTACACCAAACAAATTCCAAATTATCACCAAGATATAATACTTTTTTATTCTAGTGCACTGCAAATATTCTATTGTAACAATAATTATTTTATTCTTCCACGAAAAAAAAATACTGATCGTGCAACAAATGTTCTGCGACACATTTTGCAATTATTTTTTCTTTTTGAAATTTATTAATTTCTTCTGATATAAAATTAGTGATAGGTTTATTGAGAAAGCTGTACAATCCAACTTGGATAGGTTAGGTTAGAAGGCTAATGCGGGAGCAGAGCGTACCAAAACTCCCGCATTTGGCCTTCGTGGTTATTTTTTATGACCATGCAAAATAAATCCACGTAATTAAACGTCATCGATCCAAGCTACGTCTAACCGAAATAATTCGAAATGCTTGTTTTTAAAATAAGGTATAATTATTACTCTTTTTTACATATTTACAACAATTCTTACTATATTTTGGTGCACATTCACTATATTTGGCGGAACAAAGGCAAAATTAGTTAAATTAAATGGGAATAAATTGAAGTACATACTTTTAAATACCATCCATTTTAAATCAATATTACACAGTTACACAGCATTGTCTAGATTCCTCTAGATGCAAACAAAGCATAGGTGACTGGTCATATGGCTTCTAGAATGTGGATAAACAAACATACCTACCTACTTACCTACTACCCAGACAAAAGAATGACCGAACCGAAACTCCCGATAAAGATATTAAAACCATTCTCCACAGAAATACAGTAAGAAAATAATATACGTGTAGTCATAATAATTTTATGATCAAAAATACATACTAACTATTCTTCGAGTCGAACGGGAAGAGAGTCTTACATTAGAAACGTGTGACGACAACTTAACTGCTAGTCTGAATCTCCGATGGTTAACCATAAAAATCTTTCAGCGTCATATTACTCTCTAATGTGTCCTTTTTTAGCAAACCTAAAAAACTAAAACTCTCGGAAAGTTCCACGAAAAGTTGAAACTTCAAGATATTATCCACGCCTGTTAATCTCCGAAGAGGTAGAGTAAGATAAGTATTTCGCTATGATTATCGCTCCCAAGTAATACGAAGCGAACCAAATGCCGGTTGAAGAATAGCCTATCCCTGAATCGCATTCAACGACATCCACAGAAAGAGATGGGGTGGGCAATTTTCTAGGTACTTTAACGATAACCAACACGGCATGTATAAAGAAAGATCTTAACAAACTGCTCACCCTCTCCAAAAGATATACGTGCATATAAATTGTAACAAGCTATATAATTAGATCACTTCACGATCATTCGTGATAACCGCTGTATCATGCCATCAAAGCTTCCTAGTCGCAGCTCAAAATTATTGAAGAACAATAATTAATGGTAGGCCGTGGTCGGTTCAGCCCGAGCTCTGATCCGCTATAGATCAGCGCCGACAGTGAGGCATCTCATCGACTGGGAACAGAGGCCGCTACTAACAGCCGCTGTCGATGCCTCTGTGTACGGCTCCGTTATACAACGTTATGCGATAAACGTTATCTTTATTCTTGTCTGTACTGTTTGTGTCACTAGGGATTTATTTTCCAGTATAAGTAATCAAATGCACATGAAGCAAATTGATTTACACTGGGAATTAAGTCCCTAGTAACTCCCTAGTTTAATCATCCCTTTTAATATAAAATTCCTTTATCTTTTTCATAATTTTATATTAGTTTGAATTAAACCTTCTTTATGTTATAACTTAGCTTAAATTTTACATGTCATCAAGCTTTTTCTTTCACTTTGTGTCAATTATTTGAAATAGCCGTATACTATTTCTTTTGGTAAATAAATGCTAGTCACACTGCCGAGGCTCACATGTGACAATCACAAAATTCAATGAAAAGAGGACATCGTTTGAGCGTCCTATTTTTATTGCAATATCAAAAATAAACAATACTTTCAGATACTTTGTAGAAAAAAAAAAGAATTTACAGTGCATAATTTAAATAATTTCAATTTGAAAAGTACCCTAACTTCAGGTATTTCGTCATATAAAAAATGGAAATCCTCGTCATGTTACAAGAACCTATCTTAACTTTTCCAAATATCGTGTCGTGTGGTCCTACGGGAACGCACCAAACAATGTCCGCGGTATCAGATGACGAGGTGAGCCCGACGCCGCATGTTTATGAACACAATCTAATTTATTAGACGCCGCGGCAGATTACTAGCCTGCTTACTTGCTAGTCGCTAGCTTACCGGCGTTTTGTTGTTCTAGCTTCTAGCCCGCTTTATCGGTTCGGCGATATTCGCTTCTCTATTTTTTGTGAAAGCGTTAGCATGCGAACGGTTATGGAAATTCTTTTAGGTAGTTTGTGGTGAGATCAGCTAATATTATCGGCGATGGTGATAGTATGATGGTTGAATTGACTGTTCACTTTTTTTATTTAATTTTCAACTAGCTTTTGCCTTTTGCCCGCGTGGATGTCGGTTATTTCTATAATGTAGGTTATCGTTATAAATTGTAGCTTATGTATTATTCTGATGTATAAGCTATATTATTGTAAAGATTCAGTAGTTTTTGCATCCATCCATCCATCCATCCATCCATACTTACAAACTTACTAGTATAAGCTCTTGATAGTTAAAGATGTTAGCTACAGCTATCACTGAATAAACGATTACAGCACGTGAGGGTACCTACTTAACGTTGATTTTCAGTGGAAGGTAGGTACATGACTGCCTGGTGGAGCAGCGTCTTCTGATAGGAAAGGTGTAATATATTACAGTTAGTAATATAGGTACTTCCACAATTCTAAGAACAGATTCCACTAATCTTAAAAGCCACGACAAAAAACCGAAAAATATCTATAAAGTTTGAGATCCGAATTCAATTGAACTTGATCGCAATTACTGAAATAAAAGTGTTTTTAACGGATTCAATAGCCATTCATTTCATGTTCTCTAATGGAATCTGAATGAAAATACTTATTTTATACCTGTGTGCGATATTCGCGAACACTGTCGATTGATCGCAATTATTTCACTACTGTAATCCAACCCAAATGTTGAAACCGAATGGTCGAGAGTTATCGACTGGTGCTACCTATTATCTTGTGTCAGGTACACACCTGTTATAGTGGCGGTGGCGCCATTGCTTAGACATTGGACTTTGAATTAAGTACCTAGTTAAGTAAGAGTTCAAATCTACAATATCAAATATGCGTCTAAGGCAAAGTCTAGGAAAACAGCCACCGGATTCCATAAGCATGCTTTGGATGCAACCGGAACTGACGCTGTGATAACGATAAGGGAGAAAAAAAAAATACAAAAAACAGCACCCTATTTACCGGCTAGGTACCTGACAGAGTTGTTTGTACTCATAACTTATACAAGAGCCAATAGTAACTAACAGATCGAGATATCCGAACCAGTCGGTAAGCAATCAGCCTTGTTTTACAATGTCCCTGTATTACAGCGAGCATCCAATTATAAGGTGTATAATAAGGCTGCGTGCGCGCAATAGACGGTGCCCTGCTGATCGATTTAATACATACGCGTACAGAGCAAAGAATATGATTGATTTAGTAATCTTTCTGTTAATTGTGTTCAGGGTTTAATGTTTACATAAATGCTTCAGGCTCGTAGGACTACAACTGTTCGCCTTCCTTGACATTTCTATAAGCAATTATGCTGCAACGCAATCCAGAGAAAGAGAGAGGCAACTATGTAGAGTATATAACTCTATCCCTCTTCTGCGCCGAAATACGATAAATGCTTACAGAAGAATTGTCATTTATATAAGTTATTCACCTGTAACTCTTGCCCACTTACTGCCTGTAACTGGGTAAGTAAGTGGACAAGCAAACAGTGGTTGATCTCACAGAACATACGTTCGCCTTCCGCATCCAATTTATTCCAGCTACCTTTTTCAGGTCATCAGTCTCTTCTGGCTGGTTCCCCATTCGTTTAACAAATTCACTGTCACGTGAATTTGTTAAACGAATTCCGTGAATTCTTATTGTCTACTCGTTTGCAGCTAACGGTTCTTCGCCAAATGTAATTAGCCCATTATCATTGCAGTTTTCTTCTTGAGTTAAGATTAACGTCGCTCTTATCAATAAATCCAATAGGTATTAAGGCGCCCACTCACTAACAGTTTACCGTACGACGGCCGGACGATATAAATCTGTCAGTTAATCGCAATAACCCACACACTAACAGTTTCGTTAACGATTTTGGACTGACCACTAATACGATCCGATAGTGTGTGGCCGCCGAACGATTTCGGACAGTTCTAACCCGGACAGTCCTAGGCCGTCAGGGCGAACGAGCACAACGGGCCTGTCGATCGACGTTTCGTGTCAATTTTTACTAAGATTTTATTCCTTTTTTGTACATACTCGTCTATATTTCTTATGCACATAGTCCATAACGTTCAAAATAGCTAACACCTATTTCTCACAATGATTAGCACATACTTATATAAGAATAACGTAGTGCAAGCCATTTTCAACCTTATTGACATCACAACAAATCTAGTTTTTTTTCTTATATTCGTGATCAGCAGCATTTATTTATGCGAAAAAACATGTAATTAAGAAAATGTCAATAAGGTCGAAAATCGCTTGCACTGTTTCGTACTCTCTATGTAACTGTTATTAGACCATTACCGGCAGGCGATCCTACGACCTAAAACTGACGACTCACAACTGCTAGTGTGTGGTCGCAAAACTGACAACAGGGAATTGCCAGCAGGCTTTAGTGTGTGGGCGCTATCGGCTTAGGACTGCAGGTCGCCGGACAGATCAGGAACTGCAGGCGGACGGCAGGCGGACTGTTAGTGAGTGGGCGCCTTTATACAATACCCTCAATGTGTAATTTCGACTTATACACTTTATCGTTTTTTCAATTATTTCGTCACTTTTAAGTGTCCGCAATGTAATTTTTGAAATATAACATTCCCAATGCTATGTGAAAAAAAATTATAAGGTTATAGGTAGCACTGGTCCCGGGTCCGCGCTCCAGCCAGGTGGAACTCGAAAGGTCATGCGCATTAGCGGGCCCTTTGAACGGCCTGCTTTTAATAACGACCTGTGTGACGTAGCGGCAGAGCCTATGACTGCTACATCACGAGTTCCATTCTCGTTCAATGCAAATATTTCTTGATTAATTCACACTGTTAAAAATTTTAGTTGTGTGTGTGTTTTTTTTTAAGATTTAAATAATTGATATTCCTTCTATCCCTAACCCCTCCAACTAAACTAAATGTTTCAGGATTCGAATATGGGACGTCTTGTCTCGATTTTAAGGCCGACTCCTTAGTCTCTAAGCTTTCGACGATTAGCAGGTATTACCAGTTTGATAGAAGGCGTACAATGGAGAGTAAAAAGGGTTCTGTTACGGTATGCAACCCTAAGAATGATCTTATATATCTTACCTATGAACTATACATATACACAACAACTTGAGATATAACGGCTTAAATTACAGGGTACTATCAACTAATTGATTTTATGCCTTATTATAGAGAATGGAATAAAAAGTAAGTATACCTCGGGGCCTATATACAAATAATGTATTCTATACATTATTCGTAGCTCAGGACACATATCTTGAACCAAAAATGTGCTCAAAACGCACTCACAGTACACGTATCTTTTGTGTCTTTTAAGGATAGCGCGGTGTGCCACGGCGGGGTACAACGTCAAATTCAATAAGTATAGAAAGTTATAATTCTAATTGCTTTAAAATGCTAACAAATGACAGCGACGACAAATGGTAAACGACGACCATTGACTTGACCATTTGTGTGACGAAGCTAGCATGACACGCAAATGGTTTAATTATTACAAAACCATTTGTGTGCGCCACGCGCCAGGGCCTTGTTTGTCTTGCGACTTAGGTCCAAGTTATGTGTCCCGAGATATAAGTAGTGTAGTTGCGCCGGCGCACGTATGATGGATGGCTATCAATCGTGCACGCTTCTTGTGATGTTACCTAGATCTTTTCTGATGAGTGATTAGACTGATTAGAAATGCATAGCTATTAAGTGTAATTTTAGAGCAATTAGTATGCTAACTTTTCAAATCGATTAACACTGGAAAAAGTGGATCGCTCAGGCGGGACTCGAACCCGCGGTCTTTCCCTTACAGGGGTAATGATTTGACCACTGAGCCACCGAGCTACGCCTGAAGCAATCCAAATTCTCCTATACAACCGTCTTGGGGCATAGCTATTGTTCAGAGACGCTCTTCATGATGGTAGTCCTTGTGTAGGAGAAACCGTGTGAACTTTATGCAAATATACATTAATATGCTCACGCTTTTTTGCTCCAGGGTAGGTAGAAAGTACTTCCGGATGGTGGGACGCGATAAAACGTTTTAAAGAAGCTATCTAAGTGAAATGTATTTTTTTCTTATCTATTTCAGAATTTTACACAAATGTCGTATTCCTAAGCTTTTACAATACAGGGTTTTTAAAAAGGGACATTAGAAGGTTTCTTCATGTTCGACAGCACAAGTGTAACGCCCCTGGTGTTGTATACGTCTATCGGCCTCGATACCCACTTTCCATCAGGTAGGACATGTGCTCATCTGCTCCCTTAGTGGTGCAAAAAATAAAAACTCTTTGTCTACTTGCCTAGTACCTACCTGATTTTATCGTTTGGTTTTCGGACTGCCTGTAGGTACCTTACTGTTATTTGCTCCCTTATAAGTTATAACTGCTTACCTCCTTGCTCTTCCGCTCTGTGGTGTGGCGGTAGTGAACGCGGCCGCTACGCAGGAGGCGCAGGTTCGATCCCCACTCAGTGCAAATATTTGTATGCATGAATATATATTATATATTTGCATTAGTCTGGGTGTTTCTATGTATAATATGTTTATATTAAAAAACAAGTAAGTATCTAAGTATGTTTATCCGCATTCTAGATTTCATAACACAAGCTAGTTAAGCTATGCTTACCATGGATCTAGATAGTACAATATTTAGATCTAGATAGTACAATAGTTACAATAATTAGGAAATAATGTTCCAGATATACCAATACAAACCCCTCGATTTTCACACAACGCATCTTAACTCTCAAACTGAACGTTCCTGCACGATTACAGCTCCAGTGCGGGGGATGGAGAGGTGGGTTGGAGTAAGTAAAGATATCGTGCCCGCTATTGTTTTCCGATACTAGTCCGGGACACTTAGTGGACTGTGCCGTACCTACTGTAACTAGGTCATAGGTACATCGGTGGTTGAGTGTGGCTTTATTTTTATAGCACTGTTTATAACATTCCAGAAGTAATATGTTTATTTTGAGCATGGTCACACCGTACGGTAACATTGCGACCAGAAATGGTGCGAAATATGAAAGGAACTTCATCCCACGCACGCTCAGGGTGTGGAATGAACTCCTGTGGTTTACCAAAGTGACTACTATATGGGGCTTTTCATGAAGGGCATTAGGAGGTGGTATAAAAAAACAAACCGTTACACGTTGTAAACTCTTTTCCCATCCAGTGACAATGTTACTCGTGTGGGTGTTACTGGGTGGGAATACTCCGAGAGATATGGTACTGAGGAATTAGGGAAATGTATCAAATCAACAGTAAGCGTCATTTTAGCACGCAGCGAGTTTTTAACACGTTTTGGTTCGATACTCGTCGATTCACTATTCACTATTCATTTTCAATATTTATTCACTATACTCGTTGATCACTAGCAATAACCGCCCTACGATTATCAAAAAGTTTACACACAGGCAAACGCTCACATCATACTATATTCGCAATTGACATATCAACGTATTGTCTTTTGTTTTTGTTATTGCTTTAAAATTATTTTTAGACGGATTGTTTCAATATTCAATTGCTAGGTAATTCTTGCCAAGTGTGGACGAGCGAGCGGTAATTTATTTCTGCGAATGTTCTGAAGAAGAAACGTTTTTCTATCCTTTCGAGAATCGTATCTTCGGAGCGAGAATGACGCTTTAGTTAGTACAATCGCTAGGAATCGTTATCCATACTCATTCATACTAATATTGTATAATTGTGAAAGTAACTTTGCCCCTCAATCTTTCTGTTAGGTTTCACGCCTAAATTACAGAACCGATCTTGATCAAATTTGATACATACATGGACTAGAGCTTAGGAAAGGACATAGGCTACCTTTTATCGCGAATAAAGGAGTTAATGGGCCTTAAATTAGGGATAAAAGTTTGTATGAAAATTCATCGTAATTGACAACACATTAATATTTTAATGTATAATAACACAAGATTCCCTACGAAGGTTATACGTAACTAGGCATAGACCCCCCGTGAAGCAAAAACATGTGCTTTTAGTCGGTTGGACTCCTATGGGTATAGCCACTCCGTGGTTATCGTCGGAGGGAGCTTCCTGACTTCGAAAAGCATAATTTAAATGTTACTAAATAGTTTATAATTGCCGTAACGTAATTTAGAGTCTTCCGTTTGTAATTGATATTATCATAAGCAGCAGGAAAGTAACAAGTATATTAATGTTTCAACAGATTGACGCATGGCTGAACACTGTGCGAACGACCAACAGCCCTAATATTATATTTGGCACGGTGTTATGTATTCCGTGTGTGGCGCCATAGTACGGTCAAGGACTTTTTATACCAGATACCCAATCTGGTTTTTATATACATAGTATTGCCAGAATTTTGTGTTAGATGGTCAAAATTGAATGGAATCAAACACAGTTACTAGTAGGAAATTAAATGGATATTTGAAATAAGGAAGAAAGAAATGATGATAAAATATTATGTTTAGTCTGTATGGACTTCGATCGGAGAGCATTTTGATATTCTGCCAATATTTCTGATTGAAATGACAGCAACACATCAGAAGGACCAGCGGTATCTTTATTTCCCATATAATTAGGCTGGCCGGTCCTGGCAATGCACAATCAAGTCTATAAATTGTGAAACAAATGTTGTGTGGGTTTCTTACAGCGTTTAGGGAAATGTTGCGTTGTTCCGATAGCGAAACCACGTTCATGGCTGCACTTAAGAACCATATTTATGAACTGCCGATCTTTTAGAGTGGTGAAATCCATTTATTGCTTCTTTTTTTTAGTTTCTACTGAATGTTCCACTGTGAATTTTAAAAGAACTCCTAAGTAATTTACTGTGACGTGGGGTCGTTAAATTATTCATCTTCTTCTGACTACCCTTGTTATCTCTAATCATATTCAGCACCTTCCTATTACAAGTCATCTCTTCAGTTACTTCTTCCTTTGTTAATTTCACGCAATTCATCCAGAAGCCCTCTAAACTCATGTTTTAAGCCTATCTAACAATAAATCTTATCTCTAACACCAAGACAGCCGCTCGTCTCAAACTTCCTCAAAAAAAAAAAAAAATTTAAAACTGAATATATGAACAATAAAACATTATATTTTTTTTCTGATAACGATCCAGTCATGATTATCTCCAACTCTCATTAGCCATTAAGAAAACAACGATAATAAAGCATATCTAGCGATTCCATCAAAATTAATATTAGTTTTATGTACTAATTAATTAAAATTCCAATTGGTAATCCCACCCACACTTCCACAGAAGCAACTCCTGTGAGAAAACAAAATGGCTTCGACACAACAACGCTTTTAATCCGAATGGAATAAAACTAATAAGCAGAAACTAATCAAAAGTTATACCTGTTGATATTTCGTCCATCAACTGTCACATAAAATATACTTAAAAATCAAATCATAATAAATACAGCTCAACCCAATATTAACCCTTAAACGCTGAGGCTAATGGAGAGTCGTAACTTGTCGCAAGTTAGCACCTTGGGCCCGGCGATGTTTGCAATAATGTAGATAAATTGATCACCCAATCCTTTATTGGATTAATATATGGTAATATGTTCAGATCGCGATAGCAGCCCGAGTTACGATTAAACAGTTTTTATGTAAGTGCGCCGGGTTGGGCGCAGCAGTCGTGTGAGCGCTGCCGCAAGTGGGGAATCTAAGCTAATTTGAGATTCAAATCTCCTTAAAGGAATAAAATTGTCGAATTGGACATGAAACTTGCAATTGGAAAGTGACAAACATTTTTTATGTTATACTATTCATAACTGTACCTCAATTGTGCCTCTTTAAAAAACTCACTTCACCTCGAAATCTTATGGACGGGTTAGTAATTCTTTGCTAGTACAGGATGGTAATTCGAATTTGATATCAAGCAGTTTTGAAATTTCGTATCATATTATACTTATAAATACCTTATTGTATATTATCAAAACATTGTTAATTATTTGTATAGATAGGTTTTAAAATAAGATTATGTTATTATATTATTATACAAACAAATCATTGACTGATTGACAATTTTTAACGTTGACTCGTTCGCTTCCACTTACAACTTAGACTCCCGCACAAGTTAATCATACCTCTATTTGATTTTATGAGAGCCCGGTCCAACAAAATATGACAAGTTTCCCATACGTCCATAGCGCCAAACTATTCGCAATACGAACAACAATCTTTCCTATTACTGATGAAACCCTGATGACCTTAGAAAGCGCGTAGGAGGGGACAAAGGTCACCATTGTTTGGTTATTTCGTGTCGACCGCCCGCGGCCGCGGGGCCAGCATTTGAGTGTTAAAACTAATATTTTCTTGGTTTTAGTTATTTTAATGGACATGTGTTAGAATTTATGTGATGTTATAGACCCCGGGTTATGTTTGAATATAAGAGTGTAAAGAATGCGGGAGCTTACTAGAAATTACTAAATATTTATTTAGGTTAATGAATTCAGTTAATTTATTTCTTATTGTTTTAGTTTTACATTTTTGTGTGTTTTAATGTGTAGTCATTACAATAAAAGAAATATATATTGGACAATACACAAATGTATGTTTTTAAATTGGTCGAGCCGTTGCTTATCTTGTAATTAAAAAGCGATAAAGAGGTCAAGGGGGTCAATTTATGTTACTAATAAAAAGTTATCGTGCAGTAACTTAAAGGTGTTGCAATACAAGCAAGTATGTATATTTCGGCTCGAATCAAACTTTGGGCATAATACTGCACCAAATCACTGGAAATATGATTCTTAAGTAATTAGGCAGTCAAAAACCATAAATAACCCCATCGAAGCAAATCAACAAAATATTCAAATCTTATCCAACATTTCTTTCCCAAAACGCAGGTACGCATCTGAAATACGACTTGATACACTCTGTTCAATTCATGAATCCAATAAGAGGCCCGAATAACCTCAGAACGAAAGGGAGAAACGAAGAAATATCCCTAAAGTTTGTTCAATAAACAAAGAGAGGCGAGATGGCAGGAAAAACGCTTTTGGCCTACATAGCAACACATTTTATATAAACGATGACATAAATACTCATTTTCAACAACAATATCCGATATTGAGTGAGGCCTGTCTTCCCGAACGAGCTGATACAATGCCGGCCCAAAAATTGGGTACAGCTTAATTTTTTTGTTCGTTCAACGAATATCGAAGCGTATCCGATATTTTCCTTTTTGATATCGTAAATATTTTCGGTATAGCATCATGAATATGTGATACAGTTGGTTCCTTTTTAAATTATGTGAGTAATTTTGGAAAAATGTTGAACAAGGAGTCTTACTGCTATAATTTTGGCGCGCTACCTATAGACAGCCAGTCGGTTGAAACTTTGAATCCGACATATCGTACTCGCAAACATTAGAGGGTGGAAATATGATGTTCTTAATAACTACCTATCACTTACTTACCTCAATACTTACAGGTTACTTACGTTGTAATGGCTATTACTTAAAACTTATTTATACGTACCATCATCATCATTTTAAAAGTTAAAAAGGAATATGCTAAGTATGGGTCTCGGTGCATCCAATTAATTTTAGTATTATTTATATAGTTACCTATGTTTGCCTATGTGGACTAGTGCGATAATTCCTCATCGTATTCTAGTGTACACTAAAAATGTATGAAAAGGGCGGTGATAGTAGTGAATTATTTACCTACATAAAGTATCGGTAGATCTATCGTTTTGCTTAATCTAGCACTTCATTCAAAATATACATTTAAGGTCAAGTAAAGCTTTGGTTGAAAGTCGTCAATATACATTCTAAATCAATCACTCCATTTTCACGTCCGGCAGTGTATCATGAATATTCACAAGCTCGCCCAGCCTGCCTCATATTTATTGGCTTGCATTCGTACGTGGAATACGCCGCAGTGACTCTTATTCGTCTCACACTTAACTCCTACCGAGGAGTGTAACTCTCGCACTTTGTGGCTGCATGGCGGATATGAGTAAAGAGCGGATAGCTGAAATATTAAAGGAGTTTATTACTGCAAAGATCTTGGTAAATTTTAGAAGATGTAAGAACTAGGATGTAGTAACGTTTCAAATTCGAATATCAATCTATAGAATCGCAGTTAAACTGACTTGCAGAGTTGTGTTTATAGGGATAAGGCAGCTAATGATACCGCCTACCCAAAATAGTACGGTAGTAAATAGTAGTTTATGCAACTGTCATATAAGAAGGGGTATTAAAACACGAGAGTTTGTTTTAATACCCCTTCTCGCTAATAGGTTGACTCGAGTGTTTTAATACCTAAGTTATATGCAGTTTCATACACAACTTTATCTTCACTCATAATTCTTGGTATATTTTGTCGTACAATTTTTTGTACTTTTCTGGCAGGAGAGTTTCAGTTAACGCCAATGCCGCCTCTAGAATATCTGGCGGAATGAAAATCTCGCCGTCACTTCTGTCTTCTCCAATCATATTTTAATCATTTACAAGATTTTAGAAAACTTTTTGGAATCCCGAATACAAAAGACGATCGGTAAAAAAATGTATGGGAAGCGCGGGAAATTAACTTCAAACTACCCATGTGTGTGCGCCATTTTTTCACAGTTCGAACTGCGCATGCATGCGCCTTTTTTCATATTCAGCCTAAAACCATAGACTAGTTTAATGAATAAAAAATGATAGCGGTACTATAATGAGTTTTATGATACAAATTGGCGGTACTATAATAAATTTTATTTTTAATTTTATGTATATGCGTTTATAAAGTGCGTATGTATAGAAACGTCTATGAATTCGTAATTAGAATTTTTCGATTTGAGTGTAGATAAAAGAATATTCCAAATTGCTCCAATGTACAAGTAGGTCGCATAGCATAATTTACGAAGATGTAAATGATTGTAGTACTTAAAAAAAAGACGGGTTGCACTCCGGGAGTGCCGGTAGAAGTGAAAACTTTTTCTTTCTTTCTTTCTTCGTTATATACATAGAAAAAGATAAAAAGAACATACCATGCCATACCATACCTATAATATAGCGATAATCATAGAACCTATCACTAATTTTCTGTCAGAAGAAATTAACGAATTACAAAAAGAAAAAATAATCACAAAAAGTAATAAATTACAAAAAGAAAAAATAATCACAAAAGTGTCAGATGCCCAGGTTCGAACCCGGTACTATTTGAAACCATAAGGACTTACAGTCGAAGCGATTACCGCTAAACTAAGAAGGTTCTTAGCGTACCTAACAAAATAAACAATCTGTAGCTAATGTTGTATGACGTCAGTCGTCGGTTACGGTTCAAAGGTCAAGTGATCCTGACGCGAGTTTAACACTTTTGACCCATCCAACGCCGCTAAAGAAGTTTTCACTTCAAAAATATTTCGTGTACAATCATCATGGGACACTAAAATATGAATAGAGCTATTCATATTTTAGCGTCCATTTGCCAGTGGGATAAGTATGGAATTATTATTATTCTTCTAACTTGTGGGTTGAAAAATGTGGGTTGTAAACCCAAACATTCGACAATGTTCTTAACGGGTTGATTCTCACCATTATGAATTGGCAAGTTGAGATCGAAACTGTTTACAGTGGGCACATCACTAAAACACTCGTTACGTTACAGACACTGATAAAAAACCACGCTCGTTTTACGAACTATCATCATACGTGGTATCTGTGTAACCTACTCTGAATCTAAGCTCCACACTTTGCTATACACACCTACCTCGTCCCACTAATACACTTAGAGGAGATACAAATCGCTTTACAGCCGCGTATAATCGGCAACTATTCGGAAACTGCCTCCCAAATCCCTTGTACAACGAAGGCGGCAGTTGTAAACCTGCTTTAACCGACTGCGCATGACGCGGGCGGTGAGTGGCCTTGACATTAGCGCGAGTGACTGAACCCATTCATAAATTGTGTGAATGGGACGCACCTACGCACTTAAGTACCCTGTAGACTGCACTGCAGTGTAAAACTGATTTGGTATGTAGGAAATTTGAGAGAATATTACACATTACACATTGAGATAAAAGTAGTTTTAAAGAATTAGGTTCATGGTGGGAGTAAGGTCAGATTTCATCACCATTTGAATGAATTTTTAAAGCATTTCAAATCAAGCAAATCATTCAAAGGTTCCGATAGTTCCTAAGAATATCGGTAGATGTTCTACTGTTGCCTCAAAGACAGATATAAAAGGAGAAATCTGCATTGGTTCGGGCGAGGTCTGGTAGCTTAGTGGTCAAAGCAATTGCCCTTGTAAGGTAAAGATCGCAGGTTCAAACCCGGCCTAGACCGATTCAAACTTTTCCTATTTTAATCGATATAAAAAGATTTCACCAGAGAAAATATCTGCTATTAAGGTTAACTGAACTGCGTTCTCATGGTTTAGTCAAAGACAGTTATTGAGTAAACTATGATAATGCAGTTTAGTTTTAATTAATCGCGGTCAACATTGGGAGTGGCCTATGTCCAGTAGTAGAACGCGATACGATAATTGATATTGATATAAGTAGTTATTTCTATGTTGCAAATAAGCAAACTGATGGGATAGGCAGCGCGAATTTTATACTCCCCTGGTGTTGCATACGTCCATAGGCCACGGTAACCACACCACGTTCCATCCGGTGGACCTAAGTGGTATAAAAAGAAAAACTAAGGAAGATACGAAAGAGGGGAAGGTGGAATGATGAAAATGGTGGATTCCCGTGCTGTTAAACGACACTACCTTAAGTTAAACTTGGTCGAGAACCCTTTACGAACGTGAAGATCTTTTCTTAATTTCTTTCAAATGTAGCTAGGTAGGTACTACACATTGCATATTTCTCGCATTGCGAAAACTATGGTTTTAATGTAGTGTTAGAATTTTGTAACTTTTGAAGGATAAAAGCCTGAAATTTAATATATTGTTTGATATACCTACATTTAGTGTTTACACAGACATCGTAAGCCTTTAAGGCTTTTTCTTGCACAAAGGATAAGCATTACCAGCCTTCTTCGAACGTTACCGGTCGGTAGGAATTCCGCGACGCATTGTTGGCAAATATTTTAGTTTATTTTAACTAAAATATTATTTTAATGTTTTTCTTCTACAATTTTTTCACTTCCGTATCCTAACGACCCCTAGTTAAATAATATAATTATGTATAGTTATATGAAGAATCATGTCTGTACATCATTCAGCCGTAACATGTAGGTAAATAATTTCTTAATTATGGCTGATATGAATCTCTGATGTGCTCGCGTTATTACCGGCTTAGTGGTTTTTCGACAGCAACTAATGAATATGCGAGCTTGATTAGACTACATTGTGGGGAATTACTAGGGGGGCTATCATTTCTAGTGACTGAGGACTTTCCCATAGGTATACGATTTCTTTATATCGACTGGATGAATCGTCGAAAAGCTAAGCTGAGGTTAAAAAAAAACCGCGGCCATAATAACCTCGTGTTGTGTTCCTGACGGTGAGTAGGGTAGCCAGAGCTCACTGGAGAGTTTTTGTGCTGTCAGTGGGAAGACCAAAGACTATTCCTGCTTTGTCTTCTACACTGCCTGTATATACAGGGTGTATTTTTGAAACGGGGCAGTAAGGGCAAGTACCTTAACCGTTGCAGTTACAGCAAAACGTTCTTAGAAGACCTTCCCTAACTTTTTGACATTTTTGGAACTGCATTCACAGATTTTGTAAAAAACTTACAGTTGGCAAAAAAAATGCAAAAAGTCCAAACATTTTTTTTTATGCCAATCGATTCTATTTCATGTGGGGATCAAAAAACTCTATGAGACCATTTTAGCTTTCAGTACTAGGAAAGACAGAAATCGCCAAAAACGTTTCCCATACATTTCGGCAACAGAAACAAATTTCTACGATGGTCAAACTTTTTGTTATGGCCAGGAAGTGGGTAGAATTGACTGTAAAGTAAATAAAAAGAATTTTTACCCTCAAATTTCGAATTTGATTCGAAAATCTGTGTGTTATTCTTAGTTTCAGCTGAGAAACTTCGTATGAGTTATTAATTAAGGATTTTCGCTAAAATGTCTTCTAATCGTGAAAAAATTGACTTATTAGAAGCGTATTTTGTCAATAATCGAAATGCGGGAGCTGCATTAGTGTGGTACCGCAATAAGTATCCGTTGCGGCATGTGCCAACAAGAAAGGTTATTACAAATCTTTTGAAAAACCTGGAATTGCAGGGTTCTTTCAAAAGAAAGCGGCAGCCTCGTGTGGACATGGACACGGAGATTGCGGTTCTAACTTATGTCGAAGCATATCCAGAGGTATCGTCCACGCAAGTCGCCCTTGAAGTAGGTGTATCCCACTCCCTTGTGATAAAGATATGGAAGAAATACGGCTACAAGTGCTATCGATATGGGCGCATAGTTCAAGTGTTATATCCGGGTGATGATGTTCGAAGGCTTACTTTTTGCAGATGGCTAAGAGGAAAAATAAGCAGAGATCATGAATTTTTAAATTACATTCTGTGGTCAGACGAAACGAATTTTTCCAATAACGGTATGTACAACAGAAAAAATCACCACTATTGGTCCAAAGAAAATCCACTAAGAGTTACGGCAAGTCATAATCAGGTTCACTTCTCATTCAACTGTTGGTGTGGTATAATGTCCAATCGAGTCATAATGGTGGAATTTTATGAAGGGAAACTGAATTCTGCCATGTATAATGAAGTCATTTTACACCATCTTGAAAACGAGATGGACGAATGGCCCCTGTCGGAATTGCGAAAAGTTCATTTTCAACAAGATGGTGCTCCGCCACATAACAGTCACCTTTCACGTTCCAATTTGAGCCGCCTATTCGGTACACAGTGGATAGGTACACATGGTCCAACACAGTGGCCACCTCGTAGCCCCGATCTAACACCACTTCAGTGTTCAAGAGCTCAAGGATGCATTAATGACCATTTTACGTAATATTCATCCCAGAACATTATTAGCCGCCATTCGTTCAGTGCAAAAAAGGATAGACTTATGTATTCGTGAAAATGGAAATCATTTTGAGCAATTTATTTGATAAACTAATTTCTTAAATGTTTAAATGATTTTTTTTTATTTAAAAAAGTTCAAAATTTTACCTGACCTGAGTTTCGAGTTGATTTATCACATTTTTCCGTACGAAATGTATGGGAAAGGTCTTTGGCGATTTCTGTCTTTTCTAGTACTGAAAGCTAAAATGGTCCCATAGAGTTTTTTGATCCCCACATGAAATAGAATCGATTGGCATAAAAAATTTTTTTTTGAACTTTTTGCATTTTTTTTGCTAACTGTAAGTTTTTTACAAAATCTGTGAATGCAGTTCAAAATGTCCCAAAAATTTAGGGAAGGTCTTTTAAGAACGTTTTGCTGTAACTGCAACGGTTAAGGTACTTGCCCTTACTGCCCCGTTTCAAAAATACACCCTGTATATGTACTCCCTCTGTATACACTTTGTAGCACTTGCAGCACGAATGCGACTCCCCTGGTACCTATTGCACACTTCCATAGGACACGGTAGCCACTTTCCATCAGATGGACCGTGTGCTTGTCTGCCACGTCAATAATATAAAAAAAACTATAATTTTAGGTTGACCTGATGGCCGAGTAATGAATGTTGCTCAATTCAGTAGGAAATCTAATGAAGCTAGGATACAAGAAAATGGTCTGCTCGACTGCAGATAAGGCTCGACATACCTGAATAGTCCGAAGGTTCCCCTGCCTCGATACTCTAACTGTTGACCATTTCACCAGAGGCTTCTCGCCACCCATCCTCAATTTTATATGAAGCATGGTGGAATTATCCATGCCAATATCTAATAATATCACCCATTTCATCCATATTTTTTATATAACAGATCCATATGTAGTAATATCACACTAAGATGTTATTTTATCATTATTTCAATCAATCAATTAACATATTGCATTCCAGTGCTGGACACTGGCCTCTCCCAATGATGTTTAATTTACTTAATAGATTAAAAATATATTTTTTTTAATATTCACGAAAGTGTTCCAACAGCTTTTGACGGCACTTCACATTTTTATTCGAGTCCTGACAGTGTGTAATGTAGTGGTATATTGGGCGTAAATTCCCGTGTACTGACAGCCCACATGCGCACACTAGTTCCGTGTATCATTACATGCAGCGGGCGCGCACTTGCGCATCGTCCATCATGGCGCGTCAATAGTCAAATGTTTCAGCGCATTGCCTCCGAGCTACGGGACTAGCGAGGTGAGCGGTCCCCGGGGATTTCATTATAGAAAACACCATTAACATCCAAGTAGGTGGTACAATTATGTTACTTCCAGGAAAGTACCACCCTTTCACATTATCATCTTACTCCTAGTGATTTCTCGTGGCGTCAATTGTTTTCACTTTTGGAGCTCGAAGTCCTCCTACCTCCTAGCTTTGAGAGAAAAGCCTGCGCTAGAACTAGTTCCATTGTTTAGCAGGTGCCGACTCTGTAAAGGCAGATCAGATCAACTTTGACGAACAAAGCACTCAAAATGATCTTAACTTCTTGGTTTTCCCGCCTTTCTCTTGACTGGTTGTCGTGATATTTGGTATTTAAATTGTATTATCATCCGAACTAAAGGTGTGCAGACCTTTAGTTCGGACGATAATACAATTTAAATAAATAAAACAGTTTAAATTGCTCTTAATACCTTGGTATTATGATTATTTTGAGACTTTGTAGTTAATCTCAATCCTAACAGTAGAACTTCGAATGGATAGCGATAGAATCCGCCAATTGTGTAAACTTATGGCAGCAACATGCAAATATATACCTAAAGGAAACTACCCTATTACGATAATTAACCGAAAACACATACATAAGTAAACGTCTGATTAGCCATATAACTAACCCAACCGATGACTCCATCAATCTTCTCACATTAACATAAACTCTGGACATTCTCATTACAATGGTGTATGAACGCGTGTGAAGACCATATTTATTATCTGCCAAGGTTTCTCCCCTCTGACATAAGCAGGGGTAATTAAACGGCTGCGTTGGCAACATCGGCGGCCTTCCGACATCACTTCCTTTGCGCGAAGTTCAGTGTTCATTCCCGGACAGGCCCGGTACAGTTGCAATGGAAATATTGTTTCTACGTGCTTATCGAGGAAGCGGCTGACTTGCCCTTGCAAATGAAGCGTGATGTTTTTATGGATTTCAATACAAGTAAGGTCTTTTTTTCAAGTCTGAGTTAGCGGTTAGTTGATTTTGAGTGTGATTTTTTGAATACGCTTCGTAGACATGCAGACATTGTTGTATTTCTGATGCATAACTTGTTTTTTTTTTTGTATTTGTTTTTAAAGTTTGAATGAGGGAATCCTATCCTACTAATATATAGGTACTTTACTTACTAATGGGATGGGACTTCTAATGGGAAAGGTGTGAAGAAGTGTGGGTAAATGTTTGTTACTTGTCACGCAAAAGTGGTTTTAAGTTGGTACGAATTTGGATGATAATTGGTACGAAAATCAGTTTTATTTACATAATTTGTTAATCAATCAGGCGAGAATGACTTAACAGATCTGGATGATTTTTTTTATGGCTGATAGGCTCGCGTTTGCTCGCTATTTCAATTTCCACAGATATAAATTAGTTTGTTGTTTATCCAGAGAATAGTATTCCAGGCAGGCGAAGCCGCGAGCAACGACTATTACCAAAAGGAAGGCAATATAGTAGACAAAATAATTTAGATTATTCAATTAATTAGTTTTGGACATAGGCCTCTTCCAGTGTTGGGAGGCTAGGCATTTAGATTATTATGCCTGAAATATAATTATAGTACTCCTGAGACGATCTTTTCTAAAATTCGTTTTCAAATCTTCTGATAGCGAATTAAATATTATTAGTCATCCTAGTCTTTAGCGGCGTATTTTCGTACAATACTATATTATTAATAATAAAACAATAACATCAATAAAAATAACACAAAAGATCAGAACCACAATGGACATGCTCATCATTATTAAAATCGTTGAGAAACATAAGTGCATAACCTAATTTGTTCGCAACTGGCGCAGTAAGAGAAAAACGGTGCGCCTGCGCCGCTTACCTATAATTTGGCGCCATAAAGGTGCGCATTGATGACAGGAACACCGCGAAAATCACTCATTTTACGAGCCGAAATTACGATACAGCCTTCACACCGAAACAACTAGAAAAATACTCTCTATACAATTTTGAATCCTATGGGTTTGCTATAGAGATTGTGGGTGGTTTTTCGCAGTGGAAGGTTGCATGCGAGAGTGTGTTCGTGTCATGAAAACTTTGACGGATGGGGCTGATTGATGCGCGTCTTGTTTATCTGTTTGTGCGTCTGATGTCAGCTTACAATATCGATTACAAGGTTTTTATGTCCGATTTTATATATTTTATTAGCCGAGGTCAATTTAATTTGGTTCACCGCGTAGGTGCGGGGTGGACCATTAAGTATTTGAGCCAGGGAAGTCTTTTATGAGGCTGTAAACTTCAACCTACGTCGTTTTATATATATTTTATTGGGTTTGTGGGCGTTGTGTTTATTTATTATCAGAGAAAAGAACATCGATAGTGTTTGGGTAAGAAATCCTTTTGTATGATTTACCGCCTGACCAGTGGTGGTGGGTCGGTTAGGCTCTCTAACGTGAATGACTTCAACTTCTTCAAAATGGGCTCTGCAGCAAATCGCCGCAATTTTGCCAATGTCAAGTAAAATGTATTATAAAATTATGGATTTCGAGACGCCAATGTCAAGTGTACCAGAGCCACGTTAGCCACGCCAGTAAATTCGTTTCCGTGTGTCCGCCCCCCTCGAGATTCAAATGGACGATAAGGACGTGTGGTTGGATTTTAGGAGGCCTAACGTGAATGAAATTGCATGAAATTTGAACTGTCATTAACTGCTGAGTATCTAAGATCATACTGGTATGGCGGGGAAATGGGATTTATTGATTTCAATGGACTGCATTTTAATAGAGCGGACACTAGTGATACATACATACATACATAAGGTCACGCCTTTTTCCCATCGGGGTAGGCAGAGACCACTTCTTTCCACTTGCTACGGTCCTGGCACACCTTTTTCGCTTCTCCTACTTTCATAAGCGTTTTCATACAAGCGCGTCGGTTCTGGGTACTTTTGACCTGGCCTTTACTTAAGACGGCTTCGATTTGATCGAAGAACGTTCGCCTAGGTCGCCCCTTACCGACTCGCCCATTCACTCTCGCCTCATAAATCTGTTTCGTCAATCTACTTTCATTCATCCTTTCTACGTGTCCGAACCATATAAGCATGGTATGGGTAAAAGCTTAGCAGGAGGGATGACTTGGAGATGTGACTAGGACTTCACGAAATCATCTTCTCTTTACATCAGTAGTGAGCCTCTCTAAGTTGGCAATCAATAATCAACGCAATTCAAACACATTTCGTGCTGTTTACCACTAATTTCCCATCCTCCTTAAGCTTTCGATAGTTTTAATTTCAATCCCTAACAAATTCATATTAAATTTTGAAACATGCAACATTTAAAACAAAATCGTCAATGTTTCAAACCGACAACCTCAATTCCTCCCTTATTTTATTCTCTGAGGGATAATTTTTTTTTTAAAATCTTAAAAGGCGTCAAATGCTAGCATTTCAAGTTTGGGCTGTGCCTTGATGAATTAACTTGTCGATCAGGCAGAACATTGTAATTAATAAATGTGTAGATTCAAACATAGATGTCGCTATCAAATACCAATAACACATTTAATTGATTTTACTTTGTTATAGCAGTACCTACATCTCTATTAATTCCTATTAATTCACAGGTAGGTACGTGGACCACTTTCTGCTTTTATTATTCTTTTATTGGTTTGAAAGTAGATAAGGTCAGAGGTGAAAGTAAAACGACATTTAACATTTCAAATAAAATAATAATTACGTTGATGCAGACTATAAATTGGCCTTAGTATTGCCACGCTATAAAAATGGTAAACGAGCTTATTTCATGTATAATTCATGTACGTACCTTCATTGGCTGTAGTTGCTATAATATGCATGAATAGTAAATATCTATGGGTATTACAGGTATTTCTTTTAACGAAACATTCATAGTTTTTGTTGCCATTGATTTCGATAGCAGATCTTGAGTGCCTACGAGGTTCTTAAAAGGGCTAGCTTAATAGGGCTCTAAAATATCTACTTGATACACTCTAGATAACAGGTGTATCTAGAGCTTTTCAATGCTGGTCGCCGTGAATAATATTTTTTTACAAACTTAAATATTCAATATGAAAATAATTCCAACAAGGGCCAGCAGTAGGAACTCACATCAACACCAGCATTCTAATATTTGTACTGAGCTGGTGGTGAGGTTTGACTAGCAAACCCCACCAACCATGACGTCAATGTCGAACCCTCGACCACCACGCCAAACAGGACGTCAAAATTAAGTTATGCTCATTAGTACGATTATTAAAAAGTCGTAAAAACATTCTGCCATCAGGATAAAAAATAAAATTGAACCACAGATAACTTAAAAAGACAAACAAGAAGTGTGAAGTTCGTCAACCCTTCAGATGGCGATTAAGTCGCGATCTCGTGTGATTGTCAACCCGTCAGCTGCCGACATAAACTGTGTGTATTATGACAGCAGTGGATTTTTAAACTTTTCATACAAATAACATTTATTGTCGTATAATGGTGTACGATGGACCTACACCATAGGGGTTAAATAAAGAGAGCGCTTATAGAGGTCGCGATTGCTCCGGTGATGAGAAACATTTAAGTAGTAAAATATATTGTAAGTAATACAAACGTACACTTTTTATTATAGGTAATATTATTTAAGTTTAACTACTTGTAAAGACGTACAAAATAATATTTTTATTAATAAGCTTCAAATGTCTATTTGAGTGTATAACACCATGGGAACTTTTTGTCGCCGAAATTGTTGACCTTATATATTTATAGGTAACAATTAATTTTGTGTCAATAGGTCTTTGAGTAATGAAACAGCCCAGTCACACATATTGAGTAAAGTGTAGAGTTTTTCGAAAACTTGAATAGAGAGAATCAAAGAATCAATTTCGTTTATTCAGTTTAGGCACATAAAGAGCACATATGAACGTCAAAATTTTACAGTCATGTCAAGAAATTACTAATATAATATTAAATTAAGTAAATAAATCATTTGAAAATGATTCTTTCGCTGGTTCGGTAAGTTGGTTCTACTGAGAAGAGACCAGCAAGAAACTCAGAGAACAATATTATCGTTTCTTTTTAAAACAGTTTTTTTTTAATAGATTTATATTGTGCGAGCAAGCAAAAAGATTAGGATGCCAATGCATTTTTATCATTGAGGTATTCGTTTACTTTGTAATATCCTTTTTTCATTGCAGATTTTTTTTACATAAGAATTCAAAGAATTCACACAGAACTACGCGGTATGATTAGAAGGAGTATTACGTAAGAGCGTGTAGAGTTAGCTGCTTGGTTCTCTGTAAGTTCTGATTTTTTTTTACGTCGTACGTAGAGCCTAAGGGCTTTTATTTAGGTAGGTAGTATGTTGCTTTCTGTATCCTTTCTCTCTTTCTCTTTTTCTTTATCTTTCTTATTTTTCATTACCCTCTTTTTTTCCTTTTAAAGGCTTTTTCTATTCCTCACCTCCCTCCTCCTCAGCTCAAGTGTTGCATAATACAATACAGTTTCAATTTTCAAAGTACATTAGTATGCTTTTCATTTCATATTTCACATTTCTTGTTCATTTTTATTTTTCCCACTTTCATTTGAATTTTTAATTTTGGATCCAAACTATTATTTTAAATATTATAATTCTGTCTAAATGCCAATTTTAATTTTAATACAATTGAATTTGATTCTATTGATTTGATTTAAGATTGTTTATTTATGATGATAATTTTTGGTTTGAATTTTGGATTGCATCGATTTTATTGACGTTGTTTATTGAATAATGAATGACTCTAGGTTAAGATATATTATTTATATGGTATATAATCTATGAATCTTGTAGTCCGAAATAATTATTTTTCATTCACATTTGAATAATAATAACCCGTCACTATCGAGTGGATTCATTCATATTAATTGAAACTGTATGTGTCCTATAAAAACATGTTATTGAGAATCAATTATTTAGCCTATTGCGTAGTCCACTGCTGGCCTCTCCCACTGTTGGCCATTGCATTTGATTCTAGAGTTACTAGGTAATATATTGCTCCTAAACTTTAGGGCACATGATGTCATTCATTCATACCAGTTGTACGAGCACTTGTCTGCTCGTACCCTTTGTTGCACTTAGTTAAATGATACGCTGACGTTCTTGAGAACGTTTAATTGTACCATAACCTACGTGCTAACACTAGTGCGGCAATTTGAGAACTAATTATAAATGACATAATTTCACAGTTAAATATAATGTATGAAAATGCTGACGCGGATATTATATAAAACCAATGTGCGAGTACTGGCTCGTACACATGTAATGTATTAGTTGTAACTCTTGTAACATCTTGCTTATCTATTAAATGGAATAACAATCTTCTTCATCCTTCTACATGCAACCGAAGCTTTTCAACTCGAAATCTGGGGTCCGCTTTACCGGTCTACTTGCGAATTTGGCTGAACTTTGATATTTTTCCGTGAAGCGACTGCGATCTGACCTCCACAAGGCAAAGGCGATATCGAAGCATTGCAATTAGATCAGTTGTTAGATTTTTGAGGGCTCCAACTACCCGTTACGACTGCCATAGATATTCGTATGACAACCGGGACCGACGGCTTAAAGTGATCTCCAAGGCACGACCAGACAAATGCAAATACACATCGCCTCTTTGCTTCGATAATGTGTTATCTTGAAAACTGCAATTTTACAGGAGACTGATTTTTAACTTACAAAACACAATTGTGACGAAACAAAGAACTTTTTTATTGTAGATCATTAATTTATTATTTAATACAACAAATATAGTATTTGAAAAGTTGTTAAAATCTTGGCTATTTGAAAGCTTAGCAAGAAATTGACTTCAATTTCAAAAAGGGGGAAAATATATCACGTTATTCTTGCAAAAAATTAATAACATAAGTGTTACAACCTAAGTAGTCACGGTGTTGATGATATTACTTTTGTTATGACACTGAGTTATGTCATAAATAAACATTGAAGAAATAAAAACTATTGGATTTGAGAATCAATTTTTATTGAAAAAAAGAGGAACCGATACCTCACTTATTGTAATTTATATTATGACAAAACCAACTTAATACCTGCTACAAAAATAATCACAATTTGTATCGCTTAATAATCGAAATAATCTGGCCGACCGTCAAAATTCTGAACGCTCATTTCGCCGATGATGAATTCAACGAATGGTTGTATGGTCGACTGTTAAAACTCCGAATGGTCATTCCGCCGATAATCAGTTCTACTAATTATTGTATGGTCGACTGTTAAAACTTCGAATGCACATTACGCATTTTTTTTATAACTATGCAGAAATAAATATTTTTTCTAACTGTTGCTCGGGTCGGGTAGTAGATGCAGCGTACTATTGGTTTACTGACGACGATTTAGTTTACTGACGATGTAGCATACCATCGTTTTAGTGTACTAACGATGTAGTGTACCAACGATTTGGCGTACTGTCGATGTAGCGTACCATCGATTTGGGGTACTGTCGATACATTAGCCTGTCGATGGAATTTTCGATACAGCGATCATCGATATAGTGACTGTTGATATTATGAACTAGACCCATTGAACTGTGCCACATCAGCGTAACGCTGCACTGTGTCTCTACACTGTGATTAAACGGATTTCTTCATCACAACATAATACCACAAATAATGATAAAGTTCATCATCGGCGTAATAAGCTTTCAAAGTTTTAACAGTCGACCATACAATCATTCGTAAAACTGATCATCGGCGAAATGACCATTCGGAGTTTTAACAGTCGACCATACAACCATTCGTTGAATTAATTATCGGCGAAATGAGCGTTCGGAATTTTGACGGTCGGCCAGATTATTTCGAAATTATGACGTGGAGCCAAGATCACATTTTACTAGACAAGTTAAAGCATCTTTAGCTTAAATCTGCTTGATGACGATAAGGAGTCAGTCGACGAACTACTGCTACTACTAGTTGAATCACAACGATGGCAATTAGATTTTTTTTTTATAAATAGGACACGTCAATTTGACTTTACCTCGCCTGATGGTAAGCTGAAGGTAAAGTCTCAAGAACAGTTGTCTCTGTTGTTTTTTCTGCTACAGTATCTACAACTTCATTTACGTCCATTACATCCTCTATATTTGCATCCTCCACGCTTAGCATTGTGTAATTTTCTAAAACAAAAGACGTTCTGTTGCTTTAAATCTTTAAAATATTTTAGTACCTTCTTTGATTTATAATGTACCTTTTATAACCTACTATGCCTGATAACGTGTTCGAGAATAATAACGTGCAATAATCACTTGAATAACTACTATAGTAGGCGTGACAGCGTAACAAACTAACTAACGAACTCGCAGACGTAATTAATTAGTTTTATTATGAGGCATAGATTAGGATTTGTACGAATCAAACATTATTACTAAAATATTATTATCACTTAGTACCCATATTTCTGTGCATTATTTAAATAGTAGATAGAACTAGTATTTGAGTCAGACGCGCGTTGGTATCTCGCACAGCGAAGTAGGTATACCTACTAAGATTTATGGTTATGCCTACACACAAATACGTAGTTACCTACACTTGTGTTTATTTCAGGAGTATTTGCATGTTCCATTGTCATTGCCAGTTTAACTAATTTTTTACTTCTAGGTTCCATCTGAAAAATTAAGTACCAATGGCTATTAGTTTTAGCATTAACAAAGTACTATTTGGAAATAATTCCAAGAAAACAAATTTATTTTTGATCTAAAACGAGACATAAACAATTATCTATAGCTTCAATTTTATATTAGAAAAAGTTTTATTACCTACAATGTTACATCGTAAGTTAAGACAAAGCAAAACTAACAGCCTTTCGGCAGCAGTGTGACATAAACATAATATAACAATCGACCTTCCGTATTATTTTTCAATATCAATGTGTCAAAGTTACATATCACATTATAAAATTAAAAATCGTATTTAAAATGAACCTTAACTTTGCAATTAAAACGCGATATGGTCGATAAGTCACGTTTTTGCAGAAATTCTTTAACACCTTCCGCTGCAAGCGCGCGGTGGCTACTATTATGTTGCGTTGTCGCATCAAACCTCTCCGCAGTAAGAGACAACGTGATATTGTGATCTGTCACAGTGGCGCTGTCTTTTTCACCCACAGATTAGCTATTTCGCGCGTAAAAAATACCACGTTTTGTGAGAAAATAAAATCGGATACGGCGGTTTTAATTATCAAACAATAAAAAAAACGATTTTTCGGATATGTCACGTTATTGAAGCAAAGAGGCGACATATTCGTGCATACAATTTGCATTGAGTGGGGATCGAACCTGCGCCTCCTGCGTAGCGGCCGCGTTCACTACGGAAGCTGCACTGAGAAAAAAATATTGTTGCGCCAACAAAAAAACTTTAACGCTGGGGAGCCGTTCATAGTAAATAGTTGGATTAACAAAGTTTTTATTGTTAAATAATACATTGTTAAGTCAACAAAGTGTTTCAAAACTGCAAACTTTGTTGACTGAACAATATCTGTAGGTCTAACAATGTACAAATTGATGCATCTACAATGCTCATTTTGTTTCTATAACAAAGTACCTTTGTTAGCGTGACAAATGCCTTTGCTATAAAATCAATGCACATTGTCTTTGTACTTACTCTCGTTTAGCTACGCTAGCAACGTTGCTTAGGGCCTATAACTTCACTTTGATCCTCCAACAAAGTAGCCTTTGCTACTCTAACAAAGTTTCTTTGTTGTATATATAGGTATATTATTTACTTAATTAAAGTGTTGTCTCATTTCATATATATTTTGTTCAACATAAGCTGTAGAAGAGTTGATATTTAAACCTTGCGAGTAAATATCAACTCACCTGTGTATATATATTATTATCAAGGTTTTACTCGCAAGGTTTAAATATCAACTCTTCTACAGCTTATGTTGAACAAAATATATATGAAATGAGACAACACTTTAATTAAGTAAACGTAAAAAACCTGCAGGTGGCGTTCTTATCTAGAAGGCTATATATGGTGAAATGAATAAAATGCAATGTAATTTAATGAGTTTATATTTTCAACAACAAAAACAATGATTAGGTATAGGTACTTAACAATTTAAGATACTTTATTTTACATTCATATCAAATTAAGCACTACCTATATATGATGTCAACGGCTTATTTACAGGAATGTCAATCTTTTAAACTGGTAATATTTTCCTCCATGCTGAACTTTACACGCACTGTCCGTTAACATGCACAATTATTTTGCACACAGAAATTAATAAATAATTGGACGTCACTTACATAACAAAAACGATCCACGATATTGGTATGTTTAAAATTACAAATACTGTCACGCACACAAAATACGACGAACAAAATAATACCTATTTGAACTAGCGCGTCGTCCAGTCGCTGACGCACAAATGAACGAGCCACGTGGAGGACACCAGTTACCACGCAATAGTTCCCCGTCCCCTGCTACCCGCCCTTCTCCCGCACTTTGTTGACCCATTTAAGTATGCCGAGATTCTACAACAAAATTGTATTTATCAAAATAAGAGTTGTTGGAACGCTTATGTTGAATTTGATGGGAATACAATGTATGACTTTAGCAAAATATTAAGTAGTTAACATGACAATGTTGTATGGATCTCTCAACAAAGTAAATTTTTTACATTCCAACAACCTTTAACATTGCTATTATATCAACTCATATGTTAGTAAGCTAACAAAATGACATTGTCAACTTATCAAAGCATTTTGAACTTTGTCATAGCATTCAGGTGTCTATAGCTCGACGCACAATAAAAAATCAACAATAAAAAGATTGTTGGTTCCGCTATGCACAGCTCGTTGAAGTAGCAAAGTACTTTAATGCTATCACAATAAAATCTTAACAAAGTTTTTATTGTCGCTTTGTTGGCCTTTTTTTTTCTCAGTGTGTCTAATAAAATGTATTAACAATATATAAACATAATTATCTACTCATGATTAAAAATTAATATACCAGAATATTGTCTTGTAAGTTAAACTATTGCTTTTTTAATTTGTAGATAGCAGATAATTATATAAAAATTAAACTTGATGTTAATAAGCGTTACTTTATCAATGTGACCTAAATCTATTTACCAATATAATTACAATATCTAACTCAGCGACTCTACTTAACAAAAGGAACTCCATGTCAACCAATTTATGCGCGCACCGGTTTTAATATTTTAACTTGTCGGCCGATAGATGGCGTGCCGCTTCGTTACTTGTCCAAATTCTTGATTTACGACTCATAAAATTGTTATTTATATTTTTATTTGGACGCGGTCGTAATTTTTCTATTTTATGAATTAATGACCGCTAGGCTAATGCTATTCAAATATATGTGAGCAATGTACGCTTGCGCATCTAGTTACCGCAGACGCCAGTGTTGCCACACATCATTGGGTGTAAATTATTGTGTTGATTTTATATAATATTGTGGAATGTTTGTAAATTATTAGTTAATTAGTCAAGCATACGTAAGTATAGACAGTCTGCGATGAGAATTTGCATAATTATTTTGAACTCTACACGGTAGTAGAGAACTATTAAATAACCAGTATCTACATTAATGGAGTGATACGGTAAAAGTTAACATTTTATTGATGTGGATATTGTATCTGGTTGCTTATACCTCTATATAGAGTTACTTATGATGTAAATGTCCGATGTATTTAATACTCTAAGACTCTACCTATACAGGGTGGAAGATTTTAACCATTTTGACCCTATCGATGAAGGACATAAAAATACAAATTGTATTTTTATCAGATTTTAGTCGGTACGATTACCGGGTACGGCCAGCGAGTTTTCAAAAATCTTTGAAGGCAGTTTTGTTTCTTTTTAAAAACAAAGGAATGTTTCCTTTGAGTGAAATTCGCTATCTCCAGTATTTAGAGTACTTCCCTTCCAGGTAAGGTTAAAATCTTCCACCCTGTATAGTGCAGCAAACGAATTGTTATGTTATCTATGTCATGAAATTTCTTATTACTTTTATTTGATATTTTCTAAAGTTTACGTGAACACTCAAATTTCAATAGGGAAGATGGTTGGAGCGTGCCAGCAGCCTGAGACCCAGTCATCCATTAAATTAAACCTAGTAAAGCTAAATACCTACAGCAAGACTTAACACCAACAATTCATTATGATTCGGGTACTTTGAGATAATTTACACTTCAAACTATAAGACAACTACAATGATTAGTCAAACCGTGGATATAACCGCTAAAAATTAGCCGAAATACCAGTCTAAAAGTACATAATAATAAATAAATCACGATAGAGTCCGTAAAATGTGGTTATATTTCAATTACTTTTGTTTATTGAAATAAAATTACTTTTTACAACTAATTTCATAGCAATTTATTTGTTATTTGGTATATTATTTAAAGTTCTAACTCTCTCGCACGCGTTGCTTTCAGGGCTCATAAACTGTTGATTTACAGACGAAGTTCTAACACAGGTTTTGCTCTTGTGATCCGCGGTTAATAATAGCAGTTACTCCTGTAAAAGCCAAGATAAACAACTCATTGAATAAAAAGTCAACATGTTTTAGTTCGTGATATATATGTGATCGTGGTTCTTTCCATTGCTGAAATTCGTTCTAATTGGTACTTATACAATGACATAAATAGCTGGTTACTGGCTGCGTTAACTTGGGAATCGATTCTAAAACAATTTTGAGATATGTTGAGACGATATCTAAAATGAAACTTGACTCAATCTTCTTGCGATTGATACAGATAAAGAACCGGTCAAGTATGGGTTGGACTTGCATGGACTGAGGATTCCGTACACAAATAAGCTGAAGGACAAATTTAACGTTGCTGTTCGAATACGGTTGTTCTTGAATATCGATATGGGTCAGAGTTAGTATATCGATCAATCAATCAATTAGCCCACTACAGTCCACTGCTGGACAAAGACCTTTCCCAATGTGCGCAGTTAGTATACCAACTGTAAATAAGTTTTTTCCTTACCTATTGTGACTAGAGGTTCACGGTGTTTCATGGCTCCAACAGGGGAGGGAGAGAGGGGAGGTTGGAGTGAATATCTGTGTACGAATACTGCCGTATGGATAATTGAAAACTACACTTTGTTTTTCCTCTTGAGGTACGGAACTCTTAAAATATTAAAACAATAACAATAAATAAAATCCGATAATTTTTCGCACACGAAGCGATAATTTCTTCAGAATCTTCAGATTTCGTCAAAACGCATTTAGTAAAAATCGAAAAATAACCAATCTTTGTATAATAAGTAAACTTAAACACGTATAAAATTATATTGATACAAAAAAAATCGAAATTTTACGATTGGAATCGTAATGACGCCTGTTGCAGGTTATTATTAAATTAGATTTATTTTTGGGATTCTCATCTCTATTAGAATGGAAATAAGGGTGTCAATATGTGTGATGATGTATATATAGAAAGTGGTCGGTAATGTTACGTGGTAACGTAATGGAAATATGAGATTTTTATGGAGTACGGCGTTTTAGGGTTGAAGACTGAATGTGAAAAGTTTTTTTTTATTACCAGAACGTAATGTGCCTAATAAATGTTCTGTGAATACGATGATGATGAAATAACGGAGTTCAGTGGTTTGGGTACAGTCGGCAAAGTAAATAAGAGTACACTTTTTCATACAACTTTATATGAAACTAGCTGACCCGACAGACGTTGCCCTGTTTTAATAATAAATTTTGATTTCGAACTGGCATCACTCAATTGTTTTGCTTTCGCGGGAACCTGTCCATTAACACTTGAACTTTATGGTATGGTTTTAAAGTTCAATTTGATGGGAGTATAGAAAAGTGCAGTTTCTCAGGTACATACTTTTAAAAAAAAAATCTCTGCGTAAGAACCATCCTTGTACAGCAAGGAATATTCTAAAGAAATAATTAGCAAAGTCATTTAATCATTTAGTGATTCGTTTTATATTATAGATGGGTGTTCTTGTCTGCCTTGCAGACTGTTCCTGTAACGCAATAGGTAATATTTGGCTCCACTTTTGAGTATAATTCAAAATATTAGTTCCAGTTTATCTATTGATACCTACATATAAATGGATCAGTGTCTGTTTGTAATGTTGAGACGGCAGTTTTTTTAAATGAATGCATGCCTAATGTATAGGTATCTAATTACATACCTACCTATGCATGAATTATGTAACAGAAACGCAGTTTTTCAAATGTTTCTCTGTCTGTCTGTTTAAAACGGATAATCTACGAAATGGTTAGGCTGATTTTGTCGAGATTTTTACTGTTGATAGCTGATGTTATAAAGCCTAACTTTGGTTCCTTTTATTTTCGACATAAGAGAGAGAGAGAGAGAGAGTTAGGGTTCCGGCGAAAAAAATCACACCCAAAACATAGTACACGTGAAGTCGCGTGTACAGATAAGTAGTAGTTAATAAAACTGTTTCAACTAATGCAGTTAAACTTTTACGATATTTCTGCATTCACCAACCAAGTGACCTTTCACTCACCTGGTTAGAAAATACCTAAGTTAAGTACCGAGGTGGGTATGTACTTCGGTATGTAGGTAAGTACTTATTTTAATAAGCCTTCATGGATCTGTTGCTGTGGGTTAGTTAGCGTTTATGTTGATCTTAAAATTCTGATACCTTCCTACCTTTATTTTTAAAGCTATCTTACAAAAGACCCATCATTTATTTTTATTAATGAATGCCTTGCTTTTAAGTTTTAAGTATAAAATTGACAATGAGATGAAAATACAAGTAGGCCATCCCCTTAGAAGTTGCTAATACCTACTAACAAATTTATAAACTAAAAGATCAATTAAGTGGTTACTTTATTTATAGGTATAAGTAGTGATACCTACCTAATTAATAATAATTATTGTACGATTCAGAGGTAAATAAAAAAAATATTGTGTAGGTTTTATATGTACTTTATTAGGGTTGTTCCTTATACCTAAAAATCTCATACCATTTTTAAACTTGTTAAGTGCATACTCTTCACTCATCCCATTCTTAACTCATACCAATATCCAATCTTTACCTACCAGATAAGACAGATAGCACGATCATGCAATCAACTAATTGAATAGGGTACCTACCTACTATCTATATATTTTTTTATACCTAATGAATGAATGAAGGTTAAAAAGATTATCAAAATTCTATAAACTCGTTCTTATTTTAATCGACTTCAAAAAGGGGGAGGTTATAGATTGGACGTACAATAAAAAATAAGTAATTAGTGAGTTTTAAAATTACTAAAGGGTATAGTCATATAAAATATGAGATTAAATATGGAGTTAATATATCTAACTATTAAATAAATACAAATACTATCTACTGGCAGTTAACAATAAATTCATAAAAAAATTGACAATATACAAAAATAACATCGAAATTAAAACTTTGTTTACCCACATTCATTGACATGATCAAGTACACAGAACTTAACGTTCAATACTAATAATAAAAACATAAATAGAAACAAATTATTTGAATAAAGAACATAAGTAGCGTAGGTACAATCGTAACGAAAGTGAGTTAGCACGGGTAAAAAGGTAAAAAGGCGGTGCGGTGCGGTGGGCGGGGGGCGGGGCCAAGACGCCGCCCGCGTGCGAGTGGGACGGCGCTACTGCACGCGCGCCCGCCTGCACGGTGCAAGGTCACGTCACAAGTCCGATACTTTTTGCAATGTTTTGACATGTACATTTTTCGCATGGGGTTCTTTTTTCAAATATTTTCTGTTCTTTCCTTTTTCTTTTTAAGTATTTTGTTGACGTTGAGAACATTTCTTGGATGAGTTTAATATTTTTAAGTATTTAATTATAACGATACCAATCCTTAATTAGGTAACTAAATTTGAAGTCATTCTATAACGCGTGCTTAGCTACCTCTATACTTCTAAGGCTAGAATTTCAAAGTTTTGAAACTTTATACCTACCTAGGTAAGTTCCAACAATAACTAAGTCCCAAGTATGTACTTGTTTGGGACTTAGTGTTTGCTAGTGATTGAAAATATGTAAACAATTTTCCTAATCAATTGCAAAAGAATGCAGTGTGCATTGCAATTTGCAAATAAGCAGTTGCATGTTATCACGGGCGGACGTGTCATTGAGTGCGCTAGTTCTGAACTCGACCGCGCGGCGCCTGTGTCGCGCGCGCTGGCCGGCGCGTCACTCCGGCCGCGGCTCGCGTCGCCTCCGCACCGCGACCCGCGCTCGCTGCCGCCCGCGTCCCGCGTAAACACGCCGCGATACACGCGCTAAACGACCCAATGACATGTTCACGTGTTGTGCCAAATATTGTGTCCAGTTAACTTAGTGCCAGTTGTTTGAGTGAAGTGAACACGTACGCTGTGCGATTCCACTGTATATTATAATCGTATTTGCTCGGCCGAGACACCGTCGCAGCCCATCTGTTCAAATACGGTTGATTTGTTTAAGTTTACTATTGATGGATTGGAAAGAGGTTCGACGACATCGTACATGGTGTTTGATGTGCTGAGGAATTCGTTTCACGTATTTCGAAAACAAATAGAAGTTTAGAAAACAATGGTTATATGAGAAGCTCTCGAGTGGCATTGCTTGCTTAGGTGCTCTCTGTGACAGGTGGAACGCTGTCCTCATTGTCTATCAAATAAGAATATTCATTGGAAAACTGAGGTAAGCAAACTTTGAGTATACGTGTCAAACGCTTAACACAGGTTTTTTGAAATTTTATCGCTTTTTGACTATGTTCCTTGCATTCAAAATACTTTTTTTGTATTATTTAATTGTTATTTCCTACTTTTGTATGTTTTTACATGGGAGTCATAGTTTAAGATAGTGCTGTCGCAAGTTTCACAATGCGTGGTGGGCTCTGAAAACTTTGTTACGGCCGCTGAATTCAGTGAGGATGCGGCGACGGCCCGCGTCGGTACTGTGCTGGGTGGCTGCTGTAAAACTACATTATCATGTAGAGAAACTATGCTGACAGTTTCAGGACTATATTTTTACTGAAGAAAAGTACAAATTTCGTATTTATGTTCAGTTCATTATTGAATTTTGTTCTTTATTCAAGATCTGAAAATGGTTAGTGGTTGTAAACTAAGCCAAGAACTTTAATTAACTGAAAGAAAAGCTGGTTGTATTCATTATCATTTACCTACTAGGACTGAGAACCACTTTTCTAAACATTACAAATTTTACATAACCTGTATAAAAAAAAAACAAATAGGTAATACAGATGTTTTACTGTCTATGTTATCTAGGTAGACATTACATAATTATTATTATCTGTATCTGGTAAATTAACTGATAGGACTTAGCTCATTAATATGGTTATTATTATAACACAAATGATTTTAAATACATCACCATCATTTTTAATATTACAGACGTAATATTTGCCTCGTTTTACATGGTAGATATGACATCTACATAAGTATAATTTTGTAGAACTCTTGGCGTACCTACCTGAGAATCTACTTTTTAAATAAAATTTCTAATATGGGTGTAAGCTACACCCATCACTTAAAGGTGTATCTGATAAACATGTTGATGGTTAGATAGAATAACTTAGGCATACCTAGGTATGTATCTATCTTTAAACTTCATACAACTTTTGGTACGCGAAATTTCACCGTTATCTTCCTTATATACGAATGAAAGAAGCTGATAAGTACTGACAAAACTACAAACGAATTATGCAATATTTTTGCATCCTCTCGCGTCTTCCCTCTGTCCGCCATCTTTATTTTTGTAAAGCAATGCACACAGTCGTCATTTTAAATAGTCGAGTGGCGCGCGCCCCGAGCGTCTGCACCGCGTCTATGCTGCGAGCGCGCGGGGTGTGGCGGGGACAGCGGGCGCGGGGCGGGGGGCGGAGCGTTAGAAAGAGACACTACAGTATAAACATTGTGTACTTACATAAAGAAGTTTTGGAAAATGCAATAATAACCCTATTGTGTAATTATTTTACGCCATGTCAGCAGTACGATTTGAACATTTAATTATTTATTTTTGTCCAATTATATAAATTTTAATTTCATATTCAAAATTTAAATAGATTTTTTTTATACAATTTCTAAATTAAGATAGGTACTAAATGTCTTCTAGATAGAAGTACTTATTATATTTAGGGTTCAAAAATTGCAAAAAGAACGTTTTATACTTATACTTAAATTTTGTTACATTGTGTACGATGTAAAAAATATGTTCCAGTTCATTTAACTTGTGAATATTTAAACGATGTTAAGTTTCCTGCTGCTGCTGAATGAATTTAGAACAGCGCATATAGATTTTACCTACTTATTCCTAGGTAGATTTTTAAGTAATAATTTGTATTATAACAATTATAGTACCATTATAATACGAGTCATAAATTCATAATAGTATTTACTTACATCTAACTATTTTTGGAGAGTATGAAGGTATTGGTAGGTCCTAGCAGTTGCAGCGACCTGCTAGGCGACCAGCGAACTGTAGTAAGTTATTGAAGACAGATGAACTTAATTACCTGCTAAATAAGTGATTCTGTTTACTAACTTTTTCTCGCAAATATCTTTGGATATGGAACATTCATCACAGACTTTGGATCCATTACATTCGCATAATTTACACATGTTTCAAAACTTAAAATGTCAGTCTGATTGCATGTAGTTGTAGCAAAGTAGGTACATGTACCTATCTACCTATTTAAGTACCTCACTACCTACTACACAATGTCAAGTTAGGTATGTATTGGAATAAAATACTGTCAAACTTGTGAGTTGTAATCAAACTTTATATGTACCTTTTCCTAACTGCCTAATATGATCAATGGTAGGTACTAAAATGCATAGGTACCTCCCTCATTATGTGGTTGCTGTGAAAGTGGTTATCTGACCTTTCCCACCCAATTATTAATATTCTGATAATCATATTAGTCTACGAATTCATAACCCAGAGCTTTAACCACTAACCACCTTAGAAAGCCCGATTTAAGAGCTCACGTTAGAATACTTTCGGTATACCTGAAATAGGTTATAAAATAACTGCCTACACCTATAAATATCCCAATTTACTGTAGGATATACGTAGGTAAAGATATCACGAATTCACTGTGTAATATTTAATTTACGTTTTATTTTATTTTTCCTAAAAGTTTAAGCTTATACACAAATAAATAAAGAAACATATCTAACATGAACAAGGCTAATTAAAAGTTATCACCATTAAACACTGTTTAGTTAAGTAAATAAAATGGTTTAACTATTTTATTGTCAATTTTGTGATTGACTGTATTACTGTTCGTAGGTACTCTGTTCCTTAGTTAATTTGGCTATTCGCACTAGAAAACGGTTGTATTTATCACCTGCTAAAATGATTTCATGTATATTTTCTCAGTATTAAACGTGCCTTGCTGGCAATAAGGAAGACGCATGTACGATGATTTAAAAATGGGATGAGTTTTAGTGGGATGAGTGCAGAACATCTTAAATGAACAACAATTAGTTTATTGTCTCTAATAATACATTATTTTAAAATAATACTTAAGCAGGTATTGATACTAAATTAATTAATTTCATTAGGTCTTTTAATGCCTAGAAATAAAGATAATAACATTTTCAAGACTTTTTGTATATTACTAAGGTCAGATTTTCTTAAATTTTATACGGATGATATATTATGCAACAAGGAAACCCTTACTTAATTTAAAAAGCTGCAGAGTCCGTGAGCTTTACATTCATACATGCCTTTAAATCCTCGAAGGAGTAGGCAGAGGTGTATTGACACCCAAATTTCTTCAATTATGATTTTCATTACCATTTAGGTCTATTATGTACCTACTCATTTATTTGTTTATCTCTAAATACGCTCGAGCATTATTATTATTGTACAATAAAATGATAGAAATAAAAGTACAATAATTGTAAATAACTAAGTTGCTAATAATAGTACACGCAGGTGTCGTAATCGTTTGTATTTATTGTGATAATGACATAAAATTGTAAAGACATTGTCTAATTTCAAACTATAATTTAATTTATAGGTTTTTCTATAGTAATTGTCTTCCAATTAAATTTATTAATGCATTATTCAACACACAATTGGTTTCGTAGTTACGCATAGAACATGTTAAAACAATAAAACTGATGACAATTAAATCTACATAAACAAACAGTCGACTTATAAAATGAACCATTAAACTACTTAAACAATATAAAAAGAACAATTAAACTACAGAATGTTATTTTAATTGTTCGATTTTATATCTTATTAATGTGGATAGTGGTACTTATAAAATTTATATGGTTTGAAATATGAAACAACGGAAGCAGGCAGGCTTCTAGATAGTACAGTCAAGCAGTAACATTTATTTTGGTCCTGTATTCAAAAGGGAACCCAATGGGTACAGTGTATACCTATTAAGTATATTTCGCTTACTACTTACCATCATCCGAGCACCAATTCCTGTTGCAGCCTGTTTGCAGTTTAGATCCGGGTGGCGGAATTTATGATCTATAAATACAAAAGAAAATTTTAGCATACCTAACTAATGTATAATGTTATTATTCCTAATAAAATTGATTGCATTAATACCCCTATACAAATCTGTGTCATCATTAGACAAATCGGATTATAATTTTATTATTGTTCTAATTCCTAATCCTAATTCTCTGTTGTACCTACCTACTTATACAATTAAAATGTACTTGTACTTATTTATACTTATATTATTGTACGTGTTGTATGTACTACATAAAATATTATAGGTATTATTATTAATTAGTACTTTTAAAAATGCGTCAGCTAAAAAAGTCATCATGAAAAGCTCTAACTCAAAACTGTCGTTAGTATAATTTGTAGGTAATAGATCTAGTTTAAGTTTAGTTTAGTTTAATCACATTAACAGTGGAAACCATGAACAATCAATTATTAAATAATAGTTTTTAAATCGGTACCAAATCCAAACACCCATAATGCAAACTCTATTAAACTTAGAGTAACTGAGAGACGGAGAAAAAAAAAAGAAATTGCTTCAAACAAGAAACAACTCTTGTCAAGAAATATCTTCAAATTTTAATCAAATCTACAAATTCAATTAACATACCTACAATTATTTTTAAGAAAATATGCTTTCGATATCCAAATTAATTATTATTAATGAACGTAAAAGATATTCAACACAAACTCCAGTGGTATTAAACAATTCGAGGCGGACATTTTGGATACGACAAGTTAAATTTATCGACACCATGTGACGCGACAGCTGCTAGATATATTCCATAACTTTGACTTATTTATGCTCCTCTAATATTTTAAATATATTTACGAGTATATCCTTTTTGAAATTCAATTATTTTTTGGGAAATTATTAAATAAACAATTGATAGGTTATCAGGAATTTAATACAATTTTGAAGGACCATCACGATCTTTTCTAGTTTTGAATTCCTTTTATCTTTGTAAATGTTAATATGTTGGCGTAGTCTTGCCTTAGTTTATTAAGCAAGACGTGAAAGGGCATCTATCGAGGCTGTCAAAGTGGATACTGACATTTCAGCATTGTTATTTTAGTTTGTTCTGACCTTTGTTCTTAGGACTCGCAGCTTTCAACTATAGTTACTGGAAAAGTTGACTTGATAAGACAAAAATGCGTTAAATGTGTTTTATACTTATGTGGAGACCCATTGTTATTGTAAACAAACATAACTGCTAATGTAACTACATAGGTAGTAAACATAGGTCTTTTAGTTGTGTTGGGATTGTAAACTTTAGGCTTTATTCAGTCTAAGAATCCAGTCGATTCGATGACAATGTTTTGAAAACTTTCCATTATAACTAAGTACGAAATATCTGCAAGATTATTTCTAATACATACCTGTAACAAGCTCTCGGTCGATCTTATGGCAGTTCTAACATGGCTCTGATATTATATAATGTAGGTACTACATATAGTTAAAGACTTGTAATGAGTTTGGCTCTGAAGAAAAAACACAAAACAAAAGAAAAAAGTCTTGAAAAGGTCGAATCACCCATAATGTCAATTTATAGATCCTGGAAGATATAAGTCAAGAACTAAATAGTAAAATGGTAAAAGAAACAGACAAGTCACCACGTAACACCCGTAGCCTTTATTCATGTTGTGAACAACCCTCTCTACAAAAGTAAAAATATAAAGAAATAACAAAATAATAAAAGAAATAAACAGAACTAATAATGAGTAGACAGATATAAAAAAAATACCAGAAGCTTGGTGAAGCCATGGAAAGCCATGGATCTACTTTTAATTCATTTTCAACTGATATTGTAACCGACAAACTATAAAGAATTAAATTAAATTTTAGTAGTTTACATACCTTTTTTTTTTTTTTTTTTTTTTACGTGCGGGAAATCCCCACGGATACCCGCCCCTCCGGAGCCGGAGGGGTGGGTTATGTCGGACTCGAACCGACTAAACCGCACGCCGTCTGTGGGTCGTGGTGCTAGGCCGAAGGTGAGGTTGTTTTGCGACATATCCCTCGCACCCCGGCTGACCCAGGGAGTTTACATACCTACACATATTTCTGTTTCTCAAGGACATGGAGTTAAATTTCTAGCTTTAATATATTTATAAACATAATATTTTGTTATCAATTATGATGTGTATCTTAGTGGTCTATTACGTATAATTAAAGAGGCGTATCTGCCACTTAAGATTATTTGTATGGCATACGATTGGCCTGACAATTTGAGAATCAGTTTAAACGAAGTAATAAAAAATGTAAATTTTTGACTAGGTGTCGCCACAAAACAAATATTCGAACATCCGTCTCGAGTCGATGCGTGACTGATTTAATGACAGACTGGCAATTAGCTAGCAAGATGGCCGCTAGCGCCCGCGCAGCCAATGTCAATAACGCCATAAATCATCCGCCATATTTATTTCGAATGGTTAAGTAATATTTATTTTTATTCGCGTTATTGGTTCTAGTTTCGTTGACTGGTCTCATTATTCAAGTATTGATATATCGTTAAACGAGTATATTTTTTTGTTTCGTCATTAAAATTCACCGCGGCATTTTCAGTGAGCATCAGTTAGCCGCATCATTATACATAAATAACAAACAGTCCCACGGTGTAATCAAACACAACACACACACAGTTTTATGTATCCCAATACGATTATTAGACTCGCTACGATACATCTTGATATTTTAATAATTTATATTACGTGATTAATATTATTTTTATGATATCCATCCACTAAAGAGTGATTGAAGTACGATTCTTTATTAAAAATTAGTGTTGTTGCTAAGCTCATATTATTAATTATTTGTTAGAACCAACGATCGCATATACATAAATTTGTTAGTTTCTTGGCTATAAATACCATAAATTCGTTTGATGGTTATTGTACTAATGATATATTAAAATAATTTTATGTCGCATTAACTAGTTTGCATTATTTAAAATGTTGATTGGCTGGAAATTTTGTGTGCTACCAATTTTAGATACGGGTCCATTATTTAGTATTATTAATGTGGTAACTATTGAGTTAAGCAACAGAGGTTATAATCGTTAGCAATGACATTCTCATTCTGCGAATCAAACAAAATTAACCCTTAAATGCGAAACGTTGATCAACCCATTGATCAGCGATGACGTTATATCGAACCAACACATATTTAACTCATTCGACATTTAGAAATACCTGAGCGTACTAGGGTCGCATCCTGCCGACACTCTTTGTGTATATCCAAAAATGTCCGTCAGACGTATATTAACATAAATACGACATTAAACTGGAGTTAATTGACACATTTCACGATTTATAAGATAAGTTACCTAGATGTGAATTCACTAAGAATTTTAGTAGAGGCGATAAATAAACCTGTTTTTTTTTCTAATGGCCCCTGTCGAATAGTAAGCAAGGACTCCGTTTGGTAGTGTGCTTTCTAGCTGGTATGTATAATGAATATCGTGACGAGACCCGCGCCATGTAAAAGAGGTGCATGTTCCGTATGTAGGAGAGGCCTCTCCGTCAGTTTTATTTAGATGTTCCCTGGCTTCTTTATGTGATTATTCGAATCTGGGAAAAGTGATGGACAGTTAAACACAAAAGGAATGTTTAATAACACATGAAACAAAACAATCGAAAAGCCATTAGTTTTACATAACACAGTGAGTTGATGCAGAAATATAGGATGTAAATCAATATTTATCGATAGATGTGTGAACTGATCTTGGACTGACTGGCTTGATCTAAATCACACATAGAAGATTCAAATATGGAAAGAACAAGATCAATAAACATACAAACGAATAAATTCTCATATAAGTTTTACTGCTGGCCATAGGCCTCTCCCAATGAGCGCCATTTCGAACTGCAGTGGCCTAATTGATTGAATATTTTTACTGCTCAAATTTTCACAGAGCAACACATATGAAGTTAATGTGAAAAGTTGATCGACATAGACAAACTGAGACAATGACACTAACATTTTTTTTATACCACTTAGTTGACAGGCAAGTGCATGATGGAAAGTGTTGCACACGTCCATACCGTGGCCTATGGACTTGTGCAACACCAGGGGCGGGATGGGATCAAACAATACGATACGGGCGAAAAACTATCGTTTTCGAAGCATGTCAACTATTTCTGTGATAAAAAAAATAAACACAATCATACATTACCTACTACAAGGGTTAAATCGTCAGAGATTGTCTAATGAGGAATAAAATGTTAGTCAAGTAACTATCAAATAATCATAATAAATAAAAGAAAGGGTTAATAATAGCGTATTGTATAGTTGATAAAATAATGGTGAGATATTTTTGATAGTTTTAAGGTAATGCAAATATTATCATCGACGCTTTTCGATCTGAGATCGAGTCATTCAATAGTAACACCACAAATTCAGCTTAGTTCAGGTACTTTGGTATACATTACACTACAACCTATAAGATAACTAACAAAGCAACGACTGAACAGCACCCGAATTGCCTAAATCAGGGTAAACAATAAAAAATATCAAGTAAATTTTGATAAAATTCGTTAAAAAATAATTGTATTTCTTGAAATAAACTTGAAACTTCTTTTCTTTATCAATTTATATTTTTTATTTTTCCCTCAATTTGGTCATAAGTGTTTGCCAAGATTAATGCGCCAACATAATTTACAGCCAGATTTGCATGGTATTTAGTAAGGTCAATAGAAAAATGTAACCCATGATCTGGCACATAGTAATAGGACAACGAGAATACAATGATAAAATAGATAGGTACAATGGAATGTTCTAAATCAAGAAATAATTATTTACAACAGACACAAGCAAAGACTGAATCATGTCATCCACCAGGTGCACAGTATCATATTAGCCCAAATATATGTAGTTTAAACAAAAATGTTTTAATATTTGTATAAACGTATTAATCTTTCACACATCAAGGCTGAATTTTTAGCCCGGCCGGCTTTGATCAGCCATCAATGGCGCCAATCATCGAAACATCGAGTTCGCGTCTATGTTACACAATCAGATACAAAGAATTCTCCAGTACCTACAAATTAGCACCACCAGGAACTTGTGGGAAAAATTACAATGTGGCAACACTACTCTCGCGATTGTTGGCGCGGAAAAAACATGGCGCCCAATTTGCATCCGCTCTCATATAAGCCATCTTACGCACAAAATTGCGCCTTAAACACAAACCTTAAGAAACTGAAGCTATTCAACTGATTAGTAAAGATATTTTTGTGATAAGACTTTGATCTCGATGGCTCGTAAATTCCTTCAATAATGTTTGTGGAATCGAATCATCTGTTTAAGAATGGCAAGTAAAGTGTTTGTTTTCTATCATCCAACAGCCAAATGTTGTTCGATTTTGCTAGTTAGCGTTATTTTGACAGTCTCAATCGTTGGCGAGCGGTAATAATGCTGTCTACACTACATTCATGCTGTGTGGGCTCCACCGTGTTGCATACACAAAGCTTTTTTGTGTATGAATTTTATTTAAATGAGTCGTATCACGTTCGATTTTCAACTATTTCTGTCCATTATTTGTTTTATTACGAAATTCTGATTCTGTTATGCAGCTTTAGTTTGGTATGATATATCGGTTGTTGAAACGCTATGAACGAAGGAATTAATGATTCTATTCGTGGTTAAAGGAAATTTGGATGAGGTGATAATTTTTTTATTTGTTGTCGAACGGAAACGGTATTGTGAACGTATTCAAATATGTTTTTATACTATGTAGCATTTTAATAGCATATACATGTACCATACTTATATACTTTAGTACTTATACTCCTGTTTATATTAAAGGTTTTCAGGACGCTACAGGGTTTGTTCTGCATGTTCCCATTTGCCATTACCCAATTTCTACGGCTCTCTGGGTGGCTGTAATGTAATATTTGCATAGTAGTGTTAGCCTCCATCCGACAGCACATGAAAAGTGCAAGGTTGACACAGGCTCGTCTCCATTTACCTGAGATGGTAAAATAAAGCGAGAATTATTACACCTCTCACATAGAAGGCCGCATGAAATTGCGTAAGAGTAGTACAAGTAACTAAAATTCTGAAACTAATACCATAACAAGTCAAATAAACAAATACACAAATAAATATAACACAAAATGAATGTAACAGAATTAAGTAGAACGTATTGCGATACACCCTACCGTCAATCCAAACAATTTTAATTTTTCCACCCCCTGCTCAAGCGAAGCTGAAAACTCTGCAAGGCGTAGGTTCGCTCACGGGACTAAATCAATATGATATGACAGTTACGGTCAATTTATGGCCCTCAGTTAATTACAAACGGGTGCGGGCGCCCCGGGGGCTGCTGGTGGAGGGGGGGTGGAAGGCACGTGGGGACTGGGGAGGGGCTGGCACGTCTAATGACTTGTAAAGATGCTGTTGCTATGTTATTGAGTATGGATGTGTGATTGTTTGTGATATTCAGAGAAAGTCGTATGTGTTCGTGTGGGTAGTGCCAATTTGCCAGTAAATTGAAGTTCGAATTGTAATTTCTACGATATTTCTTTCAAAGTCAAATATGAACATTGGGTAGGTAGGTGGTAGTATCGAATGTGTAGGAAAAATTCCTACAATCCAAGACATGCCTGAGTTGCTTAGTTGGTCTGAGCCCGATCCTGGTCTGACTGGTCGTAAGTCCTAGTCCCGTCTAGGATGTTTACTTTTTCTGGTCTGAATCTGTCTGGTGATACGCCAAGCAAAACCTTAGCTATGTTTCTCCTCTGTTTATCAGCATTTTCTTGTTTTATTAGTGGCTAATGATAAACTTTCGAAAAGAAATTGTTACAAAGTGACACTCATGAAGATTACGCTAAATACATTTATAGCTAGAGTCGCAAAGAAAATCCCGTTGGGAAATAATCTTGCAATAACACTACGCCCTTATAGTCGCTACTCATTCAGCGATCGACAAGACACCAACCACGAAGGAATGACGTCATACACTTGGGTGTTGGAAAGAATAGCACTATCATTTATGTCCCTAGTGCAAGGGAAGTGGAGCAATATGGCACTTGTGACATTTCTAGATTTATATCTATACTAGCTGTCGCCCGCGGCTCCGCCCGCGTGGATGTCGGTTATCGCGAATCGGGGTATGAAAAATAGATGTTGGCCGATTCTCAGACCTACCCGATATGCCCACAAAATTTCATGAGAATCGGTCGAGCCGTTTCGGAGGAGTTTGGCAACGAAAACTGTGACACGAGAATTTTATATATTAGATATGGGATCGTGGATAGCTGTTTAGTTACGTTAGGTTCGAGAAAAAGCGATGGCGACATAGCAGCCGAAAGATCACTTGAAGCTATTTTTGAGCCATTATAAGAAATCCAAAAGCTCTAAATGGTCCAAATATGTTAGAGAATTTTGGGAAATTTTCTATTGAACTTGTGTGGCGTGGCTGTAGTGTTCAATTGATACTTTAATGTCGTAGGTTCGTTTTCCCTACAGTACAAAAATGCATGTATAGATGAACTATTTTCACAGTTGTCTGGATATTTCTTTGTATTTGTATGGATTGACAAAAAAATTAATATCGTTAACCACATTCTAGAACCAATATTTCAAACTATGTTTAGCTTGAGTCTCTCTGACGCTTTGTAGCGTCTTATAGTATCTATATTACTACTAGTAAAAAAAACCACTAGCACTTTACCCTATAGCTACCACATGTATTCTAATCGACCACAACATTCCTTTAGCCACTATACCAAAGTTAATCTGCATGTATTTTGTTAAAGTTGCCACACGATTGCATTCACTGCGGGTTGATGGTTGATGAATATGCTGGCTGATTGGCAGGTGACGAGCACACTCGTGACGTAGCAGTCCAGCAAATAAGCACCAAAATTGAAATGATTTATTGGCAAAGCATTTATGTGGTGGTTTTGAACAAGTTTTAATAAATGGGAGTATGAAATGTACAGGAATATTACATTGCATTGAGTAGAGAAGTTACAGAATGCATCATATGTTTATTTTTTAACAGAAAAAACAAGTAATCAAAATGATTAGTATTCTTGTTAACACCTCCAGCTAAATTAAACCCTATTTATAAATAAAAATTCGAAAAACTCAACGGCCAGAAGAGGATTTGAACCCATGCTCATGACTATGTGCATAGTATTACTATCTATAACCATGAAATATCCGAAACGAGCACACACGAAATACGCGGTATTTTACCATGTAGATGCTATTTTCTATACCACATAGGTAGTAGACAAACACAAGGCCCACTAGATGAAAAGTTTTTACCGTAGCCTGAGGACGCTATGAAGACACTTCGGTACTGTCTTCCAATTAAATTTTGTAAAAAATGTGAAAAGCTACTTGATATGATTGAAATTTTATGATCCTAAGATTAACCTCTTTACTTGTATTGTAGAAAATTAATCTCGGGCAACTCATATCAATCATTCTTGACCTTACAGCCGAATCGATACATTTCATCTCTATAGTACTTACCTATGATTTGATCTGTAGCTCCATTCTATCTCAGTGTTCGGCCGCACCCTTGGCTGAATCATTGAACAATGCAATATATTTCCAACTAATCATCTAATTTAACCACAACGCTAGCAGGACCTTGTTTAGTTGCCATCAAAACAATCATCCAGCGACGTACCTACCGTCATGCTTGTAATCTCTAAAGGATAAATACCCAGATATCATTCCCGATAGACCATTCGATTTTAAACCTTATCGGCTTGACATAAAGGTCAAGTGAAAAGTAAATGTCTATACAATTGTTTATTAACAAAATATGCATTGTAATTATATCCAATCAGTGTGTCTGTCCGTCAATCCGTCAATCAAACGTCGCGGCTGGCATTGAGCGATCTGGATCAATGGTCTGTTGTTACGAATAGATCGACTTGAAAAAAAAAATGGGTCAGCTTTTTTTTCAATTAATTAATGTTTCTGTCTGGTATTTGTTTTATAAGGCGCCAATGTCATTTGAGAGACGTTAAGAGAATTGTTTCAATGTAAGACGATCGAGTTCGTCATCAAACAGTATCCAGAGATTTAGACTTATGCTCCGTTTTCGTTAATCCAGTCAAGTAATCCAGCGAATCAATCCAGTCCAGTGCTGGACTGGATTGTAGTGTTCACAGTATTCCAGTGTTTTAAACACGCTTGAACAATCCACTACTTTTTTACTCGTACAATAAACAAACACCAGTTTGATGTATGAGTAAAAAAATGATAGTATGTAACAGTCCTTTAACTGCAGACGATTTCTTCCTGATACTGGAAAAAAATCGGGTTCTTTATAATTTTCCTATCAAGCCTCACGATTTCAACTTGTTATTTCTAATGCATCTTAGTGGCTAAAATGTCGGACTTGCGATCGCTGGTTCCAACACCGGCTAGTACACTTCCGTCGTGAACCTCCTCCTAACCCAAGTAACTTAGCTTAGCTAAAAGGCGAAGAGAAGGGGTCTAGCGGAAATAATTACTAGTAATTTCGTTGGTAGAATTGAGTTAGTAATTAAAAAAACACGCTGTTGAATCATTCATTAAGTTCTCGAACATATCAAATTAAAGATCTGTATGTAGTTGGTCATGTAATGTATCAGTAACTAATATGGAATTAACTTTATGTGTGGAATCGCTTAAGATGAAAGTAGATAACGTAAGTAATTACAGTAGGGCAATAAAGGATAGTTTAATTGAACAAGAAGTACGTGCTTTATGATCCCTTCATGGTTGGTGGCTGTTAGGTGGCGTGTCTTTCTTGAAACTACTACATGTAATTTGTAAGCGAGAAAGGCATAGAACCAACAATTGAAAAAGAAAGTGCGGGGCCTAACGAAGGTAGTTTTGGGACCCTAGCCACACCTACAAGGTGGACACATGCTTTTTTATTACTTTGTCACAAGCTGAAAGCAAAGTCTCAAGAATGAGGGTCACCATAACATACACGCCATACACATACACATATACACATAGCCGTCAAACTGTGTACCACGATTGTTAACATGGTAGTTAACAATCGTGGTACACAGTTTGACGGCTTCATCAAAAGAGGATTGTCTTCGCTGCACCGCGTGACACCCACAGGTCCCACTAGTGCTGCGACCACAATCCCCCCTGCCCGGCTATGCACTTGCTAACCCCTAAACGCAATCCAACCGAGATTGGATTAATATAGAGGGTTTTTCGCAATCGTGCACGTTGGTACCCACTTGGCCGAAATTTGCGATAAATTTGTGTTCTCAAATTTCTACCACTTATTAAGAGGTGTAGGTTTTCTTCTTGGTGCTAAAGGGCGCGGGAAAGCGTGATAGAGTGTAGTCGTTTGCAGGCCAAATAAACCAACCAGCCAGAAGTGGGGTAGCGGAGTCTGTGTTCCAAAGTTCAAGCGGGTTCAGTTGCATGAACTTGCCCTTAAGTTCATGCAACTGGGATTGACGCTCGGATAAAGGAGAAGAAGACTGGCATAGACATACTTCATTCATGCAAGTTCTTAGTGGGACCCAAACTTACATTTTGTACCTGTGGAAGCCCCCAGCGAGTACCACCTCAATAGAGCTAGTGAAATGGTTATGTCCTCATCAAATTGACTAAAACAACACGGCGCACGTAAATCTTTTATTAGAGACCCCGGGAGGAACCCTATGGAGGAACTACCCAGGAACCCTGGCGGACTTTGACCACGAAATAAAACTAAGGTGGGGACACGTCCTCAAAATAAGGCTCGCGGAAATCGTCGCGTCGCCATTTGAATCTGGTTCTGCTAGGACGAAGGGCAGACTTACATCTCGCTACAGGCCTGCTCTAAGAGTTCAGAGAATGTTACAACAAAATATGAATAATTGATCTTACAATAAGTAATTGCATTCAAATGAGTGCTATAGATGCTAAGATAGATCTTAGTGAAAGGCAACGGCTTCTAAAATTGTGAGATACTTAGCACATTCTACCAGAACTGAGTGCATTATATTCCTCATCATGGGTGAGTCACAGTCGGCCGACCACCAGAATTGTAGGCTTGTAATTTTTACTTAATCGTATGCTATCATTTGTGTAATGGCCGGTTTAAGAATATCATTAAATAATCCACAAGTAGTATTGTTTAACCTGATTAATGCATGTCGACTGGGTGTGTTCCTGAGTCGTCTTTACACATCACGATTTATTCCTTTGATTTGAAAAGGTTTGACTTAAAATATACTGTATATTTGATTGCAATCTGTAAAAAATCGCGATGTCAACATCCACGTGAGACGAACCGCGGACATCAGCTAATTCGTAAAATAATAGTGCAGTAAAAGTGACAATCTATTATTATTATGATAATCATTTAATAAACACCACAATTTAATTGGTTATCGTTAACGCGAAAAACGTTTTATATTCCCTTAATAGGAACTCCAGGTGTCACAACAACGAGCTGGAATAAGTTATTCCTGAATAATTGTTTTCTTAGGTAACATATATGACAGACTGCTATGTTTTGTGTTAACATCGCCGTTGGTATTAGCATTTCAATTTCGTTGGGTTTAAGCGTCTATTTAATTGTCATAACTAGATAAATATAAAATACTAGCTGACGACCACGGCTCCACCCGCGTGGATGTCGGTTGTCGGTTTTCACGACTTTTGTTCATATCTCCAGTTCTAAAACTAAACTAATTGCGATCAAACAAACCAAGATTTATACCAAGACCGTTTAAACGATTCCCATGGATCTATGTTGTTCTCATACATAAACAATGGTGCATTTGATATTTGCTTTAGAATGTAGTTTTCATAATGTTGGACCTAATACTGCTACCTAATAGTAAACGTAATTGAACGAAACTAAATCACACCTAAACTATTTACCTAGGTATAGTTTTGAACTATAGTTAGAATTGATTAAAGATAGGAAAAAGTGAATGCCCAGGTGGGACTCGAACCCACGATCTTTCCCTTACAGGGGGAATGCTCTGACCACTGAGCCACCGAGCCACACCTGAAGCTATCCAAATTCTCCTATACTACCGTTTTAGGGCGACGGTGGGAGGCATCTACCGACATTCATACGAAATATCGGAAACAATGAATGATGTTGCTGTAAGGGAAAGATCGTGGGTTCGAGTCCCACCCGGGCATTCACTTTTTCCTATCTTTAATCGATTTGAAAAGTTAGCATAGTAAATGCTTCAAAATTTCATTCAAATATAGTTAGAATTATTAAATAGTTCGCCAGTTATCGTTCTGAACTCAAAAGTTTCGATACGACTTATCGGTCGTATCATATCAAATCGGTTGAATCGTATCGTCCTATCTGAAACTCCCCAAATATAATACTATTTTGTTTTATTATTATTTATCGGATATCATACACGCCGACACACGTAATTGCATTGTTAACCTTTATCGACATGCAAATACCGAGATGCTCATACGCATACTAATGGCCGCCACGAGGGAAATAAAAATATTTTGAAAGAGACGAAGCATTCAATTGTCTTCTAATTGGATAAGATTATTTAATTTAATTCCCTGGATGCTACTACCTCCAACAATATTATTTTAGTATCACTTTGTGACATTCATTTAGCGAATTAGAGTGTCAGCGTAGGATCATTATCCTAGTGCGGACCCAGACTTTTCATCGAACGACAATTGGACGACACGACAATTCATTGACATACAATTGGACGAAAACCCCATTGAGCGACAGCGATAATTGGTCGACATACAATTGGTCGAAAAGTCAATTGAACGACAACGATTACTAGTCGACACCTGTAAATCCGCGGTAGACAGAGGTGTATTCACAGAAAATTTGTGATAGTTTTATTGTGATAGCTGCGCAATCCGATTTGGTTGGGTTAGAAGGAGCGGAGCGTTGTGCCCGCATTAAGCTCGCATTAGTTTTTTTATAACCATGCAGAAATTAGTAATTTCCCTAACCCTTTAATTAAATGGCTAGGAAATTAGTTAAACGTCATCAATCCAAGCTATTAACCTAACCGTTTAATTAAATGGCTGAACACATTCAGGCCGTAAATTGAATGGCGCCAGTCAGTAAACGCCTAGGCAGTTAATTGAACGGCTGATTAAGCTAGTTGGCGGCGACATCTACATTGGTATTTACTAATTCATAAAGTAGAGTAAACCACTATTTTTCGGTCAAATAATATGTCGACCAATTGACTTGTCGGTTAAATGTCAGTGTCGACCTAAGCTCATGCCGACCAAAAATGTGTCGACTAATTATAATGTCGATTAATAATATGTCGACCAATTTTCGTGAACCCTCCTAGTGATCTAACTTGGACACAGTATCTCTTACAGATACATAGATATAAAATTTATTTTGTTTAATTTGTAAGATTACGAAGGCAAATAATCCTACCAATATTATGTAACTTAGGATAGGACACGTCCATAGGCCACGGTAACCACATTCCATCAGGTGGGCTGTGTGCTTGTCTGCCACCTAATTGGTATAAAAAAATTATAATATTTTGTGAATCGCGTTTTTTTTTACCTGCGGGTAATCCCCACGTCTCCCCCCCCCCCCTTCGAAGCCGAAGAGGGGGGTTATGTCGGACTCGAACCGACTAAACCACACGCCGTCTGTGGGTCGTAGTGCTAGGCCGAAGGTGAGGTTGTCTCGCGACATATCCCTCGCACCCCGGCTGACCCAGGGCCATTCCTCTCGGTCTGGCCCTCCTCGGGAGGGGGGACCACGTGGTCCCCGACTCGCCCCCGGTATGGGGCCGTGGCCTGCTTCTGCTAGCTTGACGAGCGGCTCCACCCGTCACCCTCAGGCCCACGCCCATGGGGGGCGGAGGTCGGTCTGCGCCCTCCGACGCCCGAGCCGCTTTCGAACGCGGGCAGCGATGTCCACGAGTCTCTCTCGCTCGCTGCGCCGCGCCCGCTCTGCTTTCTTGTGAATCGCGGTCTAACAGTTGAATAGATCTATTTGGTTAAATTTTGGTTCAGGATAGATTAAAATATAATCAGAAATAACACAGGTTTTTATCCTTGGAATATTAAGTACCCATGGGTTTGCTAACACCATTTCATTTTACTTTTTTTCCCGGCGTATTTTTTATTTATTTATTCCTTTATCATTAAGATCTAGATCCACGCCACTTTCTCCTTTACGACTGGTAAGTGATACCTCTGACATTTTTATCGAACACAGGGCATAGTAACACCACTAGGGGTCGGTAGCTATAAATATTCATCTCAACATAACCGTCGATTGTCCGTCACTAGCATGTCACCAACTAATGGGCAACTGACCGGCAATTAAGACCACATTGTCGGTTATTGTCTATCTAGCTAGGGCGACAGTTAATTTTGTTTTTAAATAAAGTATTGTGCGTCTGTTGGTTGCACTCTGCAGATAAGGTAGTGATGGGCAATGTTGCAGTTGCAAAAAAAAATACTTTTATTATAAGTAGTTGTGTCAGTTTATGTATACACAGTACAATTTATTTCGTAATGTAACCGTTTTTATGTTCTGCAGCTATCTAACAAAACGCAAATTGGTCTTTTCTTTCTTTTCTTTTCTTATTCAAGGATATTCTTCACAGGGCTATCTAGATGCAAAGTAAATATAGATTAATTGACTTATGTTATGGGTTCTAGAATGTGGATAAACAGAATTAATTACTAACTTTTGTAAATACGTACAAAACCTCTGTGGCGTATCGGTAGAGCGTTAGATGGCTACGTCATCGGAGGTCACGGGTTTGATTCCTGCTCGGTGCAAATATTTGTATGCATGAATAATATAAATAGGTATGTGTGCTCCCCTCTCCAAAGAGGTTATCTCGAGTTATGAAAAGATACTGGGTACTCCAGTCACTGCCTATCCACTTCTTCTTCATAACTTTGGTAACGATTAAGTACGCAATTCAATTCCCCGGCTAAAGATTTAGAACTTATTAATTTTGTCATACAGTCTATCAACGGGCATTTTTCAAGAAACATCATATAAGACTTATTGGTAATTAAATCTATAACAGACAGCATTGCAATTAGCATCATAATTGCGGCATATATTCATACCGGCACGTACTATTGGCAATAAATAATAGTTCGCGATAATAGACAAGCGATTTGTCACTATTACGCAGATTTATTTAATGAGAATGAGTTTTGATTAAACAACTGACTACTGACTCTCTACCATGGCGAATGTTTCGATAAGCTCTTCCAATTAGTCCTCTGTTCTCCTTTCCTACTCAGGACAACACGAGCAGGGCTTATATATCACCCGCATACGGTGCAAAATATTCCATCAAGAACCAAGCGGTTCAGTGACTTTTTTCTTCGTGGCACCATTAAGACCTGAAACTTCTTGTCCGCTCACGTGTTTCCTTCTTCCTACGGTCCCGGGTCCTTTAAGCGGGGCGAGAAAAAGTATCTGATGGATGAGACCGTCAAGCTGAGTGCCATCATTGTTAACATGGTACGTGTATGTAATGGTGACGCACTTTCCTGAGACTTTGCTTTCAGCTTACCATCAGGCGAGGTGAAGTCAAATTGACGTGATCTATATAAACAAAAAGACTATTGTCACAAGTATATGGGCCTTAGCAAGATTATCAGGCCCTAGTCACGTTCAAGCCGGTAAACAGACTCTAGTGCAGGTTTACTCATGAGACTGGGAGGTCATACAGCAGTCGCTTTCATATAGACGCTTAATTTTAGATTATGATTGTTGCAATAATGCAAAGATATGCAGTCAACCCTAAAATTACAAAAAAATACAAACCTTTTTCAATATTAGATCAAAGAATCAAAGAATCAATTTCGTTTATTCAGTTTAGGCACATAAAGAGCACATGACATATGAACGTCAAAATTTTACAATCATGGTTGTGTTGTGTGGTGTACCTACATGTACAGTCGACAAAGGAGATACGGTTGCACATTTTCATATACTTAAAGTTATATGTAAAGGTGTTTCAATATCTCCTTTGTTGGCTGTACATATAACAAGTAAATTGATGATATTTTCCTAGAAGGAAAACCTACTTTGCATCATGTTATAAATTTACGAAAGGTTTAATAATTAGAATTTATTAGTTATGTCGTTGACTGTACCTACCTACGAACATCCTATCGCCTTTACAATTACATTTCATAGACCATTCTATTTGTTTGTTTTAAATTGAAAATGTACATACACGTATAAAAAAAGCTTTAAAAAGTGCACAGTTGAGTCGCGTGGCGTGGACAGCGCCTGTCGATCGTGCCCGCATGGCGAAATAATTCCACGTCAATCAACCATGGATGCTGTTTTGACGGCTACTGGTAACGCTATTGCTATGCATTTGCTAGATAGGATACAATGAGTCAAGAATCAATGAATCAATCGAAGAATCTATTTCATTTATTCAGTTTAGGCAAATAAAGAACACGTCATAATTTTACAATAATGTTAAGGAATAGTTTAAATAATATTTAATAAAGTAAATTATTAATTTGAAAATAATTTTCTTGCGGGTTCGGGTCTTTGGTTCTACTGAGAAGATACCGTATAAGATTACCCTTTTTTTTTAATGGTTTTATTTAAAACAAATGAAACGAATATTGTGCGAGCAAGCAAAAAGATTAGTAGTATTTACCTATTGCTAAACCTATGAAGGATGGATACTATTTACAATGTATTGAGGGTACCTAGTAGGTTTGGCGTCTCAACCCCGAAAGGAAACCCTATACTTACCGAGAGGAAAATGACGGAACCTGTGTTGCCAAACTATCGTATTGTGATAAATGACGTTACACAAAACAGTCCTACGTTAGGCCATAATTTTCAAAAACGCATACTAAAGATGGCTATTGTCAATTCATCACAAGAGTACATACGTCGATTTTATAGGCTTTAGGGAGACGTCACACAGTAGTAACTAACATGAACCATTTGGAAGATAAAATTAAGAGAAGGGACATGTAACCGGAAAAATGTCTGGTGATGTCTAATACCCACTATAGTAGTATAGACATTAGATAGAGTCAAACTGTGGCCATTTGTTCCGTCATTTCTCTGTAGAAGCTTAAAAGAAATGTTTTATGATAGTCATTCTAAATAATAGTCAACGAATCCAGTATAAACAGAATTTAAAAAAAACTAGCTACGCAAATTTGTTTTGTGTGCATGACAGCTGCCTGACACATAGTGTTGTCCTCGCGAAATCCTACGAGAAAAATCAGATACAATACAACCATACAACTGCATATCGGGCAAAGGCCGGGCTCACACGTCCAGATGTCTTTTGGAATGCATAATCTGAAACGGTTTACTAGTCTTTTTCTATTTTTGTCTTTTGTATTTAATCTATAAACCACTTATTTTTGTTTTCCGGTGCTGTTTGTGGTGCTTTTTGGTTATTGGAATCGGTTTTTTTATTACAGCGACCTCATGAAAATTCATACTCTGAATTACAGATCTGTGTGCCGCTCTATTATTTAAAATACACCTGTCCGGAATTAAGAACGTTGGTCAAACTCTATGAGATCGATCTCAGAAGTGTGGCTATAGTGAGTTTGTATGAAATTCCGGGCGTTCTGAATTCAGACCAACATTCCGAGTGTGTGAGGCCAGCCTAATAGCGAACATCTTAGATCAGCATAAAAACAGGTTCCCGTTGAAATCGGTGTGAATCGACTCGATATATCATAGAGTGGGGACGCATTAATCGCAGCCCGACGTCCAACAGGTTGACGGAAACGCCTGACCTCGGCCCTCGACTTATGTCTGTCTGTAGGGATGGGACACAACGTGCGTTGTCGGGACCGGGACTGTGCAACGCAGTTCTCACGTGTACAACAGTTTTGTAATTATGTTACGTCGGTTCCGTGTATTTTGCGGGTTCTTGTTGGAGGTTTAGTGGTTAAGGAGTTGGGATTATGATCGAGAGGATCCGAATTCGAATCCTAACAAGAAAGAAAAAAGAAAGATAAGTTTATTGCTATTAATAATCTGCAAGACACAGTGAAAGAAAGAACGGAAGCATATCACAATACAACATAAGCATAGCATAATACAACATAATCATGGTACAATAATGAGACAGATAGAGAAACTAATGTAAGGAAAAAATACAAGAATATATATTAGTAACAATTGTCAGTTTTGTCTCAATGCAAGGAAGGCACACGCGTCTTACGGCTGCAGCAGTTGGAACCAGTTCAGCAACAGCCAGATCACGAGGACCTGGCGTTGGTTTTCAACTAGGACCTAATGTAACACAAAATCAATATACTTAGTTTTGTCGGAGGGGTTAGCAAAAATACCAATTTATTTTGTTTATTAGTACACTCTTTAAAATACAGCAAATGAGTGAGATCAATTACCTACCTGGAAAATTACTTAATGTAGTAGGTACTTACTGTTACACCTTAACTCTTAAACCTTGTATGTATGCACTATGCAAATATTGCTAAATTAAATACCATAAAATATTTAACAACTGTATGAGTTATTATAACAAGAAAAATAACATTAAATTTATATAAATTTATTAATTGCATATATAGTAAACTCTTGTTAACGTCTTAATAATTAAATATATTTTATATGGCAGTTAGTTCCCTCAGACTTCTTGTAAATTGCTTATTCCAGCACGCATATTGATTCCTATAAACAAACAAATAAGTCTTGCATATTTTTGAATCGAGATGTAAAATAGATGTTGCTATTAAAAGAAATATAACAGAACCATATTGTAGAACAAAAATATTAATAACAATCTCTCTGCACGGTCCTCAAAATATCCGTAAATATTTGTCAATTTTAACAGAATTTATGATAATTCTATAATTAATAATTGACAAACTGTCTTTCGATCAATAACTAATATGCCAATAACCGATCACAATTATCATTTTATTAATAAAAACCGTCCGTTCACTAACGAAGTCGGATAATCAATTTTTTAGAAAAATATTATCTTTAATTTTTGATAATTCAAATATTGTGTCTAATTTATAGTCTTTTGAAACATTTAAAATAATAGTATTTGTGATATTATTAATCATTAATAGTATTTATTCATGTTAGCCGATGGTTATTTATTTTTCTTGTCATTTCATTTTATTACTAAATTAATGTTTGTACCGGTTTTAAGAACAATCCGGTGGCAACAGACCGTGAAGCTGTGATTGCATTAGAATAAAAATATAATTATATTGACAGTATTTGTAGATAGGATATATTGTATGATATGTATATGATCAATTTAGCAGCATGCTAGGTGATTGTAATGTATTTTCATTCACAGATAAGTGTTCAAAATCAGCATAGATTAATATCATCATATTATAAATACAATTATTATTATTCGAAAATTATACGTCTATTTATTATTACTATAAGTGTTTTTTTTTATACTACTTAGGTGGCAGACACGTACACGGCCCACCTGATGGAAAGTGGTTACCGTGGCCTATGGACGTGTGCAACACTAGGGGCGTTACACTAGCGCTGCCGACCCTGTTAGAACAAAAAGTTTCTGTGCCGTCAGTGTAGAAGAGATAAATAAGGTGTAGGAGAGGTGTATAAAGCCATACTTACCTTACTAATTGGTGCGGCCAAAGCCAACAGGACCAGGTACTCTTGAGGTTATCTCTAAGGGGAAGACCCTCAGGGTTGGGAAGACTGACGGCATTCGATCCCAATACCGATCAAAACAATTAGCAGATCTTAGACTCCAAACTAAACTTTGAACGCAACTGGTAAATCATTATGAGGATGATGATGATGACGCAATCGATAAACAGTTTTTTTAAATATTATATTAAGAACATCAAGTTGACAGCACCCTGCCTGATGTAAGCTGGAATGAAATCTAATTCAGATACTCTGTGTGTCAAGTCAGTCTCTAGAACGGTGGTCCCTCTATAGCTCCTACTTTGACAACCGGTGATGTTAATTTGCTAAAACTGAATTAAACTTTTTTTATACTACTTAGGTGGCAGACAAGCACATGGCCCACCTAATGGAAAGTGGTTACCGTGGCCTATGGACGTGTGCAACACCAGAGGCGTCATATTCGCGCTGCTGACCCTATTAGAACAAAGAGTTTCTGTGCCATCGGTGTAGAAGATAAAGCAGGACAAGCCTTAGGTCTTTCCACTGACAGCACATAAACTCTCCAGTGATACAATAATCCACTCCAATAGCTTTCAACTATCTTCCATAAACTCAACAATCAATTTGGCAAATCGATCAACAATGTTGAATTATTTCGACCCTCAGACTGAAGAGCAACAGGGGTGTTCCCCTAAGCGGTGTGACTCGGCACATTCCGCCGAAACGTCGCCGACTGTACCGGTCGGTTATGGTCGCAAACTGTGTTGTCAGCCATGGGACAAATTTACGCATTTCGCCACCATCGATATGGAAAATATACAGTCATATATTGAATGGATTCTTGATAAATAAAAGTGAGTTATAATGCTTACTCCTTATAATTGTATAAGTCTATATTTCGCGAGGGAATAGCCTGTTGCCGTCTAAATGACTGAAATATTGACCATCCTTTCATTTAATATAGGCTTATGATATTGTCGTAAGTTTACACGAAATCAAAACTATGGAACGGATGCTATCGGCTCCGCCCGCGCGGATTTCGGTTATCGCGACCAAACATAGCCTATGTCCTTTCTCAAGGTCTAATCTACCACTATACTAAATTTCATCAAAATCGGTTTAGTGGTTCAGGCGTGAAAGACGGACAAACAGACACACTTTCACATTCATAATATTAGTATGGGCTACTTTTCAGCAGTCATGGACTATGGAGCTTTAAGATAATACGGGTTGGCCATTTTATCTGCTTTTTAAAATTATTCTTATGCTCTTTATCTCATACTCTCTTCCTCTTTTTTGTGGATAAGACGTCAGTTATAGCAGCTAACCATTCACCATCAAGCAATCCTTTTTCATATGTCAGTAGTTTATATATAAAACACATTACCCTCGCTGGCGCAGTCGGGTAAACATACGTCGCAATTTATATCCAAGCCTATTTTTCTACACACTCAGGTATTCGTATCAAAGTCAAAACTACAAATAGACGCACTCAAAAGCATCCAGTCAAATCCAAAGGAGGCTCCATCAGGCGTCTGATAAAAGCGATGACGTCACGTCTATCAATGGGCCCGGCAGACCTATCATACATCACTTTCTAGGCCTTTTTGAGGCCCATTTTCGAAGCCCCTTTCTTGCAAACAACATCATTTGTTACTCCAGTGTTATATATTTTTCTATGCGAATCGAACGCTTAGTTCATAAAATCGCACTTCATGCTTTTTTGTCGATCATCGTCACTTAACGGTTGAGTGGCTACGCTTTCGGAACATTGCGGACTGTCCTCGATTGGCAACAGAATGGCCGGGTGAAAATAACGTGGTGCATAATAGATGTTTATTTAATTTTTTGGTATATTTTTTAATCTACTGTAGTTTTTATAATACATTTCTATTTCTATGATTCTTTATCTAGACATATTCTTTAATAGTTCTAAAATTTGTTTAAATTATATCCTATGCCCACTTTTAATCAATACGAAGATGTGTTGGTTGCGTGTCTATTAAATTTCCAGTTTTTTTGTATCATCGCCGATGAAGAGTCAATAAATAATAACTGCAAAAATGTAACTTTTCAGGAAGCGAAAAAAACGTCTCAATTCCGTATGAATTTATTTTTACCATATTTTTTTTTTAATATTCATACATGTACTAACTGTAATATTACAAAACAATTTATTTTTCTATAATGTTACTGGGCTTCAAATAAATTGTAGATTGTAGGTATTGCTTTGTCTACTGAAACATATTGTTGGAATTCGAAGATTATAGGTATTGCTAATGCAGAGCGTAGGCGCTATTGTCTGGTGGCCAAGGACCGAAAACAGTACGATATCAGCTAAACTACAACGGACCCAAAGATTAGCCTATAGGGCAACCGCGGGATGCATGAAGACCGGCGCGGCGGTCCCCACGGCGGCAATGGAAGTCATGCTCGGACTCCCACCATTGGAACTGTTTATCCGCCAAGAAGCAACAGCTGCGGCTATACGCCTAAAGGCACTAAACCTATGGAGCGACAGGAATACACGACATACATCACTGCTCACAGATCTCACAGCTGAGCTGCCTATCATAGGAGCAATAAATGATCGTGTACCGAAACAGCATATATTTGATAAGAAATACAAAATCCAGCTCCATGAAGATCACCGCTGCGAGGCACTATGCCCAGCAGAAATGCGTATCTTCACAGATGGATCAAAAACGGATAAAGGCACGGGAGCCGGCGTCTTCTCAGAAGACCTCAACATCACCATCTCGAAACCGCTGGGGACGGGTACAACACAGTATTCCAAGCAGAATGCATGGGGAGTAGAAAGCCACTCTATACGTATATTGTCGGACAGCATGGCCGTGCTGCAAGCCTTGAGCAGCCACACTATAAACTTGGGACTAATACTGGAGTGCCATCTTAAATTAAACCAAATAGGCAACACCAACAACATAATCCTGCAATGGATCAAGGGCCACAGCATCTCGCGCGGCAATGACGCAGCGGACGAGCTTGCTAGGAGAGGATCTGGCATGGTCGCAATGGGACCTGAGCCCATAATACCGATCCCCTTTGCATACCTACGAACCATCGGAAACAAACGAACGATAGATCAACACAACAGATACTGGACAAACCTGGAAGGATGCAGACAGGCCAGGGAAGCAATCCCTGTGCTTGCACATAGACTGACCCGGCATGTTCGACAACTGTCAAAACAACAACTACGCATGGCTACAGCTGCCATCACGGGGCACGGCTCCTTTAATAAACACCTTTTTATTTTAGGAATCACCGACAGCCCTCTCTGCAGAGCCTGCATGAGAGAGAGGGAAACAGCGGCACATGTGCTCCTACACTGTCCTGCAACCGCCACATACAGGGCTAAGTACTTCAATAATACAGGTACGCCCAGGGAGATCACCAGCAGTGTAAAGAGCCTGCTGACATTCTACAATGAGTTGGGGTGGATCGAGTGAAATGCCCACCCTCACGCAAAAACCGCGCCATGACGTGGAGTTGCGGATACCAGCCCGTGTTACCATACCATACCGCCGCTGCATTGACAGGTCGCAACTTGTCAGTACGCTTGGTACAATGATCACAAGCGGACGCATTTAAGCGTAGATAGTATATATTGCCATCATAAATGACGTAATAACACTTAATATATATTGCAACAACTGTTTATCTAGCAAAATTAATACGAAATAGACCCAAAATCTTTATCAGTAAGGTGTATTTCACTATTTTACTATGAATTTTTGAATAAAACGAAAATGGGTAAAATGTCAGTTATTATATATTGACTCTTCATCGGCGATATCTGATACTGTTTTAATAGATACTCAAACATCTCAAGTGTGAAAAATTTGTACAATTTTTTCGCTTTTTAATAAGTTTTTGAATCGAATTAAAGTTGTTGAAAGTAAAGAGATTTCTTATTCGCGTAACTACATCTAATAACTAGTAGTACTATGGTAATCGTGATACCATCATCCTGCTAGCTGAGCTACTGAGCTGACACTTGAGTAGGCCACATAAAACTGGACGTAATTAGTAGTAATTTCCGCTTTCTAAGTACAGGGATTTGGGCTGGGCATTCATGAGTCAGCGAGTGATACAAGACTTTTTGTCTTATGTTATCTATTCCTTTTAATAATAAATTACAAAATTATATCGATTTAAACGTTAAAAATTGAAAAATTAATGTTTAAAATGATCGAAAAATCATTTATTAATTCCGAGAGTTCATAAGAATGTCGGTAGATGCTTCACCGTCACCTCAATCACGGATATAAAAAGGAGAAATTTGGATTGGTTAGGGCGAGTTGGCGCTCATATGGCCCTCTATTGTATGGGCATGCAGCACAATTTAGCTTATTTAATTTCATAATGATAACTGTGTCGAGTATGTTGTCTCAGATGTGTAGAAAAGTGTGGGTTCCCTAGCGATCAACAGGATTGAGCGTCGAGTCACCTCGGTGCGTGGGGCAGTGTGAGTCAACACTCGGAGACTGAGATATTGATAGCGCGTCTGTGTGTCCAAATATTAGTTCAGTTCAGTCACTAAATGTTTGTTTATTAGGACATACCTATTATTGTCTCATGTAATTAGCATTATATAAAAAAAAGATGCCCTAGGACAGCACGTTAAACCGTTTGTCCCAGTTGTCGTACGTACATCTATGATAGTCGTTACGGCTAGTTGGAGCCCTAAAAGTCCAACAACTGGTCTAACTGCAATTCTTAGATATCAACAATAGGTTCTGGAGATCAGATGGGAGTCACTTCATGGAAAATCCAAATGCGATCGGAATTAACACAAGGATGATGATGGAAAACCAGGCTTAGTACTAAGTCATTCTTTGGAAGTAGATGGTACATTGTTGTTATTAGAAACTGCTTATACTAACTTTTAAACTCTCGCGTTCCATGATATATAATTTAGAAAACGGGAATTAACGCGATCATGGTATAGGTACTTACATACCTTTGATCGCCTGACGTTTCGACCAGGTTACACCGGCCGTGGTCACAGGCTGACAGGCAATCAAAGGTATGTAAGTACCTATACCATGATCGCGTTAATTCCCGTTTTCTAAATTATATAACTGCTTATACTGTTGATTGATGGCACTTGGTGGAACTTGCTACACATCTTCAATGAAAACACTTGTACTATTCCACATTATTTATTAAATTCCTGACCGGTTTCGCCTTACGGCATTATCAAAGGTACCATGAACCCAAAAAACATGTATCAACCTTTGATAATGCCGTAAGGCGAAACCGGTCAGGAATTTAATAAATATGTAATGTGGAATAGTATTAGTGTTTTCATTGAAGATGTTATTAGTAAGGTGTTAGGATATTTTCAAGAGCCACAACGTTTCAAACACCCATCACACAGTATCAGTGCTAGAGGTGAAGCTACTATAATCAATCGAGCACCTTTTCCGCACTCCACACTGATAGTTCTATGATAAAAAATCAAGTTATGTAATTGAAATCACAGGTCGCAAGTCAAGTTTACTGTAATTTAGTTAGATAGGTACTAAGCAATTAACCCTCCAAGACTAGTATATACATACCCGTGATGAAGTGTTATGACTCATAGCGATGTTCGTCTCGGACATACATCAATATTCACATATAGGGTGTTGTGAAAGCTTTAGACTGTAAACAGCCGGGGCGCCAGCCTTAAGGAGTCATGAACATGCAACAGCCTGTAGCAAAATTTCCACTTGGTGCTTTACGGTTACCATTATTTGATGGTCTGTGTAGTGCCCATAGCATTAGACAGTAGAGACTTACTTTGGATTGAAGAATTAAGTTGAGGAAAGAGAAATGCAGATTGATCGTTAATTTGTCTAGAGGTCTGAACAATGAACAAGGATGTCAAGTAAAATTAATCATTTGATCGTTGAGGTTATATGGTAAAACTTATGAATGTGTAGATTACATTAATGTTGACGTTGATAAGTGTTTCATGACCTGTATGAATAAGATTATACAGTCAGATTTGCAAGGCAATAGGTAAGGTTGCGGAAAGAAAATTGGTTGTAACAAAATCCTCGTAATCCATTTTAGATCTGCTTTAAATTGTTAAGATACTTCAGCAAACAACTGAATTAGGCTTTGGTTTATAATCCAACTGCAGATGAACCTTGACAACAACGCTCCATTTTCTTCATCCGTGTTTTTTCACCATAGAAAACTGTCGTATACGGTTATGCCTAAGCTATAGAACTACAGCTCTCACACAGCCTCTCTCCCCTGCTGTGTGCCATTTTCTTCGCCTTGTTGGGGTCGCCTAGCGTGTCCATTGCGGCGAGCCTGTGTGAGTGTGTAACTTTGCTTCTTCAGTTGGCGAAGTCCAAACATATATTGCAAAACCTCGCCTCATCCCGTTATTGGGTGGAGTGCTAACATGGGGTTACCCTAAAGTAGCTGTCCTTAAAATCAGCCTGTTCTATCCTTTTCATAGCGTTGCAGTACGTATTTAAATGTCAGCAGCAAGTCATAATATCATAATATCAGCTATTTCTCAAACGTCGGTAAGGACTCAGTCACGATGTAAACAGCGGCCAGAGGTCACGCGTTGCTCGCACCTAAACGCGATTATGTAGGATTATGTGTAATTTTAATAGTTTCATGTCGTAAAATGTATATCTATCATAAAAGATCATTTAGAGACTAGGTACGATAGGTTTATTTTACTCTTTAGGACATAAGTTATCCTGTATGTTATTGCTTGTACGCCTGCCAATATAGGATCTATTAGTGCAGGCGATTCAATAAGTTTTTATATAGTATCTATAATTTCAAAATTAATAAAAAAATTATTGCTCTAATGAGTGATTTTAAGGTTCAGGATAAAGTAAGTTTTATTTTGACAGATTCGCTTATTGGTTTGTTTATGTAATGATTAAAAAAATTCTATCTATATTTATTTATCAAATAACAATAATATGACTTAAATCATCACCTTAATGCTAAATAAAATTCTTTGTGTGTATGTGTTTTCCAATTGAATTGAAATCACGCGTTTTGATATCGTGGCCCCACTGAGTTGGGCTCAGACATCAGACATTTCCCACGACATTCTATCATATTCTGAGCATAACTTACCATTTGTTAATTTCGGCGAACCTTTTGTAGGACTGCGCATCTTTCTTATAAAACGATTAACGCAATGACTGTCATATCTGCTCTGGAGTGCGTTTTTGTGGAACATCTGTTTCGGTGTTAGTAGCGCACAATATAATATAATAACATTTATAATGATATAGCTGTTTCACTGTATCCAATAGATTCGTACTGCCTCACACGTGATGATCGCATAAATAGTATTCATGTTATTACTTCCTTAATAAACTATTTTATAGGTGTTTGATTTGATTCATCCTTGGCTGGGAAGTATCACTGATACAATAAGTTGCAATAAATAAACACTGACAGTTGACAGACTAACTCCGTTCCGTGACTATTTCCCACCTTACAGAATACTGAACCATCAATCATTCTCATAATTTAGCCTGTCGCCGCCCACTGCTGGACCTAGGCCTCTCTCAATGTGCGTCATGTCTCCGGAGCCTCCTCTTTTCGCATCCAGTCTGTCCCAACCACAATGTTTAGATCGTCAGTCCATCTAGCTAGAGGGCGTCCCGCCTTAAGTCTGCCTTCCCGCGGTCTCCACTATTGGACTAGTCTGCTCCTAATTGGACTAAAGTAAACAAAATCATTTAAGTGTCTTAGTCCAAATATCTACTATATTACTTACATGGCCCTTGGTTATCCGGGGTGTGAAGAATATGTCGCGAGACAACTTCACATTCGGCCTAGCACAATGATCCACAGACGGCGTGCGGTTTAGTCGGTTTGAGTCCGACATGACCTCCCCCTCCGTCTCCGGAGGGCGGGGGGGAGGAGGTATCCGTGGGGATTTCCCGCACGTAAAAAAAAACTATATTACTAACAAGGTAATACATTAGAGAACATACGTAAGCACCAATCAAGATCCATGACGAAGAAATACTTCCTCCTTTGAGTTACTGAACTGTTGTTGATCATCTCTATACTCGCAAGTTTACGTTGTAGGGTTATCAAATAACAATTAACACTAGGTACAGGTAATGTTAGGTACTCTATCTGTACTGTTTTCTAGTTTTCTTCTCCATTCAGTTCAATTAGTACCGTGAATAATCGTCTATAATTTAATAAATACTTCGCCTTATCTGGCTAAGTGGCATCACTCGATAAAACGATTACCGATATAGTATCTAAGCTATAATGATTGATTATTGATACTGGTACATATGTTTATAATTATTCTAGTGCATAGCAAATATTTTCACTAATACTTGTGTGTACACTATACAACAATGATTCCAACAGTACCGTTACTATCCTAGTGAAGAAGATAGAGATAACATCTATCCACATGCTATGATCCTGGTATATTATATTTTATCAGGAGACGGCATTTCCGTCCAATTAATCAGTCCGACTGTAGAAGTACCTCCGCCTTACAGAATACCGCGGCCATAATAACCTCGTGTTGTGTCTCTCGGCGGTGATTAGGGTAGCCAGAACTCACTGAAGAGTTTTCGTGCGGTCAGTGGGAAGACCAAAGGCTAACTCCTGCTTTGTCTTCTACGGTGACGGCACAGAAACTCTATGTTTACAGGGTCGGCAGTCCTTAGGGCCCGGTAACCATTTTCCATCAGGTGGGCCGTGTGTTCGTCTGCCACCTCCTTCATTTCCTCTACTTTTATAATATTTCCAAGAAACGGTTGACCTTGCCTCAAAATATACTTGATCTGATTAACATACGTACGCCTAGGTCAACCAATACTAACTAAACTATACCGTCTTCTCATAGAAAAATCTCCATATTGGATTCGACAATCAACAAACTGAACAAAAATAACTCTAAAGGTTCCAAATCAATCGAGAATTTGCAACTCATGGTAGGGGCCCGATATACAAAAGTTTTAATTGTCGAAAAAAGAAGAATACGAAAATGAATGAACATCAATTAAAAGGCATCAATAGTGAATCAAGAGGTGATTGACGACATGTTGGAATATGATGGGATCATTGTTGATTGGAGGATAATGATTATTGTGATTAAAGAAATATTAGTTGTGTTTTTGTTTGGAGTTTTGTCGCGGTGATGTTTTGTTTGTTGCTTGTTATATTTCGTGATTGTTTATATATATTAAAGACTGTGTTAGGTAAACATTTAATCCAGTTTGATAAGAGAACAATTAATACGAAAAGACTTTGTATTTAGGATCCTACTGACAGATTGTTCTACTGCCAGGCAAATTCGGCAGTAGAAAAATCTGTCAGATTGCAAAACTGCCAGATTTGCCTGTTGCAGATTTGCACACAAATCAATTCAAGCAATATAGAAGACTGGAAGATTAGCTTAACTGAATTCTTGTAATATTGAGCATTTAATTTATTGGTTGTGTAAGTATTTCATAAAATACATACGTATGTTATTGAAGTACCTATTTGAAATTGACAAGATAGATATTAGTTAAGATAGATATATAGTTTGCAATAATTTTTCCTAACTAGTAGTTTTGTGAACAGTATACCCAGCACTCCTCCGTCACATTTCGGTACCCTTATATGGTATCAAAAAAAAAAGCAGCACTGGATGTTTCACCGAAAAGTAATGTTGATCCGTTCTAAAATAACAAACGTCCCCCCTTTGACCTCGTCTGTTTTTTTTATAACGAAGTTCATCTTTACGAGGCTCGATTTTTTTAAATTTTTTTTTGTCATGAAACATGTCCTTAATGTTTCAGCCAAAAATCATTAAGATCTGTTCAAAACTAAATCGACTGAAAACTTCTGCCCTTTTCTCCTCCTTTTAAAGAAAGTTCTCGACAAAAGTGTTGTGTTTAAAATCTCAGAACCTGTGTGCCAAGTTTGCTGAAAATTGGTTAAGCAATGAACCCTCAAGACCGGAACTGACAAACCGACATAGATACGGACAAAAGCACAATCGGCCACTTTGTCGAAACAAAGACTCATTCGCTTCGCTCGCTCGGTCAACGAATATAAAATTCAAATACAACGTACGTACTAACGAATTACGAACTACTGCACTACTATATATTTTCTACGTACCTACTTCGTTCCCAGCGAAGTTTTATGTAGAATTAATATATCATCTTTTTCCGTAGATAGGTTGATTTTTTTTACATCACTGCGTTTTAGTGCAGGACCTACGTTCACTAATACATTCAAAAGTCTGCCTAATTTACTAACGTAGTCAGTTATCTTTTATTCCGTCCTCTCAATCATTCCTGTTCTTCAGGAGTTAGCCGTTTTAGAATTGAGAGAAAACCTATGAAAATGAGCTTTGTTTAATTGTTCGTGTAGAGTCTGCACACACTAACAAAGGCAATTAGTGCAATAAATTTTGAAACACTCAGCCTGTTTACCGTACATTAAAAAACTTCAATTTTCAGAAGACCAATTATCTTAATAAAAGTCTGTTCAAAATCAAGTCTCGATATGTCAAATTCAAATGTCAAAATCCGTTTTCCCGGAATACAATTATTGACACTGTGATCGCTTTCAACGATCGAACTAAGATCGAGAAGAAATTATTAAACATTTATTATAAAAAATATTATAATTATTTTATTAAATAACATCAATATTATTGTGAGTATATCGAGACCGAATTTTGAACTTTTTTTTTCATAAGAGAATTTGGCCTTCTTGTTTCCATCTCTACTACATTAGACAATATTTATACAATTCCCAGACAAACATATTTTTGAACTTAAAAAATGGTCCCAAATCTGGCACCAGTGCCAGATTTCTTTGCCAATAATTATATATAGAGTATACTTGTTATTCTATTTTATTCTTCTATTAATCTTTCTTGCTTAATAAGAAGTTTATTAGTTATTCTATCATCACGCCACGCCGCGGGGTGGTCAGTCAGTCAGCAAAACGCACAGTCATCACGTCGATCACAGTGATCCCTTTGAGACGACAGCGCTTGTCCGTACCGTGTGACGCAAACACCACGGGTATGCTCCACTTGGGACTCGGAATAAACATTTTAAATTTTTATCGGTCGTTGAAAGCTAAGTAAAGGATTTACGCGACAAAGACAGTTCACAAGAAAATTTATTTTAAGTAAAATGTTTGTGCTGTTTTTTTCGGATCGTTTTCCTTTGAACATTCGATGTCCTTGCACTCTTTTGCCTTTAAACGGTCGATATTTATTTTTGTCCCTAATATTTAATGAAGGTTGTACTGTATGAAGAGAATTGAATGCACAAATTATTGCAATAAGGGGATACAAGAAAAATGTGAATGCAAGTTTTAGTTAGTCATCTACTTACGTAGACAGGTACTTACTTCTTTTGAATTATGGCCTTACTTCCTTCTCAAATTAAATGACATCTATTTAATATATTTTCCTATTTGTCATTATGAATGTTAATTATAAATAACTGTTTTGGTAATTATTTGAAAATCTTATTGACTTTTAAATGTAAGAAAATATGCATGGTTATAAATATGTATTACCTACATGAAATATAGTCGTTTTTTATTATCTCAAAATTCCACGAACGGCGCCATTACTGTTTTAGGAATATATTAATTGGTTTCACGTCATAGAGATACATTATCTAACGTCTGATAAGTGAAAACTACTATAGTAGCTCTTTCTATGTTAATTTATTTTACACTACGATTAATTTACAAATCACAGATTTTTTTGAGTAAAAACAAAATATTAATATGCTAGGCAATATTTTATAACTCAATTTATGAACAGAACTAAAAGAACTAGGAAAGAAAAATAACGTAATATATACATACGTATATATTTTACATATTAGTGCCACATAATTAAGTTGGCAAATATTTAAATATTTCGTAAATCTTTTTTGCAATATATCACTGAAATGTTGTCAAATAAATGTGCCCCATATATATATTAAGTGACTATTACATGAATAATTTTGCGATTAAGAAAAAATATGCATCACTGAAATATTGATAAATGAATTAGTCCCACATATTCTGAGGTTGCTATTCATGAATTATTTTGCAAATACAATAGGAAATTATATTTCAATGATATAATTTCCTATTGTATATTAACAAATATCAGACCCATAAGAGATGATGATGAAGTAAATATAATTAAAAAGTAAAGATGCAAATCACTGAAATATTGACAAATATCGGTGCGATTACCTGCTTATTAAATTAGTTCTTCATAAATTATTTTGCAAATGAAAAAGTAAAGATAATATCATTGAAATATTGACAAACGTCAGTCCTACATATTTTAGCCTATTAAGTTAATTTTTTTTTTAATTATTTTGCAATTCAAACAGTAGCGATATAATTAGGTACTGAAGTATTGACCAATAAATACCTACCAAATACAATACAGAAATATTTTTTTCAACACTCTTGCTCATAAACTGGCAATTTCACCGTTCATAAATTAATATACTCAAATTAATATTGCTCATTTCATGCAACTTCTTATTTAAATTGATAATTTCATCTGATACGTGTTTATTGAACAAAACTTTTACTTAATTAACTAATAACTTTTGTTTTCTCTGTAAAAACCACTAACTAACTTAGTCTATAGCCATCGAGATGCACGTGCATAGAAAAATGAAGGAATTTTCCCCCTATTGCGAAAAAAATTCGCAACACGTTTTCACTTTTGAAATATAGTTATTACATTACATTTTAATTAATAAATTAAAATGTCTACAAGTACTAGTAATAAAGAAAATGATTAATGTTGTACAATGGCCGATATATGATGTGATTGATATGAAGCCCTTAACGTTATGGATAGTTTACTACCTGAAAACTGCAAGGGTAAATTTCTATTTGAGTGTTGTTTTATTCACAAGAGTGTTGAAAAACCTAGTATAATATACATGTGTATTGATTATTACCGTCCTCGGCTCTTTTAAGACTCTCAATGGCGTCAAAGCGGTAATCACCAACTTTACACACTTGTACCATAATGTACTATTAGACAAATATAAAATTAAGAAAAAGTGAACAAATCACTGGTACCAAGCGACACGGACCATTCGCAACGAGTGAGCCGCCGACAAAGCTAGCCGACCCATACAGTCGATCAGTTCTAATTGTGTGATTTGATACTAAAATGCTTTGTTAGCCCCACGGAAATCTCTATTCTTGTCCATTCTTATCGGGACACAACAAATTTATCTTTTGTACCGACTTCACGATTTTTCTTTGGTACTAATTAAATAGGAAAGCGGAACGGTTCTGATGCTAAAATTTCGATTACTTTGCCCATTGTTTGAGAAGGTAATTACATAATAGAGTACAGTTAGATACTACCTTACCTGACTATTGGAATTATCGGGATATTTACCAGGTACTGTTTGCAGTTTCTGATATTTCGGCGCTGTTGCAGGCACCATGATCACTGAGGAACACTGAGAACTGGAGTATTGGCGGGCAACAGTGAAGTTTTAGGAGTAAATATATCGATCTGCCTACCCTCTTTCGAGTTCTCTTGCTACGAGAGCTTTCCTGAAAGCTCTAATAGTAATGTGAACGCGGCCGCTACGCAGGAGGTGCGGGTTCGATCCCCGCTCAGTGCAAATATTTGTATGTATGAATACGTATATTTGGATTGGTCTGGGTGTTTCTATGTTTAATATATGTATATGTATTTACAAAAAAAAAGTATCTAAGTATTTTTATCCGCATTCTAGATTCCATAACACAAGCTAGTTAAGCTATGCTTACCATGGGTCTAGATAGCGTTGTGGGAAATGTTGTAGAATATATTTATTTATTATTAATATTTTTTATTTAAATACCTATATAATATAGGTATTTAAACTTATCTTCTAACAAAAGAACAAAACTTAGTAGGTTTATTATGTTATCTTGGTTTTTTAATATACTACGCCTGATGATTCAGGCAAGGTCTGAAGAAAGAGGGTCATCATATCAGACACCATGGCCTCGTTAGATATATTTATTAAGAATAATTGTTAACATAAATGCTTATACCAAAAAAAAACATGAATGTTGTTGTCCTCTCAATCAAGAGAACTGAGAGAGTTATGACCAACTAACCGACCCGCCCCGGCTTTGCACGGGTGCAATGGACGTTATTATACATATAAACCTTCCTCTTCAATCACTCTATCTCACAAATCTATTAACAAAAACCGCATCAAAATCCGTTGCGTAGTTTTAAAGATTTAAGCATACGTATGGATATAGGGACAGAGAAAGCGACTATGTTTTATACTATGTAGTGATATTTACAAACACTGGTCTGATATGAACCGTTTCGTTAGATAATATGGCTTGGCTACATTATTTTTACTAGTAAATATATGATTTTTAACGAAAGTCTTAGTAAAGTGCCAGAATATTAAGACACTGTGAGTGGACTTCGACACTGAAAGGCAGTCTCCAATCTGAAAGCCAGAGTCACATAAATCTATCACATTTAACAGCCGAGGCTTTCTTTTAAAATATTAATTAAATGGCTTGCAGTATCGTTTGCAATCAAGTTTGGCTTTTAATTAGCAATATGTCGGCTTCACCGCAATGACTTATGGCATATTGGACGTGAGCTCGTAAATAATGTTTCAGCTAATATTGGGGTGTTGGGTTCGATGCCGATATAAATACTCATTAAGCTTATTGATTATTTCTTTCAAACACAGGTATAGAATAGAATAATCTTCATTCTGCAATAGTATGAAATATACATGTAAGGAAAATAGAAATATGTAATGTATTTGGCAGCCCTAGCGCTAAAAGTGATTTCTTACAGTCCAATAGGTTTTCCGAGACGATGAAAGAATAGGGCAGTTCTCCATTCGAGAAACATACAGTCTATGACAAAGCGGCTGCTTGATGGCAAGAGGCTTTCCTGGTTCTTGAGATAGGTGGGTACATGGGATAGAAATCATATTCACCTTTGAATGATTCCAGTAAAAAAAATCATTTCTTCATCATCCCATGAATGTAACCGGGATTGGCGCTGCGAGAACTTACATTTTCTTACCAGTATTGTAATAAATTATTTAACAAGGAACAGTCGTTACTATTCTATAACTTAGTATAAACCAATTATGTAACTAAATAATGATCGCTTTAAATTACTTATCAAATAAATCTTAGGTAAGAGGTTCCCGCTAAACCTTGACCGACAATATGTTGCAAACTATTTGCCAAGCGACACACAATATAATGAAATTATGTGCGTTCTAAAATTTTTAACATATAACATACATATAATCACGCCTTTATCCCCGGAGGGTTAGGCAGAGGTGAATTAACACCCACATTTCACCAATCTGTATTCGGTCCCACGGAATAGGGGTGAGCCTATTGCCGTATTCCGGGCAATATTGTTGACTCGAGCCATGCATCTGAGGCTGAGTCTGGGCTGTACATATCTGTCTGATGTTAAAGTTAATCAGCCCTATCCCTTAGTTGCCTTGTACGACACCACATGGGAAGAGAAGGGGTGGCCCAAATTCTACTCTGCCGGGAACCACGCGGCTAAAAATTTAAAGTATAGAGAAAATAGACTAAATACTTATATAGCTACCCCACGTATATTAAATATTTAGTATATAACAGATCAGAATAGTTTCAATCGCAAATGATATAATTGTAATCTGTCAGTTCGCACAATTTGGCATTTTTGTTGATTATCACCTTATTTAGAAACCTGCAAAGGTGTGAGAATCTTGTGCACTGCCACACCTTTTTGACAACACGCTAGCATGGCATGTGTCTATGTAGATTTAAATTTTAAGGTTAATCCTCATTATAAGAGCAGCAGCGAATTTGGGTATGGGACCCCACTAAGATCTTAACCTTACCTGCAAACCCGTACACCTTAATGGACGAGGCTCTGGTTTAAGCTCTCCTCTCGAGAATAAGAGTTAGACTGCTGTCACTTGTACGGAACGAATCAGGATCAGCCAAACCTAGACAAAAAGTGAGAGACTAGGTTTCAAGTTTTAGTTGCAATGCAACTGGCTGTGATGAAGATGTTAATTACTAATTTCAGAAATTGCATCACAATTTTGCAGATGTCATTCAAATGTGAATTTAATTTAGCATCTACATTTTCAGATGCAATGAATTCACTGATGGATAGTTAATCAGCTAAAGTTCTGAGAGCAATGATGAGGTCAATCTCTCTACGCTCAGTGTCTTTTTATGTGAAAAATGCTACTAAGCACGTCACCTCGGATAAAGCGGGTATCAAAGGCCATGTGTGGGACCTATCTCAATAAACCTATTACACCTCACGATGTCCAGAATATCCCTTTATTCAGATCACAGATAGACGTGAGTCTACTCACTGTAAAGCTAACTTACTGCAAGCTACGCTCAGTGTCAACACAGCCTTAGCTTAACGACTGCTAGATGTGTTTATGACTCAAAGATTTACAAACGGCTCGCGTGCGTTCAGTACATAAAACGCATCTTTATGCTCCGTAGATTATTATTGTATTAATTTGAATATGACTGATGGCCATATTGTCGTGTTTAGTTTACGACAATCGTGTTCCAATGTAGTTAGAAGTCAGGAAATTTTAGTACGTGGTGGCGATTGACTGGTAATACAGAAATATTGGAGAGCCTGTTTGCAATGTTGCATTAGCTTTCTAATAGACTCTGTGGGTATCTCGATATATTAAGATGGCTTATCTGTACGCTGATATTAGTTGGAGTCTTATTTATTTAAGTGATAACCGGTTTCAATGGTTTATTACCTGCCTGATTGAGGTAAATCCTTGACGTTTCGGTTGACTTACGCACGTGTCTGCGATCGAAGTTACTCGATTGATATGTCATTAGACAGTCAAAGTGAAAATAAATAAGTTTGATTTCCTGAAGTTTCGATCAACTTTCAGTGATCGTACTCGTCTGGTAATGATGAATACCTAAATATAATAATTATTTTAATTGGAACTTGTTACCGTATTCACTAAAACGACTTTTTGATTACTGAATTATGCGGACCCGAGATTAAAATAGTTTTAAATTTAAATTAAATTATGTTTTTAAAATTTATAGACGTAATTAGGTGAAACAAAATGAGGCCTAATCACAGATAGCAATAATTAATCCTTTATAGTCGTATGAAAGCTGATATATTATTGCTAATTAAAATAGTGATTTGAATAGATAAAAAATATATTTCAATGTAGAATTATTTTTGTTTCAGATTTGCATGCTGTGATAGATATGGAATAAGAAATTTTAAACAACGTAAGTTACTTTTATGATACCTAATGTACAGTTTACAATAGTTTTCTAGCGGTGAATTCATTTTTAAGTCAGTTTAATTTAAAACAAACTAACCATAAACCGAAAACGTGTTTTGTTCTTCCTTTTTAGGAGTGAATCACAATTTTAGTATGTAAGGCACCTTATGGCTTTTCTTATGTTCTCCATTCTTGAATTTTCAGTCTTGGCTTACCATCAGTTTAGAATCTAAACTTTAGATCAAGTTTTATTGACGTGGTCCACATAAATAAATTGGCTCCTGTCCATTCAAATGTTATCCAAACCCAAACAGAATACTAACATTAAACCACACCATGGATAATCGCTTACACTCCTTAACTCTTCAGACTGCACCAGAGACTAGCTCGTCAATCACTTATCATCTGTCAAATGCCTATAGTTGACCGGTTTGGTCCATGCTGTCCTACTTTCATGATTGGTGTACCTATTACTTACCTAGTTTTGGCCTCTTTTTTAATCGTGCGGGAAATCCCCACGGATACCACCCCTGCTGGAGCCGAAAGGGAAGGCTATGTCGGACTCAACTCGACTAAACCGCACGCCGCGCGCCGTCTGTGGGTCGCAGTGCAAAACCGAAGTTGAGGTAGCTATAGTGCATATCCTTCAAACCCCGACTGACCCCGGGCCATCTCTCTCGATCTGGCCTTTGGGTGGGGGGACCACGTGGTCTCCCTAGTTGTGGCCTCTTGCTGGCCGATACAAATATTTAATTTTCTCATTGCAATTACTGACGTTTTAAAAAAGAGTGGCCGTGTTTTCATTGCCAGATTGGTGATTGTTTACTCACAGGCTTTAGGTACTTATAGGAGTGTTTTTTAGTCTATTTACAACACAAAAGCATGATCTAGCCCACTCTATGCGTACCGACTGCACTCCCCTATACCGTCAGTCCTCAATTATTCAGGCGACAAGTCTCGAAGCCTATTCCATACATGTTGCGAATTAGCCTTGTTGCTTATGACTAATGTTCCGATCGACTGTGTTCCGTGTCGCAGGTTGACAGCCGGCCAGCCAGGCACAAACGTTACCTGGGACTGTAGTCTTTTTATAGAATTGTAGATAAGTTATGGGCTTTGAGTCTATGCTCAGTGGTTTTATAGTTTTGTAATTGTTGTATAAAGTTGAGTCTGTTTATCCTCGATAGGGTAAACTGGATAGGAGAATGTCAATATGACTTCACTCGCCTTATGATAAAGTTAAACGAAAAGTCTCAGGACTGAGGGTCACCATTGTAGACAACAAAAATACTAGGCGGCTTCGAGATTGACGGTTTCCGTTCAATTGAGCAGTCCGACTGGGGAAGGACCTACGCCCTACAGAATACCGCGACCATAATAACCTCGTGTTGTGTTCTCGGCGGTGAGTAAGGTAGCAGAGCTCACTGGAAAGTTTTTGAGCTGTCAGTGGGAAGAACAAAGGCTCCTGAGTTATCTTCTTCACTGACAGCACAGAAACTCTCAGTGTTTACAGGGTCGGCAGCACGAGTGTGACTCCCCTGGTGTTGCACACGTTAACCACTTTCCATCAGGTGAACCGTGTGCTTGTCGGCTACATCAGTGGTATAAAAAAACCCATGCTTTCATTTCGGGATTGGCATTTTTTGTTGATCAACAAAAATGGTTAAGACAAGATACACAGTTTCATTTTTTGTTTGGGTTCCTGGTTTATCACAGAAACGACAAATGAAACCTTACCTTGGGCCCTAAAGTGCAAGCTTTGAAAGCAATTGAGACATATGCCACAGGTGTTAGTGACAAACCTCATTGTCAGGATTCACTTACCGTATTCGGTAGGACATCTCTGTCGCTTACAGTATGTAAGCTACTGCGCTAAATTTACTCACCACTGTGATATTCCATGTCTCACCAGAGGATATGTTTGTCCAGTCGTCTAACCAATTAGCCTGGGGATGTACAAACGGATACCGGTGTGTTTAACTATTCATACGACACGTCTTGTCGTTCAGATAATGCTGATCGTTTTGAATTCGAGTCCGGTTTATACTGATTCATGTGCAGCGATCTAGGTTATGTTTAGACTCATTATTGGACACAAATACCTTTACACATAGAATAGAATAAAGTTTTTTTGTGCACTTAAAGAGCAATATTATAAAATACTAGCTGTTGGCCGCGGCTCCGCCTGCGTGGATGTCCGTTATCGCGACGAAACATAGCCTATGTCCTTTCTCAAGGTCTAATCTATCTCTATACCAAATATCATCAATACCGGTTCAGTAGTTTCGGCGTGAAAGCGTAACATACAGACAGGCAGACAGAGTTTTCGCATTTATAATATTAGTGTGTATAACGCTTTCTAGACCCCAACAAAGCCACTATGTTGCGTTATCTAGCACATATATTAAAACTTGACATAGAATGCAAATGCTTACTTTTATACACAGACCGAGGGTCGAATCCGCTACTGTAGTTATCAAAAGTTCTACGTCTACATCTCACAGCCACGAAACAACAAATCACTTTAGCATTAAAGCTCACTTCTCTGCATTTACGAGGCACATAAGATAAAATCAATCCCTTGTTAATGGTTTAGCACATCCAATGACTCCTGAAGATCTGGGGACACTACGAAAGGAGACACGTTTTACTATCCCACTTATTTCAGCTACTTGAGAGTTAACTTGAGCCTAACAAGAGCTGTTCATATGAAACGAGTTCACAGAATTGAATTTATTACGAATACCAATTCAGACTATAAAAAAAACTCGTCTTAAATGACGTAAATGTTCCGTTACACCAGGAAATAATTCGCGATGAGCACTAAATCACTCATAATACAGCATCACATCAAAAGGGTAGCCGCACTCGTGCGCACATCGGCGAAACGCTCAGCGAGCCGAACATTTACGAGCTAGTACCGAGAACGAATGACGGACGGAATAGCGTCTTATAAATCAATTTAATCTCTTTAGCAAAGACAATTGGTTAACTACTCATAATCATACATAAAACTGCATTTAAAAATAATGTTAAAATCTGTAGTACTAAAGTCTAATTCTGTATGATACTGGATCGTCGTTTACGGCGGTTTCGCGAGTTGCGTGCGCGCATAAGTCAAGTTGGACGTCGCGTTACAAACGCCACAGTTTGAATTAATGCCTAATATTGTACAAAGGCGTGTAATCGTTCTGTGACTTTTATAGTTGTACGACTAATATCGTAGCGATAAATCATAAAGTACACAATTGTACAAATAGGTCGTCTGTCGTTATTTGTCGATTCGCGTGTGTATAGATGGCCCTATTACCTTATTTGGTGGAGTGGAGACATGTTTAGCTTGTCCGATCAAGAGATGGGCCTATTAGGCCTTTAACTGATTGTATCTGCGTGTTTAATATTTGTTAAATACATATTTATATTTTCTCTAATTAACTCATAATTTCAACAGTTATGCTGGCGATCTCATAAATAAATTGAAAATCCATTACGTAAAAACCATTCTGTGTAAAAAACTGACTTAAAAAAAGCATGAAAAACGAAAAATAACTGATACTGTCGGAAATTTACGCAAATATCACGCACATCAATATATCTACTCGACGACGTTTCGGCTACTTTTTAGCAGTCGTGGTAAATAAATCGCTAAAGAAACTATTAAAAACTGGTTTCACTTCAATGAAAAATAAAAGATTTACAAATTATATTTAAAAAAGAATAAATACACATAAGGCTTTAATGAACCCAGCATTTCTAAAGGCGAGCGAATAATATACAAGTTTACGTTTCCATATCACCAATAACTACCGCGTCTATATGGGTTCGATTGCCAAGTGGTAATAATAGTATGTGAGCTTATATTGTTAAAACGTTTCGCGGTAATCTGGGTGTTACAGTTGTTAAGTTCGTACGTGCCGGATGGATGCGTGCAAACATTGATGACGATCTCGCTAGCGCGATGCAGACAGAACCTCTCACGCAAGTAATAGCGGCTTCATATAGTCGTTGAAAAATTTGATTTATATTCATGTATGTTAAATGAGTTCGTAGCGGTAATTAATGTGATTATGTTGTGCGTTGAGATGTTTTGTTAATTTTATTAACACATGTATCGTCACGCGTTTTCACATTGCGGTAGGCAGACAATATCTTTATACTTCTAAGATGCTTGACTCCGCCCGCGTGGAATGCTGTTCCCATTCCCGCATATATTATATTTAAAACTTCGTCTTGAATCACTCTATTGATGAAAACTGCATAAAAATCTGTTAAGTAGTTTAAAAGATCTAACTAATCGAACAGACAGCGGGAGCGAATGGTGCGAACCATGCGGTATGAAAAGAACTTCATCCCACGCACGCTATAGCTGTGTAATGAACTCCCTGCTGTGGTTTTCCCAAGCGAATACAATATGGGGTACTTCAAGAAGGGCATTAGAAGGTTTCTTCAGGGTCGGCAGTGCGAGTGTGATGCCCCTTTGCACACGTCCATAGGCTACGGTAACCACTTTCCATCAGGTGAGCCGTGTGCTTGTCTGCTACTTAAGTGGTATAAAAAGCGACTTCATTTGCTGCTATGTAAATATTGCTGCTGGTTGCGATTTTTTCCCTATGAATGCTACCGGGGTTCACGTTGTGAAGATGATTATGCTTTGGACTTGTTTAGTTTCTCAATTAATCATGCATCTATATCAGGCCTTTAGGTTTATAGAATATTTTCAACTACCTTTTTTTTTTACGTGCGAGGAATCCCCACGGATAACCCCCCCCCCCCGCCCCCCTTCGGTGCCGGTTATGTCGGACTCGAACCGACTAAACCGCACGCCGTCTGTAGGTCGATGTGCTAGGCCGGAGGTGAGGTTGTCTTGTGACATATCCCTCGCACCCCGGCTGACCCAGGGCCATTCCTCTCGGTCTGGCCCTCCTCGGGAGGGGGGACCACGCGGTCCCCGACTCGCCCCCGGTATGGGAGGGGCGCGCATCGTCCTACGATGCGCGCCGCCGCCGTGGCCTGCTTCTGCTAGAGTGATGAGCGGCTCCACCCGTCACCCTCAGGCCCGCACGTCTGAACAGCCTCCATTGTGACATTGGGATATTTTAGTGTCGCCGCGTCTGCCTCAGAAATAGAAGGTGAATCGATATCCACATAAAACCTTATATTTTTTTTTTTTTTTTTTTTTTGTGTTTCTATTTAAATCTGCGATCAGCCTTTGGCTTTTAGCGGATGTGCTGAAAGGCTTCACTTTTCAAAGCGTGTCCTCCAGCGAGAACATCAACTCCCTATTTGGAACAAGAGACTACATCTTTTCTCTTGAGGCGCTTGTTGTAGCTAGGTGTTAGTAGCTTGGTTGCCAGTGCATTAGGATGGCTTTTGAGTCTCTGTTCATATCGTTCTCTTATCTTTGAGATTTCCTCCTTTACAGTCGTCATCTCGAGTTGCTCGTGAATTTCCTTGTTTTTTATGAACCAGGGAACATTGGAAATCGTGCGAAGTATAATATTTTGCATGCGTTGCAGCATTACTATATTTGAGTTACATGCACTACCACATAGCTGGATACCATATAGCCAGACAGGTTTTAGAACAGACTTATATATTAGAAGCTTATTGTTGAGGGATAGTTTACTATTTCTACCGAGAAGCCACAATAAGTTGGTATAGCGTATCTTGAGCTCATCTCGCTTCATTTTTATATGTTGTGCCCATGTTAATCGACGGTCAAGGTGCAGGCCCAGGTATCGCACTGTGTCTTGGTGAGGTAGTATAGTGTCCCCCAGCCGTACGGGGGGGCAGTTCCCTTTCCGAAGTGTGAATGTGATGTGGGTTGACTTTGCCTCACTAGTTTTAATTCTCCACTTCTGCAGCCAGCCAAACACATTATCCAAGCCATTCTGGAGCATTTCGGAAGCACTGGCGGGATTTTTATCACTGGCTAAGATAGCGGTATCATCAGCAAATGTGGCGGTAATAGTCCCTTCTGCTTGAGGTAAGTCTGATGTATACAGAGTATATAGAACAGGACCCAGCACCGAGCCCTGGGGAACTCCAGCTCTAATTTCATGGCATACAGAAGTTGTGTCGCCCTCTTTCACTTGGAATAGCCGTCCTATTAGGTATGACTGTAGCAGTTGGCAGTAGCAATGCGGCAGCAGAGTTTTAATTTTGCAGAATAGTCCCTTGTGCCAGACTCTGTCAAAAGCCTGTTGGATGTCGAGGAATGCGGCGGAGCAATACTCTTTTTCTTCCAGACTTTTTCTTATTTTTTCACTCACTCTGTGGATTTGCTCGATCGTGGAATGATGCTGTCTGAACCCGAATTGATGTTCCGGAATAATGTTATCCCTATGTAAGATGGGTAGAATTCTTTGTAGCAGCAACTTTTCAAAGACCTTCGACAGGACCGGCAGAAGGCTTATTGGTCTGTAGGAGGTAACATCACCTGTTGGTTTCCCTGGTTTATGTATCATTATGATTTTGGATACTTTCCACTCCTGCGGGTAGTGCTGAACTCTTAAGATACCATTATATAGTGTAGTAAGGAATATCACTGCCTTTTTTGGTAGATGTTTGAGACACTCTTTGGTTATGAGGTCGAACCCAGGCGCCTTCTTTTCTTTCAGATTCCTTATGGTCCTGCGGACTTCTGCAAATGTTACTGGTGCAGGTGGAAGAGACATCTGATGATCCTGCAGGAGAACCCTATCAATTTCTTCCTCAAAAGCCTTGTCGTTACCTTCATTAGGGCTAAACGTTTTAAATAGGTGTTCAGCAAAAGCATCGGCCTTCTCCTGGGGTGTTCTTGCCCATTTTTGATCTCTCCTAAGCGGTGGCTTAGCCAGCTCCGTTCTATTGTAGGATTTCGTAAATTTCCAGAGCGAGTAGTTCGTTGCTTTGGTTGCAGTCAAGGTCTCTAGCTGTGTTTTAAGGGTATCATCGCGCCATTTTTTTAACTTGTCTTTTAGTTCCCTGCCTGCCCTGTTGAATTTGGCCCGATCTTCGACGCTCCTACTTTGGTGCCAGATTCGCCGCAATCGACGTTTTTCTAAGACAGCTTTTTTTATGGACATGGGGTAGTTAACCTGTTCTTGGTAGTCAGTAAGTGTGGGTGTACTTTTCCAACATGCATTTTGTATAAGTGAGGTGATGTGTCTTGTGGCATCCTCTATGTCCTTGGGTGTCTTTAGAGCAACTCTAAGTTCTATGTTATTCTCAATGTGGTCACTGAAGGATAACCAGTCAGTACGATTATTGTACAATGTTTCCGGTCTCGTTATTTGTATTATCTTTGTACTCATAGTTAGCAAGACAGGAGTGTGATCAGAAGATCCATCGTAACAAGATTCTGCTTTGAAATAGTGTTTGGATAGCCCTTTTGTGACAAAGAAATCCACCAGGTCAGGCACTCTTGTAGGATCAGTTGGCCAGTATGTGGGCTCTGCGGTTGTGATCGTAGACATATTGTTGGAATCGATACTTAGTTTTAGTTGCCGGCCTTTGGTATTAGTGAGCCTTGATCCCCATGTTATATGCTTGGCATTCCAATCACAACCTATCACCAGTCTGTTGCCAAGGGTTTTAAAGAAACTTGTGTACATATGTTCGCTAATTTTGTGCTTTGGTGGAGAATATATTGCTGAGACATACAGGTAGCCGGTTCGGTCTTCAACAGCTACGGTTGTTGCTTGCAGGTAGTCGTGATTGTAGTCCGGGAGTACATGATGTTTTATGCATTTCTTTATCAGCACTGCAGTTCCAGCATGTCCTGTTCCATCTGGGTGAGTTGTGTAATAACACTGATAGTTTCTAATCTTTATAGAACTGGCTAAAGTACAGTGTGCTTCAGATATAAGAAGAATGTCAAGTTTGTGTTCATTAAGAAATACTTCTACTTCGTGTTTGTTTGGTGCTAACCCATTAATGTTCCAAGTCGCCATGTGTAGAGAGAGACCTATGTTGAGATTTTATCAACGAGTTTAACCATGAGACTCATAAGGGAGCTCATTTGTTGGAGTAGCATGTCAAACTTCTCAGATTGTCTAGGAGTATGTGTTCTATAGAAGGGGGAAGAAGATTTGAAGTTAAAGGCGACTTATTGGGAGCAGTTTCACAATCATTCTTAATGCTGTGCTGTGTTGAAAGTACTTCAGAATAAAGCTTCCTAGGAGATATATGTTGTCTAGTTGTAGCACTGTTGTTTAGTACCTCTACAACTGAGGGAGCCGGTTTTATTCTGTTTTTCTCTGTCAATCTTGGTTTTTGGCTGCGTCTTGCAAGGATTTCTCTATATACCTCACAGCCTTTGTAGTTTGCAGGGTGGGGGCCACCACAAAGTGCACAGTATGCTGGAGTGTTACGATCGCGTTTGCTGCAGTCTGAGGTTTTATGAGATTGTCCACATTTGACACACCGAAATGGTCTCAAACAGTAGTTTTTGGTGTGCCCATATTGCTGGCATCTTTGGCATTGAACAATGGAATTTCTTTTCTTTGGATCTTCAATTGTAATTGACTGGTTACAAAGGTATTTTAATTTTTTTACAACAATGTTGTTAGGGCCTAAAACCAGATTCACAAAAAAGGTCGAGGTTGGTATTTTTTCAGGCCCATACTTAGCATTGATTATTTCCCCAGTAACTTCGTTGCCTGTGGCCTCTATTTCCTCTTTAATATCCTCTATAGGTGTTGAAGGGTGGAGGTTTCTTATAACAATCCTGCAATTTCTGTTGTCTTTTATATTAAATGTGTGCCCAATAAGTCCATTTTCTCGTACGATACTTATTAGCTTTTTGTAAACATCCGTGTCTGAGCTAGTTATTCTTAGCTGATTCTTGTTTATGATCTTGTATGTGAATTGTCTTTTATCAACTTCTGTTACTAGAAGTTCGGTTAGTTTACTCACGCACTCTATGCCATATAAGATGATCGGAGGTGGCCTGCTTGCTCTTTTAGATGTGGTGATATCAGGCTCGTCTTCAGTCAGATCTACTGGCAGCTCTTCAAACCTATTAGCAAGTTTAACGGAATGTGTTGGTGGACTACTGGATGCTTTTCTCTTTTTTGAACATCTAGTAACTGGGATTCTTTGCCATGGTGGGGGGCAAGGTAGTTTATTTGTTTTATCTTTATATACAGATCTATCTTTATTATTGGTTTCCAATTCTGTTTTCAGGTTATTACCCATTGAATTTGATCTGGGTCTTAAGAACAGGCCGGGATGGAGAGCCTGTTGGACAAATTTTTTATTGCTTCCAGTAGAAATTAATGTAGCCGGAACAACTTCCATAGAATTTTCAGGTACACTTTCAGGTTGCAAAACTATGTCCCCCCCAGAATACGTGGGACTGCCTGAGATGTGCTCAGGGAAGGATTCTCCGACTTCGTCGGTACCTTCCTGGGGTAGTTTCTTTTTTAATCTTGCTTCCATTGCTTTGCTTATTCTCCCATAACTCAAGGCATTTTAGGGATTATTTAGTCCCAAGGCTTGCTTAAGCCTCCTCCAACTAGTTACCTGGCTGGGACTATGGTTATACCGCCATTTGTTCGGATGCCAGAGACTAGTCCATTGTCTGGCTAAGAGGTATTGGATTTGGAAAAATTGTGCAGTACTTTCCCAGGGCACTACACGTCAGGATATCGGGGTGACGCCCTAGCCTTTGATGAACCAACATCTTACCACAAGGCAGTGGTTACTTTAATTTCGGAGTTTGTCTCTCCTATACCCATAGCCGATCCAAGGCTAACGGAGTGGGTCTCCCCGGGTTAAAACCTTATATAATAATAATAAATCATTTACGTTTAGATGTTTTGATGGTAATTTAATCCAATTATATTTATTAACCGATATATCCAATTTCTCGAACGAATTAGTAACATCATTGTCACACATTGGTGTCATACAATATACGACTGAAAATCGATAAAAAAAGCAAGTCAATCAAACCTTGAGTGTGTTCATTGTTTTATATTATAACTACTTAAATAACCTAGAAGTTAAAAGAAAACTGGCTCAAGATCTTAGTTTAGTGAAAACTAAGCTCAAAGCCATACATGTACACTTATGTAAGAATATTATAATCAATATAAGCCGTGTGCTTATTTGCTGCTTTAGTTTTTGAAGTGAAAACTTCTTTAGCGGCGTTGGATGGGTGTAAAATGTTAATGAAGCGTCAGGATTAGTTGACCTTTGAACCGTAACCGACGACTGACGTCATACAAGATTGGTACAGACTATCTATTTTGCAATTTACAACAGATAGTGTCGTAGCTTAAACGGTAAGCACTTCGACTGTAAGTCCTTATAGTTTCAGATAGTATCGGGTTCAAACCACCTGGCCTTCAGGCATTTTTTGTGATTGTTTTTTCTTATTATAATTTATTACTTTTGGTGATTATTTTTTCTTTTTGTAATTTATTACTTTTTATGATTATTTTTTCTTTCTGTAATTTATTATTTTTTGTGATTATTTTTTCTTTTCATAATTTATTAATTTCTTCTGACAGAAAATTAGCAGAAAATAAGTGATAGGTTCTATGATTAGCGCTATATTATAGGTATGGTATGGTATGTTCTTTTTTATCTTTTTCTATGTATATAACGAAGAAAGAAAAAACGAAAATGTTTTCACTTCTGCCGGCACTCCCAGAGTGCAACCCGTCTTTTTTTTTATACCACTTAGGTGTCAAACAAGCCCACGGCCTATCTGATGGTAAGTGGTTACCGTGGCCTATGAGCGTGTGCAGCACTAGGGAAGTAACACTTGTACTGCCGACCCTGTAAATACAGAGAGTTTCTTTCTGTGCCGTCAAAGACAAAGCAGGAATAGCCATTGGTCATCCCACTGACAGCACAAAACCTCTCCAGTATAGTTAAAGAAATCAGTAGTATTAAGTTTATAATCGAACAACAAACCAAACAAATACTCTACAACAAACCAAATGTCTCGTGCCCCGTAACAAAAATTGGGTAAAGTAAATTGAAAAATACAAAAATACCCATTATTGTGGTGGTGGGAGAGGACAAAGAGGCTTAATCGTCCGGGATAGGTAAACGTTGATTTGAATCCGCCCATTGTCCGAGACGGAAGACTGTTGTCGGATAAAACGCAGCGAACTCATTATTGGGAGATCCACTTGGATTTTTGATTGCGTTACGCACTAGGATAAGGAAACGCTGCGTTAATTTATCTGTCTGTCAACAAGAATTTTGAACACATTGTTGTAGGTTACAAACTGTAAATATTCTAGAACTTAAACAAATTACGAGTAGGTTTGTATGTCAATATATCTTAGATCTTATAACTTAACTTCTTGTTTCCTACAGCGGAATGCTAATCCCAGAGGCACCCTTGTATTTTGGAAGCCACGGTTTGCTATTATAAGGTCTCGGCGTACCCCATATTTAATCTAGAAATTTTGATTTTTTCTAAAAGAGTACTAACTGAAAATTTTACAAATGAATGGGCGCGCGGTAGAACATAGAATATTATTATGATTTATTTATTTTATTTGGAATTTTCCTGGCTCATGAAGTAAATACTCATTAAAACTTCAATCGCTATCTTAGCGGTCAACCGCCGCGTCACCTATCCCAGTGCGTGGTCCATCCCGTCTGTCGCCGCATTGAAGTGTTACCTAAGTTGATCTGATAATGACTCGGATATCTAGCCATTGTGCCATTGTCCGTGTATTTGACGGACCCATTCAAACTCCGCTGATCCGTTGATAGTAATGATTTGTTGTTTTTTCGTGTTTTTTCTTATCTACGATTTCGTGAGTTGACTTCATTAGTTGGTGATTCGATTACCCCGTGATTGTTTAGATAGCGGGCCTTTTTGATGCTTGATTTGTGTCTTTTCATCAGCTATCCGGTGCTTTTACGTAGCCTTTAAAGTCATCTTTGCGATGAGACCTACTTTCTTTGTTATTAATATTATTTACCGAAAGTTGCCTGTGGCTTTGCCCGCGTGAATGACGGTTATCGCGTATGTCCTCCTTTACCCAGGTTTAGTCTATTTTTGTACTAAATTTCAATAAAATTGGTCCAAAGGTTTAGGTGTGAAAGTATGACAGACAGACAGAGTTACATAATTTTTATTATAAGTATGGATGTAGATTTCCTTTCGTGCGACAAGCTAATTCATCGACCACACAGAGTTCGTGTTCACACAGAACAGTGTCTTGCACACGACACTGTTCTCCTGCTGAGACGAATAGTGTTAATAGTTTTTTTAAGAAGTCGTAAATATGTGATCTTTGCGGGAATAAGCTAACCCTCTACCACATGCGACCCCGACCGGGCAACAGAGTTGTTGACTTTGGTTGTCAACATACCTCGTGGTTCTCGGCAGAGTAAAGCCGCGTGGTTCCCGGCAAAGCAGAATTTGGGCCACCTCTTCTCTTCCCATGTGGTGTCTTACAAGGCGACTAAGGGATAGGGCTGATTAACTTTAATATCAGATAGATATGTACAGCCCAGACTCTGCCTCAGATGCATGGCTCGAGTCAACAATAGTGCCCGGAATATGGTAATAGGCTCACCCCCTATTACGTGGGACCGAATACAGATTGGTGATATGTGGGTGTTAATTCACCTCTGCCTATATATGTATGTATGTATGTATGTCAACACACCTGCTTTTGGCCGATGCCCGATATTGGTCGAGTTTTTAAAGTGACAACTGCGATCTGTCAAGATAGCGACAATAATATATGAGAATAGGTGGACAGATGTGTACTACATCCACAAATTGGCCAGCTGTATTTTTTGTTTTATTGCCGTCTGTTAAATAGGTTTTTAGAATCTGTGCTCCTACAGAAAGACCTAGTACAATTCCTGGTGGAGTAGTATAGAGCAACTCCATCTGTTCCCAGCGTTGTAGAAGCCGACTAAGCTAAAGGGTTATTTACCATCCGACGGTAAACATACAGCCCTAGACCAAGTACCTGCTCGAGGGCAATAAGGTCGCCTCCTATTACAATCAATTAGCCCACTGCAGTCCACTGCTGGACATAGGCCTCTCCCAATGTGCGCCATTTCGTACGACCCTCCAGTCTCCATCCAGTCCGTCCCAGCCACCTTTTTCAAGTCATCGGTCCATCTGGCTAGGGGGCGTCCTACCCTTCGTTTGCCTTCTCGCGGTCTCTACTCTAGGACTCGTCTGCTCCAACGGCCATCTTTGCCAACCCCATGGCAACAGTAGGCTAAAACCCTCTCAATGAAAAGACGCCTCCTATTACGGAGGACCGAAAATCATAACTGGCGAAATGTGGGTAAACATGCTTCTGCCTACTCTTCAAGGATTCACAGGCGTAAATGTATATACGACGAAATCAAGGCAAGGTAAATAAAGGTAATCAAGGCCAGCTCTTAGACCATTTACCCAAATTATCATTAGGTTATTTTAGCATTTTATTGCACAGTGGGGAATCAAGTGCCCTAAATTAGATCAGGTCTACCAATTATTATTTCAAATATATTATACAATATATATATATTGTTGTTATATTGTTATTGTTATATTATACAATATATATATTATATATTATACATATATAATATATACAACTTAATTATTTAATTTTAATCTAATTATTCTACTCCCTCACTATTGTTTTTCTTTGTGAATTGAAAAATGTTAAGTTGCTTCCCTGCCTCCGATACACTGTTACATAAGTACATACTTACATATTGTTGTATCTACTTTTACATATGCTTACAACCGCTATCCTTTGCATTATATCAAGTATTTAATTGAGCGAACGGGACAGGTATTGTTTGTTATCCTAGTTATAAGATGCGAAAACTAATAAATGGTTTTCAGTTATAATTTAAGGCACCAATGAATGAGAATTGTAAAACTGTTTGTTTTCCAAATAAAGCAAAATAAAATAAATAAATAAAATATCATTCATACAATTTAGATAACGTGTATTAGGTACTGTATAACTGTCTCAACATGAAACCTTGAAGTTTGAAAATAATGTACAAACATTTTACATTCGGAAACGAAGAAACAACGCGATCTAATATCTACGTGAGGCCGTCTCATCTGTCACCTCGAGTCTTCCCGTCTTCCCGCTGTCTCTTCCCACTGTCTCTTCCCACTCGTCCCGCCTGTCTCGCGCCTTCACCGTGCCGTCTAATAACTAGATGCAGTGCACAATCGCGATCTGCTACGAACTACATCAGAAAATGTAGCTTTAAATCTGAGTGGCTTGAATGTGACATTTTTGGATTATGTTTTATCTTGATGAGAACGTGCCTTTTTCCCCTTAGAACGTCATCTCAGGTTAAAGTGTAAAGTTATAACAAATGCACAGCTTATCATTACTTAATTAATTATTGACAATATTGAAGTTCGGGAGATTGACAATGGCGCTCCTTGAGAGAGACCTGTGTTCATCAGTGGACTGCAATGGGTTAGTTTATTGACAGAATATGAATTTAGGCTGAAACGGCTTATGGATAATTTTCCAGCGTACGTGTTATTTATTATACAGCTTTTGGGTTATGAACAAGCCATAGTTTCACCAAGAAATAAATCATAACTACCACCACTGAGCGATAAGTTGATTCATTATAATTGAGTATTAATAGCCTTAACCGCTCGTCCAGCTAAGCCATTATAAATATGTAGTGGGTTCACCTTCACATCGGTATTATAATGACCAGGCACCGAACTTGGGACATCTCAATAGTAATACCGACTTCTTAGTTACTAAGTTACATACATACATATAATCACGCCTTTATCCCCAGAGGGTTAGGCAGAGGTGAATTAACACCCACATATCACCAATCTGTATTCGGTCCCACGTAATAGGGGGTGAGCCTATTGCCATATTCCGGGCACTGCATCTGAGGCAGAGTCTGGGCTGTACATATCTGTCTGATATTAAAGTTAATCAGAGGGTTAGGCAGAGGTGAATTAACACCCACATATCACCAACCTGTATTCGATCCCACGTAATAAGGGGTGACCCTTTGCCGTATTCCGGGCACTATTGTTGACTCGAGCCATGCATCTGAGGCTGAGTCTGGGCTGTACATATCTGTCTGATATTGACGTTAATCAGCCCTATTCCTTAGTCGCCTTGTACGACACCACATGGGAAGAGAAGGGGTGGCCCAAATTCTACTCTGCCTAACTCCAATAACCTTAAGGACAGACTCCTGGTACTGATTAGGTATTCTTCTACTGAAGCTTTCCAAGAGCGACTCCTTGGAATAAAACTATTAAATTACTAAAACAAACACAATTAAGTCCAGCTATTACAGAGATCGATGATGCGGAGTTTACGACTCATAATTATCAACTTGTTGTCGTTAATGCTGGTGCTGCATTCAATTATCGTTTTATGACAATTCTTATTATGTATACAGGCCGAGTTTGAATTGAATAATAGGTAATTAATTGTCAAGAAGAAATTTGATTGGGTCAATGCAAATCGTAGCCTGCCCAGGTCACTACCGCACAAGGCTGCGTGCATGTCTACTTTTGTGTGAAAACGAATCTCGTTCGGGACTAGGTACTGTTGCGGGAACGAGCCGCATAACTCCTGTATACGGTTCGAACCCGCGAGTGCGTTGTACATCTAATTGTACATAAATGTTTATATTTATATTTTCAATACTTTAATATGACTTAAATAAAAAGAAATCCTCATAGGAATATAAGTCTTCAGGCTTTCACGGCCGGCGTTGCATGTAGAATATACTGCTTCCGGGCTGATTGGCCGTGGTCCATGTGAAACTTGCGTTCCAAACGTTTCGTCGATCACTGCGGTCGACATCTTCAGTGGCGCAGGGCCGGGCGACGACAACTTCGGAGACCTTGCCTCGCCGGCGGCTGACGTGCGACTGGCGCGATGGCTTGAGTCACGGCTGTATTTATAGGCACGGTCGGAGCGGGGAATCGACTCATTCGATTCTGATTGGCCAAGCGCTGTGGCGCGGACGTACTTGATCCTGATTGGTTGTTTACACTGTGATCCCGAGTGGCTTTCAGTGCTGGGTACCAATCTTTTTGGAGCTGAAATCCCTCGTTTTTTCGGTTAAAGTTGTTGGGATGCTTGAATATTTCGATGGCTTCTCGAAGTATACGTGGGAAAAAATGTGTTGTGGTAGCTAGAACTTTCGTGTTCTGAAATTCGATGGTATGATTCCCATCCTCTTGGGTGTGTTCTATTTCATAGTTCATTTTTTGTCTGCTTGTCAAGAATCGTATTCACAAGAAGTAAAGAAGGCTTTAAAAAAATTGAAATTTATATCAAATAAATTAAACTGCAAGTTAAATTCACTGTGACCAAAACGATTAAATGGATGCAGATGAAATTTGACAAACATCAATAAAATAGCACATCCATATAGACGTGTAAAAGCATCTATTATGGCCGTTAAGTTAGGAACAACCATTTTAATGGCATCAGAAATGATCATCCGTAGCTTCTGGACTGCACGTCAGCTTTTTAGCGTGTAGCGTATTGCAGTCAATTGACGGACTAAATAAATAAATTGAAAAAAAAGTAGGTACCTATATGTACAGTACCTAAAGTACCTGTACCATGTGTGAGATCCACACAGGCAGCACCATGGGCTACAGCTGATAATTTTGATATAGACTTCTGCAGCTACTTACTATGCCGGTTTTCATCAGGGTAAATATTGAAATAACCTTCGCTGTCGGTCGGTGCAAGCTTGGGTCGTGAACAGTGGCATGTTATAAACTGTCTAATATAGGTACACATGTACACTGCACTTGTGAATAGTAATACGTGTTTAAGATGTAAGAGGTAGCGGGTAGCAAAGTAATTAATTATGAATAATTTTTGTGTTTGGTACATTTTGACACTAAGGACCAAACCTTTCCATTAATAACTAAAGTTATGTAAAAAAGAAATAGTCAATTATAGCTAGGTCATGTATGAACTTACTGTTTTGTGATTCAAATCAAAATGTTAAAATCTACACGTACTAGGTTAAAATATATCTTGGAGCATTAATTATAAATTCAAAACAAAAGCTTGTGAAAGAGGAATCCTAATTCAAGCCAGTAATTTTTTTTAACTTAAATTAAATGCTTTTATCGCAATCTATCATAGACCACATCATCACTTACCACCAGGTGATTGAGGTCAATCATAAGCTTATACTTAATCAATGAAAAAAATAGTACATCACTGCTGCGGTCGCCAAGTGTAGTGTTGCTGGACAGTAATTTTTCACGCGGCAAAATGTTCATTTGTATTTTATTTTTCTTAATCAACAGCTTTCTGTTTGCAAGCCAGTTTTGTATTTAAATAATGCTTTGGATATGTTACCTCCTTGGTTGCCATGGTTCGGGGTAAAAGATGGTTCTATTTTTAAATTACACGACAGATATGAGTTTACATAGTAATTTATTTGGCCGCTAAAACACGACAGATATGGATTTTCATACAACTTTTGCCGGCCGCTGCTCGCATGTACAGCAATTTCAATTTTTCTCGAAGAAGGTTGTCAAATAATGTTCAAATTTCCAAGCATGTTTGAGGAAAAACGAATTTACCACTACCCAACGCTATTTAACGCTACCGCTTATGACTTCGTCCACCTCACTAATAGACCGCTGTCCACCGACGCACTCTCGCCGTTGTTAAGCTCGGAGTACACGATCCGATCGCGGTATTAACATATTCTGCGTATTTAAATGTCTTCATCCGAGTGGACTGAACTTACCAAACCGTAGGCGTTTATGGCCACTGGCCAGATGTTTTAGGCATTGTACCGTAGTGTACACCAAATTTGCAAAGTAGCATTAATGATATTATGTTGTCATAGTCTATGTAAATATATATCACATTAAATAAAACTGTTTCTAACGGATTTTATCGTACTGTATTTTGTGTTATTTTATTTTTTGCACTGGTCCCGACGTTTCGATTACTTTAAGGCACTGAGATTTTTATATTGGTTTTACTTTATAACCTCTTAGCTTTATCTTGAAATCAGGTGATTCGCATTAAATTTTCCACTTTAATACCATCATTATGATTTTCCATCTTTACACAACAAATAGCAAATATTTTATTAGATTTATATTAATTTTATTGCACAATAACAACTAAGTCAATAAAATCATGTAGGTAACTAGTCGTAAAGATCTGCAACTCAAATCAATCATGCAAATAAAACAGATTCTCATGAACACTTATTGTCCCTGAGAATAAATTCTATTGCACTGAATTTTATGTTCGAATTGCTTGCATCACGTTGGATCTTCCTCATAAAATTGCGACATAAATTATATTTTATTACATTATTTATACATTATTTACACGTGTCTCATATGCTTTAATGCAATAGATAACCTCACATTAGCGTCAAGCTCAAATAAATTACACATTTTTCAAAATTCTTGTCTTTTTTCTTGAGTTTTACGGATTTTATAGCGATTGATTTTTATTAATTATTTATAATTTTGTTTTCATGTGTATATTATTGGCATGCACTTCTAATAAATTTAGTTCAACTGTACCCAATGTGCTCTTTTTTTATTACTTGTACAAAACGGTAAAATAACGAAGCACTATATGGCGTTAATGTCAAATAATTCACTATTGGCCGTTTGTTTGATTAAAAATGACTAAAATCTATAAAATAGAAATGGAATTGAATGGATGAACTTGATTGTTACTGCCCTTTTACTAACTTTTATTTATTAAAGTCAGTGAAACCAATTATTTCAACAATAGTTAATTAAGCTATCCTATTACTGGTTCTTTCAGTGTGGTATAAAAATAATAAAAAATGAAATTACTCTTTGCATTCATACAATTGCTAATATTTATTGCATTAGCTGTATCGGATAGTTTGCGTAAACACATTATAAAAGTTACAGGTATTAAATAAAATGCAGTAAGTATTATTAAAATATCAGTTTAAATTTCATTTGTGTAATCGTCGGTGGTCTGATATTTGCATTTTGAAACACGCAATGTATAATCGAGAAAAAATGTCGCGCACATGTGCACTTGGTCTTATGTTGTTTTGCCAATAACGTGTCCGTTTTATAATAGACAGATAATTGTACTTAATTGTAATAGTTAAACTTTCCTTTGGACCTTCCTACTGTCATTACTCAATGTTTTGTGGGTCACTGGCCCACAAAACATCGAGTATAGGCCCTGGTATAAAGGAGTTATCGTAGCTAGTAAAAAAAGGCCCGGATACTTTGTTAGCCTTGAATGTTAAATATAACGGTCACGCATTGCCAATTTGTATCTACATTAACACCATACTAGTTCTAGCGACAAAACCCAACATTGACCTATTAACAAAAAGTATAATCACAAGCTACGAGAAGGCATGCGAGCCTATCACGCCTCACCCGAACCGTGACCGCAAGGGGTCCTGGTGGGGCCCGGAGCTAGACAGGCTGAAACATAGGATGAGGAAACTCTTCAACAGGGCCATGAACACTAGGTGCGAACTTGACTGGGTGGAATACAAGCAAGCCCAGAAAGTATACAAAAAACGAATAAGATTCCGCAAGAGCGAGTCCTGGCAAAGATTCTGCTCCAACATAGAAACCTGTAGTGCAGCAAACAGAGTGCGGAAAATTATCACGAACAGCGTGACTAGAACAATAGGATCACTGAAGAGGAGTGACAACACCTATACCAACACAGATAAAGAAACCTGTGAAGTCCTACTGGAAGCCCACTTTCCAGGGTGCACCCTGACAGATGACACCGCCTGGGAAGACAACACAGGCGAGACCACAACAGAACAAGACTGAAACACAGCCCACAAAATCATATCAAATGATAAGACTAGATGGGCCATAGCCAGTTTTTTACCTTATAAAGCAGCTGGCCTTGATGGAATATTCCCCGCACTGCTACAATGGGGAGGGAAGCAAATAAACTCCCAATTAACAGAAGTATTCACTGCATGCATAGCACACAGATATATGCCCAAACAATGGAGAGAGGTAAAAGTGATCTTCCTGCCGAAACCGGGGAGAGCAGACTACACAGATCCAAAAGCGTACAGACCCATTAGTCTGACATCCTTCATGCAGAAAACGCTGGAGAGGATGTGTGATAGACATATAAGAGACACCCACCTGCGAAGCAAACCACTACACCGGAATCAACATGCCTTTAGTACGGGTAAGTCTACAGATTCCGCACTACACAGCGTAGTCACCACGATCGAAAGATCCTTGTCCACGAAGGAACAGACCCTAGGGGTGTTCATTGACATAGAAGGCGCTTTCGACAAGACGGGCTTCAGGAGTATAAGCAATGCTTTGACCAAATATGGGGTGGAACCAACGCTATGCGAATGGATACACAACATGCTCAAACAAAGGGCCATACGATTCACAGTGAACACTACGACACGTGCTAGAGTAGCCAAAGGCTGTCCACAAGGAGGGGTGCTGTCACCCCTCCTCTGGAACGTGGTAGTGGACGACCTGATAAGACGGCTGAACGACAGATACTACCCAACGATAGGGTATGCGGACGACCTAACCATTCTGGTTAGTGGGAAGTTTGAGAACACCCTATGCCTTCTAATGCAAAACGCCCTAACCATAGTGGAAGCGTGGTGCACAGAACACCAGCTGTCTGTGAACCCTAAGAAAACTGAAATGGTACTGTTCACGAACAAAAGGAAACTAACAAACCTGAGACCACCAAAATTATTTGGCACAACACTACAGTTCGCAACGGAGGTCAAGTATCTAGGACTGATACTAGACAGCAAACTAAACTGGAACAGTCACATGGAACAAAAGACAAACAAAGCCTGCATTACCCTGTGGCAATGCAAACGCATGCTGGGGATAAGATGGGGCATACAACCTAGAATTATGCTCTGGCTTTATAAAACGGTAATCAGACCAACAATAACATATGGTTGCATAGCATGGTGGCAAAGAACAAAGTTGATTACCGCACAAAACCAATTACAATGCCTACAAAGAATGGCAAGCTTAGCCACCACAGGCTGCATGTCCACAACGCCCACAGCCGCCCTTGAAACGATGCTGGACCTCCCACCACTCCATCTATTCATACAGCAAGAGGCAGCCATTACAGCCATTAGATTGAATAAACTCTCCCTATGGACACACGACACGAGGGTGCCACACACCAACGCGGTGGAAGAGGCCAAAAACGACCAACCACTGATAATGGCCCCCTGCGACACTATACCAAAACAATACGTCTTTGATAAACGGTACAGAATAGAGCTTAAGGAAAAGAGAACAGACTCATCCGGCACAAAGGAGGTGAGGATATACACGGATGGATCTAAAATGAAAACAGGGACAGGTGCCGGCACCTACTCCGCTGACCTAAATATTAACATATCAACAGCGCTGGGCATGCACAACACAATTTTCCAAGCGGAATGTGTTGGTATAATCCAGGCCGCAGACGCGGTGGCTGCAAGAAAGATAGAGAATCAAGGCATTCGAATCCTAACGGACAGCACTGCAGTACTACACGCTCTACGCAGCAACACAATAAAATCAGGACTAGTCCTGGAGTGCCACAAGAAATTGGAGGGAATATGCGAGACAAATGAGATAACACTCCAATGGATCAAAGGACATAGTGGTTCCCTAGGCAACGACGCGGCCGATGAACTGGCCAGAAGGGGAGCCGAAATAGAGACCTACAGGGTGGAACCCGTAATACCAATATCGGCAAACCAGCAAAGATTCTGGTTGAGACATAGAACAAGGAAACTACACGCTGAAGTGTGGGCGAAGATGAAGGAATGTCGTCAATCGAGAGAGGCAATGCCATTTCTAGACAGACGGCTCTCTAAAAAACTGCTGCGCCTAAATAGGGCGGACCTACGGTTTGTAGTAGGGACCATAACAGGGCACAGTAATCTTAACAAACATCTGTATGTTTTAGGTCTAACGGACAGTCCATTATGCCGAGCGTGCATGAGGACTGACGAAACACCGGCCCACGTAGTCATGAACTGCAGCGAGGTCGCGGAACAACGGGCGCAACACCTGGGAACACCAAGCACACTTCGAGAGGCCTGCAGCAGACCCGGCAGCCTGGCCGCTTTTTGGAAGGAGCTTGGATGGTTGGAGTAGGGCAGTGGAAACCAAAAACCACAAATCACGCAAAAAGGCCCAACTAAAAGGGACCACATGCGGAAAAAGAGCCCGCGAAAGAAGAAGAAGAAGAAGAAGAAGCGACAAAACCCTATCAGCAAAGAAAGAAATAACATTACTTTTGTATAGCCGATCACCACATAATCGGTTAACCTATCAAATGATAACGATATCTACGATAACGCCTAGTCACGACAGTAATACTTTATCTAGAAACAAAAAAAAACTCACACTTTTATCCGAGGCGGGTTCGTTAAAAGGGCTAATTCTGTATCTGTGCGCAATTATAATTAAGGCGTAAGACCTCACACACGCTTAATTAACGGCTGCCGATTAAAAAAGGGAATAAGGCGCGATTCTCGGCAGGCCGATAACTCGTATCAGGCGGTGGGACTGCAGCCTAATGAACCTATGCAAATTGTGCGCGCCCACGCGACAGCGTTTGAGGCGCCGCGAGAGTTGACGGCCACCGGCTACCGGACGGTCGGACCGGTAACTGGTTACCGATTCCCGAAGGGTACCCGAGTCACCGTATTGTCTTGTAATCGATTTAATGTGATTTCGCTTAATTGGGGCAGTGAGATACGCGCCAGTGAGACTTGAGATACGTGGCCGCCGATAACGATGTATTTTGGTATTGCAGCTTTTTATCGGCGGTGCCAGGTGCGTTGTGTATCGTGAACTGGGACCTTTATCTAAGAGATATATTGTGATTTTTATACTGTTTTGTGGAGTAATGCTTTAAGTTATGTACGAGAGGTTGCAGGTACATTACACCTGTATCAATGCAAGGATTCATCGTAGAGGAGTCGAGAAGTTCTCTAGGTTTTGACTGACTATATCTACTATATTAACTTACATTCTATTTACTTACCTATATTTCTAGATACTAAAGTAGTACGCAAGTTAAGTTCCGTAGCTTTTTATGGTTTAAAAACTCTTACATTACAACTCCAGAAGTGTGTTAATCTTGACATACATTTATGAGTAGGTGCACACTTTTATTATACGTAGTGATTTCCTTTTTTAATGTGTTAAAAGTGCCAAGAACTGTCATCAACTTGCTTAGATATCGTATCATCCCAATAAACGTTTGGTGACGCAAGAAATCAAATCTTATCAACAGCTTTGCTTTCTGCTGGAAGTTCACATCTAGAATTGATAACAATCACTCGAGTCCGCAATCGGTAACGTCCGAATATCGATAGTCGTCCATCGATACGGGCAGGTGCACACTGAGGAGATAAACTCGTCTCCAGTCGGCCACAGATCTCGTGCAATTCCATATTTGTAGATAAGATTGAGACGTTCAATTTTGTTGCGTTTAGGGAAAGGGTTACCATGATGTCTGTAGAAGCTGGTTATATATTTGACTAGCTATGTACTTTACTTTTAGACTGACGGTAATGGGGAATGAAGTTCTGGAAACCTTTATTTAATTTGACCAACATTGCAGCTAGTTTTTCTAGAAAAGATACCTTTTTTTTTTAGCTGTTGCCCACGGCTCCGCCCGCGTGGATGTCGGTTATCGCTTAGTGTTGAGTCAACGCTATTTTTCCAATATAAAAGTAGCCTAAATTACTCCTTATTACATCAGCTACCTGCCAATAAAATTCCCGTCAAATTCGGTCCAGCCAATTTAGAGATTATCTGGAACTAACTGACAGACAGAGGAACAAAAATTGTAAAAAAAATATTTTGATGCATACTGTAGTAAAAACGGTTATTTCAATATTACAAACAGACACTCCAATCTTATTTATATGTATAGATATATAGGATATGTCAATTTGTCTTCACCTTGCCTGATGGTAAGCTGAAGTTAAAGTCTTAGGAAAGAGGGTCACCATTACATATACGTACGATGTTAACAATGGTGGCACTCTGCTTGGCGGCCTCATTAAAAGAGGATTGTCGTCGCAGCACCACGTCACACCCACCGGTCTGCTGACCCCTAAGTGCAATCCAACCAAGATTGGATTACTATGGAGGGTTTTTCGCAGCCGTGCACGGTGGTACAAACCCGGTCGAAATTTATGACAATTTGTCCCATCAAATTTCTACCACCAGTGACATACATACTTTTCAGTGGTGATGGGTCCTTATGACTTACCAACGGATTGTAAGTATAATGCGTGACAAATTAGAACGACGTAACTTAAAAAAAAAATCCATCGGTTTCCTTTTGAAAATGTTTACCCTTCATCACTGATACTTTCATATCAAAATCTAAATGTATTCTGAAAGTTTGAAGTGTTTAAAAACAAACATTTTCCTTCTTTGCTCGTGGGGTAATTTCGCGGCGCGCAGACGCAGCCGTCACGCAAGAAGCCTTAGATAAAACACACGACGCTTTTGTACACACGTATTATAGATTGTTCGGAGATAGGGCAGGAGCTAGGGTGCAGGTTTTAAACCGCTTACGACAATTTTCATTCAGCAAGATGTCTGCTACACCAGTTGTAATTGATATAAATGATTGAAGGAAAGTTAGTTGATTTGTAACTAAAACACTCAAACATGATTTGAAGGATGTAGCTGGTTACATTGGTTATAATAATGTAAAAGGTAGATTTTCACTCAATAAGACTAGGACAGCTACCCTAGGCTACGCTATCCTAGGGCAAGTATAATGCAATATTTTTATTTAAATATACACAAACAAAATTTAATATTACGTAACAGTTTCGTAAGGGGCTGTTGTCTCTGCTTACCCCGGAGAGTATAGGCGTGTATCTATATATTTATGTAAAAGTTACAATACAAAAGTTATATTTATGTTAAAGCATTTTAAGTATTGCTAAATCTAGTCTACTAGTTCAATATGATAATTTACTCAAATCTCGCACATAAGATTAAAACTACAATTCTTCTATATTACAGCACCCTGGCTCCTAACTCCCGGTCTATAGACCGTCGAGTTCCATACGTCCGGATATGAAGATAGCATTCGAAAAACGAAACCGCACTCACTCAGTTGCATGTTGTTCTTGCGATTTTTTGTTCCTTCATATTGTCGCCGCGTTTTTTTGTTGCCTTTATGTTCGGCGAGTATTGATTCGTTGTGTTGTAAGGATTAAAGATGATGAATAGGAAATGTTGGTTGTTTATAACCAGCACTTGAATTCTAATATTTAAAAACTTTAATAAAACTAGAGGAAGTAGAGTGGATGCCCTGGAGGGATAAAGATATGAGTTTGTATAATATATTTTGTAAATGTAATAATAAATTATTGAAACCATAAGAAAAACTAATAAATCCATTTCATTTTCATCTTCAATATTAAAGCTAATAAACAGTGTAAATAAAATTGATAGTAATATGTTTGTTGATTACTGGATGAGACACAGGTTTTCCTGTCGGTGATAAAAGGTGTCAGGTAGCAATGTTTATCAAAAAGCTAAGTATGGAGAAAAAGGAGATTATGTCTTGGGATCTCAACTGCAAGCATTGGACCCTACGGCAATGTTTGAATAGTAATGACTGTCAGCAAAAACTGAACTACTACCTGCTTTAAAAAAAGCTGTGAGGTGCTCATAGTCCACTGACCCCAGTTCCTCATAAAAAAATCCACATGGATCATGATCACATTTTCGTTAAGCATCAGAATAAACCTGCATCTGCATTAACTTATACGCGCCCGTGAGATAACTATAAAAATTTTTACTGTCCCATAACTTTTGCCTGTGTGCACAAATCTTTACATGTGTGAGTTGATCTGCCTCGTAAATACACAAGTATATATATGTGCTGTCTACATGTGTGCGTGTAACCAGCCAATCACATTCGTCCGTCACTGGTTGACATTAGCCGGGTAATATATGATTGAGGCTGGACATTTTTCGCATTCGCCTTCGCATATTTTAAAGTGAGATAAAATCGTTTCGTGTTTATTACGGGGAGAATCGTTTATTTTATTGTTGATTTGTTCGGAGTGTGGATGTATGGAAGTGTTTTGTATATATGTAGCCATGTTTAATACTATTTAGTGCATGTTGGTTGAATGAGAACAGGAGTGATAGTACCTGTTTGCTTACAGAACTTAATGAATTATGCTAGTTACACTATAGGGTTCTCTGAAAAAGGGCATAAAAAGGTTTTTTAAGGTCAAGGGCAATGGTAGGCATTCGTAGGCTAAGTACAGGTGAACAGGCCTTATGGTGGTAGGCCATATTTATGGTTCAACGGTCTTAAAATAATAAAGCTGTTATGTTTGGACAGTAAAGACGAGTAATTTGCTATAAATTTTATATTTTTAGGTTACCTATCCACCCATTAATTCAATAATTAGACTTAAATGTCAGTTCTTTGAAGCTTCAAAAACTCGTAAAATAAACTGTACTACACAAATTTATGGTTTTTATTGAAAAATAATAACTAATAGCTATTCGTACTGAAGTTCGTTATTTATGAGAAAGTGTAAATTATTTATGAGAATTAATGGCTCTTATTTTATGGTGATAGGCTTTTCACAACGAGTTTGTCGAGCTCGACCTGGAAAGTACCAAAGTGACACTTAATATTGACTTAAGTGGCACTATACTATGATAGGTATAAAATTTGACAGCTAACTACTGTGATAGTGTCACAGACCTTAGCTTTATCTCTTTCCTTTCTCAAGTCACTCAAGTTTCAGAGTCAAATATTTACCTGAAATATATACGTACAGTCGACAAAGGAGATACGGTTGCAACTTTACATACAACTTTATATGAAATAGTTCGTTCGTTACTTTTTGCCTGTACGTGCAGTGCTGTTATTGTCTGTAACGGTGATCTTCTTTCATAAGACTTTGGTTTCAGCTTTCCATCAGGCGACGTGAAGACATAATTGACGTGTTCATCTACATAAGAAAGTGCAATTTGTGGTTTAAATCTTTAGTAGATGGTAGCATGTTAATAAATATCACTGAACAGCACTGCCTGCCATAACAATGATTGATACACACTTCCAAACGCGAAACAATAATATATTTCTGTCACATCACCATGCACCCATCGACATTCCTCACTTCCCATCCAATTCCGAACAATTGTGGAGCAAAAAAGACAAAGTTGAGTGGCCTCATCTCACGTCATGCGTCGTTGTGACAATTGAGATTCATGTGCCTCCAAGGGTCCATGATTCATGAGAGGCCTAATGAACGGCCGAGCGGGACTCTGTTTGTCATAGTTATATTGATAGCTCGCCTGTCACACTCGATTGGTGGCTGTGACGGGTTTGATGACTGAGTAAGGTAACGTTTAGTGTGCTTGTCAGTCAGATTGGTGTGTTGATAATAATTCTATGGCATATGACACAGTGCTATCTAGACTCGAAGTAAGTGTAGTTTAACGAGCTTGTAATATGTTATACTGATAAAAATGCTTTAGTTTTCTTTAATAAATACGTATATTGTATAAGAAGAAAAAACAAACTTTTGCACAAGGCGAGTATCGAACCTGAGACCTACGTCGTAGCAGTTGAACGCTCCACTGCTACGTCGCAGAGATCACCAAAACCAAACCTTTAAATTTTCATTGTACATACATACATACGCTCGTGCCTATTTTCCTCCGGGGTAGGCAGAGTCAATGGCAATTACTATTTTATTAATAAAATTTTATTTATAATTTTTTTTGCTTGAAATAGATAATTATTGAATTGTACATAATGCCGCCGTTGGAGCCAGTGCTACGACATTTTCATCTGTTAAGAGGTTCGACCCTCTCTGTGTAAAGATTTGTATGTATGAGTATGTATATTTGCATTGGTCTGGGTATTTCTATGTATACTAATGTTTATCCGCATTCTAGATCCCGTAACACAAGCTAGTTAATGTAGAATATACTGCTTCCGAGCTGTTTGGCCGTGGTTCATAACAAGCTACTTAAGTTATGCTCTCTTTGGGCCTAGATATCGCTGTCTAGAATGTCATAGAATATTGTTTTATTAATGAATAATTCGAAGTTTGAATAACCGTTTCCAATCCCAAGCATAGGTATATATTATTTATTATTTGAATAGTAATCGACTGACTCTTCATTGAAACGATTTGGTTCACAGAACTTTACAATAAACCCATCAAGCAATGAATCAACAATAAATTATATCAACTAATCGGGCGTCGAAATAATAATTCTTTCTATCATAAATATGTCCGCGTTGTAGACGTATCAGTCCGTTGCCAAATGCCAGCGGCTGGCCAATTTGTCTGTCTGTCCGTATGATTTGCGATATAATATGCGCGTAGGTATATAATTGACGATGATCGATGTGCACGCGTCTAACTTGTCTTGCATTTTAAGTAGGTTTTTAAGGGTTAGACGCAATAAACATAGGCTTAAATAATCGTCAGTGATCAAAGTCTATGGGCTTATTTATAAATGATAGCGAAGAAAGAAAGTCAATATGGGGTGTTTCGAAAGAACATTAGAAGTCCACCTACGCCTACGTGGTAAAAATAGCAAGAGAGGGAAAAAAGAGTAAGAAAGCAGACTGTGGACTCTGAAGTGGACCAACAGGGACTTGACACTTCAACGGGATGATGATTTTTGGTTATAAATAAGCTCCGCGAAAAAGAGCTATATTTATTATGATTTCTTTTTCCGGTTATAAACTATCTCTATAGCAAATATAACTAAATTTATTGAGTAGTCAAGGCATAGATAAGAACAGATAAACCGACAGTAAATTTTGAATGACCGAAAGTGGACTTAAAACAAATTTTCTTCAGTATTCTGTCGTATCTTAAGAGTATCTATAACCACAGCTCATCTTACCGACAGTGATACCGAAGCGGAAGCTGATACAGGTATCAGATGTAATCATGGAAGCTATTTGTACAGAAAGGAAGGGGGTGGAAGATGTAGCTATTAATTAGCAACCTCTCGCTGCGATTATATTATTTCTTGCTATCTCCACGCATTCAGATACGGCTTCAGATAATATTCCGACTGAACTTGGTAGACTTTAAGCTATTAATTCAATATTCATTCAGATCCATCATCGTATCGGTATGAATTTATGGTAAGCAATCTCTGAGAGGGTATTTGTCAAAAAAAAAAATAGAAGTTTCACGCATGACGGGCATAAGCTTATTCATAAATCACACAGTTTTATTTTCGATTTTCCACTAAAAATCTAGTTATTTTCACTAGAAATTAAGTGACAATTTCTTTTCTTAATTACGACATCTGTCTTAATTGAGGAATTCACATATTTCAATACTAAATTGTAAAAAAAATTTACTCATTGTAAGTACCTAAGTATTTTCTGTGAACCAGTAGGCATAAATATCAGGAAAGTTGCAAATGAGAACGCAGGTTACTTGCGTTACACGGCGTCGACTGAGTCGTAGATTCCACGGCAGCTCGACTTGAATGAATCAAAATCGCCATGTAGTTTTACGAGCTCTAAACTTTACAATTTATTGCAAGTAATGAAAATGAATTCGGTTTGATTATGGGAATAGAATTTTTAACAACTGTCTTCATTTCATTTTATACTTATGTTTATTGGAAAATAACTTTCTTAATGTAAAGTATGTTGAACGCAATGGCGACATCCTCTTAGTATTTTAATTACTTAGTGTAAAATTAATAAATTAGCAGAAATAATTAGATATCATAATGGATACATTACAGTCGAACTTACCAACAAGATATTTTTTCAGATTTTTATGTTTGAACTATGAAATTGTCTCCGTTTATCCCTCCTGATGGTAATCATCGACGAAGTCCAAAAATAAAGATCATCATTCCAGATAGTATTAATTGTTGATGTGTTAAATGACGATGTGCCTTCTAACAGCCCCTTAAAAATCCTGAATAATAGGTAAACATTATGCGGTAAATAATTCTAAGAGTTTACCTGGCAGCAAAGAAGAAAGTACAGAACCGTTTGATTTGTGCCAGAATACTGATTCTACTGATTCTGGAAGAGAGTGGGCAGGATCAGTAGGTAATAAGTTGGAATCACTGCGATTGGTAATCCAACTTAGTGTTCTTGTTTCTTCACGGCGGTAATAACCATTCGCCAACAATAATAATTTAATAACTTCTGCCATTTTGCAAGAAATATGACAATAATAAAAGCAGATATACAAATTATATCTAATAATCCAATTTCCATCTGATGTCACCTTTGGAACGGTCGTTACATCCAGAATTTATACGTTTGGCCGATCGTCATTCGAGACACATGCACGTTTTAAAGCTATCAAATCCCTTCAATTTACTCATATGCTAATGAATTCAGCTCCTATTAGATGTCCTGCGGTGAGGACCGCGCCGAGCGCTGTGTCTGTAGAATTAAAACTGCGACTTGATACTAAGGGCATTGACACACAAAACAACATTAGAGATACTGATAGTTGTTCAGAACGTGTCTTTAAAATTAAATTTCAAGTCGTTTCCAGGAATCTCTTATTTATACATAATATACATACTTAGTTACGCCTCTGTTACGCTTCTACTTTGAAAAAATGACTTAATGAAGTGTTAGTCCTTTTGCGAATTGGTCCTTTCGAGAATTAGGCATTCTGCTAATTAGTCCTTTTGAGAATTTGTCCTTTCGCGAATTAGTCCTTTTGAGACACGGTAGGCATTTTGCGAATTGGGCATTATGCGACTAAAGCCGCACTACGAGTATTAATCAATTTTATTAGGTTTATTTTTTGCAATTCCTTCAAGAATATAATATTCTAGTGAATTTATATCAAAAATATTTACCTTGTAACTATAAGTGTATACCCTTACACTTGTCAGTCTGTGCACTAGCGCAAGCGTCACTTTGTACGATTGATTTGTGATCAATACTAAACATATTCTCATCTTTATAAATAACTAAATATGGTTCAAATCAGACTGTGTCATGTATAGAATCAGGTCTTGATTAACTGAGCAACGAGGCATCAGTATCCATCATAATATTGCCTCATTTTGTAATGCAGCCGCGCGAAGCTATATTTTCATATTCATAGCTTGCATACAGCGAACCTCAATTTTATTACAATCAGTTAAGGTTGAATATAAAGATAAACGTATTAATGTAGACAGTAAAATGGTTTTTTAAATGCGTAGGTTGTACAGTTAGATGCAAAAGTGAGAATATAAACGGATGATGCAAATTATAGTGCATCGTATAAATTGAAAAAAAAAAAACAATACCATCTTTTGGTACTAGCCGGTCATTTATAACACCTGAGTAATGGTGGCGTTAACGATATTAAATTTATTTATTTACTGACACTTTTTACTATAAGTAGGTTATAATTTAAGCACTATCAATATAATAAGATGGAAATAAAATTGTGCATAAATAACAGATAATAAATCGTGATATAATAGGCGCTATATACCGATTAATATTAAGCATTTTCAGCGGACCGGCTCACGGGGAGACTTAAGATGGTGGTCGTTATGTGTCGTGAAAAATTGTGGAACTTATTTATGAGTTGTGTGTGCCTTGATATTATTTTCATACCCCGAAACTATCTCTGTGTATATAAATAAAAGATGCCAAAACAGTACATTCCAGTACACTGATAATAAGGCTCCAATAATATGATTACGCTTAAATTTTATCAGAACCAACGTATTTAAATTAGGACGCGTGTGCAGGACAGTACAAGGCCTACAACTTCCAGTGACGAGAAAGTTGCTGACGTTAGACGCACTGAGGAGTTTGTTTCGCTTATCCGTCTACTTGGATTTCACTATGAATTAAAGGCCAACAGCAATGAGGTATTATTATATAGATACGGCATGCAGGAACATGGTGGCTTTCAAAAATGGCGCAAACACTAAGTATGAAAATTATTGTAGCTACTTACTCGCGTGAAGAAATAATATGGCATTACCTCTGTAACCACTGCCTCACAAGTGGGTCGTGTGCTTGTCTACCGAATAAGTGGAATTTAAAGCAAGCGAATTCATTCTTGTTCGTAAATTCACAACTACCTGCATATTGAAATACACTTCAATGTTGTTGATTATTATACATTTTCATTCTAGGAGTATGTTTGTTATCCTCAAAAAAAAGGAACAATATATTTTGTGTTTTAATTGTTAGTTATTCCATTTATTAGAATACACTGAATTATAATATAATTGATGTCAATAATATATTTAGATCTTTAGGTAGTGTTCAAGTTCAAAGCATTCTGTATTAATAATATATTATTAAGAGATAATGGTTTGAGCACTTGTTAAACAAGAATCGCGGGTTCGAAACTCACACTAACTAATTCATTTTTTTTCCTATTCATTTGAATAGTTAACATGCTAAATGCTTTAAATATCATTCAATTATATGAATAGTATAATTATTATCACGAATTTATTGTTAATGATTTTTTTTTGAGTAGCGCACTTTTGCATCTCAGATTGGTGCTTATCGGGATAGGTATATTGCCGATTTTTTTTGTTGACATTTTAGAGTGCGGGCAACACATCTATAGTTTATAATACAGCAACTGCCAGCAACTGTCTGTCATCCTTATAAGGGCCTAGCCACGTAGAAAGGTCCTATAGGTTGACGCGTGACTCAATGTTTACTAAGTAGGTTTTAACATGGACATGACCATTTTGATTATTATCTGTGGGTGTTAAGGATAGTATAATTATTGTAAATGGCAGGATTATTGACAAACATGTCACTCGTGATTGTTTGTCTGTATATCCTTATAGGAATAGACAGAGTTATAGACTTTACATTTATATTTTGTTACTATTGGTGCTTCCCGTGCTATTGAGAATAAGCCTAAAAATATCAATCGGGGTCTAAATTCAAATTTAAAAAAATACAAACTCAATTTTTTTATACTACGTAGAGGGCAGACGAGCACACGGCCCACCTGATGAAAAGAAGTTATGGACGTATGAAACACCAGGGGAGTCACACTCGTGCTGCCGACCCTGAATAAACCTTCTAAATACCCCATACTTTAGTCACTTGGGAAAACCACAGCAGGGAGTTCATTCGACAGCTTGAGCGTGCGTGGGACGAACTGTGGAGCTCATCTACAAATGGAACTTCAAAATGAGGTCGTACGGATGTTTCTGTGATAGAGTCCAAAATTTAAGTTCGTAGGTACGGGTTCAGTATTAAAATGACTCCTCTCTACTTCAATTCTCTTCGATAGAAACACATTATAAGTACCTAATTAGATGACTTTTTCACTGGACTATAGAATGATAAAGTAAGCTAAAAGTCGCTATAAATAATGATCACGTCACTATTTCGTGATTGGTCGAAATACGTAAGACTTGGCGACATTCGTTTACTTACGAATGAATTTTATAGGCATTTTGTATATGATTTATATGACACGTTTCAAGACTTCTCTCATTATATCTTCACCTAACTGCCCATAGTTGCCCCCGCAAGGATGTCAGTTGTCTCACCCAATTTTGGCCGATGTCTTTTCCAAAGCTTTAATCAGTTTACCAAATTGCATCACGTTATCTTCGAATATGACAAACTTTATACAAACTTTCATCACCTGTATGAACTCCTTTTTAGCGATACCTAGCCTATTTTCTTTCTCAAGCTACAGTCTATCTCTGTGCCAAATTTCATCAAGGTCAACTCAGTGGTTTAGGCTCGAACTAACAGAAAGACAGAGAGATCTACCTACTTTCGCATTTACTTGATACATTAGTATGGATTCTACTTAACTCATTACGGAAATAAAAGCCTGCAGCCTACATGTCAAACATTAATGACTCATAAATACATACAGGACGTTTACAAGTATACGAACGAATTCAATAATATAATTTAAAAAAAAAATAATATGACGTCATTGATGAAAGTACCGTTGAAGTGCAAATAATGACAGCGGATTACCTGCGCAGTAATGATGCTGTCAGTGACGACTCTAGTGGTTATTAGTATTTATTAGTGACGGGATTTGGGATGGTATTGGCATTATTTGAGCTAAATAGAGTATTTATTTCGATATTCTATAGTTGTAATGCCTTGTTTGTTCTCTGTGGAGTAGAATGCACCTCGCCCTCTCTTCTCGTGGCTGTCGTTGAAGGTTACTAAGTAGAAGGTAGGACACGACGGTATCTCCCGTCCTAACTGAGCAGTCCGACTGGGGAAGTACCTTCGCCCTACAGAATACCGCGGTTATAATAACCTTGTGTTGTGTTCCCGACGGTGAGTAGGGTAGCCAGAGCTCACTGGAGAGGTTCTGTGTTGGCAGTGGGAAGACCAAAGGCTTAAGATGCCACCGCTGACTAGTGGGGATGTGAAATGTTGGCGCGGCGGTCAGGGAGACCCGGTGAAACGGTTATCCGCTGGCCGCCCGCAGGCTGCACGGTTCCCGAACCTGGGGATCACATAATCTCCGCCCCAGGAGGCTGAACCAGCAGCCTGTGTAAAGTTCCCGGTGCTGTAGTCGTGCCGGAGGAGGAAACCGGAGTGGACTCGGCTACAGTATCTGGGAGGGGACCGGGGGCCCTTCCGCCCGCCGCGCCAGCAAGTCACGAAACCCTGGCTCGTCTGCAGTGGTGGGGTGCCTTGCTTTGTCTTCTGCGCTGACGGCACAGAGACTCTCTATACCTTCCCCCCCCCCCCCCTTCTTTATCATGGCAGTAAAAAGGAAAAGAAATAGAGTATATACAGCGGCACCTTCGTCCACATTGAAAGTGGACTTCTGTAACATCAGGGGCCTCCACTCCAATCTTAACGAGGTCCACCACCATCTTGAGACAGCAAAGCCGACCCTATTCTTTCTGACGGAGACCCAAATATCATGCCCGGCCGATACAGCCTACCTTATGTACCCCGGGTACAGACTCGAGCATAACTTCCTGAGTAAAGCCGGGGTATGCATGTACGTCCGGGATGACGTTTGTTGTCGCCGTCTAAACGGCCTTGAAGACAGGGACCTGTCCACACTATGGGTACGTATGGATTACGGTGGCCACACCCGTATCTATGCGTGCGTCTACAGGTCTCATAGCGGTGACCTGGGCACGGCTCAACTGTTTGAGCACCTGCAGCGGTCGGCGGACAGAGTAATTGAGCAGTACCCTGCCGCGAACTTAGTATTCTTGGGTGACTTCAATGCTCACCACGTGGAGTGGCTGGGGTCTCACAGGACTGATTTTGCGGGAAGGGCTGCTCACAACTTTGCCCTGACCTATGGGTTCTCGCAACTGGTGCATTCCATCACAAGAAAACCAGATGTCGGGACCCACAGAGAGTCTTTATTGGACCTTCTGCTGACTACGCGCCCGGATGAGTACTCCGTAACTGTGGAAGCACCTCTCGGTACTTCGGACCACAGCGTCATCCGGGCGCAAGTGACTCTCGCGCGGCCAGAACCACCGCGGCCACCTCAGTGGCGGCATGTCTGGCACTACAAGTCGGCAGACTGGGACGGACTGCGAGAATTCTTCTCGTCGTACCCGTGGAGGCGGCTTTGCTTCACTTCTAAGGATCCAAGCTCCTGTGCAACAGCAGTCGCTGAAACGATCCTATCGGGCATGGAATGCTATATTCCCAACCGTTGGATCGCAACAGGAGCGAGCAAACGGCCGTGGTTTAATAGGCCTTGCAGAGAAGCTAGAGACCGCAAGCAATCTGCATATAAGGCTTGGACCTCGGCACTTGCCAATAAGGATCCTAACATAGCTGAAGTGAAGCGGAAATTGAATGCCGCCTCGAGGTCCAGTAAAAAAGCTACTGCCAGGGCGAAGTTTGAGTTCATCGGTGGAATTGGCGAGCGGCTTACTCGTTACCCATCCGGTAGTCGAGCATTTTGGTCACTCGCCAAAGCTGCCGAGGGAAACTTCTGCCATTCCTGCCTTCCGCCGCTGCAAAAACCCGACGGTAGCCTAGCTCATGGCGCTAAGGAGAAAGCCGATCTTTTAGGTAATCTCTTTGCGTCAAACTCGACGATGAACGACGGGAATGCCGAGCCACCTATTGTCCCCGACTGTGGTACTTTCATGTCTGAAATTAAAATCACGCAACGGGTGGTTCGGCGGGAACTCAAGTCCCTGGATGTTCGGAAGTCGAGTGGGCCGGATGGTATACCGGCGATGGTGCTCAAGCACTGTGCCCCCGAATTGTGCCCAGTACTTACACGGCTTTTCGCGCTCTCTTACTCCGCGAGACAAGTCCCAGCCTCGTGGAAGACTGCATTCGTGCATCCTGTGCCTAAGAAAGGCGACAGGACAGACCCGTCCAATTACAGGCCTATTGCTATAACCTCCCTTCTCTCGAAGGTAATGGAGCGTGTGATTAACGCACAGCTCCTGGGATACCTTGAGGGAAACGACCTACTGAGCGACCGACAGTATGGCTTTCGCCACCGTCGCTCCACTGGTGACCTTCTTGTGTATCTCACACACAGATGGGCGCAAGCTATCGAGAGTCGGGGCGAGGCACTAGCGGTCAGCCTCGATATAGCAAAGGCCTTTGACCGGGTCTGGCACAGAGGTCTTCTTTCGAAGTTGCCACGCTACGGACTCCCCGAGGGACTTTGCGAATGGATTGCCAGCTTTTTGTCCAACAGAAGTATCCAAGCCGTCGTCGATGGCAGCTGCTCGGACCGCATGGACATAAACGCTGGTGTCCCACAAGGCTCCGTGTTGTCCCCGACGCTGTTTCTGCTGCATATCAATGACATGCTGTCTGATGGATCTATTCATTGCTATGCGGACGACAGTACCGGGGATACGTGTTACACGGGTCGTGCAAATATCCCTCAATTCGAGGTGGAGAAGAGACGCGAACAACTTGTGTCTGAAATCGAGACTACTCTCTCGGGAGTATCCGATTGGGGTCGACTTAACCTAGTCCAATTTAACCCCACTAAGACACAAGTATGTGTATTCACCGCTAAGAAAACCCCATTTATTGTAGCGCCGCAATTCCTGGGCACACCACTTTCCATCTCTTCGAGTATTGGGATCCTTGGTGTCGACATCTCAAGCGACGTTCAGTTCCGCAACCATTTGGAGGACAAGGTCAAGCTGGCCTCAAAGAAACTTGGAGTGCTCAACAGGGCGAAGCAGTACTTCACTGCGGGGCAACGACTTCTGCTTTATAAGGCACAAATTCGGCCCCACATGGAGTACTGCTGTCACCTTTTTGCCGGAGCGCCTGCATACCAGCTTGGCCCCTTCGACTCATTGCAAAGACGGGCGTTGAGGCTCGTCGACAATCCCATACTCACAGGCGATGTGGAACCTCTCAGCCTCAGAAGAGACTTTGCCTCGCTGTGTGTGTTCTACCGCCTATACAATGGTTTGTGCTCAGATGAATTGTTTGACATGATGCCCACCGCTGCATTCTATCATCGCACCACTCGCCATAGGCAGGGAATTCATCCTCACACACTGCGACCGGAAATGGTACGCACCGTGCGTTTTGAAAGGAACTTCATCCCACGCACGCTCAGGTTGTGGAATGAACTTCCTGCCGTGGTTTTCCCAAGCGACTACAATATGGGGTTCTTCAAGAAGGGTATTAGAAGGTATCTACAGGGTCGGTAGCACGATTGTGACGCCCCTGGTGTTGCAAACGTCCATAGGCCACGGTAACCACTTCCCATCAGGTGGGCCGTGTGCTTGTCTGCCGCCTAAGTGGCATAAAAAAAAAAAAAAAAAAAAAAAAAATAGTGCTGGTATCCCGAGGAGGGCCAGACCGAGAGGTTAGATGGCCCCGGGTCAGCCGGGGTGCGAGAGATATATGCATGACAACCTCAACTTCGACCTAGCACTACGACCCACAGACGGCGTGCGGTTTAGTCGGTTCGAGCCCGACATAATCCCTCCTTGAGGGGGTATCCGTGGGGATTTCCACCACGTAAAAAAAAATTGCTGGTATCCTTCTCTTAATACACATACAACTCGTGGCAGTGGCCGCTTGATAGCAACTAGACTATTTAGGGGACCTTACTAGGAAGGTTTTTGTTCGATGGTCAACGGTTAGCCTGCATGCACCTGCGAATATTGGTTACACCAGCAATGTTACTTGCACCACCTGTTGAAGTAAAGACCCCCGGTGTTAGGTATTTTGACTTTTCCGGGAGCGACTGCCGTTATCCCAACCCTGGAAGGAAAGCGAGCACCCGCTGTTAGCTAGTAAATCACCAACTAGCAGTTGAAAGAGGCTTGAGTCTCAAAGATGTTAGTAGGACACAATTATAGAAATGGGACTTATTGATTAAAATAGTAAAAGTTGAATCGGTTTAGGCGGGGTTTGAACCCGCGATCTTTGCCTTACAGGGGCAATGCTTTGACCACTAAGCTACCAGGCCTTGCCCGAACGTGTAAGGCAGCCTATTTTAATCAATTTGCTTTTAAAATTTCATTCAAATGGGACGAATGTTATAATGAATACTAAACTACGTTTTTATACATGAATTTTATTTTACTGTAAACAGATTATTTAAGCAGTGTTTATTTATAAAATACAATGCTTCCACGATGCACTTCATATCAAATCTGACATATTTTTAATTGAGCCTGTATATCTACTGATCATTCAAATTAATCATCAGCAACAGCGTGTTCTTAATTAAAACTTTATTATAAAACCATTGAACCAAATAAACTGCACGTTTATAACGAAAATTCGCGAGGAAGCTTTATTGTCCACGGGGGCGATACGACTACGACACGATGCTCATAAAGTGAATACTGTTCATTGCTACCATCTGTTATTTGTAAGATTTTTGTTTATAAGTGGGAATTACGATTGTTCGCCAGGCATTTTGTAATAGAAAATCAAAGTCAAATCAAATACTTAGAAGGGATGTAACCAATATAGAAACCATGATCAAGTTAAACTAAACTGTGTTATCATATTTTGTTTGTTTAGTTGAACTTGAATTTACTATTTTATACTTAGATGGTATGGAGATCAAATATGAATTCTGATCCGACCTTAGTTATGATTGTGCCTTAAAATGTCCAAAATACTAACTTAGTAACAAGTTCTAATTTAAAGTTCCCTTTATTTATTTATTTATTTATTTATTTATTAAGGACAGCCATTGGTTAAGTACAACAAAACACTTACATTTACATACATACACTTGGGAACATGTTGGTTGCTCAACCTTTTAAGGCAGCCACTGCATGCTCGATTTGTTGGTCGATAACAATACTAACATCGGTATCTTTTAAAACCGCTAGTTCAACCTTTTTAAAGAACCAAGAGAGTAAGTCTACTGATGAAAAAAAAAAAAAAAACAGAAAGGATAAAGACATGCGTTACTTAATTAATCAATTTGTCACACTGAGTCAATATATCGTAATGTCAATTTCCAATATATCATGTCAATTATAAAAATACTTTAACATGTCCATAAATTTACCATTATTAAACATAAAATTACAATTATAGAGAAAAAAAAAACATAAAAAAGCATTTCAAATTCCTTGATTTTAAACATTATGGTAAACTAAATTTTATAATGAATATTGTACAACAGAAGTAAAAAAAGAGAAAAATATGCCAAATATATTACTCAACTGGACGTCCGATCAAAATAGATTATTATATTAGGTAATTTATATTATATTTATATTATTATGTATTAGTCCAAATTATAACTACAAATTAAATTAAGTGAAATTAGGGTTATTCAGACAAACAAAAAAGAAAAAATTAAACAAATAAAATAAACCAAAACATGCCTTAGGTCGAACTGAGTCTGATCATTTTTTTAAACGTAGTCATTGAGTCATGGTGTATATCCACTAAAGTGCTGAACCCATTTAGTAGCCTACTTGACCGAGGAACGACTGAGTTCCTGCCAAACTCTGTCCTTCTGAAAGGGGCCGTAAGTGGGGCAATCTCTTTCCTTGGGTTTCTTGAAGGTACAGTCAACCTAAATTTGCTCAATAACCGTGGGCAATCTATGAGTCCCCTGAGGATTTTGAATAGGAATGTCATATCTAAGTAATCTCTACGTTTCGCCAGAGATTGCATATCAAAGTGTTGCAATCTCGCACTGTACGACCTCAAGGAATGGGTCAACCCAACACTGTGACATAGATGCCATACAAACCTCTTCTGGACCCTCTCTAATCTAAGCAAGTGAACAGCATAGTGCGGCCTCCATATCTGACTACAATATTCTAAGATGCTACGAACTAAACTGTTATATAATAGAATCTTTGTAGTCGGTCTTCGAAAGTTTTTCCCGTTACGAATAACAAATCCCAACATTTTCGAGGCCCTCTTAATGGTCTGCTCTATATGCGGCACAAACGTTAACTTACTATCAAGGACCACACCCAGGTCCCTTACTGTTTCAACCTCCCTTATTCCACTACCGCGTATGCAGTAGGATGAAGCCACAGGTTTTAATTTCCTCGTAAACCTTATGAAGCAGCATTTTTTGGGATTCAGTTGCATACCATTCATAATGCACCATTTCATCACTTGATTTAGGTCGCTCTGCAATTCAGTTACGTGGGCTAATGATGATATTTCCCTTGCTATTTTTAAGTCATCCGCATACATATAGGGTACGGAAAAACTCAAATATGAGGGGAGATCATTAATGAATATATTAAACAGAATAGGGCCCAAATGGGACCCCTGCGGAACACCGGATGCAATCTCATATGATTTGGATCTATAGCCATTCACCACTACGTAACACCTTCGATAGCTAAGATACGACTCCAACCACGATAAAAGATGGCCAGTAAAACCGTATCGTGTCAACTTATGCAAAAGTGATTCATGAGGCACTCTATCGAAGGCCTTACTGAAGTCCGTATAAATCACGTCCACTTGCCCCCGACGGTCGAGGGCATCAGTTACGTCTTCGACAAAGGTCGCTAAGTTAGTGCATGTTGACCGAGCACCTACAAACCCGTGTTGGCAATCTGCAAGAAAAGGCTTAAAATGGCGCCAAATAACCGGACACACAAGAGATTCGAAGACTTTGGAAAAGGTGGACAGTAGGGATATTGGCCTATAGTTTTCAACATGATCGTCCTCGTCTCCCTTGTGTACGGGAACCACCTTTGCCAGTTTCCACGCTGCAGGAAATAGTCCCTCCTGCAGTGACCTGTTATAAATCATTCACAGAGGAACTGACAGAGCCCTGGCACAGTTTTTAATAAATAGCGGCGCCAAGTCGTCAGGGCCAGCTCCTTTATTAACGTTCAACTCGCAAAGTTTCCGGTACACCTCTGATTGATCCAAATATATGCCAGAGATAACCTGTGCCGAGTCTGGAATGACCTCCAAGCAATCCGCAGAAGGCCTCGGCTGCGCGTTTACATTATAAACCGAGGCAAAATAGTCAGCGAACATATCACAGATTGCCGTACCGTCTGCTGAGACATGCGATCCATTGGTCATTGCCCCCGGGTAAGAACACGCATTATCTCGCTTACTCTTCACATAAGACCAGAAGCATTTTACGTTCCTTGCAATTCCATCCTCGGCTGTCGCAATAAAATTATTATATGACTCGATAGCCAACTTTTTGCATTGCCTGTTAAGTATTTGCAAAGCAAGGCCATCTCGTGCATTGCCATACTTTTTGAATTTGCGAAATAGCTTTTTCTTTTCTTTCAGTGCTGTCGTCAGCTTTTTATTGAACCAAGGCGGGTTCCTAGACCTACCAACAGTAATTCTAGGAACAAATGTCTCTATTGTACACTTCAAAATGGAGTAGAGGTTCGCCACCATGGTGTCCACGTCAGACTGAGTGTCCAGGGTAGTTTCCCAATCAACAGAGCCCAGGCTTTCATTAATGTCATCATAATTGGCCCGAGCAAAATTATATCTAGTGTTCGTTCTACACTCTGTGAGCCTCACAGATGTCGCTAAGGAGATACCAAACACGAGAGGAGGATGCAGTGGGTCAATTTTTGTAAGTGGATCGTTCGACTCATGCAACGAACACTCAGTAGATCCGTCCAAAAGAACCAAGTCTAATATTTTGTCCTGACTATTGAATATATTGTTACATTGCTGCAGATTATTCACATGTATAAAATCAAGTACTCGTTGTATTTTCTTCTTTTGGGGTCCGGAGCTAAGTGGAGACGATCCACCCACCAATGACCAATCCATATCTGAGAGGTTAAAGTCCCCCACGATACAAGGCAACAAGTCTGTATGCTCGATAACTCTATTACAATTGTTAATAAACGATTTCAGCAACGATTCGTTAACAGGTGGGCTCAGATATATGGAGCCGAATGCCAGGGTAATGGACTTACTACCGTCAGTTTTTTCGACTGTTACCCATAGGTCCTCACACTCGGTTTCCCACTGTTTTACGCGCCGGGGATTATGTTCCTTCAATATAGCTACCAACACTCCGCCCCCATCCTTTTTGCCCCACAACCCAAGTTCCCTATCCCTTCGAAATACCGTATACCTTGCATCAAAAAGTTCAGCATTCAGTATATGGTCCTGCAACCATGACTCCGTTAAGATAATTACATCATAATTACAACAGCACAGATTACGATAAAAGTTTCTTATTTCCTGAAATTTAAACACAGAAGCTTCGGTAGCTTAGTGGTTAAGGAGTCGGCCTAACGTTCGAATCAAATGCTGGCCATTACACTACCTGCGTGAACCTACTCGTAGCACAAGTATTTTAGATTAGTTTGAGGGACTAGAGGGAATATTTGTAATTTCAGTTGCAATCTTTTTTACACCGATTTAATTCTACAGTTAAACAGTTGAAACAAGGGTTGAAATAGCAAACAGTGTAGTCAATTGACAGGCTGAATATATAAAAATTATGTCGTTGCCGAACCGAATCGTGCTGTCTAAACATCTCCATATCAATATCCGATATCAAGGTAATGAGGGGTCGGTAATTAAATGTCCTCTGTCAAAGCCGTCGCCGCGTCAAATAATGTATAATCAAAATGGCGCTGGTGACGTCACCGTCATGACGTAGCGCGACCGTTAATATGAAGGATTTACTTTTATCTGGCGAATAGTGGACGTTTTACTCGCTGCACTTTAAACACAATGAGATTACATTTGATGAATATTTTTAAGCTGTTTGTTTTTATGATTTATTGTTGGGGGTTGCGTGATGTACCTACACTTATTGAGGTTGTGTGACAAGGAATGAATGTATGAAAGTTATGATAACAGCGACATCAGTAGATGATCATTTTCAAATTTTTGAAATTAGTTTTTGACTGAAGTTGTTAGTTAGTTAGACCAATTTGACATACAGATTTTTTATGCCCGTTGCTTGCTCAGTCTAACTTTACTAACTTTGAATAAATATACGCGGTACAAAAAAGTTAACTTGTAGTCAGTTTTATGGTTTCGTTTGTTGTTTTGATGATGAATTTTAATTCTATGCTTTTATTTTTATACAACTAAGGTGGCAGACAAGTACACGGCCCACCTGATGGTAAGTGGTCACACTCGCGCTGCCGACCCTGAAAATGCTGAAAGTTTCTGTGTCGTCGGTGTAGAAGACAAAGCAGGGACAACCTTTGGTTTTCCCTCTGACAGCACAAAAACTCCAGTGAGCTATGGCTACCCTACTCACCGCCAGGAACACAACACATGGTTACTATGGCCGTGGTATTCTGTAGGGCGGAGGGACTTCCCCAGTCGGACTGCTCAATTGGAAGGGAATACCGTCGTATCCTACCTCCTACAATAATATGCTCCAGCATAAAAGGCAGGAATGTAGGGACCTATCTAGTTATGATAGTTACAGTTGCCCATATGTGTTCACTTACTGGTCTACTTTCAAAAATATGTGAAAATAATGTCTCTGAAGTTGCTCAATTTTCCCAAATCAAGCGCTGTATCTATTCTTAACCCCAGACCACACAGCAACCACGTTTCCTCAACGTACCAAAGTCAGAACGTCTCAAGCGCCAGTCCCTTAGCCAGTGTCGTGTAGCTAGACGCGAACGTTATGAAAGAAACGTCATAAATCTATCAGATTTGACGCGCCCGGCTAAATTATGAATGCGATCTTGAGTGATTTGTGAGCTACGTCTTGTGGCAAAAAATAATGCTGTGGAATATGAGTGAGCTGCTGTGAGTGTGTATGTTTGGTGCGTGAGTGTGTGTGTGTCAGGGATTGAAGGTTAAATGTGTGAATTACACGTAAATGTGGTTTATGTTGTATTTTTTGGATGTTTGATTAGTAAATTATGAATCATTACGAAAATAATTTTTATTGAGTTTTTCTTCAATATAACTACTTAGTCAAAACGTAAAAAAGGAAACTAATAATGTTAAAACTCATCGATAATTAGTACCCTATGTAGGTATCTAAATAAATCGCAGAGGTGCAGAAAACGGTATTGTACTAGGCATACCTACAATTATTAATATGTCTGTCAATATGTTAACCAAACAAGGTACGTAATAAACTAATAACTCAGCTTTCTCATTGAAAGATAAATAAAGTAAAAATGTAATAAGAGCTAGAAGTCCGTACATTAGTAATCCCGTGTAACGAATTTATGTATTTTTCTTGACTCCATTAAAAGTAACGCACAATCCTTAATTAACAAAAACGTCAAGCTTCGAGCGAGGGCCTTGGGCCCTGGGGATGGTGAGGGATCGTAAATCAAGCCTTAATAGTACACTAACTTTAAATGTGTGATAGATTATATTAACATTTATATTTTACCTTCATATAACCAGGGAAGAGTAGGAGCCTCTAATGTTTGAGGGGACGAGTGGGCGCAGGGTACGAATTTTAGGGGATCAGTGGGTTCGTACCCTGCTAGAAGCGAGAAGCGAATGAGATCTCGGAATAAATTCTCGGATCGGGCAGTATTATTCAAAGAACACAAAGAGCAATCACTTAAATCAATCTCAATACAACCTTCATTTTGCTTCTTGCGATGTCTTACTTGAAACTCAAACTTTGGTTTCGTGATACACGATTCAACAGTTTTCAAGATAACTGACAACGGGCTTGCTTGCAACGCGTTGTTCCAAGCTGTCACGTCGCAACTGTCACGAACTCCAAAATGACGGCTACAGTTACGGTTGTATACAATGACTTACTTATTAGACAGATTGTATGAAACTAAAAATTAGTATCATGGATACTACAATTCGATTCAGGCTTATTTAGGTCATATTCTTGGAATTTATGACCCACTAGCTGGTTGGCTCCGCCTGTGTGGATATTCAATGCCGTTCCGCAGTCCATGGGAACATATTCCCTTGATAAAACGCCTATGTATCATTCCAGACTGTAACCTATCCCTTTTCCGAATTTCAGCTAGATCTGTTCAGTGGTTACAGCGTGACTGAAAAACAAACATTCAAACTTGTTAATAAACTTCACATTTATAACATTAGTGCGAAAAAAATTCTGTTGACATGCAAAACTTCTTTGCTGACATCTTCTAGGTAGCGGCGTTAATATATAAAAAATATTATAAAGTAAACGGGACTGCTGTGACGAGGTCTCGGGCTCGATCCCAGGTTTTACCATGGCAAGTTATGTGTATATTTATCGCAGGTTTATAAGTGCCCGGTTCATGGCAATAGGCTCGCCACCTATTACATTGGGACCTAAACATAAACTGGCGAAATGTGGGTGCTAGCACTTCTGCCTACCTCTTCGGGGATATAGGCGTGAGTTTATTTTATGTTATGTTATTATACAGTATCATAATAACCTCAAGGAGTGAGTGATTCCCACGTAAGTCGATACGAAATGAAAACGAACTCTGATTTCGTATCAAGATATTATGACCGAAACAGCATTTCCATAACTGTGGAACTGTCTGACCATTTACAAGTAATTGTATAATAGTAAAATTCATTTACGATGACTCCTTGCTCCCGGGTACGCTCAATATTTTATGATTTTTTAACTATGTGAGATATGTTTTGACCGCAGTCTCGCCCACGGTTCTAATTTTATTGCCCATATATTTAACGACAAGACGATAGTACTTCAAGATAAAATAACCGTGATCAGTTAATAGTATAGGTTTTAGAATTTCACTCAAGCGCCATATTGAAATTAATCTGACACTCAAAGGAGAGACCCGTTTCCCAACATACATGGATCTCATGATAATGATACAGAACTAAAAAAGTTTAAATTCTACAACTACAACATTTCACACAACGCTATCTAGACCCTTGGTAAGCATAGCTTAACTAGCTTGTGTTGTGGAATCTAGAATACGGATAAACGTACTTAACTTTTTATTGTAAATACATACATAGTACACGTAATATAGGTTATATTTGCGTTAGGTATTTAATTAGAAATTGAATTTCAAGGTCATTATGTTCATTACCTCAGTAGATACAAGATTTATAAATTAATGGATTAATCAGGTTAAATGAAATATTTCCTTGACATCAACAAAAATACATTTTGATCTAAAATATTTAGTTGAAAATTGACTATTCTACTCATTTCCTTGTCCAAACCCAGTGTTGCGAAATTACCAAAAATCGGCACAAAAAAATAAATGGTTTTGTTTATACAACGTGCACAAGTTGTACAATTTTAGACAAAGAAGGCCATAAATTACGGTATTGTCATTTATGACAATGCGACAGTAAGTAGTCTGTTAGGAATACGGAGAAACGCATAATAGAAATAATATGCATTTTTACTTTGAACTTTCTTTGTGATGAGTGTTACACGTTTTTAGTTTACTGTGTCTGCACAAATATTTGAGTGTTTTATATCAATAAGGTAGCAAATAGGCATACGAAATGAAGCTGTCACTGTAGATAGGCGATTGTAACTCTAGGTTGCCAATTCTGAAAAATCTTTATATGCCTTTTTGAACAACCCCATACGTATAGCCACCCTAAAATATTTCACTTTTATTTATTTTATTAAAAACTAGCGTTTGCCTGCGGCTCCGCCCGCGTGGATATCGGTTATCGTTATAAATATGATCCTATGTGTTTTTCTGATGCATAAGCTATATTATTGTAAAGTTTCATTAAAATCCATTCAGTTATGTTAAAGAGTAACAAACATTCATGCACACTCACTAACTTTCGCGTTTATGATACTTGTATTAGTAGGATTAGTGATACTAGTTCTACGGTTATTTTTATTGAGATTTTAAAGCAATTAATACGCTAACTTTTCCTAAAGATTGAATACTTCAAAACCTGATTTTCATATATCATTCTAGGTACAGTCGATAAAATCGATAGTATCTCACCTTTACATATAAAGTTGTATATAAAGGTGGGATACTATCGTTTTTGTCGACTGTACACCAATAACATATTTATCATTTAAAAACGACATTAATAGGAAGTACTTGTGAAATATTTCTATATTTTTCTACATAAGTATTTATTCTTATCCATTATCCGATACACATAAGAAGCATAAATAAGCGATGAGAATTAGAATGAAAGGCGTTTCCTCGCCCAGTGGGCCAGTACACACATCAGTGAACACATTTCTCGATCCTACCTACAAACCCAGCAACGCGATCGCAATCTCGACCTAACCTAACATAAAACTATCCCAACAAACATTCGTTCGCTTTTTCCTAAGGGTGGCAACAACGCTATCTCGAGTCGGCACAGTGGTCCCGCCGCATCTGTCCGTACATAAATCTGTCTCATATGAAAAGAATTAAAACGTTCCCTATTGTAGACGGCTGAATAAATCTTATAGATATCTTTGTGAGGGACGCGCGACGCCCGCGGCTCTCACCGAGAAACGGCAATATTTTACAAGTTTTTGACAGCCGATATGGCTTTCCTAAACGGCACCTGCCCACTGTGCTCTGATGGGGTCGATCGCCAATCGCCAACGCGATGAACTAAAATACTGTTTACTTTTTAGTTCATTGTGACATATGGGTTAAAACTCTTTTTTGGACTTAATAACGACTACATATTCGAGAGGAAATTAGTCAACACTAGTCATTCAGAAAGTAAATGTATTTCTCAAATAGTATTTAGTAAAGGTTAAATATAGTCCTCATATTGCCGTTCACAGTAAGTTTCGCTTCCCCAACTAGATGCCGCTACTGTACTTAAATCAAACACCATTTGTAAGTTACGAGGAAAGCAATAGACACTTTATTGCTCCAATAAAACTCAATGAAAACGTTACATTAACATGTTTTATTACAAAATCATTATATTGCAAGGACAAAATATACATTAAACAAAATAAACGAGCATCATAGGAATTTATCAAGTTACATATAAAATGTTAAGCCATTTTTATTTTACTAAAACTTTAAATGATCAATTAATACCTACTCAAATCAAGTTTAATCAGAAAAACAGAAAAATATAAAAGCACAGTGGAACCACTTAATAAATTGTGGGACTTGTATGGAGTGTATGAACTAAAAAAAGTAAATAAATCGAGTCACCAATAACATTATAGTGTGGAGTTTATGGCAGCGCCCTTCAAGTGCGTTATCGGTGACGATTGTTTATTGACACTATAAATGTTGGAAACATACGGGGCGGGTTTTGTGGCGGACTCGGACTAATCTTAATTAAAATAAAGTATTCTATCTTGAAAAAAGAACTCAAACATTGAAAACAAAAAATAATCATTGACTATAATTATTTTTATTAGATTTTCATTATTCTGTATGTTTACTTTGCGTTATATTAATAGTATGTATGTAGAATTATTGATACATACATGGATACGAGTCTTGTTCGCATTTTAGAACCAAAATTACAGTAATGCGTATTATGTAATACATATATTGTAATTATATAATACATACATGTATTATATAATTATATATAATACATGTATTATACAAATTTTTGCTACATTCCAAACTAAGCAAAATTTCTATAATACTTGACTGAATTCCAAATTGACCAAATGGAGAATTATTTGCCTCCTTTTTAAAACTGCCAATAAGACTTCATTAAATTATATAAATAGATTAAAAATCTTTGTACAAAAAGTAATGTTTATAAAGACATTCACCTCTATATGAATGAACTTTATTTATGAAGGCCTTTTGCAAATGGACATTCTTAAAACAGCTACGCACCGTGTCTTTTTTCCTGACCGTATATTCCGCCATTACCCTGACTGATTTAAAGGCTTTAGCGGAATCTGTCCGTCGTCCCCGTCCGATGTCGCCTCGCCACCGAGCCAATAATCGTTAAGACAAGATGCGTTAATACTTTATAAGATTAAAAAATACTCCACATATTGATGGCTTTTCAATTGGTTTATGATATGACGTTGAGTGTCGGAGGCTGTGATGTTAAGTTTTACTTAAATGTGGAATTTCAGAGAGTTTCTTGGGAAAGATTGATTTTTATTTGTTTTCTCCTTGTATCGGTTGGCAGCAAGATCGTTTAATGGGGTTTTGATGTAATAAAATGTGATGATTCCACTTTCGAATGTGTTCGGTAACTAAATTTAAAGGAGGAAGGACACGACGGTATTTCCGACCAATTGAGCAGTCCGACCTTGAAAGTACCTCCCGCCCTACAGAATACCGCGGCCATATTAATAACCTCGTGTTGTGTTCCCGGCGGTGAGTAGGGTAACCAGAGCACACTGGAGTGTTTTTGTGCTCTCAGTGAGAAAGACCAAAGGCTTTGTCTTCTACACTAATGGCTCAGAAACTCTCTGTGTTAACAGGGTCGGCAGCACGAGTGTAGGCCACGGTAACCACTTTCCATCAGGTGGACCTTGTGCTTGTTGCCACCTAAGTGGTATAAAAAAGTTTTTATATCTAATCTATAGTTATTAAAAGTATCTTAAAATTAAGTCGTGATTATTTGGCAGTCGTTATTTTCACGCATTTGTTAATTAATTTCTTGATGTAATTATATGGTTAAGCTGTGTGATTCCTAGAGAGTCTCTAGACTCTCTGAGATCTTCTTCATAGAGAGTGGACTCTTTATAATAGTCTTGTGACACGATGATACCTATCAGAATTGTATTATCACACTTGAGTCAATGACGTTCATTCAATGAAGTGTGAGAACCTGATTCAGTTGAGTAAAATTCCACTGACAAAATTCAGCTTAGAAAATTTCGTTATTTTTCAGACGCTTACCAGTAAGTTAAAAATAATTGTACGAAGCTATTTATACTAGAATAAGCTAATAGACTAGAATAAGCTAGCTGTATTTTTATTCATGTATATACTTAAGTCAAATGACCGAATTCCGAAATACATAGTACCGAGGATGATGCATAGATCACTAGTAAACTATTTCGATTAAGATAGGAAAAAGTGAATCGCTCAAGTGGGACTCGAACCCACGATCTTTCCCTTACAGGGGGAATGCTCTGACCACTGAGCCACCGAGCCACACCTGAGGCTATCCAAAATCTCTTATACTACCGGCTTAGGGCGACGGTGGGAGCCATCTACCGACATTCATACGAAATATCGGAAACAATGAATGATGTTGCAATCATTTTTAAACATTGTTTCTCGATGACTCCGCCCAAATAATTGAATGAAATTTTGAAGCATTTACTATGCTAACTTTTCAAATCGATTAAGATGGTAAAAAGTGTGTCGCCCTAATATTCATAGAAATTTCTACTATACACCAATTAACGTTCTCATAATACATGTAGTATTCGGAGATATCGTTGACATATTCTTGTTGTAATTCCACATTCACAATTTATTGGATGTTTCATCGTATGAATAAGCAGAATCAAATTATAAGGAAAATTTTATTAGCATACACATTTCCGGTCGCTTGAAACACATTAACATCAATCGTTATATGCATTCTACAAAACAAGAAATATGTTTTAATATTAGCTACACTATTACTACCCGCGGTTCCACCCACATAGATGTCGGTTTTTGCGACCAGAGGTAAGTAGCTTATGTCCATTCCCAAACTCTAATCTATCTGTGTTACCAAATTTCATCAAGTAATTTTCAAAAATAACAAAATTTCATACAAATTTTGATACCCCATTTGAACCCCTTTAACCCCCTTTTTTGCGCTAATAGATATCCTATGTCCTTTCCCAAGCTTTACTCCATCTCTGCACAAAATTTTATAAAGATCGGTTTAGTGTTTTAAGTGTGAAAGAGAACTGACAGACAGAGCTACTTTCGCTTTTGTAATATTAAGATTTTGGTTGTGGAAATTTAGTAAAGAAATACTTTAATTTACCGATCACAAATCACTGCGAGTGGGCTCATGTCTCACACCTACGTGTCGCTCGGACGCATCACATGCTATTATGCAGTATATCTCTGCTTGTGAATGCATCTTGTTAAACAAAACAAAATTAATCAAAAATGCCCAACAATGGTAATCGGTAGACAGTGTCCGTCATAAATCCAGGGTCCCTATCACTGCATCGCACATCACTGTATCGCATTACGACATTGTCTGTTTGATATCGAATTTATTACGAGGGGCTTATTCGAATCACTCGGAACACGTCAGCCGGCATTGCTCGGTTCTCATAAATTGTGTGACATATCGTCTGAGTTCCGAGATTTTTCTGTATAAACCTGTCACTGTGTTTTTCACTTCTGTAAGTCAACTTTCAACCCTAAAAATGTAGTAGTAAGGTTTAATTTGAATATTAACGGCAGCAAACAGGATTTTGCTCTCGATATCTTGTCGTGTCTTGCCTCATATTAATGACGGTTCTTTTTTTAATTTATCGTGAATATTTTCGAATGTGTTTAGTGACTTGAGCCATTGGATTTTCGATGTTACTCATCGGTTTTAAGAAGTGATCGGCATCGATCGAGATAATCTTACAAAATTCAATTAATGATATTAAACTTTTTGATCACAATTTTGAATTTGGAGTCAATGTGAATTAAGTCACAGCTTTACTCAGCTTTATTATTGTAATGACACTAAATCCTGAACATATCAATATTTATATTAATGAGTTATATTAATGGTCCGTATATTGTATTACACGCAACACTGTTCATGTCTTATCTGAGACAGAAAATTATAATGTTTGTAAACAATTTATGGCTGTTAAAATAATATTCAAATAAGTATGAATTATGTTACATATCATACTAAAAGCCAAGACATTCCAATGTATTTGCCGGACATACAACACAAGTATGGAGGAACAACTTAAAGTTATTACGGTCTTAACTGAAGGAAAACTGTGACATGTCGGCCGCATACCTGGTAATAAATTGTTGAGTTTGTAATATACTTTAAATGTGAATTACTTGTGGAGATTACAAGTGTGATATACTTACATTACATTACAACAATAATTTATTACTGAGCTGCAAGATGTTCCTTTCAATCAACAGTTTCAATGGAAAGAAACAATCTGTAATGAGATTATTTTCTTATTGCATTGCAAATCCGGTTGTATGTTTTGTATAAATAAATACTTAAATATAATGGAAGAATTGATCTTAAGAACGATCAAAAGAATTATTTTGTGATCTAAATGAATAAACATATTTATTAGATTTTGCATTCTTATGAATCTTTACTTGCCTAAATTAGCATAAATGCAGCCTATACATGTTATACATGAAAATTTTCTTAACAAATGACAGAATTCGTCGTTTATCAGCGTGTTGGCGCTTATTGTGGTTACTTGAGAACGACTGATGAAAGTATTATAGCCATGAAAATTGTGATAAATTAATCAATTATAAATTACTATTATTTCAATAACAAGATTGAGATTACAATTCTCTACTAACAAGTCATCCCACTATTAAGTATAGGTAACCTTACTATAGCCAGGCATAGCTAGTAAATGTTAATTATGTTTTTGTATTATTACAGATGACAGAGTGTAAAGACAGAAGTTGGAGCGACCAGTAGAGATGCGCTCCAAACAGCAACCGCGGCCGTCCTACCGTTGGCTCAACACGAACGAAAACGGTACGTACTTATAGAATACTAGCCCAACTTTTCATTAGTTAATTTTGAAGTTTATTCGGGTTTCAGACGACATGTTACTTTTCACTGCCTTTAGGTATATTGCTTTTGGAATATTCATCTAACATTATTAGAAGTATTGGGATATTTACTATTTTTTTTTTGAGTTTCCGATATTTCGGTGCTGTTGCGAACACTATGATCACGTAGGCCAGTTCAACAGTGCCGAAATATCGGAAACTCTAAACAATACCATTGGTTACTTCTAATAATAATGTGAGTGACTATGATATGATAGTTTAAATATTAATTTAACATATTATAATAGATTCACATCCTTTTTGGACTACTTGCTCAATACATAACACAGTGTGTATATTGGTTATTATGTGTGTACATAATAACTAATATTGCCTATTATTGTCGTTATTGCATGCAGTTTTGCTAGATTACTTGAGATAGGAGTGGGTTCACATTGGTAGTGTAACGGCCAGGGATCGATACCGTGACCTCTCTATAGCAAGTCCGACATCTTAGCCACTAGATTATGTGTTCTTCTCGAAATACTAGTTCAACTTTGCACTACTTAGTAATAAATTCTTATAGTAACACTTGCTCAACTTACTTGTTATAATATTTCTCACCTTGCCCTATTTCACCCAACCCAGCAGTATCCAAACAAATCTATATATATTAGATATTATTATAGATATTATTAATAGCTGGGGTTTCAAAAACTGTCACACATCTTTGAGATCTCAATTCGATTCCAACACATTCTCACGGTGTGATACCAAACTAATTAACTACAAGTAATTTCACGCGTATTTAATCATTCTATGTAACAGAAGCATAATATTTTTGCTATTTTTATCAATTTATTACAAAAGCTTTATTGCTATTGTCTTAAAGTTCCATTTTGTGTGAAATGCAGTGAATAATTGGTCGCAGCAAACAATTGAAAGCCGGCAGCGTGACGTGACGATCCTGAATAACCAACTAAAACTCGCAATAAATATAAAGTTATGACCATAGGAAAAAAAGGCGCATACAAAACGCAAATGTACTAAGTAATAATTCATAGGTCTTTTTGTATGAAACTAAGCCACCGTGAAGCGATAAATAATATTTATTTTCGCTATTATACGGGTTTTTGTCAGTTGTAATGGGTGTTACACTGAGTAAAGCGTTGAGCGGGTTGGGCGTGCGGCCGCACCGTCCGCGGGTAGGTTCACGTCACTAATGACGTCATGGTGGAAAGCTGCGCTTAATAAATCTGATTAACATGTCTCTCATTTTCACCACATGATCTTATATACTGCAGTATTTGCAATAAGATCATAACTGGAAAGTAAAAGAGATTTACTAAGGGAAGAAACGATAGAACCAGTCAGTTCGGTATGATTGTATGAACCAAAGTAATCTCTGCTTAGAAACTAATCTTTAATATCCTAAAGTGGGTCTGTAAAACGTAGAAAGGGAAGAATTCTATACATTTTCTATTATATTATAATACATAACAATATAAAATAGATAATTATAACAATACACAATTCTATTACATCGTATTTAGATTACATCAATATTCTATTTTATCAGTGTCTATTATTGCAGTCTGATATTTGCACAACTTAGAAATGAAATCAATTTTAATGTAACTTATTTTACACCCTAACAATTTTTGCTCTTTTTAACACATCTATGCTCTACCCAAAAAAATGCAAACACAACAACACATATAAAAATGAAACTTATATTTTTGTAAGTTTCACTATTTTGAACGTTCATCTCAGTTCTAGTGGCCTGCCGTCACAGAGTCATACGTCCTTGCACTGCCCCTCTCGTTGCGCCGGCGCCGCATTCTATAATTGTTGCTTAAATATTTATAAACAGTACGTTTGCTACTAAGTAGCTGGCAAAACCTCTGTCGGCTCATTGTGCTTATGATTGCGGCAATAAGAGTTTCAATTAAGATAGATTCAATTTTTAAAATTGTTCATAGGTATATTTACATAATATTCCACCTGATAGATATGCAATTATAATTAATATTATGCGGTCGTCGTAAATATTTATTAATTGTCGGTAAACCAAACGATAAGTTGTGTAAGAGAAGTTTATGTTTCTGGGATACGTTTTTGTGTGTTTTTGTGATTCTCTTTTACTATGATCATCGTAACATTGATGCCCATGCATCTTTTCCCAATGTAACCTAGGTTTCGCTCCGATACGGCTTTTATGGGAGTGACTGTCATTTGGTCTTCGTACTCCAAGAGCATTAAAAGTATTTAATTCAGACAAAAACAATGTTTTTATTGCTTTTAATTAAAGATTCTATCCTCTAATATGAGTATTAATACTCTTTTAAATAATTAATTACAAATAATAAATAATTAAGCACCGTTAAGTAAAAAATGATTACCCAATTCCAATTACAAAATTAAGAATAATGACAATATATAGACAGGTATTCAACGACTGATCGTCTTGTCTGTAAGATTAATAGCGAAACTTAACCGCTCAAACTTGCTCAATATTGATTGATCAATTATTACAGTTATCATTAGTTTTGAGATTTTAGATTGGCATCTGAAATTAAGCCCAGATTTATGGCGTACTCTCAGACCTTATCTTAAAGCATTTCAATCATGTTGAGCTAAGTTACTGGTATTAAACTTATTCCGATAGATAGACCTTGCAAGCCAGGATAGGTTTTATGTCATCATGTTTCTTTGATATTCTGTCCTATAAAATCAGGTATAAACATCATTAAATTTACCTTTTTTTGCATGTGAAAACTCGCTTAGAGGTTTGCTCAAACAAACTAATAGTACACGGTGTTTCGTACAACATAGGAGAGCCCGACGTTTTGTGACGTAAAAATTGCTCCTCCCCAATAGTCGTCACCCCATACCTTGTTCCTACTAAGGCGAGGGCAAGTTTCCGTCTAAGTGAAGAAAAAGATAGCATTGTAATTGCTTCCCAATTCATTTAATAATTATATTGGCTGCGGTAACCGCCTACCATCGTATCAATATTAAATTGGATGCTATATACAAAGATCACTATATAAAAAATCATAAAGATAATATAATGAATAAATAAGTTTAAGTGCGGATGCTATTTGAAAACCTACAGTCTTTCATCTTTGAATTATACCACAAAAGTTAGTAAAGACTATATAAAAACTATTGAACGGAATCTCATCACCTAATTACCATATTTTACCTGCCCACCCTTTCGGGCCCCTAAACAAGTGACCACACAAAGCTTCAACTAGCCACCGCCACATACTGGTTCAGCTGCCACATAATCAGTGTAACGCAATTATCAACAAAAAAGCAATAAAATAATAAAAACTTCATAGTTTAGCAAAATTTATGGGACTAGCTGTTAAGTGATTTACAAGCTCTCTCTTTAAAAGCATTGTTGGTAGTTATAACCAGTTAGCATAGGGGTAGAAAGTGTTTTTTGAAAGAGCTTGGGTGGTTTCTTAGGCTACATACACAGTACACTTCACTTAAAAGCATGTCAGTGTGAAACTTTTCGGTATTCTCTTTTGATGTTGTGAGATCCGGTTGTTGAATGAATTTTAAATTGGTTGCTGCCGTAATAAAAACATAATATAGTGAATAAAACAGTACCTATGTGGTGACAAAAGTAGTAGGCTAATGAAACAATTGTAATGAATTTCTTTTTTCAATTAACTTTTTATTTCAATCGTCAATAAATTGAACAATTTCTATCTACGGAATGTATGCGATTCTGACACACGCTGCAGGTAAATACAAATTTCCAATATATAACCCCCAATAATATCAAATTATTGATTTATATTACCAAATAAAAACACATTATTGATTTGTAGTCCTCAAAAAAAATCAAATTATTGATTTACAAACCTCAATCTAATGAATATCTTTCACTCAGAACATTTTACCATCTTTCATTATCATTTGACCGACAAGTTTTATGGTCCCTTTTTATTCGTGAGAAACCAATTGTTAGCCCACAAAATGACGGGCCCCAGTAAACCTGGCCCCACTTTACTTGTTTTTATGACTATTGGTTCGACTCCCAGTCTTTAATGTTTTATTAGCAATCCTTTACTGGTTTGGACCGATTAGTTATGATGAATTGTCTTAAGATTTGTTTGTTTGTCTAAAGTTTTGTTTGTTTGTGTAAAGTTTTGTTACGTCACAAACCTTAAATAAGGGTCTTTGACTTACGCTGAAAAAAAAATGAGTGAAAATTTGTAGGTTTCTCTGTTACACCATCACGTAAAAACGACTGTAAGGATTTGACCATGACCTAGAAAAGGATATAGTATATATCCTCTTTTTACTTAAAAGGTTACCATGAATAATGGGTCAGAACTTCGTTTTACACGAGGAGGAACTTTTAATTTCAGTCAAATGACATTTATTGGTAGTAGTTGAGTTACTAAAACTTGCTTTCAATAAATATTGAAATTGAACGCCTCGAAACTATCTTCCCACACATAAAACGCAATGATTTACGCAAACAAATATGGACAATATAAAATAGAATCAATCACACCGCAAGCTCACTGTACATTCATAAAATCCCTTCATAAAACATGAAAAAATCTGTCGAATCCGCATAAAAGTAGTGTTTACAAACAGTGAGCGCGGTTAATCTTTACGATCGAGCCCGAATAGGCCCGAATACACCCGATCGTTGATTTATAGACTTCGGAATAGCTCCCGTCTTTTAAACGATCGGCCCGATGCCCGCTGAATTTACGGCTTCATAGAGTTTTATAACTGATTTTATCAGTCGTAAACTTTTACAAGGCGATTTGGCCGCTATTCATTAAGGTTGTTCATGTACATTCGCCCGCGGATTATAGGATCATAGGATCGGCAACGACTCGGTGACGACGTGCGACCCATTCAACTATGCGCTATCGGTATAAAGGCTGCGAACGTAAAGATTCTAGCTAAGATTATGACATTTGCTTAGTTTAGCTAATATTCAAACAAGTTATTTCTACAATCAAATATTTATGTATTATAAAAATCGCATAGATTTCGCAATAAAACTGTGATGGACGATTTCCGTGTATTAATAAAATTCATGTTGTAAAAAATTATCATGTCGAACACATCCGTTGTTTGAATAGGTTCCAGTTTATAAAACGTACCCAATTATTGTAGTCATAAAAAGTGACGATTACGAATAAATCATTAAGTGAATAGATTTAGGGCCAGCCCGGAGGCCGTAAAGTGAGTTTAGTTGTCAATAAACGCGCGTAAACAGTTGTCCGGCTTGGCGTTAAATCTTTAACTGCGTAACCGCTGGCTGCGTGGCCCCACACGACGCTGCGCGAGCCTGCATGCGTTCTACTGCAATTGGTTTTGTATCAATATTTTGGTTATTTAACTGTTTAGTACCAGTTTATGGGTGTTAATGAGTCCATTAACTATTGTATTGGATCCATTAAATATTATATTATAAGATATATATAGAGTATCGTACTATCGTTACGCAAGAAGTGCCATTAAATGTTCTGGAAGCTCTGGTCAGAGAAAATGATGGCAAGGAAAATGTAAATAAATGGATGACATGGGCAAACTGGTAGTTACGTCTTTGTGCTCTTTTCACAAAAAAATCGTGGTCCTTGTAATCAATTCTCTTCCAAATGAGGCTTATCTTGACTTTTACGTCCATCCCACCAACTACGAAAGGAAGCATGAGCCAGTAGGTACTCTTTTCCTATACTACTGAAATTCATGCTTATAGGTGAGCCTGGTTACAAACATCCTGAAGAGGCCCCCAAACACCCAAACTAAGAACCCCCTATTTTATTTCCCTAAACTGTTCTTCCACAGAATTGAACCCAGTAAAAATACACCTATAGCTACGTGTACAAACAGTGGGCACTGCAACAACATTAACAGGTCGTTAGACAAACGTAGGAGCGAGGTCGAAATGCGAGCCGCGCCATCCTGCTGTACTGTACGCCACTTTATGAATGAAACTGGAGATGCGTGCGCGCAAGATTATAGGGCGCGGTCATAATGGCGCCATAAATATGCGGTTTACTTGTAAGGAGTTTTTGGGCTAGGTTAGATTTTTTTTTTTCGTTTATTGTCAAAAACAAAACATTAGTTACAGATTGAATTTATATAGCACATTAAAAAAAACCACGAAGGTTTGTACTTGTGCTACCACTTGTGGATATCACTGGCAGTCGCTTCACGGAAAATATCGAAGTTTGATCAAATCCGCAGTTAAACTGGTAAAGCAGACCCCACACTCCAAGTTGAAAGCTTTGGATGCGACTGGGATTAACGCTAGGATAAAGAACACCATTTTTTCTGGAAGTTAATATTTAACTCAAGCAATGATTATATATTATGTGATGCACATCAAATCTCACTTAATGGGTCCAAACAAATGGGTAAATACTTAATGAGCATTTGTCCAGGCTGTCAAAGTAGGACAGAACTGAGAGGAAGTCCAAAGATTAGTGGTAGTTTTTTTAGGAACAGAAGACGGGTGCCCACGAATATTTCCTCAAACAAGCCTGAAGACTCGCCGCGAAATTTAATGCCTGTAATACACAAAAAAAAAAACCATTTTAAAGCAATTAGTCAGTGAAATGCAAAGACCGTCGCTCCAACATGGTTGTATAGGAGAATTGAAAATGTTCAAGACTAGCTCCTGTAGCTCCGTTGGCATAACAGAGCATTTCTCCTGCAAACAACTGGTCGCAGGTTCAAGTCTCGTTTTGGACATTCATTTTTTCCGATCTTTTTTTTAAGAATATTTTTGGCTTGTTAACAAGACCGTTAAGCACTGTCTACATTTATATGTATCTACATTTTGTTGATGATAATGAAAATGAGAATGATGATTGCTGTCTCGGTATAGTGGGGACTTTGCTAAAAGCTCCCTAGGGAGATTTGGATCGAACACGTAAAGTCACAATTCACTCTAGGTAATATACCAATTTCCTACACTTACCTATGTGTTTTGCCTAAGACGTTAAGTTTAAAAATCCACCATTTTGATACATAAGAACTCGAATTCACACCAATTTCGGAAAATAAAATAATACCGCTATGCGTCCATTTTCGTGAACCCGCCAAAACTACCTTTTTCAGATCTCTCAAATCAATAGTCATGAGATATAAATTAACACCACAAACATACAAAAAAAATGGGCCACATTCGACGAATATGAACAAGCCCTAACCGGTAACACGAGTAGTGGATTATGCTCACGGCTGATTACTCACTGACCAGCGTCATCGCTGTCACCGGGAATCATTCTTAACACTTCCTACAGCCATTAAGCTCTTTTTATTGTCTGAATAATCTGTGAAAGTCATTGTCTAAAAACCTACCTACCTTGTAATTATTTAATTAGACAGGAATGGGATAGTCTTACCTTGTAACCGGCTGTATCTGCTGATTGACGGGAGAAACTCTGAAGCAGACTTTTGAAGCAGACAGTAGTTCCTTTCAATACCGTATAAGTCAAAAGTTAGCTCACTCGGGGTTTCGAGGTCAAAGTTTCGGTGTTGACCCCTACTGGTAGTGTAAAGGTTATTATTCTAAATCCACGACACCAGTTATAGTGTCAAGGGTATTAATATTCTATCCCCACGACACCACTGGTAGTGGCAAGGGTATTTCGGATACAAACGGGAACAACATGGGATCATGATGTCAATAAGACAGAAACGTTTAAACTACTTTACTTAATTAAATTTGGTCTAAAATTTCGATTGATTTAGTTAACGAACGTGTGTTGAAAACAGTTAATTAAAGATAACGAATCAACTCTTTCCAGGCATTTTAACATTTTATTTTATGGGTATACCCACCTGTAGATAACTGTAACAGCGCTTGCAACATCAAAGGTGTTAGCAGTCAGTTGCCAGCTAAATTCTTAAGTTCGTTCATATTCACTAGCGAATGAATAATGTAAGCCTCAGTGGCGAAAGGTCCTGATAACCCGAAGCCCGTCGGCTTGCCAAAAGGTCGCATGTTGCATGACAGGCTAGTGATCGCAGTAATTTTTTTTTGCCATCGACTTACCTTTAAAAATTTTCACCCGTCGCCTGTGGTAAGCCTCCTGTCATGGTCAGGAGTGAATAGGAGAAAAAAAAACCAGCAATACCGATTCAAGCGAGATAGGCGCTATTATCATATATATCCAAATCTAATGATGGATTTTTTCATTTACTAGCCACAACGGCTAATAAATGAAGATATAAATAAAAAAAATCTCTAAATGTTTATTCAAGTCATGCTTATCTACATTGAAAATTATTGTCATCGAAACTAAACTAAATGTGTGAAACGACTCCATGGGATAAAATGAAAATGATTCTAATTCAACTTCAACGATTTGCCTTTCAAAAATTACACAATAACATTGCACATTAAATAAAATATTTTATAAAAAGAGGCTCGCACTGAGAATTGCTGTCATATATTTATGTAGGTATATAAATAATTTTGTTCTATTTCAACTTAATAATGTATTGCAAAATTTGACATCCCCACTAATTCATCATGAAACATTTTAACCAGACATTAAATCAGCAATATAATACACGTATTTACAGCTAATAATTCGAAGCTCAGTAGGAATGTGTTGATATTTGTGTGACTCCTCAGAGAGTATATTACATCGACTGTCAAATAAATACTTAGTCTAATCTTATTAGTTACTGGATACTTCTGAGAAGGAGTATTTTGGTTAGAACGGTGTGGTGTTACCATGTGAGATCATGTGAACTGGGAACTGGCGCCAATATTATCTCATCTACATCAGTAGCACAACACAACGGAATAGACAATAGTAGTTATAGTAATAGGGCTTTTAAGAAAGTCAGTGTGCATATTATTATAAATATTCATTTGTTTTTCTTAACAAGATAAGTTGTAAGTTACACGAGATAAAAATATATACTAGATAAAAAAAAATACTATTATAATAAGATGTTCAAAATTCAGTCAATGAAATACGGTTGATCGTATTTAACATGAGATCGAGGCATAATTTATGAGTTTAAAAACAATTTCCTTTTATACTTAAACGTTTTTTGTTCAATTACGGATACTACCTACAACACAAAGACAAATGTACATATACTCAGGCACTATGCTCACGGCTGTAAACCCCCGAAGGGGCAGGCTGAAGTGCACAACAAAAATGAAATCATTCGAATCCGTGGAGCCGTTCTTAACTTTAACGCTTAACTACAAAAGAGCTTAAGTATTTTAGGTTTAATATCTTACTAGTGTCCAACTGTCTTAAAACTGCAGGGTCATAAATTCGACACGGCTGGACACCTTTCCTTTCTCTACTGATAAATTCTGTAAGCATATGACATCTTTGTGTCAAGTTTATATTCAAATGGATAAGGCGATTAGAGGCTCTCACTTCTGAGTTGGTGTAATTGTCAGATCTAATTGAAAGTTTAAAATGCAAATAGACATATTCATGCAATGTACCAAAGTATATATAGGTACCTATACTGTACATGTACTACTGAAACAGAGATAAAAATAAATATAGAGAGAAAAGAAAAAAATTAATAAACATCTTTTATTTCAGACAATAAAGGCCCAATCTCTTGTTAGTAATTAAATACATATTCCTAACATCTATGTTAGTATATATTTTGTCCCTTTCATCACGCCACATGGTAAGCTCTCTCAAACACTCCCAGAATCCTGTTGGTGCCCCAAGACTCTACGCAGTACCCTCCGCGAACATCCCAGACGCACTGCAGTAAGGCGGGAGCCTCAACAACATCCTGAAAGTGTTATTATACTGTACATGCAGAGCGTTGACTGCTTTTTGAGTATGGTTAAACGAGAGGCTCCTGGTGTAGAATAGTCATTTTAACTGGTACAGGGCAACCAGCAAACCTCCGAGCCACCATGTTCCCCCTCACAGCCAACGCCCTGCGTTCTCTTTCTAAGTCCAAGTCATCTCTTACATCCTCGGTAACAATATGACCGGAGTATTTAAATTTATTCACTCTCTTTAAAAGTGTACCATTGAGTGTAGCAGCAGGATGATTATAGCAATAAAAAAAAAAGGTTATAATTATTGTTCAATTTTTCTTAATAACGATATCTATATAAATATGTATAACCAACAGTAAAGTACTGATTAAAGTCAAATAATGAGCTGAAACTCTAATCGATACGTCTGATTCCTGGAATTTACCTCGTAGCCAATCTGGGGGTCAAAGGCGCGTAATATCAGTCGCCAACCTGTAAATTGTTTCCCCATAATGCAGGGCTGGTGGAGTATATGTACAACTGTATATTATATGGCTATGGGAAGTGTTCGCGTACTCAAATAATCAAAGTATCAATTTCATCTATTCTTGGCCTTCACTTTCCTATACTGGACCTTCCATTCCATAAATTTATGGTAAAGCAAAACACTGATACAGCAAAAATGATTTTTTAATACCACTTAGGTGGCAGACGAGCACGCGGCCCACCGGATGGAAAGTGGTTACCGTGGACATGTGCAACACCAGGGGCGTCACACTAGCGCTGCCGAACCTGTTAGAACAGAGAGTTTCTATGCCGTCATTGTAGAAGACAAAGCAGGACAAGCCTTAGGTCTTCCCTCTGACAGCACAAAAACTCTCCAATAGCTCTTATTACAACTTTAGGCGTTAGGCTGCCTTGGCGATTCTTAGGCTGTTTGATATCCGTAACATTTTTGCATTCAGATTATTTATGTCTCTTAATAATATTGGGGATAACTAAGAACTGCAGCGGTCGAAGCAATGTCACTTGGAAGCCAGTATACCTGCTGATTGCGGATGAGGACTTAGAGTATGCTTTTCTCTCGGGAATTAGAGGATCCTGTAATCATAGATAGTTTCTGTGCCGTCAGGGTAGAAGACAAAGCAGGAATAGCCTTTGGTCTTCCGACTGACAGCACAAAAACTTCCGCAGTCGGACTGCTGAATTGGACGGAAATACCGTCGTGTCCTACCCACGTAATTTAACTAAAAAACCAACATCTTACACTTATTATCCTTACATATTTCAAGAGTTTCCTCCACTGTAATAAAACCCTTCATGTACCTTACCAAGCCCACCGGCTTCAAGTGCTTATGTCTTATTCATTTTTCAATACTTTACCAATTGGACCCGGGCTGGTCCGTGTGTCCTAAATACTTTGTGTGTCATTAGCTCCATACTCATTCGTTCTACGTGCTCAAACCACTGTGTATATAATCAAATTAGCCTCTATCTAAACACTTCACGATGATATTAGTATAAAAAACATAAATTGGTAAAGTAAAAACATAAAATCTTGGTGATGTAAAATCAATTTAAGATACATTAAAAAATGAATTTAGTGTGGCAATAAAAAGAAACATGTTTCTTAACTAATTAATGTCGCCCGAGTTGACGAACGTGTTGTAAGAAGCGACCTCTTGGACTATCTATATTTAAATGATAAAATAGTGCCACAAACTTTTGACTTTTGAATTTGACCCCTATGCATTGAATATAGTTACGGAAATTTAGTTGCAAAAATAAATTATTGCTAAACACAAAACAAACTTCTAAAATGCATTATTCAAATTTCGTGTCTGTTCTGTTGATTCCTTTGTCGGGAGGTAATTCTGGTTTTTCTGGTTAATCTTTGGAAATGTAACCAACATGGACATGCTCAACTCCTTTGGATAATACACCTTCACGAACCTACATAAATGAGTAGGTACTTGTAAAAGGCACCGATACGAATGTAAATTATGTTACAGAGTGATATAATCTTGATATGTTCGTTTTATGTTGGGATTGGTAGCACTGGTAGGAAACGAATTATAATTATTTTTATAGTTGAAATAAAGTATGCAATTGTATGTACCACATATAACTCGATTCAGTCGATACTTATAATCATCATTCATAGGGCCTTTTCCCATCTCACTTGGGGTCAACCTACCAGTCGTCTTATTGTAATGCGGCTGAACATCGATATTTTCCATGAAGCGACTTCCATCTGACCTCCACAATCAATAAGCGGTATCAAAGTTCTGTAGTTTCCACTTACATAAGTACCTATCCGTGGGATTGATATGACCACTTTTGGTAATGCAAACATTCGGCAACAAGTAATATCTTCACGCTTAGAATTAAGGCTAAATAGTAGTCAAATGACTCCCTTCCTCCTACGATATAAAACTGTCAAGTTAAAGCAACTAATTAGCAATAAAAATTCGATAACTCTGAACACAATAAATTAGATCAGAAAAAGGCACGATGGTGGCCTTATATTTCAGAATAATATAAAATAAAATTTGCATTATGAAGGATCCGGTTGTGTCTTTGAGATCCGTCACTATTTATAATATTAGGTATGTTCTTTTTTTAATGTTCGCGAAGGGCTTTTTACAGATAAACTGACCGGACCTGTGGACAAGTGGTAATTCGTTGACAGATGCATTGTTGGTTTTTCTTTTTTAAGGCAAATATCGTGGATTCAAACCCCGCTTAAACCAATTAAATTTTTTCTATTTAAATCAGTGTATTGTTGAATAAAATGATGAATGTAAAACACGCATTTTCACGTTTATGGTTATTACTATACTTAAAACTGTATCGCAATCTGATGAAAGCTACGGCAGTTCTTGAAATACAAACGTTCGTTTTTACATATAAAATTAATACTAAGAAAGGCAATGATTTGTTTGGTGATAACGTAAACTTTCGGTAGTTCTTTATACAACTATAAATAACGACTATAATTTATCTATATATGCAATCATGGATTTGGATGAAATATAATAGGCTTATAATAGGCTGTGATCTTTGTGATAGTCACTAATTCGCAAAAAACTGTTTTAATTATAATTCAAATTCCAGTATTACTTTCTTTTTAAAATATTCCAATCTGTAGCTTTAAGAGTTTTGTAAGAATTAAATGTTTAACCAGATTATTATCACGCTATAAAAAAGCTGTAAAAAGAAGCAATGGTCCATACATTTTCGTGACTCATAGTGGAATGGTGTCCCAGCACCATTGTTCAATCCTATTAGTTGTTTTTAATAGAACAAAAAATAATTAGCTATGCAAATGATCGTTAATGTCGAAATATCATAAGCTAATTTGATAAAATGACAGTTTTATGTACTGTGATATATTCAGCAAATAAATGGTCAATCTAAATTATATTACGTTAAAAAAAATATTAATCACCTACCAAATCGAAACGGCCATCATTAAAATTGAATAGACTAGTTATTCGATAACGGCATTTTAACACGTTCTTCCCGCCATTCCGTAACAGTAACAGAATATAAAAATAATATTAATACACTACTAATCACTTATAAATACTCCACTACAGTGTAAAAAGTGATGCGATTAGCCAATTGTTAATAAAAACGGGATCCAAATCGCCTATAAACTCTATTAGAATATTTATAAACGATGTATCGAATAATCGAATTTCAGATTTCGAACGTTAAATCTATATTGTGATGATTCGATTTCGTGTGTTTTAAAATGTGAATCGATTTGAAAATGTTAAGTTTATCGGTTTGATAATAATTAGACGAAGTTTTATATCTATATTTGTGAAGAAGTGGATTTTTGTTTCACATTCTTTGATATTTTCCTTTAGCTAATTGATTTCGGTTTTACTGCTATGAATATTCAATAGGTGATAATGTTAGGAAGTAAATAAAATTAATTATAAAATACATTGTGCTGTTTTCATAGTATACGTGATAGTTATTGATTGTTATTTTCTGTCAGAAAATTATTAGGATACAGCATTGAGTCAAGGTAAAAAAGCCTAGTTGTTGACATATTACTTGTGATCAAAAGTGAAAGCGGCAAAGTGTAAGTAGGAGTAATATCCGTCTACAAACTCATTCAGGAAAATAATGGTAATTCTACCTATTCTGTATTATTAAAAAACAAGTTACGCAAACATACAGGTAGATTTGAGTGTTAAATTATAATTCTTCAAAACTGCGATTATCGTGCCAAAGTAGATGCGCGCAAACGAATAACAGACTGTGACACTCGCTGATTCGACATGTTTATTAGTTCGACACAAATATTCCAATAAATTATTTAAATTATACCTAGAAACGCCTATTAATAGAGAATCGCCAGATTACACATGACATCGCTTCTTATATGTACACGGAAAAATCAATCTTATCAACGTTTAATAAGATGTATAATGTTCGACGTGGGACGGAAGCTTAGTGTTGTATTTTATTCACTTAACTCGATTTTCGATTTTCGAGAATCTTTATCGATGGGCTATTCAATAACCGTTCTGTATGGATATAAATTGTTATTGGCGACGTGAGTTACCGTTTTGGAGATGGCGCTGTACAAATGGACATTCAAATAAATATAGAATGAGGTTTATCTCGATGTGGGATCAGTGATGGAGAACTGTTGATATTTGAGTGGGTGATGCTCCTTTTATTGGAAAAAGATGGCGCTATAATCGAGATACGCATATCTTACGGTTGCTAACATTAACATTATGTATTAGGCATGATTTGTTCTTAATACATAGGAAGTTTCATTCCTTACACCCATTGCTACATTCCACAAACTCATTATGGTGTTATGGAATGCAGTAATAATAATTTAAGAATCTAAGCCACACATTCCTCGATTGAGACGGCCTTCTTCGTCCTTTCTTCAAGTTAATAATAGATCTGGTATATAGCGACTAAATTTTTAAATTTTGTCGGCCCAAAACACTTGACAAAAAAAACACGGGTTGCACTCCGGGAGTGCCGGCAGAAATGAACTTTTTCTTTCTTTTTTTCTTCGTTATATACAGGAACCATAAGGACTTACAGTCGAAGCGTTCACCGTTAAACTACGAAGCTTCTTGTCGTATCTTGCAAAATAAATAGTCTGTTAACGTTGTATGACGTCAGTCGTCGGTTACTGATCAAAGGTCAAGTGATCCTGACGCGCGAGTCTAATAGTTTTTACCCATCCAACGCTGCTAAAGAAGTTTTCACTTCAAAAATATTAACCGTTTTTTGTAGTAGCTACTGTTGTGTCAAAATTTAATGTTCACCTGTATTTCCTATCTTTTACATTTATATCAAAACTTTTTAAATATAAAACTAACAATAAATTACTGTCAATTGGGTGGACGATCAATCTGTCGGGTCCAGCGCGGCTCGGGCACACAGCATCAATCGAGATTGTGTCTCTAATCTATTCGCACGGCGATGCTTTTCGACCGTGAGTGACGGCCCTAGTGATGGACTTTATGCTGTTATTTTTAAATGTTGGTTTTTTATTGTATAATAAATCGTCAAATACGCGGCAAAGTTTGCATACGAGAATAGAATGTTTGGCAGTGATCTGTATTTAAAAAGGTGCTTAAACAAATTCATGTATCGTTTCAATGTAGAGTAGAGCGGTGAAAGAAATTTGTGAAGCTGTCTCAATTATCCAAAAATCAACCTGACCTAAAGGTAATACTCTGAACAACTAGGTTACTTAGACCCACCCTGGATAGCTAAAATTCCCTTCTACATTAGGCCATATAGCTCGCCAATGTTCTTACACACTTCATAGATAAGCTTCCTGTGCTGTCATGATTACTTTTGTTCAAGGCCGTCGGTTTGACACTGAACCAATTTTTATCAGTGTATACGAGGTTGACTCCAGAATAAATAAACAATAATAAAATAAAATTGATTGTGTCATTGGGTTACACAGGTACATATAGTCTATGTCTCCCGAACTAGGTCATCAACCTGTATCTCAGAATTACAAGGTTCACAATGTGGAATCAATTAGGTAAGTGGTTCCATGTAAATAAAATAAAAAGTTAAGTGCTGAATGTTTAAGCAGGTAAGTGAACCTTACGTACTTACCGAAACCTTTTACTTCTGAAATAAATATTCTCAAAATCTGTATCTATTATTTTTCACAAGTTTTCAATACACGTTGTATTGCCATTACAAAATACGAACGAAGTCAGTGTTTACAATGTAATTAGTGTTGGTATCGCGCCACAAGTTGCGACGCCCCAGGTGCGGCTTACACGTGATAGTGATGCGCCTTGACGCGAATGTTCAACGCTCAACTTTGTGAGCTTGGCGCAAATGTTAGCGACAGGCGATTTAGGAAATATTCCATTACCGTGGTACCCTCACTATGTTATTGGAGGCAGGTTCATAGCCTTTTAAATTAGAATTTTTGAATTAGCCTTCGAAATTTCCCAAAGCACACCATCACTTTTGGATTTTTACTTGCTTTAGTTGCAAATTATCAATATCCTAAATAAATTTTACTGCAACCTTTAAAAGCACACACTTTAACAGCTTCTGTGGCGTGGCGGTAGTGAACGCGGCTGCTACGCAGGAGGCGCGGGTTCGATCCCCGCTCAGTGCAAATATTTGTATGCATGAATATTTGCATTGGTCTGGGTGTTTCTATGTATATTATGTATGTATTTACAAAAAAAATGTATCTAAGTATGTGTATCCGCATTCTAGATTCCATAACACAAGCTAGTTAAGCTATGCTTACCATGGGTCTAGTAAGCGTTGTGTGAAATGTTGTGGAATATTTATTTATTTATTTATTTATTTATTTAAAAAGTGAGTTCGAAATATTTTGCTAGAGCTCGCAAAATGCTACTAAGTATTTAACTATTATTTAGTATGGACTATCATGGCAGAAAACTTCTGACTAAACCTTAACAAAACGTAATATGAAATTACCCACCTCTCCATAGCAAAAAAAGGATATACTCATCATTTTATAGCAAAGCCTCATAGTGATAATTTTCTTTAGTATCTTTTCGGCATTTTTCAGTAATAGCTTTCTTTCAAGACATTTCAAACTATAACTCCATTAAATCGCTCTAGCGTGACTCCCGCTACATCTTATACTTCGCACCGTTCCCCGAACTCGATCGCTGATAAATTCTATCAATAACATCGCAGTTCGACGTCAGGGCCCTTCACTAGTGTTTACCACTACAAACGTTTAGTTTAAGGCGGCTTTTACGGTTTTGTCATCACCTCTAGCCATCACACGCTATGACGGGTAAACCAAGGTGGGAAAACTTAATTTGTAGGGGTTTGTCAGTCTCCGTTTCAGAAATTCCTGTTAATAGATGTACTGAATTATTTAGTATTAATGAAGATTTATAAGTCTTGTTGGTGATGGTGTTGATGTAATTAATAGACTGTAGGTAGAAAAATTTACTTAGGTCAGGAGAAGGCAAAGGAAATAAGGAAGGCTCCCTAGCCAAATGGACTGATTATCTAAAAAAGGTGGCTGGGATAAACAGGAATGCGGAAGACGGAGGATGAGGAACAATGACACACATTGGAAGAGTGGACACACAGTGGACTGTGATGAAAAGAAGTGTCTCGAGTGTGTCTGTCTTTCGCAAGATACCTATATAAATATGAAAGTTTGTTAAGTTGTTGGTCATTTGTTACTCAATTACGCTTAAGCGGCTGAACGAATCTCGCTGAAATTTGGTACAGGGACAGATTATATACTAAAGTAACAAATAGGCAACTTTTATTCCTGAAATACGCTCCCACGGGTTCAGCGAACGGGTTCAGAACTCCACGCGGACAATAGCATGGTAGGTATATAAAATAATAAGCGAATAAACTCCTAACTATATTCCATTCCTACAACTTCTCAATTATTTCCTTAAATATATTGAATACTGTCAAAGTCCTAGTAGTGAGACACGTCTACTTACCGGCGCCGGCGCCGGCAACAAACTAATACATCGCGAGTACGGCCAACAGGTCCCTACACCTGCGGAGGTCGGGGCTGGTCACGACCGGCGTGTCGAACCGGCGACCTGCCTGATTGATGCCGACAGAGCCTTTGTATCCTCCTCACTGTTAGGTGAGGTGGATACAAAGGTATTATTTTTAGTATTTCATGCTTGTTTTAGAATAATCAAATTATAGTTAATTTTCTGTTTCTTGTAATATTGGTGTAGTTGTACGGTCAGGCCCTGAATAATGTTTTTTTTGGGAAGTGTGATTACACATACGTAGATACATCATTTACACATAAAATTAGGTACATACATACATTTAGGGATAGGCAGAAGAGGTAGGTAGTAGAGAAAAATCAATACGAGAGCAGAGTTGACAAAAACCTTCGAAATGTCGGAATCAGTGTTAATAATGAAACAACACCATATAGAATCCGTTAAAGTAGTATTATTGCAAGACAAAACATTCGCATTGTACATACAACTAAGTATTTATTATACTTGACAGCCTCCGTTGTGTAGCGGTAGTGAACGCGGCCGCTACCCAGAAGATAATATGGGTATTTGCATTGGTCTGGCCGTACCTCGGAAAGCACGTTAAGCCGTCGGTACCGGTTGCCATACGAACATCAATGGCAGTCGTCACGGGTAGTTACAGCCCTCAAAAATTCAACAACTGCAATGCCTCGTTATCGCCCTTGGGTTGTGGAGGTCAGATGGCAGTCGCTTCACAGAAAATGTCGAAGTTCAGCCTAATCCACAGTTAGATTGGTAAAAGCGGACCCCAGACTAACTATGAAGCTTCGTATGCGACTGCGATTAACGCCAGGAGGAAGAAGATACAAGTGTGGTACTTAGGTGTTATTTTAATTTGTTGGTGTACAATAAAGATTGTTGGAGATAACAGCCCCTGTTACTCCAAACTGGCTACAAGTAACGCAGCGCTTGCTAATAGTTAAATCCAACCCTGATATGACACTAACAAGTCACTCACCCATGTGATGTCACCACAGCACCTCCAGAACCCCCCAAGGCGTGTGTGAATGTGAGGTGTGTATTTGTAAGTGTGATGCGTCTGTTCAGTGTTTACTTGCCCTTGGCTGGCTCCCTCGCGCAGCCGACCGCGCCGTGAACCTCTTCGACGGCGGCACCAACAATCTTCACGACGTCACACACACGTGCACACGAATTAACGTCTCCGGACGTAATTCAACCAGAAACAATTAGGTATACACTCCGCGGTCCCGGATATGTATTTTCACAGATTTACTGGATAAATCCCAAAATATTCCCAAAATATCACAATCCTCCCAAAATTGTACTTGCTCCGACGCAAGATTTGATCCAGTGTTTGACAGAAGTGACACTTCAACTGTCATCGAAACTTATAACTAATGTGTTTGGCCTCTAGCCCTTTTAGCTCAAACAAAGATGTATCTATCTATTTTGCCAACTAAACTTCCGATAATAAGATGCGAATGAACGACAAACATTGTGCGTATTAGTTTGCTCTTGTTGCACGAAGTTCGCCCTCGTTGTACAAAGTTTGCCCTCATTGTACGAAGTTCATCCTCGCTGTACGAAGTTCACCCTCATTGTACGACATTCGCCCTCATTGTGCGAAGTTCACCCTCGTTGTACGAAGTTCGCCCTCGTTGTACAAAGTTCGCCTTTTGTATTTATATATTTTTCAATAATGTTGCTTTACACAAAACAGTTTCCAATCATTGGAGCCCGAAGCCAAACCTAACAGCAAGGTGTCTGCGTCACCCGCTCTTAATTCACCCATAGATCATGGCAGGTGAAGCCGGGGCGCGCGGGCGTGTCGTTATAGATCAAATTGGCGAATATCTAAATGTCTTGAGTTGCGTACGCGCAATGAGTTATTCGTTCGTGATAGTTCACGGGGCGATACCGATACGATGTATATCTCGTTTACTGCTATTAATGGTATTGTTGGTTAGTTTGTTGTTATGCGTTGAATGAATAATCAATAATTTATTGAAAATAGTAACGTACCGATAATTTCTATCGATAAATTAGTCAACGATTGTTTTAAGTCACTAGTGAATCGGTTTTTCGAACGTTTATTTAGGATGAAGTTAAGATACTTAAATTCTCTAATATAAAAATTACGTTTAAGAATCCTAAATAACAATGAAAGTCGTATCAAAAACCATATAGTCATTCATACATCGAAGCACCTGATCTTCAAAACCTGAAGATTGACGTACAGGCACTACTTTTTCTGGAAATCCGTCCACCTGATTGAGGGACCTTCCCTTTAGTTTGTGGTTAAGCCCTTGACACGGCTTCACTTGATCATACCTAAACCAATATTAACCAGATCTTTACAATACCAATTGAGAAACAAACGTGTCAATTAACGGTATATATCTGCAATTATTAGCCGTAGCTCTGTAATAGCTGGTAATGGCACGTCTGCTGGCTGCGCGTGCGACGGCCGCTCATTACCGACTATAAACGCAGTTGATACTGTATTGCGCATGATTGGCGGTGCCAAAGAGTTGGAATTTATGACAGGTGCGGCTGTTATTGCTTGTAGCATGTAATACGTTTTTGTAGTGCTTACGAATGGTTACTGTATATGAATGACATTTTTTACTGTGTTTCAGCATGGTTAATTTTTGCTAGACATGGCAGATCTATGTAACGTGCAGTATTCTTAATAGTAAAACACTCGTCGGGATATTTACCATGTTTTTTTTTAAAATTATCTATGTCGAGTATCCGATATTTCGGTGCTGTTGCAAGTGCCATTATCCCGGATGTTTTACTATTAATGTAAATAACCATGTGAATCTCAAATCATACATTGAGTATTATTAGCCTAGAAAGGGATAAGAGTATCGGTAGACACACTCCACTGTCGCCTCAAAAGACAGATATAGAAGGAGAAATTTGAATTGGTTAAGGCGAGGTCTAGTAGCTTAGTGGTCGAAGCACTGGCCCTGTAAGGCAAAGATCGCGGACTCAAACCTCGCCTAGACCGATTAATGTTTTTCTATTTAAATCGATTAGAAAGGGATTAGTTATAGGTTCAAGTTTAGTCTTAGAGTTTTATTCTTCCTTTGTTTTAATAAGAGCATTTATACCTGCATACTTCTCATCTATAAGTACCTAGGTGCTGATGGATTTGACCATTCACTTGTAACAGAACATCGAGTATTCGAATTTAATTTTTTTGAACTGAACAACCGATACCACCATTGAGTCAAACATCGCTACGAAAAGTCCAGGCTTGACATCGTGCAGGGTGAAATGCGTGCAAATGGTCTCACTACCATCGAAGATCATGTGAATTGAAGGAGGCAGAGCCGGAGGACGGACCCTGAGTTCCGAGGGCGTCTCGGCCTCGGATGCAATCAGGATAACGTCTAAATGTCGATGATGATCACTACGAACATTTTTGAAAAACTAACTAAAACTATCCTGGTATTTTTTTTAATGTAACATTTGCAAGATACACCTATACGCAAAGCTCCCATGGGATCCGGTAAAATCGGACAAAAACATCATAAAAATTGCCCGGGCTTAGCTTAGTAAATTATAAAGCAACGCGTTTAACCGACGTTGAGAAAATGGACAAACCAGCCAAAATCTTTTAAGGATAAAGCGCCCTGTTGTCCCCCCTACCGTCGCCAATCAATCCGAGCCTGCAAGCTTGTCTCATGCGATTAGCGGTAGAAACGGCTGGTGTCTTAGCACCTGTGGAGCTGGACTTGTTGCGTTATACGGATTATGTTTTTGGCCAGTGTTGGGCAAAGTTTAAATACTATTTTGGAGCCGGTAATATTTTGGACTTATCTGGCCGATGAAATTACGTGGTTATCTCATGATTAGTGATGTGTCAGTTATGTGTAAGGTCTCCAATTCGGATCCCGGGCTAAGTAAAATTTTATGAAATTGCTGGACTTAAATAACACATTTCTTATGAAACTTTTGAATGAAACTAATATTATATATTTTGGAAAACTACAGTGCTTATCAAACTAGATCAAATTTAATTTACATTCTATATATTTTTTTTTACAAATTAAAATATACACACATCAACACGGTCTAGGGATATATTTTTAAAAGAAAATTTATTGTGAATGATATAAGTTGTTGAAACAACAAGAATTTGGTACACGAAGAGGTAAAGATTCATGATAATGCCTTTAAAGTTGTTTAGTAAAACATCGCCCACCCAGTATCTAAACCTTTTCAAACAGTAATATCTATTTCTATTACTGTCTTTGTCCAATTAACATAAACTATACAGAAGCTACAATTTCCTTACCACATCTCTCTGTCTTATCACAATTTTTCGTAATCAATAAAACATTAATATATCCATATCGTACCAATAATAAATAAAGTACGCAGTACAAGCAGCTCTGAGCCATTAGGGGCTTGGCACACCGAGCACAAGATGGCTAATAAGTGCAGGACAGGATAATGAAATCGGTCGGCATTGGTAGATGATTATCGTCAATTTTGCGATATAATTTATAGCGGGTAAACGATCTTAGGAGCTCGGGTGCGTACGCGCACCTATAAAAGTTGTTATTATCTGGAGAGTGGGGGACACACTGGGCTTGCGCTAGCACTTGTAAAAAAAAAACATCTTAAACAAGTGTAGTTTATGGTTGATTTTACATCCTTGAGCACCGGCAATCCATGAATTTTGAACTTCTGAGAGGTTTGAGGTACTTAACTTACTTATTAATCTAGTTTTATTCGAGTTAATACCGAGCAATAACGTTGAATTATTATACCGATGTGTATGCGTTTAAATATAAACGCCTCTCAAAATTTTCGCTTCTTGTTAGTTTTGTCGTTTTGAATCCTCACTTGCTCAGTAAAGAAGTAACAACAAGGCAAATGTTACACATACCAACCTAGATGCTATGCTAGATGCATTCATGTTGAAAACATTCTTCAGTTTCATAGAATTAGTGATTTATATTTCATGCTCCTTTTAAATAACCCGGAAGTGTAGAAAAGCGGTTTTTTTCTAAGAATTCCGCATAAAATTTAAAAAACTGTGTTTCAAAATCCTTGCTAGAGCGAACCCAGCCTTACCAAATAGCATCACGTCTTCACTCATTGTGTTCCGACCCTAACCACTCCCTTATTACCGGTACACGGGAACATTGTCCATTACTCGACACGGCCAAGGTGCGTCTTATCGTTAATTACCGGCCGGCTTACCGGTTTACCGATTACTCGTGTGATTTACCTTCCCCAGTGCATCCAGTAATATACTTTAACCGATTTCAATTATTAAGGACGCTATACAGTTCATCAGCGGCCATTTTAGAAAAGTGTAGATAAGAAATAGCACTTAAATGAAACCATGTTCTTTTAATAGGAAGATAATATATAACAGGTTCAGAATTTAGTTTTTGGGATGTTAAATCATATTCTAGGACATATTACATTATCCACTATGAAATTAGGCAGGGCTTCGAGATGAACCCTTCGGGTGCAATTAGGAGGCAGTTCGTAGATCCAAACTGAGTGTAACCTGTAGCATGGGTTTATGTTTTTTTTTTATATAGGACACGTCAATTTGACTTTACCTTGCCTGATGGTAAGCTGAAGGTAAAGTCTCAGGAGAGAGGGCCACCATTATGCACACGTGCCATGTTAACAATGGTGGCACTCAGCTTGACGGCCTCATCAGATGCTTTTTCACGCCCCGCTTAAAGGACCCGGGACTGTAGGAAGAGGGAAACACGAGAGCTGGCAAGGAATTCCAGGTCTTAATTGTGCGACAAAGGAAAGAGTCACCGAACCGCTTGGTTCTTGAAGGAATGTTCTGCACCGCAAATAGAGAAAGCAGAAAAACACCAAATCTGATCCTGTGAGAACCCTGAGCAAGTTATAACAACGTCTTTTGACATGTTTTAATCTACACCTATAACTACTCTGCTAGTGTATTTGGCTATGATAGATAGGTATAGGCGTGTAGAGCTGTTATATAAATAAGACTGATCCCTGATGGCTCTGGGTCAGCCGGGGTGCAAGGGATATGTCGCGAGACAACCTCACTTTCGGCCTAGCACAACGACCCACAGACGGCGTGTGGTTTAGTCGGTTCGAGTCCGACATAACCTCCCCTTTTGGCTCCGGAGGGGGGAGTATCCGTGGGGATTTCCCGCACGTAAAAAAAAAATTAAGCCTAATAACCATAGTGGTGAAATGTGACTTAAGTTCAGCCTATCTCCTCAGACATAATACCGACCTCTGACATCCGACATCTGAGTGACCCTAAGTCGAATTAAAATAGAAAAAAATTAATCGGCCTAGGGTTTGAACCCGCGATCTAAGTCGGATTAAAATAGAAAAAAATTATCGGCCTAGGGTTTGAACCCGCGATCTTTGTCTTACGGGGGCAATGCTTTGACCACTAAGCTACCAGACTTCGCCCTAACTAATCCAAATTTCTCCACGGTATCGCGGGTTCAAACCTTGCCAAGACCGATTCAATTTTTTCTATTTGAATATAAGCTTAAAATATAACTTAAAAATTGTTTGAAATTTTTTTTAAGTCGAAATTAAGTCCTAAAAACAGTCCTACATACATAAGTATATCTCTGAGAAGTAGGTACAAAATGACCAACAATTCCATTACTTTCTTCATCCCCTTTCCATTATGAGAACGTCGATTCAACTCTTAATAAAAGGTGCATCTAAACCGGTGATCCTTCGTTTAATCATACCGAAAGTAATCTAAAGCTGATCGTCTGTCCGTCCGTCCGTACATTCAGTCCGAATCTCAATATAAAGGAAGCTATTGTCTTTCATTTCTCTCGTTTCTAGCGATGGGTTCTGCTGATTGGTTTTTATTTTACCTAAATTAAAATCTGTGAATGTATAAGTGTGTCTTAATTAATGTTGTAGTATATTGATCGGCTTGTGATTTATCATAGGTGTTGCAGGATTTGGGTTAAAATAAATTGGTTGTATTAAGCATGATGTGTGATTATTATCAGATACAAAATTTGAAGATTAGCATATTAGTCTTGTATATCATGGGAGTCTTTAATAATTGATAGTTAATAATAAATAAATGAAAATCCATAACCTGTCCAATTATATTTATTAAGTAAATAAAGCAACATATTCATACCACAGGTTAATGTGAAAGGAAACGTTACTTTTTTTATCTTTTATCTATTTCATTTTGAGCAAAGGCCATTACCAGTTTTTTCTTCACTTCTCATATTAATGTCTTAACATCCTGAGACATAACATTTTATAACATAGCGTTATCTAGAGCCAAACGAATCATAGCTTGTATTATGAGTTCTAGAACATTAACAAACCTGTAATCTATATAGGTATGTAAAAATATATGTTATAGCATGTTAGTTTTAATAAATATATGTAGTTTATGTCTAGGTATTTGTTCACAGATAAGCTAAGCAAACATGATTGATCTAAAATAGATTATTAAAACTAGTTCTGAATGTCACGTAACTTTCTAATTACAATAATAACACAATTAACACATCCATAATTAAACGTTTTATCTAAATTTAATACAATTAAGAACGTTAATAAAACACAAAATATTATATTTCAATCAAGATCACCATCTAAGTGTCGATTTGTTTATGATAATAGGGTCTGTCAGAACCAGATTCGTAATAAATATAATAAAACATATCATTTTTATCTTTGCACATATTAAAACAAGAATTTGGTGGCCATTAATCGTAGACTTAAATTATTATTCATATAATTATATAATCTAAATAAATGAAACTCTTTTACACCATAAAGTGGCAAACAAACCAAACTGAAAGTTCGCGATGTGACAAACAAATCTATATTTGTCCGTTCGCGAAATTGAACTACTGCAGAAGCCATAAATTTAAAAGAAAATAATAATTATAACTGTCAAGTCAAAATTTAAATTACGAACGCTATCATCAATTTATTTGACACTTGAACGTATTTCAAACGTCAAATTGACTGTCAGTTAACGACACTACGTGCGACAGAGCTAGTAATAGGCGACATACTACCTGACTCGCCTAGAAAGGAATGTCATCACATAAACTCCAAGCAATCAAGATCGTGCTTCACAGCAACAGATGCGCGTGCGCTTCACAAATAAGTGGCATTAATACTTCTATTCACGGTGCGCTGTGAGTGAGTTGTGCGCCACAATTATGCGTGGAGCGCTCATTGTCGCACTTCCGCGCTTTGAATGTTGTTTGTGTGTTTTGCAACTAAATCATTATGATTTTAGCAATGGTAGGCTTCAAATTCAAAGTATGCTCCGAATGGCTAAGGCGGAGTTAGCCTGACGGAGGTTGCGAATTTGATCACAATTTTTTATAAACGAGACTTGAACCAAACATAAGAAATACTTGTAAGTGGGTACTAGTTTAGCGAAAACAGTTCCAAGAGAAAATTTTATGTCAACTCTACCGGCCTACTAAGGACCCTTAAAACAGGTCAATATGAACAACTGTTAAACACATAGTATGACAGCCGTTGAATTATTAAACTGTTTCAAAAACGCATGGTAGAGGACCAGAACAAATACTAAACAAACTGAACTCCGTAAGATAACAGCAAGAAGTTTTAATTCGGCTTCCAAGATATTCACAAAATAACTAATGAATAAAGGGAGTGCTTTTTCAGTAGGGCTTAAATCAATGCTCAAAAAAGTTATAAGAAACAAACCTTAAACACAGAAGAAATTATTATCTACAACCTAAAACACTCGTCCATTTAAGTCTGACCATCACCTACCTCAACACAGACTACAGTGGTACAACCAGTTGCATTGAGCGCTGATAATGGGTACACTACAGCGATAAATACACCTATTATGTACTGACTGCTGAATGTCCGCATTGGTGGGAAAGGGACGGAGATATGTTTATGCGTCGCTCCGCCTACGCTGCGCAGGAGATTGCCTTCTCTTGAATGATTTGAAGATGTCCGCATTCTTGTGCGTTGGATTTTTTTGAATTCTTGCATTTTGCAACCAAAGCAATCAGGCAACCAAATTTTAAAAAAAGGAAAGAAGACCAAAAGACTGCGAAATATAAATTATATTAGGTACTAACTTGCTTTTTGCTCGATATTCCGTTCAATACACACATTTTTGCACACGTCCATAAGCCACGGTACCCATACCATAGTTATCACTTGAGATCAGAAGTACGAGGGTTGAAACGCGGCCATACCACAACCAATACGAATCTAATAATAGGTACTAGTAATTTAGATGTTTTTTTATTATTTTTCGGGACATCTTGAGACATTTAAAAAATAATATGGATAATTTCATAATTTCGTTCTTGTACAATTTATTCAAAGTCTCTGCGACCTAAAAGAACCAGTAAAAATTAGCCAATGGGTACTAGTAATTTAGATTGTTTTCATAATTTTTCGGGACATCTTGAGACATTTAAAAAAATAATATGGATGATTTCATAATTTCGTTCTTGTACAATTTATTTAAAGTCTCAGCGACCTAAAAGATCCAGTAAAAATTAGCCAATGTGCTATTTCATAATATAGACTTTAATCTGTCTCTGCTAAATTGAATTTCTTTTTAGTATGAAATCATACATCCAAATTTTGCGTATTGACTTAATAGGAAGATTTACGCCAGCATCCGATCTGACGTTATTCAATGTAGATAATATCCATAAAATTCCAGGCAACTGCTACCTAAAAAACAATAAACATCGCAAATCGTATTGTACTGAAGGCTACATATCCAGCCATTGAGTGTTTGACGATAAACCAAGCTCTTTAGAATGAACCTAAGTACAATATTAGGGAGCCGGTATTGTAAAATCAAAACCCTTTGAAGGCGCAAAGAAAATGAATGCGTTACACCCACTGAACTACAGAGTTTTGGTATGGTCTCAGTGTCGAAGTGGAGCGAGAAGCGGATAAAGCGAAAACTGAGACAAAATAAATGTAAGTCCCGTGATATTTCATTTGGACTTATCACACTATTTACGTATATAATGGAGTTGTTTTGTGACCATGTTGTTCCCAGCTAAGTAGAATACTACCTAAGTATAAAACCCTATCTCTTTCCTATGGGAACAAACCTGCGACATAATTTTTAAGTGTTAGAGCTTCATTCATCAACGGTAAACATTTAAACTGTGAAAAAATAACCGGTGGATATCAATAAGCTGGTCTTTTTTATTACCTAAGACAAAAATATGGTCATCAAGGTATAAGGCTAAAATTTGAACAGCTGGTTAAAAAGGGAAGAAAATCCAGTTTCCGATATTTGCACAAGCCAAAATAGTCTACCATTGCGAATACTAACGCCACACCTTTACGCAGTCACGTCAAATAACTCTTGCGCATACACTAGCCTCTTGATGGCCTTCATAAAACGTGCCGTGACAAAGGAGCAGCTCTCCTACCAGCGTGTCATCCATGACAGACGTCAAGGCACATTATGGGGTATTTCTGCATCTTTATGTGTATTTAATAAACAATTGTGGAGAATTTTGGTCTAGAATGGTACCTATTTGTTATTGGGCAGTTGCAAATGTGCTTAAAAATAGTATTTGGCGATTTTGACTTGGAAATGTTCTTTGGAAGATGATTTAGTTATCTTATACGTTTCTTTAATGAGCTGTAAGGACGTAAAATTATGTAGGTTATACTTTAAATATTACAATTAATGAAAGCTGTGAGCCTATTTTCATCAGCTAACTAGATTTAGATCCGCTTAATAGATTATACTGCCTCAAGGTTTTTATACCCAGAACCATAAAACAGGAATAAAGAAAGACATAACATTAAACTATTTCAATTCTGATTGTCTGTTAAGAAAACTATCATTTGGATAAAAAATTCTCACTGGCATAATAAACACGCATTCGCCTTGGTTAGCTGCATTGCTAATAGCATATAATGACCATTTAAATCAATGGATAATAAACTAAATTGCCTCAAACCTATCACATATAAATTCCAGTATTGGTAGTCATCATAAAAGCTGTCGTTTAAATTCGCCTCCGAAATCATGACGCACTTAAAAATTTCGAAATCAATAAACACTAAAGCCATAAAATTGGAGCCACAGTTACAATTTATTGATTAATCAATAAATATATTGGTTTTAGTGACGATGACGGTTAAATGTGTGGTTATTAAGTTTGGAACGTGACACATGCCTACGGTTGCATAGTGCGCGTAGGTGTAATGTGATTTTTAATATTTTAGATATTTAAAATTAAGTAGTTAAGTACCGAGACTGACATTCTTATTAATTCGTGTGGAAATATGTGGAAGAATAAAAACATACCTACCTACTTCAAAAACTTTTTTACCGCCAGATGTGAATAGTTAAAATATTTACGAAGAAATTTTATAGCTTATGTTTTTTTGTAGATACTCTTTTTAGATACCAAGACACGGACACAACAAAGAGGAAATAGCAAGAAAGTAGCAAATAGTGAAAGCGGAGTGATAAACTCTGTTGTAAGCAGATACTCTGATTTTTTTTTTCTCACTTTTCGCAATTCTGTGCCACTAGTACTAACAAAATAATCCAGTAACTTTTTGTTCAACTCGGGTATCAACCCCGAACTTATATAGTAAAAATAAATATCGTATAAAACGCTAAGTTTTATAGTGCAGCGCAATATCACAGTTAAGTAACGTACAATAGTTTACAATTCTTATCAGAACAATAGGTGGTTACGATAACATTAAGAGCGGTTTGTTTAGCTCACAGGTCGATGAACCCGCTTGTCCCTACTATGTTTACAACTAGAGGTTCTAGGCCTTTTAGGGGCAAGCGAATTGTAGGCGTAGATTCCGTAATATGCGACTTAACATAGCAAGTATTCCATATTAGGGGGAAACGGGACAAATACGATGTTTGAGAGAATATCTCTAGTCTATTCTCTCAAATATCGACGGAATGACGTTAATTTTATGGAAATTTATATTTTATTGGACATTGGTGAAATTACGGTAATTTTGCTGCAAGAGTTAGTAATTAGGAGTTTGCCCTTCAAAATTACCGTCCTAATGCTGTGAAGAAGATGTTTCAGTAGGATATTATTATTTTTTTCAAATAAAAAAAAATGTTGTCTTACCTCGACATCTAAACTACTTACCGTCATTTCAATCAAAACATACCTAATATGCTTACACTACTGACCAAGCGCAACACATCATACACTTTACCAAATGTATTTATACTGTTAACATTTGCACATGAATTATTAGCCTCACCGAAAATTGCTCAATGTCTGAAGTTGTCACAACAAAATACCAGCCTAGTGATGTCGAGCCTTACAGTATCAAAAGCCTTGTAAGGCAGTTAGCACAGGTCACTGGGGTCGCAGCAAGGCCTAACGTCTCACTCACTGTGTACGGCCCTATGTTTAGTGTCTATTGTTCTTACCAGCGGAAACGCTAACTATCGTGATTGAGTAGCTTTTTGACCTGCCTGTTGTATTCTTATTCACTTAATATACGTAGTTGCAGTTGAGTTGTGTGTGCAATTACAGACTCATAAATTATTTTCAATGAGTATGTTAGCAACTTATATGTTTATAGACAACTATACACAATGGGCAAGGTATAATATAGTATAATATATCAGCTCTAATATTCATTCCAAATTGAAAAAAAAGTTTACATGTTTTCCAAACTTCGTGCTACAATTTATTTTTTACTTAGAAATAATAACAGTACATTTTGCTCAGTCTGGAAACGGACGCTATTCACGCTAGAATAGTTCAAATGACCAAATTAAAATCTGCAACCACGACTACGTAAGCCAACTTTGCAGTATAAAAATAAAATTTGACCACTTAGACATTAACCTCACGAGTTTGTCCAAAAAGTATAATATGTATGTAGCTTAACTATTTATAAAAAAAATCGAGAAGTTATCCAGTTTAATTCAGTAACATATACAATAAATACCCTCTGTTTACGGCCTTATTCCCACAAAGAAAGCAGTTCCTACTCAGGTAAAATAAACAGCTATTTTTGTTATTTGCCTGAAGTTTTACACAAACACATAGGACGCTACATAAATAAAACCGACGCTCCAAGGGCTGCAGGTATTGTGCACACTAGCCGATTTTTATCCGTAACTTTATACGAAGCCCAGCAGATATAAATTAAATCGCCCTCAATACTCATTCACTCCTGATTCAGAGTTAAAATCAATTCATTAGTGTGCGCCAATAAAAAGTAAGTGTCTTTCGCTCGGACGCATTAACAATTCAAGGAGGCAAAGCGAAATAAAAAACTCGTCACAAGACCACCTACATTTCTTGGTGTTGATGTAGGTGCGATTTGTCGTGTGTGCGATTAGCAGCAAGGGATATTTATATGACTATTGTACGTGTACGGGCACTTTATCTAAATGTGTTTAGTGTTACTTGATTTCTTTTTGTGAGATCTAATGTGTAATGTGTCCTTTATAAATAACTATCGTCGTAAGATGGCCGTCCTGACTTATCTATATCTTTATTATTAATAAGTTTTAAAGATATTGACTTAATTAACAATGAGAAGCTCCTTTCCTTTTCCGATGCTTCCTCGTGCAGCCGTTACAATTGCAATCAATGAAATGATTATATAAGTACACTCGAGAGCAATGAATCCGGGTCACTCAAAGAATCCAAAAAATCTCGGAAAGTAAGAATGCTAGGTTAATTCAATAAATTGTATTTAATAGACAATTTAATACTCCTTAAATGAAAGTTAAAAAAATATGAGTCACCATACATTTTATTTACACAAAATTACATAAAGAAAAAAAACTGCTGATCTCTCCTTAAAACAAAAATAGGAAACATGAAATTTTTGAACTTTATGACGATTTTCTTGAATTTCAATACTTCGTATTACCTCCTCGTGCTTACATTACTGCGTTTACGCGGTTTGGCATGCTGTACACCAAGTTCCTTATACGATTTTGGGGAATATTCTCCCATTCCTCTGTGAGAGCAATTTTGAGCTCAGGAAGCGTGATTGGGGGAGGGTTTCGTTGTTTTACGCATCTCCCTAGCTCGTCCCAAGCATGCTCGATCGGGTTGCGCGCTGGCCACTCCATACAAGTAATGTTCATCTCTTGAAGGTAGTCATTCACAATCCTACCTGTATGAGGTCGGGCATTGTCATGCATAAATATAGCATCCTCACCCAAATTGACCATAAATGGACCAACGTGTTCGTTGAGGATTTCTTCCACATATCTTACGCTAGTTAAAGAGCCGTTTTCTATGATCACCAGCTCTGTGCGACTTCTATACACTCTGTGTCTTCCATCGTGCTTGTAGAGCATAAATTTTGATTCGTCGGAGAACATAACTTTCGACCAATCTTCAATACTCCAATTTACGTGGTTCTGGGCATATCTTAGTCTTGAAATATGATGGCCACGCTCCAGTTTAGGGCCGTTTGCAGGTCTAAGGGGTTTTAAGTTAGATTCAGCAAGCCGACGTCTTACTGTCCATGCACTTGGGTTACTTCCTCCGAGGCGTCGAAACTGATTTGTGAGTTCAGTTCCTGTGAGAAAGCGATTTCGAAGCATGGTGTTCACCAAGTATCGGTCTTCTCGTGCTGTGGTACACCTAGTGCTGCCCGTTCCTGGTCTGCGTAGGTTAGAACCAGTTTCTTCGTAACGTCGGAGAACTCTTTGTACTGTTGACAGCGACACACCGACAGTCCTGGCTGTATCGCGCTGACTCCGGCCGGTTTCCACCAATGTAAGTATTCTGGTGCATTCTTCAAGTGTAAGCGACATGATTTCAGCTTGAATAATGAATATTGAGCACTATCAACCTGGTTTATGTACCAACATAAATGACAGATTACAAACAAAAGCAAAAACAAATCCTGTAATTTCGTAGTTCCATCTTCGACAGTGTTCCCTTTTCAAATTTGATTTTTTTATGATATAACTTTACAATAACTAAGAAGTTTTAATACTTTCATTTAAGGAGTATTAAATTGTCTATTAAATACAATTTATTGCATTAACCTAGCATTCTTACTTTCCGAGATTTTTTGGATTCTTTGAGTGACCCGGATTCATTGCTCTCGAGTGTAGTTAGTCCTTATGATATAATGAAGACCTTTCTATTTTTAATAGAACCTAAGGATTCCTGAAAAGGTTTGCATTACAAAACATATTTACAAGTTTCGGTTTACGTACGCGACATTTTACGAAACGTGCAATACGAATAACACACACACACACACACGCAAAAATTTAGAACAAGGAAATATATGTGTCAGTGTTATTCAATTTGACTTAGGTATCTATCTTGTATTAAAAAATATATATCAAATTCATCATATCCATTATTAACAACACCCAGGTAGAAAAAGTATCTGCTATCCTTTTCCTTACTAAGTAATCCAAGTGGAACAGAGTAGACTAGAATATTTAACGAAAAATTGCTTCATTCGATTATGAATGTCCACTGCGCCCTTCTTTTGTATTAACTATGTAGTATATTATGTTTGTCAATTTAAACTAGTGCTTCCACTGTTTGATCGGATTTCCATGATTTGTGATGGCATAGAGCTGTCATTTACAATTTAGCATAGGACAGAAATTGTAAAATCAACATCTAGAGACTAACGGTACAGTAGCTCATTTTGTGTAAATTGTAACACCAAAAATTTATCATAATTCGGGTACTGTGAGGTAAATTACACTTCAAACTATTTGACAACTACATCTTCAGTCACTCTGCGCCCATGGCCGCTGAAAAGTAGTCATAACGTTGCGACGGGCTTAATGTAAATACTAAATAAATAGCGATAGAATCAGTTAAAAGTGGTTTTATTTCATTATTATAATACACACCTTTCTTTAGCAATACATGCGCAATAACGTCTTTGTTTTTCTTTTATGAATTTATATTAGTTTGTTATCTCAAAGCTGGATAATATATAATATACCTTTAAAAATGTAGGCACAACATGAAATGTAAATCAAAATGTTTATTTCTTAATGCTCATAATTAATTACATAATTAGTGTTAAACTTCTGTCATATTACCTAAACAAATTAATTAATTTAAACCGCACAATAATATATTCTCCAAAAAATTTTAACCCCAACATAGTCTCCAACCCTTCCTTATCCCGAGACAACAGCGATTTTCTTTTTCCTCCCGCCGTCAGTCCGAAATGAAGTACCTTCGTCCATACGTTACGTACCGGAAGTGGACAGCCGGAGTGAAATGGCCGCTGCGACGCTTCCGCCCCCCCTTCCCCCCCTACAAGCTTTAATTAAAGGCCGGTAAGGATTTAACACGTCTGTACCTTTGAGAAGGAGGATTGAATCAGGTTTTTTTACTTGAATTAGGGTGAGTTAAGGGTGTGTGCCTCAAAGGGTTGCTGTCTGTGATGTTTGGTTTTGTTTAAAGGATTTTTTCTTGTCTGGTGTGTAGTGGGTACTTGGGTTTATTGATGTAAGGTGCGTTACGATAATCTTGTGAATGTCTACAGAGTACTACATACCGTTCATTGAAATAGTAATTATTTTTTAGCATATACATTTTATTAAACCCTAGCTTTTGCTAGAGTTAAGTCGACGCTATTTTTCTAAAATAAAAGTAGGTAGCCTAAGTTACTCTTTATTACATCAGCGACCTGCCAATTAAAGTCCCGTCAAAAGCGGTCAAACCACTTCAGAGATTAGCCGAAACAAACAAACGGATAGACAGACAGACAAAAATTGTAAAAAAATGTAATTTTGGTGTATGTACCGTATTATATTCATATACATGTAGTAAAAAACGATTATTTTAATATTACAAACAGACACTTCAATTTTATTCATTTGTATGCATAGATGTATAGATTTAAGTGAATTTGGTTTTCAAGTAATTAGGTAGCTAATAAAACTAGTGCTTTAATATTTAAAACGGAATAACGAATTACTGCTTTATTAAACGTATTTATTGAAATAAATTAAATAGTTATCATAGTGTCGAACGTATTAAAAAATAATATAAAACTATGTTACCGGTTTACATGTTGATTTATAATGGCTTATTTTTATATTTGATTAATTAAAGAACGTGACTGTATATATGTATGCACCTACGTTATATTTTTTTTTTGTTTACAGGTAAGTCTTCTGAGTGTGTTCGGAAATTCATAAAAGTTTTGTTAATTGCTACAGGTATGTTTAGAATTTTATACTTTAAAAAAAGTATGACACATTTCCTTACCTAATAAAATATTCATCAAAGACGTGATGGTATTTAAATAACATAATCATGTATGTAATCTTAGTTTTATATGCTACAACGCATATAAAACTCAAACAACTGAATCAGAACATACAATAAATTAGATTCGACCGCAACAACGAATCTCTATCGATAAAAAAACAATAAAAACCAACAATTTCATTGTCACTCCGCATGTTCAAATTCTAAGCTTAGATATTCAAGTTTTATTGTTAAGAATGTTATGTCTAAATTATAACAATGACACAACGAGACAAAACGTAGTTTGTTAGTAGATATTTCTTAATTCCGATCAGTGTCACCCACGCGACGGAAGCTATTCTCCAAGCGCTTTATATTCACACTGTTGAATATAACGCCTCTTCACTTTAAACGCGTGGTGCTAGTGATAGCAGGTAGATATAAATTTTATATCTAGTAAAAGCATTTGGTATATTTCAGATAAAGTTTAGTAAATAAAAGGTCAGGTTCAATTAAATTGTGCTCTACCGGTTTCTCGATGAAATTAATGTTAAATTTGATTACACATTAAGTTTGATTTCATTGAAGTAACTTTCGTTGTAGAAATCCGACCTTATACCTAATACTTGAAACATGTTTTGATATGCAAGATTTTACTAAAATTCTCGTGTCACAATGTTTGTTCCCATACTCCTCTGAAACGGCTCGACTGATTCTTATGAAATTTTCTATAATAATCTATCTTTCAAACCCTAAGTGATAAAGGGTGTCTACACCAATTTTTTTTCTGGATATAATTTTTGTTTTTTTTTTATTATTATTATGTGGCATTAAAAATACATACAGCTCTAACTTTTTACTTTTATATCACCGACCCCTGCTTCTTAAAAGTCATTATTTGCATGGCAAAACAACGTTTGCCGGGTCAGCTAGAATTTTTATACATTATACTCGTAAATTCAGAAATACAATAGACTAATATCTACTTTACTGCAAATGACAAATATAGATAAAGACATTTGTCTTTCTGCACAGATAAAGATGATATTGAAACATAATACTTATTAAGTGAAAGTCGTTCAGCTTCTAGCTTGAATCATTCATAACGCATTTCTATGTAAATTATCTTTTATTTTTTTTATTAAGTGTTAACAATATGATTATATTCTAAATACCGTTATCGTACGAGTTCCTAACTTATGTAATTCTGTAATGTTGCCAATGAATAAATATCTACTATCCAAAATCTAACCTTACGTTAATGTAAATTAAATGTCACATCTTTTGACTAAAACATTAATATTCATTTTATACGCTAATAATTTAACCTGCAGTCATCGCTATTATTACAACTAGTAATGAAATAAAATTATTACAGATTAGCCGCTGACAATGAGGCCGCACCCATAGCCATACATATTTAAATGGAGTCCATTACACCGATTGTCGTTTGATTTCTCTTGACCAAAACAAGTTTTGATACTTTGATTCAAATTTTATAACGTAATATAGTTGAGAATTCATCGCCTATTATGACAGTTCTGTAATGAAGGTATTATGAGTTATATCGATATTGTCGTAAACTTTATGTTTTAATGACATGATATTTTTTAATAACAACCGTTGACAAAACATATGTTTGTATTTATATGTGCTTATATAGTTTTTATAGCGAATTATACTATAAATGAAGTTTTATGGTGTTAGTTGAATCAATATTTTATATGGAATTATCTGTATTAATAATAGTAATAGGTATGTAACGACTTTTTGTTAAGTCGTGTCAAAGTGAGATAGGAAATCAGAATGTCACAATACAAGTATGGAGATCAGTCCACAAATGGGCGAATAATTCATAATATTGTTTCCTAATGAAAGTAGGCGGGTGGCGCCAGTGAGGCAAATTAATTATGAATAATAAAATGTACTAATTTCCCTAAACGTATATTCACGCAATATAATATCGCTAAAAGGGTAGGCCGAAGTGTTGTAAGACTCAAATTTCACCTACTCCGTTATTCCATTCCTATAGCCGACAACCGGGAATACAACCGAATATACAATGGAATCAAGTCTCTTGAAATTATTCTGTATAACTAGAAGAGAATTACTTGTAGTTACTTCTTTCGTTCTTTGAGATAGGCAGGACAGTCTTCCTTCCTGTCCTTATAATTTCAACAAAGCTTTCAACTCAAGCGAAGATGAGAAACTATTGACCATTGTCGGCACCTCTCTTGGCTTCTACTAAATTCTGGAGACAATGTAGACTTCACTTACAGTTTACCATCAGGCAGGTTGTAGTCATGTTGACGTTCCTATTCTACATTAAAGAAAAATATCCCACGAATTTCCACAACTTTCATTAAACTTTCAAACACATGTAATGAAAATCGATTATTGCATTGATGTAACGTAAAAACTCATTAAAACTTGAAATCCTGAAATGTACGGATGAACTCATAAAATAATTAATTGCATTTCGACAAGTTATAAAGGCGCGCACACACTTGCCCATACGCACACCGACACGTCAAAGTGCACACGACATGTCACCGACTGGCCGTCAGCGATAAGCCCGCCGTGTGATGTCATAATACTATCGTTATCTACCGGCATGCATTGTCAGCCATCAGTTCACATTTAGTTGTGGCTGATAAATTTATTGGAGTGTCGGTATTTACCATTATTTGGTTCGTATTATCATAAATATACGGGCTTTTGTTGGAGCCCGCTTCAAGTGCCTTCTAATTTTCGTGACAAGAAATTATATTTTACTGAATTAACGTGACTAAGGTGTTTGAATACCTATACCAAAATTACGCTTATCGTAAATTAACATTGGTGAGATTTTTGAAGCCTTTTACTTCTCCTCTCTGTTAGTTTCCCATTCCATTACTGTCAGCAGGTATCTGGCACATGAGTCCGTCCTCTCACACCCTTCTTCGCTCACTGGCTATTGTAATGACAACGAACCCACTGGTGTGTTAAAATTCGTACCCTGCTCTCACTTGTCTCCACAAATATTTGAGGCTCCCACTCGTCTGTCGATCATCAGGTGAACCATATTATGAATACCTGATCTCGCTTATGCAAATTTTATTTGACCAGTATTAGTTTTCCTTATTATGAATGACCTGAGTTCGAATTCAGTTTAAAAACTTTTAAGCCAGTTGCAGAAGACAATGATCGGTGCAGAAATTCTTCGACAACAAGATAAACCATTAATTAGGGTTCTGTACACTAATAATCATTCTAACTCTGATTTTAATTCTTCTCTATTTTATACTACTGAGGTGGCAGACAAGCACACGGTCCACCTGATGGAAAGTTACCGTGGCCTATGGACGTGTGCAACACCAGGAGAGTCGCACTTGTGCTGCCGACCCTGTAAACACAGGGAGCTCTCTTCTTCTACATCAACCATGGATGGTGGTCAGAGTTGTATTCATGGTCTATTTTTCTTTTGTACAACTTCTAATTCCACCTTCGCTCACCCTTTTTTTCTCTTAAAAACTAAAATGTGGTCATTAATTATAATTTAAACTTGTCATTGTTACAGCGTTCAGTACCATCACTTAGTATAGCGTAAAATATATTCATACATAAATAAATGCGATATAAATTGATTTATACATCTGTCTGTACGCAGTAAGGTCTCATGATATCAAGAAGCGTTTACACAAGCCGCTGTGGATGACAGAAAAGACTGGGGGTTAAGGTTGAAACCGCGAGCGATTTAATATGACGGACTCCAGTATTTTAAATAAGTAAATACATCATTTTGGCTAAAACCTACTGAACAACACTAACATTGTATAGATTGAAGATTCATGATTGTGTGCTAACTCATATCACACCACCACCAAACATTTTCAAACTTAAAAAGCCATACCTTTTTAAGTTTGAAAATGTTTTGTTGTCTCCAAGAGTAGCGGTAAATTAAAATTCTACTAATAAGTAATAACCGCCGCAGGGTCCAAGTTTGAAACCTGTAATACTTAATCTCTGTTGTATTTCTATTATTCCTAAAATATAAATTATAAATTTGTTAGCACATTTATTAAAAATTTAAACATATTTTTCAATTTAGCCACTAATACAATACAAATTTTAACCCGCTCATCGCCCATATCTTTCACCACCAACCGCCGTCCAAGACGGAGACAATTGGCACGTCACCGCCAGAGGTCGCTGCTTTTGCAAGTAACCACAAATCACGGGTGTCCGGCCCGCTCGCCGCGCTCGCCGGGCAAACAGTGTGTATGCGCCGTTATGTACTTAGCCTGACGCATTATTCGGCTTGACAATGAATTTGAATCCCTTTGGTCTAACTGCAATGCTTCGATATCGCCATTGGATTATAGAGGTCAGATGGCAGTCGCTTCACGGAAAATGTCGATGTTCAGCGGCATTGCAGTTAGGTTGATAAACCTGACACCAGACTGGTGAAAGCTTATAAACGCTAAGGTGAAGAAGAGAACGAGTTTTAATCGCCATTGCTAGCCTCTGAGGTGCGGCGGTAGTGCATCAATCAGGGGTGCGGGTTTGATTCTTGTTCAGCGCAAATATTTGTATGCATGAATATATCTAATAGGGCAGGTCAGAAGTAGGTACTCGGCACCGGCAGGCTTGCATGAAAGGATTAATGACAGTTGAGGGAGCTCGCGAAGTATGTAAGGATAGAGTCAAATGGTGGGCTGTGGTCTCTGCCTGGAGGAAAATAGGTGTGAGGGTATGTATGTGTCTATGATTATGTTCATTTACCACCATTAAGACCTGGAACTCCTTTCAAATGTTTGTTACTTCCTACAGTTCCGGGATCTTTAAGCGGGGCGTGAATAAGCATCTGATGAGGCCACCAAGCTAAGTGCCACCATTGTTAACACGGTACGTGTATGTAATGGTGACCCTCTTTCCTAAGACTTTGTCTTCAGCTTACCATCAAGCGAGGTGAAGTCAAATTGAAATATCCGATATATCAAAAAAAAAAATTGGATTGGTCTGGGTGTTTCCGTGCAAGGTGAAGAATGGGAGTATGAGTTTTAATCGGCATCACCAGCTTCTGTGGCATGGCGGTAGTACACTAAGCAGGTGGCATGCAGGTGCAAATATTTTTATGTATGAATATCTAGATAGATGTGTTTCCGTGATTAACGTAAGAATGATAATAAATAAGTGTCAATCGCTGTGGTAACGCGAGTAGACCGTGAATTTGAATTGATTTAACATAGAAGTTAGAACTGTACGAACGCGTACAGTTACGGTATGGTTGGTCAAGCCTAATAAGGCCCTAATAGCGTTATAATAACTTATTGTTTTGATAAGAATTAAGTAATATGAAGTTGTTAGATTAGATACGAAGAAGTCAACTAATCTCGTGTTTGTGATTACTGAAATATGTATTCTTGGGTGGGATTATTTTGTGGGTAATTTTGCATTTGTAGTTGACGATGATATAGCAATGTAAGTGTGGTTGTAAACTTGAATTATCTGTCTTTCATTCTAAAAAAAAAATTGCGATGATGATAATGACAATGTCTTAGTGTGACTGTTAAGCACAATCATGCACACGTAATGCGGTCTGCTGGATCTTTATATCTACTTTTATATGACACAGCACCGCATGCGGTCAACCGCACCATGTGTAAGAATGACTGCTATCTGACGTCTCAAACTTACGAAAGAAAATGTAGGCAAGAGCCTCGGTCGTCAGCAGGTGTACAGGCTTGCATTATATATAAGGTTGGCATGCGCTGAGAAGGTCATTTTAGCGACCCCAAATATAATAATACAATTATATCGACAGTGCAAACGAATATCAACGTTCCTAAGAAAAAAAGGTTCTAAACGACATTTAAACATTTTATAGCACAACAATTTTCCAGTCAACTATCAGAGTCACTTACGCTCTTTGGTCTTTCAGATATCCACACTCTTATTGCTCGGGAGATTATTATTAAACCTAAAATGTGTACCATACGACAGTACATGTATTTTAGGTGTATTTTGAGAATAGCACGCGGTGCTGCGGCGGGTAACAAACTTAAATTCACCAAGTATGGACTATGTGAAGGAGGTAGGCATGAAGGTATTAGGGGTTAAAGTATGAAATTGCCGATTTGTACTGACAAATTGAAATTAGTTTTTTTTTTTAATTTAACGTATTTATTTAATCAAAATAATTACCATTATTATCTATACATTGCTGCCATCTAGTAGGAAGGTCATTTATGCCTTTGCGATAGAACTCTGGTGATCTAGATTCGACAAACTGTGTGAAAGCATTTTGTACTGCCTCCTGAGAAGAAAACTTTTTATCACATAGAAAATTGTCCAAATCACGAAAAAAATGGTAGTCTGTTGGAACAAGGTCTGGCGAATACGGAGGGTGACGGATAGTTTCTAATTGCAGTTCCTGTAGAGTTAAAACGGTTTCTCGTGCTGTATGAGGTCTCGCGTTATCATGGAGCAATAATGGTGAAGATCGATTCATGAGTCGGGGCTGTTTCACTGCTAGTTTTGCTATCATTGTTCGGAGTTCGGCACAGTAGACATCTGCCGTTATTGCTTGACCAGGTCGTAGAAAGCTATAGTGAATAACACCATGCTGAGACCACCAAACAGTTACCATTACCTTTTTATTGGTAAGCTTTGCTTTAGGACACTGTTGTGGCGTTTCACCTGGGGTCAGCCATTGCATTTTTCGCTAACGGTTATCGTAAAGAATCCACTTTTCATCACATGTCACAATTCGATCCAATATTCCTTCATTTCTGTATCGATTCAACAAGGCAACACAAGTTTCAACACGCATTTCTTTCTGCAGATCAGTCAAATCATGAGGTACCCATTTTTCACATTTTTTTATTTTATTGATTTGAAGCAAATGAGTCAATATTGTTGGTAAGGTAACGTTAAACCATGCAGCTAATTCCTGGGTAGTTTGGCTCGGATCGGCTTCCACCATGTCTTTCAATTCATTGTTATTCACCTGTGTGGACGGTCTTCCTCGTGGTTCGTTCTTCAAATCAAAGTTTCCATCACGAAAGCGTTTAAACCAAAATCGCACGGTGCGTTCATTAGCAGTCCCCTCTCCAAACGCAACATTGATATTGCGAGCTGTTTCTGCCGCGTTAGTTCCGCGTCGGAACTCGTATTCAAAAATCACTCGAATTTTCGAAGTATCCATCTTTCTTGTCTAAGCTGAATAAAAAAAACAACTGAAAGTCGATAATCGAATGTTGCACATTTTTAAATGAAGAACTACATAGGTACCATGTGGAAAAAGTTTCACTCAAAAATCTCAAACCATGAAGGTTCTATGTCAATTCGAAGTACCTATTACAATGAAACGGCAATTTCATACTTTAACCCCTATTATTTCCGTCCCATTGAGCAGTCTGACTGGGGAAGTACCTCCACCCTACAGAATACCGCGGCCATAATAACCTCGTGTTGTGTTCCCGGCAGTACTCACTGGAGAGTTTTTGTGCTGTCAGTGGGAAGATTAAAGGCTTGTCCTGCTTTATCTTCGACACTGACGACACAGAAACTCTCTGTTCTAACAGGGCGACAGCGCAAGTGTGACTCTCTGGTGTTGCACGCGTCCATGTGCCATGGTAACCACTTTCCATCAGGTGGGAAGTGTGTTTGTCTGCCACCTAAAATTACAATTTGTCAGATTCACCATCGCCCTAAAGACGGTAGTGTAGGAGAATTTGGATAGCTTCAGGCGTGGCTCGGTGGCTCAGTGGTCAGAGCATTCCCCCTGTAAGGGAAAGATCGCGTGCTCGAGTCCCGCCTGAGCGGTTCACTTTTTCCTATCTTAGTTGATTTGTCAGATTCAGTTTTATATAACTCGGTACACATACCTGTACCGAGATATATAAAACTTAACTGCTCACCTTAGCATAATAAAGAGCTAATAAAGAAAGCCAGGTCTCGAACTCGACACGTCAATTACTCATATATCCGTGGCAAATTGGAATATTATTCACTAACGATAGTCGGACGGATTTTAATCTACAGTTGATAAAGCGCACAATCACAGTCGCGGCCGTGTGGGCAGACCGTTAGTGATTTGTCAAGTAGAAGATTATGTTAGCTTGTTATTGTGGTGTTGAATGTGAAAGGCTTGTTTTATGATGGGTGAGCTGTTTGAATTGAGAATGGTGATTAAGATAGTGACTTCATCTATGTAGGTTTAAGTTTTGTTACTTGATAGCGGGGCCAAGAAACTCCGTATACATAAAATGTTAAATTTTACTCATGACATTATGATATTACATATTTATTGACATTGTTATGAATGACTAATTATGAAATTGGAATGATTGTGCATCTATGTAGTTCATTGAATTATATAACATTATTAAGTAGGTACCTATATTTAAATGCCTAGAGGCGGAATTTGGCTGTTCAAAAAAATGAAATGTCATACATAAACACCTTTGTACTCATTTCCGCAAATAATTTTTTATGATACAATATGATCAAGGTCGCCGGGAAGCGCTGGAAGCGGGCTGCTTTAGATCTGTCGTTCTGGAAGTCTATAGGAGAGGCCTATGTTCAGCAGTGGGCTGTGTGTGGCTGATATGATGATGATATAAAAGGGACTATTCGTGACGCAATCGTAACTAGGTGCACTTACTATTCAGTAAATATTGGGTAAAGCTACCTAGGCGTGGTTGCCATTTAAAAGGGTGACCGTTTAGTGATATGTCATCTTCGCGTTTCCGTGTTACGTAAATCATGTCAAAAGTTACTCCCAGTTGTCAAAAATTTATACCACTGAGATGGCAAACAAGCACGGTCCATCTGATGGAATGTGGGTACCGTGTCCTATGGACGTGTGCAACACCGGACACAGTCGTGCTGCCGACCCTGTAAACACAGAAAGTTTCTGTGCCGTCAGTGTAGAAGACAAAGCAGGAATAACTTTTGGTCTGCCCACCAAAAGCTATCTCCAGTGAGCTCTGGGAGCAAAACATGAGGTTATTATGGCCGCGGTATTCCTTAGGTTGGAGGTACTTCCCGAATCGGACTGCTCAATTGACCTGACCATACCTGAACAACTCTATTGGTGATTGGCTATTAACTACAACTCAGTCTGAGAGCTTAGACGGCAGTTGCTGGCAATATAGCTGAGAAAAACCAAGCCACATCAAATTAAAGACCCCGTACTCCGAGGTAAAGGCCTCGAAACGCGTAATCTCACATCTTAATATACGCACAGAAAGCGAATAAGTACAGAGATATTTAAAAACTGTATCTTTTTAATCCGAATCCAACCCCTTAAGGACATATAAAACCAAAGATAAGGCCGAACTAAATACCGAAGTCACTTCTCGCAGGCCTTATAAACATCCGTCCGCGTCCCTTGGCGGTCGTCAGGACGAATCACTGCAAGACTTGCATACTAGAGGAGGAACGAGACGGAGGATTGCGAACTTCGATGTGTGCGAACGGGATGGAAGATATACGTTTTGCAGTCGTCATAATTTTGCTCGGCAGACTAATAATAGAGATAAAGCTGGGGTGCAGTTGTATGCTGTTCTTTGTTGGGATGATTACGTTTTGGTGGTGGGGTTTGGAGTTGATGGTTTTATGCAATATGTAGGTTTGGTGGCTATTTCGACTGGTGTTATACAAGTAGAATTGATTTAAGTATAAAGTTAATGAATAATACTTAAATAAGCGAAGCAGTAATCATAGAACAAATTCGGCAGATTCTCATAGGTATTTTGATCCTTGGCTAATGCTTAGGCCAATCGTAAGATGAGGCACTACCTCGAAATAAGATAGAAAATTACATGCACATACTTACACCTGCAAATCCCCGAGGGGATAGACAGAGGTGTATTCAAAAAAAGTCAGTGATAGATTTATTGTGATAGCTACGCAATCCGACTTGGTTAGGCTAGGTCAGAAGGCTAATGCGGGAGCGGAGCGTAGTTATAACCATGCAGAAATTAGTAATTTTTCCAACTGTTTAATTAAATGGCTAGGCAAGTAGTTAAACGTCATCGATGCAAGCTATTTGCCTAGCGGTTAATTAAATGACTGAACACCAATCAGGCCGTTAATTAAATGGCGCGGTTCAGTAAAGAGCCTATAGGCACATACTTGAACGTTTTATTAAGCTAGTTGGCGACGAAATATACATAAATAGTCACATCTCTTTCCCAAAGGAGCATTAAGAGACGACATCTTTCTGATTAATGAAAAAACCCCCAATTATTTAAGAATAGAGCAAATACTAGCTATTGCCCGCGACTCCGCCCGCTTGGATGTCGGTAATCGCTTAGTGTTGAGTCAACGCTATTGTTCTAACGTAATAGTAGCCTAAGTTATTCCTTATTACATCAGCTACCTGCCAATAAAAGTCCCGTCATAATCGGTCCGGCCATTTCAGAGATTAGCCGGAACAAACAGACAGACAGACAGACAGACAGACAGACAAAAATTGTGAAAAATATTATTATGGTGTATGTACCGTATTATATTCATACGCATGTAGTAAAAGACGGTTATTTCAATATTACAAACAGACATTCCAAATTTATTTATATGTATAGATGTATAGATTAATTCTGTTTATGTAATTACATGCAATAAAAAACTTTATAACACGGGATCTTATAGCTATAATTGAATGTAAACAACAATCTTGATCTGAGGTCAGACAAATAATACAGTTCGAATAAGGGAAATCATATTTTTTAATCTGTCCCACTTAAATGCACAAGATCTGCTCTAAATTCCAGTCAAACATATGTATATTTAAATATTCATCATGTGATAGTAACTGTCCCTCTCAGTTGAAGTGGTGCGACAAAATAGCAGTGACACGGCGGTGACCCGGTCACGGATCTGAAATAAACCATCGCTATGGCTAAATATGCAAAATCTTATATTGATTTTGTTGTATTTTTGGATAACATCATCCATATTTGATAGACTTCTGTCTGTATTATTTTCTTGTATGAATGCAATAAAGATATTGACTTTGACCTAATTTTTCAGTTTTTCAGGTTTTCTGTAGGACTAGTTTTTTATACTTTTATATACTAACGTTTGTATAACGATGGGGTAAGCAAAGGTTTAATACCAACCACGTTTCATTAGTTCTTTTCGATTCTACGTGTACAGTCTATTTTGGACTTGGAGCTGTTATTGAAAATACACTTGACCGATTCAGGAATCCGAAACCTGCAACAGAGGTACCTGTTATCTACTATAAAGTTGTCATATTGTTAAGACTGTAGGTATTCTTTAAATTTTTCTTTATATATAAACTTGACTATATTTGAATTCACCTCGCCTGATCGTAAACTGAAGGCAATGTCTCAGAAAAGAGGGTCACCATTACATATACGTACCATGTTACCAATGGTGGCACTTCAGCTTGACGGCCTCATCAAAAAAGCATTGTCGTATATTATCGTAATTTCAGTGCATTGCTTGAAAATAATTTTCTTTTTTGTTAAGTTCTATTTGCGGATAAGAGATGGCGTTACTAGCTAAGCTACACTGAGCTAAACTAGTTTCTCCTGAAAGTCAAGTATCACAACTTGTAAAAATATTACGTTATTCTCAATGAGTGCTATGTAAACTTACTAAGTTTACCACGAGCGGTACCAACTATACTACGCCTCTTGCACATAATTATAAATACGCATTTTATTAATTTTCAAATAAAGTATGGGAATCTACTGATGATTACTGCTCCGCTTCCTTGGATAGCAGCTTGATCAAATACCGGGTGATTTTACTATCATTTGGGATAAAAAGATTATGGACACAATTTTGATAGGTATCAAAATCATCTGGATATTCATCTTCATCATTTAATTTAATTTTTTTCATTTTTAACTAACAATACATGTTATTATTATTCATTAAAAATGTGTTTTCGCAAAATTAATAGGGGTTTTTTTATGTGCGGGAAATCCCCACGGATAGCCCCTCCCTCCCTCCGGAACCGGACAGAGGGGTTATGTCGGACTCGAACCGACTACACCGCACGCCGTCTGTGGGTCGTAGTGCTAGGCCGAGGAGGTTGTCTCGCGACATATCCCTCGCACCCCGGCTGACCTAGGGCCATTCCTCTCGGTCTGGCCCTCCTCGGGAGAAATTAATAGGGTATTATACAAAATAGTTTATTTTAATTCGAACTAGCAATAGCAACAACCAAACAATCAAAACAAACAATATTTTCAGAATGAAAAATTATATTAATATTCCATGTATTACAAACTAAAATCTTTAAGTTACAATAAGCAGTATGCGCTTTTCGTTTGACAGAACGCTCAATGCGGCAGCTCGTATGCGTGCTAAAGAATTAAAATATAGGTTTGTTTGGGTGCGTGGTGGACGTATTTACATGAGAAAGTCTGAAACTACAGAGAAAATATTTATTCGCGACCTCGATATGTTGGGTAAACTAAGGTGATCGTTGGGAACAGTTTTGTGCTGTGTTTATTAGCATGCTCGTAATGTATTAACTGTAGCTTTCATTATGTCTGAAATATATTACTTTTTTGTATTTGAAACAATAACCAAATTTAAAATACCATTGCCTACTCCTTCGTGGTTCTGCAGTCGTGAATTTATTTACGTATGTTCATGTATACCTAAAATCTGCTTAGTCAGTTTTAATACGAGTATTACCAGTTCATATCGTAACAATTTTTCTTGTTACATTGATTCGCGGACTGCAAGACACTGTAAGACACACTTTTGTCAATGTTATAGATATTATTTGGTTTCACTGGTGAGTAGCATTTCGATTCCAATTTGTTTATTGTGTTTGGCAATGAACCATAGTGACAGCAACATAAGGGAATGTGAACCGTTATATGACAACCTTGACAACCTATATATCGTAAATAGTTTGACTGTTTTTACATCCTATATCTTGTATATGTATTTGTTCTGAACGAGAATTTAGTTTTTGTGATCCGCCCTATGTCCGATGGAGCTATACACAGCGCATTAGGTGACAATGCTTGTGGGATGGTTGCATATCGCGGTTGTATTTCATTTAGATGTGTGATGTGCTATAGTATAACATATTTTCATAATACTTAAATTATGGCTGATACGTATTTGAATTTTTATTATCAAAATGTTGGAGGTCTAAATACTAAGCTGTTGGATATATTTAACAGTATTTCACATAACAATTATGATATTATTTTTATCACGGAAACATGGTTGCGGGATGATGTCTTGGACTCGGAAATATGTGATGACAGGTATTTGATTTTTCGACATGATCGTAACCTAAGTTTGACTAATAAGAAGACAGGTGGCGGCGTCATGATGTGTGTAAATCGTAAATTTGATTGCATACGACGTCACGATTTTCTCTGTGCTGGTGCTGAGATATTGCAGACTACGCTTTCATTTTCAAGTGTTGGTGCGATGAAAGATTTACATATTATATTAGTGTACTATCCCCCTAATATGTCCTGCATCCCAGCACAACTGGATGCCATTGAACGAGCGGTAGGTAATTTAATGTCGACACTTGACAATCACGACTGTATACTTATTGGTGATTTCAATTTGAAATGCTTGACGTGGTCGGATGAGGGGTTTTCTGTAGATACTAACATGAAAAATTGTACACAGGAATTTCGAACTGCGGCTACTACCTTTGCGGATGGTTTGAGTACGCTAGGTTTCACACAGTATAATCTCATTACAAATCTTAAGAACAGGACTTTAGACTTATGTTTCTCAACGACACCTTTGCTTGTCAGCAGAAGCGACAACCCTTTACTCCGTGAAGCTTCTCATCACCCCGCATTAAATATAATTTCCAATGAGTTATTCTCCTCGCCCCTGGTGGAAGTTCACATACCACGACCAAATTATTACAAGGGAAACTATGAGGGTCTTAACAAGTCCTTCAATGAAATAGATTGGGATGAAAAGTTAGCAACTAACTCAGTCGATAACGCAGTTGATATTTTTTACAAGGTAATACAACTTGGGGTAGAACGATTCATTCCGCTAACTAATAAACCTAAAAGTCAACACTACCCCGTCTGGTATAGCCGCAGCCTAATTAAAATAATTCGGGAAAAAAATAAAATGCATATTAAGTGGAAAAAGTATGGAAACCCACGTGACTATCAGGAGTTCTCAATACTGCGTGCGAGGCAAAATAATATTCGAAAATTGTGCTTTCAAAATTATACGACGACTATGGAAAAGAATATTATTCAGTCTCCCAAACTTTTTTGGACTTACATTAAGAGCAAAAGGCGTGGCTCTCAATACCCTAAAGCACTTACACTAGATAATGAGACCTTCAAGGATGGACATAATATCTGTACAGCGTTTAACAAATATTTTAATAGTGTTTTTGCAAAGCCCTCATTACTCTCTACTACAGGAATACCTGCAAGTGAATCTGAAGTAGTGTGTAGTTCGTTTAATGACTTAACTAAATTAAATGTCGCTGAGGACACAGTGCTTAGCATTCTACGCACTTTAGATAAAACAAAAGGTCCCGGGAATGATGGCCTGCCTGCGATGTTCTTACGTAGTTGTGCTGATAGTTTGGCACACCCTATAACATTGTTATTCAATAAATCTTTAACTGAATGTGTTTTTCCTTCTAAGTGGAAGATTGCTCATGTAGTTCCAGTACACAAGAAGGGTCCTAAATCAGATGTAAAAAACTATCGTCCTATATCGATTCTCAACACACTCAGTAAAGTTTTCGAAAAAGTTGTCCACAGGAGTATCTACCCCATAGTAACTAATGGCATAGGTCAAAGACAACATGGCTTCGTCAAAAAACGATCAACAATATCAAACCTAGCTGTGTTTAGTAACTACGTTTTAACTAACATGGAAACAAGTGGTCAGGTTGATGTGATATACACAGATTTTGAAAAAGCATTTGACCGAGTGGATCATGTTATTCTGCTCGCAAAATTGCAAAACCTCGGCATTCATGGGGACTTGCTTAGATGGATAAGATCATATTTATCAAACCGGTCTCAGGCGGTCGTTGTTGGTGGCTTTCGATCGGACTTTATAAATATCCCCTCTGGTGTTCCCCAGGGATCTCTGTTGGGACCACTTTTTTACTGTGCTTATCTATATGACATACAATCATGTTTTAAAAGCGCAGAACACCTTCTATATGCTGATGACATGAAAATATACATGCGTATTGGATCTAAACTGGACTGTGAACTAATTCAGAAGGACCTTAATTCTTTATACCAGTATTACTCACAAAATAACATCACTGTCAATATATCTAAATGTCAAATTATCAGCTTTAGTCGATCAAAAAACCCAATCCAATATTCATACAGATTCGATAACAATGTAATTGAAAGGGTGACCCTAGTCAGGGATCTGGGTATAATGCTGGATTCCAAATTACTTTTCTCTCAGCACATTAATAGTATAATTAACAAAGCATCTCGAAATTTGGGTTTTATTAGGCGTACCTGTGTGCCTTTCAGGAATTCTCATTGTTTGAAGATCGTTTATTATGCCTATGTTCGAAGCGTCCTGGAGTACTGTAGCCCTGTCTGGTCACCCCAATATAAGATTTATACTGATAGAATAGAGAGTCTACAGAAAAGATTCGTCAAATTCCTAAACTTTAAGTGTCAAAGACGCCATAACTCCTACTCCCTAGACTGTAGACATTATAATCTGTTATCTCTCAATGATAGACGTATAGTATTGGATATGTTACTACTTTTTGACATATTACGTGGAGGGCTGGACAGTTCTGATCTCCTTTCAACTATAGAATTCTGCACACATAAGTCCCGTACTAGACACACTCACTTGTTCAGTATACCCTTTCATCGTACCAATTATGGTAAAAATACTGTAATGTCACGACTGCCTCGTATTTATACAGAGCAATTTGAAAATATAGACTTGTTTCATCTGTCGAAGGCATCTTACCGCAGCCAAATCGTGGAGTTGCTCGTCAGTGATTAACCAATTAATTTAATAAGTAAATACTAGTAAGTTTGTAAGACAACATTACTTTGTTTTTTGGGGTTTTGTTTTTATATATCCTGTGTCATTCTTGCTATCTTTTTTGGTTGTTTTAATGTATTCTGTAGGATTACTTTTGTATATTTATTGTTTTGGTTTTGTATATTTTATATTTTTGTAATCTTCGTCTGACTGCTGCCACTTCTGATTACAATTGCCTATTTACCTATACACATGTCATGAAACTCTGTTATTAGCTTAAGAATTAAATGTCATTTGCCATATACCATTCCATATGTAAATAAGCTGTTGAGTTTCTAAATAAATAAATAAATAAATAAATAAGTTCTCAAAGTAAACAGTACAGTAACAGTATATCAGATCAGTAAACAAACAGTATTATATTTTCAATTAATGCTAACTACGTTTGACGCTCCCGCCAGCCCTGCTTGTGATGTGTCCTCCTGGCTCAGACAAGTAGGCTACCGCAGTGGCGGAGCGTAAGCGGGGGCGGTCAATTACTTATCTCTTTAGATAATATTGAATCAACTATGTAAAGTCGAGTTTGAAAAACCTTTAAATGTCCGTTCCCTTAAAATCTTACCATATTGATTAAAATAGGAAAATTTCGAATCGGTCTAGGTAGGGTTTGAACCCGTGATCTTTGCCTTACAGTGGCAATGCTTTGACCACTAAGCTACCAGACCTCGCCCTAACCAATTCAAATTTCTCCTTCTATATGTCTTTGAGGCGACAATTTTTGATTCAAACTCAATTTTTGATTTGATTCAAACTTTTCCTATTTTAGTCAATTTGAATATTTAGCACGAAAAATGCTCAAAAATTTCAGTAAAAAAAATCTTACCGTATATAAATAAATATCACAAAATAACCCAGTTGTCCAAAGTAAACCTAGTTTACTGTAGTTAAAAATTTACTCTGAGCGGAAATCGAACCCGCGGTAGAGTGTTGAAGTGCTACGGCAGAAGCCATCGCTGGCGTAGCACTCCAACGCTCTACTCTACTCGTATCTCAACTCTACACTTGTATGTCACTTTCGTATTTACACTGATCCTGACGTTTCTAATCGACTACTTTTCAGCAACCGTGGTTATGAGGAGATGGTGATGGATGCCTTAAATCTTAAAGTGTTACCTCAAATAATCCGATCTTTTAACTATAGGTGTCACTATACCTACGCTGATTCAACTCAGTGTCTTGAAATCTTGTCATATCTCAGCAGAGAAAATATTTTCTAATCTAAAAAATCGCTACTCGCTCCCGCCCGGTACGTGTCCACCGCGTCTGTTTGGTAGATGTTTAACTGTGGCCAACTCTCGTAAAGTCTTGGCGTCTCTTTATATGCTCCAAAAGTTTCTTAGTTTCATTTGGCTATCGCATTTTACTTCTGATTAATTCAATTATTTTTGTAAACTTTTCATTGTGCAGCGCTATTGTGGAAACTAGTTTAGCTACTGGAGAGTTTTATACTGCGTTGTGATTTGTTATATGTATAGGGATGATAAGATATTTGCGGCTCAAGGCCTACCTTACCTACCTGAAGCCGGTGTACCTGCTAATTGATGGACTAGTCTGGAGCTGGAATTTTTTTTAAGGATGTGGTCAAACGGCACCCGCTAGATTAAAAGGTGTATCCTAGGGTCAAAAGTGCAAACTTAGGATGCTACGGCTAGGATTGGTGCTCGGAGGGAGAAAAAGACAATGATTTGTGGTAGGTATTTGTGTGTGAAAAGAAACATTACCATGAAGGGATGTCATAGAGTTGATGATGAAATGCTGTGTACACACCAAGCTGAAGAATGTGAATAAATAGTGGCAAACGATCGAACGCGCATAAATCTTCGCGGTAATCGCGTTCATTTGCGGTCAGGATAGGACAAAATTAATAATAAATAAAATAACATTTAAGTCCTTGATAAAAATTGATCTTATAATCGTTTAAACAATAAAAAACCAATGTGAACCTCCTTACGGGTTATCAGTATAAGTATGAATGAACTCCCCTAGGTCAAGCCCTATGTATTACGATTTTTATTTTATACATTGCCCTATCGCAGTGCTCAGTGCCGCTCGCTTTGTCGACAGTCTACACATTATCATAGGAATGTCCCTGCTGCCCTCCATTGTTTTAGACGCTGTTTTTTATGGAGATCTTTGCACCATATAGTTCTCAACATTTTGAGAGCTATTATGAACTGACTTCTAAAAAAGAGAGGTTCATTCATGGTCAAATTATGTTCTGTGATTGGGTACTCTATACGTGGACAGATTTCGATAATTTCTTGATCTAGAGTCAAAGTTAACATTACTTAATTGAGTTGTAGAATGAGGTCTAGATTGCGGAAAATATTCATAGAAACAATTAGGCTAATGCAAATATGCCAATTCAAATACATTTTCATACATACAAATATTTTCACTAAGTGGCAATTGAACCCGTGACGTTTGAATTCGCCTTCGATCGCTCTACTGATACGCCACACTAGTCGTCAAATGAAAATATTAACAAAATTATGTTAATGTCTGATATTTCTAAGGCCCGCCACACACGCTCGCACGTCACGTCATTCGCGAACACGACTCGAAGCGGCGGCGTCACAACGTGACGCGTCGATCGTGACGTGTGACGCATGACACGCGTCACGTGACAACTGTCATGCTCCGCGACACGGCTTACTTATTCATAAGGGAAAGCGAACGGGCATGTAATTATAATAGTATTTTGAAATTTATTATACGGATTTGTGAGGTATTGAGCGGGAAATGAATTTTTGATCGGCTCATCGTGGGTGGTTTTATGTACGACTATGACATACACCTGGTAATTATATTTTTTTACTGTTATCGGATAACTTGTGTTTAATATATTGACACATCGATTATTCATATACTACTTTACTCTAGGAGCAGAAATATCGCAGTAGATCATTCTTTAAATTAGTAAGTATGCATCCGCTGTGACTGTACTTACCCTAAGCTATTAGCCTATTTGTTATTTTAAAATTTACAGTAAAGAATAACAATACCTATGTAGATAAATAACATATTGAAGATCAACCATGAGTAATGGGATGGAATGCAACCTCAACAAACGCGGTGATGATAATTATGATGGTGGAACCGTATACATAGTTTTAACGTAACCTTTAAAATTGGAAACATTTTTGTAGGAAAACAAAGATCCTTTGAAACTTCCATTACAAGTCCTGTCACAAACTCACGACCGAACAGAAAATATATCTCTAATAATAAATATTGTATATCTTTTGCAGGTAAGTGTGGAATGGATGCAATTTTCTCGCGACGTCGTGCATCATGCGAGCTATCTATCAGGTGTGCTATCAATCATATAGAACGAACTGCAATGAAGGTCTTTGAGATGATAGATGTTGAAGAAACGGTAGCTTTGGAATCGTGAACAGACGTGTTTGAAAATTTATTATATTTTCATTAAAGCAGACTTTAAAGTTAATAATTGATAGTATATAATACTAAATTGATAGTTTGAATTAAATGAAATCGAGATTCTGAAAGCTTAGAAAAAAATTAAAACATGAATTATGCATTGTTTGTCGATGTTGCTAGTTTTACAAGTACTTATTCCTTTTGTTTTCCTGCTCTCGACTCACCCTTAGGGAGCTGTTTAGAGTCTAGAAGTACTTTAACTTCGAGAATTAAATACATAGTTGCATGACTTCGTGCAGATTCAGATATTTCTTGAACTATTACTATAGGAACTCTCGGGATATTCACCATATCGTATTGTTTCTGATATTTTGGCACTGACCATAATAGTTTAAATTTCTTTATGTATTTGGTTGACGAGTAAGTTGACTTCGTTATCCAACAATAGGAAAGATACCGCCATCAAAGCCAGTAATTAATTTTGATAAACAGTCTCACTATTTCTTTGTTTAATTCGATAAATGAATGAACAAGGTAATTGTAAAAAGTATCTGGATAATATATACCTCGGCGTTTATAGAAAAACATTGCACGCGCTTTATGCTTAATTAGAACGAACATTACTTACTGTTTAAGTCTATTGGCTTTTCTTAATTAATCATGGATTGAAGTACACCTACATTCACTTTCGCTTACCTTAACCGGAAAATCATGTCCTTTCATTTAATTAGCGAGGCTAATGAATTCCATCTCGGGTAGTCACCTAATTAAGGGAACGGCGGGCGCGCGACGACGCGAACGCGCGTGTCGCGGGGTGCGTGTAAGACGGCTTTTATTTTGTTTCATGAAGCTTTGAAATGCGTGATTTTTCCGTTTAGGTCCTGTATTGTCAAGGAAATGCAACTAGGTGCAAAGTTAATGATACCTCAAGTAGGTGTACTCCAAGGCAGTGTATTGGGACCTACAATATATCGCCTGTATATAAGTCTAATAAATAGAAACACAATGGTAAAAAGTGTGTACCTGGCTCCTAACTTATCTGAACTGAAAAGAACAGGATCAAGCAAAAGTTTAACGATTGCTCTCTCCACCATTACATGCACCTTATTCGTAATCGCCATCATTCCATATGTTGGTGTATAGTGATTACGCTTAGGTCCTCCTAATGACCTATTAATCATTCCTTATAACATCTGATTATATTCTGAACATATAATTAAAAAAATTGTATCTTTCGTCTTAAGATAAGATTGAGGTAAATAGAATGTATGAGAACTTATGGGTAGGTGCAAATCTGGATTATGAATCGAGGTTCCCTTGTCTAGCAACTCAATCGCAAATTGGTTTTCAGTTACCAAGGATGGCTATCTTCGAGGCCATGTGAAGTGTTTATCACTGTTGGTCTCAAATCCTAAACGTTAGTTATGTAGATAGCCACAAATTCTCTAATATGATCGCAGTAGTGCAGTTCGTAAATCGGCCGATAGCGCACGCGGCGGCGGCGTCGCTTGCGCCGGTCGGCGGTCGTGCATCTGATATGCGCCCGCCGCAGCACGCCATCTATCGTCGCGCACCGCAACCGATCTAAGTAACGAGTCGATCTCGCGGATAAATCGTCGACGTCGCCTTTCCCCGCTCGCCGCTTGTTAGGTGCCTGTAATTAATGATCGCTCTCAATCGTCGTTTCCTTACCGGCTATTATGATTTTGTATGGGTAAGCGGTTGTTAATGCCCGCACTGAGCGCATTTCTCGTCGATATTCCCCCGACAGGTAGCCGATAAACTAACTTGCGTTCGCTTACAAAACGCAGATACGTCATCGTTGCGCAGCTCGCAACAGTTGACAGATAAATGGGCGCTCGCGAACGATTCTTACGAAATCGGCAGACATTCAGACGGCCGATTTGACCCGTGCTGGTCCCATAATGTTCTGTTTTTGTCTCTTCGCCGTCCATAAATTATTCTAAATCGGTCCCCTATTAGATATTCAGAGGTTAAAACGGAAAGCTGGTGCATTTTACTAAAACATTCCGGAGTCTGATCGTATATCAATCGTTTCGATAGCGTCTTATAGTTTTGGTTCCAGGAAACAATGCGTGCGACCTGCTACCTGTTGGCTGTCGCTCGCGATTTGTGGTCGCGCTCGCGGTCGCCCTCACTTGTGTGCACTATCGCTTACTTTTCTCATGATTATATGGTTGTCACTAATTGAACCTTGTACTTAAACGGTTTTTAAAATGGTTTATTTTAAAAGCCGTGATTGATTTATTTTATTGTTCCGCATTAAAGTGAGTTTCCGCACAACTTAGTGCCAATTGCCAATAATAAATAGGACTATCATAATTGCTTTAGTATCGGTCGAATGATCATAAATGTATCTGTCAAATTAGCATTCGAAACGTAAATCTCTGCATTAGTCGTAAGAATAATTATGTGGTTAATGGTGTTATCAAGGCAGTTAACCATTTTATACTTACGTCTGTATATACCAGAAGTAGTAAATGGAAGTTATATTAACTCCCATGTTTTCAATTCTATGTAATAAGAGGTATGTAACAAAAATGATCAGCCATGCATTTTTTAAACTATGAATCCCTCATCTTGATATAACCAACAAACATCTACTCTTACGTTTCTGAAGACATATTGGTCATGCCTTTTAAATATTTTTATTTCTTTGTTTGCTGTTTTTATTTCAACAATAACAACATACGTGAAAAAAAATGAAGTAGAAAATAACACGGTTCTCAATAAAATGCATAATTAATCTTCTACAAACATAATTTTGCCTAATGTATGTAACTTTTATTGTATCTAGAATGTTCGACTTCACTTTTTAGACGTCTAGTCTCTAAGTTTAAACTTTAGTTTACCTAAAATTAATATTGGTACTTTACCATTCGACAGGTTATAATCTGATAAATGAAACAAAAAAATTCTTTAATGTTTCACAAACTCTAAGACCTGACAACCCTACGTCACCGCGACACAAGCGCAGTCCACACTGGCGCATTCGCACACACTCGCGACGCATTCAATGATATCGTCCGAATAAATCTCCGCCGTGCTTTACCACAAGATGCCCGCTTTTGTCTGCTCCCCTGCACCTAAGATACGATATACTGCTGTATTAAAATATTTCGTGAGGTATACTGATCTTGAAAATAGTTTGTTCGGACACATAATCGGATACCTTTCAACGGCGGCTTCTGTAAAAATGTAAGTTTGTTTGTTCGTCTCAATTATGCAAAAACGGGTGAATGAAAATGACGAAACCTTCTGAAATTGTGTACACTTGTAGAATACGACTGTCGCAGTTTTTCTTATCCTAGAAGGAAGGTCCTCTCGGAACTCTCAGACTTAACACTAAACATAAGAAGAATTGACATTATTAACAACTAATCATCGCTCGTGGCTTTACCCACTTGGACACCCTTTTGTCATTTCCATTTTCCGATATAAAAAGTGTAGTTGCTCTTCAGTTTATAAGTCAACTCAATGCCAAGTTACATTTTATCTGTGCAGCGATCTAGACGTGAAAAGATATCAGATAGACATTATTACTTTCACATATAATATTGAAGTATCGATTAGCTGTCTACCTGATTTACTTTATTTAATGCGATACCCACAGACTGCAGCATATTTACAACTATTACTTTTACTACTAAGTACTTTCGTATACTATCTATGTTACTAGCTGACGCCTTCGGCCCCACCCGCCTGGGATTCTGATCGCATTCCCGCAATTCATGGGAACCTATTCCATGGCTGAAAAGTAGCCCATGTACAAGTCGACAAAGGAGATACGATTACACCTTTACATACAACATTTATATGAGAAAGTGCAACCGTATCTCCGGTGTTGAACTGTACAGACTATTATCTATCCCTGTATGACATTTCCACGAAATGCTTTCAGCTGTTTGAGCGTGATCCAGTAACAAACTGCTGAAAATTATCACAAACTTTATCATTTATAATACTAGTAGGATTTTGAGAGCGGAAATTAATAATCAATCTTCTGTGAAATCCAATTTAAGAAAGATTGGATAATGGATACAGATGTCAAGTTTTTGATTTTATACGTCCATATTATTATTATTATTATTATTATTAAAGCCTTTATTAATCCAAAACATCGGTTACCGTTAGAAAAAAAGTACATTAAGTATAAATATTATAAGCTAACTATGTCATGGCCCCTTTCGGGTATAGGCCTCCTCCAGTTGCCTCCATTTTTTCCTGTCGGTAGCTGTTTTCACCCAGTTTCTTCCTGCTACTTCTGGTATATCGTCGACCCAGCGAGCTGTTGGTCTGCCCTTTTTTCTTTTTGCTCCAGGACCTCCAGGGCCCTTCCAAATGGTTGCTCGCTTGACCCATCTGTCTGCAGAGGAGCGGGCGATGTGTCCTGCCCATTTCCATTTTAAACGTAGTGCATGTTTCAGTGCGTCTATCACTTGGGTCTTTTGTCTTATTTTTTCACTATTTTCTTTATCTAAAATTTTTATACCGAGGATGCTCCTCTCCATAGCCCGTTGACAAGCGCGTATTTTTAACAAATTTTTTTTGTTAAAGATCCATGTTTGGGCACCGTATGTTAAGCAGGGCAGGAGGCTCGAATCCATCACTTTCTTCTTTAATCTTGTTGGGAGTTTTGATTTTAATATTTCCTTGTTACTCCAGTATTTTTTCCACGTCATGTTAATGCGCCTTTCTATTTCGTCTAGGTGTCTTGTGTTTTGGAATGAAATTTGTTTTCCAAGGTATGTATAGCTCTCTACGTACTCCATTGTTGTTCGGTTTATTATTATGGTATCTTTAGTGCCGTTGGTAGCTATCTTTGTCTTTGAGGTGTTAAGTTGTAGCCCAATATTTTCGCTAACAGCGCTTAGTTCTATCAGCATTTCCTGAAGTTGTTTTGATGACTTAGCAAAAAGTACTATATCGTCGGCGAATCTCAGGTTACTGAGGTTATTCCCATCTATATTTATTCCTTTTTGATCCCAGTCTAGGTCTTTCATTATATTTTGTAAGACAGCAATGAAGATCTTTGGTGATAGCGGGTCTCCCTGTTTCACGCCTCTACGAATATTAAATTCTTGGCCTAGCCTGTCCAGTTTAACCCGACTTGTGCTTTTTCTATATATATCCTTGATAATATTGATGTATGTAGAGTGAAGGTTCTGATGCTCCAATGCGTCCCAGATACTTTTATGCGAGATACAGTCGAACGCTTTCGCGTAGTCAACATATGCTATATAGAGTTTTTCCTGGTATTCTACATATTTTTCAATTATTTGATCTAAGGTATGTATATGATCCATCGTTGAGTACCCTTGGCGAAAGCCAGCCTGTTCTACCGGTTGGTTCTTTTCTATAGTTGGCTCTATTCTTTTCTCCAGGCACATAGCAAACAGCTTATAAATCGTAGGCAGTAGACTAATAGGTCGGTAGTTATTTATGTCCTCTGAATCTCCCTTTTTGTATATAAGAGTTATCCGTGACCTTGCCCAATTGGTCGGTATTTCTTGTTTTTCAAGTATTTTATTAAAGAGAGTAGTGAGCGGACCTAACAATAGATGTCTTCCTAGTATCAAAGCTTCGTTTGGAATATTATCGGCCCCAGGACTTTTATCTTTTTTCAATTTTTCGATTCTCTTTATTATTTCGGCGCTGTGGAAAGGTTGAATTGTCTGATTTCTATCTCCTGTTTTTGAAGACTTTTCGTAGCTTTTATTATCGGCAGATTTATCATCGTACAGTTCTTCGTAGAAGTTTGAGGCAATTTTTACAAGGTCTTTCCTAGTTTGTTGTTCTTTTGGCTTATTTTTTGTCTTCAATGTTGGAATCCATTTTTTCCCTGTATTTAATTGTTTATATGCTTTCTTTTGGCTTCCAGTGGAGCGTAGATGTTTTTCAATTATTTCTATCCTGTAATTATCGTATTCTTTTTTAAGTAGTTTGTTTGTAATTTTGTATAGTTCTGAAAGTTCTTTTTTTTCTTCTTTTGATTTGGAGGATTTATATTGTAGATCGGTGCGCTTTTTAATTAGGTTTTTAGTTTCTTCTGATATTATTTCTTTCTTTGTTTTAATAGGAGAAGTATTCTTTAAACTTTCTTGTATGGATGACTCTATCTTGAAATAATATGACTCTATGTCATCATACGTCCATATAAACAACTTTAATATGAGGTTAACCATTTCCGTAATATCATTACAGGTTCATTCATTTAATGTTTATTTAAAAAGCATTTATTCGTGATGCAGGTGCGGGCTTTGTCTTAATTACTTCCTTGAGGTATAGATACTCATAATTGTTAGAGTATACGAGTCGTTACTAATGAAAGAGATTTTACGCTTCATTATCAAGTCTTAAATACCTTTTTAATGTTAAATTTATCTTTAATTTCCGAATTTGAAAGCATCATGTCTTTAAGGAGACGAAATCAGACGAAGGAGGAGGTCTCATATATAAATCGATGATTTTATACGCTACCGTTTATTATTTATGTGAGTGTTATACAACCTTAACAAACTATTATAAAATAATTCGAATGAAAAGTTATTTCACTTTCGGATAATGAAATAATATTAGAATTTTAGTTGGGTATAACTTACTCTATAATAGTTTAGACATCGTTAAACCTATCACAAGATATCGAGTTTAGAAATCCGTTATAATATAGTGTATTTTACACAGAACAGAAAAAACTGTTAGAAGTGTGATAGGACAGATTCAATAGCGGTACCAATGTCGCCAAACTCACACATACAACCAGATAATAATACGTTGCACTACACGAGTAAACAATTGTTTTGATTGGTCGTATGTCTTTAACACCAAATTAGCCAAAATATTTCTTTGATGTATTATCTCTCTCACTCTAACTCTGTTACATTAACGCTAGAGCGGCGACACAAAATTTTGGCAATATCGATAGATTTGAAATATGTTTTCAAAATGTCAAAGGATTCCAAATGCTGTTAGTAATTACATCGAAGAGTACTAAAAAAGAGGGATTTTATAGCTTTACGTACAGAAGTTGAACTGTTTTTTTATTTACGATTAAAAAGGTATGAAGACGTGAAACTACGTATGTACCTATTTAATTAAAATAAAACAAGTGTTCATTGAGAGTAGATATTCAAAGTCAAAGTCAAAGTCAAAAATCATTTATTCTGTATAGACCATTAAAACGGTACTTACAAAACGTCAAGTTTAAAAAAAAAATCTAGACTAGTTTAGCAAATGGACCACCGGTTCGAAACGCGGCCCCGACCTGAGAAGACTCCGGCAAGAAACTCAGCGGGCATTTTTTTTTTTTTTGGTCTATTTACAAACATTTGCTTAGTCTACTTAGTCTAAATACAATAGTTTGCTTGAGTAGCATAGTTGAGCGAACAGCTCATTTCCAAGCTTGTTTATCATCTAAATATTCTTGGATTTTATAATAGCCTTTTTGGCACAGTTTAGTCTTAATTACATTTTTAAATTTATTTACAGGTAAATCTCTAATTTCATTAGGGAGCTTGTTGAAAAAGCGTATACAGTTGCCCCGGAAAGAATTACTAATTTTATGGAGTCTACTATCACAAGCTACAAGATTGTTTTTATGTCTTGTGTTTATATTATGCCTGTCACAAACTCTTGAAAATTTAGAGATATTTTTCCTTACATACATCCCCATATTTTATGTGACTGTTGCATAATAAAAGCGTTTTCACATTATCCGGCGCATCCGATATCCGATATTAGTGTCGGCTCCGATATTGAAGGAAATAAAATAAAGTAGAAAAAGAAATCGATACTATGTTGAAAATAATTGCTAGGATTTTTTTTTCTTTTTCTCATCCTGTCTGTGCGATCGAGCAAATGGCTGAATCGGACCGATTTTATTGAATATATGTGAAAACAGCACATGGTGTCGCGAAAAGAAAAGGATTCGTAAAAATGGCCCTTTCGCGAAACTGAGGGCTTCTTTCGGGGTTCAATAGCTTGAATGCATGGGATGTCTATGATTGCTGATTACTGGTGATTCTGTCATCTCGCACCGTAGATGTTGCTCTCCTCCTGTTGACAATGTAGATATCTGTTACTCTTCAATCAAGAGTAAGTTGGTAATCCTTGGTATCTTATGGCATACAAGTGCCTCAAAGTCCATAACTACCACACGCTGATTAGCGTCTCCATTGTGCCCCCTCCGTGGGACACAAATGGATCTCACAATATTGGTACACATCTCACCGCAAGTTAGTTCTAACCCTATGAGTTGCGGATATTGATCATCTAGCTCTGTAGGGCGAAAGCTCTCAACCCCTAGCCAGCGTCGGGATGAAAACGTCAGGCAGGATATGAGACACGTAACTGGTACAGGACAAAATTGCTACGATGCAAACTAAATATACAAAAGATCACCAACCTTCTATTTCTTCGTACAGACGCGCTATCTCCTAGACACGTAAAATCGTACCGTTTGCTTTCGATTTACTCATTGACATAAGTATTTATACTTGACAGTAAAGAAAATAGAATTATATAGATTGAGCTGCCAGTGAAACCAACCAAAGAGTATGAATCCTAAAAAGTCTGTATTTCGTGAAGGAACTTCGCGACACATGGTGACGGCTACCGGGGTCAGACACCCAATATCAGAAAATGTGAAATCGCTCTAAGGATACTTAAAATACGAGTGCGAGTATTTTACAATATGAGACGGGTGTTTTAAGACCATATTACGAGCAGTTACATACACTACTTTGAAATAATTCATTTAATTTGAATAAAATGAGAAAAACACCAAAATCTATTTGCTGATCGCGTATGCATGTTGTAGAAAATATCCAGCTGGAGTTGTTCAATTCAGAAGTTTATATTTTTATGTTTGTACGCGCATAGCTTCCTCATATGTAGACGAATTTGCAAAATTTCGTCTCTGTTCTTCTTCTCTGTGAAAGAAGACTATTCCAAAATGATCCCATTTAATTTTTGTAAAGATCCGATAAAGGGTTTCAGAGAGAGACCACGAAACTCTTCAATAAATACCAGAAAATCAGCAGTAATTGCTGCAAACGCATATTATTGCTATGTCTATGCCATTACACATCATAACATCACGCCCGTATTCTTTGAATGGGTATGCAGAAGTATTCAGAATGTTCCGTAATATTAAAAAAAAAAAACAATAAAACCATTTGACAAAAGTTTATAAATGTTTCTAAAAAAGTAGATATCGATAAAGTTTGACTACATCACTAAATAAATAGCGAATAAAGTTCTAGAATATTTTTTTTTTTAATTCTTTGCATTTCAATAAGATTTGTTATAAATTCTGCTATATCCTGACTTATCGATGGTATAAAATAACTCCATTTCGAATATTTATGCTCCTACTATCATCTGTGCACTGCAAAATGGGGCAGTAAGGCATATTTCTATTAAATAGTATTAAATAACACACGGTGCAATACACGTGATGACAGATACGACTGAAGGTTGAAATTGTAATGTCTTGCAAATCTCCGCATAAGAATGACACGCGTGCCACGCCTACTTCACACTTCCACCGTTTTTTTCTGTTCCGTGGTACTTTATCATTCACTTGGCGAGATACATATTATTCAAATAGTTTGACACTATTTTCCCGAGGAGGGCCAGACCGAGAGGGATATGTCGCATGACAACCTCACCTTCGGCCTAGCACTACGACTCAGAGACGGTGTGCGGTTTAGTCGGTTCGAGTCCGACATAACCTCCCCTTCCGGCTCCGGAGGGGTGGGTATACGTGGGGATTTCCCGCACGTAAAAAATGAACTTTTTATAGAAATCGATCTAGTAGTAAGTATGGAAACATGTTCAGTTCTCTTGTACTAATAGTAATAACTGAGACATTTGTATCAAAAAATCTCAATAACACTTTTCTTTGGTCTGGTCAATCGGTCCGTGAACCTAAACCTGTAAAACCCATATGGAAAAAACGAGTTTACTAATGAACGAGAGCGAAACTGATACGGTTTCCTCCTTCCTACAGTCCCGGGTCCTTTAAGCGGAGCGTCATAAAGCATCAGGTGAGGTAAAGTCCAATTGACGTGTCCTATATATAAAAATACAGTCTAACCGTTTCCAACTCCCGTCATCATGGTCCTTGTAATAGTGCCCAAATATCGGTTAGGTTCTCGCAACAAATAAAAGATATGGTGTAAATATCTCGGTGAGTGTTACACTACGCATGACCATATCAATCTCAAATCATACAATAATCAATCAATTAGCCCACTGCAGTCCACTTCTGGACATGGGCATCTCCAAATGTGCGCCATTTCGTACGATCATAATGTTTTTTTTCCCCAATTCACTCAATAAGGCTTCCCACGTAGGTGCTATTGGACTCTTTCAGACGGTAATAGTATTCGCCGCTGATATAATGTGCCACAATAGTAAAATGTTATCTTTATTCACACAGTAAGTCTCCCCTACACTTCTGGCCTGACCCTTCAGGCGGTGGAAGTACAGTGAGCCACAATAGTGTCAGGCCCGCGGTGTCACGCGCTCGGCGACAACGCGACATGTTTATTCAAATCTTAATGCCCTATCGTAATATTTAAAATTTATAACCATCGTCTAAATGCGGACTGGAGCGCAGTGGCGTAAAGTCTGGGGTACACCATGTGATATATGAAAGGTGAGCGATTGGAGAGAGGTTGAGTGCAAAATCAGTGTTAGAGCTTTAGAGTTTTGAGGTGAGAATTATAGAGAAAAGGTTAGACGATGCGATGTGCGGTATTACGGTAGCACCTAGTCATTAATATTACTCAGTAATATCTCTAACAGCGTTAGTAATATTAAAAACTTTCGTGTCAGATTTGTGTTAAATGTACAAATCGAATTTAATGGAGTTAACTTTTGCTTTCTTTATAATATTAATTTGTACCTATAAATTATATTATTATGGTTAACAATTTGTATTTTTTCAAAGCTTTCATTTATTTATTTATACAGGCTGACTTTGTCTCTCGTATGCCTCTAGCTTGCCTAGTGCTTGCATTTTCTGAAGAATTCACGCTGGAGACTCGTTTCTATTTTAATTTTAAACTTTTACTTTTCATACTTTCTGCAATAAATTGTAATAACATTTTATTTTATTTCTTCATTGCCAAATTCAACCTATTCAAATTGGCAGACTATATGTCAAACCTGTGTGTAACTCTATCCAAATATATATCGGATGAGATCTTGAAAGGTTAAGCAAATTAAAATGCATGTTTTTATTGAATTGGTTTTATATATTGGTCATTAAGTATTATACTATATATTTTCGTAACAGTATTCTTTTTAAATTAAGCTTAATACTTCTCAGGTAGGTACTTAAACAAATTACGGTTAATGCTACTATAAATTACTTGGAAAAAAAAATCCTTTATCGCAAGATCAATGAAAATGGTAAATCGCTTTCCGATTCCTCATCGCTCTTTATCGCATCACGTCCAGTGTGTACCCAGCCCAACTGTATTCTTAAGGAATTTTGTATTTTTGCATAATACATAAATATGAATGATCGTGATTGGGCTTATTAAAAAATCTGTAATTTGTGATGACACCTTATATTTATAGTTAATGTCGACGCGGATAGGATTTATATTATTTTCGTCCAGAATTTTGTCTGACTGACTTGATATGTAGTTCTTATTAAGTACATTTTTTATACAATTTTGATTATATTTTAGTTTATATTTTCTTCTTTTTTTATTTCGTTGTAAGTTGATGAATACGTAGAAAAAACAGTTGAAGCTATTGTGTTATATGTATTATTTAGGTAGCAAATGACTGAAAATTTATCCATTTATCATAATCAAATTCGGAAAATATTTCAATAAACGGCACAAACTAGCTAAACAGCATTTTCACTAAGGAATATAAATGGTACATAAACATACATATAGTCACGCCTGTAAATCCTTGAAGTAGTAGGCAGAGATTTAATAACACCCACATTTCGCCAACTGTGATTTTTGGTCCTACGTAATAGGGGGCGAACCTATTGCCGTCAACTGGGCACCTAATTTTGGGTTCTTTGCTTACTGGCCCTCCCATCTCTTCCTGTGGGAGAGAAGGAAGAGATGGGAAGGCCCTATTCTACTTGGTAGGTAAATGATCATCAACGTTTTTTTTTTCATACCACTGAGGTGGCAGACAAGCTCACGGTCCACCTGATCGAAAGTGGTTACCGTGGCCTATGGACGTGTGCAACACCAGTGGATTCACACTCGTGCTGCCGACCCTGTAAACATAGAGAGTTTCTGTGCCGTCGGCGTAGAAGAAAAAGCAGGAATAGCCTTTGGTCTTCCCACTGACAGCACCTAGTGACCGGCGGGCACACGAGATTATTAAGAACATGAAGGGTGGAGGTACTTCCCCAGTCGGACTGCTCAATTGGACGGATATACCGTCGTGTCCTACCTCCTATAATTGACACTGACTGTATCTACCACGTAGACGTAGTTCTGAACATTTTAATGGTGGCCGTTGTTTGAGCTACGTACCCTATCACTATGACCAATTGATCGACTGATCGTCTAATTTATCGACCCATTAATTGATATCCATGACATCTGAAATTGCTTTGAAAAATCGTAATTTCGTTGTTAATGATCTTGATTGATGTTAGTGCGTTTTATTATAATTGCTTCAATCACTAACGCCACTTATACTGAGGTAGTTTGTGATTGAAATGGGGTGAGCAGAATAGCTTCATTTCTCATGATATAAAAAGTCGTGATTTTGTTCTTGCTCCTTTGGAGTGAGGCCTCAACCTCACCGGGATACTTGCTGATTGGAGGACGAGGTTTGGGAACAGGTTTTCCTTTAGAGTAGTACATATAGTAGTTACTTTATTTATACCACTTAAGTGGAAGACAAGCACACGATCCACCAGATGGAAAATGGTTACCATGGCCAATGCACGTGTTCAACATCTGTGAAGTCACACTCGCGCTACCGACCCTGTTAGAATGGCGAGTTTCAGTGTAGAAGATAAAGCAGGACAAGCCTTAGGTCTTCCCACTGACAGCACACAAACTCTCCAGTGAGCTCTGGCTACCCTACTCACCGCCAGGTTGTTATGGCCGCGGTATTCTGTAGGGCAGAGGTACTTTCCCAGTCGGACTACTCAATTGGACGGGAAACTTCCATATAAGCCTAATCTATAGAAGTAGAAGGAGCCAGCGGACTTCAGTACTTGTTGGTAGGGGTCTGTGAACCACTGCACCCACCATCAAAGTAACATATCAAGTTGCATTATACCCAGTCGCATCAGAAATTTCACCTCTGAGTTCGGAGTCTGCATTTTCCAGTCTAAACTGCGTATTTGGTTGGAATTCAATCTTATGAAACACTTGTGTCCGAGGGACACACCATGGGCATAGAATAATTTTACTACTACTGCTTGGGTGTTAAAATATCTTTATCAACAACGGTTACTATCAATGTTATAATTATACCAAGAAATATAACGCGAATTTCAACATAATCAAGTACTTTCATGTTGAAATATGTGGTTCTTTCCGCAGTGTCTACAAACATGTCAAGCTATTATTCACAAAGAAAATCAAAGAAGAATCACACATCTCTATATATAAAGCTCATTATAACTAGTCATATACCAATGTCATATAGCGGCCAATTTTTCAATTGTCACGACCAAAGTGTATAAATTATGTCAAAATTAAAACAACACAAAAGAATCGCAAGTGAATGAAATTTAGATTATGGTGTTATTATGATGGTGTATCTTGACTTGTTAATGACGGTGATTTGGATGATGAATCTGTTAAATATACGCCTACTAAACTAGTTTTAAGAACCAAACAATAAGCTGGTTACGTAAAATAAGGGATCTAAAACTAAAATATATAGACACAGGTTCGGCCCCATATGGAGCACTGCTGTCACCTTTTTGCCGGAGTACCTGCATACCAGCTTGACCTCTTCGAAGCTGTACAAAGACGGGCGTTGAGGGTCGTCAACAATCCCATTCTCACAGGCGATGTGGAACCTCTCAGCTTCAAGAGGGACTTTACCTCGCTGTGTGTGTTCTACCACCTATACAACGGTTTGTGCTCAGATGAATTATTTGACATGATGCCCACAGCTACATTCTATCATCACATAGCCATAGGCAGGGAATTCATCCTCACACATGGCGACCAAAAATGGTGCGAACCGTGCGGTATGAAAGGAACTTCATCCCACGCACGCTGAAGTTGTGGAATGAACTCCCTGCTGTGGTTTTCCCAAGCGACTGCAATATGGGGTGCTTCAAGGTTTCTTCAGGGTCTGCAGCGCGAGTGTACCTACCGCCTCTGGTGTTGCATACGTCCATAGGCTACGATAACCACTTTCCATCAGGTGGAACGAGTGCTTGTCTGCCAGCTAAGTGGTATAAAAAGTAATTCTTATATGTAAGAATTTCATTTAATATAATACTATTCTACAACAGCTCTATCTAGACTCAAAGTAAGCATCGCTTAACTTGCTTGTGTTATGGAATCTAAAATGATCAATACATCAACTAAATGACAGATGAGTTGATGACGCATCTTTACTCTTGGAGTTGGAAGGTAAGACGGCATATGCTCGCTGAAAAACTTACCCTTCCAAAACAATAAAGGGATTTAAGGTTCCAAAGTGCAACTTTTATACTTAATTGGGAAATCCCTAGGAGGACGATGAAATACAACTCACAAGAGAAGGTTTTTAAGCTATTGCATAACTTCTATCGAGGGCCTTGAGCGCGGGGACCGAATCCAGAAATTCCGTAACAAAAAAACCTCACGCTCGTTTCTTTTCGGCAGTCTTCGACACGGTGTTCGTGTGCGTGCAACTAGCCGTATTGTACGACTACGAAGGTCGCACGAATCGAGACGAGCTGCTCCGGAATCGGACGAATACATAAGCAGCTGTTTATGAGAAAGTATATAGGTGTATAGGTATTTATGTACAACAGTGAATAGCTGTACTTGTAAAATTTGTCGATAATCACTTCTTAATATCGTTATTTTTTTTTAAATGAATAATTTTGTTTTGGTGTGTCATGACACTATTTATACCTAATTATTTATACCTAGATATTTTCGTTTTATAGAGAAGAAAAGCGTAAAGAGCTAAAAAGAAAAAAAAAACCAATGCACGTCAAAGGGCATATTATCATAATTGCATAAGTTGATACAAAATGCTATGCAATAGCTTTACCGCGGCAGTCCCCGAGTGCCACACGTCTTTTTTTATATAGGACACGTGAAAGTGACTTCACCTCACCTGATTGTAAGCTGAAGGCTAAGTCTCAGAAAAGAGTTTCACCATTATAAACACGTACCATGTTAACAATGGCGGCACTCAGCTTGACGGCCTCATCAGATGCTTTTTCACGCCCCGCTTAAAGGACCCGGGACTGTAGGCAGACATATGCAGTTGAAGCCAATAATAATAATATAAAAATGTTTTATGATTTATTCATGTGCTTGTTAGTCAATACCCTTGCAACTACAAGGGGACAATTACATTTAAATATATATATCTTTCATAAATCATTTCGCTCATACTGTGAATATTTTGTGCGTCTGCGCACTGGATCACGCGCAAAGTGCCACAGTCATAAAACGTATGCGCCAAATGATATATCACCCGACTATGATGGGTTGGCTATGATTTTAGAGAATAGTTGGAAAGAGTAATTGCTTTACGTTTTAAAATAAAATGTATTTACATTTGTTAAACTTCTTCGCATTTAATGGTGCACATGTTATATTGTACAAATATGAAAAAAACTAATTTATGCTTAAATAAATTCTAGCTCTTGCAATAGGGTATTTTACTGGCTAGTCAAATTAGTTAAATTTTTACTAAACGTCAAAACGGTAAATTATAACGAAAATTGAATGATAAATATTATTTGTAATGTCATAAAATTTTATAGTCAAATCATTTACTATTAATGCTTGGGTGGATGATTAAAAACAAATAAGAACGATAAAATGGACCAACGCTACTGTTTTCATACTGCATTACGCATGTGTTGTTGGTTTTAGGCTTATCCTCTTTGGCGTAGGCAGATACATCATCTTTCCACATGTTACCATGCTCTTGCGGGGCTCAGAGTTTTTATAAAAATGTTCTCAATCTGATCACTGTAAGCTATAAAATATTTTTGGCAAAAAAGTACACTGTACAGTGTTGTTAACAATAGCTTTTAAGACTCGTTGGTATATTAAGTGCCAAGTTTGACACGCAAATATTAGGTTGGACGCTGCTTATTTAGCTTAACCAAACGGATAAATTGTGTTCTAAAAGTAAAAAAAGAATTTTAAGAATACTGTCCCAAAATGGTTGTCCAACATGGTCCTACTACAAATTAGACAGTACTTATCGCCGCAGCTATTTCAGTTGCGCAAGCGACCGTGCCGTCGCTGGTGATGATGTCTGCGCCATCTTTATGATAATTCTTGAACTAACTGACATAACGCGTTTATTACTTGATGAGATTGTACTAAGAGACAGAAGTATAGCAATCTCTAAACGTTTTCACAGTTAGTAACACTGAAAACCTTTAAAATTCGCCATCATTGCAGCAATTATTGTATCTGTTTCCATCCGAAGCTTGCAATTTGAAGTCAGTCAATCAATCAATTAGGTTTTCGTAGTCCACTGCTGGACAAAGGCCTGTTCCAATGTTGGGAGGCTTTGGTTAACTGTTTCCACGCTGACCAGTCGGGTTTTATTTCGAGATATCGTCAGCGTATTTTTCTGTAAATCACCTCTTACGACACTCTTTAGATGAGATGGGGTGGTGGTGATACTTGTATTCTTTGGAGTACGGAATCCATTTTAATTTGAATTTTACGGTCGTCTAAACTCCCAAACCCGAGGAGGAAGACTCAATTAGTAAGTGTACTGTCTTTGTGGGTTAATCTTGGACACTGAAGACCTTGATGGTGCTTATATATTGACAGCTACCATTGTTACAACATTTTCGGGCCGAAATATACCTCACAATAAACGAATGTAGATGAGTCACTTCGTACAATAGGTAACCTTTGTATTCTACCGGGAACTGACAACTTTTCTTTCCAAACAACAATTAGGCAGGCAACAAGTATTAACTGAATAACCCTCAACTGCCACAAACCTCTGTCCATCATCTATCTCTCATTAACCCAGCATCCACCGCACCTCCCACTAATAAACTAGGCACGCGCGACAAACGCGTCTAAATTCTAAAACTGAAACTGTAGCTCAAAGGGTTTACATAAATACGTCCTTAAACACACTTGTCATTATACGAATGACAGCTACAAGGCGTCCTGTTCTATCCCAACAACAAACTTATCAGAAAACTCCTGTTAAACAATAATCAACCTTATGCTTATTAGTTATATGGATAAGAGGATTGTAAGGTTAACATTGCGTGGCTGTCGGAGGCGTAAAACATCTGTCATTGGTTAACAAATGTTGACAGAAATTGATGCCTACACTGACAGTGAAAAACGCGGAATCGTGCGTCCGGCGACTTATTTTTAGTCGCGCAGCTGTCTCGTCGCGTCGCCGTCAGACGTTGCTAGTGTGGACTAACCTTTCGTTGATAGACAAGTATTGATATCAAAGTGATGTTGAATTAATCTTAGACGTCTGTGGACGTAGACTCCTTTGGATAAGACGTGAGATGGCGTTCATCACTTTTTAATATTCTTTTTAATCTAGTTGAAGATTCAGGTCGATATTTTTTATTGTGATTGACAAACAAAACAAAAATAAAATCTTTAGCATCACAGGGGTAATTTGTCATTGAAAAAATGCTTTATCTGAGGCTAATCTCGAACGTCAATTCAGATCATACCTTCTTACTACAGAAATCCATGTCATCGGAATAAAACCAATAAGTACCATTCTACTCTAGCGTTTCCTTTACATTCAGTTTCCTAGATTGAACCTTCTAAAACAAACTGACATACAAACCTTGTAAAAAATCAGACCTGTATTTCATAGATGATCTGTTGCCAAGATCCAGGCAAAATTAATATCAGTCATAGCTACTACTCGTGCTATCCTTTCAATAATAATAACTACAATACGAAGTTTCTTATTTCACACGTTATGAAAAAGAGTTGCATGCTACGTAGAGAACGCTCTATTGTCTCTTATCGTGCATTGGACTGACAGTTAGATACCTTTATAGAGTAGTTTAAACCGGTTGTGTTCATAAAATATAAAACTGCAGCCTCTGTTTCTACTACTCTGGAAATATATCCAGCTGTAGACATGCACTGTGTGACAGAAATCAGGCTATACGAAACGCAAACCGATCACATCCAGAATGTCACTTTCCTTTTCGACGTGTGCTAAAGAAAAAGGTGATAGAACCTCACGCCATCTAGTGTCTCAACGACCGAGGTGTAAGGTAACCTAACAAGACATTTCAATCGCCAGGGTGGATTGTGACACTTAATCTATGCAGCTTGGTGATGCCCCCTCGGTTGGATGGTCTCGCTGCCGGTGACTGTACGTAAAAAGCAGATCATCCTGTGTTGTACTCGACACATTGAGAGTCGCGACTCACACTTGGCACTTGGCACCTATCTCGTCGGATAAATATCGCTATTTGATTGAATGAGACATGGCGAGAACTATCATCATTCTTAAATATCTGCGAAGCTAGGTCAGTCTTATTATACAAACTTATATAGATGTACACTCACGCGTGTATATCCCTGAAAGTATAGGCCTTTCCTTCCAACTGTTCCTAATAAGTCACAGTGAGCCACGCTCAAATACCTCAATATAAATACTAGGAAATTGGATTTCTATTAGTTGTTAAATATCCCCGACGAGTGTGACGTGTGCGACATTCAATACGATTGAAGAGTTTCGTAAAATTTTATGTATGTGTCTTTATACGTTTGGTAGGTGATAAACTTGTGAACTTCGGTGATTATCATAATCATTGGCTGGCGAAGACCGCTGCGTTCCTTAGTGAAGAAATTAGATATATTTATGTGACTAGTATTGCTAGCTCATGCATAACGGGTTTTCATGTAGGTCATATATCTACACACATATATGTTAGAGAAATGGATGAAGTGTTCTGCATGTTATCAAATCATTCATCTTCTAAGAAAGGAAGAAAATGATAATTCTAGGATTCATCATCACCCTTCGGTCCATATCCCATATTTATTCGTTTACCATTAATTTCTGGTTGCAGTCATCTCGACATTCACTCCCTTTTTAGCCCTATCATCTTTGACACAGTCTATCCTTCACTTCTTAGGTCTTCATTTGCCCTTGTAACCGTCCACTAGGATTCTACATAAAAACGAACATCCATATATGCAATAAATGAAAAAGGTGGCTGGAAAATAGACTAGATGCACAACGTGAAGGATCGACTGCTATGGTGTACATTTCGAGAGGCCTACGTTCAGCGTGGACTGTAATGGACTAATGGATTGGTTGATTCTCACCCAAATAAGATGTCTACAACTTGCAATTATTAAAATGATAGAATGTGAGAGTATTATTATGCTACTTGGCACCGTAAAAGAAGAAGTGAGCAGTCCAACTGGGGAGGTACGTCCTCCTTACAAAATTCCGCAGACATAATAACCCCGTGTCGTGTTCCCAGCGGTGAGTAGGGTAGGTGGAGCTAGCTGGAGTATTTTTGTGCTGTCAGTGAGAAGACCAAAGGCTTGTCCTGCTTTTTCTTCGAACAGGCACAGAAACTCCCTCGCCACTTTCCATCAGGTGGGCCGTTTGGTTGTCTGCCACCTAAGTGGTATAAATAAAAACAACTAAAACTGCTTTACAATACCCCATAAATAACCAAGCAAACATAACACTCCATTTTAGACAGTCGCGTAAAAGTCATTCAACAAATTTCACGTCCAACATAACTTCAAGGTTATTACTCACAAGATACTTTATTGTAATATGTATTATACCTAAATAATATTAATACGGACCCCGTCTGAATTAAACCCAGCGATGCGGACTGTCACAATTTGCCACAAGTCACCATTTTTTATGTAAATTACCTCCCAACCTGTTCCTCCGTACTGAACCCAACTATTAGGGAGATAATCTTTCAGTTGGAATAAGACTTCTTAAAATATTGTAATCATGTTTGGAAAAGAAAATCCTCCTTTAATGTTATACGAAGCTCTTTACCTGAGATCTATAAGAAACGTTAACACTTGGCGTTGGTTCAAAAGGCAGCCTTCCTATAAAGAGGTGTCAAGTTTGAGTCCTGTCTGTTATACCGATTTCAAGACCACAAGCGATTTAGTTAAGCTACAGCGATTGTTAGGGATACGAGTTATTTAAGTAAGGAAACAAATCATTATATAAGCCTCACTTAGTCCACTGCTGAACATAGGCCTCTCCTATAGACTTCCAGAACGACCGATCTGAAGCTAAAGCTAAAACTCGCATCCAGCGCATAATATTACATATTTGTGATATATAGAAATCAAACCCGCGACTAGATTAGCACACTAAATTAGAACTTTCTGAACAAGAAAAAAAGAGGTAACCAAATTAACTAGTTTTACCCCTAACCCCTCCAGCCAAATTGCTTGTTTTAGGAGTGTAATGACCTGCATTTGAACCCGCGACCTCTCGATCATAAGGCAGTCAACTCTTCTTTATAACATTAGAAAATGAGAATCTTATGATTGATAAAATATATTTACTTTTCACGTTGTTGAGTTTGAAAACATTGTATGTGACAACGTTGAATCAATAAAAGTTTTATTACAAGAATACCCAAGAGATGAAACTGTATTTGTCTACGAAGTTGGACAAATAAGCGATTTTATGATGTTATTTACTTTTTATACGACTAAGGTGTCAAACAAAAGCCTACTAGTCAGACGATAAGCTGTTAGGGCTTGTAAGGTAAGGGACATTTTGGCGATAATGAGTTATAAAATTCACGCTCTATCGTTCGGTATACAAGATATATCGCTATCGTTAAAAAAATCCCTTACAGTATACATTTTTGGTGTTCTGAGACAGTTATTTGATTAAAAAATTATTTAACGGACCTAGTGTCTTATAGTTCCCTCTTTACAATTTAAGTAAAGTACTAAGTAGTAATTCTATACTGTAACGACAAGTTATTTTTTCTAATTTAAGGTAAGAGACGTGCTATTTTTGAAACCAGTAAGATTACGTAAGTCTTTCTCATATGGCTTTAAAGAGAAGGACATTACAAGAAACTTTGCCATAGGGACAGTAAAGATCGGAATAGGCGACTCAAAGTTAGATTAATTTGTAAACAAAAATTTAGTTTTGGCTCTCCCTAGTATCGATATACTCTCGCCTATAAATCCCCGAAGAGGTAAGCAGAGGTGTATTAACACTCATGTTTCGCCTACAATGATTTTCGGCCCCACGTAATAGGTGGCGAGCTTATTGCTGTCTAACGGATACTTTATCTTGGGCTGTATGTTCTCCACGTTGGATGGAGAACAGCCCTATTCTTAGTCGCCTTTAACGACACCAACAGGAAGAGCTGGGGTGGTCCTATACTGCGAATCAACACGGCAAAATGTTTGCGGTATTATGAAATGTGATTGCCCGCGGCTTCGCACGAGTAGATATTAGTCATAGAACACAGCTTATGACCTTTCCCAAAGTCCATTTCTGTACCAAATTTCATTATGATCGGTTCAGTGGTTTAGGCGTGAAAGCGGAACAGACAGACAGAGTTACATTCGTAGGTACTTATAATATTAGCAAGGAAGTATGGTTAGAACTATTTTTATGTGAGCTCGCATATCTTTTTATGATGTAATTAACATAGTTTTAAAATCAATTTTACAAACAAATTGAATCTTATTGTAGCCTGTTTGATAAATAAAATTAAAGTACATAAATTCTGTGAAAACGTGGCTACATGAATATACATACTTATATTCTTTATACATACTGTCAAATGCTGTATGGTATACAATACCGACACATACACATTATTTTAATTTAATCAAAAAGTTTAACATAAAATTATATTCTTACCAGGATATCTTCGTCAGTATATTAACACCCCTGTCCAATCCTGGGCCTACCTACAACAGAAATAAACACTGACATTAAACATTTTCATTGCCAATAAAAATAAACTACTCTCTGCGTTCCATCATTATTTTGGGCATGACATATTCTTAATTATATTCATTCCTATATCCACATCAAAAACTACTCAACAAAAACTAAAATTATGTTCATACAAAAAATGCCAACGCTTTACCGACTAATATAACATTTGGCTATAACGATAACAATAAATAACGTAACATTAAATAACATTAAAACTGCTATAGCATCCGTCACGGCGACTTACAGAAATCTCCCAAATCTTCAAGTATCGTTTCATCAATCGTTATAATAATAACATATCTTACTTTTCTCATTGTGTTTGTTATAAACTATCTTCGGGATGTATCCCGGCAGAGGTTTATAGCCGTTTTTGACATATTTGTGATGGTTCCAGAGATCGGCCCGCTACACACGTTAGATTTATAGATTTCGAGTCATTTCTTCCGACTGTACGCCGCGGTCATTCTTTTGTGGGTGCCCTTTTTTCTTCGTTTTATGTTATGTTTATGATTTAGTGTTATGTACGAATGTTATTATGTTTTTATGTAGTTTTGTGATGTTATATAAGTGAAGAATGGGTATGAGTTCTAGAAGGTATGTAATGGGTTTCTCTTGTTGGACAATATTGAGTTTGGAATGTTTGTATTGAAGTAAAATTTTTACTTGAAGTATTCAATCAATATAATTACTAGCCTTACCTTGCAAATCTAGCAATTTTTTTTGTGAAGCTCTATTACCGTCAATTCGGTAGATTTCGTGCTGCAACTAACAGCTTAGCGAATCCCAGCCATACTATTGACGCAACATACTTAACTTATGAACATATAATAATTTCGGTATCTATTATTCTTTATGAAAAAAACCTCTAATAGAAAAATCATTAACACTACTTTAAGTTTGGTGATCGAGGAACCTTTTATAAATTACACGTTTATTATCATTCAACTCAGTGTTTGTTGGTAGTAGTTGGAAAACCAAAATGTTTTTCTTCTTCAACAAGCCATTGCTCTCCATACCATAAGTACTACTAACTAGCCAAGAAACAGAACATCCCAGCAGCAAATCTTAACCAAACATTCCAACAAATGAGCATCACGTCCGAACCGATAAGTACAGTCACGGAGAAAAGTTAAAGGTCGCCTCAGATCGATCGCCGCAGATGTCGGCATTAATCGGCGCGTTTAATCCGTCCGCCGGCGAATAAATCACCGTTAATTGTACCTATTTATATTTATCAACCACTTGGCTAGAGTTTGTGCGCGACTGTACTTTTAATGTTGGTTTATTCGAGTTAAATTTGATCTTGGAAGTTCGTTTTTCGGGAATTTGAGTTGAAATTTTGGCGTTACTTTTGTTAATAATATTCACGTTCTTACTTTATTCTAAGGGATGAAAAGGTAGCTTAAAAATAAATGAAATTAACTAGTCTTCTGCCAGAGGTCCATGGGCACTTATATATAGGGAACGAATCCAAAACTTTTATTCCGGGGAAAGAATTTTCAGAGACTAGTTGGTTCGTACCATTTTTTGCATCTAGAATTACGAACGGTAGTTAGCCTTTTAATATAATTATCATCATCATCTCAATCCATGTTGTAATGGACGTTGCACTTTGGAGCCCAGGCTCTGTCTTTCCATCTTTTTTTATACCACTTAGGTGGCAGACAAGCCCACGGCCCACCTGATGGTAAGTGGTTACCGTGGCCTATGGACGTGTGCAACATCTAGGGTGTCACATTCGCGCTGCCGACCCTGTTAGTACAGAGAGTTTCTGTGCCGTCAGTGTAGAAGATAAAGCAAGACAAGCCTTAGGACTTCCCACTGACAGCATCACTTGCTTGGTGCATGACGAACTAGATCGAGGTAGATTTTTTCCCACCGGCTTTCCTTTTCAACAGCTTTCACTCTTCGCCGATATCTAGCATAGGATAACATTAAATTGATCCATCAGGCGGGCCATGTGCTGTCTGCCCCCCGCTGCTATCTTGGCCAGTATCAAATTAGCTACATTATTTTCAGTAAATCATTAAGATTTACGTTCAGAACAAGTGACTTAATTAATCTTGCTACCTGACCAGACCATCACAGAATCATACATTCCATTCAAAGAAATACAAAAGTTGGACAGTGGGCACCTATCCCAAGACAGGGGCGAAATAAACGGACACGAATGATAAAATGCAAAAACTGTCTCGCGAGGTACGGGTGACGTCACCTCGGATTAACTGGCATAGCACTAGTGGAGTCGCCTTTTTCTACAATTATGGCGAGTTTATTCATAATTGTTATTGAAAAGTATTGATTCTTATGTTAATTGAATGATTCGGTATCAGTGAAAGTATATGACTTCCACAAAATTGATGATTGGTGAAATGTGGGTGTTAATTCACCTCTGCCTAACCCTCCGGGGATAAAGGCGTGATCATATGTATGTATGTAAAATTTCAAATCTCTATGAACAAATTTTTATGTCTTTTTGTGTATAGAAATTAACGTGTTCTAGTTTAGAAGTGAAGTCGAATTGACGTGTCCTGCATGAAGAGAAACTAAATTTCTTTTAGTTACTATTTAGGTTGTATCCTGTCCTTTTGGTTTAATTCTAAGGCCTCTCTCCAATTTTAGGCTCATCTCAATGAAATTGTGCAGGATTTGCAAAATTTTAATTTTGAATTTTTCTTTAAATATCTTCATGTTTGTATTATTTGGTATCATAATTATATCACGCGTTTACAAGAGTAATATAAAAATAGTATATTACTTATTATATTATCAAGAACAAAGTATAACATAAAATTCAGGAATATGTAGAAGAGAAAAATTTTCGTACATTACTAAAAAAATCAGCATTGACTCAACTCCAACCTCCTGTCCACATTTCGCCCACGGTTTTCCAGCGCGATGCAAGCGTCATACCTTGTCTACTCTATACACATGTTATTTTACAAGTTCATACAACATTCGTTCATATAACTTCATACAATTGATTCTTACCGTTTGTATGGTCCATTACAATGTCCAATATAGAGGACAATTTGATTAGGGTATCAATGTGTAAGGTACAACATGTTAAAACTTCGATAAATTCACTTTATTTTGTGTGTGTGTATGTATAGCTGTGATGTTAAATATGACATCCCGTAACGCTTTATGTTAGAACTAGCTGTTACCGCGGCTTCGCCCAAGTGGATATCGGAATAAAAGTAGCCTAAGTTACTCCATATTACATCGGATACCTGCCAATAAAAGTCCCGTCAAAATCGGTCTAGTCATTTCAGAGATAAACCGGAAGAAACAGACAGACACAATATTTAAAAAAAATGTTATTTTGGTGTAGTACCGTATTATATTCATATGCGTGTAGTAAAAAACGATTATATCAATATTACAAATAAACACTCCAATTTTATTTATATGTAAAGATGTATAGATAATACTGTATTGTTTGAGAGTGCTTCGCTTGCCGATGTTTATTGACTGTTATTAATAACGTATTTTGTCTTTTGAATTGTGTTTATTTTTGATTTTTAATGTCTTTTTTTTGTTTGAGTATTTCAAACCCAACTTAAGTCACTAAAACGTACAGGATGGGAGGCATAAAAGTACATTATTTTAATTGTAGTCCACTGCTGGACATAGGCCTCCCCCCACCGTATTGCCGATCCTCCATTTTCGCCATATTCGAAGTTAAGCAGGTTCGATTGCCGATTGGTGCAAGCGGGTTTTCGAAAATCGTTTAATGCAGACTAGTTTATTTAAAAAAGTTAAGGAATGTTTCCTTTGACATTTGCTAATTCCTGCATTAGTATATGTAGGATTAAAAATTCCACCTTGTTTATGCCTGGAAATAAAGTAATGTCTATTTGTCCTTTTCAACGGTTGATAAATCTATACCACCCTAAAGGCCAAGTATCCAACGTCAGTATCCTGTCACCTATAAAGACTCATATCTGTGTACAGTCAAGCTCAATAAGCCCACATGTCATTGACAGCTATATCGCAAGACTCTGTCACTCATATGGGCTCATCCACAGATTTAGAATAGGTTGGGTGCTAGGAGTCCATAACACTATTCCGGCCGGCTTGCCTTGCAGAAATGGTAGAGCCCAATAGATTGCGTAGTGCTTTACAGATTGGGGGTTTTCCCAAGCGACTACAATATGAGGTTCTTTAAGAACCGTATTAGAAGGTTTCTACAGGGGTACGCGATGTACCGCCGCTGGTGTTGCATACGTCCATAAGCCACAGAAACTACTCTCCATCAGGTGGACCGTGTGCTTGTCTACCACCTTAATGGCATAAAAAATATAGATCGCGGTAAAAAAAACCAAAGGCTTCCCCTTTTTGAAAATATTCACCTTTCACCAGTTGGTTGTTGTATGTGCATCAAATATTATGAAAACTTGATGTAACATGACAACCAATGATGTCACACGAGCCTTTAAATGATGGTCATCATCATCAGAACGTTAGTTTGCGTTTTGGAGTCCGAAGTGTTTTTTTATTATTTGACTTTACATTTACGGGAGCGACTTCCAAAAATTGATATTGTTTTGTTTGTTTTAGATGCGTACAGAAATCCCTGTCGGCCAATTCTCGTAATAAAAAAAAGACGGGTTGCACTCTGGGAGTGCCGGCAGAAATGAAAACATTTTCTTTTTTTCTATCTTTTTTATATACATAGAAAAAGATAAAAAAGAACATGCATACCATACCTATAATATAGCGCTAATCATAGAACCTATCACTTATTTTCTGCTAATTTTCTGTCAGAAGAAATTAATAAATTATGAAAAGAAAAAATAATCACAAAAAATAATAAATTACAGAAAGTAAAAATAATCATAAAAAGTAATAAATTACAAAAAGAAAAAATAATCACCAAAAGTAATAAATTATAATAAGAAAAAACAATCACAAAAAATCCCTGAAGGCCAGGTGGTTTGAACCCGATACTATTTGAAACTATAAGGACTTACAGTCGAAGTGCTTACCGTTTAAGCTACGACGCTATCTATTGTAAGTTGCAAAATAGATAGTATGTACCAATCTTGTATGACGTCAGTCGTCGGTTACGGTTCAAAGGTCAACTAATCTTGACGCTTCCTTAACATTTTACACCCATCCAACGCCGCTAAAGAAGTTTTCACTTCAAAATCTGTCTAAAATCTAATCTCGATTTAATTTCACTCTCTCAAGTGTCAAAACGGTTACGATGTCAATAAAAATTGAGATGCTAGAATACTGTTGTTGACATTTGGGAGATTGAAATTAGACAGAGTTCTTTACTTATACACAAGGGTATGTCGGAATATGTTACCTGCTTAGCTGATATCCTGCACCCATCTATCCCTGCCAATTGATGACTAATGGCAATATAGCAATATGTTGAGTTTAACCAAGCTGGGTCAGCTCTGATTTATTTGACTATGGAGGAAATCTATTCATATAACTTATGGGATGACTTTAAACTCCTTTTCAAGAAATACAGTCAGCCTAGAAGCTAAGGTATCTTGATATGCTATCGAGAGGTGATAAGTTCGAATCCTGGTCATTACACAAGCAATGTTAAACCACCTCAGTGATCAATTTCTTTATTGCATCTAGTATGCAATTGCTGTTGACCGCGGCTACGCACGCGTGGATTTCGGATTTGTTGATATTAATGATCACTGCTCCGCTCCCTTGAGTAGTAGCGTGATGATATATAGCCTAAGTGTTATTCTGATGTATAAGCTATATTATTGTAAGGTTTCATTAAAATCCATTCAGTAGTTTTTATGTGAAAGTAACAAACATCCATCCTTATCATACATCCTTATCATACATCCATATCATACAAACTTCTCATCTATAATATTAGTAGGATAGCCAGCCTAGTAGTATACATAGAAGTAAATATCGGTAAGTTAGTCGTTAAGGAGTTGACCTTACGATCGAATGGTCCCAGGTTCGAATCCTGGCCATCGCACAACCGACGTTAACCCACTCCTGACACAAGAAATTTAGCTTATCTGAAGGTGTTAGGAGCATTACTAGTAAGTTTGTTTACTAATATTTTGACGTACGTTCAGACCACATCTATATTGCGTTTTAAAGTTGATATACTTACATAATATGCGAGATCAAAAGTTCTTTAGATAAAAATTATTGAGGCCATACGAGTGTTTTGTGATAACGTCTAAAGGACACGAAGACAAAAAGTAATTCTATTATGAAAATACAGATTAGTACAGTACTTTACTCAGTTCGACCGTTAGGATATTTTAATCACGCCAAAATGATCAAACCAGTTAGCCAAGAGCCTTTCGACAGACAGACTAACAATAAATGCAGCTAAACAGGAAAGCTAGTCTAGTCTAATACTATTCTGATTTTATCTAACTGAGCGCGTGACGATATATTTTTGTCTCTCCATCAATAAATAATGGACCGCAGGTCAAGTCTGAGAGCTAATGTATGTTGATCTTGGTCAAGCTTTTGTTATGTTGGTTACTAAGCTGCTACTATTGGTGTTTATGTGACTTGTGGAAGGGTGAGTTTGATTCGAGTTACATCTGTTCGTTAGGTGCAAATCTGCCTTCAGGCTGTATGGTCCTACATTTTACAACTTTGAATTATCTACTAGTATCGGGATTTTTGTCATATTTATATTGTTTTCTTGAGTATCTGAAAATATGCCATGATAATTTTATATTATTTTAGATGGGTGCAGAATTCTAGTAGTTTAGATGTCTAGCTTATTTAATAACTTAGGCTAATCTTCAATCGTTATACTGATGTGGTCACAAATTGACTGAAGCTAGAAATTCTAAAATATATCACATCTATTTTTTAAGTATAGTATCTCGATCTTTTATGGTAGTCAGGATTTAATTTTTTGGTGCTAGCCAATCACATATAGGCTATTTTATTTAAACGTTAATTACAAACTATCTTCGACAGTTAATTTTAGAAATACAGCGCTGGTCGACTTATGTATAAAGAATAGACAGAATTCCAAATACTTAATTCATATTCCAAATTTCCAGCTGCTAAGTCCAAATAGTGTAAACCAATTATTATTTACAGGGACTAGGTGAGATCCTATTCCATATTTGATTTGAATAACCTTTAAACGAAATACAAATCTCGTGATTGCGTCAATATTTGACTCACAATTTATTCAAAGCAATAAAATAATTATCTAAATCAGTTGATTGGTCCCGGCCATCGTTATAAACTAACCGAATAGTATTTCTTTACCAGTAGAAATCTAATAGTTTCACATTCATAATAAAAACGCGATAAGTATCGTGTGAATCGGTCTCAAATAAAAAGTGGACGGGGGAGATTGGATCGGGATTGTATCGAGAACTTGTGGTAGTGTCGAATGTCTAGATAACGTGGTGGAGGGATATTGGTATGTAGATACTTTACTGAAATAACTACATATTGGCTTGATTGCTGGACTTGGTACGTAAAAGGACGACTGGTCAGCTACAGAATTGAAAATTAGTTTAATTTATTTTGATTTAGTTGCAGTCTAAAATTTCTATCGGAAGGCTCACTTTAAATAAAAATCCGTTTTCTTTATTTCTCTAAATACTTAGTGCAAAATAATTACATGTTTTCGACGTGTGAAATGTCTAGTTGATAGCGCCTTCTAGCTGAAGTAAGTTCGTAAGTATTAGTTGAAAAATAGGTATGAATAAAGTAAACAATTCAATCCCAAACACTTAGTTTTAAATGATTTAAAGAGTATTAGCGGCCGAAGTTACCAAAATTACTAATATTCCCTCTAACCCCTCCAACTAAGCTAAATTGCCTGTGTTAGGAGTAGGTTCACGTCGATAGTGTAATGGCCAGGATTCGAACCCGGGACCTCTCGATCGTAAGGCTGACTCCTTAACCACTAAGCTACCGACGCTCTGAAATACTAGATAAATTCAATTAACCGCCTGAATAGTGTTCATCCATTTAATTAAACGACTAGGCAAATAGCTTGAATTGATGACGTTTAACATCTTGCCTAGCCATTTAATTAAACAGTTAGAAAAATTATTCATTTTTATATGGTTATAAAAAAAATAACCATGAAGGCTTAATGCGGTTAGCTACGCTCCGCTCCGCTCCTTAGCCTTTTTTTTAGCTGGGAAAAATGCGTCACGCATTCCCTCCTGTCGGGGGACGAGAGGGATATGTGGGACTCCCCGGGAACAGGTTCCCGGTATACCCACTAAACGACACAGAGGCACTCCCGCATCGCCTTTCTTGAAAACCGGTGGAGCCTTTACGTCCAGTCCCCCTCCGGCGATTGCCCGCCTAATCGCGGCGGGCCCTTCACGCCCCTCCCGAGCGCGGGGAGGGGCTCGAGGATGGCCGTGAGTGCGCAGTCATCCTCGTACGCTCCTTAGCCTTCTAACCTAACCTAACCTAACCAAGTCGGATTGTGCAGCTATCACAATAAATGTATCACTAATTTTCTGTGAATACACCTCTGTCCACCCCCTCGAGGATTTACAAGTGTAAGAATATGTATGAGTGTAATTTTCTATCTTATTCCGAGGTAGTGCCCCATCTTACGATTGGTCAAAGCATTAGCCAGCCAGGTTATTAAATGATGTAATAAACGAGACGGTCGAATATCATTTAGGCCGTTAATTTAATGGCGCTGTTTAGTTAACTGCCTAGGCAGTTAATTGGACGCCTGAATAAGCTAGTTGGCGGCGACATACACATATAATACTCACGCCTATCTCACCCTGGCATATGTAGCTTCAGTTCTTATATACGTTTACTACTCTCTCTAGCTTCACTATCATCATCCTTGCGTTAGTTCCGGTATCGTTCAAAGCCTTACCTGGGAGTCCAGGGTCCACCTCTTTCATTCCAACTTCGACGCGGGTGACCTCCACACCGCATTAGCGATATCATAGTATTTGAGTTGTAAATCTCTCTCCTCTGTAGTTATAAAACTTTTATGTTTAAGGTAGGCGCTTATATATGTAAATAAATAATGAAAATTCAAACCGGCACATAAATCTAGATGTAAAAAAGAACACAAAAATTCATCTGATTATAATTTCAAAACTAAGTCAACATTGTTATGATCTGAAATCGTTCTAAGGTCAACTAATTAAATATTTGATAGGTTGCCGATGCTAAAGCGTGGGCCAGACGTTTATAAGCCAGATAAACAAACGATCGTGAAGACACATTTAAAATCTACCAAGTGCGGGTGGGAGTCACACATGTAAGGTTCCGTACAACAGTTCAAGAATTATGAATATTGTGCTCACGCATCTCTCGCTTAGGACACTGAATAAATAATTGTTTTCAGTGTAAATTTTTGCTGATGGATGTTTTGTATATTTATGCCTCCCATTTTTTTTAATACGTTATCAATTTGAACATTATATACTTTTCAAAAATAAAAGGGTAAATATTAATATACACTGTCAAAATCTCAGCTGTCTAATTGGTGACTGCCCGTGGCACTATCCAATGACAGTAGTGGCGTCAAGGGTAGTATATATTTTTTTCCCTATGGCACTGCCGGTGTAGACAGGTCGACATTCCATCAGCTTTTCAATTTCTGGTAATTCTTTTAAATAAATTGAATTTTCACATTATTTTACTAAAATTCTTTGAGTAAAACCCGCTGACGCAATTTAAACAGAATTTAAAATCATCCTTGACATCCAGTTTTGCTAATAGCATTCTATGAGTTACCAACGGAACTCTAAAAAGTTTGATTTTAATCGGTTATATTGTGTTGTTGGCGGCTTTTTAAACTTTCCTAAATATGTTACAGATATCATACACTGGATCTTGTAACATGGTAATTTGTGTGGGCTGTTTTATTGTTACGGTTCTTTTAATACTGTTATTAGTAAATGCATATAATAACAATGGTGTTTTGGAGGAATGGAGGATTGATGGTACATACTATTTTGGTGTGATCCTTTTATTAAATGAGATGGAAATGTGTTTGGCGTCTTGTGTGAGCGTTCGACTGTTTGGTTGTGGATTCGATCTCCGCTTATGGAAAATATTTGCTTACTAAACCTAAACTATCATAAAATTGTAAATTATTTGTGTCTATATATTCCAAATATATAAAAATTAATACTTTTGGAATTCTTGTCTATTTGTTTGTTCGCGAAGGACATTAAACCTACAGAACAGATTCTATTGAAATTTTATTACAAAGGTCTTGGCCTATCTGGACTTTTATATGGAGTGACTGCCATCTAACATCCAGCCCTGGAATCTATTAGAAGTCATCTCATCAGTCACTCCTTTCCTTTACACGCCCTCTTTCACCCCATTCATTGATAATTTTCTTCTTGGGCTATATCTACTCCTAAAAGAAAAACGTAGTATAGGTACTTCGACCTAAATTCGCCATTGCAGCTACCTAAAGTCAATCACAAGAGACTGCGTTGATTATTTAATTAAGTTTTCTTCGTTGAACTAAGATTTAATTGCAACAGTCTGCAACTAAGACGTTTTCTGTTGAACTAAAGCCTTGCCTGTAACTGCTCGGAGGACTGAAAACGTAAGTTCGTGTAAGAGTAGGTACCTAACGTCACTGATTTTGATGTGCAGCTTATTTTCTTTGTTGCCAAGATTCTCTACTTGAATGAAATTTGATACAATGATAGAACATAATCCATACTAATATTATAAATGCGAAAGTAACTCTGTCTGTCTGTCTGTCTGTCTGTATGTTACGCTTTCACGCCTAAATCACTTAACCGATTTTGATGAAATTTGGTATAGGTGTAGATTAGACCTTGAGAAAGGACATAGGCTATGTTCAGTCGCGATAACCGACATCCACGCGGGCGCAGCCGGGGGCAAAAGCTAGTCTATAATATATAGGGTACTTATCGTCCTGGTTCTCATGGGCTGCAGGGATCAGAATTTTACGTGAGCGGAGCCGTTGGCAACCGCTAGTGTTTATAAGTAGATTTTAAAATTATCATAGCAATAACCAAAAGGAAATTATTTTAACCAAGAATTTTTCAATACATTTAGACCAAACCTCTCGTTTCCCTAAAAAGATAGTAAGATTTAAGTTTTTGATTCCTGTTTGGCAGCTAGCCATCTACTTAATGTTATAGCTAGCTAGCCTAATGTTACCAGACACAATTAGTGAATTTTTACTTTATATCATGTATTAAATATATGCTTATTTTTTTCAGGTAAGACCCGTGTCTAATTAAAACATCGCCAAATCACCACGTTTTGTAAGTACTTACTTAAATTTAATTGCTCGGTAGTATGTCAATTTGTATTGTAATAAAGTTGTTTTCATGTATAACTCTAAAATACGAACATACATGTTGTGTGTTTTTAATTTATGGACGCAAACGAACTGTTTATCAGTTTATTTTATTGCTTCAAACTCCAGAACCGGTCGATTGTCCTAATTCAAAATACGGCATCAGACTATTTTGGAGAATTCGATAATTGTTTGTGTAATGTTAAAACCCAGTATGTGTCACTCTACGTGTTAGGTTATTATAATTACCTACGTGAACTACTTTATTTTATGTAAGGACTCTTTTTAGTCATTGTCTCTGTCGTGAATTGAATCAAAATAAACTAATTGGTACTTAGTATGATCGATCATCAACCCAGAAATTTGGAGCCCAAGGTCTGCTCTATTAAAACCCAATAATTACTTTATTTGGCATTTACGGGAATCACTGTCGTTTTACGCCCTAACTCCTTGGGATAAACCCTGCGTCAGAGCTTCATCCATCAGTCAGTAGATAATATACCGGCAGGCAGGTCTTAATGGGGACTATATACCCCTATTTTTTATAATAGTATCTCCATTATTTAACAAAAAGATATTATCAGTTTACTAATTTATGGCACCTCTATTTTAATATAAAATTACTGCAACAGATTCCGTAGATCATAATGATACAAAATTTATTAAACATACTGCAACTGTGTCACAACTATCCATAATTAAAAATGTATTCTATCAACATAAATTTCCAGTTTTACGATACACTACAATTAATGGCCAACATTATTGGAGGTAACACGCCAACATCACTAAGTACCAACTCCTGAACTAGAACATTTAAAGCCCCTAATGACCATCAATTAAAATTGCGTTAAAACATCAAAGCGCCCGAACAACCACTAAACCAATCAAGACTTCTGATAAAGTCACATACATTTCATGTATTTTATACATACACTCCCATTACCGTTTATTTTGAACCATAAAAATTTATGGAGTTTAAATATTTTCACCGCTTCGCGATGGGCGTTCGTGGCTATAAAGTTACTCGTAAAGTCCTACATAAAAAGGTAATAGCTAGTGACAGATGTGTGCTGCGCCTGCGCATGGTAGACGGTCGCCGGCCAATCGCGGAGGGGCGCGCGCGGCCATATTCCCATCGGCTAGAGGTGCTGAGCTGCTTCCGGGTATCGACATTCGTCTCAAATAAATCGTCTAGATACGATAACGACTACAACACTTATCGACTCTGATGTTAGTTGAATATTTCGAAATTGACTGTTTACATACAGCGTGTGAAGTTTTGTCGCTCACAATTAAATATTCAAGGATATATTCACTACGTTATCTGGTGCCAAATTAAGCATTAGAGCTTGTATTGGTCTTAAAATACTGACAAACATTTTTTTAAGATACGTATAACTATCTACTAATATTCATGGAAATACATAAATTCATTTAAGTTGCATCGAGCGGGTTTCAATCTAGTTAGCTTATAACAGTCGAAAGCGGTACGTGCTATGCGAACATATCTTAAGTGGTTATCTGAATGATGACCTTGTAATGTTATGTGGCAGGCAATTATTATGCGTTTAATGAGTTTTAGAAGCACACGTTAACGCATAAAACTAATATAAGCGCATAAAATTAACGTCTGTACGCTATTTTACGTGCTGCGCTCCTTTTCAAATCTCCTTTTTATTACTATTAATAAAAAGTTGAAAATCATTTATCACTTCGTTAATTGCACAAAAAGATGTTAAACATTGCAATCTCAAATAAGAATATAAAAACTCGGAGCATTTACTTTTAGACGGAGATTGATAGTTCACACACCATATAACGTACACACACTATAATGAAATGGGTACTAAACTGCGCGTGAGTCGAAGGGTCGAATCCATCACTCTGTCAACGTAAAAAACCGATCTGCCGCGGACCAATCGGAGCGCGCGATTTGAATAATTGTTCGTTTAGTGACGACCAATCGCGTACGCCCAAGGCACTTCTTATTCTGTATTCAAAATGATTAATGCTGTACTCAGACGTATTTACGATCGGCTTTCAAGAGAGTTTGAATGATTTGTATGACGGACGCGTCAGTTCTGAGCCAGATTTACGATTGCGTGTCCGCTATGGCTCGATCGGGGTTGCAACACTATGACGGATGACAACCGTAGGTAGGTATTTTATTACATAATTCCCTAGATGAATGATTCCCTGAATGTCTTTAGTCGTGTGTTGTCGCGTTGATACGCAACTTTGTAGCCTGATGAATATTTCAAATGCTTTAAACATGTTTATGAAAGAATATTTATGTGAATTCTGGTTAATATTTTGAAATTTCGTACTTATCTCGATTTGATTTGTTTCTAATCATACGATGTCGTCGTTTATTTTGAAGTATTTTAACCTAGTAGGTTCGGCTCAATATGATGGGGTTTAGCACAGTTTTGCCAGGTTGTCTATAAATAAAACTGTCTGATATGCAGTAGTAGGATCTTCCTCTATGGGAAGAGAGAGTATGGATGTTGTCAAATTGATGACAATAGTTTGTCTTCGGTATCTTAGTTTTACAGACGCGGTTCATAAATTGATCGCTTGCCTTTAGTTTATTATTTGTACTTTGTTTTGGCTACTCTTGTCATATAATAAGCTAAGGTTGATTGAACTTTAAATATTACCATCATAATTTACCTAACAAATATCCCACTATAGTAAACTAACCAAAAAACACCACCCCAACAAAATCAAAACCTTATCTAAATAAACTATCGCCGGTAATTTGCAACTTAATGTAGCTCTTTAGCAAGATTTCACACCCTGTATTCAAATATGGCGCTCGAGATAAGGTCGTGGATGTATGGTCCCATTTAGCGTTATTTAAAGCCAGGGAAGGTGAGTTAACACATCGCTTTCTATATTAAAGCTACTTTATAACTGTGTTATAAATAGTAATGTACTAATCTTTAGTGATTGGAGCACCTAGTGCATGTTGAAGGCATTATCTGAGTAACTAATACAGAAATTAAGTGGCGATTTGTTTAAAATAATAAGTCGCCCATCTGTGTGGGGCCATCAAACGCATAATTTTCATCTATGCGTTTGATGGGCATAAAATTTTATGCCATAATTTATCTTGGCATATTTTTACTGCCTCTAAAGATATATTAATCTAGCGCACATAGGTACTATTAGTATAATGAACATTAACGTTTTACTATTATTTATATTGTAGTAGTTTTCTACGTACTTACGATTGGTGCTGATGGGTCCATTCGCAAACTATTTTTAGTGCCCCTGACTATGGAACAGAAATGTAGTGCCTACTGACAGGGGGAACATGGTGACTGGTGGAGCCGCTGGTGACAGGGGGGAGCCGCTCGTCGCACTAGCAGAAGCAGGCCACGGCGGCGGCGCGCATCGTAGGACGATACGCCCCCCCCCCCATACCGGGGGCGAGTTGGGGACCGCGCGATCCCCCCTCCCGAGACCGACAGGGATGGCCCTGGGTCAGCCGGGGTGCGAGGGATATGTCAAAAGACAACCTCACCTCCAGCCACAGACGGCGTGCGGTTTAGTCGGTTCGGGTCCGACATAACCTCCCCCTTCGGCTCCGAAGGGGGGGGGGGGGTATCCGTGGCGATTTCCCGCACGTAAAAAAAGGGGGGGAACATCACAAGAAATAATTGCTTGGTGAAGAAAAATTATATTAAATGCAAACAAAAAGTTACGTTCAGTAGGGAATGAAGAGGGACAAGAGAGATTTCAAAATGAATGGCTGTACTGAGAAATAAAAAATTACTATTACAGTTTTCCGTAATTCGTAATTTTAAACTTATAGCAGGAAATTCGAACTCCCTTACACCCGTACCAACATCACTATAAAAGATGAACTACACAATAAAAACATAATACAAAGGCCTTCTACATAAAATACGGCTTCGTAGTTGATCAATCTCATATACACCAACAACCTTTTTTATATTAATAGATTAAACTACGTCCATTATAATAAGAAAACAACCTTTCAATCCAATAGTTAAAACGCGTTAATTATCGAAAATGGTGGGGATGGGTCGCCGTGGCGCGTCCCACATAAATCTGTCATGCGCCCGCGCAAGTAACGCACACATCTTGATCTACGGGCCGCTCAACCGTTGGTTGTACTTGCATTTTTTGTTTTCTTTAAAAGGATTGAGTGAATAGTCAGAGCTGAATTAATGAGCCCTGTTAACATTCTTATAGTAAGTTTCTAGTGAGTTCATGTTGGTTTATGTAGATTTCATTATAATATGGTTAAGTGGACGCATATTTAATATGTCAATTTATCTTTTACTGACAATTTTAACTACGAAATGTTCAGTGCTTTTTACGTGATTGAGTTTTAATTTGACATTTACATACTAATTAGTTTTGTTTATAGTAGGTAAACTTATATTATGCACAATTGAATTATTTATTTTGAATTCTGATGGAAAGCACGGAGCGATGCCTTCATATCCTATCGTGGGTATCGTAAATATGGGTATCCAATCTGCCAAAATGCCTTCTACCCTGTCTCTAATTGTTAAGAATGATCACACATCCTAAAATTGACCTTAATGTGCGAACCTGCTTAGTCATCACTCAGGTGTATGTTTGTTGATGTGTTTATTAGTAATGCCGATACTTAGTCAACTTATGTCTTGGACTTGCTCTAAGGTCACGGGCATTGTTTAGACCCAGTAGGTGATGCTACAATGCCGTTTTATGATTGTTTTCACGATGGTAGCCAAGACACGTCAGCTAGTATAAAATATAAAGAATACCTGAAAAATATCATGGTTCAGATCAAACGCAATACTTTTGAAAACAAAGCCTTTTACAAACGATATATCAGACAAAACAGACGTCCAGATACACAAGATTTATATTGAAAGTGGATCTGTATCTTCAATCTTTCATTGCACTGTTGCGTCAGACGATGGCAGCTCCAGATAGCGGGGCCTGGCCAGTTTCTGAGTTACGTACTGCATAGATAGACTGACAGTCTGCAGGGTGCTGTAATGGATTTATAGAGCTTATATTGTAGTAGGATTAAAAAGGTAAATGTGGTTTAATATGGCTTTCTATATATGTTGTGCCGACCAAAAATAAACTTGGGGTAAGGGCAGGAGGGTGATGATGATGAAGGCTTAATATATAACGCCATATAGACTAAAACTTAGCATAGCGTGTAATAGGAATTCTAGAATGATCATAAACACACTTAGGCTAGCCTATAAATTCTTATATGACTTTTTATATGGGCATTAAACATATAGGAAATAGCATGTGCAATGCATGAATACAAATGTTTATACTGTGCGGGAATCGAATCCGCTGCCTCCGACGTACGTCCGAATGTACATAATATCACCCAGAATAATACAGGGCTGTAATCAAACCCGCGCCCTTCTGAACGTATGATAGGTATGTCCTTGCTTTTTAATAATAGGTAGGTATTGTAATTCAGAACAAAATTTTACGTAATTAAGACGTATTCAATAAAACCCAGACGAATAGGGTTGTGTACAAATCACTGAGTTGGCAAAGTAATTTCTTATGTTAAAACCGTTTTGCTATAAGAAATTACTGTAATACCTGGATTTTGTCATCTTCCAATCAAAATAGTCATGAAGCCGAACTTGTATAAAACACAAAACATGACTAACAAACACAATGAAACAAAACAAAACAGAAAAAATCTCATTAACAAAATAGTAAGAACGGAGGACTTTTTATACAATAGCCATTAACCAAGTGATTTATCGCCCGATATGAAATTAACAAGAGCCTTTTAAATAACAAAATATCACAATTTATGAGTTCTGTCGACCCCTCCCAGCTATGGCGTTTAGTAGGCTGCTCTTCGTGTTTTGTCTTCAACATTATACGAAAACATTACTCAGAATTAACTGCTGGCCATCATACAAACATGGAGTCCAGAATACAACGCAAGGTTTAGGCTATAATACAAACTCTATAGACGAAGTAACTGGCATTACAACGCGGTGTAAAAATCATCATATCACATAACATGCATACATTTACAGTTTACATGTACAGAATTTAATCGCAATCTGTCGAAATCAAATTCAATGTCAAAAACTGTATTTACGTAAATCAATTTTGAAGAAAGAAGAACATTGCCATTGTGTTCTTTTTTAACATTAGCTATCGAGGTAAAATTATTTAGAAAATTGACATTAAATTTTTTGTCGTGCCCAAAAAAATTGGTAAAATTTCATTACATTCGCAATAGGTTAAAAATAATTATGAGAATTGGCGGTACTTTCACTGATTTTGTGATCGTTTTTACATTTCGGAGATTAAGAGTATTTAAGAGTGCACCCAGATTATATTTTTTTTACAAATTTTATTTGAATTTTCTTTTAGAAGACTAGATCACTGTATTCACTCAACCACCTTCAATTTTCCGATGATGAGGACCTCTTTATCGCGATAGTGCTTGCGACTGCTTCAGAGGGTGCGAGTTCCCGTTCTTAGGTCCGCAATAGCATCAAGTGGATTATATACACAAATGATTTTTCTCCATAACTAATGGTAAATAAAAGTAATCGCAATGTTTTCTGTTTATGTGTTTCGGTTGAATGTTTAGTCATCTTGACTCATTGACTTATTAGTCATTAGTTATCTAGTCTCAAATATCTCAGTTGATCAAAGTCGTTCATGTTTCATTTCGTTTGATTTAGTACGATTATGTTTTCTAAGAAGAAAAAAATGTGCGAATTATTTTTTTTAACTCTTATCATTTTATTAAAAATATAATATTCCGGTTAATGTACACATCCGATCTGAGGCTACAATAATTAATGGATGTTATGAAAGGAGGCGCGAATTATTTTACCCTCACTGCTATAAGTTTGGTTTATATGGACCGGACAATTAGTGAAGCTTGTGGTTGAATGAAATCATTACTTCAGAAGGTCAATTCGAGTTGAAAAATCTTAGAGTCGAAATCGACGTATACTTAAAGAGTTAGAGTGGAAATGTGCCCTATGCAGTTGTGATAGCGAAATTTTGCTTGAATAAGTGTAGATAGGCCGATAGCTCAGTGGGAGGAGTTAGTTTTGAGATGCCCCAGTTTCGAATTTTGGCCTCCGAAACCCAAAATTACTAGTACATATTCCCCTAAACTCCTTCAGCTAAATTTCTAATGTGAAGAGTGCGTTTATCAGTAATTAAATCGATAGATCGTAAATCAGTAGAGTAACGTCCAGGATTCGAACCCGGAACCTCTCGATCAGAATGCCGTTTCCTAAGCTACCAATATTTGAATTTCTCTAATTGAGTTCAGTATATCACGTAGTAGTTTTTGAAATACAGTCGCTATACGCTATTGTTGAATACCCCACAATGCTTTAACTAACGAGTGTTGGACGATATAGGACTCTTAACTTGCATTTGTAGAAGGGTCATTCTATTGTACGGTCCAAGCAAGGTGAGAGAGCGATTTAAAAAAGGTTTGTTTATTTTAAGAGGCTAAGATTAAGATACTTACTTATGATAAGTTCTAGCTTTTGCCCGCGGCTCCGCCCATGTGGATGCCGTTTATGGCGATCAAATATAGCCTATGTCCTTTCTCAAGATCTAATCTACTTCTATACCAAATTTCATTAAAATCGGTTTAGTAGTTTAGGCGTAAAAGCGTAACATACGGCAAGACAGACATAGTTATTTTCGCATTTATAATATTATAGTATGTGTGAGTATATGAATAGTGAGAGAAGAAAATTCTTTCGATATAATTGACTTTATTTTGATAGCAATAAGTAACAAGCAAACGATATAAAAGAGAGGTTTTTCTTTCTTCGTAAAGCTGGTCGATTTATGTGCCCTGCATATTTTGATTGAATCGTATTTATACAACGCCTTAGTTATGCTATATTCCATTTGACAAAGCTACAATACGAATTTCGACATTTAAATTTGGTTCCCAAGTACCTAATCTCGATGTGTACGGCTAATAATCGGGCACTTTCCTAACCTTAAATTCCTGCCAAAAATGGAACTAAAAATACAATTTATGATATTAATGATAATTATTATCATTACACAATACACAATAGTTGCATTTTTTCATACCATCACTAAACATAAACTTCCTCTCACATGTACCACAAACAAACGCCACGGGAACAAACTAACTAGGCTAATTTCAATGTATCGTACCCGCTTCAACTTGTTAAACGTACCACACACATTCAGATACCGTGATCTTATGGAACTGCTGGTACCATTCCGATGCTAATTTTATTGTAGGAGACTTGGTAACAACAAAATGTCCTTAACTCCAGGTGATTGATATCTTTATAGCTAATAGTCCCGCTGTCCGTCTGTCCATTAATGCATTGTAGATTGTAGATACTATTTACATAATTGGTATTTTGTTAACGTTTTCTCTTAATTGGTTTTGAAGGGAATTTAGTATTCTATAATCGAGTTGATTGTTAGGAATGATCAGAATTAAGGGTGTATGAGGTCTGAACAACATCATCGTGGCTCAAGCCAACCTCAACTGCAAGGGAAGCACACCTGTTTGACCTCTAGCGTAGGTCTTTTTTGGGGTTAGAAAGTCCGACGGTAAGGCGCTCCCATAGTCATTTTTTAAAATTCAATGTAGAACAACATAGTCGTTTCTTATTGACTTTAATAATACACACAAAATTACATACATACAAATTATGGTCTGGGGAAGAATACGTTTAGGAGCCCGCACGGAGTTAGTGGTAGTCGACGGCGGAAATGTGACTGCTGATCAGTGTATCAGGGACATTTTAGAGGAACATGTTGTGCCATTTGCCCCATTTATTGATAACGACTTCATTTTAATGCAGGATAATGCTCGTGCTCACAGTGCTCGCTCAGTACAGGCATACCTAAACCATGTTGGTGTTACGGTGATGGAGTTGCCAGCACGGTCCCTGGATATGAATCCGATTGAACACGTTTGGGAATTGCTAAAGAGGAGTGTTAAATCAAGAATGCCACCTCCTAACAATCTGGACCAGCTATCCACTAATTCTGCCGGTGTGTGTAATTCTACCTAACCCAAGTTCACCACCTTTTTTTAAGGCGTCATCTTACAATATTTAATCTAAGTTGAAAGTCTTTCTGCCAGCGCCCTACGCGACAATATTTTCATCCTCACCACTTAGCTGGTTGGCAGTCCTCAACTGTGCATTTCTTCAGAAACTTCCTGCCTCGCACAGCTAAACTGTGGAATGAACTGTTGCCTGCGGTATTTCCGGACCGATACGAGTTTCAAACCTTCAAGAAGAGAGCTTCTCCCACCTTGAAGGCCGACAACGCACCTAGAACCCTTCTGGTGTTTCAAGTGTCCATGGGCGGCGGTGATCGCTTACCGTCTGGCGAACCGGCTGCACGTTTACATACTGTCATAAAAAATATGACAAAAAAGTACAGTATTATGACGTAACTTCAGTATTTTAGGAGGTGCCTGCACCATGCTCAAAAGAAGCCAAGATAAAAGTCGAGAGAAGCCAAATCCAGATAAAGTCCAGGAAAGCAAAACCTGAGAAGTTTTGTATGCAACCGAAACTAACACTAAGATGATAATGATTTATCTTACATTAGCCCGATCTAATACTGATCTGGTTCCACAGCGAGCCACTAAACATTTTTGAAGTGAAAACTTCTTTAGCGGCGTTGGATAGGTAAAAATTGTTAAACTCGCGCGTCAGGATCGCTTGACCTTTGGACCGTAACCGACGACTGACGTCATACAATATGAGCTATAGACTGTCCATTTTATAATATACGATAAATAGCTTAGCAGCATAGCGGTAAATGCTTCGACTGTAAGTCCTTATGGTTTCAGATAGTACCGGGTTCAAACCTGGCCTTCTGACACTTTTTGTGATTATTTTTTCTTTTTGTAATTTATTACGGGTCTTTAGTCGTTTCGGACCGTGAGCGGTTCGGACCGCGGTGTGAATTGCCCAAGAGCTGTTTTTCAATGAGTCCTTTCGCACCGCGGTTCGAATCGCCCAAGAACTTTTGGTAATGGGTTGATTCGGACCACAGTATAGGGATCATTGTTTCACTTTTTGGATAGGTGAAGTCGGACAGAAAAGACATGTAGTTTTATTGTACATTCCTTACAGTACAACCAGGCACAAAATAACAAAAAATAATTTATCAATTACATTTGTCATAAGCCCGCTACATAAAATATTGGTGCTATTGCACTGTACATTTTTTTACTGGTAACCTATTGAAATATCGAATTTCTGTTACCCGAATCTTAAAACCCCGAAAACGGTTGGTAGAACTTTTAAAAGACAGATGTAATGAATGACAACTTTCTATAATTCCGATTTTAATTTCCCAGATGAATCAATTTCCAGGTGCATTAAAACCAAATTTTCAAATAGTATTTTTTTGTTTCCCATATTTTCATAACCCAGATTTTCAGAATATTTTTTTGTTTCCCATCGTACCATTTTCCAAATAAACAATCACCAAATTTTCATAATCTTTTTATTTTATTAAACCTAATTCCGCGGGTGGTCGGGCGTGCTCCATTGCAATCACAAATATTGCGCATGAAAATGCTAATTATGATAATATTAAATCGAATACCGCTGTCACCATGTTGTAAATTCAATGGAACCACCAAGCACCGGACCACAACTGACATTTATTCAAAGACAACCTCGTTGTCGTTAGATATAATTATCACAAAATTATGTAAATCCTAATCTGTGATAACATGTTGATCAAACTGTGATTTTAAGCCATTACCGTCTTACTATAAAAATATAACTAATATTACACTTGTTATACACTTGAAATGCACTTACCACTTTTCTCATCGTCTGTACAAATAAATAAAAGTTTAAATCAGGATCTACAATATGAGTATTAAGTACTTTCGCTCAATGCTCCGAATCGACCCATTCCAAAAGATACCTTGGGCTATTCGCACCGTTCCAACCACTGCGGTGTGAATGGTCCTATTCAGAAATAGTACTTGGGCGATTCGAACCGCGGTTCGAAAATGCGTGGTGCGAAACGACTAAAGACCCTTTATTACTTTTTGTGATTATTTTATCTTTTTGTAATTTATTAATTTCTTCTGATAGAAAATTAGCAGAAAATTAGTGATAGGGTCTATGATTGGCGCTGTATTATAGGTATGGTATGGTATGTTTTTTTATCTTTTTCTATGTATATAACAAAGAAAGAAAGAAAGAAAAAGTTTTCACTTCTGTCGGCACTCCCGGAGTGCAACCCGTCTTTTTTTTTTAAAGAATATTAGCAACCGCAATTATCGAAATTACTAATATTCCCTCTAACCCCTCCAACTCAGCTAAATTGCTTGTGCTAGGAGTGGGTTCACGTCGGTAGTGTAATGGCAAGGATTCGAATCCGGGACCTCTCGATCGTAAGGCCGGCTCCTTAACCACTAAGCTGAGATAAAAAAGAAATGTCCTGCGCTTTTACATTATTGAGTTTTTAATAAATAAGATACGTCAATTTGACCACCAACAAACTCTCTTTCTCATCCTACTAATAAATATTATAAATGCGAAAGTTTGTATGAATTTAGAAGAATGTGAGTATGAATGAATGGATAGATTTTTTGACTCTTTCAGGTAAAAACTACTGAAGACTACAGAAACTACAGAAGCAGGCCCATGACGGCAGCGTGACGAGAGAGATCGTGCACCTTCCCCCCCCCAGAAGCGGGGTGACACCCGAACCCCCCCCCCCCCCCCCTTCCCCCGTAGACGCGGGATAACACCCGAACCACCTAGGTGAGGCCGCAGCCGTAGGTCTGTTGGTAGTCCTGGGACATCCTTCCGAGGGCTTATCCCTTACCCGGGGCTACCAACCGCAGGCTACAAGGCGGTACGTGAGGGTTTTTTAGTCGGTAGGAGTCCGGTATAGCATCCATGAAGGATTTTCCCTCACGTAAAAAAAAAAACAAAAAAAATTACTGAATGGAAGGGGGGGGCCCCTTCCCCCGTAGACGCGGGATAACACCCGAACCACCTAGGTGAGGCCGCAGCCGTAGGTCTGTTGGTAGTCCTGGGACATCCTTCCGAGGGCTTATCCCTTACCCGGGGCTACCAACCGCAGGCTACAAGGCGGTACGTGAGGGTTTTTTAGTCGGTAGGAGTCCGGTATAGCATCCATGAAGGATTTTCCCTCACGTAAAAAAAAAAACAAAAAAAATTACTGAATGGATTCTAACGAAGCTTTACAATAATGTATACTTACGTACATCAGAAAAACACATAGGCTACAATTTATAACGATAACCGATATTATAGCGATAACCGACATCCACGTGGGAGGAGCCGCGGGCAAAAGCTAGTTTATAATATTAGGATTTAAACTGATAGCTAGGAAACATATTTAACATCTCATTTACAGACATTGACCTTAACAGGAGAAGCCTAAACCATCTACTACTGATACAATAGAACGTAAACTCCTAAAAGGTACACAGAATAAACTCACAAGTTGTAGACGCGACACATTATTTCACTTAGAGGTTTTGCTTACTGTGAATATTTCCAATTAAAAATGGATGATTTCTTATGATAAATTCAATATGAATGTGCATGTAGTTCGTATATCACGTACATCGTTTTAGTTACTCACGAATATTTAAAATTTCAAATATTTGAGGGCATGATATATACGTTGAATTAATATTTTGAACTAATTAGTTGAACTAATATTACGCTGTGTAAATCATAACAATTATTTTTATACTACAATTTGAAAACTAAACTACACACTAACAAGCCGGTGATTTCACATAATCACATACAGTCATCATCCTCATGATTTACAATCTAGAAAGCAATATATTACATTTACTAATTACAACGACATGATCATTCAAAGTTCTCGAAATGCTGATCTAATTATCGTAATCCAGCTCGCGATAGATATTTACGACTTGGCACCGAAACGCGTGACAAATGATTAGTACGACACTAAGCGGATGTTAAAATGACATATAGATATGTGAACTGTATTATACGCAATGATTGCAACAAAATTACGTCAGTATGATATGTTTTCACTATTAAAAACACGAGTAAATGTTAAACTTTCTCTTTCTTTATTTTCTGCCCCTCTAGACAAGTGGCAATTCGCTAGCCGACGTTTGATGGAATAGAATGACGAATGTATAGGATTTGACGTATTTGACATGCGTTAACGACCGTCATATACGTCAAATCCCATACATTCGTCATTCTATTCCATCAAACGCCGGCTAGCGAATTGCCACTTGTCTAAAGGGGCTGTTATTTTTATACCATGCACAGGGCCCGTCTGATTGTGGTTACCGTGACACCAACGTACGTAACACCAAGGGCATCACACTTGGACTGTCAACCATGTAGGAACCTTTTAACGCCTTTAAAATCACCTTTAAAATTTCTGTGGAATTACAGATGTTAAATAACTAGTATAGGTTCCAGGTCTCAACATGAAGCTTTCGGCTGTAGTACCCAACATGGCTTCATGTTGAAACCTGGAATTTAAATAACTTGTTGTGCAAAAACGATATCTTTATACATAAAGTCATAAAGTAACTTTTATGACCGTCAAAATTATTGCTTATTTTCAGTCAGACTTGCAATAGATAAAGCCAATCAGAAAAGAATCTGGCCGTAAAATCTCATGCCCAATAATAATTTCTATTCCCCAGTAGCAGTTATACTAACTTACAAATTCACAACAAAGTTAAACTAATTTCAAATTTCGAAAGGGATTTTTCTGCATCCAGATTATTCAATAGACAGGCTGATGACGTCAGTGCTCGAATCCGGGAGCCGGGATCGAGTCGGTCCACAGAGTCCCTTATTTCATAATTCGGTTCAGTAACTGTTTCCTTTTATAGCGGTTCTCACTCAGCCCGATTGGTCGCGTACAAACGTAGGAAATTGTCTATAATAAGTTACTGCTAATAGCGACATTGTACTGTTCTCTTATCCTCAATTTCTGTGAAAGCGATTTTAAATTTTGATGTTTGTCCTGTTTCTAGTTATAGCTGGATGCTTAGAGAATAAGTTAAGTGGTAATTATTTAGATTACAAAGGAACTTGTTATGTTATCTCTGAATTTCTAGGGATAAAAGGCACCGTGGGAGTAAACTGAGCCGTTTTGTTAACTGTGCACGTTATGTTGGGTTTTAACTTTTGTCAAGTTACTACGAATTAAGTAAAACCTTACTTAAATTTTGCAAATTCACTAAAGTTAATAGTTAGCCAGACATACAATTACTAAGAGAACACAAATGAAATAAAAAAATATCTCTTTAAAAAAATATTATTAAGTAAAACTCACCTAAGTATTAGGTCTTATTTTTACCTAACCTCGCAGATGCAAAAACATTTTTACCTATTTCCGCATCTCAATTTGGCTATTCGCTGTTTATGGCACTTTTCACTCAAGGCGATTGGCCGTCGCACAGAGCAGAATGGGCTCTATTGTGGTATAGTGCATTGTCTTGTAGCCATCCCGATTACGATGATCGCCAACGGTTTCTTTATTCGATAGTTTGTACCGATAACGGCGGGAACCGGGAACTGACTCGCTTTGAATCCTTTACAGTGGAGGCATGCAGATGTCGGTGCTAAGGGTGAGCTAGTATTAATGTTTTATACATTGTGGACTACACGGTTGATACTATTATAATATACATTTACAGCAATTTGAGAATGTGTAGTTGAGTTTAATTAATACTAAGGAGTGAAGTATTTTGGTGCATAAGACAAAGACGGCAAGATAAACTTAACATTCGGAATTATTTCTAATTATTATTTGGTGAAAAATGTTCTTGTTGTAGTGTGTAATTTTCACTCTAAAGCTGTGAGTGATACAAATAATTGGGTATTTGTTTAAGTACAAATCAGAATAGAAAAACGTATAAACGTTACCCTCTGAATGATTTCAAATTACTCTTTGCCTTTTTCCATGCTCGGTTTACCCTTATTTAAATCAAATTTCAAGTGTCCGTCACCGATCTCAAATCCAATTGGCACTGTGGCCGATTCAGAGCCACTTACAGCTCCTGTCACCCATGGTCATCGTCCACCTTTTGTTTACTCAAACGAAATCTCCTCAAGTAAACAATTCCGAAAGGAACCACTCAGCTTATTTCCTTATAGCATTTGCTTAGAATTATCATTACCATACCAAGTACAATACAGGGGAAATTCTACCTTAAAATATCGAACTTACAGTTGGATTCACAATGAGGGTTGTACTCGTTTTCGTTTCGCAGTCACAATTTCGCTACCCTGGGTCCTTGTTTCGAAGTAATAGAGTCGAGTTTTGAAGTGTCTCGTCAGGGTATTGTCGGCAAGGATGGACCGGTAATGCGACAGTTTGTAAGCATGAGATCCGGAGTCTAAGGTGGGAGGGCGGGCAGGGGAGGGGGGGTATTGTAATAGTAAAGAAATACGTACAAGTTGTTGTATGTAGGACGTTGACTATCCTATGTATTTTATTTATATTTTTTTCGCGTAGATGCAGCCAAGCGTACGCTATTTTTAAATTAAGGTGAATTTCGTTGCCTAGGATTACAGATATGCAGAGGAATATTCCCCTAGCAGCTGAGACTGTTTCATTGTAACCTGTGTTCTTCATAGATGGGGCCTCCTCTTATGTATGCAAATCTATTCGGTGCTTAAAGATCCAACTGTGTGTCAAGTTTAAATGAACATATTTGCATAATTTATTATGTGTCAGTGGAATTTCTATGAAGCGAAGACATATTTTCCTGGCTTGGTTATGAGTCTCACTAAGATATTTTCTTCTGTCCTTTTCCTCTACAGGCGACATAACAACGCGAGAGTGATATCAATGATGTCGCAACATAGGTCACACTAATCATTAGGTGGATTGTGTTTGTTCACTACTTTCTAGTCTACTTCTTCATCCCAGCGTTAATCCCAGTCACATCCGAAGCTATCAACTTGGAGTCTGGGGTCCGCTTTTACCAGTCCAACTGCGGATTTGGCTAAACTTTGTCATTTTTCCCTGAAGCGAATGCCATATGACCTCCATAATCCAAAGACGATATCGAAGCATTGCAGTTAGACCAGTTGTTGGACTTTTGAGGGCTCGAACTACCCGTAACGACTGTCATAGATGTTTGTATGACAACCGGGACCGACGGAATGACGACTTACATTTGTAAGTCATATACTCATAAAAGTATTCGTGTAGCTAATAAATAACAAAATCTATTTTGTGAAGTCACCGTGTTATCGTCACCGTTCACATAATCCAAACACGATTCCCTTTTAAGGCCTAGTCATATCTATGACCGATTTATCGCTCGATTTCCCGATCAGAAAAAACTCAGTAGATCTAAGTTGACATGTACCTAACAAGTACAGTCGGTACCAAAAATCCTTCGATTTTTAATTAGCAAGCCCCAGGCCGGTTCGCACGTGACCGGAATGGGAGGGTGCTTATTGGCGATTGCATAACTCGGGTGCGGAGGGCATCGCACGGCGTCGTCCGATGTCGTATTAACGAAAGAATGTAATGAAGTTAGGTAGCGCTCGATTTGACTGCGCAATTAACGATTGTACTTAATGAGCAGCTCGTCTTTTTGCATGTAGCACTTTTGTTGTGGACTGTACCCATTTTATTAGATCAACTTTTGAAATGGTGTGATTTTAAAATCGTGAATTTTAATTGGAAGTACTTATTACTTTCGATGAATTCTAAGTTAATTGAGACTTTTGATGTGACTGCTTTTGTGGTGCAGTGGTAGTGACAATTGGTGTTATGGGTAATGTTTTGGGATCTAGGCTTGGTTCCAACGATGGGTATTGGGATTTCCCTTTGGAAATTCTCATTAAAAGCACGTAGTTTGTATAGTATTTACATTTGCTTCTGTGGCGTAGCGGTAGTGAACGCGGCTGCTACGCAGGAGGCGCGGGTTCGAATCCCGCTCAGTGCAAATATTTGTATGTATGAATATGTATATTTGCATTGGTCTGGGTGTTTCTATGTATATTATGTATTTACAAAAAAAAAAGTATCTAAGTATGTTTATCCGCATTCTAGATTCCATAACACAAGCTAGTTAAGCTATGCTTACCATGGGTCTAGATATGGTTGTGTGAAATGTTGTGAAATATTTATTTATTTTATTATTTTTATTTTATATCTGTCTACTTCCGATATGGATAAAATGTTATATGTATGTACCTACCTAAGTTGCCTATGAAATGTTTAAAAAAAAATAGCATACGAGCCGGGTTTGTTTTGCCTTAAGTAATGTTTAATATTTAGTATTTACTTAAAAAACCTTTTTGAGATTAGAATAAAGCCCTAAGTATAATCTTGCCTTTGTAAAAACTCATTAAATATAGTATTATTAATATATATTATTAATATAGTAAACATAATCATTTTATACTTTAAAAATAAGTCCAGTAACATATAAAAAATACATCGCCACAATCGCACAAAAGTCCCTAATGACAAGTCGAAATTAAAATATTCGAGTGCAAACAAAGCTAGCTCAAAGGTTGGTCCGGCAGTCACTCACCCTCCCCTTGAGGGTAAATAGCTAAAAATAAAGCTCTCGACGTATGCAGGCGTTTCTTTGCGAGCAGTTGCTTTGAGGCGATTTTAATTCGCTTATTTTGCTAGCGGGAAATTGCTTATGTGTTGCCGAATTAAGGTAGCGGACTGTGTGTTGAGCGCAGCGTGGTAAGAAAGGGTGGATTTGTATTGTTTCAATTTTATGATTCAAATGAAACATGTTTTTTAATAAGAGTAGTAACAGAAATTACTATTATTACTAGTATTCCCCTTAACCCCTCCAGCTAGGCTGAATAGCTTGTATTATGTTTATGAGTAGGTATGTATGTAAGGTACCGTATTTCCGGCTGAAGTGTATTTATAAGAATAAACACATATCCAACTAGGGATAAACATAAGGCAATTATGAACTGTGTTGGTTTTGTGAACTTCTTGCTACTACTATGGCGATTTTCTCAACAGAATAATTTGATATCAATTTTCTTACCTAAAATTTGGTTTTCCCAAGCGACTACAATATGAGGTTATTCAAGAAGGGTATTAGAAGGTATCTACAGGGTCGGTAGCACGATTGTGACGCCCCTGGTGTTGCAAACGTCCATAGGCCACGGTAACTACTTCCCATCAGGTGGGCCGTGTGCTTGTCTGCCACCTAAGTGGCATAAAAAAAAATAGGACATGAAACATACACACCTGTTTGTTCTTAAAAATACGTATTATTTTTGAAGTACACAGCACGCTTTATAGTAAACGCCGTGAACGGTTATCAAACAAATTGCAAAAATTACAGCACGATAAGAAGTATTATTGGTCGAAATAGGAAGGCAAACCCTTTTCCATCATGTAGTGCTAATGTAATCTTTTTAAGAAACGCCATTAAAATAGCTAGCGCGTCTATTGTGTCCTCGCCTCACTAGCGGCGGAGGAAGTCTGCGCGCGTCAGTCGGGCGATTGTAAAGGCGCGATGTGATCCTGTATGCACTCGCCCTAAAAAATATTATCCGTTCGCTTTGTGCAGTGTACACCTTCTGGACGGTACAAAGAAAATTAATGACTACTGTGTTAGTATTTAAGTCCTTTTTAACTTAGACGCTTATTTTTTCGGTCTATTTTACGTTTAATGAATGAAATGCGCCTTTTAATTCATTTCAAAATGGAGGAGGTTCTTACAAAAAAAGGAAGATGTATCAATCATTGAAATCCGTTTAGTTGTTTGGAAGATATGAGGTAAAATAGAATATTACAAACATACGTAAAGGATACGCGCGAAAATCATAACCCATCTTGGCAGTTAAGTAAAAATTACAAGCCACATCGAGTATTCAGAGAAAAAAGATCTGAAAGCACATCTAGAACCCTTTATTATCATTTTAGTTTTCCTGTCAACTGTGTGTCTCTCTCTCTCTCTGACGGCCTATAGTCTTTCGATATTAAGGTTGTTGGTTAGTAAAATCTTGACAATACCTCTTTTTTTTTTTTTACATAGTTGTCTCTGTGTGCATAAACATTTTCAACTACCGTCTCTCACAATCAAACGCTTCCACAAACGCCTATCCTATTCATTACTTTATTTTTAACAACAATCATACTTACCTCTAAACATGTAATCTTACCCAACATTTGCACGTTGGGGAGCAAAAAATAAATAAAAAACACAAGCAAAGACAACACACGTTAATATGTAAAGCTTGCGTGCAGGCCAAATGGAGGTGGCTTTTTTACGTGTAGAGAAAAAAGTATTGCAATGGGAGACAAAAGGAATTAATGTGGAGGTACCTTGGTAAAAAACGAGCCAAGTCGCTCTTGATTTGAAGCTGTGAAATAAAAAATGTGTGGTTGCATGACACCTTACCTTTACCTCTGTGCCTGCTAGACATTTTATTCTTTAAGTACTCATTAAGCATACCAAGTATGTCAGGTAATAACAATGTACATTTAAATTTTTTGACATTTGTCTCAAAATCTGCGAGTTTTTAGTTGAAATGGCATATAGTTTTTTCATATCATTTAGGAGGCAGACAAGCACATAGTTCATCTCATCTGACCGTGGCCTATGGACGCGTGTAACACCTGGGGTTTCACACTCGTACTATTAACCCTGTAGTCTTGAAGGACCCGGCACTGTTTTCGCTTGAAAAGACCATAACAGGGAGATCAGATAAAAAAAAAGATACAATATTAGCACTGAGCGAAAATCAATCCGAGACACTTATCGTAACATCCGACATTGTACTGTCACATCAGACAGGTCGCTATGACAGACTACAGAACGATGATCTGCGAATTTAAATGTGTCAAGTGTTTCCCTAATTATAACACTATGATGATTGTCAAGGCGAAGAGTATACACCTTTATGTGCGAGGGTGTATGTAAAAGTGTATACCTATTTTCTTGGTTGTATGACTCCCAATAACTGTAACCCAGATATTTGTACGTGTTTTAGACGCACCTATATCACGGAAAAACATTATTCCAGGTATAGCTACCGGCACATATCTTGACCCTAAGTCGCGACAGAAACAAGACTGGTGTCATACAATCTATTTTGATTGTTGTTGATTTGAGCTTCTTCGCCGCCGTAGCTATATTTGATATTCCAAAAGACACCTAAAAATACGTAGGTATAGTGCATATAGAGTATATTTTGTGACGTGATTAGAGTCTAGTTTTTTTTATAAATAAATAAATAAATATTCCACAACATTTCACACAACGCTATCTAGATCCATGGTAAGCATAACTTAACTAGCTTGTGTTATGGAATCTAGAATGCGGATAAACATACTTAGATACATTTTTTTTGTAAATACATACATATTATACATAGAAAAACCCAGACCAATGCAAATATAAATATTCATGCATGCAAATATTTGCACTGAGCGGGAATCGAACCCGCGCCACCTGCGCAGCAGCCGCGTTCACTACCGCTACGCCACAGAGGCTGTCAGATGTTATAATGCCGTTAACTATAGAGCTATGTTATGTTTCTCCCAATATATAAACATACTAGGTACACTCCCAAAGGCATGGGTACTAGGTAGACATAAAGAACAGGTGATCATTTACCCGCTCCGCCCAGGATGTGCCCGGCACAGGCACATGTCGCTATCGGCTCCCCGCCATCGCAGGGGCTGGTACAACCAGTAAACAATATGTCAAATGGTTCTGTTTTTACACAACTTGGCTAAATACTTTTTGCTGACGTAGTTACTGTATTTAAGAGTCTTTTGAAATGTTAAGTTAGTAAAGTACAGATTCACATGTATGCACATGTGTATTTATCGAAATTTTCGTTCAAAGAAACTTTGTCAGGACAAAAATAAATTAATTTAATCGGTACAGACATTCTCAGGTTTTTAGTTTAGTAAACTTAGCAATGACATCATTGGGCCCAAGCCAGTCTCATCTGTTAACTGGCGGTAGAAGCTCTTGTTGTCGGGAGGTCAGATGATTGAGGTTCCCATAAAAACCAAAATGAAGCTCGTAAAACCCATATTCCAAAAAACGAAAGCCCACACGGGAATTGCAGCCACTACCAGTACTTTACAGGGGAATTCGCTGACTATTGAGCTACTGAGCCACGTACCTATTAAGCATTGTCTGTTTTGATAATTATCAACGAAATATCTATTTGACAGTTCAAAACTAACTCTAAAACACAATATTCAGCTGTCAACAATATATTTTCGTGTTTAAAAATCGAACGCTCGTCAATGACGTGTACGCGACAGGACGTGACGTATCGTGTGAGTGACGGCTGAGAGTCGTTTCCGGCGGAGTGTCTATATTATTTGCAACAGGCAGTTTGTGATCAGAATCCTATTTTATTTGGGGTGTACACACTTTGGTTGTCTATGCTCTGACAAATACGATTTGATTTCAAAGGTGAACTTGGAAGCCTTGATTATTAAAAATGATTATTATTTTGTATTAATACATCCAAATTATAGCAATCAAGAAGTCAACATTGACAACCTCTGTGGCGTAGCGGTAGTGAACGCGGCCGCTACGCAGGGGGCGCAGGTTCGATCCCCGCTCAGCGCAAATATTTGCATGCGTGAATATGTAAATTTGCATTGGTCTAGGTGTTTCTATGTATAATATATATTGTTCTAAAAAAACTATTTTATCCGCATTCTAGATTCCATAACACAAGCTAGTTAAGCTATGCTTACCGTGGGTCTAGATAACGTTGAGTGAAATGTTGTGGCATATTTTATTTATTGATCCAGAACATTACCTTTCTAGCGGAAAATTAGTGAACTAAGCTGCTTGTACTCGATAGCTCGCATTCCCGTCTACATTGTCAATTTTCAAACAAATTTTCAAAATAATTTCAATGATCAAGCAGAAATAGTATACAAGAATTTAATTTCTTTATTTGAAAGTATATTTGTGTCTTCGAAACTAAAGTCCATCCATTATTTGACAACTCCCATCACCAATCGCCTAACTCCGGGTACACACTAACTGAATGAAAGCAATCATTACTGCACACTGTAAGTGATTATTATTTGTAAGATCGACAAAATCTTTTGCTGTAGCGTCTAAACTTAGTTCTTTTGTGTTCTTCTGCTAATCATATTTCGTCTTTATTATCTTAGTGTGAATTTCTTCTATAGAAAAAAAACTTAAGACATTAATTACAATGTTACACGAAGCATACCTACCATTTCGAATCGCAATCTTTTCGAATTTACCCGCCAGGAAAAACCTACCAAAAAAAGTAGCAACCACCTGACAAATCTCCCCGTGAAGTAACGACATCTGTCGTTTAGAACAGAATGATTAGCATCATGAATCATTATCCCAGATTACTGCCCATCCACTAATCACACGAGACCTGTGCCCATCACTCACAGTCCGACTGCCATCGCTCAAGGGAAACCACCACAAACTCCTAAACAACTTATCTGACACTTACACCACAGTAATAAGGTTGATTTTCGAACCTAATAATTGTCAGTACGATTTTTTTTTCAATTGGAATATCAAATATAGCTTGAGCTGTTTGTGTTAGTGATTTTAACAGGTTGAAAGGTCTCGTTGACTGGTTATGTACTACGTATGTCACTGCTCAGTACATTATCGGAGTTTCTTAATTGAAGATAATAAGGGGGGACATGTGTCTTTGTCCGTTTTTATGGCGTGTAAGAGAGGGATGTTGTTTTTTCCGACTTGTTAAGAACTTTTGACTATTAATTCTGTTTTTTTTTTCGTTTGATGTAAAGGGATGGTTTTGTTATTCTTAAGGGTTGACAATTTATTTGAAAAGGAAGTCTGCTGAAAGTGGGTGTTTTAATATCCTATTTGGATGTTCGATGGAAGGTTGAGTAGGTAAGTTTGTTGTTGGATTTCTGTAAGATAGATAGATAGATGGATCGTCAGGTAGGTAGATAAGAGAAGTGGGGAAGATAAAAACCTTTTCAAGAGTGGAGACTGTTTCCGGCAACTGAGACTTTATGGGGACAGTATATTTCTTCTTTCTAACTTCTGCAATTTATTTATGATTGAACTTGATGCGGATTCTTAGGCCGTTTTAATTTCCGTGGGATAGGCCGAGTTTCATGCTTACTTTGCTTGAATCTGGTATCGCAGTAATATTATTGGGATTATTCTCTAAAAGGGACTTAAAAAACAGTGTTCTATATTTATATACCTACTTACTTGAACATGCCTTAAAACATAATTCACTAATAGGCAAACTGAAGTTAACTAACGTATACAAAATTGAGGTAATGACTACTTTTTAAATTTTCTCAGACTTATATTTATTGTCCGAAAATTGTAAGTATTGTAGCATGAAGGATTTATGAATAGAAAATCTGAATAAAACTTTGTCCTAATCAGGACAAAGAACCCAGACTCACACGCACAGCAGTCACATATCCTACCACTGTACTTCCGAAACATCATACCCACGTCGGAGTCGGCCTTACGATCGAGAGGTCCCGGGTTCGAATCCTGGCCATTACACTATCGACGTGAAAACACTCCTAGCACAAGCAATTTAGCTTAGTTGGAGGGGTTAGAGGGAATATTAGTAATTTAGGTTGCTAATATTCTAATTTAAAAAAAAACAAATATCTTTACATTTACTTATAGTATTATAATATAACACTGCGACACTTAACAGAAGTTCCACAATATAAAACTCAACTAAAACAGTCGACATAAGACACTCCTTATAAATCGTCGGGCCGAGATGCCCACCTGCATTCGCGGGGCAATATCAATCCATCTGGTGGGCCCAGTGGGGTGGGGGCGTCGTCCGACGTCCGAGGGGGCGACGTCGACGTCGGCTGACGTCTTTGAGCGGTATTTAATTTTGTGCAAATGACTTTGACGTGTTGACATTTCACGTTTGAAGCAAGAGTTGAGGGTGTTGCTTTGAAAAGAGAACGATTTTTTATTATGTCGTGAGATAGACAGATTTAAGGCAATCATTTTTGTGGGTTTTTTTCCATTATTTATACACAATATATACATAGACACAGAATGCTCTCTAGTGTACTGACCACCTTCAATACTCAAGCCAATTTTAGCTGTTGGTTTTTTAATATAGGACACGTCAATTTGATTTCACCTCGCTTGATGGTAAGCTGAAGGCAAAGTCTCAGAAAAAAGGGTCACTATTACATACACGTACCATGTTAACAATGGTGGCATTCAGCTTGGCGATCTCATCAGATGCTTTTTCACGCTCCGCTTAAAGGACCCGGGACTGTAGCAAGAACACGTGAGCTGGCAAGGAGTTGGTACATCTACTAAACAACGGAGGAGGCTCTGTTGCAGACTTGCTTCCTGGGTTTGGGAGGTCAGGTAGTCGCTGTAATAGAAGACAAAAAACTCAATAATGTGCTATAGCAACTTTTTTCTCTGAATAGTTGATGCTGCTTGCACCCTTGGCGTAGCAGTAGAGTGGTCGGGTGCTACGTAAGAGACGGTGGTTGCTATTCCCACCCAGTACAAAAATTTTGCACGTGAATTTATTTATATTTTAAATTTATTTATTTCGCATACCATTATCATTACAGGTTATTATCTAATGCAATAGTGGGAGACAACAATTAAAATTCAAATACAAGTTAAAACAAAATGAGAAATAAAAGTCAGAAAAAAATGATCAAAAGCAAAATTAAAAATTTCATATCTGATGATGTTAAAGTCATTTTTTTTATTCCTGTCATTGGTTTGTGACTTGGGCATATTGTACTTAAGTATTGCAAAAAGTTGCTTAGTTTGAAGCTAGATGTCGCTGTGTACTATTTTTCACAAAATGTGTATACATAATATATCATTCTGCAGGTTAGTGGGTATAAACATCTCCACGAATCTGGGGCACAAAGGTCGTTTACTTTTATTATTTAGTAAAGTTTATAAACTTGAAGTAGATACGGACCAACTAAAGACCTACCTAATACATTCTTAAGCCATCATTTTCGTAGTGATTTCTCGGTTGCATTCAAAGGTTACACTTTGGGACCAGATTTATTAACTTTTACGGGAGTGTAACTTCCAAAGCTGAAAGGAAATTCTGCAACAAAGCCTCGTGTATTTAGTGTAGTCGGGGTACCGACTACCAGGTGTGGCTAACTTGAGCCCAAAAGGTGTTCATTGTACATTTAACAATTATTCTTAGGTTTATATTATACTAGCTTTTGCCCAAAGCTCCGCTCTTGTGGATGTTGGTTATCGTGACCAAACACAGCCTTTGTCCTTTCTCAAGGTCTAATCTACCTCTGTACCAAATTTCATCAAAATCGGTTTAGTGGTTTAGGTGCAAAGACGTACAAACAGACACACATACGCTTGCCCATTTATATTATTAGTATGGATCTTCATTTCTTTTGAGCGTTCTAATTAATTTTATACTTTTACGTGATCGCGTTAATTCTGGTTAACTTACTTTAAAAATCCACATTTACTTAATATTCATCTGACATTGATTTAAGGAATCAAATATCCCGATTTGCTTTATAAAGACAAAGGAAATGACGAACCTGATCCAAATCGCCCTTTTCCATTCCTAACTGAACAGATCATAATAATTTGCGAAAAAGTATTACCCGCTCCAAAGAAACTCAATAAAAGACCTAATGCCATCTCTAATATTCTAATAAAACATCGAATCAGAGCTTATTGAAGTTGTCAGTTCAATAAAGACACATCCTCTAAAAGGACTTGCTAATTAATTACAAAAAACCGTTACGTCCATATGCCACACAAAATGACAGAAAACCAGATTCTATATTTGAAATCGAAATTTAAAAAAAAATTCGAAATAAAAAACATACATTCTGTACAAAAGATGCCCCGACTTGTGCGCTCCTCAGTGCATAGCCCCCTTATTATCCGGGGTGGGTCAATATGCAGCGGCCCCTACCCCCGGGCAGTGGTGGGGGCAAGGGGGGGCGTCACGTCACTGTCTCAGAATCGCCATCACGCCGTCCTGGAGTCTCGTTTACGTCCGTCCCGTACTTTTCAACTTGAAGTGAAATAGAAATGTTTTAGCTTCTCCATTGTAGGTATGTTGTTTTTGATGTGTTGTGATGGAGAGGTATGATTTAGGTAGGGAGGTTGGATTTGCTGTTGTAAGACTACCGTATGCATTTTTTGAAATACTTAAATTGTTTGCCGCCATTGTTAATATATTCGTACTCGTCAGATCGACAAGCGGACATTTCTAGCCTGTCACGATCATCCGAGTCCTAATCCCGGTTGCATTCAAAGCTTGCACTTGACCTTGACCTTTACGGGCGCGACTGCTGCTGACAGTAAACTTTTTTAATAAAAAGTGTTTGTTCAGAATTAAAAGCTGTCTCTATGTTTGATTGCAATTGGTTGAGTAGAACTGGAGGTATGATAATCTTGCTATGTGATATTATGTTTACATATCTTTAATTTTGATTTCCATTCCATCAATGGTATTTTAAATATTGTTCTGAAACTGTTATTCGTTCATTATTTTCTTAAATTCCATTCTTCGTAGCTATAAATGAGTTTTTGTTATTATCAAGACTGTTTCACAAACATTATTCCAAATACGTCAGTTTTCCACAACTCTAATTTAAAACTATAACGGCAGTTATTTTTTATTTGCCACACTATCGTTTCTTACGTCTGCTAGCTGCAGCAATATCAATCCATCTGGCGGGTGGGTGTGGGGTGCAAACGGGTGGGTGTTTGGGTGTGGGGGTACGTCACGTCACTGTCTTAAATGACTGTCACGGGTGTACTCCGGCGTCCTCTGAAGAACTGGACGGGTGTTCACAATGGCATTTGATAGCGTGCAGTTTTAAGGAGGTTTATTGATGTAAGTTGTAGTTTTAGGTTTTGAGTTTAAGTTGCGCAGGTGTCTTTGCGTCTTTATTTCGTGAAACGAGTCGATAGAAGCAAAAACACAAATACACGTTTTTATATGTCTTTGTGTCTATAGGGAATCCTTCAACTAAACTAAATTGTTTATATTAGGAATAGGGTCACCGGTCATGTCGGTCGCGTATTGGGCGGGATGTGAACTCGCGCCCTCATAAATACAAATCCGATGCCTCTAACTACATGCACTTACTCACTAAACAACTGCCGCTTCTTGGCTATAGGTATACTACTCCAGCTAAGCGAAACTGCTTATTGGTAGAAAAAACACACAGGTAGGTCACGGGTATTACCGTCTAATTAAGCAGTCCGACTGGGGAGTACCTCTGCCCTACAGAATACCGCGGCCATAATAACCTCGTGTTATATTCCCGGTGGTGATTAGGGTAGCCAGAGCTCACTGGAGAGTTTTTGTGCTGTCAGTGGGAAGACCAAAGGCAATTAGATACTCTCTGTATTTACAGGGTCGGCAGCACAAGTGTGACTCCCTAGGTGTTGCACTCGTCCATAGGCCACGGTAACCACTTTCCGGGGTGAGCCGTGTGTTTGTCTGCCACCTGAGTGTTATAGAGAAAAAAAAAGATACTGGAAGTGGGTTCACATCGTCGGTAGTGTATAGGCGAGTTTTCAAATCCGCGATTGCAAGTCCGATGCCTGAGTCACTATACTATCGCCGTATTTGTAATAACGATTAAGTGAGAGCGCTAAATTCAAGTTTACAGTAGAGGTTTGTCTAATATATAAAAACTATAAGTTTCCACAAAATTTTAATGAAACAAGTTGTGTGCCAACCCACTACAATTATTTGTGATGCGCAAGTTGCCAAACACTGCGTGCGGCGTGACGATGGATCGCTCTACTGCTATGTCAGAGGTCGCGGGTTTGATTCCCGCTTAGTGTGTTTACAAGAAATCCGGCCAGGTGCGAGACTTGCGCGTGAAGGGATCCGTACTATTATCTAACCACTCCTTATAACCACGTTTGTTGTACGGGAGCCCCAATGTATTAATTCTGTTTAAGTATTTGTGTTATAGCGACAAAAGAAATAAGTACATCATACGCAAATTTTAATTGCTTAGTTATCAAGGTTCATCAGATAAAGCCTGGTAGCAGAAAACAGACAGACTGACGGATGGACAGAGTTAGTAGTATACAATAATGTAAACGAGAATTAATGCAATCTTGATATACTTAGGTACAGTCGACAAAGGAGATAGGGTTGCACCTTTACATACAACTTTATATGAAAAAGTGCGACCTTTGTCGATAAGCAGTCTTAAATCGCGGATAAAAGGCAGCTGTAACTGAGCTTGACCGGATCCCGAACAACATTTCCCAATGGGGCTCTGAGAACCTGATCGAGTTCAATGCCAAGAAGACACAGGCATGTGCGTTCACAGCAAAGGTATCTTCTTTCCTTCCCCTTCCCACTCTTCAAAGCACGCCACTGCCACTGCAGGACAACCTCACTATCCTCGGTATGGATGTTCGCTGCAAACTGAAAATAAAAACTACATTGAGAGTATCATCAAAAAAGCCTCGCGTAAACTCGGAGTCTTGAACAGAGTGAGACGAAAAAATAAACATTATATCGTTGTAATTCCTGTTAGCATTATCTTATATAATGGAATGTAATAATTTCAAATTTAGGGTTAGTAGTAGTGAGTATATTAGTAGCTAAGTTTATTGATTGACAGAACTACTCACGTTCAACAACTTAAAATGAATTTCAAAAGAAGCCAGCAGCCACCGGTCCCGATATGAAGTTAAAACAACACCGCGTCGGGCACACTCTTGCATTATCAACTTGCATCTTGCATCGGGATGACGCGAGCTCGCTGTCGCAGCCACGTCTCCAAGTTTACTCCACTCCGCTGGAAATTTCACTCCAGACTTGGTTTAACGATGCAAGATACGAGATGTAGCGGTTTTGGTATCTGCTGGCATTGTTACGTAGGTTAGGTCTTGTACATAATAATTGCTGTTAGAAACTACGCTTAGAGTGGGTTCATTGGGGGAGGATCAATTTATTTGTTGATTTTATTTAATTAATAGTTCGTCCAAATTTTGTATAACGATTTATCGTTAGATATGAAAACTTAATGAAACATAACATTTAGGATAATTATATATATATTTTTTTTTTTATTTGTGGTCAGTGGACTATCCAGATTTTTGCAGTTATCGAGTTAATAACAATATAGCAACGCAATATAAAAAAATTAACAGTATTCCGTAGGTAATATCCATTCAGATCGATTATTATTTGTTACTCAAACAGGGAGGACTTAGTTTTTAGATAAAATAAATAATGAAAAATAAAAGACCCGACTGATGCTAAAAAGATCGACAGATCGAAACAAGCCTTATAGCAGGCGGCACCCATTAATTTTCATTGGGTTTAAGATTTGCAAATGGGTACCGCCTTCTAGGAAGTTTGTTTCGCTCTTTTTATCTGTAATAATTTATTTTATTTTATACTTTTTAGTTATGACATAAAAATTATAATTAATATATTTTTGTAATCGTTTTTTAAAATCTAACATTTTGATACCCCACCCCATTCGATAAATTTGAGTGATTTTTTTTTACCACATACTTTTTGGTGCCAAAGAACCGACATATTATTTTGTTCATATTTTATGTACTCAAGAACACTTGGACAATAAATACCTACCTTTCATTTGAGTCATGCGTGAATCATTGAAATCCGTAGGGTGATTCCGAAGATATGAGGTAATAAAGAATATAACATACATACATACCTACATACATACAAGCTACGCGCGAAAAACATAACCCTTCTTGGCAGTTGGGTAAAAATCGCTATCTCGTGACTTGCACCACACGTCACCTGTCACGTCAGTGTACAGCACTGTCTCACTGACAGCGACGACTGAATTGTTCAGCGCTGTACTGACGCTCCTTAGTGTTGCCAGCATATCGATTGTGAGATGTGATCAAAGGCATTTAGTTTTGACAACATTTTGTTTGACATGAATCACGATTTAGTGTTTGTTAGCTGTGGTGCAGTGGTAATAAAGCAGTTATGGTAAAAAAAAACAAACTACTACGAGATGGGGTTCTTCAAGAAGGGTATTAGAACGTCTTTTACAGGGTCAGCAGCACGGGGTTAACGCTGCTAGTGTTATACACGTCTATGGGTCACGGTAACCACTTTCCATTAAGTGGGTCATGTGCTCTTCCATCTAAATGGTATTAAAAAATCAACGATACCGTGATATGACGAAAACAGGAACTACGGTTGTCAAAGTCAAATGCATACTAATTGCAAATCAAATGCTATTTAGCACGATTTGACATTATTGAAGGTACAGTGACGGCCTCCGGAATTGTTTGTTTTATTATAAGATGTTTTTAGTTTATTTTAAGACTACCTAAATTTTTTAAGCCATAAATTATTTTGAAATTTCATCTTGTCAACAAAACTTCTCGACAATACAATAAGGATAAGTTCATAAAATAAGTTCTTTATTATAAATCTTACAGATTTATGGCTTGATATCAACTTATAACAGATTTTTTTAACGACGAATTATGCATAATTATAGAGAAATTTAATTTCACTCGAATTTTTAATTTGAACATCACAAATGCCTTATTTTTCATATTTTCGATTTCATTCACTATGAAATTAATGACATAATAAATAATTATTACTGTTTTTTACATTGACATCGATACAAAACTAACTTCTGTCACAATATAAGTCTTCAAATACAGAATTTTAATAAAACAAACCGCACGAACACTTTTTAAATTTGAATTAAGTATTCGTCAATTTGACACCTTTCATTCAGGTTATCGACATCTTAATGAGTTATTTATCGTAAATATTGATATAAATAACCATGTTAGTTATGATCGTAGACTCTATTTCGTCTAGAAATTTTCAATATTGTGCCATTGTGGCTGTCACACATGAGTCATTGAACTTATATGAAGATGGTTTTAGAATACATATGATGTGTTTATGCGTGGGTTTGACATTAGAATGACCTTTGGCATATGAAATGTCACAGATGAGACGTGAAAGAGAACATGAGGCCATTTAATCTTGATAGAAACTCATTAAGTAAATGCGAAAGTGCTAAGCATGAGTGGTATAAAGAATAATTTAAGACCTCTCGAATCAAATATTACAATAGTATTTATCAAGGTATTTTATGACAAGTGCCTATACATAATCGACATCAATACGGAGTCCAAATCAAAGGGACGTCAATTAAAAAAAAATTTAGTCGTTTATTTTGTAAGTTGTGAACTGTACTAAGGAAAGATATTTTGATATTTCACCCCTGGCCGCCATCAAACCACGATGGGCCGCTAGTAAAAGAAAAAACTATAAAATATTACTATTAAGAAGCCCAGTGACATCATAAAATTATGTAAAACCATATATAAAGAAATTCACACACAATTTATATACACTGCAACGACATCACTGAGTGCAGGCTGTCCGTGACATCCTGTCACTCCACGCCAGACGGAGTCGCAAGAAATTCGCCCGTTCACTGCTCACTGTAAACAATTTCACAAAGACTCAACCGTGTGCCGCTGACGGCGGTCGAAACGACCCGCTACAGCTTTAATTTGGATACATTTTGATTAGTTTTTTTTTAAAGTTCAGCTCTAGTTATGTTCTGTTAAAACTTTGGTAATGGAGTTTCGTAATAGTGCAGTGGATTTGAAATGTTGTAATTTTTTTTGTGATTTGTACAGTTTGTAGTGATGGTTGTTGGATTTAGTTAAATTAATGTGGTGGGCGTTTTGTTATATGTAATATGAAACGAAACTGCAGCCATATAAAGTCCGGTAAATAAAAAAGTATAAGATGGCAATCACTTCCATAAAAGTTAAACAAATCAGTCCATAGAGTAGTACAGGAGATTTCAAAATGAAAAAAAAATCTATCGGCATTGTTACTCGTATGATGATGGTATATGTCGGAATTGGTGATATATTAGTGTGATAATTGGTCTCGCCTGCAAGGTCGAGGACGCAAAATATTTATATAAAAATGAAAGAAAATCGTATACTATTTCTTTTGAAGTATTTGTTTCGGGATTACACATCATTAAACCATACTGTAAGGTTTAACTTCTCCGATTTCCAGTCTCAAAGGGTTCATGTTAGTAATTAGTTTTATACATATAAAAGTATTACAAAGGCCACTGTTAAAAGAATAAGTAAACTCTAATAAAACTTCATTACAACCAGCAACAATTCTGAAAGAAATATCTTTTATATCATGCAATAAACTCCTTTCACATTAGAAAGAGAGCCAAACAATTAACTCACCCCCGTCCGTCCACACAAAGACGCATCAAAGAAAGTCCTCACGTATGCACTTGATCGGGCGCTGCACTAACGTGACGCCGTCCATCGATTGTTGAGGGCGCCTCCTCTGCCCCCCTACCCACAGGTGGGGTGGGGGGAGAAGAAAGCTTTAAAAACAGAGAGCCAGCGGCGTCTCCGCGACGGCCCAATACGTCCCCAACCGGCCGTCGATTACGAACGTTGCTGCATACGCCGCGATGGAGGGTTAGCAAATGTAATGCCAAGTTTTAGGTTAAATTATAAAATTTATTTGAATAAATTGTTTGGTAGATAACATTTGTTACTTATGTTCATAATGACAGAATTACTAGTAAAATATTTCGAATAATTTCCGTTACCAGTTCATTTAAGTTATTACAGTTTTATTTTTATTATGACAAATGATGTGTTGATGTGGTCGATAACGTGTTGTTAATTTGGAAACTGTTATATGTTTGGCAAATAAAATTTACTTCGTTAAATGTCATGTCATTCGCAGAGTCGATCTTGACCAGCTATTTTCAAATAACGTACGATGTGATGTGACATTTTATTATTTTCAGGTGACAAAAAAATCACTTCTTTAAAAGATTTTAAGGATAATTACTTACTTGACTATAGTTACTTACTTAATTGACTTTATGCATAGTCAATTAAGTAAAGATTTCTCTTCGAAAAATCGAAAATAATTACGGTGATAAAATGTAGCGCCTACCACTGTAAAAGTTAGAGTAATTTCTGTGAAGTTAGTTTCTCGTTTTCTACATCTTAGAAGTATTATTCGTGTTGAAAATACCTATAGCACTCTCGGGCCGATAACCTATCATGTTTTTGATAAGAGCAAGCAGTGTATCTTTAATATGGATAATAATAATAACAACTGTATTAACAAGAATATCTGAAAGAGTGTCTAACTCATTTTGGACTCACAGCACTTCTTATTAATGATGAAAGCAAATTGAACTCACAATCTTCACAACGTCACGGGAATCTATTGTCGGCAGTCCCGTATTTATTTGGGACTTAGGGATTCTTAGTACTGAAAAAAAAAATCAATATTCAGTTAATTTAGATTGTTTTGCTGACACTACCAAGAGCCGTCGAGCGTACGGAAACACACGATCGTCAGTAATACAACATTCGTTATTTTTCGCCACCTTCAGCGCTGCCGTATTGATTAGTGCTCATTGCCTGGCGAGGTACAGGTGCTAACAGCAATGCTTACATACATCCGAACATATTCAACTTTTCAATAGTCACAATACAACTCTTTCTGTTAAGTACAGGCGCTAACATCAATGCTTAGATATATTTGTCCGCAGTCACATTTGCCGTTTTTCTGATAGATACAGGTGCTAACATCAATGTCTACATACATCTGAACATGTTTCACTTTTCAGTAATCACAATGCAACTGTTTCTGTTAAGTACAGGTGATAACATAATGCTTAGCTTAAGTCGGATTTTTACGGACGCGGTAGCAGACACGGACGCATTTACTATGACAAACGTATCTGCAGTATCACGGATGAGCTTCTTTTCACGGTAATCCGCGAATATATTTAAACATAATTTAACTTTTCAGTAGTCACAACAAAAGTCTGAGAGGTACAGGTGCTAACATCAATCCCCGGAAAGAGGGTAACATTTACAAACACCTAGATTACCTAGAAGGTTACAATGGTGATCAAGCTTTTTCACGTGCCGCTTAAAGGACCCGGGACTGTAAGAGGAAGGAAACACGTGTCCTGGCATTCCATGTCTCTACGTCTCTCTATTCTTATTAGATTTGTTTTCACTAACCAGGTTCGAAGTCCTGGAAGTACTATCCTGTATAGAAACGAATATCTGAAGAAAGCACTTCTTTTGCAAGCGATACAAAGTTAACTATAACATAAATAGTCCAAAACAAATCAGTGCAAAACAACTCCTATAAACTCATTTCACTAATAAATGTGCCAGCATTGCAACGTTTGGCACATACTTTCTGTACACTAAGTTTAATTTGAAAACTTCAGTACGTCGCTAATTTTGCGTGACGGTTCACTAAAATATAAAATACTAGCTGATTCCCTCGGCGTCGCGTGGATTGCAGTAATCACGGCCAGACATTTCCTATGGCCTTTCCCAAGCTTTAATCTGTGTACTAAGTTTCATCAGGTTATCTTTTATACAGATTTTGCTGCTCTATTAGAACCTCTTTAAAAAACCTTTTTACGGTAAAATGTAGCCAATTGCCTTTCTATGTTCTAGTCCATATCTGTTCCAAATTTCATCAAGATTAGCGCTTTAGCTGAGAAACAAATATTTGCTCTAACCAGCAGGGCTAACATGCGCGCCACGAGAGAGCTATCTCGAGGCATTTTGCCGTTTTATGTCGATATGTCGACTGTTGGTAACATGCAGGGCTAACATGCGCGCCACGAGATAGCTATCTCGAGGCATTTTGCCGTTTTATGTCGATATCGACTGTTGGTAACATGGCAAATTTCATGGCGATCTGTCAAATGTCGATATATCTCGACTTCGAGAAATCATCTCTACTTAGTGTCTGCAAATTGTAACATACGTGCCCATATTTACTCGAATTTTGACATTTAAAATGTTTGTCTCACGTCTTTCATTTGGTCGACGAGAAGTTATCTCGTGTAAACTCTTCTTGTGCTCGGTTCATTTTGTAAAAAAAAAATAGTATCTTTGTGAGAATGGCGGTGCCATATTATAATAGCTCCGATATCGGATCACAAAAAAACTAAAACAGCGCAATGAAAAAAAGGCAAGCAATTTTCGACCTTTAGTGACATTTCCTTTGTTACGTGTCTTTTCACGTTAATTGATGACGCTGATCACGAATATAAGAAAAAAAATTCGATAGCATGTCATGTCAATAAGGTCAAAAATTGTTTGCACTATTTTTTCTCTTTTTTTCATCCCTAGCATCCCTAACTAGTCCATTTGCTCGAAAGTACAGACTAGTTAGGGATGCTAGGAGTAAAATAAAAGAAGAAAAAAGTACAAGCAATTTTCAACGTTATTGACATGACATGGTATCGAGTTTTTTCTTATATTCGTGATCAGCGTCATCAATTAAAGCGACATGTAACTCAGAAAATGTCCTTAAGGTAGGTATTGCTTGCAGTCGGATGAGTGTGAAAACGCTCTTAGTCAATCACCGTAAATCGAACCGTGAAAAGGTGGCTCTATTTGCCATTACAATAATCACTGTAAATCGGGGGGCATTGTATGCCATAGACAATAATTTAAAAAGTTTGACGCGACAAAATATGTCGACGTTACTTCGCTCGAGAAAACTCGAGATGATATCTCATCTCGATTAGAGATAGTTGACGACGTGCGCATGTTAGCCCTGCAGGAATCGAACTCATGTTCTCAGACTTAGCAGTCAAATGCTCTACCGCTCCTCTACCTAATATACACAACAATTGATCGCGAAATAATATTGTCGCTTGTTGGAGCTGTCAAACTAATATTGTATGGTTTCTTGGTATAACTTCAAATTGAGTGGTACATCGTAACTAGTGGGCGCGAACTATTAATATGCTATTAGTTTGTATTGCCGAGTTTTATTTACATTCGACAGTTGGGTGGACGGCTGGCGTGTGGTACAAGTATAGGCGTGTAGCGATTTGCTACTAGAATCAGTCGATGTTATTTACAACCATAATATAATTTAGAAATGATCTTTAATTTATTTCTCATCGATTAGGTGAACACTTTATTACCGTTTTATGAACATGACATACCTGTTTATTGGTTAATTAACTTAAAAATTGTTTCATTCACTCATATTTAAACAGCGTGAGGTGAAATAATGAGGAATGTAGATATATGAGCGCGATGTTGCTTAAAAGAGGCTGTTGTGAGGAAAGTGGATGAATGTATGATTTGAGATTCATATGGTAATTTACGTAAAGAAAGAAAGAAACTAGTGATGAGTTTAAATTTTTTTGCATAGATATCAATTAATCCATTAGTCCACTGCAGTCCAGTGCTGGACATAGGCCTCTCCTAATGTACGCCATTTCGTACGATCCTGCGCCTTCTGCATCCAGTCCGTCCCAGCCACCTTTTTCAGGTCATCGGTCCATCTGGATAGGGGGCGTCCTACCCTTCGTTTACCTTCTCGCGGTCTCCACTCTAGGACTCGTCTGCTCCAACGGCCATCGGTCCTTCGACAGACGTGACCAGCCCATTGCCACTGCAGGTTGCATAGATAATATTTTTGTAAATGATTTAGTAAAAATGCATCTTCAAAGTGTCATTTAAAAACATGTACGAACATAGACTGGTCGAAAATAAACATTGGTTCGGAAAATAACTCGCAATTTTATTGTACCTACACGTATATTAGATCTATAGTTTATTTACAGTCGATTTTAATTTTTAATTTAAAAACATTTATTTCAATAAAATTACTACTAGTAACATATATTACAACTAAAAATAAAATATAATTAAATAACTAACATACACTACAACTAAAAATTAAATATAATAAAATTAACATGATTCAAACAACCCGCCCAGTATCGTTCCCGGTGCAAAGGTGCCCATGATGCTGGCAGCGTTACCTCGCTGAATTGCGATAGCCAATCTTTGCCCCAGGAACGAGCTGGACCGGGAGTCACCGCCTTGTTCTTCAATACGGCGACCAAGTTCCGCGAATAGGCGTTTCGCCTCCGATCCCCAACTGCCCAGAGTCTCAACCGCAATGGGCACAAAATAATATTGTGGCTCCATTGCGGCGTATTTTAACTTTTTCTTGCTCGCCGCGTCCTCAGCTGCAGCCGCGGGAGAGTTGACGGTGCGACTCAGGTGCGAGGCCGCGACAGTGCTGACGCATGTGGCATCCCACACTAGGCACTTGCCATTTTTCCACGGGACCAGAGTCAAACCGTCCGGACGCTTCCCATCTGATCTGCTGAGGCCTGGGGGCTCCAGCATGCAAGGTACATTCGCCGATATAAAAGCCCTACGAACTATATCATTTAGGGCATGGTGGCGCGGAAACCTACCTGTGCAGCGACGGCAACTTAGTGCGTGATGGCCGTCTTCCTCTACCATGGAGCCGCAGATGCATCTATGTGATTCACAGACCTTGCAGCCCAGGCGAAGCGCCACTGCCACCCGCAAAGAGTTATCGTCTAATAAGGTGCCCAGGTGCGGTGACGGAAGTGCCTGTAACCAAGCCCCCGATTCAGGTTGCGATACAGCCCTAAGCCTCGCCAGATCAACGCCCGTCGCACTGTTCAGCATCTCCCCCATCGCCTTTTTGGTACCGATACTATCCCATGCCCGTTGTACGTGTGGCGTTGCCGGATGCGGTTCATTCGGGTTGAGTATCGACCATGCCGCCAGTGCCTCACACGCATAAGGTATACCGACTTGATCGCCATTTGAGGAGAGTATATAAGCGACCAGGTCCGCCACCCCATGTGCCGATGCAATGAAGGCCGGCAAGCCAACATCCGTCATGCGCCGCAGTCCGAGACCACCACATCTTATTGGTAGGGATGCTTGAAGCCAATGCCACTCGTCAAGTGTGACATTGAGTATTGACTCTGCGGTATCTTTTAGAGAGTTGTCAAACGAGCAGACTGCCTCAGGGCAGAGCCAGGTTGGTGTAGTCCGCAACAGGTAGGTGATTTTGGGAACGGCAAAACACATGCGAAGTAGCAGAACAGCAACATGGGCTGAAAGAGATTTTAGCTGTTCCTGAGCGGAGAGGAGAAGGATATTACGGGAAGTTATGGCTTCAGTGACTGCCTCCAGAAAAATGGGAGACCCCAATATATTGAAAGTGGAGGGAGTAAGTTCCCTGAGGCCTGGAAAAAGCGTATTAAAAAGAGGTAAGTGTTTACGAGCTCCTGGGCTGCAGGGGAAAAACTCGCACTTAGAGGAATTCACCTCTAAACCCAGTTCCTTGAGGCGTGGGATTAGAACCTCGAGGTCCTGGGCGACCACCTCGGGCTCTCCACCAATCGTACCATCATCCAAGTACCACAGGTTCAAGGGTGCTTTAAGGTCTGAGATGATCTCGTGGATAGCCAAGCTAAACACTAGTGGGCCGAGTGGATCTCCCTGCTGAGCCCCTACTTGCGAAAGTATGAGTTCATTTTTGAAGAATAGGTTCGAAGGTAAATGATAGGCTTGGTGAAGAAAGGGGTAGAGGGACGGAGTTTTATCCATAACTGAGCTCAGCAAGACATCTCTTTCTAGACTGTTAAAAGCGTTGCGAACGTCGATTTTCAAAATAACGCAGTTGGCGTTCTGCGGCTCCATCACATAGGCCCTGGTGGCATGAATAGCAGCCTCGCAGCCTCGGGGCGTACCAAAACCTAGCTGAAGTGGTTGCAGATACATGGACATCTCTTCCTTGACTGCGCGGCATGCCAGCTTAGCAGTCAAACGGCGGAAAGTACTACCTACTGCAATCGGCCTGATTCCACCATCCTTTTTAATTAGGGCACAAAGCGAAGCGCCGTACATATAAGGACACACCTCAGGATTTAACTGACCGCTGAGTAAGAAATTGGACAGCTTCGTCAGACTACCTATTAAGCGTTGCCCGTTTTCGCCTGCCGCCCTAGAAGTGAGCTCTTTTAGGTGTCCCGGGCGAATACCGTCTAAGCCTGCCGCGGAACCATTATAAAATGAGTTGAGCGCCTTGGCTACGTCGTCAGCCGTTACCGTGACAGGCGTGAACGATGTATCGGGCGCCGGCGAGGGATCGAGAGGGCGCGACGGCCTGGCATGTTTGAGTTTCAAGGCATCTAGTGTCTCGGGACCGTCCTGCGCAAATTTGTCCTCTGACATCAGCAAGCGAACGGCTCCCCTAAGGTCACCCTCGAATACCTTTGATTCTATTTTTTTCCTTTTTGAATACGACCTATGGTTTTCCCCCGGGCTGTCGTATTCGTCTTCAAATCTGTAGGAACCCGAGGAATCAATATTTGCCTTCACTTTCGACGTCATATTGCCCGGCCGAGACTTAGACGGTACCCTCAGAGCGCTATAGGCAAAGGACAATAGCGTGCACCATTCGTCCACACTATTTCCGTCTACGCATCTGTCAATAATGTTGCAAAGTTTACCTGCTGCTTGAATACGTGCGCCCTTGGGTATGTGCCGCATCACTGGAATACCTGCTTTCAGAGTGGCTAACTTTTCCAGGGGACACCAATGCGAAGGAACCGCTCCCGAGTGCGTCTGCTGACTGATAGGTGCATCATCGTTCGATCGTCCGGTGCGTGGTGGCCTATTATGAATGCGCGTGATATGCATTTTGAGGCCGCGCGAACTGAAAGTGCGTGACGACCCCAGGCAGTGTGGGCATGTTGTTTGTGAATCGCTCATGTTCTTGGATGTCGACCGAACGCGCAAAAGACAAAAGAAAAATAGAAAAATGAATATATATATAAAGAGCCAAAAAAAAGGGACAGCCAGCGTGAAACTATACAAAAAGATAAGAAAAACTAAAAGAACTTTTCTATCTTGGTCTACGCTGCCTCAGCGTCTCGCAGACCCCACTGGGCGATCGATGATGGACGACGAAACAAAACTTGCCGACTCGCCAGCCTCACTGGTGATGTAGCCGACCGAGTGGGCTAAACACACTTGGAACTTATCCTCGTCTGGGGACAGGTCCATAATACTTGTAAAAAATGCACAAATATATTCATTTTTACTTTTTTAGTCGGAACTGAGGTTAAATTTAACGAAATTGTTGAATAAATAGTACAAATTTACTATTGATTTGTTTTTGACATCTGTCTCTCTTGACGTCTTCCATAGATTTATCAAAAGGTGTATCCTTTTTTATTTATTTTGTTGAAATAAATATCTCCCATTCACATATTAATTTTGAAACGGTACAATTACAAATTGTTATTGTGTTCGCTATTGGGCGTTTATTGTTATAGGCAAAAATTTTAATGTACATGCAAATGCAAATACACACAAATACGTCCATTCGAACATGGCAGCCAAATAAGACAATCATATTTAATTTAAAAACATGGGATATTACCATATTGAGACCACATTTTTCTTCTCAAAAATAGTAGTCATATTTCAAACTATGACTTAATTTACACGTTATTGACTTTTTATTGACAGCTCAGGCGACCATATGTACCCATTTCCCTTACAAGCGTGGGATGAAATGTTACCAATATACAAAATTATACCAAATTAACATAAAAATTTAATTAATTAGATAAACTATGGCAAATGTAACGAAATATTTTCAAATGGAAATCTTAGCGTAATATCATTTAACGTTTCTGTATAGTTTATAGGATTAATTATTACGACTGATTATTAAATAACGACTGATTATAGTAAATCTTTTACATCGGTATGTTGTTGCATTTTTATGTCAGTAGGTTGGCGCCCCACCTGTCAATAAGTGGTTACTGTGGTTGCAACGCTTGCAACGTGTTGCAAGCAAAATCACTTCGAGGGTTATCATAGACAAAGGTGAAGAACGAAGAGCTAAAGGATTATGGGGCATGGAGAGCGCACTTTCTTGGTTAAGGCGACTTATTTATGGTTGTTGTAATACTATTACCGTAGTTAATTTATTATTCCCTTTTTTTTTACGTGCGGGAAATCTCCACGGATACCCACCCCTCCGGAGCCGGAGGGGTAGGTTATGTCGGACTCGAACCGACTAAACCGCACGCCGTCTCTGGGTCGTAGTGCTAGGCCGAAGGTGAGGTTGTCTTGCGACATATCCCTCGCACCCCGGCTGACCCAGGGCCATCCCCCTCGGTCTGGCCCTCCTCGGGAAGGGGGGGGGGGGACCACGCGGTCCCCGACTCAACCCCAATTTATTATTCCCAATACGATTTATGCAATTATATTTCGACATCTCAGAGTAAAATTCATCAATGATACAAATCGAGATATCTAAAATATTTTACTTATAAATTTCAAAGAGATTTGAGAATTAGCTAAATTCTGGTTAAGCTAAGTTTATTTACAGTGTGTACTGCAAGAAACTAATATTTTACATTTCATATAACCGTACATCATAAAACATTCTGGCATTTTATAATTCTACCATTAGCCTCGATTTAACATCAAAATATCAATACTTTGTTATAAACATATCATCCTAATTGTAAAACAGACATTAATTTATGACTAAACGAAGTAATTAATAAGCCTCTTGCGTTATTGCTACTAGTTTTGTTTATGGGAATTAAAAATTAATGAAGTTGATTAATATTCACATTTGAAAGCTTGTAATAAAACTTGTTTTATGGATTTAGAGTTTATGGTGTTTAATGACCTTGAAATGCTATGAGACAACGTTAAAAATAGGTTGCCGTTTTATTGAAGAAATTGGAGGAATCTCAATTTGCAGTACTAATATTTTTGCATTTTTTAGGTATGACTAATCCAAATCTTTTTTGTGTATGAATGAGACAACATTGAGCTAAAAGCATCTTTTATTATGTTTTTGAAAAGTGACAGCTGTAAAAAAGTAATTCGAAATTTATCACCAAAATGGATAGCATTTAGGAAGTACTGTTTTTGAAGATCGAATTTAATTTATCGAGCGGCCAATAAAAACAAAATTTAATACAGAGTTGTAAAAATTTGAAACTACTTTCAAATAAAGTATAAATAATGGAAATAGCTATTAAATTACGGGAATAAGGAATTCATGAATCTGTGAGAAAATTTCTGCAATTTCATAATGTAACAACCTGTTATAATACGAATATTGTCTTAATCATTTTAATTTTTTTATATTAATCGTTACTGGTATTTTATATTTGATCATTTATTTCCGTGAAAGTTTACTGTTTTCGGTAGGGTTCTCGAGGTTAAAGAGCAATCCCTCCTGTAAAAACCAAGCTAAACCTTAAAATCAAAGAGTAGAAAACAATCCCCGGATTTTCCTCAAAAACTTTACACACTGCTCTCGCTCCCGCTTATAACAAACACCCCTCACAAGTCCACTTTTAAATCACAAACTTTTCGCTGTTTTAATTAACTTGACGTCGCTACAACAGTGTTGATTGCAGCGAATGCGCCGGAGTCGGTCGGCTAAACCCGGCTACGTTCGGGTGCACTGCAAAGGTCTCGAGACCCTTCAAGTTTTACATCGGTAATTTTGTTATTTTGTTTGTTACTATACTGGGGGAAATATTTAGTAACCTGACTTGATACTTGAGAACAATAATAAAGTTAGAAAGAAATATATCATAGCAGCATAAGAGATAGGGGATGAACAAAACCCTCCTAAAATAGCTATGGGCTGTAGCCTACCTCAGCTGCTAGTCGGTGTACCATGCACACAAATAACAGATGAGGGTCAGGTGTAGGCATTCTTCTCGGGGTTGGAAGGTCAGGTGCAGTTGTTCCCGGAAAAGTTACTATCAATTAAAAACAAGTGGAGCCCGATTTTCGCTCTCTTAATCTTTCCATCGAGTCAGTCTTTCTTTTCCTATACATGAGCGACTACCATCTGACATCCCGACTTTCAGTGGAAAGCCTAAGGCAGTGGGTTTGCACGTTAATCAGCAAGTGAGCTGGCTAGCAGTTGCTGGCCGGTAAAGCGGACCTAAGACTCCAAGAAGACAACTTCAGATGCAACTGCCGCTATAGGATGAAGAAGAAGACTGGCTAGCAGTTGAGGTTGGATTCAGCCTGAAGATCTTGGCTGGGCCCCCATACAGTCGTTTGGGGCCCCACAGTAATGAGGAAAAAAACACTTGTTTTAATTCTCAGAAACTAATACAAAAATGACAGCATGTCGGTCTTAATTACTTACCCAACAAAATAATCCAAGTTGGTCCGATGTTGCCATGCCATGGCGTGCTTACACCACATCAACATTAATTAACATGGCGAGTATGGCAACACTGGGTAACATTGGCACCGACTCAAATTGCCATGTTCGAACAAATTCACTACTAGAACTATTTCAATGTCTGCTGTGATTAGATTTTTTCATTAAATTTAATTTTTTTTTTACTAAGATGGATTTTTAAATTATCTGGTAGATAGGATATCGGCAGCACGTGTCACACCCTAATACCTATTGCACACATCCATAGGCCACTTCCTATTAAGTAGGCGGTGTGCTAGTCTACTACCTTCATCCTAGCGTTAATCCCAGTCGCATTCGAAGCTTTTTAATGGAGTCTGGGGTCCGCTTAACCAATCTAACTACGGATTTGGCTGAACTTCGACATTTTCTGTGAAGCGATTGCCATCTGACCTCTACAACCCAATGGCGATATCGAAGCATAGCATTTAGACCAGTTGTTGGATTTTTGAGGGCTCCAACTACCCGTAACAACTGTCATAGAAATTCGTATGGCAACCGGAACCGACGGCTTAACGTGCTCTCCGTGGCACGACCAGACAAATGCAAGTACCCATATTCATGCATACAAATATTTGTATTGAGCGGGATCGAACCCACGCCTCCTGGATACCGGCCGCGTTCACTACCGCTACGTCTTGGAGGTTGTGTGCCACGTCCTACTCTACCACCTAAGTAGTATAAAAAATATCTCAAGTAGTTTTTTTATATATAGATCGAACTCGCAACACTCGTTACCACTACACCATCCTTGCATTCAAAACAAATATTCAAATAGGTGTAAAATAAAAGACTCACAAAGTCATTTAACAATGCTCACATTTCTATTTCTGACTTCTTAAAACGTATTAATTTTGTAAAGAGAATTCTGACGTACACACATAACTTTAATCAGAAGTCATAATGAAACATTCAAACAGTTTCGAACTAAAAATACGCCGATACGGTTACAGTTTTCGAGATAATAGCTGGAACATACTTGATTGTCACTTAAAAACGACAGGTCGGACAGACCCCGCGACTTTTCTCCTCGTCGGAGGAATCAACGCGACTTTTACTTCGAATTTTAACCCTTTCGATGCTGCTGTGACAAGTTAGACGCCTAACTACGTAGTAAACTCAACATTTTTGCACGTCGAGTAGTTCGAGGACAAAGTAATTTCGGTTTTGATCGGGACTTTGCAATATAAATTTTTAAGTGAATGAAAGAATGATGTAAAGATGTATATGACTTTTTTGGTGTAACTTGTACGATTTTTGTGTGACAGCACTCATGGTTTTAGTTCATCTTTGTATGAGTATGGCCAAGTACCTACCTCTGACTTTAATATGCCGGTATATTTTTTTAAAATAATTATTGTTTAATTATGTACAAGGTAACTTGCTCAAGGGTAAGCCCACCTTAGTGGGAATCTATTTCTCTTGCTATCCGTGGGAACGTGAGAGTGAGCAACAAACATCTAGAAATCTCAAGGTCTTCACAAACTTTAACATTAAAATATTAGTAGACTTTTATTAAGTTTGCTTATTCATGTTGATATGGATAAATCACACATAAAATGTTCTAATGGTTCAATGACAAGTCATATCACTAAAATATTAAATTTAGCTAAACCTACTTAAATATTTACTGAAACCACCAACTACACACCAAACTAGTAAAATCTTGTTAAAATTCAAACATCTCGTAATAACGTCTTAATTTTTCCCAACTTAACAAGCAAGAGCATCTGCGTTTACCATCTCTATGAGTATAACATCACTTAATTAAAACTTATAAAAACATAGTATGACCCAACCCAAAGTTTTATCAACAAAATAAGTAAGTTACCTAAGACATAAACTGAAATTGGATTACAGCTTGAATGCGAACTCTCACCGTTGCGCCCTCATAAATATTTTAAAAAACCCAAACCCTGTGTGTCCATATCAGTGATCTTTTAACCCCGAAAATACCACGGCACACATTCCCGGGACCCGGGACGATATTAGATGGGCAGGTAGGACCAATATTCGTTGAATCCCATCACTGTATTGCAAAAGAAATCAAATTAGATATACAATAAGCGGGATAGTGGTCCGATTTACATAAGTATCCAAGCTATTTGGTCGGTTGATACGAGATTGCGGCCGGGTAACAATATTGCTCGTGTTTACAGCGTCTGTCTTGACTTCGGTGGCGGCGGCTGATGTGGATCGTGCCAATTTGTTTTTTTTTTCAATAGTACTTTGTGGTACTGTTGAATCAAGTTCTGTAAAGCTTATAAGTACTTATAGCAAGGTGGTATATCTCTCTCATTTCAGCCAATAATTTTATACCAAGTTTTTTATAAATGTGAAGAATTTATTGCTAAATAGTGAAAATTCACTTTAGAATTATGAATTTATAAGCGAGAGGTCATAAATTACCAACATGCCTTGACCTATTACCCCTTCTATAACAGCATGTCACAGGGACAAACATGTGTCAAAGATTAACTTTTCTCACCAGATGTATATACAGGATTTGAAAAGACCTGTGATCTCTAATAAGTAAAACTTTCTACTAGTTTTAAGTACAAGCCGAGCCTATGTGGCTAGGCCTATCCTTTTTGATTTCAGTACTTATATTTTAGATACCATAATTCAGACAGATTTATTTTATTCTATATCTTTCGTCGGACTACTAAAGCCGCTGCCATGTCAAATAACCCATTTATGAATATCAGCGGTTGGTACGCTTCTGCACCAATAAATAAAAAAGCTAATAAAAAAGTTCCTTGTCCGAACCTAATTCGAAGAAATCATTTTTATACCCAGTAATAAAAATTTAAACGATATTTGAGTATTATTACGTGCCCTGAAAAGGGTTATCCCAAATCCAGTGTCGTCTATCCGATGGGTATCAAATACATGCAAATCCGCAGGACTGGACGTTAAATAATACATAAATACAAAACGATGGTCCGCAAGTAACTGGGTCCAATAAAAGTTGTCAGTACGTAAAATAAAATTTGATCAGAGAGGTCTTCCCGCAGTGGGACATGTTATAAAATTTCAGGTCGCCACTGCAGGGTTAACATTAAACTGACATGTCTCTGCAGATGTGCTTCTTTCATTTTAAAAATATGCAATATTACTTTAACCTGCTAACTACTCATGTAATTGAAATTAGCTGAAATAGGTTTTAAATGGTTTACTTCGACACACTTTAACTACTTATTGAATAGATAACTCGTTGACCTTGCATATCGAGAGACTGCAGCAGTTGCGTACCTTAAGGCTATAGTTGTGAGTTCACGTTCCCGTAATTACGAAAACGTACTTAATTTAATTAATAATTAAATATAATATATAATTAATAAATTTATATATAATTAAATAATTAATTTTTTATTAAGTATAAGCGTATGTGTCGTCAAGCGAAATTACTAGTATACCCGTTAGCCCTTGCTGCTTGACTAAATTGGGTTCACGTCGCGTCGGTAGTAATGGCCAAGATTCGAATCTGTAACCTCTTGATCGTAAACCCGATTCATGAACCACTAAGATACCAGCGCTAATTAGTTTTCAAATGGATATTCATAATCTACAAATTGGCCTTATTGGCAACCGGGACCAACGGGTTACAGCTTAACATGTTTTCCAAGGCCCGTTTACACCCTGACAAATGCAAATAAACATATTCATACAAATATTTCCTCGTGGCGTACCGTGGCGTAGCGGTAGTGAACGCGGCCGCTACGCTGGAGGCGCGGGTTCGATTCCCGCTCAGTGCAAATATTTGTATGCATGAATATGTATATTTGCATTGGTCTGGGTGTTTCTATGTATAATATGTATGTATTTACAAAAAAAAAAGAACGTATCTAAGTATGTTTATCCGCATTCTAGATTCCATAACACAAGCTAGTTAAGCTATGCTTACCATGGGTCTAGATAGCGTTGTGTGAAATGTTGTGGAATGTGTGTGTGTGATGTGTATATATTTATATCAAAGCGAGAATCGAACCCATAACTACCACACCACCATATCAACACCAACCATATAACCTCAAAACACGTAATACGTCATCCTAGTTCACCTAAGAGACATACACCCACCATACATCAATATCGCACAAAGAAAAATCTAAAAAAAATCGCCCGTGCATTTGTCTGCGACATCGTCCGCTATCTTTCAGTCCACATTCCTCACGATATTAAATCCACTTCATTCTAAAAAGAATTCCGATGGACTCCACCCTCCGGCCTCCGGTCCTCTCTATAGCGAAACAAGAGGGCTGGCCGGGTAAGGGTTAAACAGAACACCTAATAATATACAGACATTTTTGAAGTATTCAAATTAAAGCGCTTTTTAATGGATTCTATATTCTATCGTGATTCATTTGTTATTATTTACTTTAACGACAGAGAGAGCACATTTTGCGTTAATAGTGACACCAAAAAATCATCATGATTAGGGCAACTAGGTACCATATTTAGTCACCTCGCGACAATGGCTACTGAAAAGTAGCCGAAACGTCGGGCTAAATATAAATAAATCGAAACAGAATCCGTTTTTTCTCTCTTTTTTATGTTATTCGTGTGGTTAGTGGCCATTCTTTACGAAAGTTTGTCAGGTTTGTTGTTTGAAATTTTTATACCACTTAGGTGGCAAATAAGCACACGGCCCACCTGATAGAATGTGGTTACCGTGGCGTTTGTACGTGTGCAAAACCAGGGGCGTCACACTCGTACTGCCTACGCTATTGGAACCTCCTAGTGTCCTGGTAGAACCGAATAGTGTAGTTTCTAGAAAATTATCTTAAACAAGTACTTGTTCAATTTTTATGGATTTCATTAATCTTACAAATATTATTTCTTTGTTTACAGGTAAGTCCTCAAATGTTAACTCTGGCAGGTACACCCAGCGAATTAAGCTTTCTAATCTGATATAATTAGATATATTTTATCACTAGGTAAGTTCCTGAGATTTTCACTAAACAATAGATAGATTTAGTTTTACCTACAGGTCCACGTCATAGCTGTAAACATCACATAAAACAATACGCGGCAGTATCTGTCAAAATTAGTTTTAATTCAATGGGCAGTATTTTTTTATCTATTTAGTATTGTTGTACAGTCGTTAACGCATGTCAAAGACGTCAAAACCCATACATTCGTCATTCTATTCCATCAAACACTGGTCAATGAATTGCCACTTGTCTAGAGAGGCAGGTGATTAACACTGGTTGATAAGTAACTTAACTTACTGACATATGCTGTCTCAATCATTTGATGGTCTGTCTGTCTGACATTACTGACAGTTTTACCGCAAATCAATAAAAAAATATACCAAAACTCCTTTAGATCTCAGACCCATTCCCGTCGTAGAACACACCTATACTAGTGAAGATCCTATTAAAATTGTCACATTATCCCGCGGGCCGGGATTGCCAATCACCCCGGGATTCGCTCCGTGATCCCCGGCCTCCCCGGTTTGGTAATAAGTGCATTTTGCGAGGATTCCTCTACACTCATTCGTATTGGAAATTGATTTTTTTTATTCAAAAATGGAATGTATAAAGTATCTGTGATAAGATTTAAACCGTAATGCTAGAGGATTTTGCAAGAGAAGGTATTTAAAATTAAAAACTGAAAAGTTAAGTTCCCTTGAATGAGTTTTTAGTAATACAGTCGGTTAAAACAATCCTTTATTTCAGATCACAGGTAACAAAACATAGCGAAATGGGTACTTAGTCCTAACTATGAATGCAAAACAATAATTAATAAATCAATAATCTTATTGCAGTTTACTACTAGACATAAGTCTTCCCACCCAATCCGGCTCAATCTACCGCCTTCCATCTGACAAATAAAGTCAAAAACAAAATCTGCAAGTTCCGGACTGCAATTAACTTGACATCTTCACTATAACGTCATCGTCAGTAGTGGGGGTAATAATGACTGACATGTCATTGTCATAAATGTCATTCACTCATTCACTGCTCGGCAGTGGCAGCGAGCTGACGTGATTGACGGCTCTCTGATAACGCTCGCGGGATAAATACGATGCGATAGAGAGAAAATACTGTTATATAATACAATAGTGAAATGGCTGGCTGCTGATTGAGTATGTTTTATTTACTTAGTAGGGAATATAGGTCGTACAATAGCTGCCGTTATTTTGATTAACTCAAATGCAGTGTGTCAGTTACTTGTCAGAATTGTCAGTCACTCACTATTTCGGGTAGTATAAAACAAAACAGTTTGATAGAATGTAAAATTTAATAAAACCGTTTCATTGGTTTCATTGATTCCGTGGCATAATTTCGTGGCGTGGCGGTAGTGAACGCGGCCACAACGCAGGTGGCGCGGGTTCCATCCCCGCTCAGTGCAAATATTTGTATGCATGAATATGTATATTTGCATTAGTCTGGGTGTTTCTATGTGTAATATGCATGTATTTACAAAAAAAATGTATTTAAGTATGTATATCCGCATTCTAGGTTAATATAAAACAAGCTAGTTAAGCTATGCTTACCATGGATCTAGATAGCGTTGTGTGAAATGTAAAAAAAAAAGACGGGTTGCACTCTGGGAGTGCCGGCAGAAGTGAAAACATTTTCTTTCTTTCTTTCTTCGTTTTATACATAGAAAAAGATAAAAAGAACATACCATACCACACCATACCTATAATATAGCGCCAATCATAGAACCTATCACTAATTTCCTGCTAATTTTCTGTCAGAAGAAATTAATAATTACAAAAAGAAAAAATAATCACAAAAAGTAATAAATTACAAAAAGAAAAAATAATCACAAAAAGTATCAGAAGGCCAGGTTTGAACCCGGTACTATCTGAAAGCATAAGGAGTTAAAGTCGACTACGATGCGATTTATCGTATCTTGCAAAATACACAGTCTTATAGCTAATGTTGTATGACGTCAGTCGTCGGTTACGGTTCAAAGGTCAAGCGATCCTGACGCGAGTTTAACACTTTTCACCCATCCAACGTCGCTAAAGAAGTTTTCACTTCAAAAAAACTTAGTTGAGAGGAATGGGTTGATGATTAAGTATTCGCGCAGAGCAAGTACTTCTGTAAGTTCTCCATACTTCATTCACTGAATTAAACAAAATCGCACTTCCTTAGTACAGAAATGTATAATAATGTATTTACCCCAAAACCACTTCTAATAAGACTCCAAATTAAACCCTGCACGGCGCACGTAACCTTCATCGCAAATAATTTGCAAATTACCTCCGCCAACCATACTATCATATTCGACATTTTTCACTCTCAATCATATACTTATAGCTCGTTACGAGGGGTGAAAGCGGGTGCAGGGGTGAAATATAATTGGGTATTAACAGACAGTATCCGTCACCCGGCACCACTCGCGGTTAGAAAATTGAATGGATTCAATTAATTTTTCGTTTTAATCTCGCTTGTTGCAATATCGGCCGGCGTGGATAATTAAACTGTCTGTCATAATGAGGCGCAAGCGATTTTGAAGCTTATGCGAAGGTCTAAAAAGTCTTTTTTTGTATGGTAGCCATTTTAAAAGTTTAATTTTTTGGACTATATTTTGAAGTACAGGGAGTATGTGTCAAATGGCATGAATCAGGTGATTGGACTTTACATCATTTGTTGGTGTGATGATGTTTATGTTTTGGGACCGAAATTCATAGTTGGTGAAGTGTGGGTTTTCAATACACCTCTGCCAACCCCTTCGGGGTTTTACGGGCGTCAATATGTGTAGAGATTGATAATTCAATCAGTTCAATCTTACTATACCCTGTTTGTATTCGAAAATTGCACTATAACTACAACTTTTTCAAACCCAACTGAAATATTATTCAGTCCCCATTAGCCACCAACACACTCAAAACGTTTAACCCTACAATGCACACGACGTAATCTAAATAGTGCAGAGATCAAAGTTGCGACGTAAAGTCGCGCACACAGCGCCACCGGCCGTCGCCGTCGCCGGACCGGAACGTCCCACGTCCCTGCGGAAGCGACATTAAAACTTTTGAGTGATTTCGCTCAGTCAAACGTTGCAAGACGGGCGCGGTCCGGCTGGCGCAGGGCTGTCTCAAGTACGAATTAAAATTTTGATTTTTATTATTTGTATGAATAGACACGCACTTCTTCACGCAGCGTTCAGCAGATGTGTATTTACATAGATATTTTGAAAATACAAATAGGAAACTTATACAATCCTTCTCTACACTAAGAATTCTGTGATAGAAAATTATAATAACAATATGTGAGCTAAATTTCGTAAAAAGAAAAGAAAAACCTTGCTTTGATATCAACAAGCAGTTTATTTACTGATCTCTGGTAGTTTACTTCGCAGTTGTAAACAGCAATAAGCTTCCGGAGTCCTATTTTAGTATCTGATACCATGTGTCCCGTATGAAAATGTTTATGTAGGACAAAAGTATCTAAATTGCCATCCATAGAGATAATTATACTGTTACATTTAGTTAACAGCATTTAGCATGCTGCTTCAAAATATTTAAGTGTACGTTACTTATTATTTTAAAAATACTAGTTATCCATTTTCAAATATATTACGTTACGTACAACCTTAAAGTCCATCTGGCGAGTGCCCTATGCGGATGTGGCAGCGGACGAGTGTGGACGAGTTCTATGCCGACTAATTTGTGGATAGTTCGCTCACTCGACCGATTTCTAGTGTCGTACTGTCGCAGCTAGTCGCTTTCTGACACTCGTTACCGCCCATTGTTTCGTACAGACTTTCTTAATGAGCTTTTTTAATTGTGCGATTAATTTAAATGATTTTAAACCTAATAAACTTGCTTTAAATATGTTTTTATTAGATTTGAATAATATTAATATGCAAAATGTGCATTTCAGTAAATGCTAAAAAGTATTTTCAGGGTTAGACGTCATGTCTATACTTAGAGATTGAAACTCTGATTTTTAAACAAGAACTGTCTGAAAATCGGAGGTAGATTTTTACGCAATCGAAAGACAAAAATATAACCTTGAGATAACATAAAATTTTTAATCCTAATTTTCAGAACGAAAAAAGAACAGAAATAGTATATGATACTTTTATTTTTATTTTGATGAGTTTATATACAGCTAATATTTATCCATAAATGGTGACCCAGTTCTATGATAGCGAAACATTTTAGTCAATTTGTATAAGATTCACAAAATAAGATTGAAACATATTTGAACTTTGAAACTTACAAATTAGTTATACGTAGCGTAAATCAATGTCTTATTTGATTCATATCATCGACTAAAACTATTATTTAATATTAGATATAAGACAATATTATAGATACATTTAATTCAACCTGCAATACAATGAATACATTACCGATATGTAATGTATTCATTGTATTGCAGGTTGAATTGAAATGTATTTTCTACTAACATTAGAATCCAACTGAGTAATCACATACACGACGTAAGCTCACTACTGTAGCAAACATAAATAAATAAATAAGAAAACGTAACCACCCCCCTTATCAGCACATCGCTAAGCATGTCCACACGTCTACTTAGTGGGAGGGGGTGGGTGTGTGACGTCTCCATCGTCCAGCGTCACCGCCAGATCAATGCCGGACAGTCCCCACCTGCACTTTTAATCGCGGGACGAGATGGGACGGGATGGGCCCGACGCGGGACAAGGCGCTCTGTGCACACACCTTTGTCTTTTCAAGATGTTGCAATGTGAAGAGTTTTGGTCGTAATTTGGATTTAGGTTATGTTGACATAGATTTTTTTTGTTGAATTGTAAGTTTTTATACAGGTTTCATTATTTTAGATGTTTTATTAATTTTTATTAAATTTACTAATTTCAACGAAAAAAATAGAGTTTCGTTTACTTTTTCAGTTGGGCTAATTTAATGGCTTCTGCGTCGCGACTTCGCGAGTAGATGAAACATTTCTTGTAATATGGAATTAAAGTCACTCAATTAGGCTGAGTAATACCTTGATGTGATCAATCAGTCAATCAATCAATTAGCCCACCGCTGTCAACTGCTGGACATAGGCCTCTTCCAATTTCTGTCTATGTCTATCTTGGTGTGAGAAGGTTGTTAATTCTATGTTTATACCAAGTGATGACTTGACTTTTACAATTAATAGTTCGCAAGAAAGGCTAGTAGAAGATTTTTTATGCTACAAAGATTGTATTGCTCACTAGCAAGTGTTAATTATCATTTTTCTTCTAATACATAACAGACAATCCGCTAAGATAAGACACCCAACATATTTATAGCCCAATAAAGTATCCTTCAATTTCCAGAAGACGCATAAAAGCTTACCGTCTTAAACTAATTTGAAACTACCCGTCACAAGTGAACCTTTGAATTGTTTTCGAATTGAACCCGTGACAAGCCATGATTTCCCACTGCGACATGAAATAGAAAGGGTTTAACAGCTTGGGAGACATCTTAAAACATAAACGTTAAGTAGTTTGAATTTAAAGTTTCGCCATTTTGTTTTAACCGTGTCGTGCTTATTCCCGGGTGGGGCGAGTGTTTGCCCCTATCGCTGAAGTTGAGATTGCTAGTCATGTAACAACGATAGTTCTTAAGTGATTATCTTACTGTATGCTTATTATGTGTTGGATAGACTTGTGGACCTTTTTTTACTTTACAAAGTCCTAAACGAAATACTAAAAGACTAGGTAGTTCGATTGATTAAGTGTAGCTTTTCTTACTGTTACAGTTGTAAGATTTAATCATCTGATAATCATTTTTACCCGACTTCTTAACAAAGAGTATCTTAATTCGGGGCATAGACATTGCAATCGCATATTATTGCAATGTCTATGCCACTACACATCATAACATCACGCCTGTATGTTTTGAATTATTCAGCTATATTACTGGTGTTTATGCCACCTTGTTTAAAGTTCTTTTTGTATTCGTTTTGGGTTAGCTTTGAGGTAGTCTGATATTAACTTCATAGGTATTAGACCGACTTCAAAAAGCGTCCTACAGGCGTTTTTACCTTTTAAACTTTTCTTTTTAATTTATTTTTACTTTTTAGGGCATTTTTGTTCTAGAAGTAGCTTAAATTTTTTCTGGCAAAAATTTCTTATTAATTTGCGTTTCGTTCATGAAACAATGATGCTATACATTTTTGTGATCTTTCAAACTGAAACGCTTGAAATTTCAAAAGATCTTGTTAATTACTTTTGAAAAAAAGTAGTTTTGTTTGTAACGAAAACATGGCTGTATTTGTGATTGGAAACTGATACGTTTCGTAGTTTTCATCTGAGTTTTGGGAGAGAATTGTCTACTTTCTAACAAGATCCATTGTCTTGTTAAGCAACTACTCAAGCACGATTGAGGTTTTGTTTGCTTAGAAGTCTTAGAACCAACCAGGAAAAATTGATGATGTAAAAAAGCTATTTGCACTTTAAAATAAATTGCGACACCAAAGGTTTTAATATTTTTTTATTGAAATATGCCATTTAAATTTATCAGTACTTCTAAAAATGTTTCAGTAGTTGAAATTTAAACGGCACCTAATCATTAGATAAAATGTCAAATTGTTATCTACCATTTTTCACGATCACCTACAATATAAAAAAAAACCTCGATTCTGCCTGTATTTCTTCTACACAATGTCTATGGCACACAATCGCCAGTCGTTTCACTGATAAGGGACATTTTTTCATACTTTTTAAGCGACGGAACTCAACCCTTTCGACGCTATCTGACGATACTTGACATCTTGTCCCAACTCGGAAAACGGAAACGTTATGCGTTAAGCTTTGTTTAAAAAAATCTGAAGTCATATTTATTTCGAAGATATCTTTGTAATTTTTTGAAATGAAACCGTCAACACGATTGTAGGTACTGATTTTTTATTTTCAATACTGTCGGATAAACTTTTTGATACAATATATTTGGTGGACCGTCTGCTTAATTGTCCTGCCACATCAGTTGTATAAGAAAAAACCTACTTATATTTTTTTTTTGATAAATATTTCTAACAAAGTATAATATTAGTTGAACAAACTACGCACCTCGAAACTTGCCAATCTTGTCACAGTCAACAAACATCTAACCAGAAAAATCAATCCGCACAAACAGTATTGACGGATATATACCGTACGGCTGCGGACGTCGCCGGCGTACGGACGGACGGGGCGACTCGTCTTAAATTATGTCCGGGACGTGATAACGAAGGGGCGGATGGGGGGTTAAGGCTATCGTATTTACTTCTGTGACGGTTGCCCGTGTGTATGTCTGTATTGTTTAGGGGTACCGCTTTTAGTTGGGATATTATGAAGGTACAGTCAAACTCACTGTGGTAAACATTTATAACTACGAGTAACATTTTGGGATTATAAAATGGACTGCGTACTTTGAATAATGTTGTTCTAGTGGTTGTGGAATCTAAGACCTTTTTGTGAAAATTGCTGAAAGCTGAAGTGCAGTAACTTCCATATTTATTTATAATGGGTTCGTACAGTATCCACCTGATTTTGATGACAATTTAATAAGATTTTGTGCCAATACATTATTACCAAGAGAATAATTTATAAATCATCAATCGCCCCATAGTATTTGTCTTAAAAAAAACGAGTTATTGCTATCAATACATCCCAATCTGTTCAAACGAATTAAAATTGGAGTAAAATTAAAACACACATTCCTACATGAGCATCTTTTTTGTCAGACATGTAAAAATAATAATAGCAGCATATTTGGAAATTTTATGCTTAAAAAAAGTTTTTCGAAGGAAATTGCACCAAACAGCCCCAAATAGAAAAAAAATTACCTACTGCAAAGAATCAAAGAATCAATTTCATTTATTCAGTTTAGGCATATAAAGAGCACATATGAACGTCACTGCAACTTTAAACCCATAATAAAACTATCAGTTCTGTACACTAGAATCGGGGCACAATTATTATAAATATGGCGTCGATGTGGGTCAGGCGGTGCGCCGGGGTGCAAGCAGGGGTAGTTTGGGGCCAGTGGGGGTGGGGAGTGAGAGGACACCCGTCAATCGATTGTCAAGGAGTGCAGCGCTGCGGGAGACGCGAAGATGTTTTTAAACTGTATAGAATGAGGTGCATGTGAACTTTTGTGTGGGTGTATCCTTTCATTAGTATTTTCTTTGCCCACTAGCTTTTGACCGCGGCTCCGTCCGATGGATGCCGGTTATCGCTATAATATCGGTTATCGTTATAAATTGTAGCTTGAATTCTGATCTATAAGTTATATAAGTGTAAAGTTTCATTAAAATCCATTGAATAGTTTTTACGTGAAAGAGTATAACAAACATCCATACTTACAAACATTCGCGTTTATATTTTTTTTTTTACGTGCGTGAAATCCCCACATTTCCTCCGGAGCCGGAGGGGCAGGTTATGTCGGACTCGAACCGATTAAACCGCACGCCGTCTCTGGGTCGTAGTGCTAGGCCGAAGGTGAGGTTGTCATGCGACATATCCCTCGCACCCCGGCTGGCCCAGGGCCATCCCTCTCGGCCTGGCCCTCCTCGGGGACCGCGTTTATAATATTAGTATGATAGTGAAAATTGCACTGCAGGAGGAAATGGCACTGCAAAAATGTCTATGTATAATTCGGTAATGTACCTACGCTAGCCTCACATAAAAAGAAATAAACGCATTATTTACGGAAATTACATTTTACACAGTGTAGGCCTGGGTTCGAAACTGTAACCTGTTTTCGATATTTTCACCATTCAGAGGTATCAGGGATTAAATACTCTCTGTCTGACCTCCTAACTCTAAGAAAGCCTATGTCAAAGCCTCGTCCATTGCAAACAGGTATACCTGCATGCAGGGGAGATTGGCTTGTCTCAAAAATGTTATTAAGAGCTAGAATCCTGTATATCGTGATGACTGAATGAAACAACTATGTTTACACTGAGTAATATCCCAGAACGAGTCTTGTGACGTCATCGGCACCCATAAAAATATGACACATTAAATTTTCATCACACACGCATCTAGTCCACCCTACATATGTGACAGCGACATTATATCAATCCATTCTTATTGCAGCATTTCTCCCTGGACAACATTAGGTCATCAGAGGCCAGTCTAGTACCGATTACAGTACTCGGTACGTACAAGTACAGTACTAGGTACATGCGAGTACGCACCACGGCGACAGTACCTAGTGTTTTATTGGTACCGGGCTGTCGCTTGTCGTGGGTGGGGGCTTCTGTTTACGACATTATCGCTCGTCATATGATGGGCCGGATGTCAGAGGTGATGGATGTGGTAGTTTATGGTGTTTTGAATCTAGTAGTTACAGGGACACATCGCTGCTGCAATATAGATATTCCATTCATGCACATGTGATATGTCCGTTCTTTAAACTGTTAAGGAGTGGCACTTCTTGCCTAAGTCCGAGTTTACGGAATGTCTCTGAAAATCTTCAAAGCACGAGTAAATCTTTTCAGAGCTTATTTACGTAGAGTAAGTCTGCTAACGAGACTAACAGACATTTTATATTTTTATTTCAAAACAAATTACTATGTTCTCATAGACTCTTAGGTGTTACCATATTTGCCATTTTACTTTAGATAAAGAATACCTTTAAAAGCCTGATTATTTGGAACTATTTCAAGATTTTTTAATTGTCCATTTTATTTAACATTTCTTTTAGCTCTTAACGCACTTACACATTCCTCTACCAGAAACCGCCTATCGAATTAACTAATTATTTCACACAGGACTATTCAACAACTATAACAGACCACTAACCATTACAATAATCTACAATAAATAAACTAACACAAAAACAAAGTGCCACATCCATTTGTTCCCACACACACACACTCCAGTTCCTTGAGCGACACACATCAGAACTGTTCCCGAGCTATTCAGCTATAAATATATTTTATAGCTCCATCAGTCCCGCGCACAACAGCTGTAGCACTCGTTAAGAAGACGATGATTGATCTCGAATACGACGTGTCGCCATTCAGAATTATATCTCGATGTGGATTAGAGGATTTACGGAGTCTATAATAGTTTTTATTGTTGATTTTATTGCGTTTCTTGGGGTGTTAATGCTTTGATCGTTTTAATAGTTTAGGTAATAGAATGTTTGTTTGTTCATTGAAGCGGTCAAGAAATTCGCATTAGATTCTTCTAGAACACATAAACAATCATGTGTCCTAGAAAGAGACCTCAGCTTTAAACTTGCAACAGTCCTGGCATACTGCGAAAGATGTATTTTGGTTTCTCCTACGTTAGTAAATTATTATTTTTGCCGGTTGCTTTCTTTATAGATCTAACGTTTACGTATATCAGATATTCCTTAGAACAACAGAATCTTTCGATGATTATATAGTTACCTTCAATGTATTCAATTGATATTTATTGAAACTCTTCTATGCCAGAACTGATTATTTCCTGGTCGAACCTAGGACTTCACTCAAATATAACCACAATATTCTGCACCCAACAGCACAATCTGAATTACACAACCGGACCAAACAACTGAACGTGACAGATCCAGTGATTCATCAAAATGTTTACCCCATTCGTGTCTTCCATTTTTGAGTTAGGACTACAAAAACACAGAACATTCCTCGTCAACAAAAATAAGTCCACGCGCGCACTCTCGACACAAAAAATTTGACCGCGGAAGACAAAACTATGATGTATCGCGCAAAAGCGACGGAAAAAAAATGAGAGGCACTGTTGACGTCTCACTTGTGATTTATACAGTAAACACATAAATCTGAGCTGTGTCTGTCAGGCCCGCGCGCACCTGCGACTTGCGACCGAAATAATGTCGACGATTCTGTGTGGTGAGGTGGAATCAGGAAAATTATGTGAAGTGTTGTGAATAAAATAAAAAGCGGTTATGATGCTTGAGAATAGATCAACTGATTTAATTCGGTTTGTTATATAATATATATCTGACAATAGATTTTTTTGTCGCTATGTGATAAATAAATAAATGCCGAGCTTACTTATAACATCAAGACAGATCATGAGCTATTATTTATGTTCCGCATGTTAATATAACTTCACCTCACTTGATGTTAAGTTTAAAGTGAAGTTCAAATGTTCAGGAATAAGTGAGTTGGGGGGCCAGACGTCAGTCGTACATTAAGATGATAATGAATTCTCCAGTGACAAAAAATTGCGTGGACTGTAAGTCACACAACAACTTGACGTAAATTGACGTGTTGGGACGAAAATACAGCTTCGTAACGATTAACGCGCTATGAATCGAGATCACTCTGCGAATTCCCGCGCTTTGATAGACGCGCTCGAAATAGATATTGTTGACTTCTATAAATCTTTTTTTAAATGTAAGATACTAGACTTCACCTCGCCTGATGGTAAGCTGAAGGCAAAGCCTCAGGAAAGAGGGTCACACATGCCATATTAACAATGGTGGCACTTAGCTTGTCGTCCTCATCTGATGCTTTTTCACTCCCCGCTTAAAGGACGTGTGAACGATTTTATTTTGACTAGCTGTTGCCCGCTACTTTGCGTGAAATATTGATGGCATTTCCGTAACAAAAAGTAATCTATTGCCAGAAAATAAAATTACCTAAGTGCTACTCCGGGGTACAAACACCTATGACGCTTTAAAATTGAAAACATCCATGTCAACATTTATGGCATCTTCATTCTTTAAACGTCATCAGGCCAGAGTGATTTTATAAGTACACTCTTATTAGCACGTGGTAATATGCGTATATTTTTCTACAGGTGTTGTGTTGTATAAAGCAACTAAGGAATGGAACTATTTCCCATTTGTCCAGTTTTCAAATAGCCCATGAAATAGTGCCCCATATAATGAAAATAAAGGGTATTAACGTGATCATGGTATACGTACTTACATACCTTTGATTGCCTGACTTTTCGACCAGGTTACACCGGCAGTGGTCACAGGCTGACTGGCTCAGCTCGGCTCGTTTTCTATTCGCCATGTACCGTCACATACCACACTCACAGTGTCGCTATTCTGTAAGCTAGAATGTTCGGTGTCTATCCGACTGCGCAGAAAAGCGAGTTTGTATGTTGTTTATTACTGGATTCCATGTTGCATAGCCCCATAGTTTCGTATCACGTAAGTTTAAAAGTATAAAGGCTTGGTGTGGAACTGTTTGTCTTAGAATACTACGCCATCTGCAGAGGCGAAGAGAATAATAAAAACTACCTATTTTTATTCATACCTAGAAATTAGAACAGTATAAATATAAGAACTGCTTGACCATTAAAATTCAAAATATATTATATAATAGGGGTTAAAGTATGAAATTGCCGTTTCATTGTAATAGGTACTTCGAATTGACATAGAACCTTCATGGTTTGAGATTTTTGAGTGAAACTTTTTCCTCATGGTACCTATGTAGTTCTTCATTTAAAAATGTGCAACATTCGATTATCGACTTTCAGTTGTTTTTTTTATTCAGCTTAGACAAGAAAGATGGATACTTCGAAAATTCGAGTGATTTTTGAATACGAGTTCCGACGCGGAACTAACGCGGCAGAAACAGCTCGCAATATCAATGTTGCGTTTGGAGAGGGGACTGCTAATGAACGCACCGTGCGATTTTGGTTTAAACGCTTTCGTGATGGAAACTTTGATTTGAAGAACGAACCACGAGGACGGCCGTCCACACAGGTGAATAACAATGAATTGAAAGACATGGTGGAAGCCGATCCGAGCCAAACTACCCAGGAATTAGCTGCATGGTTTAACGTTACCTTACCAACAATATTGACTCATTTGCGTCAAATCAATAAAATAAAAAAATGTGAAAAATGTGTAGGTACCTCATGATTTGACTGATCTGCAGAAAGAAATGCGTGTTGAAACTTGTGTTGCCTTGTTGAATCGATACAGAAATGAAGGAATATTGGATCGAATTGTGACATGTGATGAAAAGTGGATTCTTTACGATAACCGTAAGCGAAAAATGCAATGGCTGACCCCAGATGAAACGCCACAACAGTGTCCTAAAGCAAAGCTTACCAATAAAAAGGTAATGGTAACTGTTTGGTGGTCTCAGCATGGTGTTATTCACTATAGCTTACTACGATCTGGTCAAGCAATAACGGCAGATGTCTACTGTGCCGAACTCCGAACAATGATAGCAAAACTAGCAGTGAAACAGCCCCGACTCATGAATCGATCTTCACCATTATTGCTCCATGATAACGCGAGACCTCATACAGCTCGAGAAACCGTTTTAACTCTACAGGAACTGCAATTAGAAACTATCCGTCACCCTCCGTATTCGCCAGACCTTGCTCCAACAGACTACCATTTTTTTCGTGATTTGGACAATTTTCTATGTGATAGAAAGTTTTCTTCTCAGGAGGCAGTACAAAATGCTTTCACACAGTTTGTCGAATCTAGATCACCAGAGTTCTATCGCAAAGGCATAAATGACCTTCCTACTAGATGGCAGCAATGTATAGATAATAATGGTAATTATTTTGATTAAATAAATACGTTAAATTAAAAAAAAAAACTAATTTCAATTTGTCAGTACAAATCGGCAATTTCATACTTTAACCCCTAATATTAACGTCAATAAGGTCGAAACTCGTACGCCACTAAACCATGACCTGCAACACAGAACCGCAACCACAGTAACTCGAACGAATTTAGAATCGATACATGCTAGACGAAACCCAACCACTGTGTAGCCATTACCATATTTTTGAGGCGCACACTGCTTCAACACTCGTAAACATCAGACAAAATGAGCACTAATTTCTCGACGGCTGCTTGCCACACAAAGAGAGCCCGTTTTACATAAATTTGTCATATTTGCACGCACCCCCCCACGCGACGCGGTTGCCAAGTTTTGAGAACCCGGTAAACGGTGGATAGTACTAATAGCCATTCACGGGCTGACTTGTGTGGGATAATCGTTAAGTTGGGGATGAAGATTGAAAATATGATAGTACAATATTGTAAGTAGGACCCCAAATTTTAATTTGTGAAATTGTTAGAATTTTTATAAATGACATCCTAAGATCAGTTTTTACACTTTTGCTGTACACGAATTTCCTTTACTGATAGTAAAAGCAAAATCTGCGCAGGGATTTCATTTGAATGACATCATGATTTTAAAGAAATCAAATCAGTTGAAAGCTTTGAAATCATTAAACGTGACCTCTTTACCATCGATTGACCACTGATCATAAGTATCTGAGTATAGAACTTTTACCGTCCACTGGTCACTTTTTCAGATACAGTGCTATGATTGTTGTTTTTTTAGAGAAAATCCAATGACACTATGTTAAATCAAAGCATCACTTTCACAGCAGTGACCCTCACCACAGCTGCATTACGAATATTGACATATAGCCATCGAACATATCAGCCAACATGAATCATCTTCACTGGGCTACATTATTCATAGATCACGGTTCTAAATGACGGACAGACAGACCTCACGTCATCTTGCGTTACGTGATCGCGACCCGTTTGGCTCGCCATGGCACGCGAAGAGTTAAGTGTTTGATATTATAATATAGAACCTTTTCGGAGTTTAAGTTTATTTACATAGTAGGCGTAGACTGAAGAATGTAGAAAAATGTTGATTACACTCTTTTATGAACTTTTAATGTTTGTATAGCTCGAATAATTGTTGATGGAGAGGATTAAGTTAATTATTTTTTTATAATTGAGTTTTATGTTGTCTTGTCGCTCCTTTCTCTTCACTAAAGATTAAGTTTGGAGTCTAGGGTCTACTGAACCATTGCTTCAGTAAATATAGAAAAAAAAAATCATGTTATTTATGTAATCCTTTCTCAGTATAATTTGCCAAGTCGACGGGGAAAGAAGGTAGTGAAAAGTAATACTAATAAAAAAAATAATGCTTATATTAATAGCTTAAATAAATAATATGTAATAAAAGAAATCCTTAAAAACCAATAAAAGCAGTATGATTTCAACTAAATTAATCCTCATTGAGTTGAAACTAAAAACTGTAGAAAACATTCCACGACTTGTGACTGACTCTATTGTATCAAAGTTACCAAATGATTCAGATACGACAGAACTTTCAAGTGATTAATTTTAATTTTCTTTTGTTATTTTTACAGGTAAGTCGAAGTTATCAGCAAGGCTACACTAAACAGAAAAAAGAATAAACATGAGTAAGCGAATTGTATTAAAGTCCTGTTTTACCTGTTTTGTGTGTTAACCTTTGAATATTTTGTTACAGTACGCTAGTTTCTGTTGCAACTAGGTCGGTTAATAGATCAAATTGCCATTTATTTTATGGCTTTTTTGACAACAAATTCAGTCTGAAATTTCCCCCTCCGTGAAACAGTAAATCCCTGTCCATTATAAATTTGTAAATTTTAATGTTAACTAATTAATCGTACGTCATCATTTAAGGTTGATCATAAAAATACAGATAATAACAATGTAACTCCTTCTGATATGATCACTGAATTTTTTGAAGTGAAAACTTCTTTAGCGGCGTTGGATGGGTAAAAATTGTTAAACTCGCACGTCAGGGTCACTTGACCTTTGACCCGTAACCGACGACTTTGTAGGACGACATGACGTCATACAACATTCCTAGCTACAGAGTGTTTATTTTGCTAGTAACGTAGCGGTAAGCGCGTCGACTGTAAGTCCTTATAGTTTCCGATAGTAGCGGGTACCACCTTTTTGTGATAGTTTTTTCTTTTTGTAATTTATTAATTTCTTATGACAGAAAATTAGTGATAGGTTCTATGATTGGCGCTATGTTATAGGTATGGGTGGTATGTTCTTTTTATGTTTTTCTCTGTATATAACGAAGAAAATAAGAAAGAAAAAGTTTTCACTTCTGCCGGCACTCCCGGAGTGCAACCCGTCTTTTTTTTGACCTTAATTTTAACAACAAAGCACCGAAATTAAAAATTAAAAATTTACAATGGAATTTAATACTCTCAATACTTTCTAGATATCCAGTGACTTCACTGCCTTATAGGTATAAACCTAAGTTTTCACTCGAACCGTCTGTTACTTAGGCTATGTTACCGTACAAGCACGCCATAAGTTAGACGGTTTGTAGCAGTAAGTTACAGTAGTTTACTTAACACTGACTTATCGGTTCAACTTGGCTCCGTTTCTTTTGATTTGTGACTGATTAGTCTTTGAAAACTTACGAACGAGTTTTTATTGAACGGATTGAATGTTAGGTAAGAGTCGTTTGGGTTCATTTAAGTTTTAAATTGATTTCTAGGTGTTAACCATTAACCAAATAAACTATAGAATAGTGAAAGGAGGAGGACGATGACGAGAATGCATAAGTGTGCCGTGTAAATACATACGAGACAGCCTCTGTGGCGTGACGGTAGTGCGCGGGTTTGATTCCCACTCAGTTCAAATATTTATATGCATGAATATTTGTATGGATCTGGGCGAGTCTATGTAAATTTTTTTCGGATTAATATAAATAAAATAAAATACCGTATACTGCAGGAGATAGGTTACACCTTTTCATACAAAGTTGTATGTAAGAGTGTATACGTATCTCTTTTAACGACTGTATTTATTATCTCCAAAAATATTCAACGAGTAAAACAACGACACACAGCTAGCCTTACAAACTCTACACCAAACACATTGAATAAAGATACTTGTATTTTTCCACAGTAGGCATTTTATTTCATAAATAAATACTGGAAAAGTATATCTGTCTTATATAATATACGTAGCAAGTTCCACAAAATGCCATCGACCAACAGTATAAAACAGTCTTTTCCAAAAGGCATTAAAATCCAAATCGTCACCAACACTCACATCACACCCATTCTTAACTCACACAGAAAAAGGGAATAATTTCTTTATAAATTATTACACCCACCGAGAATTGAACTGGTATCGTTCAAAGAGGGGGGCTGAGAGGTAGGTAGGCGGCGCCCTGGGACGCACGTCGTGATTTATAGGGCTATAAAGTATTATAATTAAAAGCTGGAAACGAGGGGCAGAAACTATGGGGGGAGAAACTATACCCGGTGGTGGCCGGTGTTGCCAGGTATGGGTGATGTTGATGCGGTTATCGGGAGTTTTATTGGATGTAGGGACAGCAGATTTGATGGTAATTATTGTAATTAATTTTTGAACTCGAAAATATTCTGGGTGTCGAGATGGATTTCATTAAGTTAACAGAGAGGTAAAACAATATTTACAAAGGTAAGGATTTGGATCGGTGATCAGTTATACAAAGTGACTTTGGTAAACTTCGACAATGAACCTGAGATTATGTAACGGGACTGAGTAACTATCGGTAGTCTATTATTTATGCATAACTTTATTCCAACCTATGGCGTGGTGGCATGTGTGTGTGTGGCGTTTGGTGGAATAGAATGACGAATGTATCGGATTTGACGTTTATAAATTGCGTTAACGACTGTCAAATATGTCAAATACCATAAATTCGTCATTCTATTCTATCAAACGCCGGTCAAAAAATTTACACTTGTCTAGAAGAGCGGAATGAGTGTTTAACCAAAGATACATATAACATAACTATTATAATACTATGCTATTGTTTATTGATGGCCATTATTAAAGCAGTCCGAATATTGATGCTTTTAGCATCTCTTGTATCATTTATTTTTCAATTATATTAATTATCATGCACTTGATATTCTATCTGTACCTAACAAAAGTTTGTTATGTCAGTTCATCTGTGTCTTCAATTAAAACTAGACGAGATAAGGTCAAGCAAGACAAACATATGATAATGGTTGTACAATGACTTCTATATATGTATACCTATCTACTACTATCTATGTATACCTATCTACTACTAGACTGCACGAAACAAAAAAAAAGTATTGCGAAAGACCACAACCCGTCTACTAACTTTTTGTAGCTGTCATACAGATAATTATCATTCTTTTTTTAGTTCCAGTCGCCTTTGAGATCTTCACCTCTGAATCCGGGGTTTGCTTATATTTTTTTTATACACCTGAAATGGCAGACAATTACACGACCCACCTGATGGTAAGTGGTTACCGTGGCCTATAGACGTGTGCAACATCAGGGGAGTCACGAGTGTGCTGCCGACCCAGTAAACACAGGGAGTTTCTGTGCCGTCATATTCTGCAGGGTGGAGGTACTTCCCCAGTCGGACTGCTCAATTGGACGGGAATACCGTCATGTCCTACCTCCTACAATTTGTTTTTTTTTTTTCAGTTATATTGGGATCTCTACTGGGGCCACCTGTGTTTTGGTTAGGGGCGAACCTTTGACTCAGGTCGCTCATATAGAGAGGCCTTCCTCTTGATAACGACTGTTTGTTGTCACCCGGGATCTACTTTTACTTGCAGTTCCATTACCTTTTTTAAGGCGTTTCCCCTTACCATCAAGCTGTACATGTTCTTCTTCGTGACTTTAACAGTAAATATCACGGTTTTAATCCAATGATCAGTCACATAACACACAACTTGCATCGAACCATAAAACTTAGTAAGCGTCGCCCAGTCTGCAATGACAAACGCTCTGTTTATTAAAGTCAAAACATAATACCGGAGTGGCGTAAATCATGCGCCTCGGCATTGTAAGGCGCCCCTCAGTGCCTTCCACCCCCAGGGGGTGGGTACGTCCACTAATTTTCAGAAATGGCCACTGAAGTTCAGACGCTCGCTCGTGAATGCATAGAGGACGCAAAAAGTCAGGTTTAGTGTGTGTGCGAAATATGTTTTAAATATGAAGAAAGTGGATTTAGGAAATCTGCTGTAGTCTCCTCCTGTTACTGTAAATATTTTTGCAATAGTTGTGCATTATTTTAATTCAAGGTCTACAGATATATAATCAAGCTATTTTCCCATTGAGATAGGCAGAGATAACAAACAGTGATTTGATATGTTATCGTCATCTTTGCGTTAATCTCGGTGTATTCGAAGCACTCATCTCAACATTCAGCTCGGAGTCCAGGGGACGTTATGGTGTGGTTTGGTTTTGTTAGGACCCCCAGACTGAGTTGTGGTTACTGGTCAGCCACTGACAGAGCAGATCAGTGATTTGGTAAATGAATGTTTTTGAATTTAAGTTTAGATGTAAATTAATCGTGTAGACCGTGTATTTTACCCTTGTCCCTGCCATCCGTCTGGCCTTGTTCCAATTGTTTCATAGTCGTTTTCATTTCTCTTCCATACATTCTTGTTAGACGTCATCTAATCACATATTCCTTTGGTTGCCATGTCTTCTTTCATTCAATCCATGCATCGTTGCTGGAGTCTACGGCTAGGCAAATAAAAATCTTAATAATTGAAGATATCCAAAATTGATTTAAGAATTTATTGAGCATGAAATAAAATTCATGCACGTGCTAAGTCTGGACCGGTCCGGGGAAACTCCGAACTTACTTCTTTTAATAAAGAACTTTTCGTCTAACTTAAAAGGTTTTTCCTTAATGGTGATAACTAGGTCATTTTGGGAACGAAATTTTAGTTTGTTATAAGTTAACTGAAATTTGGTATTTTACTGTTTATTGGTATCCTGTGAAGCTGAAAGTTATTTTTTTTTTCAAGTTGAACACAATAATAATGAGCTTCTGCTCTTGGCTGTAAGACAGGGTTTGTAAACTTCAGAAGTCGATAATAAGAAATGCTAATCAATTTAATGGTGACTAAGAAAGATTTATAATTGTCTATAAATGATTACCTAGTTAATATTCGAATAGAGTTGTGAATAGTTTACATTATACAAACATACAGTCACATATTTGTCATATTGGGGTAGGCTGAGATAATATCTTTCCGCTTGCTACGATTATGGGATACGATTTTCGCTTTTCCTACTTTCGTTATTGTTTTCATACATGCTTGCCGTTTGAGTTTAGTTTATACCTACCTATTAATTTAAAAGCTAATGAAAATATTTATTCCTGTGATTTATTCAGTTTATTTATAATTAATTTCATTAAAATTACCTTTATAATTCCCAAATGAAAGAGAGTACTAAAAATCGACAATAATGCAAATTACTAGGAGTCATTAAAAATAATTCAAGATATTCGCGACAGGGGGAGCCACGGCGATGCCGTAACGAAATTAAATTCTGTCAGAGACGGTCCAACAAATCATGTTTATTTAGACCTAAAAATACCTCGGGTGGCCATTATATCGTACAAAACGCGGACTGAGCGCCGACCGCTCAGGAGATTAGGCAAGGAGGACATTAAAGTGAAAATTATTTATTTAGGGCCCCCACCAGCTAGATTACATTACTCCATACACATAAATAACGAAAACAATAAGAGCTATACTAATAAATTATCTTTTTATTGCCGGATTGTGAAAATTTTAGACACTTATCCGGGGGACGGGGGGCGGAGGGCCGCGAAGGTTTTGTCCCAATTATTTATGACGGTCGAGACGCTGCCGTTTTGAATTCGTCGGCGCTTGTGACGTCCCATTCTTATGGAAAGTTGTTCGCTTGTTTTTTTAATTAAAACTTTAGTGTGGGTTAATTAATGGCCCTGAATTATAATGTTCTTCTTTTCGAAAGACTATCGGCCCTGCTTCCGGCGGGTGACGTTTTTGTTCTGTATCTGTTGAATAACAAATAATAAACGGATATGCCTGATCTCGAAATATTTGTAACAAGATGTTTTAGAAACGCAAAATATTATGTAAGCTATAGTTTTGCTACTGTCATGGTTTGTAACTCAGTTTTACAAAATATTCCCTTAAAGCAGTCCGATTAGTGGCAGGCCTTGTCTTAACATAAAACTTGTAACAACAACAACCATTTGTAAAAACATAAATAATAAGCGCAGTTTGAAATAGGAATTCTAGAGTGCGGATAAATATCTTAGACATTTTTTTTTGTAAATACTTACATATTATTCTTAGTAAGTATATGAACTAACCAGATCAATACAAAGATATATTCATACAAACAAATATTTTCACTAAGCAGTAATCGAACTTACAACCTATGACTTAGGAGTCTAAAGCTTAGCAACAGCAATATCACCCAGTCCGTATATTTAGTAACCACATGGTTACCCCATCAGGTAAACATGTGTAATTCTATATAAAAGTCTATCTAATATTCATTCATGAGCTCATTTTGAAGTCCCACACGCCTTCAAATTACATGTTTATCATTATTTAAAACAAAATACTGCTTTAGATTAATTTGTTTGATTACTATATTGTACACAAGTAGGCACATTACACATGCGTCCACTTGTGATAACATCATATTCGACGTAGGTGGTCAAAGCTTGTTTTTATCGTTATAAGATGTTACTCGCTTGAATTATAATATTTACTGCTAACATACCTGTCATCTCATAAGTCGATTTGCATAGGAGAATTTGTCTCATGACTGCAATTGAATAAGTTGTTTCTTAAAGGTTAAGAATGTACTAGAAATAGTTGAAATTCTCTAACAGCACACGTGTTTTTTACTTCTTACAGTAAGTACCCAGTCCTTTTTGCGGGCTATGACAAAACATTTTTTTTAATGTTGTATTTAAGAGAAATGTAGCTAGTGTTTTTATTACGTGAAAAAAAAAATAAAGTGGTCATAGATAAACGTTTTACATAGTGATTTCATGCGAAGAAACTCTAAAAATGCAGGCGGTGAAATTACCCATCTGATGAGGCCGTTGAACTTAAAGGGGTCACAATTTTGATGATTCTTATTCTTGAACACTTTCTTATCTTTAAATTAGCATTAGGCGAAATGAAGTCATGTTGATTGGCCGTTATAAAAAATAAAGATACAAAATATACAACTTTGACGACGTCTGTGATGTGGGGTTAGTAGTAGGTTCGACTGCTACGTTGTAGATCGTGGGTTCAATTCACTGTGTTAATATCCTATTCTATTTAGTAACCTCATTCCGATACATTCCAATAAGATTATTTACTTTGAAGTACGTTAAAGTAAGTCATCAAATCTTGAATTGAAACAACTATACAAACCATCAGAGTATACACTCAAGCTACCAACATTAAAACACAATTTGAGCAAAAAAAAAAAGATCTCTTAACTTATAAGATTACCTTCATCCTTCATCTAACATGCAGAGCCGCATGTCACAGAATTAAATAAACTCGATAAACCAGCCAATCCTTACCCGTTTGACATCACGACACGACACACGAAACGCCACAAATCAATCACAAAAGAAAAAAGACAGAAAAAGAATGCATTGTTATGTCCCAAAGACCAATACGGCACGGGAACACTCCACCATGAATAATCTAATAAATAATCTTTTGAATCGTAATTTATTAGGTACGGCATTACGGGACGGAAGCCTTGAGTGAGAGAGAAGAGGAATGTAAATTTTGGTTGGTTTAAAAAGGATAGCTAGAGCGTCGTCCGTCATAAATAACAGCAGGCAAAAACAATGGACAATGGATTGCGGTGGTGAGATACGTCTTCTTTAGGGTTAGCCCCCCGTCTCGGAGGGAGGGGGAATTTGAAACAGGACAGTCTCGGTTTGATCGAGACGCGTGCGCAACCTACTGTTGAACAAATGCAGTGTGTAAATAGGTCCTATTCCATCTTTGATTCTTAGTAGAGGTGTGACTGAAAATAGACCCAGTAAACGGCGATAGGTCGAAAATGGTTGCGAAACGTGGATATATAAGAGGTATGATAACCATCTGGGGTTTAACAGGCGTAATAGTGTATGTGAAATTCCATTCTAGCTTAATAATAAACTTATGTGGAGCTGTTTGGATGTTGGTTACTCAATCACACTCGAATGGCTGAATGCAACTAGCTAAAATTTGGTACAAAGACAGATTAACACATATCCTATGAAAAAAAGAAGATGCGAGAATTTTACGTTACACTAGTGGGTTAGTTCCATTATTCTTCATCATGATCATGATATCAGCCGCACACAGTCACCTGCTGAACATAGGCCTCTCCTATAGACTTCCAGAATGACCGATCTAAAGCAGCCCTTATTCAGCACTTCCCGGCGACTATGATGAGGTCGTCCTTCCACCTGAAGATTGAATTCCTTAAGTCTCATTATAAATAGTAGAATACGCCGGTCCATTTAAATAGTGTATATCAACAATTTTGTCGAAAAATAATAGAAATAAATTTAAAAGCCTTTGCGTCCAGTTGACATGTGTGTAATAATGACTGCTGAGTTATTTGATTATGTCAATACAAATTGTCAGTGAAAATAAATGTGTTTCTCTGTACTGTAGTGTAAATATTGGAGTCATCCATAATTATATAGAATTTTTGACAAGCTGCTCTGCAGAATAGTACTCACAGATGTTGAATACAATTAATTCTATTGTTGTACTATGTGCGACATTTATTGCTTCGTGTAGAAACATTTGGGTGCCACCTTATTGAGAAACGTTGAACGAGATGATGTCATATTTATTTGTATACTAGCCGTGCAACGCGGTTTGACCCGCGAACTCTCTTATTCTTGTTGCTGGGCTCGTATCGTGTGCTTATAAACAGCCTATAACCTGGCTGAATCGATAAGGACTGGGATATTAACCTTCAACTATGGACGTGAAATTTTGTTACTTTAAAGCCTGTATTAAATCTAGTTAAGAAAGTATTGTACCATTTCTTAGTGTGGGTTGTCTTTCTTTTTGTCTTTGGGTGGCATAGTTTACACATCTTACATTTAGAAACTAATTCTTAAACTATTCTAACTCTTAAATTAGTAGTTATTAGAATGGCATAATAGGACCCAAAACTCAGCCCAATTTATTACACAAACGTAGACGTGCGTCCTCACGGACCGATCTCAATATTTAAAATGAAATTCTTTTCAACAGTCGTTTGAAGCAACTGAAACCGACAGACATGTGGAGTACGCGGGTTTTAGAGGGGCACGTAAATTACAAAATGCAAGCGGTCTGTGAGACCGCAAGTCCATAGTTAAAGGCTAAATGCTTTTTGAAATGGCACAAATATATCTAGAGATTAGCACATTCACAACAAGCAAAGCTTTTAATTTATCTTAGTATTCTGAAATACGCACGCACTGAGGTATCTTTAAATTAACAGCCTGATATTTAAGAACAAATCACCCCATCAATCCTCTTTAAAAAACCAATCAATATCGTGCCGTCTCTTACCATCTTCACCTACTACCAATCTAACATCTCGTTCCCGCTTAATCAAAACCTAATTAAAGCAACCCTTTGTAGAGTATTGCCGAACAAGCCCGAACACCCACGAGGTGCGCGGGCGCAGCTGTCGAACGCAATTACAAAATGGCGCTTTGCCCACCGAACATACTAATTGACTTTTCATGTACGGAATACGAATTTTAATGGAGGCTACCTGTGTGTTCGCGGTGGCATGTTTTGTTAATGATCTAGACTTTTTATGAATTAATTAAGTTTATAAGCTTGTACTTAGTTGAAGATATACAGCTCTTCAGATGGTAAGCAATCATATTGCAAGGAGAAGGGAGCACTCTTGGTTTGTGTTGTTAACTTAAGGTTGTCTTCATAAAAGAATGAGTAATTGTGACTTTTATACTTTTCCGTTACAGTCAATTTACACCATTATTTTGGCAATAAATGTGGTAATGGAATATGTATTTAACACTTAACGATCAAGAGGGTCCGGACCCAGAAACAGGAGGACCCGGACCCGGAACTGGGAGGACCCGGAAGGTTGAAATCTTATTCACAATATTACCAATATTTTAGTACTCCAACGTCACAGATCTTCAAATTGCAACCGGAACCACTCTTAACGTGCTCTCAGAGGCACGGACGAATGTTAAGAATGGTCACTCAATCCTTAAACTATCCTAAATGAATCTACACGGTTAGGAATCGCTCACACATTGCAAGGTGTTAACATAGTTGCTTGGTCACGAACCCGTGAAAAGATTTCTATAGACAAACATTGCCTAAATATAATTACTTTGACCCCAAATACATCACAGAATGTACTTTTTTAGCATACTTTCATGGGCAACTTGAGGGTAGTAGGGTGCTACGGTAGTGAAAGAGCTCAAAATTGTGGTGGTACAAATTTGATGGCACAAATTTGTCACATATTTCGACCGGGTGGGTACCACCGTGCACGATTGCGCAAAACCCTATATAGAAATTCAATCTCGGTTGGATTGCATGCAGGGGTCAGCAAGTGCATAGCCGGGCAGGGGGAATTGTGGTCGCAGCACTAGTGGGAACGGTGGGTGTTACGCGGTGCTGCGACAACAATCCTCTTTTGATGAGGCCGTCAACCTGAGTGCCACCATTGTTAACATGGTACGTGTATGTAATGGTGACCCTCTTGCCTGAGATTTTGCCTTCATCTTACTATTAGGCGAGATGAAGTCAAATTGACGTGTCATATATATTAAAGAAACCACCAACACGCCAAGGCCTGGTTTCTCTCGCATCTACGGGTAAAGTTATATGACGCGAACTAATTAGGACCATTTAACACTATTACATGATCTCCACTTAAATGGATATGTATCACCGTTAGCAGCCATTCTCTCTCACACACACACAATCAACAATATCTCTGTTAATCTCTCCAGAACGTCCCAATCCTTTTAATGGAGGAATTCGAAAGGCGATATTTATATCCCCACGCTTTCTTCAAGAGCAAAAATAGACTTGTAAAATGTCCCAAATCCCACTGGGACACGTTTCAAAAACCGTCGTCATTTCAACTCGTGCGCAGCCAATCGTTTTTAATTTCATTTGATAAATTGCTCTGTCTGTGCGTGTGTGGTTGCGATTACATCATTTTGTTGTATATTTGAGTTTAAGTAGGTAAAGAATTTGATACTTTATCATCTGTTTAGATACATACTCACGTACACATATCAGTGAAGGAATAAGTAGATACATATAGCGTATAACACACTATTTACAAATTTGGTTTTCAAACCCACGCCATAAAAGTTAGCTTATTGAAATAAAACACAGTAACGCCTTATCCTTTACTCGCCTTAGGAAACCTTCGTGAAGAAATGGGACGGCTCTTGTATTCCCCTTTATTAGGAATAACATGGTATTGCCAGCAACCATTATGTACATTCCATTAAGTAATATAATCTTTTGATGTGACACTATTGCAAGTTTCAGTATCATACTGGATGTAAGATAATAAATAAATTTTCTACGATTTTTTTTTTTTTTTGTATTCAAAGGCTGTTTGTCTAGATATTAAGAATACCTAGCTAAACTGAATGAGTTATCGGATCCAGAATAAAACATACTTAGATTTTTTAATACAAATAATTATACATTTCTAGACCAATGGAAATATACATATTAAAGCATACAAATATTTGCACTGAGCGGAAATCTAACCCGCATGCCTCTTGCATAGCAGTCGATGACTTTGCCACTACACCACTGAGGTCGTTAAAGCTTTGAACACCAAGCTACCAGATTTCGCCCGAACCAATTCAAATTTCTCCTTCTACATATTTTGTCTTTGAGGCGACAGTAGTGTGACTCCCGATATTCTTATCCCTGTAAGGGTAAGATCGCGGGTTCAAACCCTGCCTAGACGGATTTAAACTTTTCCTATTTTAATCAATGCGATATGCAATTTTAAAAGCATTGAATTTGATATAGTCGACACGACATACCAGCAGTGATTCATAGATTTCATATCGTATTAATACTAATATTTCATATCCAATTGCGAATAAACCATACATATTAGGTACTTGAGCTATTTATTCTATAAGTCTAGATTCTTGCCCATAACGATATATTTCCTATGATATTAGTACTGTAGACACGAGCTCATTACAAAATCAACGTTTGATCTGTCGAATATCGGACGAGAAGATAGTAATGTTTGAAAGCTATCGCAGACCTGCCTCTACTTTACTTTACTATATACTTAACTGACAAACAAATGGACGATAGGTTTAGTTTCTATCATGACAATTTCTATGTAGATGCTAGAAATTCTTTTAAGGGTTTGAGGATATAGGAACACTCACCGGCATATTTACCATGTTGTTTATTTAAATTGAGTAACTGATATTTCGGCGCTATTACAAGCGCCATGATCACGGTGTACTGACGATCACCAAGCTGGTTGTCATGGGGAATCATAGATATAGGAAATATTTACCCTCGTAAAGCATATGGTTGTTTTCCATCCGAAACATCATCATCGTGTCGTGGTTAATATTGTTACGAGCGTGGGGATCGTTTAAATAGAAAATGCGAGGACAACCGTTGAAGACAGATTTTATTCAGCTACACTTCAATTACAGCAAAGCGCGTAGAAATTCGAAAACTCTTCCTTACACAATACACAGTCACTTGTATAATCGCACTGTATCGCTTCGCACACTTTATCGCTATGATCGCTTCGAATACTAGTCGTAGACTGACTTGAGCGGAGGCTGTTAGCTCGCTTTTTATTTCGTGCGCGGCCGAGTAGCGAAAGATCTGGAAAAGACAGGAACGTTCTAGAAGGTTCTATTGGGTCTTGTGTCTCTTTCTAGCCTGACGTCTCGTTTTATTCATTCGATTCCTTCTAAAACAGTGACGTCAAGGCATGCTGTTTCTTTCTATAGTGCCGTCTCGCTCACTCAATTTGGCCAAATATTGAAGTTGCCAAGCGCCGGGCGTAGCAATATGAATAGGGACAATACTCACATTTGTGTTACAGCGAAGGGCTATCCTATCTCCACTACATACAGCTTATTAATCCCGTGGCAGAAAATGTGTGGTTATGTTTTAATGGCAACGTGACATTCAAGGATCAAATACTGGATCCAGTAAAGAACAAGATTTTAGTTCTAGACCTGAAGTTCGCATAATTTTTTTTTTCATTAGAGCACCCCAGTTTGTAAAACAGACACAGCTTAATTTGTGCATTTTTAGTGATAATGCTATTCCCAGCTCGTATCTCATTAAGATGATTAAGTAGTAAGTACACAATAGGTAATTTTTAAGACTAGTATTTGTTTTAATTATTTTTAGTGTAGTACCTACACTAAGCACTAATGAGATCAACTAATTAGGTAAACAAATTGGAACGTCAATGATAATCACTCTGATCATACATACATAGGTATATACATTCACGCCTATTTCCCTCCGGGGTAGGAAGAGTCAACAGCCCGCCATTTGCACCGTCTTTACTCAAATCAGTTACTCTTAAAAATCCATATAAAAATGTTGAAATAGTCTAGTTCTAGTCGCTTCAAATAAATATTTCAGTTCACAGCCAATCTCGTAAAGAATTCTTGAAATCTCCACAAAACGCTTTCCTGGAACCATATGTCGGAGACGCGGGAGGAACACTTAAATATGTCAGTCGGTGATCAGCTCCTTAATGTCAGAGGTCATTGGCAGAGTGCCAAGAGGGAAGAGCATTGAGATATGGAAGCTTAGGACAGAATTGAGTGGCTCGAAAAATGGCACGAGGGTAGATGAGAAATAAAAGTTCTTTAAATTGTAGATTGGCAGAATTGCAATGTAAATTTTTTTTAAGCATTATTCAAATCGATTTCAATAGAAAAAAATGAATCGGTCTAGGCCGGACTTGAACCCGCGGTCTATGCCTTACAGGGGCAATACTTTGACCAGTAAGCTACCAGACCTCGCCTTAACCAATCAAAATTTTTCCTTCTATATCCGTCTATGAGGCGACGTTGGAGCATCTACCGACATTCTTACGAACTATCGGAATCAATGAATGATTTTTCAATCAATTTTAAACATTGATTTTTGACTACTCCGTCCATTGCATTTGCATTACAATGCATAAAAAAATCCACCTTCAAATATCCAAATCAATGTAGAGAAACGTATTCATGCACACAAATATTTGCACTGAGTTGGAATTGTATCCGTATCCTCTAACACAGCATTGACCATCGAAAGATTGAAAACAAAATAACTTGGTGTTCGATGTAGTGTCTCTGTTATGAGTATCGCATCAAAGTCAGCGTTGAATGGGGGAATTACCGTATTTCCTTATATCCAATTTAAAAACAAAACAGTTAGATTATTCTATTCCTTTTTTAAATGTCAAAAATGTATTACACAATAACTTATAACATTCTGTGAGAGGAGAGGGAATGGAAAGAAGAGAGATTATTTGGAACCCTATATGAAGACAAGCAAACTTTCTAGTATGATTAGCGTTGGCTGCAGTGATAGAAAAGGTGTTTTTTATATCACTTAGGTTGTATACAAGTACTCAAATGACTGATGAAAAGTGTTTATTATGGACGTTTGCAACACCAGGGATGTCACGCTGCTGAATATTTAAAAACGTTTTAATTCTTCTTGAAGTTTGTCTCTATTTTAATGTTATACCTAAAACATCATCAAGTTCATTGCCCCCGCCCTATAAATCTCATCAGATTATTATTCTTTCTCGTTGCACAAAACAAGATGGTCCTACACTCTCCAGATATTTACAACTTAACGCATTGGTGCGCTGATTGACTGGCCATTTCGCGTATTTACGTTAGCAACGCTGCACATTTTCACCTGTGCGCGTGCGTCGGTGCATCGGGTGCATACATCAGCGCGCGCATAATTCTGTGCACCTGTTTAGTTTCCTTCACATTGAGCACAGGGCCTGACTTAGATTTAATTTTCTTCTGTGAAAATTCGATTAGCTACGCAATTTTTGGTACACAATAAAATTAATGGACGAAATTGTCGCGAATTAAAATATATACTTCGTTAGTTACAGTTATATTATTAGTGAAATTTGTTCTTACTACACAAATATCGAATTTTATTAGACACTGATAGTGATTTGGTAGTGAATTTAGTACTCACGTCCAAAACTTCATAATAAAGAATTTTTAAATTGGAAACTAATAGTAAAAATGCAAATGTTGCCATTTCTCCATTTCGCTTTGCCAATAAAGTAAAAATAACCAAATTTTTCCGAACATCAAACACTAAATGCCAGTAATTTGATTAACATTTAAATTTAAAATAATGTTCGTTGTATGCAAATGTAATAGAGTAGACAAAGCAATATTACCATTTAAACATCTTCAAACAATACCGCCTATGTATCAACGGGACATTTACCAAAACAATCTGGGACACGATTCTCTACTATCTTGTTAATATTATAAATAGATGTTTCCTTTGTTTGCTTTTCGTGATTCACATTCAAACGGTTTATCTCATTAAAATGTATTTGCTGAATGATAGATTTCGATTTTTATTAAAAATAATCTCTAAGTAGAACCTTTTGAGAATAGAATCAGTGAACACAAAATACATTAATTCAAATTCAAAATAAAATGCTTTATTCTTGCGGTAATCGACACAGCAATATAGCTAGCACATGGTGTGAGATATACCTAAATATTTAATATTCTAAGTAGGTTGTATGGTTTGCTGTATATATGTCCGTTTAGATAGATGTTTGCAACCCATGACAATTTATTTTTCCCATTGCGGAAGCAAAATAAAAAAACTCGTTCCCAGCATGCCAAGTCCGCCCCTGTCGTCCAAACATCTTGCAAGCTGCACCCGATGACTGATTGCGACGTTTTCGCGTCTATCAAGCATTTTATTGATTAGGTCGTGAACACACCGATATATTAGCGTCCTGAATTGATTTTAATTTATTAGCCGACAATGATGGACATGCGTAATCTAAGTGTGTAGTGTATTTTTGGGTGTTTGCATCAGTTGTTTTATAGCCTAACTATAAATAGGATCACAGAATACGATTGTTTAGCAAATCCTCTGTACTAATGATATAAAGTGATGTGAGTGACATTAGAGATCTAAAAAAAAGTGTGTGTTTACTTATGTACACGCGTTAGAAGTTATACTTTTTTTGAAAAACTAAAATGTTGACTATAGCTAACTTCAGGGTGTCGGTTTTTCGTGACGGTGCACGGTGGTTCCGCCTCCATACAAGGGGCGGTCAAAAATACGTAACTTTGTGATTGGGTTCTTTTAATATTTTTTTCAAATATAAACAATGAAAATAAGTTAAAATAAGATTTAATTTACTATTTTAAGTATATTTTTTTAAATTTGTATATGGGTTTTTGAGTATGAAATAATTTTTACTGTCCCCCGTTCGTAAATCCTTACGACTACAAAGTCGAAGCATTTTGTAATGGGGTGTATAATGTTATGTTTATGTTGTATTATGTCATAAAACAATTATTTATAACAAAAATAACAACAGTAGACAAGTAAAAAACTAAAATATTAGGTAACAAAAAACTCCAATTCAAATTCAAAATCTTTATTGTTCATATAATATACAAAGGTCTTAAAATTAAACATTACATGTCATTCCAATCTTTACTAAATATTTTACACTAAACTTTTAATAATTCTAAAACTTGACTAGACAATATAGTCTTTTTCTTTCGAGGAAGTTTCCGAAGACTAGTTATGAATGGATCTGAGCTAAGTAAAAGTCTATTCAGTAAGTCAGTATTTGTAAGTTCTCGGGACATTTTTCGGGTATGATCACGTCTAAAGGATTTATAATATTTATTATTAGATTCAGCTGCCTCTTCGGATAATTCCCCGATAGATAGTAAAGCGTGCTGGGCTACTTGTGAACCATGAATGAGAACTTTGTGGACGGAAGCTGGGAGATTGTACCATGGATATTCCTCAACTAAAAGTCGCGCTTATTTAGAGAATATTCCTGAAATTTTTCTACATCTAAATTAAATACCGATGACAAAGCCTGTAAAATTGTAGAACAGCGATTTAACAAATTTTGATTTACACCAGTAATCTCAGATGAAACTGAAGAGTTATTGAAAAACCTCCTCGCAGTATTACCATCGTTCGATGTCCCACTTTCGCCACTTCTCGGTTTATCTACTATTAAACCTAATCTAAGTCTAAACTGAGTCTGTATGTAGGATTTCCTATCTGCTACTAGTTTTTTTTCCTCGTCTGACCTAACTTGCCATTTTTTTACATCCATCCTGTAAGAGAGATGAATAAAATGTCTATATTTTCGACTTCATCAAAAGATTCTAGCATGGTGTGTAGAACATGTTGATGTGTTACCGAAACACTTCCGCGAACAGAACACCAAATTTCAAAAAAATGTAACCTTGAAAAGGTACATTTGATGAAATTACCTGAAAAGAACCATATATTTTTGTCAATTAGATTCGTAGCACTTTCGTAGGCGCGACGGTCCGCGTTGTAGAGGCTATATAGCAGAAAACTTTGCAAATTTATGCAGATGAAACCTGTATAATTTCAAAATAGACAATCTAATCTTTACTTTCCAGTAAGTCTGAAATCCCGATATTACCCGTAAAAAGTTGTACGTCTACGCAAAGTAAAATTTAAGGAAAATAAATCACAAATTATTAGGTATCGTAGCAGGTAAAAATATTAAATAACACGTAACATAAAAGGTTAAATTGTTATAAAATAGCAAAAACATACCTTGTTTTAGGAATTCCATGTCGAAAAACCGGTTACAAACAATGCAATTCTGAGAAATTACTAATTACACAAAGAATGCGCGGATGAGTCACTGATAACGCTAGTCGTACACAATAGATGCTTTCACTTCGGAGGCAAAAATAAGTAAAAATAAATTAAAATGGATAACCTATTTATACTTTTGGGTACCTTGTTTAGTGGTGTATCAATATGTGTAACAAAATCTTGCGAATCAACCAACATGATTTTTGTATTTATGACCTATGACGGTACCACCGTGCGGTGTGCGCGCGTATCGTAAAATTTTCTCTCATCAATTTGTCCCTTTCCCTAACGCGCCAAAAGAAGTATAACTTCAAATATGATAAGGGTTATATCAACCATTCTGATCACATTTTTTTGATTCTTGTCTATTAGTCAGCGATGGATGCAAAAACTACTGAAAGGATTTTGATGCGGCTTTTTACTTTGATTATAACAGGAGATGTAGCCAAAAGTCACGATATCTGATATCCACATAGGAATAGGCTAGTACTATAAACATTAACTCCTATTTAAACCCAACAAAACCATTCATGAAACGGAATAGTATACCTACTCCTGAGTCCAAATTCCAAGCTTGGTAGGTTTGGAGCCACCGAAATAAGCGCTCTGATGAGGATGACTCTAATATAGTCACTGAACATACCAGGCAGTTCACCAAGACATCACAATAAATTAGCCGAGCTTAAACACATTAGATATATCTATTCGTATGACTAAACTCAAAAATACTCCGAAATACCACAACCATCAATCCCGATGTCAAGTCGTAAAGTTAGACTGAAATGGGTCACTGCTCTTAGCACAGCAGAAATAGACACCAACAACACATCTATCAACGAACATAAAAACATTTTATGTACTATTTGATATTCATAATAAGTTGAATCTTAATAGCTTATAAATTATGTTAATATATTCGCTTATGTAATGTCAAAAGTTTGTGTATATTCTCATTTTATATTGTCGAGACGATTTATAACTTGTGTGTCAACACTGCCGTGTCGCCGCTAACCACAGAATAAAAGCGTATTAATTATGAAAAAAATATCAATATGTGAATGAAAAAAAGGTGGGACCAAATTTTTGAGCTATTGTTTCATAATGTTTCCTTAATGTTTCGCAATAAGTTGGAAATATTTTGCAAAAAATATGTAAGTGTTGCTTAAGTCAAATTGGCAATCAATGGGGTCAAAGGGAACAAGCGTCTACCTTAGATTTTTAACTTAAGTTAAAATTCTATATATTCTCTGACACACACCCACTCCGGCTCTGGCTCGAAGGACCATAATTTAAGTACGAGCACTTGTGTGTTTCTACCATTTCATTCATTAAGTTATATGATATGCGAACTCCTGTATTGAACACGTTTAGTTACATACCTATTTGTCAATTTTATTTCACTTGGATGATTACAACCTAAACATTTAAATAGAACATAACCATAACTAAACACAAATTAATAAGCAAAACCGGTTGTCAAAATAAGACTAGTAATTAAAACTGTTTGACAAAAACTTTTGATTTGTTGACGTTCATCTACGGTGACATTTGCAACCTTTGGAAATAATTAATAATATGAGTCACGATTCACTGTTGTCAGTTCAATTATTAGATAATAATGGTTTATGTACTGAAGTGATATTTAATGAAAATGCTATATGGTGATCATTCTAATCTGATTTTCACTACCTGCTGACATCTGTAGCTGACGTTTTATCAGTATCACTGTCTAATACGACGTGACCTGATAGGTATGTCTGTATCTGTAGTATTGAATGGCCTGATATTTCAACCAGAGCCCCGTTTCTTTCTAATTTTATGTCATAGCAAAACCACTAGAGCAAAACTTCTATTCTTTAGCAATAGTCTAGATGGTAGTCCCATTGATCGAATTACTGCAACTCGTGCTTGTCAAAAAACACCGAACTATTGCTATCCTCTAACCTCTAATTAACACGACTTAACAAATGTATTATTAACATTGCTGATCTCTTGTTCATCCTGTTGACATAGCACAGGCGAGCACTCTACCGTTTCGCTAAATAAGTTGTATGACATTTATCATATATAATTATTACATTTTCGAAGCCCGAAACTTCTGTACAGCAGTACTATTCATTAGTATAAGCTACAAGTACTTAACATCACAAGGTACCATCCAAAAATGCGCATCGACACTATATTAGTGTCACCTTGTTCCCTCATTTATCGTCGCCCACGTCAAGAGACATCACTATAGTGTTATTTTTCATGTTTTATGATGGCCCACCATTTGATTTTATGATCGTAAATTATTATTATGATGATATTTTTTTGAAATACCGCCCACCAGTATTTGTTTGCGGTATCGCACAATGGTAACAGTTGGAGTTTGCGGAGACAAGAAACGTCAGGTTTAGCGTCCGTATATTTGCTGTATAGGACATGTATCGCTAATAAATTTATGGAAATTGACGCGTTTTATTATGTCTGTGATATAACTGTAAGAATACCTGCACATTGGTTCGGTTACTGGAATAAAGTTGCATGATTTGTTTCAGTGTATATTATCTTCTTTAATGGGTTATTGATATTAATCCTGATTCGGAAGTAACTAAAAGTATAATGTGTACAGAAGATCATTTTAAGGCTAGTTCTGTTTACATTATACGGGGTGCCACTAAGACCAATTCGAAGAAGGCAACACCCCCTGCAAATCAGTACTTGTCGATTGCTGGAAGAGGCAAGCTTATTTTTCTGAGTTGGGAGGCTAGACCAGAACACTGGCAGAAACTGGTAGGTTTGCTTGATAGATTTAATGACAGTATAGGAGGTTCGTTCTGTGAAGTAATAAGCAGATGGCAGGTTCATTTTCTGTATTATTAATACCTACTACTATCACTACTAATAGCACAGATAATATAATATACAACACATTATTGAATATGACTGAATATTCCACAATTACACAAATATTCCAATATTCCTAATATAGCACCTAATATTGTCACGAAATCTTCATTTATTACATTACCAACTAGTTTTATATGCTTACATTATCACGTTACGTGATTCTAAATAGGGAAATACTAGTGCCATCAATGCCATTTAAATGAGTATACTAGTGCCATCTATTGATTTTTGAAGCAACCCCATGACTAATAGCAGCAAGTACTTTTAAGACAGACAAAACATTTCAACACCCAATTACAAGTCTAGAACAACAAAGTCCCTTCAATCTCATTATATTAATAATCACATTCTTGGCAAAAATACAGATCAACAATGCTCGTTATAAATTCAAAGAGAAGCACATAAAACGTACCGAAGTTATAAAAACACATTAAAATGACGGCGTCTAATACAACGTTTGTAAAAGTCGCCAGGCGTGAATGATCCGTCATTGGCACGACAGCTTTACGACTGGTCGTGGTGAACGAGATCATTTTATCGAGTAACTAAGAAATTTTACAATTCACAAATTTTTCTTCTACTGTTTAATCGTTTGTTTGTGCTCTGAATGACTGTAGGCCAATTTTTTTTAAGTTTCAGTATTTGCATTCTAACTGACAAGTTCTGTAAATGGATTAAGATTGGTAAAAATGAACGACCTAGACAGGATTTGAACCCGCGACAAGTAACTTACCGGGCGAATGCTCTGACCAACTGAGCTACGATGACAACTCTAATTTCACCTATGAATCATCTTTGGGGCAACGGTAAAAAAGAAACAGTAAAGATTTTTTTCTAGTCGTTTTAGATTGTTAAGTAGCCATTGAAATCAAAAAGACAGCAACAGCGTATTTTTCCGTTATGCTTCAAGCCAACTGCACCTTTCTTACACAGGACCGAGTTCCGAATTTATTGTCTACTATCTTTTGCCCGCGGCTCCGCCCGCGTGCATGTCGTTTATCGAATCCAAACTAAGCCTATGACCTTTTTCAGGGTCTAATCTACCCCTATACCAAATTTCAACAAAATCGGTTCAGAGGTTTAGGCGTGAAAGTGTAACATACAGACAGAGTTACTTATGCATTTATAATATTAGTATGGATTGTATTTGATTTGCATCTAAATTGAGCAGGCTACAATATCTATTCTGAGCTATTCATTCTTCCGTGTACAAATACTGTTTGCAACCAAAGCTTGTACATAGGAGACCGGGGTCCCCATTCTTACTTTGCCTATAGATTTGGTTTTTTGACTGCCGTCTCGCCAACTCCGATCATCAATAAAAGGTATAAATGGGGCCCGAAGATCTCATGAGGACCCTGCACTCCTATTTCCCATTCGCCTACCTTGCGCAAGTTGTCTTCAAAATTAATGTCCAAAAATTTGTTTAATTGGTATTTAATATAAATATATATTATGTAAAACATCTTAAGGAAAGTGAGTCATTCCGTCATTTTGCAAAAGAACGTGGTCGACTATAAAAGTGAGTTATATCTACACAAAACTCGGTGTTTACGTCTGTTTGTAGATCGTAAATTGGTCCGTCTGTGTATGTATCAACCCGAAAGCTATTAGCTTACTTTTATTGGGTTTTTATTTTAAAGCTTTTTAAACTTTGTACGGTGGTTAGAGCAGCTGTTTCTATTTAATTGTTACAATACTTTTGTAGCTGTCTTTCAAATTAGTGACGTAGTAGATTCTTGAAAAACACTTTCTCTGACATTCCTAATTGAAATTTTGTTTATAACAGTTACGGGAAACTGTCTAATTAACAGTAAATAAAACCTATGAAATATACCTACTACTCTTTATTACAAATCTTCTAATCTAGGTGTTAGACGACTTTCCATAAAAATGGGTACTGGAAAGTTATTGAAACCTAATGAATCGCCATCACGAGTATATAACGAAAATGTTAATAATTTAGATTTATTAATAATCATATCGCGTTCCTGGTTATATCCAAAGCTTGCACTTGAAGCCTGCAGTCTACTCACCAAGTCTCTTGATTATACGCATCTAATTTTTTACGCGAGCAACTGCTCTAACCCCTCAATCTCTAGAAGGAAACGTGTACTTGAACTCAGCAACATCAACAATGCCTTGTTTTATTAATATCGATTACAGAGGATTAGACACCCAACCAATCTTGATACGAGTTTTGAATATTGTGCTATAAATCAGCCTTAGTTCATTAAAAGAGGAAGATTTATACGTTCAGTATATTGCAATAACTTGTTATGAACACTAAATCACTTCATTACCACATTTATAAGTAGAATGTTTAGTCAGACAGATTCATCATTGTCCTAACATTGATCCAAGTTACATCCGAATCATATACTTAGGCCCTTCCTCTTCTTCTAGTTTTTCGTTTCAATAATTTGATGTTGCTTACCTTGGCTTTGACATGAGCGAATGCCTGAAATAGACGATAGTCGTTCCTATAAAAATAACGAAAACCCAAATCAAGAGAATAATAGATGATCCGGCTCAGGGCTCCAAAGTGCAAGCTTTCAAATGCAACCGGGACTAACACTGTTCAAATTCAATCAATTAATTAGACTATCGCATACCTACTCTTCTACGGGACATAGGCCTCTCGCAATGTGCGCTAGTTCTCCAGTTCCCAATATATTCAACTAAAATTCCATAAAAATTTCATGATGAAAATCGCCGAGCAATCCTGCGGATCCACGACTTATTTTAATGAACCGCCATTAATATTGCGATGTCGACGTGACCAAAATATTTACTCTTTCAAGCGTCGTTATTATTCACTTACACCTGTGCCATTTGTCCGGGACAGAACTGGGGAAGCCCTGCCATCTACAACAGTATTATTACAATCTTACTTTGTGACCTTCTTAGTGCTATTTGGACTATCGGCGTCAGGATACTAGTGATATATGATCAAAACTAGCTGTTGCCCGCGGCTCCGCTCGCGTGGATGTTCTGCCTACCTGCTGTCAGAAGATTGATAGGGATTTGACGATAGGAACTTGATTAATAGGAACTTAACGTTTGAGGTCATATTATTTGTCACTCCATCGTTTTGCACTCATCATTTGCTTTTTGATTCTCAACTAAGTTGTGGAACCTATTGTGGAATACTTTTTGATACTTTTCTAATTTGCCTAAAGCCCAAACCAACCTTATCTGCCTACTTCTGTCCGCATACCTGCTGGTATACGAGTCTCAGATGCAAGCTTTCCTTTGTCTTAATAGTCTATAAATGTTCAATGATTGTCTCGTAGCTCCGGACCCCCGGAGCTCAATAGAACCGAACCAGTCCATCTTTGAGTTCCTACTCAAAACACTACAAATAGCTTATCGAATTCTCATATGAATAGACTGCCATTAATCGTCATTAATCAGCATATGAATGACATAAGCGTTGTATTAACCCAACGTTGTACATTTGCATTTTTGTACAATAAATTGTGAATCCAAGAAGTGTTGTTCATGACATGGAAAAATACAAGTGATTCATCAGCCGGTGAGATGTAGCGACACTGATATCATGCAATTGAAGTTTTAACAAAAAATCTAGCACACACTAGGCTACTTGTAGGGAATTAATTTGTTCTCAACAATATTTGATGATTGAAGGTCCCCAATAAATAATTAGATGATAGACTGGTGATTAGATATTGACCTTACTGACAAAATATTCATGGGTAGAATTTGACTCTTCAATCATTTTTATTAAGATAGTTTGGGTAATATTTTATCAAGTGATAATAGCGTAACACTTATGATCCACAAACTAAAAGTCGCCCACCTGACTACGGGGCGCTGGCTTACTGGCACTTAGATTATATTTGAAGGTATTTATTTATTTTATTTCTTTTTTTATTAAATAGTTGCATTCGTGATCATCTGACTAAGAGCCAAAGTTACCTACATAGCTCGTAGAATACGCAAGCTGAAATGGCAATGAACTGACCACATCTGCTGAAGCCATCTACCATAAGAGGAAAGCCAGCCCTCATAGTCCGTTAATCAGCAAGTGCTGCACCTTACAAATGAGATTAGATTATGCCCTGAAGACTTTGGTCCCATATACACCCCTAGGATAGAAAGATCCACCAAGTAACTTTCTGTTGCACTTGTAGTTTTCAAAAAGCAGTGAAAAGTGTCCCGTGATGTCTGTTGCTGCGTGTGCGCTTACCCTTATCGCTATTGACATCCTAAACGACACAGATGGCGCGGCATAAATCAGCATTGAGTTCGTCACGAACGTTCTTTCCAACTATAATATGATAAATAAATCAAAATAGTAAAACTTGACGTTTTTATTAAGATACAAATAGAAACGTTTGTGACGAAATATTACTCGTTTGTGGAAATGACAACGGGTTAATGGAGGATAGTCTTTTATGAGTACCCACACAACTATATCGTGAAAATAAAAATAAAAATATTATAATAAGAATTTTTTGCATGACTGAAAGAAACGTATAATTTTTTCAGGGTTCATGTACCTAATGAAAAAGTGCCCCCCGCCGGGGAACCGGGACAACGAGGGGCAACGAGGTCGGCAGCACGATTGTAATGCCCCTGGTGTTGCACACGTCCATAGGCCACGGTAACCACTTCCCATCAGGTGGGCCATGTGCTCGTTTGCCACCTAAGTGGTATAAAAAAAAAATGTTTTTCCACCGTAAAGGAACCGAATAAAACCGCACTCCGTCTTGGGTTTCAGATGCTGGTGTGAACGGTGGCCTATAATAGAGCATGTCCCTCACTCTTCATTCAAAATTTAAATTAACGGTGCAATATAGAAACTCATTAAACCCAGTTCTGGGAATAACCTCGTATGCAACCGGGACTCAAAGCTAAGTTGCCATATCTTTGTAATTCTAATTTAAAAAACTACATCAGTTTAAACAGAAAGTATAACCTCACGTATTGTAATGTAACTTCATCATCATTATCCTCATTGGATCCAAGATAAAACTGGAGAACTACCTCCGCCCTACAGAATTCCGCGGCCATAATAACCTCGTGTTGTGTACCCAGCGGTGAGTAGGGTAGCCAGAGCTCAATGGAGAGTTTTCTTTCTATTAGTGGGAAGACCAAAGGGTATTCCTGCTATGTCTACTAAACTGACCGCACAGAAACTCTGTTTACAGGTTCGGCAGCACGAGTGTGACGCTCCTGGTGTTGCACACGTCCATAGGTCACGGTAACTACTCTCCATCAGGTGGGCCGTGTGCTTCTCTGCCACTTAAGTTGTATAAAAAAATATTGTAACATAGCAATCAGTACAAGTAGATAGACATAGAGTGGGCATAATTTGTGTTTCCTGTAAGCCTTTAGTCGCCTTGTCCACCCACAGCCCTTTCGTATTGGTTGCGTCAGTGTCAAAGGTCAATGGTTTACAATTTAAATAAATAATATATTCTATAATAATTATTGACGTCAGCAGTATACGTAAAATATCCCTTTTTAAGAATGTAGATCCGTAATGAAACGCTTCATAAAGGCCAAATGTGAGTCGTATTGGTGCACGCAGGGTACCTTACTAAAAATTGTGTAGTAGAATACAAGAAGGAACTGGAACCCACGTTAGAGTTCTTGGGTCTAAATTAATCTTCCGAATTTCCGATCTTTTAGGGAGAGTACTCATTGGACAATTTGCTTTTTTCTGTGTTACCATAATATTAAAAGTGTATCAATACACTTGTACGGGTGAAAGTGTTGATTTTAACTAAAAAATTAGGTTATGCTACCAAAGTCCTTACTAATCACACACCTTACAAGATACTATTTTAAACACAAACTATGCACTTATTTGCTTCCATATTGGGAAATAACACGAAAATTAAAACCTTAAAAGTAAACAACCACAAACGATTCTAATGAGACACAAAACCGATAAACTACTAGTTTTGTTGTAAGAGAAATAATAGAGGAGACCGATGTCACGGGGGCTACTACACTGTAATGCAACGAAACGACCGGGGCACGACTGTGGCACGAGACGAAACACGACAACCTGAACTGAACTCTGAGAACTTCGAACAAAGGTTGAAATTCCAGTGTGGTCATGAGAATGTTAAGATTTTGAATTCGAACGCAGACGCAATGCATTAAATTGTAATCGAACACTATGGAGGAAACATACGAGGCGGCGCCGCGCGCGGGCGCTAGTTTATTTAGCAGTAAAAAACACTAGAACTAGCCTTATTTATTCGTAGCGAGTTTTCTCCGAGCAAAGTGTAAAAGGCGTCAAAAGTAATGTGTTGGCAACCGCCACAAGTTATGAGTGGCATTAAGAAAGAGAATTACAGAACGTACTTTTGTACCGGTGTTATTTGTTTTGCTATTGTAAGATTAAAACGAACTTTCTGTCGATACTTTGCTTGATGTGTAGACGATTGGTAAGTAATTCTTTGATTAATGTAAATCTTGCCTAATGAGATTGAATGAATCATTGTAAAAATTGACTATAATCGAAGTTAGTTATTTTGTTACGTAACCACTGCATTACTTAACTTTGTTATTATTTCGTTAATATTCCTTATGAGGTATTTATGAGTTTATATTGTAAGAGAGAAAAAGAAACATAACAGCTGTCACTTTGTCTTTATCAAATATGTTTGAAGAAGCAGAAACAGTCTGAAGCATTAAGTTATTCTGCAAATGACTCACAGTAGTTACCTTGTATACTTAATTCTCTTATTGAAGTAATCTTATTGTAATTACTGTAGCCTTCTCATTGCCATCCAATAGTTAGTAGTGACAATATAAACTAAGTTAACAGTGACAGTCCAGTCGAACACCGATTGCATAAATATTCAGTTATATTTCTTTTTAGCTAACATGCTCCTGCATTATGCAGGCTAGGGATGTAGCCCACGTGTGCTACCAATAAAATTTTACTACGCCCGCATTGTTCCATACGGCGTTTAGCAAGAGCGAGAGAGACAGCAGATAGGCTATTTTGTTACGGCAATAACGGAACGGGGCAAGTGACTATAAGTCGGCTCGGTGTCGGACGGTCTAAATGGCATTATTTTTTATCGTCTACCGTGTAAGGTAGTAGAAATTTTCTTTTACATAGATTATTTTGTTTCGTTTTTTCGTTTATACGTTATTTATATATTGGTTGTTGTTTATTATGAATTTTAGTGGTTCTACCGCCGGTGCGGGAATGAAAATATTGATGAGTACAACAGGCAGGTATTTGGCATGAACTCAGAACGAGAGGTCTCGTACGTATCATAATTTTATCATGTTATGTAGAATCAATACGCGATACTGTAGTCTGGCTCCGATCGCAATAGTTCGGAGAGCAATGGCCAAGAAGCTTGCAATTGAAGGTTTATAAGTTCTCAGTCAGTGAACATGAACATTTTCAGTTATTCATCCAACTGCTTATCGCAAAAAATCTGAGTAAATTGCACTTTGCATATTGGTTGCAGCTTCTTACTTTTGCCAACATATTTGGTCTCCCCGTGATAACTGCTGAAAAGCAACTGAAATGCCGGGGTCAGTGTGAATCAAAAATGCCAACAATCCAATCTTTAGAATCGGTCAAAAATAATTTTAGAAATGAAACTACATATCTTGTTATATCCACGTAAGCGTAATTTTCACCAATGCCATTAATATTTACAATTGATGGAAGGAATAAGAACGAAAATTTGTAGTACCTCATAGTTTGGACCCTATCACACCCATACGACATAATGATGTCGTCGGTAGAGGTTCAAACTTTTGTTTTATTTAAAGATAATTTAAAATAATATGACTAGTTTATCGGTCTCACAGGTTATTTAATCCTTTTGTGTACGTGGTTTAATAAAAAAAAGTATTACCAAAACTGAATAAAAACTCATTAATTAATAATGAATCGAGAGTGATTGATTTAAATGATAAATCCTTGTCCATCTGTCTGTGTGATTGACAGATTTTGGTTTTAATTGACGTGCGGCTATATTAATTGAGCGAGTGGGTCAGGGGCGAACAGATTACCGTTGACGTGTAATGTGTGATAATGTTGTTTATAAAATATACTATTATTTTATAAGTAAATGGAGTACAATTGAAAGTTCTGATCAATCAATGACTTCAATCTATTGCAGCCCATTGCTAAACATACCTAGGTCTTACCACATCCGTTGTGCAATCCTTGATAAAAATTGTCATTGGTCAATTTCAAGTGACGTCACTCAGTCCGACCAATACCAATCTCTATCAAGGCTTATACCACTTAAGTGGCAGACTGGCACACGGCCCACCGGATGGGAAGTGGTTGCCGTGGCCTTTTTTTTTTTTTTTTTTTTTTTACGTGCCGGCAATCCCCACGGATACCCGCCCCTCCGGAGCCGGAGGGGTAGGTTATGTCGGACTCGAACCGACTAAACCGCACGCCGTCTGTGGGTCGTGGTGCTAGGCCGAAGGTGAGGTTGTCTTGCGACATATCCCTCGCACCCCGGCTGACCCAGGGCCATCCCTTTCGGTCTGGCCCTCCTCGGGAGGTGGGGGACCACGCGATCCCCGACTCAAACCCGGTGTGGGGAGGCGCGCATCGTCCTACGATGCGCGCCGCCGCCGTGGCCTGCTTCTGCTAGGCCCGCGCTCATGGGGGGCGGAGGTCTGTCAGCGCCCTCCGACGCCCGAGCCGCCTTCGGGCGCGAGCAGCGATGTCAGCGAGTCTTTCTCGCTCACCGCGCCGCGCCCGAATCACCGCGCCGCGCCCGTCACCGCGCCGCGCCCGGGTTGCCGTGGCCTATGGATGTGTGCAACACCACGGGCGTCACACTCGCGCTGCCGACCTTGTTAGAACAGAGAGTTTCTGTGCCGTCAGTGTAGAAGAAAGAACAGGACATGCCTTAGGTCTCCCACTGACAGCACAAAAACTCTCCAGAGAGCTCTGGCTACTCTACTTATCGCCAGAAACACAACACCAGGTTATTATGACCGCGGTTTTCTGTAGGGCGGAGGTACTTCCCCGGTTGGACTGCTCATGTGAACGGAAATACAGTCGTATACGCTTAGAGACTTGCACAGCAGGGTGTACATTGGGAGAGCCCAATCTGTACCATTGTTTTTAATCCCCCACCTTCAAATTCAGATACTACTAATAAAAGTCTTGTGACTTGAAGAAATTAAACAGTAACTTATTTGAATCAGAAAAGTTAACATTCAAAACGATATTTGAACTCGCGGTCAATCGATTACAGGATTGATTTGACCAACTGAGCCACTTGGATAGGTCAAACGTAGGTTTGTTGTTGTTAAGGAGTCAGCGTTACAATCGAGATGCCTTAGGTTTGAGTGCTGGCCATTACACTAACGCCGTGAGCCCACTAATAATAGCAGCCATTTAGCTTATCTGAAAGGGTTTACAGGAATATGTACTAGTGATATTCGGTTAGGTATTAAAAACCATCGTCGTCCTCAGTTATGCACAGAAACTGAAATGGCGATGGACTGGGCATGTGGCTAGACTTGAAGACAATCGCTAAATCAGAAAAATAACATCACGGTTAGGACCATCGGGCCACAGAAAAAGGGCAGACCTCAAATAGGCTGGACAGATGACAACATAAAAATTGCAGGTGTCCACTGGATGCCAGTGCAGATAATGAAAAACAATGGCTATCTCTGGAGGAGATGTTTACCTTCCAATAAGAGTGGCTGTTAAGAAAAGAATACGAATAATGGAAAAAAGAAGAAAAAAAAGAAATAAAAAGCTTTTCACTGTACTTTAATTGTTTTGGTGTGCATGCTGTTTTTCTTTTTACTTATACATCTATTAAGTAGCAAGAAACAAAAGGCTTTTTATTTTATTATTTACTGATTACAAAGACACTTATGAGCCCTTATCTCCTTTGCGTGATTGCTGGATTAAAAGTAACATTCACCTTATATTTAATCAGCCATATCGTGTAAAATATATCACAAACTAGGTCACATAAGTTATTGAGTCATTAATATCAATCAATTACAATTATAACAATTATACCTTTAACTGAATAAATATCATGATCAATCTAAATCTTAAGGAAAAACGATAATTATTCTACAAGTAGGTACTTGATATTGTAAATTTATTATGCCCTTTTTTGGGTGAACCTCATAAAATTGTACATAATTCAAATTTATAAAGGACCATAATAATGTAATAACAGCCTAAAATTTCGACCTTGGCGTAATGCTTGCAATCATGTCAAGTGCACTCGGTCAATCAATACTGGGCCATAGAATAAAATAATGCGTAGAAATGACATTGCCAGAGTTTAAAACAATAGTTTATCTACATTTCAAAGTATCTTTTTGTATTTAGTTTTAATTATTTATGTGATTATGTCTATGCTATGAAAATTATTTGATTTTAAGAATTACATTAAAGCAGCTAATAAGATTGTATTGTTGCTCAACAACAACTATTAAAGTTGTTTTGAACGAAGTTTTTCTTAATCATGCTGTTAAAAAATCCTTTAGAATATCCTGATGCTATAATCACGAAATCCCTTATATATGCCAGGCCTAAAATGTAGCCTTTGTCTATATATTATTTTAACCTCGTCCCAATTAAATTACAGTCAGAAATATTCAACCATTTTAGTGTAATTCAGTAACAAACATCATGACCAACACAATCAATATTAGTAGGGATTATGATCCAATAGTTATTTAAGATATTATCTTAGTTAACACAACTTATAACTAATACGTGGCTTAAGTCCTGATATAGTATAGTCTATTATAACCCTCTGCATTATTAATCTATGGTACCTACATATTACCCTCAAAAATCAACCTCTCGTTAAAGCTAAAAAAAAGTTTACAGCCACATCAAGGCGATTACCATAACAGTTGATTAATAGCATTTATTTTTAATATAGCAATTAAAATAGCGTTTATGTCTGTTATATTGTGGATAATACATTTTATGGATTTCTGATGGTATCTATTTTAAACAAGGATCAAGATTGGGCATGGAAATGTAAAATTAAGAATGATATACTTTCGATTTTATAATTATACTAGTTGCACAACCTGGTTTCGCTTAGTATTGACCTGGCCTTTAATTTAGCACAGAAAAATGAGTGACAATTAAGTTGGACTAAGATAAGATTCGATTCAAATAAGTGTAAAAAAAATAGTCTACGAAATATCGAGTCTAACACAAATCCGCCCACCCCGTTGAAAACTGAATGAAAAACCACAAACGTTTGACAGCAATTTCATTTAAAACGACAAAATTAATTGCCCCCGTCTATTTTTGCTTCTTTCTAAACTCTCATCTCTCACTAAGTAACCTTATTTCAATATTCCTCCACCCCCGTCTATAAAGTACCAAAACTAAATATACTATCGAAACTAAATAATTTCGTCCATCTATCCGACATGGTGCAACAATGTCCTGCCGTGAAAGCCATCAGTCAGCCGTCAGACGTCCGTTGCACAGGTCAAGGGGTCGCGTCAACCCAACCCCCTCTCTGAAGGGTGGGGGTAGGGGGTCGCAAGTCCAACTTGATTGATTTCCTAGCTGTTTACACATTTCTACTTCCAACTTTCTGATGGATTTTGTATTTTTTTTTTCTCTTGACTAGTTTTGAACCGCGTTCGATTGATTTATAACGATTAATGATGAAAGTACCTATATTATTTAGGACTACGTTTTGGCGTAATTGAGTATCGTCAATTAAGGCTATTTAAAAAAATTATAATATCTGCATTTGGTTAAAAGCTGACAGCTAAAATGTGAGAACTAATGTCAAATGAATAGGAGAATTTCAAATAGCTCAGTTGATCGTTGCATTGCTTCTGTATGGACGAGTTGCGGGTTCGAGTCCTGTCTTTGATATTAACTTTTTCCAATCAAAATTTTTGTAAGAATGTTGTTTTGATTGCAATTATTGTCACTGATATAACCTGACCTTAGATATTACTTACCTAAATGTTGTTTTGAAGTTTTTATATATTTTTGTAACTTTTTCTCGGTTTACTTCATGGTTGTACTCATATTGTTGTCATCTAGTATTTTGTACCAAATTCCTTATTGCCGTGAAAATTAAAACAAAAATATCCATTAACATAGTCTGATAAACCCGGGATGTCTGGGATCTCTGGTACAGCATTCGTTTTGTTTTCACTACTGCTGCACAACCGATTCGATACCGATTGATGAAATATACCTAATTACTATTCCTACATTTACATTATTACCAATAAATAATAATATCATCCTACACAAACATGATACTTTCCCTAATACCTTAGCAAGCCATATTAAAATATCAAGACTCATCGGACGGCGTAATATCTCGTGAAATATTAATTCTCATCATATCTTGGATGATTGACGGCTGTCTACGAGGGTTATATCCGTCACGGGCGCGGTAAACAGACCCCTCCCATCCCCCTCCCGAGCTGGGGGCGAGTGGGGAACCCCCGTCTGCCTCCCGAGTGGGATATCTCAATCTTTAGCGCGATTTATTGATTGATAGATTGATTCCGCGCGGTTTCGTAATATAGTTGTGTTGGTTTTGGTTCGTTGCTAATTTATATGAAAATAATAATAACTTCTAAATTATTATCTTGTTTATCTTCGATTTTTTGTAGGTAACTGGTACCTATGGTGCCGATTATGTGGTGTGATGGTATCTTCTGATGATTACCTACATAAACCTCAGTAAACGAGTTACGCAAAACTGAAATCTGATGCAGATAAAAGGATGAGCATTCTTTTAATACTATCAAGATATAGTTGTTATTGTAGCAACAAAATCAATATGAAATATAAGAAAATTTCATAAATTTAAAAACTACTACATATAAAAAATATATAAGTATCCAATAAAATAATTCACAGTGTTATTAAGTTGCCTTCCAACTTTTGTTACCAACTTTGGGCACACTCGCCAAATATTGCCAGCACAGTGTTTTGGTGCGGACACAATGTGGAAAGAAAAACATTCTCAGTAAAGCGACATCTGTTAGCTATTTGTCAAACAATGTTAAATATTTTCGGACTTCGTTGCACGCCTCGATGGAGAGTAACTTTGTGACAACATTAATTAATTCGACATTTCTGAGAATTTGTATATTATTAAAATTAAACAGATACTAATCAATATTGCCAAAAATATGACCAATTATACTAATTTATTCAAATCAGAATGTTAACTTATTAAACATATATTTGATGTATCGGAAATCAGAAATAAACTAGGCGATATTAAAATACTCAGTACAAACAAAATCAATAATTTATTATCAATTAAATCATATAATTCACAGATTAACATAACAAAACTCGTTTAAATATTATACTGGTTCTTCACAAATAAAATGCATCTTTGCTTTGATTGAAGTGATTCAATTTTTACTTTGATGTCCTCTCGAACATGTTTCTGGTTTCTGCTCGACATTTTGATACTAATATTCAATTTCTAAAGTATAACTGCAAATCCTAGATTGACCTTTAACGAATTTTGCATCCAATATTCTAATGTCATTGAAATACAGACCATAATTGCTTGTGACCATTTTGCAGCACGATGCAAATATTTTGCAATATTTTGCTGTGCATTCTATGACATCGTCAAGCTTTGGTTTAAGGTTGAAAATCGATTAATTTGGTGTCAGATATTAAATATGTTGAAATGTTTAAGGTTGTTTTGATGGAGTGGCCCGTCAATTAAGTAGAAGAGGGATCAGTAGTGCGTCTTGGGTTTGATTGAGTGCAGTCATGCAGATTTTTCGCAGATACAGGGCGTTTGATATGAAATGATTTTTGTTCTTTGAGTTGTGCCGAGTAATATTTATTTATGATTCTGTAAAGTAGCACACTTAGCATATTTTATTTTCGTCATAATAAATTGAAAGTAAAGTACTTTATAACTTGCAATAATGCTGTTAACACCTAGATATTTTGTGAAAAAATCGAAAAAAGTCAAAAATTCTTACGGTCACTCCGTATCTACTTGTTAAGAACATAACAAAAGTAAGAACATAGATAAACACACTGTAGTCCCATTCGAAGCGATACGAAGTTTCCATAACTCATTTATTTGGTATATGCTTCTCAAAATCTGAACCTGCATGCATATTATGACAGGGGGTGATCAGTTCCCATCTATTGTCGATATCATTACAACACTTTATATCTCCAAACAGAAATTCTATTCTAATACAATTATTCCACATGATATAAAAGATTTATCCGTACAAACAAACAAACCGTCCCCCCTGTGCGAATCAGTAAAACAAAAAAAACACTAGTTACCATAATAAAATAAACCTTGTCAATCAGCCACCTGCATTAGCGAGTTATTCATAACGCTATTTACAAGGGAGGGGTGTAAAAATCGATGATCGGTACTGTCCGACCCACATAGACTTTGCTCCGTCAAGTTTGATTGAATCAACACGACAGACAGATGTAGGTGTAGAGGTGACGTGGCACGTGTGTGACTGAGTATGTGTGTGTGCTGATCATAGAATTAAAGAAAGAGCACTAAGGCACTTATAGCTACATACAATACAATTGGTAATCTATTAAATATACCTACGCAAGATTCGTTTGAGAAAAGTAAATTAGTTTCGCATGTAAGAGTTTGAACATGTCGTTAGTCGTTCCAAACGCTCAAAGGTCATGTGATGATTTTTGGAAAAATCTAAAAGTAAGTCTGATTTTCTTTTTTCTACTGATGAACATGAATATCGTAGATATCATTTAAGGACTCTGTCACAACATTTTTTTTACAATTTTTTTTTAAAGAATATTAGTAACAGAAATTACCAATATTCCCTCTAACCCCTCCAACTAAGCTAAATTGCTTGCGCTAGGAGTGGGTTCACATCGGTAGTGTAATGGCGAGGAGAACCACTAAGCTACCGACGCTTGTGCAATGTGGGAAAATCATTTATTGTTCATTTATTACGACGATCGATTTTGGTTGATTACAAGTTTGATTTAACATGCCTAAACAAATTAAAAAGGCAAAGCTAAGAAACAAACCGTAGCTATTCTGACCTTTCAACTCTTTTACTTTTGATATTTAACCTGAATCCGATCTCTGATAGTGACGTACAAATACACAATTGCAAAACCAATATCGAACGGACTTGATTTCTCGAAAATAAGTAATTCTGCTTCAAAAGACAGAAAACAGAAACGTTAAGTATAACGATGCCAGTCTTGCCAACTCCAAACTTCATTTCAAGCAAATTTTACAGGGACGGCGCTCCGTGTTCCACGCTGTGGGCTTGCCTGCCAGCTAAGTAGTATAAAAAATGTGTTTTGCAGTTTTATGTCAACAAACATAATTATTTATAAAATAAATTAAAGTTCTGATTCGCCAAAAATATTTAATATCTACCTAATTTATATCAAAATCAGACGCCCTAATTAGTGAGAATTCAAAAAGAAATGTTTTTCAAATACTGTCACTTCTAGTCACTGCGAGTCCACACGAAGAGTAAATAAAGCGTCGGTCGACAAAGACGTCCGTCTGCGCGCGACATCTGAGCGACGTGTGTCGCCTGCCGCCCCCACCGCCCAGCACTGGGCCCCAGGGCCCCTCGCGGCTCCCGCCTGCGTCCAACGCCGATAATGATGTTAACTCACCGTTTGAGACCGGCCCTGCTTTGTTGAGTTTTTTCAGTTAATGCTTCGTGGTTTAGTGTATATGAATATGGATATGTTGACAATGACATGAGTGACGTGGTGTCATGTACACTCAATTGTAAAACATGTCATTTTTTATCAATAATATCTAGATAAGTTACATTTTGTTATCCAGTGCTCCGTGTTGGCAAACAAAATAAAAAGAGAGATCTACTGTAAAATCTATTTGCTCCAATTTACGTAGTGAATTTTAAAAACATCTCATGAAACTGCAATCTCGAAGAAAACAGACCGATAAAAAACCCTATTAACTCGTACTTGCTTCCAAATACAAACAAAAGTTACACAGAGTTTTCATAAAAATCACAAACTGCGTTCATACATAACGGAACTAGAAAACATACATTCCCATTTCCTGGCACAAAAGTCCATAAAAATATAACTTCCAACGGTCGCTATGGAAATCCCATAACAGAAGGAAACTGCAACACAAGTTGCTTGAAATAAATTTCATCAACGTACGAATCCCGGACGGCGAACTCGACTTGTACAGTAAATTGTCTTCAAGAGCTGACCATCCCCCTTTTCACCTACAGGGTTAAGGGGGGTTCAAAGGAGGCCACCGACATTCCCCCGTTCGTCTTGCTTATGACTGACGGCCGGACAGCTTGAGTGATTGAGAGTGACTGGAGACTTAATGCGCGGAGCGAGATAGTACGCCCGCAGCAAAGCGCGCGAAGCGACGTACCGCCTCTGTGCAATTTATCGTTCTATGACCAACGTGTACGCTCGCGTTTCGTTTAAATTCGCACTCCATATTATAGTATATTTCGCGCAAAATTTTGCACATGTTATTATTATAAATTAAAATATACGTTGCATCGTTTTAATACGGTTTGTGAGGTGTTTGTAATTAGCGATGCGAGCTTGACGCTTGATGGATGGCTCGCAAAATATCCGGTGTGGCAATGTTATTATAATTAATTGGCGCTGAGGGCAATGCGCGTCGCGTATTAAAATTAGACACATAGGTATGTGTTCAGGCAGTAATAAATAGTGATCAATTATTTATCCCTTTGTGGGTGACATTTGCATGTTAATCTTAATTAAAACAATGTATTTTTTTTTCTGTTTAAGAACCAGGTTGCGCACTGTGCAATTAGAGAATTTTTATGATCCTTCTAGTCCTAGCTAAAGTTTGAGTCTTTGCAATGCATAATACCTTTATATCGATGCAAAAAACTTTAATTATTATTAATATCAGTACGAAACAAAATGTGTACGAACACGCAATGTTAATACGTCCATCCGTGCGAACGGACAGGCAATCAGTCCTGTCGCGTCACGTGTCCGTCACTGCACGTAGACGTATAATTTTTGCTCATAATTTCTTCAATACATTGTAACGTGTGAGTTTTTTTTTATACTGTGACAGCTAGTCTTTTTCGGAAGCATGTTGTTGAAGCTTTTGAAAGCGGTCTTTTGTGCGAATGTAATTTCTTTTAACCTTGTTTTTATACAACTGAGGTGGCGGATAAGCAAGCGACCCACCTGTTGTAAAGTGGTTACCGTGGCCTATAGACGTGACACCAGGGGAGTCACACTCGTGCTATCGACCCTGTGAACACAAAGAGTTTCTGTGCCGTCAGTATAGAAGACAAAGCAGGAATAGCCTTTGGCCTTACCACTGACAGCACAAAATCTCTCCGTGAGCTCTGGACAACACAACACGAGGTTATTATGGCCGCAGTATTCTGTAGAGCGGAGGTACTTCCCCAGTCAGTGTTCCCCAGTACGTGCTTTTAAATACCACAACTATTTAAGTAAATCAATTTTGACTATTGAATGTAACTATTTTTTTATGGTCGTATCGATTTGATATTTTCTGAGCATGTGACGTCACGATGACAATACAATAATTTGTCAATGTCGAGCTAATAATATTTGATGATGACGTTTGGATGTGAAGAGTGATCTTTAACGGCTAATAGTTCCATTCCATACATTTGGTTACAATCGTTAAATAAACTTCAGCTTATTATTATAATAATCATCATCATCATCCTCATAGCAGTTTCCCAGTTGCGCCTAAAGTTTGCTGTGGGAATGTGTGTGCTGTGGGAACGAACTCTCAGAATTAGGAGGTCATCTGGACCGATTTGCGTGTTGGACCTTAAACGTGTTTGTGACCCTGTGACTCGAGCACGAATAATGTTTGAATTCGTAACGTAAACGTTTCCAGAGAACGGACCCATGCGATTGGCCGACTGCCTACTGTGAACCAATCGCAATGTTCCATTCTTTCAATACGCTTACGTTACGAACCAATCGCATTGCTCCATTTTTCAATACGCTTACGTTACGAATTCGTGCTTGGGGCACTGTACACACAATTACTATAATAATCATTGATTTCTTCCCATAGCGTCAAAGACATTTAACGTACCAACTGCTACTTTTCAATCACAAAGATTTATCTATTGACTTTAGTATAAATAATATACCTTCAAGTTGTGAGATAAATAAGGCATTAGCAGTCCACATTACGAGACTCTTTTTAAGGAACTAAGCCCATGTTGAACACCCACATCACATGAACATGTGGATTGAGCCCAAGATGCATTACTTTGGAATAGGTCAGTGTTTTTTTTATGGCATACAAGTTGGACTATATTGAGTCTTTCTAAAGTTCCGTGCTCTGTAACAAATATATAAAAAAAAAACAAAAAAAAGCGTCTGTAGCTCAGTAATTAAAAAGTCGGCTTTACGATCGAGCGGTCCCAGATTCGCATCCTGGCTCTGTACCGACGTGAACACACAAACATAAGCAAATTAGATTTACTATTAATAAAATAATTGTCAATTTTTAATTTATGCACATTAATGTCGTAATAAAAACATAAATCTCCAAAATTAAGGGCTGTAATGAAATAAACTTGTAATAAATATTTTATTCAAATTTATATCAGCGGATCGACATTCGAGTACCAGGAACATATAAGTACTAAGAGGTTGCAAATTACTCAACAAGATTACAACAACATATTTACAGTTGTACTACACCTTAACCTACTTGGAATAAATTCGTTTTTTCTCTGTTCCAAGTTACGACATGTATTGTATAGCGTAGGAGTCCGACACGATGATCGGTCGACAATTTGATTCTGAATATATCGCCGCGGTCAAGTTATAAACAAGTGTTGTAGGTGGGTCCGCGTTCGATTCTCGGACGCAAAAGTTCTGTTTGGAGTGTGGCAGTAATAAAATGTCTAGTGTGTTCAATAATTTTTCGACTTAAAGAAGGGATTTTAGGAGAGTCAGTGCTGTATGTTTGCTGTTTTAGAGGTTTTAGATTTGATCATATTGCGATGTTATACAGCGCGTATGTAAATTGGTAAGATTTATTTTTATTACTAGTTCATAGTGTAAAATATTCACTTTTACGATTCTGTCTGTTACTGCGCCAAATTTTTTTAAACCACTACGGATTTTGATGTAATTTCTCGGGTGGGTTTTTATATCTGTGGATGATTTACAATTACAATAGAATTACCTTTTGTGTTAGGCTTTTTAAACTGGAAACGTCTGCACCATAGTACCTATAGAACACTAGTTAGAGAACTAGTACATGCTTAGATTTATTTCACAATTATTACACTTTGTATGAATGCATGTCCAAATTATACAAAAAATATCCAATTGATTGATTACTTGTTTAGAGTTGGCGGTAGTGCGTCGACTGGGACGTCAGGGATCGGGAGTTCGATTACCGTTTTATTCAAATATTTATAGACTTTATTTGTATTTGAGTCGTTGTTATGACACCATAAGCACCCTCTATTATATAATAGAATAACATAAGCATAACATGGAAAAGCAAAATAGCAATTTTCTGCTACAGAATTTCCGTCCGAATGGAGCCACGGGTAACAACTTGTACCTACTCAATTTAAAAAATAAGAATCATAAAACATAAATAACTGCTCTCAATTTTAAATAATTCGGTCATTCGGCCTCACCCACACTTCCGTACTGTCAAATAATTGTAATAAATTGATCGACATTCATCGCGGCGCTTGTCAATGTCAATCAATCAACTTGATTGAATCAATCGACGGGTCATTGTCATCAATGTTGTTCCATTGTCGGTCGCCATCGTCAATTCGGCTCCTTAATCAATTGGTATAGACTTTATACTGAAATTATGAGTCTGAGAAGTTTTAGGTTTTTAGTAGTTTTGTGTGTATAAACACACATCGAATTTCTGAGATATATTATAAATCTCCGCGTCAGATTTGAGTCAGAATCTAAATAAGTACACTTGTCATTGAGGACTAGAATGATGTCTCTAGCGTTTAGATGGCAGACAAGCATACGGCCCACATGATGGGCAGTGCTTACCGTGGCCTATGGACGTGTGCAACACCAAGGGAATTTTACTCGTGCTGGCGTACCTAGTGGCCAAACCAGGGTCAAAATTACATTTTTTTTAAACACAGAAAACACAACTAATTGAATCTGCTAATCATAAATAGAGAGCATCAATTGATAGATAGATAGTAGCTGAAAGAAAGGTACTGAATATGTTAACTGTTTATATAAGTAAGTAGAAATTGTTTGGCAGTTGTATTTGGGTCGACTGAAGTGTAAAAAGTAATAAAAATAAATGAAAACAATAATATTTATTCATCTCGCTCAAATGATTACTCTTTTTAAGGTTATAAGCTATATTTACATGACTTTTTATACTGCTAAAGTAACAAAAAGGTACTCTAGTCTCGTGGTGAAGTGAAATATAAATAATGACGGTAAGTGATACCGCGGCTTTCAAGAACTGCATGCGAGAAAAAGCAGTTTTTCTCTTTTCCAACGACGAAGAGCCTGTGAAACCTTTTGCTAATTTGAAATTGATATTGATCAATGAATTAACACTTACTGACATTACTATGTATCTTCTCCAATAGGGATGTAATACTGTAAAGCTGTAGCATAATGGTCTGTGAGACCACGGTTGGTCGTTACCAGCGTGGTCTCACAAGCCCTACACTATCTCACAGGCTTAACAGGCCCCATTATATTGCGGATATCGTACTACCCAATGAAGCCAGCCCACTCGTACAAACTAGGATACTCCTTTACTATGAAAAGAACTGTTCATTCAAGTTCTTTGAATCTTTGATCAGATTGAAATTTTGAATTGCAAATCTTCTGTACCATATTCAGAACATCTTGACAGACATGACATGAAATTGACAGTACAATTTGTGCCTACCCCCTTGTAGTTTCTAAATGCATTACATAAACTGATGCCGGGCTGTCCGTAACTGTTGTGACAGGGGAATACTTCCTGATTTGTTGCGCAGGTGGGGCGATGCACCTAGCTAGGGTGCTGGTATAGTGACAAGCGGAGCGATTTTTACGTTTTGCTCTTTGTATACAATCCCGGGGTCTTTGAGCGAGTGTAAAAATGCATCTGCCGAGATCTTTAAATAGATAAAAGTTCGCATATGGGGTTTTAAACTATAATAGACAAAATGTGAAAGTTTAAACAGAAGGATGTTTGATAGATTTTCACGTAAAACGTATATCTGGATCTGGATGAAATTTGGCATAGAAGTACACTATAGTCTTATTACTATTTTACCTCGGAAATGAATTATTGTGGTTTATGGGGACGAGATCAGTATTGGTATTACTTATATTTAAGACGTATTTCATGATGTATAATTAAAAACAATGGTTTTGTATTTTTAAACTAAGTAAAATATTTTTGTAACAATAAATCTATCTAAATCTGTATGCTTAATTAGTGGCAGGTTAGTTAGTAACTTTTATTATGTAGGTAGATAAAATATGCGACAAAAAGTCTCTTTCCTCCTAAAAAACATCGCTAAACCAAAACAGTGCAACCTCACCCGAAACGTCATGGATCTACACTATAATCTGACGCGATGCGCCGGCGCATTCTGATTAAGGGCGTCGACGCATATGCGGCGAGCACCTTGGCTGTTGCAATTATTATTGCAATTTTTTGTTTGTGTTGCTGCAATAGAGACTACTTTATTGAAGAGGGCTACTTTCTTAAATCTCTATTTATTTATATACCTACTAATACTTGTATACTAACCCCAGTAGGTACAAGTAATGTTAGTTCTATTTCCTTTCCTATGGGCGGCAAGTATTTCCTATACTTGCAATTAACAAAATAGTATTTACTTCCGCAAAATATAGTAGTACAAGAATGCTATACAATTATTGCAACAGCCAGTTTAATGCGCGTATTTTTTTTTGTCCATTGCCATCTAATGGGATTTTTTAACATGTGGCTATAAAGGATTGCCTAACAGTAAGACTAAATAACATAAATTACCTGTCTCAGGAATTAGGTAAACCTATGAAACATAAATTAATTATTGTATTTTATTGTTTCAGGTAAGACGATCACCAACATATATTCAACGATACCATTTCAACGATTAAAGGCAAGCAAAGTGAGTTCAAAGTAGTAATAAGTCATCATCACTCTCATCCAAGCACCGGTCCCAATCAAGCCCACTCTTCTAGTATTAGTTCTTTCCATGGTTTGGTTTATTTTGGCTTTTATGGGAGAAACTGTGGTGGAAACCGTACACCAGAGCTGGCAATCAATAGGAGCACCACCGACTTTTATGTGAGGCTACTTTCATCCTCCACTTCATGGAGCCCATACACCTCGTATAAAGGCGCGCAGGAGGCGCGGGATTGATCCCCGTTCAAATATTTGTATGCATAAAAATGGATATTTGGATTGGTCTGTTTGTGTCCCAGAGAGCACGTTAAGCAAACGGCTTGTCGGTTGTCATATGAACATTAAGCAGTCGTTACGGGTAGTTGGAGCCTTACTAAGTCCTTTGGGTTGAGGAGGTCAGACGCCAGTCTCTTCACGGAAAATATCGAAGTTCAGCCAAATCCGCAGTTATACTGGCAATGTGGACCCCAGACTTCAAGCTGAAAGCTGCTGACTGGGATTAACGCTAGGCAGTAGAAGAAGACAGTTGCATTTAACTTTCTAATTAGTCGCCATTGAGATTGACAAGATTAGTGAGAAAAGAACGCTCGAAATGACAGAGAAGAAAGGTTTCTAATGGAATTAAAATGAAAATATGAAGAAAAAATGAAGATTCCCGGCAGAGTAGAATTTGGGCCACCCCTTCTCTTCCCATGTGGTGTCGTACAAGGCGACTAAGGGATAGGGCTGATTAACTTCAACATCAGACAGATATGTACAGCCCAGACTCAGCCTCAGATGCATGGCTCGAGTCAACAATAGTGCCCGGAATACGGCAATAGGCACACTCCGTATTACGTGGGACCGAATACAGATTGGTGAAATGTGGGTGTTATGTTAATTCACATCTGCCTAACCCTCCGGGGATAAAGGCGTGATTATCTGTATGTATGTATGTATATTAAAAATCTGCAACGGCTATTTCTAAACCTGTGGAATTCTCGAAGTTTGTTCTAAAGATAATATAATAAGTGCTAATCCCAGCAGCATATTATATTATAACTAGCTTTTGCCCGCGGCTCCGCTCACATGGATATCGGTTATCGGGACCAAACATAGCATAATGTCCTTTCTCAAGGTCTAATCTACCCCTCTACCAAATTTCATCAAATTCGTTTCAGTGGTTTAGGCATAAAAGACGGACAAACAAACGCACATTATAATATTAGTATAGATTTTCTAGTACAGCCCATTGACATGTCAATGACATGACATACCCGCTTGACAGAATTATTTCGCCTATTATATGGGACCGAAAATTATAATTGGCGGAAAATGTGGGTGTTAAAACACCTTCTCGGATTTACGATGCTTCAAGGGAGTCATAAGCCCTACACCCTACCCATCTATAGTACCAACAACACCTTCTGGGATTAACGATGCTTCAAGGGAGTCATAAGCCCTTATACCCTACCCTTCTATAGTGCCAACATTCTTCTCCTATCTTATATCTATCGTCACTCAAGTCCTGACCCCGTCTTTAATCGCGTGGTATTAATAATCGCATCATACACGGATCGCGGTATCGCCACGATCAGAACAACTCTGGACTCGAATCCTGCCCCGAGCGGTCAGCTGATTGATGGCCAATGGGCTAGGGCTAGCTTGTTACTTAGAATTATGTCTGGGATTATTTCTAGCTCATAGATTTTACTAGCCGTACTAGGTCTGACTCAATTTCATGGTGTTAATTGCCTTATTGATGCTGTGGTGTAGGTTTGTTTGTGTGCGATTGCGGTTCTGGGTTCGATTCATGGGTTGGGTAATGAAATGTACCTTCCCTATAGATGCCAACCGGGTCGCCGTGTGTTGTACCTAGGAGGCGTGAGTCAACTTTCTCTTAAACTTTTCTCAACTCAATTGAATAGAATAGAATAATACTTTATTTGTACACCATTTACATTAAATTTTAGAATTAATATAATTTTCACACTTGTGATGTTGTTAAATATAGTTTCTACAATTGGTATCGACTGAATTTCAATAATCCGTAAAGAGACCGCTATGTGACCTCCACAACTCAAAAGCTGTTTTTTATCAAATGGCAATTAATCATTTTAAAACGTGGCTGCTGAATCGGGCAACTAATTTATTTTCAAAATTTCTTTACTAGTATGTATATAAAAAAAAAACACGACTACACATATTAAATACGCAATATTTTGATAAAAAAAAGAACAAGTCAAGAGCAACTAAAACTGTCGTATAGACAACCCTACGTGACATGTGCACACGCAGACGCCTCAGTGCAAATTGTAAAATTCACGTTACGAACAAAGGCGATCCTTATCTGATCCTGAATGATAGAGTACTCCGTTTGTCGGTTCCATTGCAACTATGTGCTCATAGACATCAGTGAACGAGATGCATTGAACATCTTCTGTCTTGCTCTTGGTTAATTAATTTATTCTTCATTTGAAAATATGTATCTTCATAAAGTTTGGGACCTCAGCTAGACTTCCAGTTATGGAGGTTTGTAACTTATCCAGGTCCCACTAAACCAAGTTACACTACAGAAGATATTGGAAAATGTGGGCAATTGTATAACAAAGCTTTGTCACGCCTGTGTACAGGTATAAGTGTTGTATATGTTCGATACTTATAGATACTGACTACGTTTAAATATAAAAACCTTGGACGTGTGTATGTCACTGCCCTCCTTTTAAACCCCATAACGCCTTTTGATAAAATATCACGTGTATATCTTGCATGTATTATTTATAATAGGCTCCGTTGCTATAAGGCAGAGCTATCCCTGAATTCAGAAAAATATTCCATGGATCAACGAATAAAATACATTAAACGTATGCATTTAACTCAGTCAGTTAGGTCAGCCGCAACAGAGCCGAAATATCGGCAACTCCAAAGAATAAAATACATCGCATTCTATTTTCTAGACCTTATGAGAAGCTGTTTTGAGATAGCTCTTAATCAATTACCTCCAGTTATGCCGAGCCCTTACCAATTCCTGTCACAACCAAAAAGGGTCAATGAATCGCAAGCATCAAAATCACAAAAAGGAATTTGTATTTCGCTCCCTAATTTCAGAACAGCTACTTAAAATTCATAAAAATTACGTCCATTAAGGTTAAATTATCGCATTTTGATTCCGCACCACCAAAATAACCCACTCAATGTTGAACACCAAAATTAGTCATCGTCCGTGCGTCGCCTGCGCATCAATCAGCCGATAAACCAATTTAATTGATTGCGTCACTCGATAACTGTCGGGTCCAATTCAAAAAAGGAATCGCTAAATTTTTTTATTTGTCTGACAATTGACACGGTTTTCTGCCAGTTTGCGAGTTGAGAATTTATGTAGTTTTAGGAATATTTTGTGACTAGAATTAGTTATTTATAACAAATTGTTAAATACATGATATTAAAACAAAATTTGCGTTAGTTACGCGTTATAACATCAGCTGTCGATTACAAATAGATAGAAAGACAGACTTCGTGAGATTCATTTAAAAGCTGTTCAATCAATCAATCAATCAATTAACCCACTGCAGTCCACTGCTGAACATAGGCCTATTCTTATGTGCGCCATTTCGTACGATCCTCCGCCTTCCGCATCCAGTCCGTCCCAGCCACCTTTTTCAGGTCATCGGCTAGGGGGTGTTCTTCCCCTCGTTTGCCTTCTCGCGGTCGCCACTTTAAAAGCTGTTATTTATTTTAATATTATGAGCATCGATGTGTTTGCGTGCACGCAGTTCTTATTGCAATATTATCAAAGCTGAAAACTGATCCCCTGGGGTTCCTATACAAGGGAATTTGTCTGGAATGGAATAGTTCGCCGAAATAGTTGTTTGGTTTATGACAAAGAGGGCTTATATTTGCTAGACCGTAGAAATTTAAGACATTTAAGTAGACAGGTTATTTAAGGTAAAATTCGAAGGAAAAACGCATTAAAATGACGATAATGTGAACTTTTTAGCAACATATATTTAACTCTATACTAGGAACTTGGTACCTTGATACGAATACAGGTAACATAAATAAAAACATATCTAAATTCAATAACACAAACCAAAGTAACATAGTATATATTGAAACAAAAGCAGTAAAGAGTCAACCTGTCGAACGAGAATGCGTCAATGTGCGTCAAGTCGCGTCTCGCACCCACCAATCAGTTCTCGTTGTCTCCAAGTTCCGTTTTCTCGTCAGACGTCGTTTCTCGTTCCTGTCACTGACTTCTTTTTGCCCGTCGTGTCGCGTCGGGTCGATAAGGACGTCAAATGTACAAGAGACTTGTTCGGTTCGTATTCAGAAATTGTTTTGTTTAAATGTTGTTTTAGGAGTGATTGATGTAAAAGAAACGTGGGTACAGCGATTCGATTTTATAGTAAACAATGTATTTGAACAGACTTGGTTTGTTGATAATGCCATCGCATCGATAAACATCACTACTTAAACTTTACCGTGTGTCTGTCGTGTATAGGCAGTGAAGACTCTTGGTTAAAAATTTGATGTTAGACAAAAAATATCGGTGCCGTACTAATAAACATTCGGGCACAGAAACTTATAAATAAATAAAATAAAAAAACCTTTTATTTCCTACTATACACAGTTAGGTTTACAATATTAAAGAAAAGAAAAAACAGTGTGCACTGGTGTGCACACTGTTTTTGTATTCAGTTTTGTTTTTGTTTTCAGTCTAAAGAAATTGTTGATTAGTTTTGATGAACTGACTTAGTAGTGTTACAGATAAGTTGTACTAGAACGAGATAAGTATTTTTTCTCAAACATGCAATGAAATATTGACATTACGTTCCTCTTAATAGGCTGCGAAGTATGACGTTTCAGGCGTGGCTAGGACCAGAGGCCGGTAATGGAATTTCATACAAACCTTGCAAGCCTAAGGCCGGCAAAATCCTCTTTTTTAATTTCGATTCCACATAAATTTTTGGCAAAGGCATCGACACTCTGCCACTATGCGTATTAAAAAAAAACAATAAAAGACCTGGTATGTACCTAGAGCAGTTTTATTTACATAAAAAATCCACATTAACATAACTAATAACACATTATTATCAATTGTTTTCTTAACTATACTTGAAATATTAATATTTAATTTAGTTGCAACAAATTGACATTTATAACAATGACAAGTGTCACTGTTCGTTCAGAAACGTGCCTTTATACTTTTTTAAGTAACATGATAATGAACATAAATGTAAATTTTTACTGTTAAAATCAAGCTAAAACAGATGAAACAGTACTATACACATGAGTTTTAGTTTTTATCTTATCTCTTATCTTGTTTACTTTTATTGTCTTTAAAAATAAATCTTTAATTGTTTTGTTGTTTATTTCATTGCCTGTTTGAAAAAAGCACTATACATACCTCGGCGGTAAATATTGGGTTGTTGATTAGTTTTTTCCCGGCCTCTGTAGTAATGTACTATTATATTAGTATGTAGGTACATTAATTAAATATATGGTAAAAAGATCTCGTGAGTTTAGTAATGGTTGTAAATTACATTTAATTCTTAATAATTATTTCTTTTGTAAGAAAGTAGGTAAAGGCCTCCTCCAGAGATAGCCAATTTGTTCTATCTTCTGCTAATCGTATCCAGTGGTCGCCGGCTATTTTTATAATGTCATCTGTCCATCTTGTATTCGGTCTACCTTGTCTCCTTTTGCCTGATGGTCCTCGCCATAACGTTGTTTCTTTGGTCCAGCGAATCGCATAGAAACTTAAATGAACATAATTAAAAATGTTCTCCTCTCTTTTATACTACGACTTCACTGATGCTTTGAAACTTTAATATAATTTGTCCATTTCATTTCCAAAGTGTTTTGTTGATAGAAAATAAGCTTGCCCTTTATTATGTGGGGCCAAAATCACGAGTGCCGAAATGTGGGTGTATGCTAGACCGCTGACTACCTTTTCAGAATTATGTATGTTAAAGAGGAAAGTAAAAATATATAGTTTAGTTCAAAAATCTATTTGTTTCAATCAAAACAACAAACTAAAGTCTGCTCGTACATTTTTCACACTTTGTTGCACACTATGCAATTAACGTTTTTATAAATCTATCTTATATCAAAATATAACTCTCCAATTTTTACAGAAACCTACTCAAATAACCACATCTCGTATAGTCTAAAATCCTAAAAAATAAGACGACATTCAGACTGTAACACAGCAGGCGATAGGTTAGGATATGCAAATGAATGCAGTTCTTTTAAGTTTCATCGTTATTGCTCCCGTGGCTCCTAAAACTTGGAAGCCGAGAGGAGCTATGGAGCCATGGAGCCACGCCTCACATGCTGCAGTGTGTCTTGTCTTATCTAAGCTGGTCGTTAACGTGGATGGGAAGCTTCAGACAGAATTATTAGTCGTGTAAACTGATTGAGATTGCTTCGTGGTAAAAAGCTTGAATATTTCGGCAGCGGATATTGGAGATTTCATTGAATACTGTATGGTCGTAGATGGGTGTGTTTTGGGTTATTTTAATGTTATTAATTTTGGGCTTGGTAAATTTTTTGTTTTATAAATCTTGCGGCTTTGAACACCTAAGGAATAAGCAGAGAGTTGAGAACTATATGTAATAGGTAGATGGTGAGCCTTTTGGTCAACGGAGCACTACATTATATGCACTACTGTTGGTGAAGACTAATGTTTTGTATTGAGAATATTTTAACAGATTGTACACTGACTGGATTTTGAACATGATACTAATTGAATTAGTTACCAATGCGCTACTGAGCTATTTTCGGAAGATAACCTACGACCACAAATTTAGATTTTTATACATTAAATTGTAAATGATACCCCTTGCCACATTAAAACTTAGATACATTTTGAACATAGCTCAAAATTATTTCACAAATAAATAGCATTTGAGACAGTATTAATTACATTTACACTTAACAAATACTAACACCCAATGTACTATAGTGTTGTGTTTCTGGTGGCGAGTAGGTGTCACTTTGACAGCTGTCAATTTACAGATTTATGTCAAGTTTAATGACGGCTTACAGTAATAATAAATTACAAAGATGTTTTTTAGTCTAACGACATTCTTTTATGTCGTAACTATTAAAATTGGTCAAGTCCGAATCGGAATCATATAGGGTCCTGTAATAGGTGACATGATAATTGAGATATATTAAATAAGAAAACATTTGAACCAGATCCATTTAGCCTTCAGAGCGTAATCAAACTAACAAACATCCAATCAAACAAACATTCAAGCATCTTATTACTACTACTCGTATTGGTAGAATTCTTTTTACACTACTAGAATGGCATACAAGCCTATGATGCACGCTTCTTACAGTTTCATAAATCGTACTAAACACTGTACTATGCCACTTAAATAAAACCATGGTATGTCCCTATTCATGCTGATCCATTCATGTTTGCATAAGCATAGCCTTGTATTAATAATTATACCTAACATTTAGAATGGCGGCCTTTCTTTTTGGACTTAACCTGTCATCAAGCCGGATAGTCAAATTACCGAACCAACACACAACAATACAAAACAATTTTCATTATAAACAATTACTCCACATTTTTCTCTGAATCCATCAAATCAATCACGTTTTCAAACGTCCACAAAACGGCCATCAATCCAAATTAATTACGAAAGAAACCCTGAAGCGACCACAATGATTATCAATCGGAGATGATTGACCGAGTGGCCGCACAGGTGCTATAATGATGAATAATATTATAATTGCGACGGGATACGTCTTAATATCAATAAAGCAGGTACGGCAACTAATGCCCGTTGAATAAACATCAATCAATCAATACGGTGAGACGAGACGAGGCAAAAAGTGAAGCGGCCGTGGCTTAGTGTGGATGAGGATTTACATTTCACGTCTCAAATAGACATGTCGAGGATACGGATATCTTTGTTATTGTTCGACACTTATAGTGTGGAACAAAACATTAAATCGATTTAAATAAAAAAAAATAATCGGTCTAGGCGGGGTTTGAACCCGCGATCTTTGCCTTACCAGAGCTCGTCCTAACCAATTCAAATTTTTCCTGCCATATCTGTTTTTGAGGTGACAAAAAAGCATTTAAATTCAGCCTTTTTTATAATTGTTTTTATGTATATCTCTAAAAGTCCTTGGTAGTGCGGTTCAGTTTGAGATTAGGGGAGGTGAAGTAATATTGACATGACCATTATACTAAATTTTAAACTCTCGCGTTCAATGATATATTATAAAGAGAGAATGAAAATGGCGTGCACCGCTGAGCCAGTCAGCCTGTGACCACGGCCGGTGTAACCTGGTCGAAACGTCAGGCAATCAAAGGTATGTAAGTACCTATACCATAATCGCGTTAATTCCCGTTCTCTTTGTAATATGACCTTTATAATAAAGCGATGGTTTATTTTATACTGTGTTTCCAAGCTCGTGGGGCAAACTCACTTGCAAGCCGGTTCACCTGCTGCTTGACATACTTTCCTATCAGGTTTGGATACTTGACGGTAGTCATTCCCGCTAAAAACTAAAAACCACCAAATCATAGAAAGTGTAAGGGCCGCCATCAGTCTCTAAAGTAGAAAAATGGACACAGGGATACCCGCTCAGGTGAAAAAAAGATATTTTTGAGCTATCACGTTAGTCTATGGGTCCATATCAGATATAGTTTTTTTGTAAGTATTTTACCTCACCAAAATTCTAATTCATTATTACTGAAAACGAAAACTGATACGTTAAAACACCTAGTGTCTGGCAAGTGCAACAGATTTCAAAGAATAATAATAAAAAATTAAGAAAATACTTACAAAAAATATGATAGTGAATGACTTTTAAAACGAGAATAAATACACTGAAACACAATGTCTCACAAATGTCCGATCCACATTCATCTTTCCCTGAAAAGTGTTACTAGAGCAAAAAACCGGTGTCGATCCGACAAGAGCCGTTGAAGTAAGGCCGTCGCCACCGTGTGTGTTCGCGTGTCGCCATGTTTGTTTTCTTACTTGCGTGTTTGTTTTCCATAGAAATGCTCGTCAGGTGTAGGCTTTTTAGATTTTGTGGAATGGTTTACTTTTGATTTTGTGTTTGAGCTTACAAGCGTTTGTGGTTTCGGGGAATGGGGATAGTATTTCTAGTTTACGAAGTACCGAGTAATGTCGTGTACGAAAGATTTGTTTATCTAGTATTCATTTTATAAATTTTCTAACCGACTTCAAAAAAGGAGAAGGTTATACATTCTACGTAAATACAAAATTCATCGCTTTTCCCCGTTATCTATTTGTGAACCAATGTATGTGTCTGTAATGTTGAGGTGACCCCTCTTTCCTGAGATTTTGCCTTCAGCTTACCATCAGGCGAGGTGAAATCAAATAAATATGTCCTTACTTCGGTGGTGCCATTGCCACTAATTCGGACCCTGCTCGATTCGACGGAAGAATAAGTGCAATAGGAGTTTGAAGCTTTTAAGTTCTGCCTTTTCCTCCGCCTTCACCTCTGACTGACCCTCCGGGGTTAATGGTGTGATTATATGTATGTATGTATGAAGCATCCTTACTGCAAAATTGAGACTTGTTAGCGATACGAGTACAAGTATCTTATTACTGACATATCCATCATTAGGCCGGCCATTTGCATGCCAATAATAAAAAAAAATCTTGAAAGAAATTCGTGAATTGGTTCAGAATCATCAGAGCACATAGATCAAAGATGACAGGCTCATGATATTGACTGACAAGTGAGATGACGTGGTTAATGTGTGCATTGTCGAACTTTCTATCACTTGTCCATTAATTGCGTTCAATTTACTTGTCTGTCACGTAGCCATTATAGAATGACCTCAATTGGAACAAGCCAATAATCTAAATTAGAATTGTAAATATTTGAGGGTTAATTGAGTTGAAATGAAAACTTTTTACTCCCGTTAAGCACTTTCAGGTAAACAAAAAATCAGGGACATCGTGTCATCGTCCTGTTCGTACCTACAGTTACGCTGACGTCACGACGATACTAGTATATTATTATTATTTTTAATTTTATACGGCCTGTAGTATTTAACCAAATTGTCCCCTTTCCTCCAAATGGCCAGCATTTTTTGTTATCGTAATTCGCACTTTTTATATTGGAGTCGTCAATTTGACTTCACCTTACCTGCTAAATTGAAGGTAAAATTTCAGGAAACCTTTACAAACACCAACATGTTATAATGATGGCCATCAGCTAGCAGTTGCTTTTTCACACCAAAGAAATATTAGTTTCTTTTTCATCCGACTGCGTCGAAGTCATATAAAGACTTATGTTTGACCTGTTGTTGTATGGCAGTTCCTAAGTTCCCTTGCAACTAACTATAAGCGGGATCGAACCCCTCACCTTACTTAGCAATTGAACACTCTAGTACTACGTCACAGAGTTATTAATTTTATTATAGACATACCCTTCATACCAATAAATAATTAAAGTTCCTTACAAGAATATCCTCATTAACCTATCGTTATGTTCTTTATTACAACTCAGTCCGACACAAAGGTCTTCATCACAATAAAATGTCCGACTGGATGTCTGTACCGAGATCTAATTTCCCTGTAAAAATAGTCCAGATCAACCTTTGCTATAATCAACTTAGGCACGTCTGCTATCCGATATAGAATGTAAATTAGGTCACAGACTGAGTTATAGTTTGATCTGAGTATTTAAATTAGGTTCTTTAAGGGGAGTGATGATTGTTTTTATTTTTTTGATGAAGGAATATATACGTTAGTTGCTAATAATGAATTATGCAGGTACAGTCCACAAAGAAAATACATTTACACCTTTACATACAACTTTATATGAAAATGTGCAACCATATCTCCTTTGTCGACTGACTGTACATTTAATCTCATTAAAAATCATTTTTATTTCATTCGTCACTATCTTTATTTATTTATATATTCATAAAACTTCATACACAAGTACATAGGCGGTCTTAATGCCACAGGCTTCATGCTTAATGCTTTAATCTCTATCAGGATCCGCTAAGTCCTTCTTTTATTTGTGGTTTGGCTCTTATTGGCTTCTGCGAGCGACTGCCATCCGACTTCATTTCCTAGAAATTTGATGGCTGCCTGTTCCAAGACATTAGCTGATAATCAGCAAGTGTAACACTACTGCAGGCGAGAACCCTAAAGCTCTCGATAGGACCCCCGTAGTTACTTGCCGCCTTAGTATCATTCAAGTATATTTACGCAACTCAATAGCTAACACACTTAATACTCTATTCACATATATTCTTCAAACACCTATAACACTGACGTAAAATCAATCAATAAAAAAAATAACAGACGTTGTCTACTTAAAAGCAAAACGAGCTACTAATGAGCAGTGCTCAGATATTAACCAAAGTACTATTTACAAATCACCTAACCTCTAACACGTAAATAATAAAGTCTAATCTCGCTTGGAAGGAGAGTATAACAAAAATATACGATGTCAATAAAGATTAAGCGGATTCCCAGAGTCGAGTTACGCGTTTCAACGGACAGACGGACTGGTGGACAGACGGACGGACAAAATCCGCTGACACGTGATTGACAGTGAGACGGTGGCTCCATCTGCTGTCACCTAAAGACGTTTGACGTTGAAGGGTTAATCTTTGTCGCATTTCGTGTTTTATTTTGAGTTGAAAATGTTGAGTGAGCTTTTAAATAGTAAGGAGTGAAAATTACTTTTGGAATTCGGGTAAGTGACTTTGTACTTGCTAAGACAGGTATTGAAAGTGGTTACAGTGTCCTACAGTATTATAGTTCTCATCAAGATCATTCACTTGCAACTTTTCGGTAATATATTAAACACGTAGGCCTCTCCTATAGACTTCCAGAACGTTCGATCTAAAGCTGCTCGCATCCAGCGCTTCCGGGCGACTTTGATGAGGTCGTCCTTCCAACTGGCTGTTGGCCGCCTATAGGAGAGGCCTAGGCCAGCAGTGGACTATGTGTGGCTGATATGATGATGATGATGATGATTAAACATTAGTACCTCAGTGGTCCAAAAGTCGCTTTATGATCGAGAGCTCCCGGGTTTAAATCTTAGCCATAAAACTCTCGAGGTGAACTTGGACTCCGTACTGAAATGAATGGCTTATAAGTTGTAGTATCTAACCCACTCTAAAACAAATACTCTCAAGCACAAAACGAATTCTCTCCAATGCACTGCTCTCAACTTCGCCTGTCATATATTCCAGGAATTAGAGCAGATTGATTACATTTGGTAATTCTCTTGGGAACTTGACCTAATCTCCGTTTATATAAATATGAAAACATTGATTAGACGTACTTACGTTTCTAAATGTAAGTTTTGTCGTGGAAATAATATTATTACCGTACTCCTGGCTGACCATTTTTTTTATACCCGGACAAGCACACGACTGACATGATGGAAAGTGGTGACATTACCCTATAGATGTGTGAGCCTTAAAGAACCCCGCAGCAGAATGTTCATTTCACAGCTTGAGCGTGCGACACTAAGTTTATAATTTACATACATGGTAGGCAGAGCTGTATTAGCACCCACGTTTCACCAACTATGATTTTCGGTCCCACGTAATAGGGGGTGAGCCTATAGCCGTCTACCGGGCACTTTGTCTTGGGCTGCATGTTTAGTCTGTTACGGTTACTGTATACTTACTGAAAACTTATTTATTATTGATGAAGGAAGTATTTTTGTCCCCCTCCCCCCCCATTTAAGGTCAATTAAGGCATTAATAGTTAATAATTTATAATAATAGTAATGAAAGTAAAAAGCACGATATTCCATGTTTCTTCTTCTGGTAAGAAATTAACGTAGGTATCTACGTAGGTCGGAGTTTTTGAAAATGTTACCCCCTGAGGATCAATAAGGAATTCAAAAGTTATATAGAGACGATATTCTTAGCAATCCATGGATTCTCCGTGCGGGTGCCGGGTCCATCGCGTTGCTGAGTTGGGAACTCGGAACAGTGCCTGGGACTTGCGACCCAAGTGTAGGTTTAGAAGGGGCCCCTTTTGTTGATGTACATCAACACTCACCTTCACTACCCAAGTTCCCCTCCCTGCCTAACCAAATTTGATACGAAACTACTAGTGCCGCTTTAGACATTCGTCCTAGTAATGAGCTTATTGTAGCTCTCGATAGGCCTAGATCTTTAAGTAGGTTATAGAGAGATTTAGCTGGTATACCTCTAGCTCCCACTTCTACTGCATACAAATTAACCACGTAACCGTTTTTGATTAATTCGTTTGTGAGATCATAGTATTTATTTTTCTTAAGTGTGTGGTCCTTCGGTATATTTGTTTCCCACGGTACAGTAAGTTCCACAAGGACCACATATTTTGTCGTTTTCGAGTATAGAAATATGTCCGGTCTAGATGACGAAACCCCAACATCCTCCGGAATTTTATAGTGCTTTTCATACGTGTCGATTAGGAGAGTCCAATCTGGGGCAGTATCTAAGATTGAATAAGGTTTGTTCCTGGATTTTATGGATGAACCTTCAGACACAAAGTTGATATGTCGTCTGTTAGTAGTCAATCCTTTTTGGGCTCTAGCTACTGCCAGACTCATTGCTTCGCGTATGATGAAAAGCACCTTATCGTGGCGGCGTGAGTATTGGCCTCTATCGAGAAGCACCCTACATCCTACTAATATGTGCCTAGCCGTCCCTATTGCCTCACCACACGTATAACATTGTTTTTCTGTGGCCTTCCCCCACCTTACCAGATTACTCTGGTCTGGAAGGGTCATCTGAAAGGCGTTAAGATAGAATTTTAACAGGGCCGGCGACCACTCATAGATCAAGGTGCGCCACTTTAAAGCCATCGGTATGCAGAACTCTCCCATTGTCAACTCTCTCCAATTCTTCAATTTCCTGAAATTCATTAGTACGGCTTCTTAAATGTATAACATTTCGGAAAAAAAATGTTTTCACGTTTGAGACCGGGACAGTACGCTAGTTTTACATACGTAACGTACCAAGCCTCGTCAAAATTCACACAAGGACGCTTCTTACGAACATTCCACAAGTGTTTATTAGTAATCCCACTCTTTATATAGCACTGTAATCTATATGTCGCAGCTACCTAGCTTACTCAGCCGTTCAATTAACTGCCTAGTCTCTTTACTAAACGGCACCGTTCCATTAGCGGGCTGAGTGATGTTCAGCCAGTTGATTAAACGGCTAAGCAAATGGCTTGGATTAGTGACGATTAATTACTTGCCTAGCCATTTAATCGAACAGCTAAAAAAATTACTTATTTCTGTATGGTTATGAAGAAAAAAGCCACGAAGGCTTAATGCGGGAGCTGCTCTCCATTTCGCTTTCGTATATTAGCCTTCTAGCCCAACCTACCCAAGTCGGATTGCGCAGCTATCTCAATAAACCTGTCACTAATTTTCTGTGAATACACCTCTATTGACCCCCTCGGGGATTTACAGGTGTCAGTATATGTATGTATGTACATAATTTTCTATGTTATTTCGGGGTGGTGCCCCATCTTACGTATGGACTAAGCATTAGCCAGCCAGTTAATTAAATGTTGCAATAAACGTTACGGCTAAATATCATTCATGCCGTTAATTGAATGGCGCCGTATAATTATCGGCCTAGGCAGTTTATTGAACTCCTCATTAAGCTAGCGGGCTGCGACATATACATTTCATAAAAATAAATAATAAAGTATGTTCACAAAATCATTCAGCGTTTTTAAGTTCTATGAAATAATATAATTTCTCGTTGATGCGTACATTTATTCAGCTTGACATGTGAGTGATTGATTATAAAAGAAAATATATTTTTTCTTTGGCATCAAATATTATAATTATATCTGTCCGTCTGTCCGTCAGCGGGCATCAGTTCGACTTTTGTCGATATTGGTAACGAGGAAAATCGTATTTATGTCGATAGTACTAGTTATTGAATGCAGCTTTTTTCTATTTTACGTAAGTTATTTTGTCCGTAAAATTTACTGAAATAAGAAAATAGGCATATACCAGGTGCTTGACGTCAAATTTTTTTTAACCAGCTCAGGACCACCTGATGTCTTGAAATCTTGGTGAGGCCTCCTCCCTTTTCCCGTGCCTTGATAATAAGCTAGCGCCCTGTAGCTATCGAAAAATATTAACATCATCCGCCTAGCGATTTCTCGTAGCAGGAACCTGGTATATGCCTATTTTCTTAACTTTTACGAAAGCGACTACCGTCTGACCTTACAATCTTGGGAGAAAATCCTCCGCCAGTACTTCTTCCATTATTTAGCTAACTAGCTTTATTTTCGCCTGTAATATATACATACAAGTATATTGGAAAACATTCGCTCGACATTTTCAGCAGATTTCTCAGAGTTTCATTACAACTGACAGACAGACAGACAGACTGCTCTCCAAACGTCAATCACCGTTGATTGACAAAACCCTTATTTACCTTCATTTCAACAACAAATTTATTTAAAACATGAATAATGAATGTAAGGCACAGTTTGTCCGTCGTCGCGTGTAAAGGAACGCAACTTGGCAATTATATCGTGCGTACGTCAACGCGGCCTTCCGCGTGTGGTCTTCTGAGAAACGGAACGTGTTAGCTCTGCTGATGCGCTCGAGTGCATTTTTGTTAGATTCTGGAATGAAGCTATGTGTCAGCTGTTGCGAAGTTAGATCTTCTTGTATCGTGGGATAAGTATGATACCTGGAGATGAACGAATATGTACTGCCTATAAGTAGGACTTGTTTAAGAGTTTTATCGTCATTATCATCGTAGTCTTAGTTGCATCTAAAGCTTATACTTTCGATCCCGAGGTCTCCTACTCATTCGCTTGATTTTATTTATATTGGCTATTGAGCGGCATAATTGCAGACACCACGCAACCCCGAGCGGAAGTCAGAGGCAGAGCTTTGCCTAATTTGCAGGTATTCTAGTTAGCAAATGGGAAAGGTTTTACGGCTCCAGATGTGGAGGTCGGATACCTGTCACCTCCGTAAAAGGCAAGATGAAAAAATCCATCAAAATAAGAGGAGCTGTAAGTGAGCAGACTCTAGGCTTTAAAATGCATTTTTTGGATGCAGCCGGCAGAGGCGCTCGGATATTGATAATCACAGCCAAAAACTAACACCAAACAAGCTTATATTCACGTAGACAAACACACACACACACACATACACACATTTACGTAGATAGGTAAATTCACTTTTGTTTACACATCGCAAAATTTTTTGTAATTCTCGAGAGTTTAAATAACGTGGAGACAAAAAATTCAAAGTACGTGTAGTATTAAGGTCAACTTAAATTCTTTACAAAGAAACTATAATATTAAAAATGACGAAGCTATAACAAAATCAGCAGCCGATAACAATCCAAATGGAATTTCAAGACTACAAAGACGTAAACATAATAAGTAAAGAAAAGGAAAAATCTCAATCGGCCCATCAGAACGAATCGATCGCGTCGATAATAATCCGTGAAAAAATGAGTGGGTGCCCCTCAGATACAGATCAAATTAACGGTCAGACGGGCACAAAGACCGGCCAATCAGCGGGTCGATTCTTTCACAAACGCTTCACGTATTTACGTCACATTTCTTCGATTCTGCGGCACGTTCGCGTCGTAATAAGCGGACCGTCCCCCGTCCGTCGCGTCCGTCACAAGAGGAGAGGGGGCAGAATAGGGTGGCGGGCCAAACGGGCGTCCACTGGACTTAATGAAGTTTTCTCAGCGATTCCCACAGGTCGTCACATGTGGGCAGAGTTTGCTGCGCACATATTGTACACGTCGCCATCGTCAGATATTGCCCGGGTGAAAATGTTTTAATAAGCGCATCCCTGGACGCGGCCGGCAGTTATGCCCGGCTACCCGTTTCCCTGGACCGTCTTATTAATGTCCATTGTTTGCGAATTTTGCGTTATTGCGTGTATTGATGGCGCGGAGTTTTTATGTTCTTGGTTATATGTCGCAGTTAGTGCGGAATTGGGGTAAAAGTTCTAATAGGTGAATACCAATGCTTGGAGATGTATTTAGCTTAATATATTGGATAGATAGAAAAGTTTATGATGAATTATATGAGAGGTACCTCTGTTATTAGAATCCTTCTGCTATCGGTACCCTATACACAAGTTTTAATCTTAATTCGGGTACCTGACTTCATGGTTACACATGGACAAACTATGTTATTATACTGTCATCAAATTGTATTGTAATGTGTTAAATTAGATTTTAAACACGGAATAAATGAATTTTTTTTCATTGTTATCTCCTTCAGAATAAGGTACCTCTCTCTTCTCGAGATGGCAAAGACAGATAGTATATGAAATGATTCGACTCCGAAAAAATCAGGTACATAAAACCAACTAGAACTAGACAGCATTTTGACAGTTTATAAGTTCGCCAGAGGCCTGACTTCCCTTTTGTTTCCGGCTTGTGTATCCTTAGGCATAGACAGTGGTCGTAAATTGAAATGAACACCTAAATTTCCAAATTTCCCCCTAATTCTTTACGTGGATTACCGTCAATGAGGCGTTATCTTTTGAATGGAGAACAACTTGACGAGCTTGACTTGAACGATACCCCCAGAAAGAGATTATAATGATCTTCATAATTAATTAGGTATCAGGCAACCAGAATTGCCTCCACCTAGAAAAGTGTCAAATAATTTCCATCACAACTGATACTTCATCACCATATTCATACGGTATTGTGTAACATTTCACACTTCAAATTCCAGATTAAAACAATAATGTCCATATTTTTCGCCTTCACTCCCGTCCTCCTCTCAATCTCCATTACTTTGAACGTTCGTGCATTAATTATCGCGGTCTAAACGACATGTTGACACAACGGCTCCAGGTTACCGTGTCAGCCCCCTGACCTTGACCCCTGTGACGTCACTCGTAAATCTCAATATCGCAAAATGATGTGATTTGCCAAATCGTTGTTCTGTGAAACAGAACATGTGTACTGAATTATGAAGTACGTGTTACGGTTTGTTGTTTCAGAATTCATGTTAGAGGCTTTTTTGGCAACTTTATTGTGGTTTAAATAGGACTCAAAAAGGGAAGGACTGACCATCCGACATAGGTATCTAACTATTTCTGAAGTTGGTTAGGCTAGGCTACATTTTAATATAAATGTTTCTCTTGTACTTTGGGTGATGCAATATTCTTATTTATATTTTTTCTTAAAACATCATGTTGAATATCTTTGACTAATTCACAATGGAGCGCATCACCTTCAAATATGTATATACACAATATACACCTCTCCCCTCCCTAAGAAGACAAGTATACACCTCGATTTAAATAGAAAAAATTGAATCAGTTTGAACCCGCGATCTTTGCCTTACAAAGCTACCAGACCTCCCCCTAACCAATTCAAATTTCTTCTTCTATACCTAGACCGATTTAATTTTATTCAATTTTATGTATTTAAATCGATTCGAATATTAAGCATGAAAAATGCTTACAAAATTTAATTAAAAAAGTATTCACCTGCACTATCCTATGCCTATTTATCTGTTTGGTCATGTGTACTCGTAGGTACTAATTCTTAAGGAGATTTAGGATCAATACGGCCATTAAATATTACTATTAGGAGAACTTGGGTAGTGAAGGTGAGTGTTGATGTACATCAACAAAAGGGGCCCCTTCTAAACCTACACTTGGGTCGCAAGTCCCAGGCACTGTCCCGAGGTCCCAACTCAGCAACGCGATGGACCCGGCACCCGAACGGAGAATCCATGGATTGCTAAGAATATCGTCTCTCTCATTATTTTAAACGGAGTATTTACCAAAGTTTATCGCAGTATCAAGTTCCCGATATTTCAATTCAATACTGTTACAACCATACTGTGACCACGGATTACAGAATAGAAATTACACTTTTCATCCTAAAACACAATGTAATATTGAATTTAAACTGAAAGCTTCATATCAGGTAGATTAGTAATGAAAACCGGTGTCCTCTGTCTATTGAAGGTGCTGTGGGACGCCCTCAGACAGAACGTTAAAAGATTTCGAAGCTACAAAATTCTGGATGCGGTAAAATATATTTTCGTTTTGGAGGACGGTACGACTGCTGTTTGGCCTCTCCGCTGAATGACCAAAAAAATAGACATACAATTAAATCCCACAAATTGGCATTGTCCGTGTGATGATGTAGAAAGAATCGCTACCTCATTTCATCCGAAGGGCATCGGTAGAGGCAACTATGATGTCACTGCGAGAGAGGGAAACTCGAAGTAAAAGTGTACCTACGCGTCTGGCCAGCGTGGAAACCGCCAAAGACTCCCAACATTGGTACAGGTCTATAACCAGCAGTGGACTTACTTCACCCTTAAATACTTGTATTGAGATCCACGAACTCGTGATCTCTACCGTAGTTCTTACGCTCGTCCGCCACATAGCCTGTCGATGGTCATGGTCAAACAAGTCACCGTAGCTCAGTAATCTAAAACGATTAGTAGCTGAATGACGTCAAATTACATCACATGCAGGTTGTAAGCATTCTTAATCATATATATCGTCAGGCCATTCATTGTCAAGTGCCTGCAATACAAACTTGGTGCGTTCCACGTTCGTTCCGATTGCGGGACCACGGCCAAATTAATAAAGTTTAGAACATCCTGACTGGTCGTTCTTATGTTTGTGATTTATTTATATAGGTACTTCATTAATTTTACGTTGTATGGAGATCTTTCGCATATATATATAACATACAGTTTTCTTTCAACCTATAATGTTTAAAATCCAGCTTTTTATGTAGAGAATAATTCACATAGCTTAAGTGGCATTGCATTTTTTATACAATAGAACTGGACCTTAACACATTTTTACAAGTTTGGTCCTTCATCTTATACTTAGTTAGATCTTATCATTTTCTCTCTAGAACATTTCGAATCTACCCATTTTATACCTAAAAAAAATTAAAATCAAATAAAGTTGTTGAGAATTAACGCTGAACATCTTACATAAAAACCTCTTTATATTAAATCGTTTGAATCTACTATTACATCAAAACACATGGAACATACAATTTATTGAATGTATTCAATACAACATTACATAAAAATGTAATTAAATCTAATGCTGCATACACATCATACTCGTATCGCTCAAAACGTTAACGCTAACGGCAAACGCGCCACTATTCCCCACAAAGTACTCAATAAGGCACCACGGGAGTGCATTAATGACATTTTTCACATGTTTCTTACTCCGATCACAGGTCAAGTCGCACCCCTTCTCCCCCTCTCTCCCTCTCGCGGGTGGGGGTGGTACGAAGGCGCAGACGTCTCCCGTCAATCAGTTCGACTGGACGTGACTCGAATGTTATAGAAAAGTTCGCAGACCGTTAAGACGGGCTTTTTTATGATCGGCGTTTATTCGCGGTGGTAATCTCGCCGATGTGTTCCATGCTTTATGCCCTGTTTATATTGGGTGTGCGTTTATGGGGAGGGTGGATGAATGAGCTGGTATTTTAAGACGATTTGTTATTGGGTTAGAATTTAATTTTTATTGACATATTGACTTGGAATCTTCGATATCTTTCGATCTTCGGAAACTAGTTGTTTTTTTGTACTCACGGCTTTATTTCCTTAAAGGGGCAGACAGCGACATATTGTTGATCCTCTAATGATAAAGGTGTTTTTTTTTTAAATGTAGCTAACAGAGCTTGGATCCAGTTTAACACTTGTAACATATAGTCAAACGGAAGCCGATAAATTCTTTATTGAAACCCACATTTCGCCAGTTGTTACTGTTCTTGGACACACGTAATATAAGGGCAACGTTTTGTTACATAACTAATAAAACTATTACTATTTCATATGTACATATCATTATTTAAATATCGTAATTTCTATTAGATAAATTAATTACGGCTATACTCACGTAAATCGTCTGGACATCTGAAATGGCTCACGATAGTTTCCAAACGAATATCGTCATTTCTCTTAACAATATAAAACAACGTTCTAAATTCTCACACCTTCAATAAAAAAATCAATAACAATATCTAACCCTATCCTGCTTGCGGACAGCCCTGCGTCAGTTGACGGTCATCAGTGACAGCTTGTCATGTTGCGTCACATGACGGACGCACTTGTCGCGCCTTGACAAACACAGTGTACTGGCCGTCGCGCGTCGTGCGGCGCTGTGCTGGACATTATGTTGGATTGTATTGAAGAACGCAGCTTTTATGTTATGCCTATGGATAGCTATATAGCAAGAGATATATAAAAATATAGTGGTGTGTTCTAATCAGTTATAACTGGTAAACAATTTGTAAGTTTGTATGGATGTATTTTACCCCCTTAGGGGAAGAATTGCAAAGAATTGTTCCTTAATGGATTTTTATAATTTAAAAAGTGTAATAGTCTAAATTTCTAAGTCTGTTGCCGCACTAAACAGTTTTACACTCGTTGAATTACGTGCGAATTCTTATCCTATAAGAAAGTAGATATATAAACTAGTGAGTACTGGGTACTCAGTACGACGGAGGACCTAGTACCTACTCAGGAGTGGCATAAATTAGTATTTGAGTTTAAGCATTACAAACAAACAAAAATAACTACAAATTTAATTTCAAAACAATATTAGTGTAGAGAAGAAAACATTTATGTAAATTAACCCGGTGTAGTCCACTTAGAGCACCCAGCCGAATAGCACCTGAGCGAATAGCACCTAGCCATGTCCATGAACAGCACCTATCAAAATTTTTGGCAGGTGCTATTCGTGGATACTAATTTATTTGTACAATGTTGTCCACGAAGAGCACCTATGACGCAGCGAGCTAGTGCTGGGATGTAGAGGGGGCATGCTATCTCCTGACACGTATTGTAGTGACCCCGATTTAGAATATAACTGATATTATTAGTCGCTATAGCTGTTAGCAAACCTAATGTTAAGGTTTATACCTTTCCAGTAACTTCCAAGAAATAACACTGTTACTAGTTAAGGGAAAAAAACAGTCATTGACAACACCCTCACCGGGCATGGCTGCTTTGGGTGCATGGTTCCTGCATCATATAGTGCGCGAGCCAAAGCCGTGTACCACCATTATCAGGATCGTAACATGGATACACCGCGTCATACACTGGTAGAATACCCAGTGGATGGAGCGGACGACTGAACTCGAAACGACCTCGGATCCGCAAGCTTCACGCTCTAAGTCTAGAGGCTCTCCATGAATATTAATAGCTTATAAAAGTACATGTAATACTCCGGTCTTATTTACGAGACGAGTCTGGCGGCCCAACTTGGAGTACTGTTGTCATCTCTCAGAAGGGGCACCTGAAAATGAACTGGAATCCGTTTGATTTGACTCGGTGCAAAAACGGACACTGTGGACACGGACACGCTCAGCTGGGCACTGATCGCCCTGCTGTAATTTTCTTAAGTGACAACAATATGGGCGACTCCAAGTAGGTAAAAGGTTATTACAGGGATGGCAGCGTGAGTATGATGCTCCTAGTTCATAGACTACGGTAACCGTTTCCCATAAGGTGAACCGTAAGTATTTGGCTTTTTTTTTAACGTGCGGGAAATCCCCACGAATACCACCCCCGTCGGAGCCGGAGGGGGAGGTTATGTCGGACTCAAACCGACTAAACCGCACACCGACTGTGGGTGGCAGTGCAAGGCTGAAAGTGAGGTAACTATAGAGCATATCCCTGGCACCCCGGCTGACTCAGGACCCTCTCTCTCGATCTGGCCCTCTTCGGGTGGGGGGACCACGGGATCCCCAATTCGTCTCCGGTATTAGGGAGGAGGGGCGAAGGGCGCCGCTGCCGCGGCCTACTTCTGCTGGGCTGACAGGCGGCTCCACCTGTCACTGCCAGGCCCGCGCTCATGGGGGACGGAGGTCAGTCATCGACCTCCGACGCTCGAGTTGCCTCAGTTGGCAAGCAGCTAGGGCCGTGAGTCTTCTTCGTTCCCGGTCAGGCTCGCAACCCACCGCCTCCTTCACGAGCATAACTTGCTCGCAGAAAGAGGTGCCGGCCGCCCAAGCAGCGGACCATTGCCGTGAGCAAGGTGACAAGCATGAGAGCTCTCGCTCCCACTCCCATTAGCTCCCGCCTCGGCGCCTCCCACGCGGGACACTCAGTGAGTGTGTGCAGCTCCGACCTCCTCCTCGCTCCCGTCGCAGTGATGGCACTCGGGCGTTAGCTCTTTCCTCTTCTGACACAGATACCGCCCGAAGCTCCCGTGCTCGGTGATCATCTGTGTCGTAGGTATATATATGGCTTGCCACCTAAACACCTCTACAATATTGGGGATTCTAAACAATACAGAACATTCTGAGTTAGAATTTCGAATGTGCTGCTCTATCAAAAGAATATTTTTTGTATACGACACTTCAATTTGAATTCTCCTCGCCTGATGGTTAGCTGAAGGCAAGAGAGTCGCCATTACATACACGTACCATGTTAACAATGGTGGCACTCAGCTTGACGGCCTTATCAAATATTGTGGGCCGAAATTTGGAACGCTATTCATTTCATTCTGTCGGACCGATGTAAGAAATTCTGATTCTGATTTATTCTCAACTAGCTGTTGTTCTCGGCTACGCCCGTGTGGATGGCGGTTATCGCGACCAAACAGCCAATGTTCATTCTCAAGGTCTAATATAGGGGATATCAAATTTCATCAAAATCGGTCTAGTGGTTTATGCATGAACTTACAGACACACAGCTTATCATACAGACAGAGTTACATTCTCATTTATAATATTACTAGCTTTTACCCGCGGCTCCGCCCGCGTGAATGTCGGTTATCACGACCGAACATAGCCTATTAGTATTACTAGTACGGAGCATATGGATGTGTGAGGACCATTGTGATTATTTATTATTGAATAGTATTCTGGGCATTCCAATTTTAGAGTATGAAATTTTATGGTCCAAATCCATAGCTTATGCCATATTATATCATCCAACATTCACTTCCATACATAAGTGTGGAGTCCAGTACTTCCTTATATACAGCCAGTCCTGTTTTTGAGTGATTCGGGCTTTTCACAAAGTCATGCAAACCGTAGGACTGGTGCACGACATTCACGACCGATGTTCAGGAGCACAATTGTAGGGAAATCACGAATGTTTGAAGTACGCCATTAGTTTTTGAAAAAATAAAATTCGATGTCTTTGACGACCAAATCGAGTGTGACGATTTAAATAATTAGTTATTTGATTAAATTCTCTATAAAAAATCATAATGGAAGACCCATAGAGCGCACTATGGCATGTCAGTAAAATGTAATGTCAATGTCATCTTGTTTATTCTGCTGAAGAGACACGTCAAAAATATATTTTCGTATATATTTCGTATGTATTTTCGTACGTAGCTATATACTAGCATGAGAGTAAATTTATATGCTGCTGTATGTTATTTTCTGTGCTTAGTTTTCTCTGTGAATACCGGACTCATATGCAGAAAGTCATTGCTTGGCTATTGAACACTTTATCAATTTCGGCTGAAAACGTTACTGTAATATATATACCTCTAGATCAATTACCTACACCATGAATTTAATAATGTACTTCGGACTGGTGGGTATATTACATTACCAGCTGCACAATTGTTCGATTACATAATATGATCTTTTCATGATATTAATGTTGTAGGTATAATAAGAATAACAATAAAACAGTATGATATTGAAATTGATTTTAATTTCTTTGTGTTGCATAGATTCCTTTCCTTCATCAACACAATGCGGAGGCATGCGGTGGCAAGCAATTTTATATCGTGTCACACTTTTACTTATTGTTTGTTCTATGGGATAAGCGGTTGTATGGTAAGTTCGCCACTTTCACGTTATGAAGAATGGCTACTGAGGTGCCATACTAGCCTCTCCAGGATGCAGGAACTCACCGGGCATGGCTGCTTTGGCTACATAACCATGCATCATATATAACGCCACGCCTTGTAACGACGTATACCACACTGTCAGGGTTGAGTACGGAACCCTCAGTGCACAAGAAACACGCCATTTAGTTCCGTGCATCTCAATAAAATATTCCGTTATTATAATCTTCCTTATACAACCTTTAAACAGGGATATGAGCCTGTTTAAGTGCTTTACCTACTCAAACCTTGTGTCATAATGATGTTTAGTTTTTTTGTGCGTGCGGGAAATCCCCATGGTTAGCGGATACCGGAGCCGGAGGGAGAGGTTATGTCGGACTCGAACCGACTAAACCGCACACCGTCTATGGGTCGTTGTGCTAGGCCGAAGGTGAGGTTGTCTTCGATATATTCCTCGCACCTCGGCTGGCCCAGGGCCATCCCTCTCTGTCTGGCCCTCCTCGGGAGGGGGGACCACGCAGTCCCCAACTCGCCCCGGAATAGGGAGGTGCGTATCGCGCGATGCACGCGATGTCGTGGTTTGCTTTTGCTAGGGTGACAGGCGGCTCCACTTGTCAGCCTCAGGCCCGCGCCCATGGGTGGCAGAAGTCGTCCGATGCCGTAACTAAATGGGGATGTGATGGATCCTCCGGGCAAAGTGAGTTTAAACAAACTCTACCGGAAGAAAACGAACAAATATCGGATGCCCATTTGTTTATAGTGTCTCTATTTCAATATTACAAACAGACAATCCAGTTTGATTTATATCTATAGATAGATGTATGTAAAGGGGTCTTCGATACAAATATTACTTGTAAATTATTAAAGACGTGAGTGCATGAAGGGGGTAACTAACATTATTATGATTTAAGATTTTTTGCGTTATGATGATTACAGGTATCATAAATATCAAAAAACGCTGTAGATTAAAACGAGTAAATTACGGGTTTATTACATGGGTTAAAGAAAGTCATGAGGTCAAATTAAGGACAAAAAAGCCCCAGGCTACATCTATTACTTCATAGAATTGCTAGGACCTGTGTTCTATACGATGTAATATATCAACGCTTGTTCAAAATAGCAACGTGACCATTGATAGAATACTCCTTTCTGAAGTACATAGTTTTGTAGAGGAAATTTAAAACGTGGTTGAATTCTCTTTGCTTTATATTATAATGTCATCAATGTTATTCTGTCATTGTTTTATGACGGCTTTATAGTAAAAAAATATTATCAGAGGGCCCCCTGAAATCCAACGACACGACCTGATCGTCCACCTGAATCTCGTGAGGGGCGGACACACGGAAACAAATTTACTGGCGTGGCTAACGTAGCTCTGGTACACTTGACATTGCCAAAATTGTGATTTCCTGCAGAGGCCAGTTTGAAGAAGTTGAAGTTATTATAGGAGGCCTCAGTTATATTCTGCGCGTTTTTTTTATATATCTCAATTAACTTCATTGCAAGTAAAGTGGAACAGTTTCTGAGACCGGATCGCTTCGCTAGATCAGACGACAGTTGGAGACAACAAACTCTAGTTGCTGACAAGAGTCATATTCCACAATGTGTATATAGCTCAGTGACTGCACGACATTACGCCACGGTGATGATAGCTGTATGCTGAGGTTAAAAAAATCATATCACAGCAAATAACGATGTCCATCCAAGTGCAACCATCGATTCTTACTTAAAAGCTTTTAAATGTCTATCGATGACGAAACAAATATGAAAAGTTGGAATCTTTTCACCACAAATTAGCTAACACCTAGAAAACCTGGCATACAATAAGGGGTCGCAGAAAACAATTCACAATACTTCAACTTACCAGCACACAGCAAGCACAGTGCGCCTCTGAATCGGACTAAAAACGACTACCGACTGCGGCTGCGACTACAGTTGCATATGTTCATAGTATATATAATTATGAATTATTATTATTTTAGGTGATGTAATTATAAGAGAAGACAATAAATATATGTAAATACTATGAATTGGAATAATGTTCTTTTATTTTCATTTTTGGCTTATCACATAGTTATTTACCACTAAATTACTTAATAATTTTAAGCACTGTATATTTAATTGGCACCCCCTCACGCTTCTCCTTACCAGGGCTAACGATTAGGTGCTCATGCCATGTTGGACTCGAACCGATCGGATCGGATTGGAGGTGTTTCCTTACATCGGCATGTGACCGAGGTATCTAGTATGCCCTAGAAAGAATATCCCAGATATTTCGATCAGCCTCAGTTCAATAAAAATGCACGCCCGGGAATCTGACGTGAAATACTGCCACCCTGGGTACCAGGGCACGCCGTGATTGCGGCGGTAAGACCCATCATGGGGGAGTACCTAGAGGGGCTACACGGTAGCCCCTCGTACCGTCAGACGCAGATAATTACCGGACACCGTAGTTTCGGGCGGTATCTACATCTGATGGGCATAGAGCCAACGCCCGAGTGCCATCACTGCGATGCCAACGTGGACTCGGGGCTGCACACACTCACCGAGTGTCCGGCGTTTGAGACGCCGAGGCGGGAACTTGTGACGGCTCTGGGGGTGAGAGTGCTCACGCTCTCCACTCTGCTCACGGCGATGGTCCGCTGCGTGGATGCGTGGGCGGCCAGCGCCTCGTTCTGCGATCATGTTCGTGAAGGAGACAGCAGAGCGGGCGCGGCGCGATTAACGAGACAGACTCGCGGACATCGCTGCCCGCGTTCGTAAGCGGCTCGGGCGTCGGAGAGCGCAGACCGACCTCCGCCCCCCATGAGCGCGGGCATGAGGGTGACGGGTGGAGCCACCCGTCACCCTTGTAGAAGCAGGCTATGGCGGCGCGCACATCATCCCTCCCCAAACCGGGGGCGAGTCGGGGACCGCGTGGTCCCCCCTACCGAGGAGGGCCAGACCGAGAGACAGACCCTGGGTCGGCCGGAGTGCGAGGGATATGTCGCCTGACAATCTCACCTTCGGCCTAACACAATGACCCACAAACGGCGTGCGGTTTAGTCGGTTCGAGTTCGACATAACCTCCCCCTCCGGCTCCGGAGGAGGTATCCGTTTGGATTTCCCGCAAGTAAAAAAAAGCCACCCTGGGTACGCAAGCACTATTATCTGTTCTTCTGTTGCTTCTGCTAGGCCCTAGCAGCCTTGCTTTAGCCAAAACTTTCACTTTAAGGCTTGGACTCAGCACTAACAATCGTCTTTTCCATGATTTGGTTTGATTAGGAAGGTGTGTCATATCAGTTATATTCTAAATCGGGGTCACTACAACACGTGTCAGGAGTCAGCATGCCCCCTCTACATCCCAGCACTAGCTCGCTGCGTCATAGGTGCTCTTCGTGGACAACATTGTACAAATTAATTAGTATCCACGAATAGCACCTGCCAAAAATTTTGATAGGTGCTGTTCATGGACATGGCTAGGTGCTATTCGCGCAGGTGCTATTCGACTGGGTGCTCTAAGTGGACTACACCATTAACCCTACTGAATAAAACAATGTCATAAAAAACCGAACGGCAAAAAAAACTTAACCAAAACTAACACAGCATTCAAAAATCACTGGCCATTTGTTCATTCCTTTTTTAAATTCCGCTTACGAACGAATAAAACCGACGTAAGGTGATCGGTGATCACTCGAAACCGACGTCGTAGTGAATGAACGAACGGATGAATGAAGTGAGTGAGTGAGTGGAGGGCCGCAGGACACCAGTTGATCAACCATGATGCGCTCGTGTCCGTCAAAGTCATTCAGGATGTAATAGGGAGGAAAGAGATTTCAAATAGACTTGTATTTTCGTTTGTTAATAGAATTTAACGACATTATTGATACTAATATGACACAGATGTTATAATCGTAAATGTCTTAAAACAAGCACCGATGGATACTCTCGTGTATACGATGGTCATAAATGTAATTATTATCTGTTCAACGTTAAGTCATAAATTATTACGTGTGCAATACACATGTCATTTATATTTTGTGAATTTGACTGGTAGCGATTTAGATGAAGTTTGGTGCCGGGTGCATTAAACATGTCTCTCTTATAACATTATTATTTATATTTACAGTTGACAATTTAATTAACGATTGTCGTAAATAAATGTGATACAAGTCTATAATTAAATACGTCGCTTTGAACCTTGATATTATTATGTCAAATTAGATTTCTTCTTACCTGATGAAATTCTGTGTGACGTTTAAGAGAGTGCAGTATTATTAATAAATTATGTTGTATGGTTAAAACTCAATATTAACCTTTGGCACAAACTTCTAAATATTGATTACGAAACTTTTTTATCTCTGTGTTTTGTGCACGTACTCAATTTACATAGTACCTGATTGATGTTGAAGTAAGTAAGTACGATGGGTACTTCTTGTAACTATCTATTGTTATACTCAAAGCGACCACATTATTAATCAACTATTACACAAACACAATTCATAACGCCACGTTTGGCGATGTTATACTCTATGGCGTATTTGTACGATTTTTATTGAGCGATTTCTGAATTTTATTTACAGTTGCACGCAGCACAGAGACTATCGAGCGCACATTAAAATACGTAGCGAATAGTGGTCGTGTAAATCAAAAGGCCATAAAATGCCACAATTCGGCCGAAGCCGACTCCACGCTAGCGTAGCACTTGATTTATTCGCTCGCCGTTTGCCGGTGCGAAAACGTACCTCGTGACGTCACGGCTTTTGTTTCTCTGTTTTTACAGAGTTTTTTTATTGATGGCGTTCAGATAAAAGTGTTGGTGATAGGGTTACCGTGTTCGATCAGTTATGTTTTCGTAGAGGTAACTCGATATCCGTTCGAAACTGAAAGGGTTGATTGATTGTTAGGATTTTGTATTTGACTGTAATTTGTAAATCTTGACACATATTGTCTATTAACTTACCTTTAATCGGTTAATTCAAGATAAAAAAAAAATAAAAAAAAACAAATTAAAAATATCATATTTTCATTTAGTGATTGGACTAAAACCCTAAAAATATCACAACAAAACTTTTCCGTCAGCCCGACATTTTAGTGTTAACCCTGTCACTGCTCGGCTAAGCGCGGCGTCACAATTTGTGAATGATTTTACGTTCAGTGTCCCGAGCTGGGCCGTCCAGGCCATTTCATAGCCATTTGTCAGCCGAGCGAAAAAGATGCATGTAGGACGCGATGGGACTTTTTTGTCCATTTTTGGGCTTTTACGCAGATCCATCGACACGTGAAAGTGTGTTAGCGTTCGTACGGTTTGTAAATCTACTACGTCGGTTTTGGTAGCTTAGACATTTTAATTTTCGAATTGGAACGTTTTTTAAACGCTTCATGCCTGTATTTCTCTTGAGGCGGTAGGTAGAAGTGTTTTTCCAACTATATTTTGCGTCCTACGACATCAGGTAATTAACCACGAAAAATTAAGCTACCGTAGCCGGCCTAGGTTCGACATAAAAAATACAATTAAGTGCTCAGTGCGATGATCCAAGTTCATTTCTGGGCCTGACATTAGTTTTCTGTTTAGAAGTTCTCAGTAACACCATACTGTAAAAGGTACGGCATATCACGCAAAAACCGCGCCATGACGTGGAGTTGCGGATACCAGCCCGTGTTACCATACCAAGGTACGGCATATGGTGGCGGTGTAAACGGCATATGGTGAGGTGGATGCCGCACTTTTTCCTGATGGCGTGGTGTTAAAAATGTTGATAACCTTTCGGGATGTATACATAACCGTTAATAAAAATATAAAAACAAATTAAACAATCCCCTAATGCTACATCCACACTCTCGACGATAATTTCCAAAATCACTTTGACATAACTTTATTCCAAACCGCGGTATTCACTAACGCACGTGCATTTATAAAACGCGTGATTGAAGTGATCCCGCAAAAATGCCGGCCAGCGACCGAGGGCGCCAAACCGCGGCCAATTTATATTTCACTATTATGTACGGCAACTGGCCCGATTTACGATTTCATTATACACCGGCTCGCAACTCGGTAACCCGTTGATTTAAAATGTACCGCGATTTTTGTTCGAAATATGTCCGACATCGTTCCGTGGTAATTTATTGGCTCTCGTCTATACTGATGGAGCCTACTTGATTCTAGTAAACCTAATACTGCTGATCTACTCGTCTGAAGGAGTAGAGGAGAACAATTATAGGTTTTCTTATCAAGAAAAAAAAAATCTCACTTAGATCAATGTTAATTTTGTGATTGGTAACATTGGCGGATGCCTTAACTCCCTTCTTATCCTATTTACTATTTTCCACAACGTTTTTGGCGATTTCTGTCTTTCCTAGTACTGAAAGCTAAAATGGTCTCATATAGTTTTTTGATCCCCACATGAAATAGAATCGATTGGCATAAAAAAAAATTTTTGGACTTTTTGCATTTTTTTTTGCCAACTGTAAGTTTTTTACAAAATCTGTGAATGCAGTTCAAAATATGTCAAAAAGTTAGGGAAGGTCTTCTAAGAACGTTTTGCTGTAACTGCAACGGTTAAGGTACTTGCCCTTACTGCCCCGTTTCAAAAATAAGCCCTGTATAGTATTACAAAAAGAATCCAAACTCATAATCTTTCAATTAAAAATTCAGAATCTCGTAATTTCGTTATAGTTTTATTCTTATAAAACACACACAATACACAACAAAATATTAGTGATGTGAAAAACCAATTTCATATAAAATATAAGATTTCGAATAAAATTAGTTTCACTTTTTCGAATACCGACAACGTGAACGTACCGGTAATAACCCGCTATGGAGTCTTCAATCACGAGTGTTGCTTTGAATGATTGATTCCAATTGATTGTGGGGGACACCGTAATTGCAGACCAGCGACTTTTCTACGTCATCGTGTGTGGGTATAGTACTAACATGAAACTGACCTGATAACCTGTTTCTAACATACTTCATACAATAATAATATAAAAATATAAAAACAAAAAATATTTTTTATTCAATCTAGAACAAAATGTTTGTTTCTAATTGACGTCAATAATAAACTGCTTCCACCTTTACCACTGCTTCAAAGGCGCTGATGGAGAAGAAACGGCGCATCATAATATTTATATTATATCCTTAAGGCTAAATGTGGGCGAATCTACATTTGTCTCGTGTCTGAATGAACAAAACGTGCTGATGATAAATACGTATTTGATATCATTTGGCTCAGTTATCATCATCATCATAATCATCATCCTAACTGTTTACCCGGTTGCATCCAAAACCTGCATTTTAAAGGCCAGGGTCTGCACTCTCCCTGATGTGACTCTTATGTAAGTGATTGTTGTCAGCCAACAGTCCCTCGGCACGAACCTCGGCAGGAAAGTCTGTGCCAGACCTTCGCACGTCAAATAACAGATGTACCTGCTTGCAGGTGTTAGCCTGACCTCAAACACCCCAATGGAAAATTGTGTGATCCGGGCATTGATATTAAAACCTAATGTAAATCTACATTCACAAAAAAGTCTGTTAAATCTTAAATAATAAGTCGAATATTCAAATGAAAGCTCTTATCATTTAAATAAATAACCTCAGTAAGAGACGAGGAGGTTCCATCACCCCAAAACCACACGCTTAACGGGGTTGAAACACATCCAACGGAACCCATAAAGTGGGGTTCAAACTTCTCTACGCTCTACAACATGCAGCGATGGAAACAATAAAAAATAATTTATCCAGACGCCCGCTTCGCAACATAAATAATCATTACGAAACGCATTCAGACACAATTACATACTTGGGGATGGCTCGTTAAAAATCATATTCTAAGGGTGGGTGCAGACGGTGACGACTGATAATTTTCGTTAAATATTAAGTATGATTCTTTGTTTGTATTGAGGAGTAGTTATTATCAACTATTCGTGTTTTCGGTGCTTAAACCGACGTAGTCTGCAAGACGAGACAGCTATCACTCCCGCAAAAGTCAAGATAAAATTAGGAAAGCAGACCCTGATTTTTTATCATTGCCAAGTAATTCACACATTATCATCATCATTACATCATAGTTCTGGTTGCTTCTACCTCTGCTTATACTTTGGACCACTTATCTTGGCTTTTGTGGGAGCAACGGCCGCCTGATACTCCCAAACCCAAGGACAACCTATACCGGAGCTTCAGCCGTTAAATTTTGTGTAATTTGCAGGTAACATTGGCTTAGGCCCCAAAGACCTTGGTTAGATTTTCTATACACTCACATTTCCATTTTTTACATGTGCGTATTCATTTCATGTACGGTCTTATACCACAAAACAAAATCGTTCGTCAGTTGCACCGTGTACGCTCGGCAGCGCCTCCCCCTCCCCCAGTTAACACGGTTAATAATAGGCTCCTTACTCCCGCTTCTTATCTGCAGTATTAAACCATAAAACATTATAATTTACAACGCTATGTCGCTACGCTATGACGTTCCGCAGGCTTTCAAACTTTTATTCATTTTAGAGAAGGGGCGTGAGGTCTATTGTTTTTTAGGAACCCGCTTGAGACGCTTTTGTTTGATAATAATTAAAAAATGATGTATTGCTTCGTAGGTTGTATTTAATTTCTTGATTGCGTTCCGTTTGGAATAGTTTTTGAAAGTTGACTGTAGTATTGTTTGTGAAATAATACAATAAACACACTGTCTTTGATATAAAAATTTCATATACATATGTATTTTCCTCCCTAATAATCATGGAAACAAAACAAGATAACAGAAATTAATGAAAATTCTAGTTCCTTTATTACACACCAAATAACCACAGTCAAAAGTCCTATATCATAAATTCTAACACCCAGTCCATATTTCTGACCCCCACCCAAAACTTTGGGAGCCATATGATACTTAAAAATAACGAGATCCTAGCAAATATTGTAATAACCCGTTTCTCGTGTGTTTAGTTCAAAAGCATTGTTTTAATAATGTTTCTTTGCTGATTCGCTTGGGTTATGCCACCTCGGCACCTCGTCAATATACGCCCCTTGTTTACATTTCATCGATATATTCCTGCAAATTTCACTTTCCCATCCCTTAATATGTTACATGTGTGTGTAATTGACTGTATGTTAATGGGTGCCTGTGTGTGTTTAGGCATGTGTGCATTGTTATATTTTCAAAATGTCGGCGTTTCGTTTTTCGGTACACGTTATTGTTATAGCAATTTTATTAGGGAAAGTACGTTTTTGATGTGTTTGGGCGATAATTTTCTCGTGATTATTGTAATTTTGGGGATGTAACGAATAAAATAAATAAACAATTACATAAACTGGTAATGTTATTAGTTATTAGCGACATAATGCTTCTTATTACGTTGATGATATTTTACATTTATATTTCGTTGGATTTTCGTTGGACGGCCTCAGTAGCTTAGCAGTAGAACGTTCGACTGCTATGCAGGAAGCGCGGGTTCGATTCCCGCTCAGTGCAAATATTTGTATGCATGAATATTTGCATTGGTCTGGGTGTTTCTATGTATAATATGTATGTATTTACAAATAATGAGTATGTTTATCCGCATTCTAGATTCCTTAACACAAGCTAGTTAAGCTATGCTTACCATGAGTCTAGATAGCGTTGTATAGAAAGTTGTAGAATATTTATTATTTATTTATTATTTTCAGGAATTGTTTTGTCTGAGTTATTCTAAGGTGGCTAAAAGGATAAAATAAAAGAAAAGAAAACGACTGAAAGAAAGATGACTAGAATATGTGAACGATCAGAGATGGTATACAGGAGAAAGGAGTGCATTATTTTGTGACATTTAACCAGAATGAATGAATGTGTTTTTTTTAAATGTATGATCCGTCATTTTAACTGCACCGCGTCTTATGGTTAACTAGGTTGAAGTTCTAAAATTAGAGATAATTATTCAAGATGCGGCCCTTAGAATAGTGGTCTCGTACTTGACGAGCGTGACAAATGCTTTTTTACACCCCTTTTAAAGATTTTGCAACGATGGGCCGATGACAGGTTAACTGAAAGTAGGGTACACAGATAAATGAGATAACTAACTAAATAATAAACCATAACTTTTAATTGAAATCGTGTTATTTAACCGGATTGTCTTAGAATAGTTTCGCAACCATCGCCTCCCATTAACCCTCAACACATCAGTATGGTCCCAACGACCGCTGGATTACATTCTTCAAACAAGTTAATAGCTTTGTCGGCAAAATAAACGACCCAATAAAAAAGCTAATATCAACAATCAGAACTACACTTTAGTATAATCCCGGCTTTGTTTGCGGTAACAATTGTACCTAATATTTACAATATCTCACAGATACAGGGCATGTGGGACGAAGTGCCCGCCATCTTAACTTGGTTGGTTTATACGACTCTTCTATCAATATTGCATGATAATAGGATGTTATTAATTTATAAGCGGTAGCGCTGGAAGAAGCGGAAAAATAAACTTTGCTAAAAATACGTTCTGCGTAAGTGTGGAAACGTGTGTGAAAAATCATCATGTCGAGGTCATCAAATGGGCGCTTGCCAATGGTATCGATTTTGGAATCCATAGTATCTGGTAATCTTCATTTCATTTCTTCATTTTTGCAGCTTACTACCAGTCAACTTGCTGTTTTGAAAGTAAGCAAGCAAAAATTATGATATTCACCGAGTATTCTATGACGAGTTTTTTTTTGTGGTAATAAAGCAACAAATATTTTTATATTTACTTCCTCACCATATGCTTTATAATGCTTTATGAAACTTTTTGCTAATGCTGAGGATTGACAAAGAGTTTTAAGTTCTACTATTTTATAATCGAAATAAGTTTGTATTTTAAAAAGATTAAGCCAGACACAATACTTTAACTAAACCAATTTCTGTTACAAACGGGCCGGACTCGTCTGTGTTACTAACAGTCGCATCACTCGTGACTTGTCCCACAACCTCCTTCCTCTTTATCGCCGGTGCGTTTGCGGAGATTACTGCAAATCTACTGATTGCGAGTCCAGAACTATTGGTAGAGGCATTAACTCCGCAACTCCGCATCGCGTAACGTCCACTAATCTCCTTTAATGTTGGCTTTGTTTCTGTAAATTTACCCTGACTGTACCTTATCGCGTGATGTGATAACAAATATCACTTTTATTTCATTGTTTAAAGCTTGTTCGGAAGGTTGGTTTAAGTCTTTCTAGGTTGGTTCAATAGAAGAGTTGTATTAGAATATTTTGTTAGGCTTATGGTTTAGCTAATAAAGATTTAAAGGATTTGTATTCAACCATGTAGATTTAACATTTTATGATGGAATATAATAGATAATAGTTTTACTGGATCTAGATGTGCAACAATAAAGATAGGATAAACGAAATTATTGGTATTCCTATTAAAATTTAAACTAAGTTTTTGCTAGTGTTGAGAATGATTTGACGACTGAAATTATTTTATCTAGCTATTATGACGTTTAGAAACAAAAGATCTTCTATAGTGAGCTGTAATGTTTTCTTTCTGTATAAATGAAAATATTCAAAATAAGAATAACTTTTTTATCAGAAAAAAGAAACATGGTATTGTTAAAGATCTTAATAAAAAATTAGCACAGCATGTTATATATCTCACGAAAGTCATCGAATAAAAAAATCTAATTATTAAAAACAATAAATTGCAAAACAAAACAAAACAAAAATACCGCCCTATAGGTAAGTGCGGATGTAAATTAAATTTAATCAATAGCTTTAAATAATTCTTAAGGTAAAACTAAAAACCAATAAAAAAACTTCCACATCTTCCCTTCCAATATTATCGAAACATTACACTTACATGTATTGACACTTAATTCAACGCAAGAAAAAGCGAGAAACAAACATCACGATAAAGATCCACTCTAGCTTAGATAAGTGTTGCAAGTATTGGACAGGTATCATTATGCGGGCATACTTAGCCGGAAGGTAAGGGGAGAGGGGTGAAAAGGGGTGGTGGGGAGGCAATTTAATTCTGTCCACGTTCTAATAATGACCGTCATAATTCGTTCAAAGTGTCCGGTCTGGGACATTTTCGCCCCCCGCGCCGCCGTCGGGTTGATTCCTTTGCATTTTCCCCCCTTAATTCCATTTTCATGCCACCTTGCACACATTTGCGCTTCATCTGTGGATTTTGTTTGTGTGCGTGTGTGTATGTTGTATCGCAGGATTCACAGACGGCATTTACTTTTAGTGTAACGATGGACGTTTTCGGCTTATACATCTGGATAGTACTAATTAATTCAAAGTAAGCGTTTACAGGATAACTGAAAAAATATTTATAACTACTATTATGAATGCGCCAGAACAGTCGAACGAATTTACACGAAATTTGGCATAGTGACTTTTTGTTCGGTATCTGTGGCTGGCGAGAACGGGATCAGTTCCCGTATTTTATTTTCCTGTGGATGAAATCGTGATTTTATCTTTGTATTTATTCTAAAATTTGTTCATTTATTATTTTTCGGGCACCCTATTTTGTCACCCCTTTTAGGCGAACTGCCCCTTTGGAGATATAAACATAATTTATAATATACGGGACCGTTAATGTCCACTGTTGGACGTGGGCTCCCCAACACATTACGAAATCCCTGGGGGTAGCACAATCACCACATCTCAGGTGGAATGGTGATAGCTGTCAAGCTTAATTTTACATAGATAGTCATTATTATATTATTTATATTATAGACATAATTGTTCGAATGAATGTGTGTTTGTTTGTATCGTATGCCATATCGTAATCAAATAAACGGTGCCTCCGATTGCGATGAAACTTTGTCAATATGTTAGGTGGCACTGCTAAGTTTAGAGAAATTTAAAAGAATAACTAGTATTAGTTTGAAAAGAAACAACCCTTCTTGCTGATCGGGTAATAATGATGTGTATAACTTTATTGAAGAATCAGTGTGTTTTTTTTTTACCTTGAGCGTGCTCTTGTTGTACATATATATGTAATAATCTTGTTGTACAATTAATTCTTATATCTACATTCATGCCCGTTACATATACATAAATACATACTAGAAAGCACAAACCCTTTGCAAATCTAAATACTAAATACACACAAAAAGTTAACCCTAAAAGCTGTCTGCGAAAAAAACATGTAGAACAATAAACATCCGTCATTTTAATCCGAAACACACATTAAAAAGATAATCTCACGTGTTCCCCCCCAAGACGCCATCTTGTTAAAATGGCGGACTTTATCAACACATGTAGCTAATATTACATTTGATTTATAACTCTTATATCGTAAATGGATTAGGGAAACGTCGTCCCTTCAGTGCACTCATACCGCTGTAATGTCTTTGTTTTATGGATGTGTGTGTATGTATGTGTAATTGGTCGCTATTTCTTTAATTACTGGCGCCTTTTTTTGAGAGCGATGTATAGGGCCCTGCATGGACATCGGCACTGAAGTTGAAGAAGAAGGGATCCCGAACTCCGAATTTCAAGCTTTGAACTGAACTGGTCACTTCGGTCCATTGGTGTCAATTAAAATTTCTTTTTGAAGTGAAAACTTCTTTAGCGGCGTTGGATGGGTAAAAAGTGTTAAACTCGCTTCAGGGTCACTTGACCTTTGAACCGTAACCGACAACTGACGGCATATAACATTAACTACATATTGTTTATTTTGTTAGGTACGCTAAGAAGCTTCGTAGCTTAGCGGTAAGCGCTTCGACTGTAAGTCCTTATGGTTTCAGATAGTACCGGGTTCGAACCTGGGCTTCTGACACTTCTTGTGATTATTTTTTCTTTTTGTAATTTATTACATTTTGTGATTATTTTTTCTTTTTGTAATTCATTTTTCTTCTGACCGAAAATTAGTGATAGGTTCTATGATTGGCGCTATATTATAGGTGTGGTATGGTATGGTATGGTATGGGAACATATTTATCTTTTTCTCTACATATAACGAAGAAAGAAAGAAAGAAAAAGTTTTCACTTCTGCCGGCACTCCCGGAGTGCAACCCGTCTTTTTTTTATTAAAGCTTTCTCTAAGCTTAAGAACTGTGCTCTTATCCGTGGAGTCATTGTCACTCTTCTCTCTCTTCCGTCAATCCTTTGACTTGATACGATGCGACTTGTGTCTTGTCCTTTATCTGTGCTATAAACGTTCCTCTTTGTCTACCACTACCTCTATTTCCTTCTATGTAAGGGAAGGCCTTCAATGATATTTATTTTTTAAATAAGTCGTGTCTTATCAGGTGACCCATCATCTTTCCTTATGAAACGGTGTATGTATAATTTGTTCGATATTTGTATATTTAATGAATGTCTATAAAATTGCTAAGTAACGTAATTTTTAACGTTTGTTTTTTTGTACAGGTACGTATGATAAAGTATAGGCGTTGCAGTTATAATGTAAGTTTGTAATATAATATAGCGGTGAAGACAAAAAATCCTTTAGCAGGTGTACTGTTGACTGTAAGCACTTAACCAATGGTTTCTGTAATTAACTGACACAAATGAAATATTCAGCAATTAACACTACAAATTCTAAACGTCGAAGGAATAACGATACTTTTAATTCGAACTCTGTAACTAATAAGGGCGCTCCCACATTATAGCCATCGACTCGAGGTGATGTTTACGATTTTTAATTAGAACGCTATTGCTACGTCGATATTCGAACCTGTACGTGACGCTAGCGCAGATGTCTGTAATTGTAGACTGGTGTTTATATCGATAAGAGTGTCGGTTATGCAGATGATAAGTTATGTTGAAAAATAGACTGAACATTTTACTGAGTTTTTGCATTTCCGATAGCTTTACATCTTAAGTTTATTATTTATTTTTGTCAGGCTTCAGAAAAATATTTACAACTTAAGCAATTTACCAATTAAAAAGGTTATTCGAATGTCTTAAGGTTCAATTATAATGTCACTCATTCATCTTTCACACTACCGGTAGGTTCTTTACTGATACTTTTACGAGGGTGAATTAAAAATTAAAAAAGGGTTTAGTTTAGTATTATATTAATTAAAAGTTATAATTACGATGATCGTCCACATTTAAATTAATTAAAATAATACAAAATTAATAGAAAATCGAAAGACCTTAGAGATCACGAATGTCTTCCAATAACACGTACACAGTGTCGCATTAAAACGACTGTCGCAAAAAAATCGTCTGTTAACCTCTCCAGAGTGGATCGTTTGCATAATTAATGTTCGTACATATTGGACATCGGCGAACGACAATAGTGTAAGTCCGCCTTTATAATGAAAAAGTAAGAATCTCATTATTCGACTCTCAACTATACAACAATGTAAATAAAACTGAAATTATATAAAACAATTGCAAAATTAACTTTTACATCCTGTGATTATAAAAGTAATTGTAATAAATAAACTCTAATTAGTAAGAAATGTGTTTTTTAACATTCTTGCTAACGATTCAACTTGTATTGATTTTTTATACGACCAAGGTAGCAAATAACCACGTGATCTATTTTATGGTGAGCTGAGGCATATGATGTTTTTTACTAATTTCATCTAGATATCGCTAAGAAAGAAGACTTACCCAAAATTGAAATTTTAAATAAACATAAAGTATAATACTTGTTTTCAAAGTCCAACATCTCAAATACTAGATACTGACAACAAAACCTACTTCATTAACTTATCACAGAAAAGAAAACGCATTCCTCCACAAAAAGCCGATGCTGCAGACAACGCCAGACAAAACATTCCAATTTTCCACAAGATCACAGTGAATTAAGAAAATGCATTCGAAGCGAAGTTCGTCAAAAGAAACCTAAACAGCGGAGACATTCCGTCCACGGAATACAAAGAGGGCAGGGGGGATAAGGAGGGGGGAAACAGGGCAAAAAACATTTGCTTCTTCTAACGAAACAATCGCAGGCATAATTGATTTGAACAGAGAGGAGACTGGAAATTAAGTTGTACTTTTGATTCGTAGTGCGGTCAGGTGGGGGGAGGATTCGGCTGGATTTGAATGGCTTGTAAGGTTGGAAAGTTATAAGAAGCAGAAATTTGAAAGTAGGAATTGTTTACGAGCAACGTCCAGTAATACCTCACAGTTCATTATGTTATATATTATGAATTTTATAAAAAAAAAATATATTTTTTTTGTTTTGTGGTTACTCAATCACGTAAAACAGTTGGATAGAAATGGCTGAAGTTTTGAATTCATGTAGATTTAACTTTTTAAATAGGACTGTATTTACCTGTAGTTTTGTTGTTCACAGAAACTGAATCAATATTATGTACCTTCGGATGAGGCCGGTATTATTTGCTGTTATTTCGTAAATACTATTTTTCATATATAGGTATTGTTAAAAAATATAGGTAGACTAGATTCGAACATTTTTTAAAGTTAAATAAATGATCAATTTCCATAGTAATTCTCCTAATCTCACATACCTACTACATTTTAAGAGTACCTACGTTCTATGAAATATCAAGTAATTTAAAATCCTAATAAAAATTCTCCCACCTCAGCTACATTACTAACGCCTTCTCCTATCGTCTTTAGAAATAACACTTGAAACACTTGAAACTTTACACAATCCAGATAAAACTGACTCCGACTGTTATAATCAAGAACCGTGTACCTGATTTAAATATGTACACGGTCCTCTCGATGTTGCATTAAAGCGGACTGATTCATTAGTGGGTACAAAAATTCCGCCTTGTGGCACTCCCGGGTTGAAATTGCTAGGTACCTTGTTGTGCGGATTAGAGATTACGGGACCTGTAATGAGTGTAATTGTTTGGGTTTGTCTCGATAGTGTAATGGTAATGAATATGTTTTGAGGGACAATAATCCTTTTAAGGGACAATGATTTTAGTTGTGGTTTTATTGAAAAAAAAATAGTCATGGCGTTTGATTAACTGTCTCGCTGGTCTCGTGCGATACGTTTGCAGGACGTTCTGTTAAAGAGTTTGGGGATCAATTCTCGAGTTGTGTAATGTTTTATTGTGAATTGAGGGAGAAAAATTAGCATCGCTTAAGTCATCTCAGTAATAAATTGTGTATAAAATGCCCATTAAGAGACAAACCTATAAAATATAATAAAAATTCATGCAGTTTTGATTTTGTATTAAAAAATATATACGTATACTTATTATAAATAGTTCTACTCAAGTAAAACAAAGGCAATAAAATCCAAAATGAGATCCAAAATCTATTTTGATCTAATTTATTGGATTGGAGGACGTGATTCGATCTCGCACTAAACGCAGACCTAATAGAACTAAATGTCAATGGCACACTCAAAATTCATAAAAACAAAGGAACAGTCAAACTTATTAATAAACACAAAAAAAAACATTCAACATCAAGGTATCTAAATAAGGGCCGATCCAAACCGGCTACCGCGGGTGTGCACGATCGTCTGAATATTCCGATTCTTTGGTCGCAGGGATTCATATGCGATTCATGCACTAGATAGCCAATTTGTAGTACTGCTCCGTCCATTTCACTCGCGATTCTCGAACGCCGATATGGTAATCTTTGAAAAAGTCACTGCGTTCCTATTTGCGATTGGTCGCGTTCCTATTTGCGATTGGTCGGTCGCTGGGCGTGTACCCTAGGTCAGTTTATTGGAATGAATAATTTATATTGAATTATGCTAATACCAATTGACTGAGATCTGTATAGTCGACTAGTTTGATTCAGTTACTTATAGTCTTCTATTTTTCATATAAAGCTGTAGGACTTTTTTTTATTATTTTAGTTTTAATCTGACATGGCTTGGTTCAGTACATATTCATTGATACTTTGTTTTTATTTTATTTTTCACTAGCAACCGACCCGGCTTTGGATAAGTTGATTTCTCGTTATTTGAAAGCGAATTAAAATGAATGTTGGGCATATAAACCTTTGGTAAAAAAAAGACGGGTTGCACTCTGAGAGTGCCGGCAAAAGTGAAAACATTTTCTTTTTTTCTTTCTTCGTTATATACATAGAAAAAGATAAAAAAGAACATACCATACCATAGCTATAATATAGCGCTAATCATAGAACCTATCACTTAATTTCTGCTAATTTTCTGTCAGAAGAAATTAATAAATTATTAAAAGAAAAAATAATCACAAAAAATAATAAATTACAGATAGAAAAAATAATCATAAAAAGTAATGAATTACAAAAAGAAAAAATAATCCCCAAAAGTAATAAATTATAATAAGAAAAACAATCACAAAAAATCCCTGAAGGCCAGGTGGTTTGAACCCGATACTATCTGAAACTATAAGGACTTACAGTCGAAGTGCTTACCGTTTAAGCTACGACGCTATCTATTGTAAATTGCAAAATAGATAGTCTGTACCAATCTTGTATGACGTCAGTCTTCGGTTACGGTTCAAAGGTCAACTAATCCTGACGCTTCCTTAACATTTTACACCCATCCAACGCCGCTAAAGAAGTTTTCACTTCAAAAATATCTTGATTTGAAGACAAGCATACGGTGGCCCATCTAATGGAAACTGGTCACCGTGGGCACTGGACACACTGATTTCTTTACAAAACATCAACTTACAGTCTTAGCCGAGCCTTTTTTAATACCTACTGATAGTTCATACACAAAACTTTGTTTTATCAATAACTAACTATTAAAAATAAAAACCCGACTGATGCTGAAGAGATCGAAACGAGTTTTATTTTTATCCGGTTTATAATTTACAAATGGGTACCGCCAGCTATAAAACTTGTTTCGATCCTTTCAGGATCAGTCGCGTTTTTTTACATACATGCATACAAGATACGCACGAAAAACATAACTCTTATTAGCAGTCGGGTAAAATGCAAGTTTTCTGTTCATTAGGTACAATGTTATGTGGACAAGTTACTGAGGTACATTATGTCTGGGTGAACTTGAATGACGTTCAGTCCTGCCGCCTAAATTGCCCATGTTCTTGAATGAGAGGATGCTTGAGTGCATCTTCAGTCTTTATCACTGGCTTTTGGATATTCCCTGAAAAGAGTTTTAAGTTCTGGTTTGGACGAGGAGGGCAGGAGATGCAAGATTGAATAAAGTGGCTCATATTATCTCTACCTCTATGGGTATGTAAGAGTATGTATCTATTGTATATTATGAATGTAAATTTGCATTGCATGGTATACAATAATCAGCATTATCTTCGAATTAGTTTCAATCGCATTCAATGTTACAGCATTACAATATTGAAGGGAATTCAAACGATCCCTACATATCTACACCGTGGTATAGAAAGAAACACAACATACTCAACACATAAAATTCTTAATCTACCAACTTAAACCAAGCAGAAACAGTGCCAACCTTTCAAACATTAAAAACCTAGCAAGACGGTCCCACTGCAATGGTTGTCTAATTGATAATTAGTATTCAGCCGGCCAGTGCAGGCCTACGTGTGGGCCCCGCGACGCCCACAGGGGCCCACGGACCCCCCATACCCCCTACAATACCCCCCTTCCCCAGGCGGTCAGTGCTGCATCAGCACGCCCAAGATGTCTGATATTGACGTAAGATGCCAGCCGCTGGGATCGTGAGACGTGATTCAGAAACTGTTAGTTTTAGATTGTTTGTTTGAGTGATAGACATTCGGATGGGCTGCCAGAAGTTCTAATCTGGTTATTTAAGTAGCTAGAGATTTATATTGTACTATTTGGGTGATGGGTTTTGGAGATTTGGGGACTTGAAGAAGATTTCAATAGGTTAAAGCGATGCTGCGATGTGGAGATTGATTCCCGTTCGTTGCAAACATTTTAAATTGTAAAATTATATTTGTTCTTTTCAGAGTAGGTATATGTAATATAATTTACTAATATCTTCATGAGATAAATAAAAGTAAATAATATTTATAAATGTAATTAATAAACATCTTAAATAATGGCATAAAATTCGGAAGCCATGTATTTAAATTAAATAAAACTTGAAATAAGAGATAAAAATCGTATTTTTGCTACACTTTAATAATATAAATAAAATAATATAATATCAATAAATTTTGGTGCGATTGCGATCTAGATGATCCAGTTTTCAAATCAAGTTGTTTCAAGTGACAGATAAATATTAATTTATTACTTATACACTAGCTGGTGTGACCTGGTTTCACATGGCAAATATCCTAAAAAAGAATCATATAAGCCACCTATGGCGTTCAATAATATATACCTGTGTAGCAAGTGAAGCCCCAGCAAAGCTTTAAAGTAATAGCATTCGAATATGTAATGGAGACGTATAAAATACGAAGAAATATTAGGTAGTAGACCTTGCGTTTACTAGGTCCCGGGTTCAACACTACTGATGCGTACCTACCATTAACAGAAATAATTTTGCTTGCCTACTTGGGTTAACGGGATAACTTCTAGTTGCGTTTACTAGCACTCATATAAAAAAAATGATTTCGGTCTCGTGTTTCCCCTGTTGCCAATTAGGAGAGACATGAGTACTCAAAATATAATTTTAAAACTAGGTTCAGATATCTCCCCAACCTAGCCTAGGGGAGACAACAAGACAGAAGAAATTCTTATTTCTCACGACACGAGACCGAAACCAAAAAATGTTGTTTTAAAAAACATAAGTTACTTTAAAAGAGCACCGAATGTCCCGTGAAAATGAAAACCATTTTCACCTTTTAGTAATTAACAGTACCTACGTACGAATTCAATTAACCCTAAAATCATCGGCTTCCTTTTTTAGCAGGAGTTTTATAACAGATACCACTTCTGCACTCAAACTATACCATATGACCAGATGATACGAACAGTTGCAAATTCTTTAATAACTGTAAATCATAACCGACAATTAATATGCAATAAAACTATTCGATACCGGTTTTGTGCAATAAATAATGTCAATGAAGATTGCAAGATGCAATTAATTAAATATGCATAAGTCGTAAAACTGAATATCTTTTGATATAACAAAAAAAATGTACCATGTTATACGCATTAGCGGCATTACAGGGCTGTAAAATATTTTATTGTGATTAGTTAGATGCCTATATTAAATGTAATACAGGATTGAAGGGTTAACATCCCATTGCTACTTACTTATTATGACTTTCGTATAGATCAAGGTATATTATTACTTTTGCAGTCTCGACCTCAACTCATAATTAATTGTAATATTGTTTTATTTTCGATTCTTCTTTCTGCATCCTAGCGCTGATCCTAGTCGCATCCGAGACTTTAAATTCGGACTCTGGGGCCCGCTTTCAAATCCTATATTTCCGTGAAGCGACTGCCATATAACGTCCACAACCCAAAGGCGATATTGAAGCATTGTCGTTAGACCAGTTTTTAGAACTTTTAATATTCCAACTACCCGTAACAACTGCCATAGATGTTTGTTTGACAACCGGGACCGAAGGCTTAATGTGCTCTCCGAGGCACGACTAGACCAATGCAAATACCCATATTCAGGTAAAATATATTTGCATTGAGCGAAGATCGAACCCGTGCCTCCTGCATAGCGGCCGCATTCACTACCGCTACGCCACAGATGCTGTTTGTGGCGTAGCGGCAGTAACATTGATATATTTTCAATTCAATTTCAATTTCAACTCACAGAGTCAATAGGGAGGCGTTTTTTGCGTAGCTGATCGAAAAAAAAGCTAGAACCACGACGAGGTTGATATAAAGTTCATTTAAAGTTATTAAAAGTTGAATGGTAGAAGACCATACAACTTTTATTAATGTTTTAATAACTTTACTAAGTCCACTGCTGGCCTTCCGCGTCCAGTCTGTCCCAGGTATTTCAGGTCGTCAGTCCATGTGGCTAGGGGGCGTCCTACCTTCAGTTTAGCTTCTCGCGTCTAGAAAAGATAACATAGCGTCATCTAACCCCAACTTAGCATTTTTGTTATATGAATTCCATAAAGTGAATGAATAACATACTTTGGTATACATACAGACTTGACCTGCAACTTACCAGTCTTTCCACCAAGTGAGGTGAATTCATGTGTCCTAAATGAAATAAAAAATGCTTCAGGCGTTAACAAGAATACTATAGTAGCATCAGTTACGACTGATATATTAACGAAAAAAATTAATGGTATTGGGTTATTTTATACCTCACGACAAAATGATTTAAATGATCACATTATTTACATACGTAGTTGATTGAATTTGTTGAAACTTCTTGATGGAACTTCATTTTACTATCTTTATATAATAACTTGTAAAGTGAGTTTTTAATATATAAAGATAGTTATTTACATACTTTTTCTTTTTTCCGGGTGTAACACAACAGTCCATCATTTGCTTCTTTTCATTAGGTATAATGATTGGGTTTTAATTAGATTCTGAAATGTAGATATAATTATAAAGGATTTCGTGAGCTTTAAAAATGTTATTTATGCATATTTTCTAGGCTTATGATCAGAATTCCCACATATCATAATCTATAAATGACAATTTTATGTTAAATTATTTAAAAATATAATTTTATGTTCACAGTTAATAAAATAACAATACAAGTCATAAAAATAGGATGAAACATCAGAAAGTAGTAAGTTTATTCAATTAAGTATGTAAATAGGTATTCATTGCCATTTTAAGAGATTAAGGCCTATCATAAAACTCAAAGCGGATCTGCAATACTATTGGATCTCTTTTTATTCATTTTATATTTTATAGGAGTTTATAATAAAGAAAATTTTATGTGGTAGTAAAAAAATTTAGATTTCTGTCAATTGAATAGAGTTTAATTCAAATGTTCAACAACTTTAATTGATATTATATTACATTATGATAACTGATTTCTTCTTCATCCGAACGCCATCCAGAGTTACATATAAGGCTTGATTCCAGGGTCTGTTCTCCGACTCTCCCTTTCCTTGATTTGGTTTGATTGACTCTGACCCTTTATCCTTTACACGAAAACCTGCGCTAGAGCCTCATACATCAGTCAACAGGTGTACTTACGTGCAGGTCTGGTTGGCTTGGATTGGGGTGTTCCATACATAAACAATTTGATAAAAGAAAATTATCCCAAAATTTCCCAGTGAATTCTGCGTTCACAATTAAATAGTGAAAAATAAAACAAATAACAGAACCAAAATTAACTCGCATTCTTTCCCTTCTTTCAACAAACAATAAAACTAATATCAGTCATCACCAGTCGTATCGCTCTCGTGTCGGCGGACATAAACATCTCATTTCATTCACTTGATAGATATACAACGCGTTCTTCCGGCCCTTTAGTTCTTACGACTTTTTTATATAAATTTATCATTTTGAAGATGAAACGGTGGTTGCCATCTTTGATTAGGTGACGTGATTGAGTGGTGGGACTTCCGCTTTAATTAACGCATCTCTGATATATTCTGAATATAAATATAACTGAGTGTGTTTCGTAAGTAGAGATTTAAATTAGGAAGGTGGTGAGCGATTTTCTTTTATTGAGTGCTTTATTTTTAGGTGATGAAGTGATGGAATTTTTAGAAGAAAAGATTTTTAAATTTGGAAACAAACTTTTGGTTTAAAATCTATTGAGTGATGAATGAATTTATTGTACACATAAAGTTACATTTCCCAAGAAAGCATCATATATTATATTCTCTAATAATAAAATAAGTTTTTTTTGGAACCCAGAGTACCCACGAAGAAATGTACATTTTTGGTAATAACTTCTCCTAATTGTGAAGTTGGTCTTTTAATGCGGATAATGTATTTATTAATTAAAAAAATAAATGTTTATTAAAAAAATAAGACGCAGATCACTGCAAATAGATAATGTTCATTCATACAAATATTTGTACTGTGCCTCAATCGAACCCTTGACTTCCGAAAAGCCAAAGGGGTCGTCATGTAAATAATTTATGAAGGATATAATATTATTAATTACGATAGTAATTAAAATATGTACGTGTTTTGTGAGTTGGTTAGTTTTCAGGTAATTACTTATCTAAGTACAAACATATTTCTTCAGTTCTTATGCGTACTTAATTACAGAATTTAGTTTCGAGATAATTTTGCATATGCAGTTATCAATTTCAGCTTATACTCGCATATGCAATATTATATTGCAAGGCCTATCTTTTATTATTTTTCATGAGGATGACCTCATGGCTTATGGTTTGTGGCCAATATGGTCCTACAAATGGAGCTAAAACAAAAGTTTAAAAGGAAAGGTCTCTACCAGACCCATCACGACTTAATCAGACAAGTAGACAGCTTTAGTAGCCTTTGGATGGATAAAAGAGTTTGTAAGAGAGAATAAAAGAGAGCTATATTTTGAAATTCTATTTCATAGAATTTGTAAAAGCCAGAAAAGATGTGAAATTTTTGTTAAGATAAAGGTTTGGTTATTGTTTTTTTTTACTATTTATTTCATGCATACATGCAAGCAGGTGGACTTGTTGCCACAGGCATTTTCTGCTAATGAACCTTATACATGACACAGATAATAACTAAGTTGTTGTCCAAGTTATAGCCTAGTAACATCCTGCTATAAATATTAGCACATTTAACCCCGGTCTCGTGTTGTCCAGTCCAATAAACAATACTTTTACTACTGTCTTACAATTATTAAAGATAATTAAGAGACATCGTTTATTTTATATATGTAAATAACTGTTTAGTCGATTACAAAAGTTTTATTATGCAATAAAATAAATCGCTCCACACTAGTAAAAATTAAATCATCCAGTGTCATACATGTCTTCATCAAATTTAATATTGCCACAGTTTTATGTCGTTTCACGATTATTAATTTTATTGAATATGTTTCAACGACTTTTTACGCTGACTGTATTTAATTGTCCATAAAACGAGATCCCATGAAACTTTTTATAGGGTTTTGGATGAAACGTTATAAATGGGGCTATAGTTTTATGCCCTCGCTTAGAATGGCTAATTGCTGGCGCCATGATAAGTATGCTGAATGTAGTAACATCGTAATTAAATATTTCTTCTATTTCATTGATAATAAATTAAATTAAATTATTTTATCTGAACTATTTATACTTGATATTTATATAGTTTAAATACTGAGTATAATCAACGGTAGAATCATCGTAGCATTGCAAGATAATTAAGTCAATTGTTTCCTATCCTGTGTAACAGGGAAGGGATTAATTACGTCAATATGGTTACAAAAAGTTCCTAAAAAAACATTTTCTCAACAACAAACTCTTTAAAGAATACTGCCTAATCCGGGAAATGATCCCCTCGTTCACAGCAGTCGATATCACTAGGTACTCAAGGCAGTTTTAGCTGAACTATTAAAACGTAATCGTAAGTTATTAATAAAAGTTTATTTGGACAAGATATTTGAAAGCAACTAAAAATATTAAACAATTATTTACATAATCAAAACCTGTTTCTAATCAGTTCTTTACTTAATTCGATAAAATCACTAACACACTAAAAACTGTACACTCTAATAAACCGAGAAACACTTAAAAAGCTATTAAAAGTTTTTACAACAATGAAAACGAATCTACCGACGTACGCAGTAAAAGATACTGGTATAAAATCATTGAGTACATTTATAAGACATACTATCAGATTTCTGGTCGTAAAATTGTAATAAAAAATGCCTCATTTGACAGAGTTTTTAATGTACCTACTAAACATAATGATATAAAAACCATATTTCCGGATATTTGGACACGCAGGGTGAATGAACTCCGTGCATTGATGGTTAATTGTCTGTATGTCCTTTCCTTGAGAAAAAAAAGACAGGGTACACCAAATTTGTGTATGAAAGTACAAAACATGTAACAAATAATAGCAGCAGCGCAGGCGCAGGTTTCATTCCAAGCTTAAAAATACTCTAAGCATTTTATGGTAAGGCCTTTTTAGAGGTAACTACCACCCAACAAACTCGAATACAAGTTCAACCTATGGAAAAAGTCCCCAGTTGTAGGCAATATTCAATGTCTCAAATTTTGAGGCCTGAATGACCATCATCATTGCGTTGGATCCGGTGGCATCCTTTGTACCCTTGAGTCCGTGGTCCACTGGTTACTACTCCCAACCGAAAGCGGAATTTGAAATTGCTCGTCAATAAACGAGTGCGCTTACCTAGTAGATCTTAACGAGGATAGGATCTAGAAAATCCAATCCAAGTATGAAGGCCTTTATGCCTGTAAATGCCAGTATAGTTACTAGCATATATATTATGAGTTATGACCCCAATCACGTCACAAAATGTACTCTAGACGCGCAGTAGGCTTTTTGGTGTCTTGTGAGAATGGTACCTGCGGGATGCTACGGTGCCGAAGGAGGTCATATCCACCAGTCATAGATTGCATCAAACTAATCCGCGTGCGCGTTTTTGTTTCTCTCGCGACTTTGTTCAAGATATTTGCCTTTAACTATAGGAAGTTTATTTTACAGTAAATATTCAATAGTAGTTCTGTTATTTTATTGTTCATCTCACTTCACCTGCGCGTGTTATACCTCTAAACGTTATATTTATTGCTCAAACGGTTGAGCTGGCTATAAAACTTTTAGTGGGCTCCGATTGAGGTGCTGTGTACTTTATTGTTCTTTTTTTATCAATATTGAGCCTTTTTTGATAGCCTGTTTAGAATTATGACGAAGTTGGTAAAGAAGCCATGGACTCGGAATGGCCCGTAATGTTAGCGTGGAAGTGGGAAAGCATGCGGTTTTCATCACGAATAGGGTGACTTGTAATTTTTCATGAGCTGTGGGGGGGTGTTTGACTGCTAATTTAGAGATCGTGAGTTCTATTCCCACTCAGTGTAAATATCAATTACTTCTATATATAGGTAGGTAGGTACGTACTATTAGAATGCCTGTGCGGAGTGAAAATTGATAGGCAACAGGAAAGACCATAGCTTCATCAATAACTTGATGTTGCTGTCATTACAAAAAGACGTGCTATATTTATACGGACAGGTATCACAATACATTAACTCATTTATCTAGTTTCTTCATTCCACCTAACACGGGAATCATGGCACATTTGTTGTTCTAACCAGCTCTAGTAGCCATTGACGAAAATTTATATTTTATATGGTCAGAGTCATTCTATGTACCTATGTATATATCCCCAAAAAAGTGGCTATAACTAACGCGCATTCAATTTATAAATCACACTCTGATTCCAGTCTTAAAAACTTCCAAAAAACATTTGATATACTGCGACTTAAGGTGTAAACTGATTCATTAGATCTCTTTGATCGGACCGCTATCGTCCGCTCGTAAATCTAATCACTCACCTTTATTAGAACACGTTTCTAACAATGTTAATTCCACCATTAAACTTCCAAACGTAAACCCTAATTTATTGGGTAAATAATTCTATTAACCCTACCATCACCGGCTTTGAAATTTATAAATTACAAAAACATTAGCGTTAGAACATTAACACTAAAATGCGGACGAAAATTCGTATCTTAACCCGGGAATGGTGCGGCCAAAACATCGTCCGCGGCGATAATAATACGTCAACGCCACAACGTTATCTAAACGGCGTTTGAAAAGCTTCCATCAATGCTCCCTGAGTGTGTATCCCTGTATCACTGAGAATCAATGTCTCGTAGTCGACGATTTATTTATTTTACTGTCTTTTTGTTTAGAATAAGGATTTCGAGATCGATTTAAGCGATTTAGTAACATCGGTTTTGATTCTAAATTTAAAATGGCCGTTTCATTAATTTGATTTTAAACCTGTTGACGGTTTGCTTTTCGTTTGAAAATGGAATCAATCTATCTTCTTTTTTTTGGTCGAATACTGCCCTAAATTATGTTATTTATTTAAGTAACATAAAATGTACCTATCATTTTATTATTAATTTGTAGACAGGTTGAATTTATCTACAAAAAATAAATTAAAAGCAGCAAGTACTTTAAATCAATTACTCATTAATCACTAGTTTTGCGATTTAGGGTTAAGCACTCTTAGTTAAATCATACTAGGTACTAGACATTATACACCTACTTGCTCAGGGTCAAAAATACATATTCACATGGTGCCGTATTAAATATTTCCTATCGATGTGACAGTAACTATTACAAATGAACGACTCGTGGGAGATGCTCAATACCGATGGTCACCTGTAACCCTGCGACTGCTTTATTGTCTTCATTTTATGAACGCCAGTGACACACAACATTAAAAGCATATAATATTATTTGTGTTTTAGTAATGTGATCTCTAAAACTTTGCAATTTGTACCCTTATTCACTATGTTCACAAATTATACTAAAAATATAAAGAGGAAAGATTATTTTTGTTTGTAGTCGATGAACTCTGAAACTGATGATCCGATTTTAATAAAAAAAATTACCGTTAGAAAGCTATTTTATTCAAAAAATTACTTAAGCTACTTTCCTCCTGATCTTCTTCTTCATCCAAGTGCTAATCCCAGTCGCATCCGAAGCTCTCAACTTGGAGTCTGGGGTCCGCTTTTACCAGTTCAACTGCGGATTTGGCTAAACTTCGACATTTTCCGTGAAGCGACTGCCATCTGACCTCCACAACCCAAAGACGATATTGAAGCATTGCATAGGCCCGTTGTTGGACTTTTGAGAGCTCCAACTACCCTTAACGACTGCCATAGATGTTCATATTTCAACCGGGACCGACGGCTTAATGCGATGCTAGTATGTTATAAACAAACGTTACAAAAATGTATCTTAAACAAAGAAACACACACACTTGTATATAAGTATGAAAGTAATAAACCTTTGATTATGAGAGAGTGTAACCAAAACAGATTCTGCCTATTCGAATCGCAAGAAAATAAAAGCAAAACTATCCGGTACTATCTTAAATATGAACATACTGTATTTACAGGGGAGAGTAACTCTCGGCTCAATAATTACAGCCTTGTATCGGTATCTTATGCGTGGGCTAGTGTGACAAAGCGTTGCATGTCTGCGGACAATGTGCCCGGGACACGCGGACAGCGTGTTCACACGATCAGATTGTGCTGTTTTATGGCACCGAACCGATGCCATTAGTACCGGCTGCTCGAATTACCTAATTAGAATTACAGTGAACAACCGGTTTTTAGATTTCGCTATTCGTGTGTTGCGATCTAGATTGTGTTGTGTGTTTTTAGTTGGCATTGATTTTACGATTTTGAGAAGTCGTAAAATGTTGGTTAAATACATGGTTAACAAGTCAAAGTTTACGACGAAAAGTTTAATTTAAAAATAAAATGTACTTTATACTGATTCGATCGAAAAAAATTGAAGATTCACACATTTTTAAATTTTGTTTGATTGTTAAGTGCATTGGCTCATATACCTACAGTAATGTCTGTCAATTGTTATTATTCGTCACAGCTTGAGCTATAAACTTTATTATAATCGATCCCCACTCTCATCCGATTCTCGGATCGTATAAAAATCAAACGGATGCGAACATAAAAAGTATCTTTATCCGACACAACAAATAACGTTATCGTTGAAATATCGATACAATTTCCATGATCAGTAAAATAAAATCGGACTGTCTTGACGTTTGTCCAAATTTATATGCGCGCGCGTCCAGCGCAAGATTGTCGTAAAGTTGAAGATGTTATGTCCCTTGATAAGTGCGATGTTGGGTATCGGACTGTCCTGCGTGACAGGTTTATCGTGGACACCCTACTAAATGGGTGATTCGTTTGCGAAAAGTGCATAATATATTGACGAGTATAATATTAAATTTTAAACGAGCTTTCGATATGTTTATGATAGACATTCATTGTTAATTTATTTTGTTGTCATCGTTTTGAAGCAGCGTGTTATATTGTTGAAATAATGTCACCTGATGGTGATGATGACAATATTTTGTCTGTGACATGTACCTATTACAGATATTTTATGGCTTTGTAGAAAGTTTTTTTTTATAAAGAGTGCCAGTTAGTATTCTCGTCAACACCTCCACCTGAGCTTAATTGTTTGTGTTAGGAGTGGGTTCACGTCAGTGTTGAGCCAGGATTCGAACTCGGGACCTCTCCATCGTAACGTAAGATCAATTCTCCTTATTTAAAAACGAGACACAAACTTCCAAGACACCTACTTATCACATTTTTTTTTGTTTCCTGTCCTCCACAGGTATCGCCGTAGGTACGTCCGGGTCCATTTATTTTGTTTATCTGTTGACATTCGCCCGTTCGACCCCAAAATTATTGTCAAATCATCAATCACTACTCTGAGCAGACAAATCCATCATTCGCTTAATTAATTTATCAAACAAACTTTATTTACAAAGTTCACAAACTGAAAACCACACGAAAATGAACCTTACTTCAACGGACTAATGCTCGCTTCTTATTATAAAAACTGTAAAATTTATGTTTGTATTTTTATGTCAAGCAAAGTGATAGTTTCATTTCATATATGGGGTGTTTACCTGGTGTTAAATGCGATCGATCACTGCATGCGCTGGCGCCGACTAGTCGCGGTAACTCGATAATCGTGACGGGAAATCGATAATTGTTCCCAAATTCGAGTTGTTGTGACGATTGCGGAACGATGTATCGATTATCGGAACTAAAGGGTGTAACTAACTGCTTTTGAAATTAATAGTTGTTCTATTTATAGATTCTTGGGTTGTAATCAATGATCTATATAGAGATGTTCGTAATTGCTTGATTGATAGCTTTATAAAATCTTCTACGAAGAAAACTGTATTGGCGTGCATTTTTACTCATCGCTTATTGCTGATAGGGTAAGCAGAGGTGTATAAATATCTATATTTTGCCGACAGTGTTGGTCGTAAGTTGCATCACGAAAAATATCGAAGTCAGGCACACAGACTAGAAAGCCGACCGCAAATGATTTGGGAAAAGGTTGAAAGAATGTTAAGTGTTGGTCGTAATAAAGGAATTTTTATGTATTTTGCATTCTCTATCGATTGGAGACACTGTAGTTACTAAAAACATAGTATTTCAATATAACAAAATTTAAAGAACGAACATTAACTTAAAGGAACATCCTTGCTCAAAATAATAGTTCACTGGTCACATCCGTAAGGCCACGTCTAGACTAACACGACACGACACCGTTTGTTAACGTGAAAAAGTGCAGCGTCGCCGCTATGACTTATTAGCCTAAACTTGATGGACTATGCACAACAACCAACGTATATAAAATTAGTTTAGGTACAAAAAAAAGTAAATGCCAGCACAGTTCTCAATGAGGCAGAAAACGAGTATCAATCCTTCTCTTCCCTTGAGTGTCTAATTACTCGACTAAGGCATAGGGCAGTTCATTTTCTGACAATATAAAATGAATGTGTTTGAATTTGAATACTGAAGGTCAAAGTCAGCCTAGGCTACTGAGATTGACTTAGGCCAAATAGACCTGTGGAGTCAACCTCTATGACGTGGGCCTCAATAGGTACTATATTATTACTACTACTAAACAATATTGTCTCCTATCACCTGTGTTATAAAAAAATACAAATGTCATTGAAATGAGCGGGAAGATTTACGTATAGGATAAGGCACTGATTTTATTGTATCTTGGAATCGCGCGAAACGGTACGGTACACCATCGTACCTAATCATACCGTTAACGTGTGATGTGGCCAAGCCCTAAGTCTCGGACCACACTGGCGACACGATGATTGATCGCGCGATTGTCTAACAGTGCGTATCAATCATCAGTCGCCGGACAGTCGCGCGTTGTCACAAGACGTCTTGATCAATCAAAACCCTTTTAACGGATATATTAAGGTGTCATTTTAGGTATGTGTGACTTCCTTGAAGATTTTAAGATAACAATTTTACTGTCCACAAAATCCAGAGAACCTATTTATTTGCACTGTTTTATTAGCAGACACTGTTTTCATTTTTTCCTTTCCTTGTGTCACCTGTCAAATCGTACTTTGACAGATGACGTGCACGGTGCTCCGTGCACGATTGCGAAAATCTCCATAGTAATCCAATCACGGTTGGATTGCGTTCGGGGGTCAGCAAGTGTGCGATGCTACGACGAAAATCCTCTTTTGATGAGGCATTCACGCTGAGTGCCACCATTGTTAACATGGTACGTGCATGTAATGGTGACCCTCTTTCCTGAGACTTTGCCTTCAGCTTATCATCAGGCGAGGTGAAGTTAAATTAACGTGCCCTATAAAAAATATATATATATTTCGATCCTTCGACATCAGCACTAATCTCTTAGAGGCGGCTTTATGAAAGGTTTCTAAATAGTTTATTGTGATTATAATTTAAGACCGTTTTAGTCAAATAATATTAACGTAAATATTTGTACCGTTGTGTGACCAATAAGGGATTGTGAGCTTATTCTCATTGTATACTTACTATTCTTGCGACCCAGACGTTATTACTGTAGCCATTATCTCGTAAGTATACTTACTTTGCCCCAAGATTGTTGTCAAAATACTCAGCATTTTTGGATTTTTGAGGCCCCAAGATCATGGTGGGCCTCAAAAACAGTCTCAAAAGCACTTTTGCACTTACATGTATGTTTTTGGTTTGCTCAGAAGTTCCCAATGTAACTGAACTCCTACTAATCTGTTTTCATCAGTTATCATAATCGCAAGACATTGAAACATTCACTAATAAAAGTTGTAAATTCAGTCTGAATGTGCGTTCCAAACCTATATTGGATTTTGGTATACTTAGAAGTAATGTCAGTTGTTTGGTAAAATTAATTAATTTCCACATTCATATTTATGTGTGTTTGTTTACTTAGACGTAACATTTTAAACTTCTATGGGATTTGGGGTGGTAATTGCCCACGTCACTTAATCGTGGATTGAAGTAGGTACTATTTAAATAGTTAAAAGTCTAATCATTTTTGAGCCAGTTTTGAGAGTTATTTTCATACAGAATCGCGATGAAAATTGATAGAAGCCTATCTTGAAAAATAATAACCCAGTAGATTATGCTACAATTTATTAAACAAACAAGAAGATTAAACATTATATAACCAAAGACTTATTCAGATAGTTCATCCTTCAATTTTATTTATTTATGAATGATACACGTAAGTAGATAAGTACTTAGGTATTCACATTAAAAAAAACTGATTTGAGCTAATCTTTATTCGTAAATTTGTGATCACAGCATGACTTGAATGAAAAATCTAAAACAGTTATGCCTACTAACATAAGTGCTAATTTATTCTATTTTACGACTTGTAATTCGTATACAGAAATTCTTTATTCTAAGAAATTTAAAACACTTATAATTTTTATTTTATTTAGTCTTTCTTTCGTCTGGTTAAAAATATATCAGCTGACGTGAGTTTTAAATCCATGATAATAATTCAGCCTTAACTGGAGGCTTCACTTGAAAACACAGTACAGTTTCATCCTGAAACTTTACCCAAACGGAACCCCATCCATTCCCAAACAAGCTCTCACAAGCTTAACCTATCTCAGATCGCATGTTCTTAGCAAAACGAAAATGCATTGCGTGCAAATCCCAATTTATTCTAAGCCCTCAGACTATTTGTCAATTACACGTCCGCATATCCGATCTTCGGCCATCTTGCCTTCGTGTAACTGTCAAACGGCGGTCGACCAATTACAAGAGTGTGCAGGCGCAAGTTGACGGCAACAACGCACCACCGATACCATAAAGTTTCAAGCCATTTATAGAAGTGAAATCTGCGCGGTTGAAATCGTCTGGTCCAATTAATGCAGACGCGCGATGCTTGATAGTGGACATAGGGCTTTATTTGTGGAGTACTGTACCTTTATTGGTGAGTTTCAGAAGATAACGATGGGGCTTACTGGTTACTAATAGGTGTAAGATTTCTTGATCTTGAGCTAGAGAAATGTATGTTTCAGTTGCTATGTCTCTACAAGAGAGGGATATACGAAGTCGTTAAATTGGTGATGTGGTGGTAAATAATATCTTATGCTGCATAAACAGTTTGATAAGTACATGCACAGTTAGAGACAGTTTCGGGAACCTTATTTCCTTTTCTGACCTTATCATCATTCTTCTCTATGCTCTCCCACCCGTGTATGGCGACTCAGTAGTGTCGCCGATGGTATTCCAAGATTGCTAAACAATGAGAGAAGCATGCGTATGTTTACTATCTTAGAGACTATAAGATACATAATATTGTAATACATTTAATCGAAAATGTGGATACACTGCTTGTGAGTTTAATAAGTATAAAACCCTACCTCTAAATTAAAGATACATCCTTCTAAATGATTTTACTTTGTGTGTGCATAATGGACACAAAATTATACCACAAGAGCACCGGGCAAGTGAATTACTATCAAGCTTTGCTCTGTAGGAGGACATCAGAGCGTCCGATAATTTAATAGCATCGCTGCTTCGCCACCCGCAATTTAATGTAACACTGTACGACCGGGGGGCATTAATAATTTCCTCCGAGTTGGCCATTGTACTCACTACCGGAGGGACACTCACGATCCTAGACGTCATCGCTGCCTATCGTAATTCCGCAGCGTCCATGTACAGAGCCTTCTAACTTAATATGTGCATCACGACCAGCGCGTATATGGTCCGTACCCCGCCCAGCCTCCACCAACCAATCCTATCGCGCATTTTAAATGCCGCCGAGCATTGTATGTATATCGCGGAGAATATATTGAGTGCTTGACGCGCGTCACCCCGCTCGCAGCGCAAGCCGCCACGCACTTCTGCCCGGCCCAACGTCTCGCGATAATCCACCGCTGATTTAAAAACGCTTATCCCCAACACTCTCGCCCGAGGAATCTCCCTCCTAAACCTACAAATCAATCGTACTCCCGCACTCCATAAATTAAGAGGCAAAACAATGACCCTAAATTATTGGGCCGTCTCCTTTATCGGGAGCCTCCGTATTGTTCGTTTTTTTAAACGACTCCTTACACAAATGAGACTTGGCTTGGACTTATTAGGTTTCGGTATTTCGCTCGCAGCAGATCGACAGCGCCGATAGCGTCTCTGGGAATGCACGCTGGACTGACGACGCGAGCCTTAATTATTCGACTTCCTCGTGCGTTTGAGACAATGGCCGGCGTTAGGTGGTGATCGCCGGCTTGCCCGCTCGTCGGCTAACGATCGCCGTCTGCGTATCGGGTATTCCATCACGGGGACGTCGGCGCGTTATTTTTCCTGCAGCTAGCCGTTTATGCCTCGCATTAACATAAAACAAGCGGGCATGCGGCGGGTTGCATCCATATTTCTGCTACCGTCGTGACGGCCGGCCTCGGTATTGTGCGCAGCGATACAGATCTCAGAACGCATGCGCACGCTGCCACTGGATATTTAGAAGCTGTCCCTTAAACCCGCGGCGACTTAACGAGTCGTATTCTGCGACATGCGATCGTCTATTGTATGTGGAGTAATGATAATTTGTTTGAGGTTAATGCGAGTTGAGTTTTGTAACGGGTGGGGTGACGGGCTCCATTAGGCGGGGGATGGTTTCATAAATATTTTATTGGTTGTGAGGAGGGAGGTGGCCGCTCTCATTACGTGGCGCAGACGCCGGAGATCATTAGTCGGTGATAAAATGCGGTCGGGACGCGTCCTCTCTCGGAGTCGGTGCATTCTTAACAGGTTAGCCCCGTCCTCGGCTCGAAAGCCTTTTGTTTTCGCGTCCGCCACCTTTATAATTACTGTCGTTTTAGGGTTAATGGACTGGTTAATGTCGGTTTTGTTCGTTTGCTTTGGTTTGCTTTAATTGATTGGGAATCGGCACTTACGCTTACCAATTCATCTAGTGCTAAATCTTTATTACTTTCGCACGGTTTTGAGCATAGATACGTATTTACCATTAGAATTACCTTTAGTAGCATGTTTGGTATTAGTTCATTTCCTTTAAACGATACTACTTTGTGAAAATGCCCCTTAAAACAAAATATTAATTATCAGCTATTAGCAGCATAGCTCACTTGTCATTACAAATTACGGATTTTTTTCTAAGTGTAGGGAAAAATAAATGTAATTTAACCTTAGTATAATAAACAATATGTTGGAATGACAAGCCTGGACGAGGAAGTCTAGTAAACTCAAGTACTGTGTTAGCAAACAAACTCCAAGCTGGCTATCGATGCCTATGAAAACTTGACAACACCAATGGACACCATTGGATTTACATATTGCCAACCACAGAGCAAAATGCGGACGGTTGAAAATCGTAAAAGGCTAACTAATATTAATCTAAATATCTTTCACACATACGAATCACAGCATACTACCATTTAATATTAATAGTGTTGATCAAAAGTAAAGCATCTATCCCAATTTTCCCCTTCTCAAGTCAACTTTTTCTCAACTCAAAACTCAAACCCTCGACAAAATTTAGTCAGCACATGGTAATGAGATGATATCTATTCCAGATGTAGTCTGAATATCGTTTGCAAGTCGTGGTAGTCTAGTGTCCCAACAAGTGGTATGGAAATGGACTCCGATCAGAACATTCCTTGGTTAAAGATGACTCTTAATGTGCATCTAAATACTATATAAAATAGTCTGCGTGTCTGTAGTGGGACGTACGGAGGGAAAGAACGGTCAACAAATTGCTTAAACCGTAAAAGAATAATTTATTTTTCAACTTGCTTTGATTGTATATTTTTACGACATTGGTTTGAAAATCAACATAACATAACATAAACTCACGCCTTTATCCCCGAAGGGGTAGGCAGAGGTGCTAGCACCCACATTTCGCCGGTTTATGTTTTGGTCCCAATGTAATAGGTGGCAAAGCCTATTGCCATTAACTGGGCACTTAAAAACCTGCGATAAATACACACATAACTTCGAAAAGCATCGAAAAGTCATTGGTGTTTGCCATGGAAAACCTGGGATCGAACCCGAGCCCTCGTCTCAGCAGTCCATTACCCATACTACTAGGCTATCCTAGTAGGCTAACATAATAATATCAATTTCTGTAGAATTTTACTCTTTATTTACCAAGGCATCTTGTACCTACGTAACTTAAAAATAGTTCATACTTTGTGTAGTGATGTTATTATGTATTGGTATGTACGTAATATCTATGTGTATGATTGGAACAAAAATATCCCAATTAATTAAGAAATAATGTAAAAAAATGCATTTATTCAAAAACTGCTTATTTAAATTACACACACAGCACAAGTCAATGATGCAATGCATTCTGAAATGTTAATAAAAGATAAGGGTTTATATTTTTTATAATTATATATAAGTCATTGCACTAATTATCTTCACAATCCCATATACCCAGACGTGACTTACTTGATAGGCATCCAATACTATCTATATTGTCCGCTTATCAACAATATATAGAGAAATATAACTTTACGCCTCCTTTAATAAATTACTGATGGTTACAGATAGTATTAATATACTAGATTAGATATTTTTAAGTGCACTTTATAGATTTCCAGACATACTTCCATCAATGCCGCCCTTTAACAGTACAGTGAATTATTGTTTGTATTGTATGTGTGTCGGAGTGAGTCATTAAAAGTGCCAAGTATGTATATTAAATTTAATTTTTTATCTTATTATTACTTTTTTTTGAAGTTATGTTGATTGGCGTGTCCTCATTTATTGTTCAGCGGGTGATTTTGATTTGGGCATCAAAAGACCCCGTAAACCGGTTTTAAAGACTTTTAGAATCACAACGCCAATGAATGAGAGATTTATCTAATTCTAAAAATTAATAATCTAGTTACGCTTATTTTTAAAATTACGGTTATTATTATTTAAACAAACCTTATAGCCAGCTCACGTTATCGCCGGATTAAGGCGTTTAATAAAAAGGTGATATTCCAGAGCCGTGGCTGAAAAAATGTTTCTTTCATCGTAGGTGCTACCGCTGGACTATCAGTGTTTTATATCTATTAATCTAGACTAAGTTTATCAAATCATTTATCATTGTACCAAATCAATCATTTTTATAATACCTTGACACCAAATTATTAGTTAAATAAAAAAATTATGATTTAAGTAACTTTGTATGTCACGTTAATTTTGCATTGTAAGAAATGCTATTAACTAGGATTTAAAAGTTTTAACATGTTTTCTTTACAAGATTATATATTTTGACGACACAGATATAGGTACACATACCTTTGATAATTATCAATAAAATTAGCCGTACATAACATCGTACTAGCTTTCTTGTTTAAATCAATCAAAGAATCAATTTTGTTTATTCAGTTTAGGCACATTAAGAGCAAATATGAACGTCAAACAAATGAATTCGGTAGTCATGTAAGTGTATAACCACTTAAATTATTTGACGTAAGTTACAATTAGTACAAGTGCACATCGCCTACTATAATTGCATAAATATTAGATTCATGTTCAAATATAAGTAGGTATTAGTGAAGTAAAGAGTTTCATTCTTACTAAACTTATTTTAGTTTTTTTTTTTACTTAACTTTAAGTATACGATTTTTAAATAGAGTATTTTTAAAAATCTTAAACAGTCAGATAAATCTTGATTTAATATAAATACCTAGTTTTTTGCTAGTCGGCGTTTTTTCTGAGCCGTGTGTCACATAGGCGGGCAGTGCACCGCGCACTTCTACACTCGCGTTATGGTAATGTGATTGAATCCGAAATTGGACGCCTTGACCGCCGAAGGATTTCACACACTCGGATTTATATAGCAAATATAATTTAGCATCGACTTAGAATTTGTCCAGCTATTCTAATAGGAGTTTGAATGTTATTTATTATTAGATTTAGATAAAAGGATTATTTATTTACTTTTGCTGTTTATTTCTTTATTTTGAATGGGGAGGTGACAATAAACGCGGGCGATTTTTAATGCCCGGCGTTATTATTTGGAATGAAAAATGTAGTGCGATGTGCCTTCTTCAATACTGTAACTATGGTCTCAATATTAAAATAAATGATTATTAAGGAATTGATGTGACTAAAACAGCGTTCCTAAATAAATTAATACTAGTAATCAATATTAGTAATATTCTTTCTAACTCTTCCTACTAAAATAAATTACTTGTGTTAGGAGTGGAGTCTCGTACACACTGGACTTTATAAATCCTTTACTGCTTTGAATTCCTTGATAATCTACATTTGCTTCTATCTTCGCAGGGACATTCTGTACTCAGTTAACGATTTTTTTAATTTAAATATAAAGGGTCTAATCATATCACCTTTATACGAGTGCTAATCCCGGTCATACCCAAAGTTTATACTTTGAAGCCTAGGTTCTCGGGGAGCGAATGCCTCCAACACCGGGATGTGAAAGATTGGGACATAGCTTCGTCCGTCAGTCATCATCAGGTATCAGCACGGCAAGCTAACCCTCTCTGCAATGCATGGGTCATGTGAAAATCTTGATGAAGCCATACATTTGCCATCTCGGTAGTATGAAACGCGTTTGAATGATACTCTAACGTTATCATTAATGACATTTTAATCGCTCAGCATTAACTTAGATACTTTCATATAATTTACGATTTTATCGTCATATTGATTGATCAGACTATTATGATAATACATTATTTTTATCATAAAATTATCAAAAAAAAAAAATTGTAGTTTGCCAGCGTCCATAATCCTATGATACCAGTGCGGTTTTTGGGTGTAAGTGACTCATTCCTTCACATCAGATGTATGTCTTGATTCACTTGCAATCACTTTAATGTAGACTGATTGAGACGACATAAAAGCCCGGATAAGCAAAGACAAACAAAAAGATAAGAAAGAGGGCCCTGAGTTCCAAAATTCGAGCTGTTTTATCGTTTTTCCCAAAATTAGTAATCAAAATTTGACACTTTTTACGACTCAAGAATAGAACTCGGGACTTCAAAATCGAAAACAAACATAAGGGAAATCCCGCCAAATCCAATTACATTTTTTGATATGTGTTACGTTATCATAAAGAAAAGAATCATATTTTAGAGTTTATTTTTCACATGTTTATGCGAACCTGACCTAAATATTTTAGTCCAAAATAACGAAGTCCATTTGGAACCGTTTTTGCTTGTCTTGGCTCAGAACAAGTGTGACACAGTGATTCGTTGACTGACTGAGGAGTGAGGACATACCTCTATTAAACGTTGGAAGGTCTTCGGTGTACGTCGCTGAGGAAAGGACTGACAGCTAGTGACTTCTTTGAATTAGAAATTTAACTTATAAAAAATAATTAATTACATTTTGTGTTATGTTTGAATTCTATAAAATAATAAACACAAAACTTGAAAGTTAACAAATCGCGATAGAATACACCAATATTATAAATGTAAAAGCGTGTGTGTGTCTGTTTGTCCATCTTTCACGCCTAAACCACTGAACCTATTTTAATGAAATTTGGTATAGGGGTAGATTAGACCATGAGAAAGGACATAGGCTATGTTTGGTCGCGATAACCGAGAGTTAAGAATAGTCTTATTTCCATGTGTGATATTTACGTAGACTACCGACCATGTCATTAAAAGTGTTTCGTTCAGAAAGGCTTTCGAATCGATTTTCATCATGTTCGTCTGTTTTTTTTTTCATTATCTTAGCGTTGTTTCCGGTTGCATCCGACACTTTCACCTCCGTTTTTTCTCTTATTATATTTGGCTCATACGGCTTTTTGGAAGCGATTGCCATCTAAACTTCTAACCCAGAAAACAAAGCCTGCCCCAGAGGTCTGCGTTCATCAGCAGATACCAGTTAGTAGCTGCGGTTGATTTGATCACGTAGCACTTGGTAGGGTCCCATATATTCTAAATATATTCTATTACTAGCTGTTGCCCGCAACTCCGCCCGAATTTAGGTCGGTCTTTTGTCAGTCTAATCAATCTCTGTATTAAAAGTCATCAAAATTAGTATACTGCTTTAGGCGTGAAAGCGTAGCAGACAGAGTTACTTTCGCATAATAATAGTAATAAAATATAAAAGTAAATAGATATGGATTTCATATAGATAAATAGTATACCAGTGTATAAAACTAGGAGTGCAGTACTCAAGCGTCTAATAATAGGCCGCCCCGTGCGTCGGTCACTTCGACCGCCGGTCAATCTGACCGCCGGTCACTGCGACCGCCGGTCACTCCGTCCGCTATCACAAAATCATTTTTCATAATTGCGATCGGTCGATCAATCTTACGTCGACGGAAGCCACTCAACCTCGCCCGCTCCCCATACATTTCTCTGTATTATTGTTGTTTATTTTTGACTGATAGCCCGCCATGACCCACTTGGTTATCGCACGCGATTAGACGGTTACGTTAAATACACACGAATCGTTAATGAAAATGATGAATTCTTATAGTGCTAGATTTGCCGTGTGATTGTTTATAGAAACTTTATTACGTTAATGTTACTGTAGAATAAATTTAAAATAATAAGTCAAGAAAGAAGTTAATTGGAAACAATTGAATTTCAAATTTCGTTATTTACGTTTTATTTTTCGTTGCTACGTCATATAAAGTCACTTCAAAAATAACCGTATACTTAACAATATTTTATTTAAGTATATTCACCCCGTTTCACTAATAAATTGTCGCAAGAAATACTAACCAAATTCCAATTAAATAACTTTAATAACAAAACGCAAACGTCAACAGACGTTAAAGTCAAACTCGGACTTCATAACAATAAACCAAACGTTTTACCTGAATTAAATCTCAACCAAATCTCACCAAAAGATTGACTCTCATAAATACAAAAGACAACGAACCGAGAACGAATAAATATATCAAGTCATTCAAGTCCCGGTAAAGCCTTTGGATTCCAACCAAAGAAAATATCGCACCCGAATTCCGTCGGTGGTTGACGGGGCAAATGGAAAAAAGCGCGAAAACCTCGCAAACTGCGCATTCCGCGCAGGCCCCGCCCACGTGCGCGCGCGCAGCGAGACAGGTGAATGCGACACGCCGCAGCTGCCCGGACGACACCATTTGCTGTTCTGTAGCTTGACTTGACTCGTACCTAGATTGGAATATCTATACATTCGATATCTGTAATACATATTAACAGAATTGGAGTATCTGGTTGTAACGTTAAAATATCGGTTTTTTAATGACTTGTTGTAAAAATACAATTTTGAAAGCTATCCTATGGCCGTTTGTAACACCAGAGGCGTCACTGCTACTGATCCTGTTAATTTCTTCTTCAAGACCTTTAAAGTCTAATAAATAAATTTAAAAAAAAACTGCATTATACTCGTCAGTTGTATTTTTTCTTGGGATTATTACCGATTCATCCTCTTTCAGGTTTCGGGTAATCTTCGAGAAGGTTGGTCCGATTTGAACAGGGGTTTTAATGTAGAAAGCTAATATTATAAAGGCTGTAGCTTAGACTACATTCATTTTAACAAAAATATTATGGTTCAGCTCAAAAAATAAAACCCAGATCGAAGGCATGCAGACAAAGTCGCGAGCACAGCTAGTGGTTAATAAAATATTGATGTACAATGGACGGTGGCGTCGCGCGCGACTTCTGTTACGTCTCGGGGTCTCATTGTACTCGTAAATGTTCGCCGGGGTCTTAGCTATATTGGCATTTCTGAAATACTTTTAAATAGTAATCGAATTTTTATTCAAAGTAAAGTTGCATTTACATTCTGATTAAAATCATTCAGAATTCATTAAGTAAAACAACAGAATAGATATCGGGTATTCCGAACGTTCACAGTTCACAGTTTAGATTTTAAACAACTTCTAAAAGGAGAATGTGCTATGACTGTATGTATATATAGGTCACGTAAATTTGACTTTACCAGGCTTGATGGTATGCTGAAGGAAAAGTCTCAGGAAAGAGGGTCTCCATTGCAAACACGTACCATATTTACAATGGTGGCACTCAGCTTGACGGCTTCACCAGATGCTTTTTCACGCCCCGCTTGAAGGACCCGGGAAAGTAGAAGTAAACACGTGAGGTGGCAAGGAGTTCCAGGTCTTAATGGTGCGACAAAGGAAAAAGTCACCGAACTGATTGGTTCTTGAAGGAATATATGTAATTTGGGAATACATATTTTGATGACTGTTGAGAAAGCTTGTAACTTATGTAAGGATAGAACCAAATAGCACAACCAATGGTCCATCCCTTGGTTCTGCCTACTCTGAAGGAAGAAATTCTAAACTCATATACCACATACCTACTACTCATACCATAATATATAACATGCTCGTAATAAAAACGTATTGTTTTTTTTGGAAGAATATTACCAACCGAAATTACTACTACTTCCTCTAACCCCTCCAACTAAGCTAAATTGCGTGTGCTAGTAGTGGGTTCACGTCGGTAGTGTATTAGCCAGGGTTCGAACCCTGGACCTCTCAATCGTAAGGCCGACTCCTTAATAACTAAGCGACCGACGCATAGAAATATAGAGGTTCCAAAAACTTACTGAGGATGACTACAAAGCTTATTTTGAGATGAGGTTAAGCTTTCAAATGTATGCTTGTGAGCGTGATCAATTCATTAGTATCAGAGGTTACTGTTAGCATGTCGCCTGCCCAAATAAATAGTCAAATTTTACAATCGTTAGTATTTTCACAATTGGCTCTAAGAAATCTAGTTAACTCAACCCAAACGCCTTGTTTTCACAAAAATAAACGGCTAATTACAACCGTAACTCACAACCAGGCGAGTCACGAAACATAAAAAAGGCAACAAAACACGATATATCAAGTTACTCACTTATCTACATACGAATATGGGTTTGTAAGTGTACACTAAGAGAAAGACATAAAACAATGAACAATGGGAGCATAAATCAGTATAATTAGTTTAGCTTGAACGGAGCGAAATCATTGGTCAAAACGTATGGAGACTCCGCCCCTACTGCAGCGTGCATCGGACGCCGTGGCCGCTACGTTAGACCGTAGACTTGCAGACCGCGCACCGCTCGCCGGGATATACTCAACTGGATCAAATGTAACGTCAGCAATGAGAGGACTGACACTTGCCTTCAGGACTTCTTGAGATCTTGCCTTATTTCTGTATAATAGAAAAGAACGAACAAAAAATCTAAGGGTATTTAAAAGCATGCCATGGTTTTCTCATAGTCAGATCAGCCTAGTTAAATTCTTGAGTCTATATGTAAACGAAAAAATGATGAAGACAATGGATGGAAGCTCGGAGTCCACCTTCCAGCTTTTCCTTCTCAAATTCGCACTGTCTTTGGCGGGTAAGACAATTGGCACGCATGTCACCCTCCACGACGTGAAGCCAGGATTTCTTGGGCCCACTTCCTACCGGAGCCTGGTGAGGGCGCCATGCCATTGCCAGGCATGTATTATTACCCACATTCTTAGCCTGGCGGTTTTGAAAAAGTGACCGTACCACCTAAGACTTTCCTGCATTCTATCTGCATTTTGCTTACTCACCTCAAGACCGTAATTAGCACTGTTATTTTTCCATTCACTGATAAAACATAAATGAATCACAAATCAGATATCCTGCTTATGGCTTTACTTTAGATTAATAATTTCATTGATGTTATTGACGGTTTGTGCAACTAGTATGAAATAAGTAGGTATTCGGTTTGATACAAAGAAAATCTACAAATGCAGTACTTACTTTTAACCAAAGAAAATTACCATCTTGAGTACATATGGCCTTAATACAGGTACCCAGTTATACTGATGCAATGCAATGAAAACCAATTTAACGACATATCAAAATCGATTCAATCGTTTTGTAGTTACGAGTGAATATAAAGGCACAAGCACTTTAAATACTTTCTGCTGTGATTTTTTCAAGTGACTACAATATGGGGTTCTTCAAGAAGGGCATTAGAAGATTCCTAAAAGATCAGCAACACGAGTGTGACACTCCTGAGGTTCACACGTCCACGGGCAGCCACTTTCCATCGGTGCCCGCCCGATGAAAAGTGTGTAAGAAATGTGCTAACTGTATCTAACCCTAACTTTTTTGGCTTTACAATTTAATTGAGGCAAAGTATTTTCCTGCTATCCGTACTTGAACTAGCTGGCCTCAAGGCGCCTCGCGTTGATCCTCGCATATGTACACAACCTAAGAGATGTTACCGCGGCATTCAAACAATACACAACACTAGCTTTCCGCGCACACAGTACACACGCTTATACCACTTACATCAGCCCCTCGCCGTTTGTAGAATAGATTGATCAATGTACTCGAATGTCATAAACATCCAAATCCATGTCAATCCCAATCAATCAATTCGAATATTGCAGTCCTTTGCTGCCTCTCCCAATGTGCGCAAGTTTTGCCGAGTCTGTCCCCCCCCCCAACTTTTTCAGGTCGACATTCCGACTGGCTAGGGGGGCATACATTGGTCATTCTATGTATTGTCTCTTATCTAGGGGCAGCAATTCAAGCACAAAATCAAATTTGATAGAATACGGAAGAAATCAACAAACAGGTTTATTTATATTCTGTATGGGCATAAATCAAGATGGTCATCCTGACTGGCCATCAATATCTAGACAAACCGGCTTGAACTAGATACTACTTTAGCTAGAAGATAGGAAAATTATAATAAATTATCTAGGCATGAACTTAGCTTGTAATGTGTGTGCTAGAATGTGAACATAAATATAAAATACATTTTATAAAAGAACTAATTTCAAAGGATTTCATCGTGATTTATATGTTCTTATCTTATTAGTTACACTTAGTATTTATTACTCTATTTGTAAATAAAAACATATGAACATATTTATTCAAGCAAATATTGGCAATGGGCGGGAATCGATCAGGTGTGACGCAGTAGTTAAACTCTACCTTTCCACCACGCAGTTGCGTCCCGAAGGATTGTTTAGTTACTTATGGAGCTAACGTTAAACATACGTCCTTATAATATTACGTGACCTGTACTTAATAAGAATATATATTTACGAAAATTTTACATCTAATATTACGTTGTAAAAAAATGTAAACATTATATTTATTTTTATTTATTTAACAACACGCTTTACATTTAGAAAACAAGGCTTTTCAATTATAAATTGCCATATTACCACTTTAATATTAACCTCACAGTTCTTATATGTACTAACATTTTATGACCGTATAAAATTTAACTATTATTAATACGATATCGAAATATCTGCTCATTAAAAATCAACGAATCTTTTGTTTCATTAGTCGAACGCGAACATCGAATTCCATAGCTTTTTAATGTCCAAATACATGTTATAATTTAAATGTATTTACATAAGAATGTATACTTTCTAATACCTATTGAATTAACACTTAATTATGATAATTATGACGCGGAGGGCCATTCAATGTGTGACCCAGGTTCGGAGTAATATTGCCGGGGTAAGTACTATAGTCAGTCACCCGATACGTGGCGTCAGACCAGACCAGCCTAATTGTATACTTCCGAAAATCGCTGTCGAATTTTCTATTATGTTTCGTATAAATTACGTGAATATATCGCATAACACAGACTGCCGACATAATAACAGTCTATTATATTTTATAGAAAAAAGCTTCTTAGAGATTTTACGATATGGAGAAAACAACATTTTTGTTTAATAATGTGCTACATGTTAGGAAAGCGATTCCATAAATGGCATGCCACGGATTGCAAGTGAAAAATGACATGGTGGAAACGGAACTATAATGATGAAGTTTGATTAGCAGATATTATGAGACGAAGTTATGAGTTAATTTATTTGAATATCACGGCCATAATAACCTCGCGTTGTATTCCCGCCGGTGACTAGGGTAGCCATAGCTCACTGGAGAGTTTTTATGCTGTCAGTGGGAAGATCAAAGGCTTGTCCTGCTTTATCTTTTACACTGACGGCACAGAAACTCAGTTCTTGCAGGGTCGGCAGCACGAGTGTGACTCCCTGTTGCACACGTCCATAGGCTACGGTGATCACTTTCCATCAGGTGGTTCGAGTACTTCTCTGACTACCACCTTAAAATGTCATGTTTTAAATGTCAGAAATCCGAAACATACATTAATTTCCTTTTTCGCAATGGTCAAAAATTGGTCCGAAGTCAGCATCGTGTTAACATTTATTTTGTAAACCTCATGTAGTATACTTCATAATGTTTTTGCCATTGTGATAAGTAAACACAATGGAAGGCCTGTTACGGTGTTCACAAACCACTTTCGCTGAATCCACATTCATATACCTTTTGTGTCATACCTTCATGCGTCCATACTACATACATGCGTCCATACTATATACATGCGTCCATAATACGTACACTTCGCATGTGAATCGTGGATTTCGAGTGGGGTATCAAAATGAAGGCAATTAGAAGATGATTACAAAAATAAAAATGTAACTAAAAAGTATAAAATACAATAAACTATTAAAAACAAAAAAACCCGACTGTTGCTGAAAAGATCGAAACTAGCTTTATAGCAAGCGGCATTAATTTTCATCTGGTTTGAGATTTGCAAATCGGTACCACTTGATATAAAGCTTGTTTCGATCTTTTTAGAATCAGTCGGGGTTTTTGTTTTTAATAATTTATTTTTTTATTGGTATGCAATTTTTTCTGGACGGATTGCCGGCCCTTCCAACCCTGAGCGAGGCCTGTGCTATTAGTACAAAGTAGTAGTCTTTACACATAATATATGCCTGTGGCAAAGTCTCGTCCGTTTTTAGGAGGTGCATTTTCTTGCAGGTATGGTCGTCTTGAGCCTCAAAGTTGTCAATAGATATAAGTTTGTTTTGTACAACTTGTGTGCTGTCTGCAGATGACACTGTTATGGTCTTCGTAAATCCTCTTGCGATGGTATAGGTCACATAGAGAAATGTGTTCTAATATCTACATTTTTCCACGGGCGAAAATCATTTAGTTCTGTATAGACCCTTGAAACGAAAATAATAAAACTTGGTTAAACCTACTCTAAGTGAAAAAAGATGTAATAATGTAATTTAATATAAATATTTTTATTATATAAAAAATGATGTGTGTAAAAAAATGGTTTGAACATGTTCTTTGTTGAATAAAATACATTTTTTATTTAAGAAAAATGTTAGAGAATCGTTTTAATTATTTACGACCTAGAATTCTATTTCAACAGGCATTTAAATGACTGAACAACAGTCATAATTAATGACAAAATTTGAAACAATTAAATTGCTAATTTATCTCGGCGATAACGAATAAAATATCATTAATTTATATGAATATTTATATTTAAAGATACGATAAAGTAATTGCTTCTAATTTTATTTAACATTTGAATTTTTTTATTCTAGAAATGAATAGATATTTGTGTTTTTTTAACGACAATGTCAACACATCGATTTATTTTGATAACAGAATTTACAAGTTTTTTTTTTATTTTATTAAACCTGTACTTATCTATTACTTTTTTTCTTTTATGTACATATTAATGTCATTGTATGATCAAAAACATTTGAAGACAGTTACATATTAGGTTGCTACACTACATTAGGGGGCTTATTTATTTCCTCAATTAAATAGTTATAATCTCCCAATTTTACATAAACAATATAGCTGTAGGTATTGGAAGACTGTTTTCCATTGACGTGATAGAAGACATTTTTCAGTAACCCTGAGCTGCTACTGCGAATTTCCTAAGGAGCTGCCACTAAGGGAGCTGTTCTCTATCCAAATGTAAACATACAAGCCATTTTGAAGTGCCCCCTTGACAGCAAAAGGCTAACCCCATATTACATGGGACTGAAAATTATAGTGGGCGAAATGTGGGTTTTAATACACTTCTGCCTACTCCTTCGGAGATTTACCAACGTGAATACATAATATGTTTATGTAAAAATATTCTAACCTGGGAATTGTATCTGCGACATCACATTCAACAACGCTGCAATGAGACTACAAGTTAGATTTTCACTCAAAACATTATAAAAGCAACTATTAATCAACCTTAAAATTCTATCTCTAAATCCGGAGAAAAAATGGTTTGGTCATTTCTACCCTATCTGTTAGCAAACATTGGTACAAATGGCCCAGACTCACGTAGCTAATGAAAATGATGTTCGGACATCACGGCGTTGACAAATACGGATCGCATCGGGCGGGACACCATCCGTCCGGGATTTTTCCCGCGTACCCGGCTAATCCGGCGTTGGGGTCGGTTAGACCGATATACTTGTCCCGATGTTTGTTTGGAGACACCAGTTTTTTTCGGTTATCTGTCTCGATACAGATTAACATTTGTTTGTGTTCTTCTATACAGTTGTATATATCTGTTTATTTGTAGTTAAAAATAAATTGAATGTCATTTTAGAAAAGTTCTATAGACTCTATATTATCATTGATTATTGACTTACTGTACTGACTGAAATGACTATGTAAATTATTTTATAGTAAAAGAAGCATGGTAGTATATGACATTGATGGTTACCTGTGTTTATTTATTTGCGAATTAGAATAGTCAGTCGGTAGTGAACACGGCCGCTACGCGTGAGGCGCGGCTTCTATCCCCGCTCAGTGCAAATATTTGTATGCATGAATATGTATATTTGCATTGGTCTGGGGTTTCTATGTATAATATGTATGTACATATTTACAAAAAGAAAGTATCTAAGTATGCATCTAAGTGTGTATCTAAGATTCCATAACACTAGCTAGTTAAGCTATGCTTCTGCCATGGATCTAGATAGCGTTGTGTGAAATGTTGTGGAATATTTATTATTATTATTTATTTAATCATTGGTGTCCATAAATATTTCTTGCGACTGTCTTATAGATCTTTAAGGCTAGTTGAGACAGCTATATAGGTCTTCATAGGTCTTCGTCATTTCTTCTATTCGTGTGGTTAGTGCTCAACCTGTGGCAGAGTAATTCAGGTCACCCAAATAGGCCTCCGTTTTGATCTAACGACTATTATTAAGATACCGGGCAGATGTAACATCACTAAACGGTCACCCATCCCAATGGTAACCTTCGTCTAAGTAACTTAACCCACTGATCGTTTACCAAACATCGAGCGCACCTGGCCACTGTTATATAACATTAGCATAACGTAAACTCACGCCTTTATCTCCGCCTTTATCTCCCACATTTCGCCAGTTTATGTTTAGGTCCCAATGTAATAGGTGGCCAGCCTATAGTTATTAACCTGGTACTTATAAACTTGCGATAAATACACACATAACTTCGAAAAGCATCGAAAAGTCATTGATGTGTGCCATGGTAAAACCTGGGATCGAACCCGAGACCTCGTCTCAGCAGTCTCAGTCAGGCTACTTTCTTTGCTTCCGTGGTCGAGAGATCAGACAACAGCCCGTAATCGATACATCCCATGAAAACCATTCGAGTAGGAACGCAGACCCCGGGCTCCAATTTGGAAGCTGTGAAGCCCACATGTACTAACGCTTCAATGAAAAGAAATGATTGATAGATACATTACATACAATTAAGAAGATTTTTAATTCAACCGCAGAGCCCTGTGTTGTAGGTAGGTACTTCGTTTAGGTGCAAACTAGAGTGAAAACAATTTATTAACCGAGTCATTAGCAATCAGTGATTTATATATAAAATCTAAATAGTAATTACAATACAAAAAATAAATCAGGATATCTCAGATCTAGTTAATTGAGTTCTGTATATTGATACTGTATCAATAAATACCTACATGAATGTATTTTCAACATCATTCTACTTTTTTTGAAACACGTGTTTTTTTGTTCAATGATAGGTAAAAGGTATTCATACAAGCAATGCACGCGTGCAAACTTACCCGATAGTACTTTGCAGTTATTGGAAATAAGCAACCATCATTACCTACCTATACATAAAATGACGGTAGCTTAGTCATTAAACAGTCGGCCTTACGATCGAGAGGTTCCAGGCTCAAATCCTAGCTATTACACCACCGACGTGAAGCCATTTTTATCACAAACTAATCATATATACCGCTTGCTTACCAGAAGCTTAATTCTACTCATGTTTCTTTTTTTTTTAAATTTAGTTTGGTTTTTATCCGCAATCTTCCTAATATTAAAAACAATGAAGATTTCAATGAAATAAGGGTCAATTCTCTTACTCAAAATTTGCACCTACATTTATTTTACCTCCATCTTATGTTCCAAATGATCATGACGTCAGTGTTCTTTCTTGCAAATTGCATTACGATAATACCGTTTTTGACATCTTAAATGGCCACTAGCTAAGCGGGAGAGGTCTGGTTGCTTAGTGGTCATAGCATTGTCCCTGTAAGGCAAAGAAAGATCGCGGGCTCAAACCCCGCCTAGACCTATTCAATATTTTCCTATTTTAATCGATTTGAATATTAAGCATGCAAAATGTTTTAAAATTTCATTGAAACACTCTTGTTTGAGTTTGACAACTCGATACTGAATTTTTAACATCTTTTTATTAAGAGAATTTAATTATCCTTCAGATTTTTAGTTTGCTATATAAATAATAAAAATGCACATACACAATCTTTGCACACAATGCAATGTAACATTTACACATTATTTTCCTTTCATAAAAATATGACGCAGTTGTGCGTCCCACCTAACCCCCCGAACGCTCGCAGCTAATTTTATAAATGAATAATGTCACCCATCACCAATGATATTCGTCGATAACATGATTGATACTAGATTCTGTTTCGTCGGTCGACAGCTCGAATCAATCAACGCCACCGGTTGATTGATAAGCGACGACATTCGATTCATGAGCGTATTAATTTAACTTGGCTGAGACAGTGATCGATATTTATGATATTAACGAGGTTTATAATTATCTGTTCGTGTTCGATCTACGCATAAGTAAAGAGTTTTCTTGATTATGTAGGGTGTATCAAGCTAGAATTACTATGTGCAAAAGTATATCGCGCTGGAGGGTGATTGATGTAGGTCTCAAAGAATTAAGGCTTTTATGATACGCAGTGCGTACGGTAATATAAAATCTTCCTGGTTGATGAACTTACCAGCTGCAAGTGAAGTATAATTAATGAAGGTCAATATGATAGTCAGATATCAAAATATCAAAAATCTGTGTTTAAAAGTGATTGAAAAATCATCCATTGGTTCCGATAATTCGCTCCACCGTCGCCTCAAAGATATAAAAGGAGAAATTTGGATTGATTAAAGCGAGGTCTGGTAGCTTAGTGGTCAAAGCATTGCCCCTGTAAGGCAAAGATCCCGGGTTCAAAACCTGTCTAGATCGATTCAATTTTTTCTATTTAAATCTGTCAGAAGACATCTTGGTTTTTATGGGAGCTACTACCATTTGACCTCACTACACCGTAGCAAAAGCCTTTTTTAGAGCATCGTTAATTAATCATCAGACATACAGAAGCAGGTAAAAGCATAGTTTCTTCTCTCCTTACGGTTTATCTACCAGTAAGGTGTTTTAAAGTTAAAATAATATTTTCATGTTTCTTTGTTACCTTAACAAATACAATCGTAATGTACGAGTAGCAAGTTGATACTTCATATCAAAATTAAAATCATAACCGAAAAATGAACCTCTTAGTTCAAAGATCTGACAAAGAAATCAATTGCAAAAAAATTGTAATTAACGAGATCTTCTACTGATAATGGAATATTTTTATATGTTTTTCCTCATAACGGTTTTAATGTTGATATGAAAGGTATTAGACATGAATTTTGATGTTGATTAATGTGATATGTGTAATAATTTATAACAACTAATCACATATGACTTAGATGTCATATATCACAATCAGTTATTTAATTCCAATTAATTTCTCGAAGCTACTAACGAAGGTATAAAATATTACTTACGTGTTAAAAGCACATAATGTCACCAATTTTGAGCTTAATTTTGTAAACTTACCGTCATTTATCTTGACCCTAGTGCGTGGCGGGACTCTATGCGCAGTTCGCGTTTTGTGACTGTCTTTTGGGGATTGCATGGGGTCCTATGCCGATGGATATGCTCAAATCCAGTATATATTTTTGAAATTATCTCGTTTCTTGGGATTCAGATATTATGCCATTAACTTTATAGTTATGATTGTGAGCCAGATTAAGTTTAGAAAATGTGTTAATAATCTACATATTTCTTAGTAGTTGTAGTCTGGTAAGGTGCCTGATAGTCTCTAATAGATACCCTCTTTATTATATGGGACTAAAATTGTAGATAGACCTCTGCCTAATCTTTTAGTTTATATAGATATAAACTATATAACTATAACTATATAGGTATATTGGATATGAGTATTTTAAATACAAATAAAATTTACCCTTCATATTAATATTTTACTGATAAATCATTCAAAACTAAACAACTAATAATACTCATAAGTACATTGAGAACTAAGGTATTGACAATAATGAAGTGTGGTTATGAGACTGTTTTAAGATATATTAATTATCAACTGTGATCACCTGCCATCTTGTCAAAGCACGTCAGCACAGAGCTCACTTCCACAATGATGCGCAGTCAAAGATAACATTACCTATTATTTATTTACCAGTAGAAAATTTGATGAATTGAAACTTTATTTAATAGTTTACAAGTATATTACAGAATAATAAAAAAAAATTGCTATATAATACATACAAAAAAACATAAAAGAGGGAGAGAGACTGCAACTTTAGGCATCGAAAAATTCCTCCTCATCGACCTCTACTGGTACCGTGCCCAAATTAAAATAACTTTCTTTAATTCACTTATGTTCAATTAGCTTTTGCCCGTGGCTGCGCCCGCGTAGATTTCAGTTATCAAACATAGCCTATGTCCTTTTTCAAGGTCTAATCTACCCCTATCCAAATTTCATTCAAATCGGTTCAGTGGTTTAGCCGTGATAGACGGTCAAACAGACACACACACTTTCTCATTTATACTATTAGTAGGGATAATACCTTTGTTAGTTTTAGGAGAGGATTCATTCGTGTTTGGAGCTACGACTATGAATGAAACGTGTATAATACACAGTATAATAAAGAAAAGTGAAATTCATAATACATATTTCTCAGTTTATAAAACATGTCACCAGAATCAACCTTTATGCATATTTACAGAACTACCTAACTATTTGGCTGATGTTTATAAATCCGGTTGTTCTTGTGACGCTTACTGTTTCACGTTCAGCTCTTTATTTCACTATCCTTTGTTGACCTATGGCGTATATGAGTCTCTGTATTAGCACTAACTGTCAATAACTTTATTATCACTGCACCTCACCTAATAAGCTACGGTCAAGTTCAAGAACTCCAGATGCTGTCCCTAACATCCTGTTCCCTACTTTTTCACGCGCTGAGAAGTTAAGTTCTCTTTAAAAAGATATTTGTCTACAAACTACTACATACAAAACCTCTTCTCCCAATGGCAATCAATTACAAGATCTACATTAGCAAGAGCCGAAATAGTTGATACACTAAGCAGAGTCAACCCTCCCGTGCCGAGGAGTGACAGCGACAAATTGATACTTGTTGCGCCGCGTTATACTGCGAATGTTTAGATACTTGATACCATACATGTTTATTAATGTTTTGTGAAAGAAAATATGGTTTTGGAAAAGGGGCGAAGAGATGTTAAATAGGTTTATAAACTAAATATATTTTACCTGTGTTATGTGTTGATGGAAATGTTTTTTTAGTGACCTTTGGCACTATAGTAACTAAAATTTAGAATTTCAGATATTTTATAATATGTATTTACTAATAGGTAATCCAATAAAGTCTTCCAGGTAAGCTATATTGCTTGAGTTAGGTGTGGGTTCACATTGTCAGTCGAATTTCGACTCTTTAATCATGACGCTTCCAATATTTGTTCACTTTACATTGAAAATTTTATACATACTTTTCTTAACGTTGTTATTTTTAAAGAACAACTATCATCACAACCTCACGACCTTTGGCTAAAATTATTCTATAGTTCGTTGCTGTCAGTTTATTTGACTTTTCAGACTTATATCGACTGTCACTGTCGTGATAGCCGCGACAACGAGTTTACATTTTTATAGCACGACTGTGCGTGTCTTTTTTTTGTTGTGAACTGGCTTGTGGCAACAATGCCTAACTGCACTGACCGTTTAATCTATGCCCAAAATCGGTTTACATTGGTCGTTAGTGCTGACGTGATATTTTTGCTCTAAAGTATAATTTACTTCTATAAGTGCTTAAGTATCTTACTTAACCTTTTGTTTTTATTTAAGGTAGGAAATGCTTGTATGGAATGTTATTATTACATAAATGCCTAATTTTTAAATAATCAAACTTATAAATTTTCAATTACAATTCTTTGTTACCAATTTTACTTCAAGTCATCTTCCTCAACTAGTGACCTAAAACTTGTATTTAAAATATTAAATAAATATATGAAAGCAGTTTTATTCAGTATATCAAAACCTTATACAAACAAACTGAACTGCCTAAATACCTAAGCAAATAAAAAAACTACTTCTACGTAACAAAAAGAAACCTTTTACGCACCACTCGTGTGCCACAATATACAACTAACAGCGTCACTGTCACCAAGCCCAAGATTTAAACAGTATCACAAATATTCCGTCCCGACGAGGCCACTTTACAGGCCCAGTCCACAAAGCGATAAACAACGCGACACTTCGCACGGCCTGCCATCCTGACAAGTTACACTTGAACCTCTGTTTGTTACTTGTTGCGTCACGTTGACGCCTAAACGAGTCATTGATGATGCAGTAGTCATTGGACGGTTAGACTGTTCTATTGTCTTTGGTACGCGCATCTTTATTGTGCATTTGTATTTTCTACCGGTGTTTTCGAATTTCGAATTTTAAAAAGAGGTTTTCTTCTTTAAGCAGTGATGTAATTTATTTAAAAATCTACTAGATAGTAGATTTTTTAAACTTGGAATATCAATAATTTAGCATAATGATGATGATTTAATTTTCATATTAGATTAGGTTACGTTACCTAAAATCTACAAAACTAATAATTTAAGTCGAAACAGAGGACAGAAAATATTAATTAGGTATAAATCAGTTGAAACCTGATCTTGACTGACTTAATAATCAAATGTTAAATGACAAATGATTTACATAAAAAGCCAAGCAGTTACACATTCGTGTTTGATCATCCATCAACATATATTACCTATGTCCGTGATTCAATAAAACTATATTTAAATAAATTCGATGATGGTATCGTGATGCAAATTTCAGTACGTTATACTCAGTTTGGTAAAATATCCGTTACTTTATTTTGCAATGTAGCTACCTGAGACCGTACATTTTAACAGAGAATCCATTTTCTTATAAATCGATAGCAAAGTAAAATGTTATAAATACTAGATACTCTCCCATAGTTCGACAATAATTTGCGATTAACACAACACCTTTTAAGGATACTTCACAGATTTAACAATCTAGACCTGTTACAAGAATCTTTTAATCACATTTCTATCACATCCATAACTCGCACTATCACCACCTATCACCGGTCGGTGGCCACTATCGAGAACATACTCGCACAACGCGGTATCTGGCATTTTACGAGCGAACCCCCGGGTACGCCGCACCGGTCAATTACTGTAGATACCGGCCCTGTGTACGGACAGGCAGGATTCAATATTGTAGATTTTTTGTCAGTGTAAAGTGTGGCTATATTTTCGGTGGCTTTAACAAGGTTGATTTTGCTCTTAACTTTTCAGGTTATTGAAGAGAGTCGAATAAAAATTGTTAAGCGTCCTACATAATTTCAATATTATATTAATAACACAACCATGACCGGATGAAGCTATTTTGACTATCATAATAAGTAAAGTTAGAGTCAGGAATAAACAATTTTCTTTAAGTGCAAAAATACAGAAACACTTTTTTTTTCTTTGGGTGTACAAAAATGATAATATAATAACATCATCGACCTAAATTAGGGTCGATGCATACAAAAATAGTAATTCGTTAAAAATTACAGACGCTTCCCTAAATTTGCCAACGAAAAAACATAATATGCACAAAAATCTTGATCAATCGAAAACCGGTTGATTATAATTGGATCACTTAATACGAAGCTGGAAGGACAAATTCGATACATCTGATCACCAATCGGTGGTGAGCAGGATTTATGGTCTGTGTGCGTGCGTGCATGCGATTTATCGTCACGCACGAACCGGTGACAGATCGGTGATGTTGCGATTTTGATACTTTTTAAGACCATTGTACGTAATTAGTAAGTCGGTTCTTTCGATTGTGACGCAGGATTTTCGCTGGAATTGTCTTTGTACACAGTTTTTTTTTATAAATTGGAAAATTTAGTTCTTCATATTTCATTTTGACTTGATTTAACCTTATGATTTTAACTTTCTGAGCCGGAATTGAATCAATCACTTCTAAACTATATAAAGTTTTTTGCACATGTATATATACTCATAACAATTAAAAGACGGCGTAGTGGTTAAGATTAAGATTACCCTTAAGATCCAGAGGTCCCAGATTCGAATCCTGACCATTACACTACCAACCTGAATCCATTTTTAACCCAAGTAATTAAGCCTAGTTAGAAGGGTTAGAAAGAATATTCGTTAATTCGGTTGTCCACTGCTAAGTCCACTGCTGGACATAGGCCTCTATTTCGGTTATACTAAATAGTATTTCAAAAAAGTTTTTGTTTTTAAATTTCAGGAAATTAAATACAAAATCATCAACAGTCTTTATATAACAATTTAAATAAAACATTGAAATTTATTCCAAAAAAAAATATAAGACTGTAAATGGACCTTGTCAAAATTATACAAATTAGGTTCATCAAAGTCATCAAGCTACTGTAGATGGGCTTCGTCAGAGTTAAAGCTATTGCTCAAAGTTAGGTCGTCTTGCACTCTTATCTTATCTTCGCCGTAGTCTTTAACATTGTAGTGGGCTCTTTTAACAACTTTTCTTTTACTACTTTCTCAAATTTACTTTCGTTCAGTAAGATAATCTCATCGGGGATGTTATAAAATCTTACAGAATTGACTATGAACTTATTGCTTTTTGGAAACAGAATGAAAGTACTGCTAATGTATTTCTATTACAAAAAAACTTATACTTCTATACATGAGTCGGTGTATATTTTTAAGATTATACTTGCTTAATCACTAATTTATAAATTAATGTGTAGCGCCGTTTTAAAAAACTCCCTAAAGCATAATATCTAAACCAGCAAGTTAGTTCAGCAAATTATGTCAAGTAATTTGTGTAAAATGTGAACTAAGCCATCAAAGGGGCCCAAAATAGAACCTTGAGGCACCCGTCATTCAATACTACTGTCGATTTCACCTTTGTTGTTGATTGTTAAAGAACTTAATAGCCGTTTTAATAGCATATATAATCTTTATCTACATTTAACTATTAAAATGAGACGAATGGCAATCGAATTACCCAACTATCCACTATAACTCATTAAAAATTAAAATTGACCTATCAATATCGCCGTTCAATTTCAATGGTTGACGACAACAAAGAGTTCTCGCTTTTGTGCGGCCGTCCGGCGCAGATAGCGACACGACAGCGGCACGTCTGCGACACGACCGGGGAAATTGCCCCCGACACTGCACCGACTGATTGAACGGTTTAAACTTCTACTTTGAAGGTATTGTTTAATAGTGCAGGTTCACTGTTTAAGTGGTTCTTATGATAATGTTAATTACTTTGTAAAAGTAGTTTTTAATAATATGACACGTTTGTGGTATGGTAGGAAATGTTGTGTCCCAAATCGAGAAATGGATGCTTAGATGGTTCGGGCTCGAAGACAGGAAGCGCAAATAAATTTATGAAATGATAGTGAATGGACAAACTAGTAAAGGTAAACTTAGGCATATGTTTGTCAATAAGATCGAGGACATTCTAAGTAAAAGCACTTGGGTTTTGTATCCTTAAAATGTCTCCCATAACTTAATGCCATTCAACTTCATCGGGATTTTATTACTCTTAATATGTAACTATTCAGTGACCCTCTTAAGCTTCTTATATACAATGGAAACCATACTTAAAACTTATAAGAGCACTTCCAAAGACCAATACCACGATTTTTCATTTAAGTCGTTATCATCCTAATGTTTTTGCACAAACCGACCATTGTGCACTCCATGCAATCCAATATAACTTATCAAAATTTCGACGATTATCAAAAGGCTACACAACGTCTACAACTCTACAATAGGGAGGTGAACGTATCAACGCAAATAAAACGATTATCGGCATCAAAAGTAAACAGTTGTAGCACCGATGCGTTATTGCGAATACGTTATCACTGATATTTGGATTACGAGCATCTGCTGTTTGATTGATCACGTGATAAGGTGTTGATAATCCGCGGTAAGTGAAACTAACATCGGCTGTGAAATTGCACTTCAACATTAAAGGGTTATTGTAATTGGAAGCGACATGCGACACAGTGTGTTTTTTTATTCGGCAATTTCAAATTTTTGCCTCATAATTAATTCGTGTGCTATCGGTAACATAATTGCACGTATAGAATGTACTACCTAATTAGGGATAGAATTGTCCAAGGTTAGCAGAAATGTTAAAACATACATCGTTTGCGAAAAAAATCTTTCGTATTGACAAACCACTATATTAACTGTTTTGTAGCACAAATGAGGAAATGCTATGGTGCTGGATACTCTTTTATCCTGTTTCTGTTTGATTACAGGCATCATGAATAATAAAAAAAACAATAACGGATTTCATAAAATTTACATCTATTATATTTATAAAAGTTTGATACTCTGTCCACATGAAACTCTTCATCAGCTTGATCTAATCTTTCTAATTATAACGACCGCAATTAAGTTTAAAATCAAATAACTTTTTGTAGAAGTTTTGCTTATAAAAAAGTAATAATATAGGTAATATGCCATCCTGTCTTCTTTCTAAATCGATTAAAAGGCTTTATTTCCAATACATCTTCCAATATCCCTACTATAAAAATAATCCATCAGTTCTTTTTCGCAAAAGAAAGTTCTTAAAAAATGAAATGTCACTTAACAAAAAAATGTCAATAAATCTGAGATTTGTTCAGTGATAGCAATTTAAAACTAAATTTTTCACTCCAATTCGTCACAGTAGAAACTGACAAAGAACCATAGATTTTTTACGAAACAATGGATCAATTTCACCAAAATCGCCGTGAAACCGATACGATTGGCGATTACCGATTATATTATCGATTGTAAAGAGGACAACGCTAACTAAACCGTTTCTTAATAAAACGTTATGAATCTTGATATTATCGATTCAATATCGAAATGGGTCGTACTGTGGCTGCAATCGAATTGGAACTTTAATTCCCTTGTATATAAACTAGTTTTTTTATTTGTTTGATTTATCGTTTACAGTTTGTGCTGATGAACATTTCAAAATCTTGAAGTAAAAAGATCAAAATAGTCTATAATCGCAGGTATCACTTTCTTTTTATACTACTAAGGTAAGTAACAAATGTGCCGTTTGAACAATGTTAAGTGGAACTACTTACCATTGCTATGAACGTATGTCTTGACCAAGTAGATTCAGGTACCTCAGGTAAGGTCAATTGTCCTGGGAGTGAATTATTTCTCTCTTTTTTTTAAATTGATCTTAGTTGTTTCAAAACTTCATTCTAAAGAATATTTTTTTTCATTAATAACATTATTCGTTTCCATAGTTCGTGAGGGCTCAAACCATGATTCCTACGCCACCCTAAAGACGTATTACGTAGTAGCTCAGTTAGCAGAGTTAATATTATCAGGAGTTCAAGTCCCGCCCAGAAAGGTGAAACTTTCTAATTAAAATGTATAGAAAAAACAATAAATTTTCAAATGCTAGAACATCACATATTTACTCAAAATAAGCCTTTGGTCGTAACATAATTCACGTACCAACTAACAGCAAAGGGCTTCAAAACCCGCGCAAATAAGCGCATCAGGGTCACTGGCAGGTCCCGCCAGAGGCTGATCAACTCCTTTGATCAATTGGTTTGCTGGCACATACGGTACGTAGTGATGGGCACTGTTGTGTTGCTTTACGAGACCGGGGCGGGATGCAACTGTTAATTTTATCGTTAGTTATATTTTTGCGGGATTTTATTGTCGATGAAATTTTGTTTTGATACTTCATTAATATTAAAATCTGAATTTAATATTAGTTAGGTATGTAATTGAAAACGAAATTTGTTTATGGTCTAAGCTGTTATAATAACTTATCTTTTTTATTGTTATGTAAAAGTTTATTGCTTTCTCAGTTTATGTAATCCTGTTGCCAGAGAACGATCCTGGCGCCATAACTGGGATCAAACATCTCTAAAGAGAAATAACAACGGTGTCCAATTCCACAACAAGTACAACAAGTTGTGATACTGTGATAGCAGTTGCAAGTTCTGCACATGTGCAAAGTTAGGTACCTACTTAGCAAAATCCTCGATGTTTTCACACTAATCTATACAGCATTTTTGGCAAATCAAACCACGCCACAAACCCATCCTACTATGCAAACCCCGGGACATGTCCCATCACTATTCACAATGCAGACCGCCGCGGGCGATTCGTCCTCAACCGCATCTTTGCCATCCGGCCCGGATTGACACGTTGCGTTTTAATCAATTAACAGGCAGAAACGTGGTTCACGGCCCATTGGACAGTGAAATAAGCCGGCCGGCCACCGCGGCGCCATTTCGGCTATCCGGTTTCAAATACGGCAGTTTTTTAATGCATTTTTCGGACAGACGATACCTTCATAATCTGTGTAGTTTTCTTTTTGTTGAATGCTTTTGTTACAGTCAAACGGACGCTTTGTTTTGAGATTAAATTTGCTACTTTCAAAGTCTTCATTGTGTATTGTGTCATCATCTTTTACTGATTAATTAATGATGCTATCAGTATTTAAATAAGTGTGTAGCTCTATATAATTCTTTAATTTCATCTATGCATTGACCGCCTATATTTTTTTAAGAACTGATGTATCACGTGTCTTGATATGACCAGGTCAAAAGATATGTTTGAACCACAATTGTGGTCCATCACTAGAACTTAATATCTGAACCCCAGGGTGTACATCAAGAAGCAATTCCTAGGAACCTCGGTAGACACCGATTCTATTGATATCTATCACAATCGTCCTCATAGCGAGTTCGCAGTTATTCCCAATGTTGGCACTTTGGAGCCCGAGGTACATTTATTGATTTTGATAGATATATCTGCTGTCCTAACCCCAAGAGGGAAGTCTGCATCAGACCCTCATTCATTGTTTAGTAGTTGCACCAACTAAATGGTGAGATTGGCTTGAAACTTAATGTTAGGTATGACTAGGACCTTGGATACCTGATGAAATCTAACACCTAAAAACTCCGTATTACTAATTAGGTGATTGCATAGTTATCAGAGAGACATCGTATATCGGTATCGCTATCGACTAAATTATGTCAGACGATAGCTCTGAATAATTGATCGCCCAATATACAACTAATCAATCATAAATCGATCACATGTTTTGCGCAATGTCCAATGGCCTCATTACAATTATATTTTTTCTTCGTTATCAATGTAATATATCTATCATATCACTTCATTATTACATTTAGATGATGAAGAATATCAATAAATCGATATAGTTTTATCTGTTTTTATTCAACCTAAATACGGTTTTAAAATGTCTCCGTTATCGTGATTAATTTGTGTTTGTGTGTTCTCGAATGTAATTGATTCTATCTGTATTGCGTGTGTCATGTTGTTTATAAATTTTCCATTTGTATACTGAAGTTTTATGAGGTAATTGCTAATTGTATGTATGATTTATTGATTGTATTTGACGTTTGTTATCTCATTATTATGGCAAATTCCCAGGTATCTTGTTCAGATGCGGATATGATTATTGATGTACGTTTTTCAACTGGTAATTACTACTTTGCCGCTGCTACCTCATTGATACCATTATCTCCATTCAAAATGCTAATTAATGTTATGTAATTGAAATTTTGAAATTTGATTTTATCGTTTTCCTGGTTAACATGATTCTTAATATTTGTAAAAACAGATTAATATTACTCATGTAGGATATGTCATTTTCCTTCTTAAAGCCTCGTATGACTGGCAAAATTATTATATTCTCATATATAAGATTTATTATACATTGCTTTTTTAATAAAATCCATTGTAAATTAATAAAGTCTACCAAGGTTATCCACTAATACTACTAAGCCGTAGCTTTTTAGAATTAATAACTTCTGAAATGGTGGCCTTGGGGTTCACATTAATTCGCCAACTATTCAGGTCTCACGTTATAGGGGGTGAGCTTATTGTCTTCAAATGGCCACTACCTTCTACGACAGCCACGGGAAGAGATGTGGTGACCATAATGCTGATATAAACAAATATGCTGATATAAATAAAAATACCAACACGCATCAAATAATACAGTGTTAATATCTTTCTACTCAGTGCCTGTTGATCCACCTAATGATTTCTTTCTCTATTGTCCACAGAAGAAGAAAACAGTCCAGAAAGCGGAGTGAAGGAACGAAGTGACCGGGGGGAGAGGCAGGAAGGGGGTGAAGAGGAAGCGTCGCGCTCAGAGTCCCCCGCGTCCCGCACCTCCCCCGCTCCAGACGAACGAGACGATATCGAGCATAGTATACCAGCTACGTTGATCCAGGATCCCAATGCTGAAAGGTGAGTTTGTGCCCGTCTATAAATACTATTATAAAATTGTGAATTAGTCGTGTCTGCACATTGGACACGAGTTAGAAAAATAATAGGGTTATGTTAGATTAGCGATCCTGAACACAATTTTTTGCCTGTTTTCGCCTTGGATTGCGATACGCGGTTGAGAAGAACCAGAGATTCGGCTAAAAACGAGAATCGATAATTATGTTAGTAAAACTTCTGATTTTTAATGTCATTTTTTACTTAATATCTCATTAAAACTTGGTTTCTGAACTTATAAATTCATATTGTTACGAGCGTGGGGATCGGTTTAAATAGAAAATGCGAGGACAACCGTTGAAGGCAGGCTTTATTCAGCTTCACTTCAATTACAGCAAAGCGCGTAGAAATTCGAAAACTCTTCCTTACACAACACACAGTCACTTGTATAATCGCACTGTATAGCTTCACACACTTTATCGCTTTGTTCGCTTCGAATACTAGTCTTAGACTAACTTGAGCAGCGGCTGTTAGCTCGCCTTTTATATAAGGGGCGGCCGAGTAGCGAAAGATCGAGAAAAGACAGGTACGTTCTGAAAAAGACAGGAACTTTCTGGGAGGTTCTATTAGGTCTTATGTCTCTTTCTATTCGTTCCATTCCTTCTAGAACAGTGACGTCAAGGCATGCTGTCTCTTTCTAGCCTGACGTCTCGTTCTATTCATTCCATTCCTTCTAGAACAGTGACGTCAAGGCATGCTGTCTCTTTCTATCGTGCCGTCTCGCTCACTCCTATGGAAATTTGGCCATATATTGAAGTGGCCAAGCGCCGGGCGTAGCACTACCCCCTTCTTAGACATGCTCGTCCCGAGCATTATTAGATCCGTAGTATCTCGCCAGTCGGTCAACATGTACAACCTTCAAGGGGCTTCGCTGGTTGCGTTGTATCCGGTATGTAACGTCATTGATCCTGGTGACAACTTTATACGGCCCTTCCCAGGTTGGAGACAACTTCGGAGATTTGCCTTTGCGACGCATCGGATTGTGTAGCCATACGAACGAGCCTTCGTCGAACCCGGCTTGATGAGAGTTGCGGTCGTATCGGGTTTTCATTCTTTCGCTTGCCTGGAGCCCAGATTCACGGACGTGGGTGTGAACGTCATTTAGTCTATCGCGCAATGCACTAGCATATTCCGTGATTTCTTGCGGTGAATCTGGAGGACGTCCAGTCAGTAGATCAGCCGGTAGTCTCAGTTCTCTGCCAAAGTTTGCACACGCAGGCGTCACCGTTGTGTTTTCATGTATCGCTGTTCTATAAGACAACAAGAACAAAGGAATATGATTATCCCAGTCCTTCTGGTGGCTCTCAACAACCTTAGCCAAATGCCTTTCCAAGGTTTGGTTAAATCTTTCAACCATTCCGTCAGACTGCGGATGATATGGGGTGGTCCTGGTTTTATGAATACCCATTATCCTACAGGTTTCTTGAAATACCTGTGATTCAAAATTCCTTCCCTGGTCACTGTGTATTTCCAGAGGAACTCCATATCGGCCAAACACTTCCGTGACTAGTTTTTCCGCGACTGTAGTTGCTTCCTGGTTAGGTATGGCAAAAACCTCCGGCCATTTAGTAAAGTAGTCCATTACTACTAGGATGTATTTGTTTCCAGACCCCGATGCAGGAAATGGCCCTGCAACATCTAACGCAATCCTTTCCCAAGGCGCTCCAACATTGTATAGCTTCAATGCTCCCCTGCTCCTTGTATGCGGCCCTTTTACCGATGCGCAGCATGTACATTTCCTACACCAATCTTCAACATCCTCACGGCAATGGATCCAATAGAATCGTTGACGAATCTTCATCAAAGTCTTCTTCACACCAAGATGACCGCCTGAAGTTCCGTCATGAATTGATCTCAAAACCTCTTTAATTTTAGTCTTTGGGACAACCAACTGTAGATGTGAGTCTTTCCCGTTTGCAGACTCCCATTTTCTACACAGGACTCCATTGTGTATCACGAGGCTTTTCCATTGTGCCCAGTAGCTCTTCGTAGCTGCACTCATTTGGGAGACATCACTCCATTTCGGCTTAGGTGTTCCTGTCCTTATCCAATCGAGAATAGGCTTGATGTCTCGATCCTCTTGCTGTGCTTGCTGCATGGCTTCGCTACTCCATTCATCGCTGACAGTAACAGTCCTAATCGTTCTAACCACCACACTGTCCTTAGCTTCTTGCCTGCCACAATGGTTACGTTCCACCGGACAAGGTCTTCGAGAGAGCGCATCTACATTTCCATGCGCTTTCCCACTCCGATGCTCTCGTATTCCTGGCTTTTCAATCTGTCGCGCCGCTTGTCCTTGGCCATTACCATATTGAGTCCGTTTCGGGCAGCTAGGCCGAATATGTCCTTGTTCTTTGCAGAAATAACACCTGGGGGCGAATTTCCGACGGTACACACGTTGCTCATTTGTTGAGATCTCACGCAATCTATGTGGTCGAGGGTCATGTCGTACAGCTTCCACTTCAAGGGCGTGAGCAACAGCATCTTTAAGGGTTGCATGGTGACCCAGGCGGACGGCAGCTCTCACCTCAAAGTCTCTAATCCCGTCAATAAAAGCTTGCACCAAAATGCTGTCAAGAAATGACGAAGAAGCTCTTTGGTAAGCTTTTCTCACGAGCTTTTCTATTTCCAAAGCCCACTGCTGCAGAGACTCATTAAGACGCTGGTTTCTGTCCTTCAATTGGGCACGGTAGACATGTTCCAAGTGACTATCACCGTAACGTGATTCCAACGCTTCAAGAAGGCGGTCGTAAGTCACTTCGCCTCCAAGCGCTTCTAAAACACTGAGTGCTTGGTCTCGTAACCCCTATGTTAATGCTATTTTGGCTTGCTCCTTATCCCACTTCTGACACCAGTTGTTACGAGCGTGGGGATCGGTTTAAATAGAAAATGCGAGGACAACCGTTGAAGGCAGGCTTTATTCAGCTTCACTTCAATTACAGCAAAGCGCGTAGAAATTCGAAAACTCTTCCTTACACAACACACAGTCACTTGTATAATCGCACTGTATAGCTTCACACACTTTATCGCTTTGTTCGCTTCGAATACTAGTCTTAGACTAACTTGAGCAGCGGCTGTTAGCTCGCCTTTTATATAAGGGGCGGCCGAGTAGCGAAAGATCGAGAAAAGACAGGTACGTTCTGAAAAAGACAGGAACTTTCTGGGAGGTTCTATTAGGTCTTATGTCTCTTTCTATTCGTTCCATTCCTTCTAGAACAGTGACGTCAAGGCATGCTGTCTCTTTCTAGCCTGACGTCTCGTTCTATTCATTCCATTCCTTCTAGAACAGTGACGTCAAGGCATGCTGTCTCTTTCTATCGTGCCGTCTCGCTCACTCCTATGGAAATTTGGCCATATATTGAAGTGGCCAAGCGCCGGGCGTAGCAATATGGATAATAATATTGCTGGTTATCAATCATCCCAACTTCAGAGAACTATGGGTATTAAAGTTAACATAAGTTTTTAGAATTGAGGGAAAGTAATTCGTTAATAGATTGCTGGTCAACTTTATTCTTACGTCCAGTCTTCGTCTTCAATATAATTTCTATTGTCATTATTCTATCTTCTAAGATATTATTATCAGGTTCATCAATTACGTTTCATGTCATTTCATTTGTTAGGTACTTCAAAACTTACAGGCTATCAAGAAAATTATCCACTACACAAAATCTTTAACAATAACCTCATTCATAATCCATATAGGTATTGTCAACACGGCGGTCCGCGCATCACTCTGCCGAGTCTACGGTGTCCACTTTAATGATCCCATTGTTTCTAACGATTAGTTGACAACGGCTGTCCATCGAAAGCACTACTTACTAAACTACGATACATTTACTATGCATACTATTCTTATTACAAACCTTCAAGGTCGTGTATTGAATGACCGGAACGAAAAAGAAGGATTGGTCTAAACAGAGACTCTAAAATTCTATAATGCAGTCTAGATCAGTCATATTATAACTGAATAAGGTTTAATTTAACATAGCTGAAGATGAATTGTAGTTTGTAAAGATACAGATATGAATGGATTCGACAGTGACAGTTATAGTGGGCAGAATAACTAAAAATGATCCCAAATTTCCGAAATGACGCTTCATCAATTTTAATTTTGAAATTCTTTTTGGGTGAATTATTGATCTTGGTTGCGGAATGATTGATGTGTTTTGTTGTTAATAGCACAAAGCTAAATAGATTTTAATAATAGCTTTCACAATCTAGTACTGCTAGGGGTCTATTGTGTTCACTTAATATATCATTGCGACTTTCTTGCTTTTTTCGAGTATCTATTCCTTTAATAATTATAAATCTGAGCCAGGGCATTCTACGTCGATTTGTAGGTGTATCGGCTTGGAGGTTAGGCTGAATTGGGTCTCGAAGCCAAAAATACCCAAACGAATTTTATGAAGAAAAATAAATGTAGGTATATTTTGAAAAAAGAAAAATTTTCATGTCACTTACAGTGACGTTTAACAAGGTAATAAATGAAAACGTAGATTCTCATTAAATCAGTGTGAGATTCGAACCCGTGGCAGTCACACACTGTATGATTCTTTTGTCCAACACACATGATTTGTTGGAATTATCGATTAAACACGTCTCAAGCGACGTATCTATAATTTATTCAACTGAGCTTGAGACAAAAGGTAAACAAATCACAAAAAAAGATGATTTATAGGTCATATTTGATGGGTATGAAACAAAATTAATGAATTATGCTTGTTTAAGGAAATAATACATGTGATAAACTTGGTATTTTATAATAAAAAGAACAAAATAGTATTACTGCTTTTATATTGTCGCTGATACGGTATGTTTCAAAGTTTGAAATTCAAACATGCTTACTGCGTATTCAATGAAAATATTATTAAAAATAGTATTTTTTAATAAAAATACTATTTTTAAAATTGGCAAGGTAAAATGCACAAAAATATACTAGGATAGGTTAGAACGGCCATACGCACAGCACACATACAACAGCTTCCGTGGCGTAGCGGTAATGAACGCGGCCGCTACGCAGGAGGCGCGGTTTTGGTTGACTCATTTTAATTTTTGACATGTTTGCCTTAATTTTTCATATTTTTTTCAACTTCTCGGGTATATTATTCGTTAAAAACGCTTATATAGTTTTGATTGATAGACAATGTTGCCTGCGGAAATTTCTGTAAGACATTCTGTACACTATTATATGTTAACATCTTTATACCTGACTATGTTTCGTGCAATAAATGAATTTACTTACTTACTTACTTTCGATCTCCGCTGAAAGCAAATATTTGTATGCATGAATATGGGTGTTTGCATATTGGTCTGGTCGTACCTCGGAGAGTACGTTAAGCTGTCGGTCCCAGTTGTCATGGGAACATCTATGGCAGTCGTTACAGGTAGTTGGAGCCCTCAAAAATTCAACAACTGGTCTAACTGCAAATGCGTCGATATCGCCTTTGGGTTGTGGAGGTCAGGTGGCAGTCGCTTCACGGAAAATATAAGTTCAGCCAAATCCGCAGTTAGACTGGTTAAAGTGGACCCCAGACTCCAAGTTGAAAGCTTCAGATGCGACTGGACCTAACGCTAGGATGAAGAAGAACGGCCATACGCAGTGTTCACCTATATGTCGCGAGTGTGTGCTGGAATTACCTTTATTTTTCAAATCTAGCATCCATTTTTATTCTACAGTTAGAAATAGTATAATATGGGCATATTCATGGTATTTTTAACGATGTTATTACAAGCTAGTCTTAACAGTACCGAGTAAGCGTAAGAATTGTACTATGTAGTGTATAGTGTAATGGAATATTTATTATTTATTTAACGTGTAATTGGCGAATACCCGAGTGAGTTTAATCTGTAGGTAGGTATATGAGTTTTACCTTCAATTATGTTATCATGCTCCTAATTTCAGATAACTATATCATAATTAAAATCATTGTTAAACAAACATTCGAGGTTGGACAATCATTAACATTGATTAATGGCAGTTATAATTGATCTATCAAGATTTTTATCTAAGACGTATTCATTGTTGCTAGACAGTTGTCTATCCGCTAAACTATTGGTATTTTTTTTATAAACTATTACGGTACTAATGGCATATGCAATATTAGAAATGTAGCTTTTGCGTGGACACCTACCAGAAATAAAAAAAAGACGGGTTGCACTCCGGGAGCGCCGGTAGAAGTGAAAACTTTTTCTTTTTTTCTTTATTCGTTATATACAGAGAAAAAGATAAAAAGAACCATACCTATACTATAGCGCCAATCAAAAAAAAATCTGCTAATTTTCTGTCAGAAGAAATTAATAAATTACAAAAAGAAAAATTAATCACAAAAAGTACTTAATAAATTACAAAAAGAAAAAATAATCACAAAAAGTGTGAGAAGCCGAGGTTCGAATCCGGTACTATCTGATACCATAAGGACTTACAGTCGAAGAGCTTAACGCTAAGCTACGAAGCTTCTTAGCTTACCTAGCAAAATAAACACTCTGTAGTTAGGAATGTGCCAAACGTGGAAATTCACATGTGATGTTAAAAACAAAATAAACTCATGCCAACGGAGCATGGAAAGAAGCATGATGAAAATTAGAAGAATTCAAAAAATTCGAAATTCTACTATAAGAAAAACAACAGGGGTAATAGACGCACTAAACTATGCTATGAGATTGAAATGGAGATGGGCGGGCCACGTAGCAAGAATGAGCGACGATAGATGGATTTCTCGGCTGACGTCATGGCCAGGGCCCCAGGGAAATAGAAAAAGAGGAAGACCTAGAAGCAGATGGGCTGACGATATTGAAGGGACGGCTGGTAAACGGTGGAAAGAAAACGCCGCAGATAGAGAATACTGGACATCTTTGGAGGAGGCCTTCACCCTCACGAGGGGTTCACGCTAATTTAAAAAATTAAATATAGTAAAATATAGTATAAAAAATAAAAATAAAAAATATATAGCATGATATTATAGTATAATATTTTAATTTAATTTAAAAATTACTTAACTTAAAAATGTTAATATAATAAAATTGAAATTCAAATGAAATCTATCCAATAATAAATAATACAAAAATGAAAATATAAATAATCTTAAATAAACTTTGTAACATGAAAAATTCAATGCATGCTGATTTTTTCTAATTTTTCTACAATTCAGATTTATTGATTAAATAGAAGAAAAATTGTATTTTATAATAAAATAATCGTAAAAATGTGTAAATTTTAGTGTGAAATAAAAGGCTTTTTTATTTTTTTTTTTTTTTATTTTTTTTTTTTTATTTTTTTTTATTTTTATTTTTATTTTTTTATTTTATTTTATAGTTAGGAATGTTGTATGGCGTCATGTCGTCCTACAAAGTTATCGGTTACGGGTCAAAGGTCACGTGATCCTGACGCGAGTTTAACACTTTTTACCCATCCAACGTCGCTAAAGAAGTTTTCACTTCAAAATAACTGATAGTAAGTAAGCGGTAATCCATCCAAACGGCAATGACGCCTTGTTAGCTTAACCCACTGATCGTTTACCGAACAGTAAGCGCAGCCACGAGCTCTTCTTGACTTACTTTGATTTTATATTCACGCCTGTAAATCCTCGAAAGGGTAGGGAGAGGTGTATTAACATCCACGTTTCGCCGACGATGATTTTCAGTCCCACGTAGATAATAGGGATGAGCCTATTGCCATCTAGGAGGCACTTTCTCCTGGGCTGTATGCGTATTGTCGGATGGAGAGCAGCCCTATCCTATACCCACAGGAACAGATAGGGTGGCCCTGTTCTAATCCACCGGGAACCAACACGGCTTTACTTTATTTACTACTAGCGATCCGCCCCGGTCTCGCACGGGTGGTAAAAACGTTCCCGTGGTAATCCAATATAGACTATGTTACTCAGGGTGAATGTAGCTTTCCAATGGTGAAAGAATTTTAATTCCATACAAAAATTTAGGTAAGTCAGTAAAATAGAACTGAATTGTATCTCCATCACAATTATCACAACTAATATCATAATTTAAATTCTTTATATATCAATATTTTGTATGATTTGGATGACTGCATGCTCAAAATTGTTTACAAGAAAGATGGGCAATGTAAACTAATACCTAATATTAAACAATAGGATTATAAGACGTCACGTCTGTCTACCAATAATAAGTATAACATCGAACATATTGATACGGTTTTGATTTATATTGTTTTGTAAGTCGTTAATCAGATCATATGCGAAACGAATCGACTCGATATATGGACAGGTGCAATCGATTAATTTCAATATTTAATGATGTATACAGGCGTTTATGTGTGTATATTCAGTTTTAGAATGTTATTGCAAATTTGGAATTTGATCACCTGTTTTATTTATAACGTAAATATCCATTTTTGATAATATTGATTGTATTTTAATAACTTATGGCTAATCAAGAATGAAGGACAGGTCAATGTCAAAAAGAGGTTTAATGGCTATAGAGGTAGCTTATGATATACTGTTATGTATATAACGTATTATAATGGTCACAAAAATAAAATTAATAGGTATGTGTTAAATAAAATTTACGGACGAATTTTGCATCCCAAATCGCATTCCACAACAACACTGTTAATATTATTTTTTATTTATTTGAATTTAATTAAAAGGAGAGATGAAGATAGAGAAAGAAGAATAATAAAACAGAAACTGCAAAATAATTTATCAGAGATACTTATTAAATATTTTACAGTGAAGTCGCCAATCGTTATTAACTTGTAAACCATTTAAAAAGTTAATTAATTATCACAACTTGTCACAATTTACTTCAAATCTGACTTGAGGATATTATTAAATCGTTAATTGTATTAATATCTTATGTTTCCAATCTTTGTCTTTCACCTGGCTAAGTACCCAAACCTTCTATTGTGTCTCCTTCAAATACAGTGTCAATCAAATTTCAACTTTAAACTTATAGGTTTAAGAAAATTGAAGGTTTTGCATGTAGACTTTCTAAGTTGGTTACGTTCTATGCCTGTTCAATCAATGTCAATTAGGTGCACTGAGGTGGTGTGATCGATCATTTTAAGGTTCTAGTGCGGGTTTAGCTTCTATTGTTTAGATTCTGATGGACTGATTTGTTCATTGTTTTGCTAAATATACCGGAAAAGTCATTTTGTAACTAAAATGAAATAAACAAACTTAACGCATGTTAATTTTTGTGGGAAATCTAAACTTCAGACACTTTGTTAAACCAAAGACAACCGACAAAACTTTTTCAGGGTTGGGCAAAGTATTACAAGCTTGGTTTTTTTTAAACAAATATCTTGGTGATAAAGTTGGTAATCGTATCGCCCTATTATCAGTACCTTTCATTACGTGTAATCAGAAAGTGAGCAAAATTTTGGGCTCCTTTGGGAACATACTAGGTGAGTTGTTGCAAAAGTCATGTTAGTACGTATAATTACTTGTATTATTAACTATTTTGTATCCCAAAATGGGCATTCGTTTTTACATCTGTGATTATAATCCCTAGTTTCAGTCAAAAGTCCCTTTTGCTATTTAAAGGTTATATAGATAAGGAACTCTAAAAAAATTCTAAACTCCAAAAGAAAAAGGTAATCTATAAGCAGTTTTATTTATCTTTATTTCGTAGTCTCTGTACCGAGGGCGTAGTAACATAAATAATAGGCTCAGAAAAAAATATTAGGCTGAACAAATATTATTCCTGAGGGGAAATGAACCTGCGCCCTGTCGGAGCAGGAGAGTGCGCAGCATTCAAATCACCAATAAACGATTGTTGAAACGTATTGTGATCTTGAAGTGTTTGCACTTAGTGTTAGATAGTTACTAAATTAAGTTATAAGTTTTAACTATTTCGTATGACGGGTGGGCAATCGACAGCCGTCTTTTAATAATCGATTTGATTCCTGCTTACTAATCTTTGTATTTATGGATAATATCTATAATCAAAACTTAGTTAGGTGTAATTTGGCTGGGCCAATCGCTGATGTTATAAGGCGTAATTTAGGTTACTTTTGTCTCGAAAAAGTAGGGTTACGCGCTAGCAATTAACACCTGACGACGTCGCGGGCAGCGATTATATTATTAGATATTAAATAAACACACATCGATTTAAATTGAAAAAAATTAATCGGTCTAGGTCTAGGGGTTTAAACCTGCGATCTTTTCCTTACAGGGACAATGCTTTGACCACTAAACTACGAGATCGATTTGAATATTTAGCGTGAAAACATTAAACGCACATAATTTATTTATTTTAAAACCTATCCTTTTTTCTCTTTTCGTCCAAGTGTCAATTTCGGTTGCATAGAAAATTGCTCTTCAAACCCAAGGTCCAGCTATCTTTTTCGATTTAAAAATTATGTGTCTTAAGATTTTTCTGCTAATTCAGAATACAATTAGCCAGTTAGATAAAAATTGATTTAAATAATTTTACACTAGTTCAAGCGAAGCGAAATATATCGCCTGATTATCATATCTTTGCCCAATTACGACGAAGCGCCGGGCAAATTAGTTCATTTGAAATTATCGAAGTCTGGCCCGTCCTAATGTACTCAAATGTACTAAATTTTACAATTCGTTTAAGAAAATATGACTTTGAAACAAACTCTTAACTAATTAAGTTAGTGAATTTTTATATCTGGCAGATCATCAAAATTCTAATTGGGGTGTAATTGCGAACTCACTTAATGAAATGAAGATATTATGGAATTTAATTGGTGTGATGCTGAATTTCGTACGATGAAGGCAGTGTATTAAATGTTTCATCTATTTTACATTTTTCTGCCCGTTTCATTAAAAAATACGACCAAAGAGTCACCACCTGCTGTGACAGTGTTGACAGATCACTGTATCAAATTCACCCCAAAATGGATACGAAATCCCCCCAAAACTTAGGATTTTTTTCAAAATCCCCCAAAGTTAGTAATATTTAAATAGTACCTAAAAAAAAAGTGTAGCATTAACAGCATTCGAATATGATTTTCGGCTAAAACATCAAGGACATAATTCCTCACAGGTTTTCGTGAAAATAAAAGGGAGCCTCGAGTTTTACGCGAAGAGGCCTAGATTGCCACAGGAACCTATTATCGGATGATATTTTCCAAAGTTTACGCGATTATCACTCATTGAGACATAACCAATTTTAACGGACTCAATCGCGATTTATTTACTTTTAAACCGACGTTTCAGCTACTTTTCAGAACCCATGTTCCTGGTTTGACTAAGGTTGAAAGTGTAAGTTATCTCAAGGTACCCGAATACCTATAATACCTAATCGAATGGAGTATAGATTCTCATCTCAGTTTAATGCTATTTGTGACATATGCTTAGTATAATGAAAAATTGTGAGATATTTTTGAAAATAATGGAATTAAATAAGATTCAGATTATATTTTTAAACATCACAGATATCTTCAAATCACTAGTTTGCAAGTTAAAATCCCCCGATTACCTCCAAATGTATTATTTTCCCTCCGACAATGCCCCAAAAAAATTGTCACCCCAAAAAATCCCCCGTAACTCAAAAAAACCCCCAATCTGGCATCACTGTGCTGAGAGGCAAGTAGCGGGAGCGAAAAACTCTAAGCGAAATGTTATCTAGTATTGAAACACTTTTGCTTGCCCCTTTAAGGGTACACGTACACAGGTATAACTACACAATAATAGGATCACTGCTTGAATGTGACAGTCGAGGGCAAGCGTGAGTTGGTACAAATCGAGATATAATCGATAAAATTGATAGTTCAAGGATTTAACTGTACAACGATCAAAATATTTGATCCAAATGCGTTCATTATTTTGTATTGTTTGTTTTATTATTAGTACGTAAATACAGTCGTGCCACTTTCGGGGTATTTAGAGATGATATTTCTCCTTTTGCAATTTTGTAACTGTTTTCATGCAAGTCGCTTGTGGGTACTGTTAAAGTGACATTTTGATATGCTCAAGTTTGGCCTCTATCTAATCTATTGGTAGGTATGTATCGATGTGGTCGACGATGAAACACCCTTGTCCAGAAACAAATTTTTCAAGAGTCACTTGACGACCTTTCTCAAATATTGAATTCCGTATTGGAGTTAGTGTATTTTGGAGTGTTTTTATTTTATTTTATGTAAGGCACGTCTATTTGACTTCACCTCGCCTGATGGTAAGCTGAAGGCAAAGTCTCAGGCAAGTCTAGTAACTGACAATCGACATTGGTAGAAATCTCACAGAAAGAATACTTGAGAAAGCACTGTATGGAGTTTGATTAGTACCAGATTCAATGACGGATTCCTTTTTACATTACTAATTATCACCACGATCTTCTATGTACAAGGCAACTTCATCTGCAGGCCGGTACATCTACCGAACATTGGACGTGGCTCTTACGAAGTTATAAACTTCTCATTTAGAAACCTTAGCTATAAGATTATTTCCATATTTTAGTTCACTAACCTTCTAAAATATTAGATGTGTCAAAGTTTTCACAAAAAGACTTCATTTCTAAATCGTCATCCTCAACATTATTTATTTCAACACACTACAAAACATTCGTACCTCCAATGTTCCTGACATCAAACAGTGCAATTTTAATATTCCGATGACATCTGTGACGACAATTTGTTTCGTTACTGCAAAATTATTCAAACATATTCAAACGATGTCAGGTGTCCCACATACCTACTGGCATACGTCGACCCGCACTATGATGCTACATTGACGCATAAAACCTCTGTTCTAATTCCTACACATCAAACCGACCATAGAGTAAATTATAGCACAACATTTTTATCATCTGTCGTTACAAGAAATAAAAAAAGAATTAGAATTCTTTTGTTTATGTCACAACCCACTCGGGTTATTTTAGTTCGTTGAGAGAGAGACGACGCTAGTTGTCACATAAATACGTGTGATTGATTGACCCGCAGCCGACTAATGCTCATAGGAAGCAATAAACAGCTGTGCGATTCTCTATATTCAAACTTTTAAAACTTTTCGTTCACAAACAGTATTCTGTCAAATCACTGTAACAGTTGTTCCGATTGAAATCGTTGATAACATTTTAGTTTGAGATCGCTCTTTGATAGTAATATAAAAAAATAGTATTATGGGCTGTAAACTCGTAGAACATACATTTCCGGGGATTACGGGACAAAGTTCCTTTATTTAGTTTTGCTAATGTATTTATTTGGATATTCTGTTGTGTCATTCTCGATTCCTTAGCTGACATTTATATTGTCGTTCGGAAGTGTCCTAACGTTTCCTCGCGTAAAAATAAAATAAACATGAGAAAATATTTTCCCTTTGTCAAAGCAGGAAATCTGTTCGTGATACGCGTAAATCCGTCCGCGTCCCCTGTCTGTCCGTGAGTCGTTAAAAGGACTCGTCTCGGCGTTTTGTTAACGCGCCATTTCCTTGTCATCGCCGTCAACCCTGTCCGGGTAATCTTCTGTAAGCCCTCAGACGTCTATCTACAACGTATAGCGCCTCTATGTTACTGACACTATCTGTGTACGTTAATGAGATTCTGTAAACAATCTCGTTAAAAAGTTATTGCGCCTATTGGTCATCAAGGATGCTCTGTACATTTTTCATTGGTGTTACGACTGTGACTCAGCTATGCGGAGTAGCTCCGCTCTGTCAGTCGGCTGTCATCGGAACGATCGCCCGTCACTGCACGTCCACCTCGCGCATCGCACGCACGCTTGCATTACGCAGCGCCACCCCCCGAAGTGGGATAGCTATAGTCGTCTCTGTCTTTCGAGTTTCGAGCGTCGTAACGGAGGCTCCTGTCCCGCTCTAACGAAGGGCGTGCGGGGAGGGGGCGCTGCAGGCGGGTCGTAAATCACGCGGCATCTCATTCCACGCGGGACCGCCGCCGCCGCCGCAGGCACCGCGCACTTCCCTCTCGACCGCCGGCATCGCGGCGCGTCTTTCGCGACGTGTTTACAATTTCAACTATTTTTGGGAAGTCACAATTGTTGTATTGGAACAAAGTGTTATCATCTGTACTAGTGTTTTATTGATGGATCCGCGAGTTTTTCGACGTTGCCAGTTTGGACTACTTTGAAAAGATTTCGTCTAAAATGATTGTCGAGCCCGACCACGTGAGGTAGGTTTTCTATTTATTCAAGTGTTTTATTGTTTTTCTGTAATTCCTCATTAGTAATATTTACTAGTGCCCCGCCGTCAATTATTGAATCTACATTGCATACAATGTTCAGTTTTTCAACTTAGAACTCTTGCTTTGTTTGTTATGTCCGCAGACTATGTCAGAAACAAGTTTGGAATCATGTTTATGTTTCTATATTAGTATCAGCTCTCTTTTGTCATAGTTATAAGTTTGATTTAGTCTTTTAAAATTATTTTGAAACATTATGAAAGAACATGGGAAAATATCACCCACATATGATTATTAAAATGGTACTTACTTTCTAACAGTTTGCATTTCTGACAATATTCTGAGGCCCGAATAATCATCTGATTTATTATTACCTATTATCTTCATTTTATCGAAACGCTATAACTTTTAATTCGTATATGGGGTTATTCATCCGTCATCATTCATTTCTCTAAAGTTGTTCCAGAATCTATAGGTTTCGGTGTGTTAGTGTCTCTTTCACTTTTGTGATATGAAGAACGTGTTTGAAATATATTTATGGAGTCATAAATAAATCGATAACTGGTGTCATCAAGTATTGTTCGTGATGTTTATCACTTTAGATATCGCCACGATTCTCTGAATAATTGTATTACAATGTTATTGATTTAATATTTTAATCTATTCGACACGCTATAAATGCTGATTGTTAAATTTTATAGCTGTCGTTTATATGACTTGTTTGCTGTTGATTATTCATGTCTCTACAAAGAATTAACCTATTTGTACCTAATTCTGCTTAGATTTATATAAATATCATATGTCAACCAGACGTTTTTCCACTTATGTCGCAAAAATAAAAAATAAACGTCAATACTGATTATGCCAACTTTTAGTTGACTTTTGTAATTTAGAACGTAGCAAAAACAAAAGAGCCAGTCCCTACAAGGACATCTAAACAACTAGTAATAAAGTGTGTTTTGATCCATATTAAATAATAAAAACCCATTAGTGTCTATTTACTATTCACGATCAAGCTTTTAATTTATCAAAGATGGCTGTAAAAAAAGAACTTGCATTCCTTTTGTTTACCGCCGATATTCAAATGTCGATAACCGGTTTATCTTAACGAGTGGCCAGAGACAGGCCCGAATTTTAGTTAAATGAATTATGTCAGTCGATTTAACGTCTTGTCACGTTTTTGTCCCCAGGGAGAGCCCAAGATGCCTGTCGCGGGAGTCATCGGGCGCGCCCCGCTGCCCCTCCAATGACTCCGTATACTCGAGTCGCAGCGGGGCGGGCCTCCCCCTGCCCGCAGCGCTGACGGCCGCACTGCCCGCTGCCCTGCTCCCGCCACACTCCGCAGCAGTAGCAGCCTACCTCGGCGCTGCTGCAGCTGCCGCTGCGCAACAACGACTTCTCATGTCTTGCCAAGAGGACATGACAGATTCCGAAAGATCCGATGCAGTACTTGATTTTAGCACCAAGCGTTGTGACTCACCTCACGACGATGACGATCACGATGATGCTGTTAATCTCAGTAAGAATGAGAATGGTCCACTTGACTTGTCTGTTGGTACGAGAAAACGTGGACCAGAGGACTCACCTTCGCCTGTCCCGTCCAGAAAAAGTTCAAGGACTGTCGATTTCAAGCCATCTCCTTCTCCATGGTCGACGCCTGTGGCGCCTCATCTTCCATATTTTGCAGCTGCTGTAGCAGCTGCTAGTCTGTCCCCTAAGGGAAGTCTCCCATCCGACTGGAATGGCAAACTTAAACACGCACCTACACCGAGTGACGCTATGAAATCCCTAGAGAAAATGAGCGAATTGAGCAAACTTGGAGGCGAAGAACTCTTCCGATCAGTGCAAAGTGCTGCACTTGGTGCTGGGCTAGCATCAAATGCCGCTGCACGTCACTCAGCTTGGCAATCGCATTGGCTTAACAAAGGTGCTGACCAAACTAAAGACGTCCTTAAATGTGTATGGTGTAAGAAGAGTTTCAACTCACTTGCAGATCTGACTGTACACATGAAAGAAGCAAAACACTGCGGTGTCAATGTCCCTGTACCGCCGGGCTCAGGTGCTCCATTACCACCTTCCTTGCAACCACCATCTAGCTCACCATCCACACCTTCACATAACTCATCGTCTTCGAGTGGCTCATCTAAACCGAGCCAGAATGATCTGAATATGCTCATTAAGGAAAACATGCCCATTCCTAGAAAACTTGTTCGCGGTCAAGATGTATGGCTCGGTAAGGGTGCGGAGCAGACCAGGCAAATATTGAAATGTATGTGGTGTGCGGAGAGCTTCCGTTCACTCGCTGAAATGACAAGCCATATGCAACGAACTCAACATTATACGAATATCATATCGCAAGAACAAATTATCTCATGGAAATCGTCAGATGACGGTAGTAAGGGGTCCAATTCTAGCGGTCCTGGCGGCGCCAATAACGCTGTGCCACCTCCTACTGGCACTAGTAGTCATGTTAGTGCTGTATTAACGTGTAAAGTTTGCGACCAAGCATTTAGTTCACTAAAGGAATTAAGTAATCATATGGTTAAAAACTCTCATTACAAAGAACACATTATGCGCTCCATCACTGAAAGCGGTGGTAGACGACGTCAAACACGTGAAAAACGAAAGAAGTCTTTACCAGTTAGGAAACTCCTCGAATTGGAGAGAGCACAGCATGAGTTCAAAAATGGGGATGGGAATGGAGTACCAATGGGTAAACCGATTAGAGATTTTGGCGCTGGAAGCCGAATCACTTGTGAAAAATGCGGTGACAAGATTGAGACTGCAGTATTTGTCGAACACATACGACAGTGCATAGGCGCACCTATGTCCAATAGTCAAAGGAACTTTCTGAAAAGCGCCCTATTATCTAATAACATAATCCCACCTGATGTACCTGGCCATGTTACTCCTACTGGCCGAGATGGTCGCAAGAGTATTAACGAGGAGCTACCCTCACCCGGATCTGGTCACCACCGCTCCCCGTCCTCCGTGAACGATTCCTCCCCGAGTTCCAAAGACCCCAACACGAGCAATGATAAAAGCTCGTCGCCTTCGGTCCTCAATGCCATAGAACAATTGATAGAGAAGAGTTTCGATACCAGGTCACGGCATACCGTACCTGGCATGCCGGGTGGCGCATCACACGCGCCAATCGGCTCTAGTATCCTAAAGAGATTAGGCATAGATGAGAGCGTAGACTATACAAAACCACTGGTAGATCCTCAAACCATGAATATGTTGAGAAATTACCACCATCAGCAAGGGTATGGCCGTCGGGAACGCAGTGGAAGCGAGTCCAGCTCAATGTCTGAGCGAGGAGGTAGTAGAGTAGAATCTTTGACTCCTGATAGAAAACTAGATACTTATCACATGACTCCTCGTACCACTCCGGACACTCGCGGCTCCCAAACGCCAGCCTCAGAGGATCGCCCTGCCGATGTCCGGATAAAGAGGGAGGTCGAGGAGGAGGAACGCGAGAATGGTGTGGATTTGAGTAGTCAGCCGGTCCGCGTGAAGACTGAAGTGGATGAGGATGAGGAACCTCCGCGGCCGAGTAGCACTGCCGACGAGGACATAAAGCCCGTCGTAGCTAAACGCGAGAGCGAGGGCCCTAGCCCTGCCGCAAGCCCTCGTAGCCCGGCTAGTGATCGTTCTGCCAACACACCAGGAGCTGAACGAAAGCCTGCATCTAGCTTAGGCGCATTGTCTTCCATGTTCGACAATCTAGCCGGTGGCGGATCATCCGGCGAGCCGAGCTCCTCTCGCCGCGGTGGCAGCCACCCTTTAGCTGCTCTACAAAAGCTATGCGATAAGACAGAGAATAATCCATCCCGTGCGCCGCCTCCGGCTCCGTCCCCAGCTGGTCCACCGAGCATCCTCACATTCAGTTGGGCGTGCAACGACGCCGTCGTGACAGATTCTATCATGAAGTGCGCGCTGTGCGATACGCCATTCATATCGAAGGGCGCGTACCGACACCACCTGTCGAAGATGCACTTCGTGAAGGATGGTGCGCTGCCGGAACCCGTGCCGCTGAAGGCGCCACCCGGCGCGGGCTCCCCGGGCGGACACAAGAGCGGCTCCACGGCCGCCTCGCCACAGGACCCTCGCAGTCCCTCGCAATCGTTCGACGAGAGCCCACACTCCAAGTTCCTCAAGTATACGGAACTGGCCAAGCAGCTCTCCAGTAAGTACGTGTAGGCTGGACCCCGGCCGCAGTTGTGATGATACCATATCTTGCTACGTTAAACCTTGCTAGAGTTAGGTCGCGGCCGCGACGCTAAGTATTTCGAAACTCTTTGCCAATTTAATTATTTAGGTAATTATTGTTAGATTTCACCGCATAGATCGGTTAGTGTAATAAATTAATAGCGACTTAAGTATACGCCAAACGTTTTACGTTCGTTTTAGGTATTAAGAGAATATTTTCAAAATATTGCCTTTAGGTGATCGATTGTTGTGAGGGCCCCGCGCCCGCGGCTTCTCTTCCACACTACGTTATGATTCCATTTCGATAAATGTAAATATAAGTCACGTTAAGTCATAAAATACGATTCGATCTCTTTTGTAAATGTATATTTTTTGCTAATTAATTCTTTGAAAAAAGATAAATTATGGAAATTGATTTTGTCATTTGCAATCGCCTCTCGCGTGTGATTCAATCGTCCGCACTAGTCGCGTAGTGGGCGTTGATTTTCAGTATTTTAACAGAAATTTCGTTGCAATATCATTTTTGTGTTACTTAATTTGTATGTAAATCAGAGTTAGGGTTAAAAGTGGTTAGTTTATGTATATTTTGATGATTTTTTCTTGTTTTTTTATTTTTGGAATTAAGAGATCCGTCACTGCGTATAATCTCGGAGATCCAATCTCATTTGTTTCTGTTCGTATTGTACATACAGTTCGACATAGAATGCAATATAACAATCTCCTTAGTGTAAATTTCGCTATAGGTATGCTCTCAATGCGAGGATGCTATTTATTATTTAGTATTAAGTACATAATATTAGGTAAACTACATCTGTGAACAATTGTATACCAATATACCAGCGCATTACTCGGTTGTACATTCAACCTATATTTAAAAAAGTGATACATATACATTTTTTTTCTTTAAAAGGGATGATAACAATCGTATACGTTTAGAACATAAAGATATACTGAGAGATATCTTCCAATTTGTAACCACAGATATACGACGATGTATATACGGCACTGGAGAGTGATGAACCTCTTTTATATTTAGTAAAAAATATTATAAACTGTCTAATGTAAGTTTCAGACGACGTCACCAAAACTTGTGAGCTGGATATTCGTAACGATTAAATTATGATACGATTACTCTGACGTATACGACATTTCCGATGGAATATACAATTTAAAGAAAATATAATAATATTTTCTATTTTATTTTTTGATGCTTTAATTTTTTCTTTAGATTATTTCGATATAGTTACGAATATTCAGTCTATAATGGTTACAATACGAAAATTTCGGAATCGTAATTAACAAAAAAAACTATCATTTTAACGATAATAATGAAAAACATACGACAAATATTATGTATACGCTAGCTCTGATGAGAGATTTTTGCTCATTCTTAAGGAAAAAAGTAAAAAAATGGTGTTAAAATATTGATTTTACCAAATTTAATAATCTTATTTAATATTTTATGTTGTATTTCAAAATGCAATTAAAAGCTCAAAGAAATATATATGTTACATACTTTAAATGTTCATTTTATTTATATCAACCCGACCATACCAATACACATCAGAAAATATAACTGGTCTCCTACCAGGGGACGAATTTACACCTAAAATATTGGACAAATCTACATCTTTTATTCCGTGGAACAATTTTAGGAGACCGTTTCGTTGCTTGCAAAACACTACCAATATATAACGAGGAAAAAAAACTGATTTGAGTAGATTTCACCACAATGATAGGGTGAAATTCAATGAGGTCTATACTAATCTGCTGCATGAACTATTTAGAATAGAAATATTGTCTCGTCTTGCTTCTTGGGTGAAGTGGGTAGGCATATTCAATTTGGAACCGGGTTTTGAAAGAGTTTTTTTTATACCACTGAGGTGGTACACAAGCACGCGACTTACCCGATGGAAAGTGGTTACCTTGATCTATAGACGTGTGGGGAGGGGGAGTCACTTTGCTGACCTTGTAAACACAGTTTCTGTGCCGTCAGCGTAGAAGACAAAGCAGGAATAGCCTTTGGTCTTTCCGCTGATAGCAAAAAAACTCCAGCGAGCTCTGGCTACACTTCTCACCGCCAGGAACAACACGAGGTTATCAGTTGGACTGCCATTGTGTACTACCTCTACGAAAAGTTACTGAATTATGGCTCAAAGTCAATGGGGGAAGGAATTAGAATGGTAAAGAGAAGGAAGGTAACACCACACTGGCTGATGTGACAAAAAGGAGTGCAGTTTTCGTCGGTTCGAATCTGACATACCCATTTCAAAATTAACTCCGATGTGTTGAAGCCCAAGGTGACTTCCGTAAACAAACAGAAATGTTTGGGATTTTCACAAACTATTCAAAATTTTAAAAAAAAAACTTGCTATTAATAAAAAATATTTCCCCGAAGTTTAGCTAACTGATGGATAATATTTGGAGAATCAAAGTCACTTGCAGTCTGATACCGGCCGAGACAAATCTTACCCTATAGCATATTTAGAAAATAGTAACGTAAGTATACAAACATACAAGTGATAGGATAGGATACACTACAGATTCAAATTCAAATCATTGCTCACTAAGTGAAGAGATAGACTTTGCAATATTGAGGTCGCATGTTTTATTTATTTAAGTAAGTATTTCAATGTCTTCTTACTATTATACATTCAAAGGAAATTTAAGGGAATACAATAATGACATATACAAAAAGATTTAAATCAATTGAGTGTCCAATTTAAACGTAGTGAAATTGAATATAGCAATTATTAAGCAAAATCAATGATTAAATACCAAAATAATTAAATGTCAAATTCAAAAACAAAATTAGGATAAAATTAGATTACGATTATATTGGCTTCAGAGTTGATGTTGATGGGTCTATGCTACTAAGATCTTAGGGTACCAAGCCAATCTTGTTCCCAAGCCGGTATACCTTCTTATTGGCGGTTGAGGTTCTGAAGCAGGTTGTTCTCTTTTGATTAGGAGTTCATAAAGCAATCGCTACTGTTTAAGCCAAGAAGACAAGTCACATCGGAAGGAGAAAGTATAGCAGAAGACTCCAAAATGCAAGCTTTGGATACAACCTCTATGCTAGGACGATGGTGATATTCAACAGCAAATTGTTATAAATACAGTTTGGGTACAATTAAAGTAAAAATATTAAAAAACACTGACCATATTCCAAAAACAAAAACAGTGTGTGAGTGACATGTCGTGTCAATGTCACATACAAACTAGTTGTTACGATGAGAGAAGTAATGGCTATTTACTACATTTTTATTTAGCCATGTTATCTCGATTGCATCCAGGGCAAAAGTACCACTCTAGGAGCTTAGTATCCGCCTTCCGGTTCTTCATCCTCCACTTCACACGATCTAGCACTTCAGGTCTCAATGTTTTAAGAGTGGTCACTCATTCTTAGGCCGACCTAGTTACTGTTGCTTAACCTTGTAAAATAGGTATAACCTTATAAACGTATTACGACTTAACCACAAACTCCCTCATACGGGTTACATGACAATATAGGTAGCAATACCTACTTAATAACTTCGACAGCCTAATGCATTGGATTCCGTTTTGATTCCCGCTCAGTGTAAATATTTTTATGCATGATTATATTGATTATATTATCTATTTGCATTGGTCTGGATATTTCCACACTGAGAGCACGCTAAGCCATAGATCCCAGTTGCTATACAAACAGCTGTGGCAGTCATTACAGATAGTTGAAGCGCTAAAAAGTCTGACTGTGATCCGATCGCCAATTAGTTATGGAGTTCAGATGGCATTTGCTTCACGGAAAACTCACACACCGACAGAATTAGCGTAACACAAAAAAGGAGAGTATAAAATAGCTTTGTTTTTAAACAAATAATAATTAAACATGAAACAACGATTAAATTAACATATTTTGACAATAATTTGCAACACCATACTTAAAGTTTAATAAAAAAAACTTCACTAAACAAAATGCATTTTTCTTAGATTTCGTAGTGACAGCAAAACAGTTGAAATTTTTAGATTTTAGGACGATTTAAAATTAATTAAATGAATGTTTAATAACGAGTGTTTCTCCCTCGTGCCCTAATTTAAGTTTCCATGCGTCTGGGCATGCTGCGAAAATTCTAAGAAAAATGCATTTTGTTTAGTTAATATTTTTTTTTTATTAAACCTTACTTAAAGTTTTGGTGGTGTTGCAAATTAACTGTTGTTTCATGTTTAATTATTATTTGTTCAAAAATAAAGCTACCTATTTTATACTCTCCCTTTCTTTGTGTTCCGCTAATTCTGCCGGTGTGTTTAGTAAAGTTCAGCCACAGTTATTCTGGATAGCTGACCCGAGTCCAGAAAAGGCTCAGGGAATGATCATGACTTTTAAACTTAAACTTCAACAAATTAACAGGTTTATTATTAAGCTTTAAGAAATTGATGACGCAAATGAGTTTACCCAAGGATCAAACCCGCGTCCCCCGGCGGCACGACTGTCTACAGACGTATTCAATCTCAAAGGGCCCTAATTAGTCGAAATGGTGGACAGTAATTGATGTGACATGCGTAGACCGCGGTCTGTCCAGTCGCATACCTAAATAAATAAACGGATATTCTAGGACATTATTATAGCGCCATCTAGACTTCAGTATGGGTAATATGAGTTCTGGAATACGTCTACTTGACTTAGTACTTATATTGAAAATATGGTGATTATATAATGTTAACTTAAGTTAAAAATCAAAGCTCTGATGGGTTAGGTAGGTGTGCTCCTGGATTTTGGGTTCAATTCCCAGATGAAACAAGTGATGAGTGACTTGTGAGTGCATTTCTTGCGTTTTAAATAGAATATCAATCAATCAGCCTACTGCAGTCCGTTGCTGGACATAAGCCTCTCCCAATGTGCGCCATTTCGTCTGATCCTCCGCCTTCTACATCCAGTCTGTGCCAGCCAGTCTGTGTGTCTGTGCTAGCCACCTTTTTCAGGTCGTCAATCCACCTGGCTGGCGTCCTACCTTCCGGCTGCCTATTTAGTTAGTTTATTGCATAATGGTAATGCATATTTATCTAGGAATTAGTACCTATAGCTTTGAAATAAGTATGTTAGGCAGGCATCGATAGTAAGATCAAACCATGGTTTTATTTACATCGTTACTGTAATATTGTACCGTATTCTAACAAATAAATATTTGTTTTGATTTCAATAACAAACCTATTAGATACCTATGTAGAATCTATAACCGATAGATGGTTTACAGATCGAAGTGAATGTATGGTAGCGCCATCTATTGTCATTTTTTCGAACAATTGGAATCAATACAACTTGTTTGTAAGAATAAACTGAATATGTCTGTTTTTATTCTGTTACTAAAATACATTATTTTTTAAACTAGCTAAAGATTTTATCTGCATATCATTTACTGTCCACATATTATGGACCTACTTACTTAATACATTAAATGTATCTACATATTAATGACCTATGTACTTACCTTCTGTTGGATAACTTGTAGACGAATTGAATAAGTAAAAAATATATTGATTAAATGGTTTTTATTCCTACAGTCCAGGGTCCTTTAACCGGAGCGTGAAAAAGCATTTGATGAAGCCGTCAAGCTGAGCGCCAACATTGTTAACATGGTACGTGTATGTAATGGTGGAAAGAGGGTTCTTTCCTGAGACATTGCCTTCAGCTTACCATTAGGCGAGGGGAAGTCAAATTGACGTGTCCTATTTAAAAAAAATGTCATACACTCACACCTGTATAACCTGGGGTACCTAAGCAGCGACTCACAGTTTTCGTTGGCAATAATAACATAATACGAGCGAGCTTAATGCCATCTACCGAGAAAATTTACTAACAATGCAAGTTTACTAACTTTTCAATATAACTCCGTTCCAACATTGATTTAATTCACCAAATGTTAGCATATCTTATACCCCATCATCATCTTATTATACAGTATCTACATTTTTTTTATACAACTAGATGGTAGACAAGCGGACGGCCCACCTGATGGAAAGTGGTTAACGTGGCCTATGGACGTATGCAACACCGGGGGAATCACACTCGTGCTGCCAACCCTTGTTCTTCCCACTGACAGCACAAAACTCTCCAGTGAGTTCTGGCTGCCCTACTCACCGCCGGGAGCACAACACGAGGTTATTATGGCTGCAGTATTCTGTAGGGTGGAGGTGCTACCAACACTTTTGGGGCACCTGCTAAGTAACAGACCTCCAAACCTTGGTCGTGAATGGGAAATCGCTAGGAAGTTGACCGTATTATAAAGCACCCAATTGAAAACTGCCATTTTCCTTTACATTCTAGCGTCAATATTCGTTGTATCTGAAGCTTTCACTTCATGGCCAGGTGTGCTCGCTGCTCGGTAAACGATTAGTGGGTTACCTAGGAGAAGGTTACCATTGGGATGGATGACCGTTTAGTTGTGTTATATCTGAGCACTTCCTTGCTTCGGAGGGCACGTTAAAAGTCGGTCCCGACCGTCGACAGTCGTTAGGTCAAGTCGGAGGAGGCCTACGGGCAACCTAAACAACTGTCTCGCAGGGTGGCTGCTAATCACGCGAGAAAGAAGAAGAAAGACCAGGTCTTGACTGAAATTTAGATATTATCCGTGAAGCAACTGCCATACGACCTCCACAACCCATTGGCTTTATCGAATTGCAGTTAGAGCAGTTAATGGACTTTTAAGGGTTCCAAGTACCCGTAACGACTGCAACCGAGACCGATGGCTTAACGTGCTCTGCGAGGTACGACCAGACCAATGCAATCATACCTACAAATAATTGCACTGAGCGGGTATCAAATCTGCGCCTTCTGTGTAGCAGTGACGTTCACTACGGCGCGGCGCAGCGAGCGAGAAAGACTCGCGGACATCGCTGGCCGCGTTCGAAGGCGGCTCGGGCGTCGGAGGGCGCAAACCGACCTCCGCCCCCCCATGAGCGTGCAAACCGACCTCGTAGGACGATGCGCGCCCCCCCATACCGGGGGCGAGTCGGGGACCGGGCGGTCCCCCCTCCGGAGGAGGGTCAGACCGAGAGGAATGGCTCTGGGTCAGCCGGGGTGCGAGGGATATGTCAAAAGACAACCTCACCTCCGGCCTAGCACATCGACCCACAGACGGCGTGCGGTTTAGTCGGTTCGAGTCCGACATAACCTCCCCCTTCGGCTTCGAGGGGGGGGGGGGGGTATCCGCGGGGATTTCTCGCACGTAAAAAAAAACGTTCACTACGGAGATCCTATTAAATTATGTGCGTCATAATTATGATGTCAAGACCTCAGTGTGTAGTGCGCTAAGAACAAGCCCGCGCTTCATATTCCTTTAATTACAATGTTGCGATCTTGGTTGGTGGTGATAACATCTGTTTGTTGACCTACCCAGTCATAGGCAACTGGCCTAATCCTTTATTATATAGCCACATTATTTATTTAGAGCAAAATTTCCATTTCGTCTCTGAATTCTTAATAAAAAGCTGTATGCAACTGTATCGGGCAACGTAACTGAGTTATAGAAATTTAATTCTGTTTTCGTAGCTGGTTATCAATCGAGAAAAAATTCGATGTTCGTAGCTAATTACGAAATTTCAGGGCTCCGAACATATCTATATGACTTCCAATTGAACTACCCTCATTTGAAGACCCCGTTTGGATGAAGTCGAAATCTTGAGGTCATACAGGGTAGGTTTCTACGGGGTCGGCAACATGATTGTAATGCCCCTGGTGTTGCACACGTCCATTGGCTACGGTAACCACTTACCATCAGGTGGGCTGTGTGCTTGTCTGGCACCTAAGTGGTATACACTATCAGCAGTTATATTGCCGTGTGAAGTCTTGTATGGATGATGTACAAAGTAGTCAAAATGATATTAATGCCTTGGTTTGGACCCCCAGTTCGGACAATAATACAAATTGAATCACTGAAACAGTTTGATCTGCTCTTAATATCTCAATTTTAAAATCATTTTGAAACTTTGTTGTCGAGATATTTCTGACGCTAACTGTACAAGAATATTGTTATGAACTCTACACACGTTGGCGCATGACTTCTCTCGGCCAACTAGGCGAGTGACACCGAGCGATGATCAGACAAGGTAAGGCTGTTTACACGTTGGCAATGGCCATCGCTTGGCCAGTGTGTATAAGCGCTTTAAGACCAGCTGTTCATGTGGAAAACAGTTCTTAATCCCATAACCTAAGGGAACCTATTCCAGAGTTGGATATAATACTGTGTAGGTATTAGTCCAGATTATAATTTAAATACTTTACCTTTCTGCCGTTTGAGCATAAACAACCTTTACAAATGTTCACATTTTATAATATCAGCAAGCATAATAGCACAGAATACAGTAATACAGAAAAAAAGACGGGTAGCACTCCGGGAGTGCCGGCAGAAGTGAAAACTTTTTCTTTCTTTCTTTCTTCGTTATATACAGAGAAAAAGATAAAAAACATACCATACCATACCTATACGAGTAATATAGCGCCAATCATAGAACCTATCACTAATTTTCTGTCAGAAGAAATTAATGAATTACAAAAAGAAAAAAATAATCACAACAAGTGTCAGGAGCCCAGGTTCGATCCCAGTGCTACCTGAAACTATAAGGACTTACAGTCGAAGCGCTTACCGCTAAACTACGAAGCTTCTTACTAGCTAACATAATAAACAATCTGTAGCTAATGTTGTATGACGTCAGTCGTCGGTTACGGTTGAAAGGTCAAATGATCCTGACGCGAGTTTAACACTTTTTACCCATCCAACGCCGCTAAAGAAGTTTTCACTTGAAAAATTAGTAGGAGGATAATAATTTTTGTACAGGGATTTTGTTAATGTAGGTTACTTCAGTAATTTTAGCGAAAGGGTTAAAATAAAACGACACTTTCTATTGTGATTACCGTGACGACCATACTGGAAACAACCAATTTATAAAACATACTTATTAAATACTTTACTTTACTTTTTTAATCTGATTATTTAAACCTCACCATCATCAACAATCATAACCACCATACACAAAAAATGTACCCACCTGTTCCCACCAGAAAAACTCGCGAACCACCAATTAAGCAGTCATAAAACATATCCACCGCCGCTACTAAATCTGTCGGGCCCCGAAATCACTCAACGAGACGTCTTAACTCTGCGAAACCTCGTCTTTATCACAATAATGACGTCATTCATCGCCGTTTACGCACCTCCTTCACTATGAAACAACACTTCGGAGTTTTCCCATTTATCGTTATACATTGCTGTCTCAGTTTTCAATGTACATTTCAACCGTGGAACGTAAGGAGTAATGGATGAGAAGCGATTGTGAGTTACAAGGGTCGAATGGGGACAGACGACAGACGGCCCGTCAGTCAACCCCTTGAAGGCGAGTGCTCGTCGCTACAGGTAAAGAAAATACACGGAGCAGTTTTGTGAGCGTATTTATGGAGGGTTATGTATTACTAATCTTGTGGTTAGTAATAATTATTTAAGCTTTTGTATTGGGACTTTGAGGACTTACTGTGATGATGAGTGATTGATTTGAAGTTGATGGAATCACGCTATTTTAAGTATGAATATAACCTGATCTGGTTTAGAAAACATTATTGTCAATTGATAGCTTAGTGGTCAAGGTTTTGACCTTACTATCGAGAGTTCCCGGGTCCTACTCCTGGCTATTTCACTATTACTTATAGGTGCCTATAAGTATCTAGTTTTTTAACAATGGGTAAAGGCTGCAATGGTGAGGGTTCCATCTATAATCCGATTCCAATCGGTTTCCTAAGCATTTACCGGCTTCCCTTTTGGAAATTTTCTTTCGCCACTAAAGGCTAGTATACAAGTTGTAGCATTTACATGAATTTGGTATTAAAAAAAAGAAACAATCAACATTCGGTTATCTAACCAGCGTCTTCAACCCGTATACCTGTCCGTGAATCCCCCTGGCCTCACGACCCATCCCCAAACAAGACGCGTCCCCAATCCCCCAGACCGCTGTCTGTCACTACGTCTAATAATGGCGACTAATTAAAATGACATTTTGTTTTATATCATCAAATTAATGAATACAGAGCGGGCGGGGCGGGGCCCCCCGACCAGCCATCGGGGGCCCATTGCCCACAATTTATGGGGCTCCACCGAGATGGATAGCATGATTTATGAGCTCTTTATCATCTTTTTATGGCATCGAATGAAATAATACGTTGTTTATTTTTTCTCTGTTTTAATTATAGATATTTATGGACGTAAATTCGCTTATTTATTGTACGAATGACGGGTACGATAGTTGTCGAATACTTTACTTCGTGCGGTGGGGCCCTTTAGAAAAAAAGGTGACGTCATAAAATCGACACAGAGTGTTTCTGTTATGATACTTTTTTTAAATTAATACTGATTGAACATCTGTGGGCAAGTCTGGACATACAAACCATTTGGAATGGTTGTAAAAAGTTTGTTTGATGTTATCTGGAGTTTGATTGTGTTTAGTGGTGAGGTGTAGTATCTTTTAATTATGTTTCATCTATATGATATACTGACATGGTTTAATTAGGGTATTAAAATTGTTCAAAACATTTTTTTTTGTACTTACAATATCTTCTGTGGCGTGGCGGTAGGTCAACTAATTCGGGGATGGCAGGTTTGATTCCTAATCAATGTAAAATGTAATGTAAACATCAATGTGTTTAAACGAAAAGTAAGACAATTTCTCGTGGAAAAGGCCTATTACAGTGTAAACGAATTTATAAATGACATGCAAAGTAACCAGAAATAACATATTGCTTTACTTTATTTATTGACATATTTCAAATTTTAATTTTATTTGACATGTATACATTATTGACCATACCAAGGATAGGAAAAAATTCTGACATATTCTGTTTGATGGACTAATTATTGTATTTAATTCGTTAATTTTACATAATCATTACTAGTCCATAATCAATATTAATTTAAAAATACCTGTGAAATTGCATGCCTTCAGGTGGATTATGGAGGGACCATTTTATTTACTGAATGTTACCTATAAATTACCCATTTTCGCAATAAATGAGTTTGAGTTTGAAATATTTGTTTGTAAACTTACCTGTTTATTTTTAATGTCCATCAGCTGTTGAGGTCGACCTTGGTGGGCTAAATCACAATCAACATTTGCATTTTCTCATGATTTGGTTTTTATTGGAGTGACTGCCATTTGTGCCCGAATATCAGAAGCATCCCACACGCTAGGTATGTAAAACATTGATGATTATATGTTTACATATGTAATTAATTGGCACTTACATTAAGGTAAATAAACTTGACTTCACTGACCTCATTTTTTGTTGTGAGCTTTGATCTAGTATTATTAAGAAGTCTGTCTCAAATAGTGATAATTCCACTCAAGTTATCGACCTAAAACACTACAGTCTGACTGATAGCTTTCCACGAGGGTGACTTAAGTACCAAGATTCAGTTCGTACAATAAATGATTTAGTCCAGCTCGCCTGTAATAAGTAGATTGATGTCTGCGACCCCGGCCCATTTGTCTCGGCGAGGTAGGGTTAAGTTCCGTTGCAAAAACAGATGCTTTTTTCTTTGCTGGTGTTAGGTTTTGCGGTGAGCTTTTGAGGGTTAAAGTGTTGAATTATGGTTTTGCTTTTTTTAATATAAGGTACGTCAATTTGACTTCACCTCGCCTGATGGTAAACTGAAGCCAAAGTCTCAGGAAGGAGGGTCACCATTACATACACGTACTATGTCAGCAATGGTGGTAATCAGCCTAACGGCGTCATTAGATGCTTTTTCACGCCCCGCTTAAAGGACCCGGGACTGTAGGAAGAAGGAGACACGTGAGTTGGCAAGGAGTTCCAGGTTTTAATGGTGCGACAAAGAGAAGAGTCACTGAACCGCTTCGTTCTTTAAGGTGTACTGGTACTTGTAAGTATTAAATTATAGCTTAGGTGGAAGAAACAGTGACGGGCTTGTGTGAGGTGCAGTCGTCATCGATATCAACCTTACTCAGTTACTGATCAGAACCACTGCAGCTTAACAAAACTTTACATAAAATAACATGCAAACATTTAAAAAAAAACTACTCACGATTAACGAACATGATATATCAATTTTACTGGTATTAAGTTCAATGTACCTAAAGATCGTTTTGTAAATTTGATAGTGTTTAGTAATTTCCATGTCAATTTCCGCTTTAGTAAACTCCAAACCTAAATATGTTTTTTTAAGTGGAGATAGTTGGAAGGGATGGAGCGAGATATAGGCTACTTTTGTCTCTTTCTTACCCCCCACTTCTCTAAAATGGGGGTGGAAGTTTGTATGTGTGTAGTATTTGTATAAATCCACAATTTGCAAGGTAGAAAGCTGAAACTCGAAATGCGGACTATTTATATAGGCCTTTTGCAGTTTTCAAAGTAGGAAGCTTACGCGCCTAAACCACTTAACCGATTTTGATGAAATTTGGTATAGGGGTAGATTAGACTTTGAAGAAGGACATAGAGTTTATTTGGTCACGATAACGGACATCCACGCGGACGGAGCCGCGGGCAACAGCTAGTCGGATATATTACGAAGTGGGCAAAAAAGTGCAAGCTTGTAATACAACCGGGGTTGGTACACGATTAAAGAAGCTTTTTCTGTCATTTATGCAGTAAGTATATAAAATATATTTTATTGTAAATTTCCATATAATTTTTGTATTTTAGGCCACTTCATAGCACTTAACATAAGTCATAGTTGACATGTGGGCGGTCCTGAAGAAAAAGTCAAGGGCGCCAAGAGTTTTTTTAACACATTCAAGCATTTACGGCTTGAACACACGAGATACTTTTAGTTTTTAGAGTATACGACTAGTGCTATGCGTCTGCAACGCGTTTGGGACGTAATGGACTCGCCTATACAATAATTCGGCTTGATAAGAGTAGTTAAAACTGTATGTGTTTATAGAAAATCAGCTGTCTCTCGCGGCTCCACAACCTATAGGAGCCCTGTGCTTTTTTAGGCTAAAAACTAATATTAGATATATATCCATTCAGCTGTTTAAGCGCGATTTACTAACATATATCAAAGGTCTGTAACTTTTGTTACTACAAACATCACTTGTACAATAAGTTTTCATCACTGACCTCTATAACTAGCTGGACTGGCTATTCCATAGAATATGACAGCTTACTTTTTGTGTCCATTTCAAGTGCCCCACCGTAAGTAAACTAATTAATTCACAAATGGACGTTGTTCGTTGTTTTTTTTTTTGCGTTTACCATAAAAAATGTCTAAAATGGCCATATTGTTAATTTGATACATAAGACCCATCGTTTATATAAATTATCGATACCAAGAAAATTGTTGTCCATCATAAGTATTAGTTTCAGGTACACTTATTACTGCGTGCCGCAACTATCAGCGCCAATATGGCAATTTTCAATTGGACACAACATATGGGTACCGATCTGGTGATGGGGACTGGTGTCCAGCGAAGACTATTACAGGTCAGGGATTTTCATTCAAATTGTCAGAGCAGTTTCCGAGATAAGTAACTTGTCAATAAATGAGAGACTGGCAACTATAGGTAAACTAGGTCCACACTAGAGTTAAAAGGCCGCTTCCTCATACCAGAGCCCAAGCAGTGAGGTATAACGAACTCGACCTCCTGTAGCTAAGGCCACCCCTTGCGAGTTTTGACCTTGAACGTGGAAAAAACGCGCTCGATACCTTCACAGAATAATAAAGTTAATCAATGTCAACGTAACGTTAACTATTGTGTTACTGTTAGTGATTATGAGCTTTATACAGCATAATAGCTATTATACTTTTAGTTGTTAAGTAAATCTTTTAAATTAAATGGTGAATTTGTAGATGCTTGTAATAATTTTGAGTTGGTGTGGCGTGTGTTTGTAAAGTTTAGAAAATCCTCAGTATAGATCTACTTTCGTAGACTGAAGATTGTTGGTTATGAAAACGAGAATTTAAATCTTTCGTAACTGGTTATTAAAGCAAGAAAAAAAATCTACGTTCGTTAGCTAGTTTTCAAAAAATTTATTTAATCAGTTACGAAAAGTGGATGAACACGAACGTAAGAAACGAAGCTAAAAGATTTCTGGTGCCTATTAAGTAACCGTAAAAAATCATTCTACTTACTGAGTGTGAGGGACTTCCCCAAAACTGGTCAATTAAATGCTAGAAGAAGTATAACAATATGATGGCCCCGTATTTTGCAAAATCTAAAGTATAACTGAATAATATGTACAGTCAGCATCATTAAAATGTTACTAACAAAAGTACTCAAAATAATCCAAATACCAAAATCCCAATTTAATATTGGTCATTAGAGTACTCAAATAGTTGTAAGTATCCAGAGTGGTCTAACTATCTCAACAATCGGTCTTCCTGTAATAAGTCAGTTAGTAGTGTGTTCATATTCATATACACAATCACGCCGGTCGATGGTATCCAGTCAAGTATAACTTCAAAAAATCTAGACATTGTCATTTAATAACATTTTGTATCCTTTTCTTACTTGTGAAGCCATCCCTTTCACACAATGGCGGGATGATAAGGGATGGGTATATGAGTAAGAAAAAGATACAAAATGTGTCAATTGACAATGTCTTTTATATTTTTTTTAAGTTGACAGTTGAATAAGCCATGAACTATCAACTTGCATTAGTGAGAAAAGTATGGATGTCAAGATTTTTTGAAATTATACTTGTCTGGATGCCATCGACCGGCGTGATTGTGTATATGAATATGAATACTCTACTAACTTACATAATTCTGGAAGACCGATTGATAAGATAGTTGGGACCACTCTGGACACTTACAACTATTTGAGTACTCTAATAACCAATATAAAATTGGAATTTTGGTATTTGGATTATTTTGACTACTTTTGTTAGCAACATTTTAATGATGCTGACTGTACATACACTTCTGTTTGTCTATTAGAGGACAAACACGAGTATATATATCCAGTCTGAAGCTAAAACTTACATCAAGTAACACAAGTAGATAAGTAATCTTTCTAAGTCCCTCAACCTCAAACAAACTCACAGCCAACAGAATATCGATTACTTCAACTATATTGAAACGGAGCGTACTCCACCTATAATTCTTGTCGAAACAAATGCCGTCCACTCGCCGGCATCTGTCCGCACTGATGGATGACGGGACATATGTCCATTATCGTCTGCACACTGCTGCGACACTGCACAAAAGACAGGACAAAAAATTACGCGTGAAAATGACACGATCGTTAATCAAATTATGCGATTTAGTGCAATAAATTCTGGCGAAACCGAGGGGTAAACTAACAAATATGTATACTTTATACTTTTTTCTAATAACAAATTACATTTCATTCAATGTTTCCACAAACGTTATAAATAAAGCGCCGTGATTGGCACGATTTATGACTGAAATAAAGTTGGCAGTAAAAAAAATAACGGCGATATAAATATCGGTTCGCGAATGTGCTTAAATAACAAACACAGACAAACCGTTGAAAACTGAACGACCTTATAGAATGATAGAAAAATTATGCGTAGCTTCGCATAAGTGTCTTCTGAACGATTACAAAGTTAAATTAATATATATTTATATTTAGGAAGTATTCATCTAAGATGAATTTTCATGAACAGTTTAGCATCTACCATGTATTACTTTTTTTTAGGTTATACTAATGGTTACTTGCTTTTTTTTAGGTTATACTAATGGTAAGCGCTATAATAATGTAATGGTAAGCTGTAATACCATCACTTGCATTTTTTTGAAGAGGATAAGGAATGGAAGGGAGTTGATGTTTGCTGATAATTACAACTTTGATATTAAGTACGTGATTGATAATACAGTACACTTCGTAATTCTCAGATTGACTTAATCCATTCGTTCATTCATTGATTTTGGAAGCTTCAATTATTCTTGTTATTTTATGTTATTGTTTCTTCGTCATTTTGTATATTTCACATACAATACCTCCACATATTTGGTAAAAAGGTACCAAGGAAACAAGCACCTTCCATAAATTTTAACATTTGTCAACTTACATCTCAAATACACCAAAAATTCACGTAAAAGCTACCCTCCTTTTTACTCTACACCTCAAAACAAACTTCACAAACACATTTCACGATAAGTGAAAGTCCTTTCAACCCCTTTTTGACACAACCTCGAAATGACATTCAAACATCATTTCATCTTGCAAAAAAAAAAACTCAAACCAAAAACCACCTGCGGGCCCTTTTGTCCGAGCGATATTCGCGTGGCTCCCTGTGTACACGTTTGACGATGACGGATGACGGACGGACGCGTCCGCGGGGGTCGCAGGGGGTTCGCAAGACCCGCTCTAGATATATTCCCGTCTATCAATCCACTTTGACGTTGACGGGTTGCATGAGATGGCTGCTCGCACGATATTTTCGACCTACTGAAAGATGTTTGTATTTTAGTTCGAAATTTAAAATTAGACTGTTCAAGACTTGACTTGTATTACGTGTATGTTCGTCTTTATTATTATTTAATTGACTTAGATTTTTATTAGAGGACCTTCAGGTCCCTCGTAGGGATTTCCCAGTTGCGTCCAAAATTTGTATATTAGACGGCTTTCCTGGGAGCGATTACTATGGAAGGAAAATCTACTCAATGGCCTCATCCGTTTTTAGCATAAAGCTCTGTCTAGTACGTGTAAGTGAACTTGGTTTGGCTCTAAAAGATGTACTGTAATTTACGGGGCGTAGAATGGGTATTCTAGCGTGAACAAAATCTTTTGGATTGACAGTGAAACGGTTGACTTGTACGTCCAGCGTCGCTGGTTCAATTCTTGATGAGAACAAGTATTTGTATTCATAAATGTCATCAATGCAATTCATGGCATTTATATGTAAAACTCTATAAAATAATAGGTCGTTACATATGAAATTGCCGTTTTATTGAAGAAATTGGAGGAAACCCACTTTTCAGTACTAATAATAGGGGTTAAAGTATGAAATTGCCGTTTCATTGTAATAGGTACTTCGAATTGACATAGAACCTTCATGGTTTGAGATTTTTGAGTGAAACTATTTCCACATGGTACCTATGTAGTTCTTCATTTAAAAATGTGCAACATTCGATTATCGACTTTCAGTTGTTTTTTTTATTCAGCTTAGACAAGAAAGATGGATACTTCGAAAATTCGAGTGATTTTTGAATACGAGTTCCGACGCGGAACTAACGCGGCAGAAACAGCTCGCAATATCAATGTTGCGTTTGGAGAGGGGACTGCTAATGAACGCACCGTGCGATTTTGGTTTAAACGCTTTCGTGATGGAAACTTTGATTTGAAGAACGAACCACGAGGAAGGCCGTCCACACAGGTGAATAACAATGAATTGAAAGACATGGTGGAAGCCGATCCGAGCCAAACTACCCAGAAATTAGCTGCATGGTTTAACGTTACCTTACCAAAAATATTGACTCATTTGCGTCAAATCAATAAAATAAAAAAATGAGAAAAATGGGTACCTCATGATTTGACTGATCTGCAGAAAGAAATGCGTGTTGAAACTTGTGTTGCCTTGTTGAATCGATACAGAAATGAAGGAATATTGGATCGAATTGTGACATGTGATGAAAAGTGGATTCTTTACGATAACCGTAAGCGAAAAATGCAATGGCTGACCCCAGGTGAAACGCCACAACAGTGTTCTAAAGCAAAGCTTACCAATAAAAAGGTAATGGTAACTGTTTGGTGGTCTCAGCATGGCGTTATTCACTATAGCTTTCTACGATCTGGTCATAACGGCAGATATCTACTGTGCCGAACTCCGAACAATGATAGCAAAACTAGCAGTGAAACAGCTCCGACTCATGAATCGATCTTCACCATTATTACTCCATGATAATGCGAGACCTCATACAGCACGAGAAACCGTTTTAACTCTACAGGAACTGCAATTAGAAACTATCCGTCACCCTCCGTATTCGCCAGACCTTGCTCCAACAGACTACCATTTTTTTCGTGATTTGGACAATTTTCTATGTGATAAAAAGTTTTCTTCTCAGGCAGTACAAAATGCTTTCACACAGTTTGTCGAATCTAGATCACCAGAGTTCTATCGCAAAGGCATAAATGACCTTCCTACTAGATGGCAGTAATGTGTAGATAATAATGGTAATTATTTTGATTAAATAAATACGTTAAATAAAAAAAAAACGAATTTCAATTTGTCAGTACAAATTGGCAATTTCATACTTTAACCCCTAATATTTTTGCATTTTTTTTAAGAATGACAAATCCAAATTTTATGTTTTTTTTTGTGTTTGAATGAGACAACATTAAACTAACAGCAACTTTTAATACATTTTTGAAGAGCGACAGCTGTAAAAAACTAATACGAAATTCATCATCAAAATGGATAGCTTTTAGGAAGTACTGTTTTTGAAGATCGAATTTAATTTATCAAGCGGCCAATAAAAACAAAATTTAATACAGAGTTGTAAAACCTTGAAATGAACTTTCAAACAAAGTATAAATAATGGAAATAGCTATTAAATTACAGGAATAACGAACTCGTGAATCTGTACCTAAGAAAATTTTGACAATTTCATATGTAACGCCCTAATATATTCATGATTTAGTGTATAATATCTATGCGTGTTCTATAACAATGGTATGGCCATTGGACATATCCGTCCATGGTGAGGTACTTACGAGTCAAATATTTATTCGTGTTCTAAAACCCATTGCACCCATAATTTGTTTGCAAGCACTATCATATACCCCTGGGGAGGGTGGGGACTATTGTTCCGCAGAGGTTTGTGACAGTCTGTTAATGATAATAAATGAATACGTCACGCCTTGTCAACCTCTCAAAGGAAGTCCCGAAAGGGGTCAGCAGTGTTATAAGTAGTCGTTAGTTGAGGATAGGCTAATGGTGTGAGACCATTAGTGGAACTAGAAACTGTTCTCGGAAAGTGCAATAGAAATTGTACTTCCTATTTATACTTAATATAAATTTACGTATATAAACAGGGTGGATTTTATTTTTCAAGTGAATGTGGATAGTCAAGTCTGATTTAATATTATAAACGCAAACGTTTCTTTGAGAGGATGGATGTATGGATACTTGTTACTCTTTCACGCAAAAATAACTTAATGGATCTGGATGAAATTTAGCATAGAGATAACTTATGGTCTAGAATAGGAAATAGGCTACCTTTTATCCTGGGAGTAAGTTCCAATGGTTTACGGGGACAGGATCAGTATATCACGCCTAGCTGGAATTGTGTTGAACAAAAATGTAATCATTGGGACGTTGAAACTTTTGAAAAATTATGTACGTTACACAAGATAAATAAAAGATAAACATACCTTCTTAAAAATATTTAATCTCTTACCTCATATTTCCTAGAATTTGTTCCTCAGTAACGATACTACGTGTATATTTTACAAAATTAACGGGTTTCTAAAAATCCAATTCTGTTTCCATTTCGCCGTCAATTAGACTCAATCTGTACCCAAACTATATCAGCTGCCCTTCTATTTTCGTATACTAACCACACAACCCAGAAATGAACACAAGTTTTTTTTACAAAAACCTCAATGAATAATATAGATGGATCGATAAGAATCTCTTTGTGAGCGCACGTGTCCACTGCTCTGATTGACGGACGATCGACAGGCGACATTATCTCGACATGTTTTCACTTTCGAGCTCTCTCTAGATATATTATCTTCATTTATTGATTTGTTCTGATTGCTGAGTTCATTTTGTTTTGATGTTGTGTGAATTTTTGTGGATGATAATACTCCATCGGCACGGTATGATGGCTGTTGAGTACTAAGAGAACTTGGCAGAGCTTGCTTGCTCTCCCTATTTTTTACACGGCCGTTAAGTACCACCTTATCTACTACCTTATCAACTGACCTATAGATGACTAGACCGTTTTACTTGGTCAATATCGTAACTTGGCGTATAGCGTGCCGCAAGTAGGTATAGTTTTAATGATCCTGTTAAATGATATACGATCATACAAAAATCTGTTATATGATTGAATGAAATTTTGAAGCATTTACTATGCTAACTTTTCAAATCGATTAACCGTCGCCCTAAGACGGTAGTATAGGAGAATTTGGATAGCTTCAGGTGTGGCTTGGTGGCTCAGTGGTCAGAGCATTCCCCCTGTAAGGGAAAGATCGTGGATTCGAGTCCCACCTGAGCGATTCACTTTTTCCTATCTTGATCAATCTGTTATATGGTTTTTGATTGCGGTTTTTTATACCGCTTAGGTGGCTGACAAGAATGTGGTTACCGTGGCCTATGGACGTGTGTAACATCAGGGGCGTCATATACGTGATGGTGATCTTCTTGAAGAACCCAATATTAGATTGTATCTTTTTTATAGATACACTATTTGTTTACCATGTGGGTTCCTGGGGGAGTAGAATCTTCTCCATCCGACAGTAAAAAAACAGTTGGACTAAAAATCGGGGTTTCATATTAAAAAAAAAAAACCCTGTCACAGAGAAACCTACAAAAAGTTGAAAATAAATTGTGTTGGTTAGACCATTAACTTCGATACATCTAGTGATATTTTGATTATAGCGTTCCCATGTCGGGGGGACCCACTGGTAAAGCACTCCATCATTACCCTGAGTAATATAGCCGATGTTACTCAGGGTGAATGTAGCTTTCCAATGGTGAAAGAATTTTTGAAATCGGCACAGTAGTATTTGAGTTTATTAAACATACAAAAGTACAAATATTTCCTCTTTAATAGTAGTATAGATATTATTAATTTTGTAATGTGCTCATGATGCGCTCTCATTTGAGACTACACTCAAGTATAAGTATTTACAAACATTCGGTATTCTTCCCTACTTTCACCCCCACAAATTTCAAACGAGTCAACCGATTTTCATCAAACATATCTAAGAACACTCGCACGTAAGTCACCTTTAATACAAAAAGAAACTAAACTGAAATTGCTTCATCCGTTCGGGAGCTATGATGACAGATACGTCCAACATATAACCGTCGGGGGTTAAAATCCCGAAGTTAATAACCAATATCATAGTTGACGTCGTTAATATATCTCTGCTTACCTCTTCGAAGGTTTACAGGCATCAATATATGGATGAATTAATACTAATTATTTAATAACGAACAAACAAGAGTAGTGTCAATAGCTCACTGGAGAGTTTTTGTGCTGTCAGTGGGAAGACCTAAGGCTTGTCCTGCTTTCTTTTTCTACCCTGAAGAAGAAAGCAATACAAGCCTACTTCTAGACTGATGGCACAGGAACTCTCTGTTCTAACAGGGTCGGCAGCGCGAGTGTGGCGCCCCTAGTGTCACACACACGTCCATAGGCCACGGTAACCACTTTCGTTCTTGTTCTTGTGCTTGTCCACTACCACTACCAAATAACAAGAATTAGCTAATTGCAATCCACTGTTAGATATAATGTCTCTCCCATAGCCATAGCTCCCGATCTTAGGCCTTGCCCATCCAGTCTAACCCAACCACCTCTTTTAGATCGTCTGCCAATCTTTCTTAGAGGCGTCTCACCTTCCATTTTGAGATCTTAAGACTGGTTAGCTCCACCGGTTATCCTTCGACAGGTATAGCATATAAACTAAATTAGACAAGAAAATCAACAAACGCATTTATTTTTCTTAAACAATTTAGGAGTATATAAATTTATATGAACATGAAAAAGAATGCAAGCTTAGGAAACATTATCTAGCGTGAAACGGCTTGGAGTGAAAGATATAATAATAAACAAGGGTTTATTTTATTCAAAAATGTTTACAGATGATGTTCCTATACAAAATACTGAATTAGGATAGACAGAGAGTGGCCTTGAGGTCCATTGTCTTTGCCTGGTATAACCCTGTCTGGACCTAACCCAAAAATTTAATGGATGACGTGCCAATGATTTGACAGAAGAACGAAATCAAAAATATATAAGTACCTTTACAAAAAATTTAACCAATCAAACGTCAGGTAGTGGTTTAATTTGGACTATTTATATTGTTGATTAATGGCATTTGGTGGAATTTGTTGTTACACATATTGAGAACACGTGTACCATTTTCACAGTATTGATTATTGAACTTGACCGGTGTAAACTTTTGAAAATGCCGTAAGGCGAAACCGGTCAGGTTCAATAATAAATACTGTGAAAAATGTACAAGTGTTCGCAATATGTGGTTTAATCTGGCTTCCAAAATTTAACCCACATTTACATACATTGTCATGTATTTTAACTTTTTCATGTTGTGCATGCTATATTTGAATTACTATCCAGACTTACTATAGGTAGCTTTTATTTGTACGAAAATCCCCTCGAGCACAACCAGGCCAGGGCCAGCTGTGGTGGTTATATCGGCCTCGAACGTCAGTTCTCAGTTCCCGAGGGTGACGTAGACTACAGCATATCCCTCGCGCACACCGACAGACCCAGGGCCATAGAAGGCCTTATCTCTACTACTATTCCTACTCGAGTTACTAAATATATAATATATATAACTGTCAAATCATTCAAATATTATCCGTCATGCAATGCCAGGAAACTGCAAGCTAAATTAAAGCTTGTGATTTTCGCTGTCCACGCAACGTCGCCTGTAAAAGTAAGTCACATAAAAGATCGGCAAAGAATATAAGTACACGCGTCTATATTTAGAATGAAACCACACAATCATTCATCATAGGATCACCACCTGATAAAATAAGATCGATCAAAAGTAAAATAAATAAACGCTACGGCGTTATATTCAATCAATATGCGGTTGAAAATTGAAACTAAAAGAGTCCAGGTTAAAACTATAATAGCCATGCTTATGTGGACTGAACAAACCCCAATTTGTAATGGTACAAGTTAAAGACTGTGCAGATCATTCGCTTACCTGGGCCTTTTTGTATGTCAGTGGCTTGGTAATCTTACTTGGTTCAAGAAGAAAAGCTAGGCTGGCCTAACGGATGTACCGTAGATCTATAATAATCACACGATAACCATTTTCCATCAAGTGGGCCGTATGTTTGTAAGATAAACCTATTTGGTATTAAAAAAATCAAATATTATTTGACTGGGAGCAATATCACATTTACAAAAGAATGATTTGTAAAATGATATTTACTTAAACCATTTGTATATATTTATTATTTATGCTTTCCGTACGTATTCTGTAATTTTATTATTGTACAATACAAATAGATAGTCTTTACCTAATCTTGTATGACGTCAGTCGTCGGTTACGGTTCAAAGGTCAACTAATCCTGACGCTTCCTTAACATTTTACACCCATCCAACGCCGCTAAAGAAGTTTTCACTTCAAAAATCCATTTTACTCTTGTCTTCTGTCACAAGAGTAGGAGACCAAAACAATGGTTATATTTTAAATAATTTTCTTGACAGCTATTAGGTACGAGGTTGCAGAAACATGATGCATAATAAACATTACATATGAGTATGACTTAAATAACCATTTATTTGAGAAGCATCACCGTGTGTATAAATTCAATTCGGATAGTGCTTCACTCAGGCATCTCAGATGGCCTAGAAGAAGGTTGCCTAGATGAGATTGTACTTTACTACAAGCCCACCCATTGCACTTTAGAATTTCAACATTGTCTATAGTAGTCCGCTTTCTCTCCCCACTTGGCCCACCACCGACCACACCCCGCGCCTCGCACATGTCAGTCAGCACACATCAATCACTGCTGCCGTGACGGCACCACTCATATTTCAGAGGGGGGTACCCTCCAATACACCTTCACCCTTAATACCAGGTCATAAGGTTCAGTTCGGGCACAGGTTAACCTTCCAATCGATTAAGTGCTGTTACGCTTAATGAGTTGGTCATAAGTTTGGACTATCAGTACATTGTGGGGGTTTGGACGGCGAGTGTAAATTTTTTCGTGAAATTTTGTCATGATACGTTAGGTAGACGGTGCATTGCCGTGTCATTTTTCTTTTGAACTGCATAATATATTTAGATAGTTAGTTATAGTAAGTATGATTGCACATTTTTCCAACTTGAATACTGAATGTCTGGGGGCACGGCAGTGCCCCCGCCAAGACGAGCCAAGCGAAGCGCAAAGGCACTACCTACCTTTTCTCGAAACGCTTCGTCGTGTTTTTGAACTCTCATAACTTTGCTTTGGATGATGCCAAATAGTTAAAATTATTTCATTATTAAATCAATCAATTAGTACCACCTAAGGTGTAGTGTAGAGCTTGTAGGTTTAGAGCGTGCAGTCTTTAGAGCTTGGCTTTAAACGAGATCTGATAACTTTTTCACAGGGTAAGCTACGTTAACTCGTCTTGGCAACATTTTTACATGAAAATGTTTTTGGTGGGATAATGAATTGTTCATTACATTGTTATCAAATTGTAATAACGTTTTAACAGCGTCCAGTAGATAGATTATCAAGCATTATCGTTAAAACATATAAATTACTTGGCTTAAAAACTAACCTAAAATATAAAATAATTATCATCTACTATTGACGTTGAATGGCAAGTGTGCGTATCCACATTATACTCACGGTACCTTCCGTACCTAGGAGAGCACGTTGAGCCGTCGGTCGCGGTTGCCATACGTACCTCTATGGCAGTTGAAGTGGAGTGGAGTGCGTGGAGTTCACATAAGTCCGGCTAATCTAACTACAGAACTTCGATATTGCCAATTGGTTGTGGAGGTCAGGTGGCAGTCGCTTCACGGAAAATATCGATGTTTAGCCTCATCACCGTTACACTGGAAAAGCGACTATAACTGTCTTGAGAAAACGCTCAGGGAAAGATGTTGGACGTGTGTCGTAACATCAGGGGTGTCACACTCGCGCTGTTGACCCTGTAAGAACGCCATATTACAGTCGCTTTCAGTCTCTCAGTATACCTCGTAGCTAATTGAACATATACCTACATACATACCTAATTACTTATACCGGGTGTAAGGGGAACGCTCCCGAAGCCGAAGGCCCCCGGTAGTACACCGGATACACATTGTCATAAAAAAGACAATTGGATTTGGTAAAAACCATTTTTTCATTTTCAATTTTTTTAACGTTAATAAAATAATAAATTAAACCACTTAAATGTTAAAAGTAATTAAAAAGTAAGTTGAAAAAAGTAAAAAAAAATCTCCAAATCATATTTTTTTTATGCCAATATGTACTGTACCTGGAGTACTACCAAGTGCTTTCAACAACTTCAAGAGCTTTCCCCTTACACACGGTATATTCACGCCTATTAATCCCTGGTAGGGTAGGCAAGGGTATAACACCCATGCTTCGCCAACTATAATTTTCGGTTCCACGTACTATACGGCAACCAATTGCCATCAGCAGGCACTTTCTCATAGGCTGTCGTATGGAAAACAGAAAAAAAACACAATGCAAGATTACATTAGTAATAATCTTTTGTCAGTAATTCCCTGCCAATCTGTCATTTAAGACCGCTCATGTTACCCTTGGCTGCATATTGAAAAGGACAGATAGTTGTAATTTGATCGCAATGTGGTACAGATAAGATACAGTTACTAACTTTCAAACGAATTGACAGATGTTGACTGACTTCAAAAGGAGGAGTTTCTTAAAATGATGTTTTTTTATACACTTGGTCTATGAACGTGTGCAACACTACTCACCAGGTGTGTCAAACTCCCTCTGCCGACCCTGTTAGAACAGAGAGTTGAGAGTACTGTGCCGTCAGTGTAGAAGATAAAGCAGGACAAGCGTTAGGTCTTCTCACTGAAAGCACAAAAACTCTCCAGTGAGCTCTGGCTACCCTACTCACCGCCGAGAACATAACGCGAGGTTGTTATGGCAGCGGTATTCTGTATGGCGGAGGTACTTCCCCAGTCGGACTGCTCAATTGGACGGAAATACTGTCGTGCCTACCTCCTGTTGAACAGACTTCTGCGAAATTATTATACTACCTTTTAGTAGTTTATGAATCAACAAACCCAGGCAGAGCGACACGAATTTCGAGCCAAAATTGGTGGTACCTCTGTTTACCGCTTTGGGGATTTATATGCTTGAATATGTAAGCGCAATTCTAGGATGTATCTTAATCTTACACTTTACTTCCAAGGTTCGCTCTCCTACGTTCCCTGGTCCTGATGTGGCTTTAAAGGGAGTGACTGCCACATGACTTAGATAGGAAAACCTGCAATTGAGTCTCTATAGCTAATCAGTAGTTATACCAGCTGACAGATTGGAAGCAAATGGATTCCTTTTTTATTCTATTCATTTTTATGAATTTCGAAATTTTCCTACGAGGTTAGTTGTCGGCGTATATCTTGACCCAAGTGACGTCACAATGTTTGTCCTATTTTCGTAGTACGCGTTTTTTATGTCCCTTGAGAATAGCACGTGTCGGTACTTTAGCGTACGAGCTCAAACCTCGTTGGTCTCGTTTCTCGTGATTTGGGATCAATATAATAATGCAGTCATCTACTATACATAATTAAATCAACAAAACAAAACACTGTAAATCAGACAATTGATAGCGACCTCTCAAGTCTCCAGCCCCGAAGTTCCACGCAAGATCTGAACACCCAATCAAACACATGCCAACACTTGAAGCCATCGATCGGCTCCCACGGCTGGATATGATACAACGCGGTTTTGTTGTCGCCGCCACCATTTCGACTTATTAAGCTGTGCCCGTTGCCCTTTAAGAGGGAAAGGTGAGTGTGGATATGTCGCCGCCAACTAGCTTCATCAGCCCGTCAATTAACTGCCTAGACTGGTAACTAAACGACGCCATGCCATTGACAGCCTAAATGATATTCAGCTGTAATGTTTTTTACAATAATATTTAATAAACTGGCTGGCTAATGCTTAGGGCATTTAGAAGATGGGGTACCACCCCAAAATAAGATAGAAAATTAGATACATACATATATATACTCACGCCTGTAAATCCCCGAGTAGGTAAATAGAGGTGTACTGACAGAAAATTAGTGAAAGGTTTATTAAAATAGCTGCGCAATCCGACTTGGATAGTTTAGGTTAGAAGGCTAGGAGCGGAGCGTAGCTCCCGCATTAAGCTTTCGTTGTTATTTTTTATAACCATGCAAAATAGGTCATTTTCTTAGCTGTTTAATTAAATGGCTAGGCAAGTAATTGAAGTTCATCGATCCAAGCCATTTGCCTAGTCATTTGATCAACTGGCTGAACATCATTTGAACCGTTTATTGCACGGCTAATTTAGTTACCAGCCTAGGCAGTTAATTGTAATGCTGATTAAGCTAGATGGCTGCGACAGATATACTGTTTAAATATGGTTCAAGCTCATTAGTTAATTCAGTGGTGTTATGTCTCTATTATAATATTAAGACATATTGTAATCACTATCTTTGCGTAAGTCCCGGTCACACCCGAATCTTTCGCCACGGAGTACGGGGAGCACGTAATTTAATCTGTAAATTGTCTATAAAATACTTTATACCTAGCTACTGTAAAGCAGTCGGAAAGTCAGATTCAATAATAAAATTAAATTGATTTTTTTTAAGCATTTTGCGTGCTATATATTCAAATCGACTAAGATAGGAGGTATTTGCGTCCAAAATTGTGTGTCAATGGCAAGACGAACGGCCATTCCTGCTTTGTCTTCTACACTGACGGCAAAGAAACACGAGTGTGACTCCCCTGGTGTTGCACTGGTAACCTCTTTCCATCAGGAGGACCGTGAGCATGTCTACCACCTCAGTGGTATGATTAAAAGATAGGAAAAATTTGAAGCCACGCTCTTTGACTTACAGGGTCACCAAATAAATCGCAGAATCCGTTAAAAATTGTTTTATTTCAATATATAAATTTGAGTATGTATACTTACTTACTGTCGACTATCTATTTTTTTTTTGGTTTTTATTGAAGCGACTACAATTTGATCTCCCAACCCTGTTAGCATAAATCAGAGCCTGGTTTATTAATTAACAGTATACCGGCTTGTAGGTAAAGTTGGATTTTGTGCACACGATCTTGGTAAACACCAAGCACCCTGATTTCATTTTTGTATCAAAATACCCAAAATCATATAAAAAACAACATCAATTTCCAAGGAAATTTACTGCAATGTCAGTAGAAGAATATCATTCACATTGTCATTCGTCTGTCTGTCAATGTCGCTGACTGATCCACGGCCCGATAAGGATCTTATCGGAAGTAGAGCACTTTTCTCATCGCGATCATATGATCGTGCGATAATAGCATCAATCTTTATTGACCTTTATCTATAATATACTGTTCAATCAATCATTCAAGCGAACTTATCAATCTGCTGGTGGGCGTGCATCAGGGGTACACGTTATCTGTGCAAATATATTTTTTCACTAGCTCTTGCCCGTGGTATCGCATATCCGCAACCAATAAAAACCTATTTCATGCAACAGCATTTGTGACTTTATCAGCACTACCCTTGCAAAAAATTATTATTTTCTTTAGTACCAACAATAGATTTTTAAAGATATGCTTGTTTCTAAAATTTATTTTCTTAATGAGTACTACTAACCGAAATTACTAAGTATTTATATTACACATCTAAATTGGTTCAACTGATTAATTGTTACCAGGGTATATAGTGACGGACAAACATACATTATTACATATACAGCTAAAGAGGGATTTGGTTTCTTCACTGTCAGTTTCCAATAATTAAACTTTATACAACAGGTAACCATAGCTTTATCAAGACATACACTGCTTAAACTATGTGTCAGTTTCACCAGGGACTTACTACATTGTAAAATATAAAACAAATCACAAAACATTCGAGGTATATCCACACTAGTCTATCGTACATTACTCGAGATTACCGCCGATGCTTTGACAATTGATTTATGTCTGTCAAGCCTCGTCACAGCGGCGACGGCGCGCGCGCATCTGTGCGCCTCCTCCCACTACGGGGACGGCTAACAAACATAGGGCATAGAGCAAATAATAACAAAGACTGGCATAGGTGTTAACAGAACGATTTACATACGTATTCTACCTATTTCAGAAAAACTTTCATAAAATATTTTGAATCTTGTGTAGCCTGGCGCTAGACTGCTACGCAAGACTTGCTATGCGATTTCCATTACCGTTGGGTGTCAATATTTGTGTGCATGAATATGTTTATATAAAGAGTAAAGTGTATAAGATAAGGACTGGACATAAATAATCAAATTGAAATGGTATTTAATAGTTTTTGACCTATATATAGGTGTGATGGATAGTTAGAATCCTGAAATCCTGCATAAAAATTATAATCATAAGTGGCAGCGAGTGAATCAAACGAGTACGAGGTAAAAAATCTTTGCATTCGAGTGCAATACGTAAGTTTTCATTCCAACTTCCAAAAATATCGGAGGATGATGATGACCTTCCAATTACATGATTGGAGTCATATTATTATGACATTAATACCTTAATTACTTACTAATATAATTGCTAGTCAAGAAGGAACTTCAGCATGCTGACGATTCGGACACGGTGACACAACTTATAAACATAATTTTAGGGATGAAACACATTAACCTCCCTGGGTCCACGTTCTTTAAATGTACACGGCTAATCAGCTACCTCGTGCTACGAGTATGTGTTACTAAAGTATTCTGCCTAAAATCGCTTCTGTTCAAACAAAACCAATCGCGGTAAAGAGTACAATTATTTATCATCAAATCTAAAATAGTCAGGACGCGTTTGCGGGAGTGAGTCGTAGCGAAAAAAGATACGTTTTATTTTTAATAACCTGCGCCTCACAGCTGTCTGTGCCCATGGAAATAAACAAGCTTGTTGATATTTGATTTACTCATGTGGCTGTTGTATTTACGTTTTAGTTTATACCTACTTTGGTCGTAACGATTGATGATTTTATTCAAAATTAAGCTGTTTTATAACTTTTTACTGTGGAAAATGAATAAAGTAATATATCAGTGTATTCTTTTATATAGAATTATTATTTTTATTTCTGTACAATTGAGCCGTCCGACTAGGGAGTTCCCCCGCCCTACAGAATACCGCGGCCATAATAACCTCGTGTTGTGTTCCCGACGGTGAGTAGGGTAGCCAGAGCTCACTGGAGAGATTTTGTGCTGTCATAGGAAGACCAAAGTCTTTGTCTTCTACGCTGACCGGACAGAAACTCTCTGTGTTTACTGGGTCGGCAGCACGACTGTGACTCCCCTGGTGTCGTACACGTCCATAGGCCACGGTAGGTAAACAGATGGGCCGTATGCTTGTCTCCCACCTCACTGGTATAAAAAAATGTAAGGCTAACTCCGACGAGAGTGTTCATTTTGGGTATGTTTGAGGAGCTCGTTATTTTAGCTATTCGGTGTATGGGGACATCATCGAGATCATCTGGGCCCAAGTAAACCTCAACAACCAGCTGGTTAATCTGTTGATTGACAGATACATAAGCTAATTCAGATGACAGTCACTCAAGTAAAAGTTAAGATACACCCAATCAAGAGTAAGAGTGGGCAACCGGACCTCGTGCTACAAAGTACGTAAGTACAGTACTTGGCCTGCAAACGGGACTTACGCTCTGAAAATGATGATTTACGCAGTTATTGAAAACACTCAATTAAAAATGTGATGCCGTATTTTTTACGTTTACAATTACTAAGATTGCAAACAAACAGCGGCCCATCTAATAAACATAAGCAGTCTCCATTGAATAAGCGGACTTCTTGAGCAAAGCATGCCTTCGTACTTTATTTTTATTTATTTATTCTTTATGTACACTTACATTGCATTTATACAAACCAGCTAAATATTGTGTACAAAAGCGAGTTTAAGTCAGGTAGAGTCCTCTTCCAGCAAATCCTTTATTTTTTGAAAACCATAGTAAATAATGCATTTTTCAAGTCAAGGAGTCCACAGTTAGAAGATTTAAAAATCATTTTCAAATTAAACCATTAATCAATTAAAGAAAATGATAAAGCTAAATTTTCGATTCTTTCGTTTTCCCAAATTCAAGGAATGACACAAAATTAATAAGAACACAGCACACAATCAAATATTATTTACGCACGAACGAAAATATTAAGAAATTCGCCAAAAAATAGTCAATAAACATAGCAAGTCACTACCGAACCATTCGAAATACAAAAAAAAACACAAACTGCTGACAAAAGTCCTTTGTCAGACTCGAGCCTGACATTTGTCAATCAACCCTCGCTCCTGTCAACTGTCAATGACAATTAATGGCTTCCCATACAAAGTTTTATGGCTTTTATTGCCCGAATTGTATGAAATGATTAATGCAAACACTAATGCAAATCCACGCGGGCGAAGCACGGACCCGACTATTGTGATTTTAGTAGTTTTGTATAAAATTGATTTATTGCGAATTTTGCAGTTGCACCGCTCTGCGTGGCGATCGTGGGTGGATAATTGACGAGTATAGGGATATATTATTTGAGGATGTCACTTTGTACAGTGATAAATGAGCAAAAATATTAATTATACTATAATAATTAATCCAAATAAATTAAACACAAAGTTTACCAACATAATATAATTTTTAGCTTCGTATTGTAGAATGACACTCAGTCCTGAATATCAATTTACCTGAGGACAGATTGGCATAAACCAGTGTTTCTTAAACATTGTTCTGCCATGGCCCGGTAATTTTCACAATGCCCCTTCGTGACTCACTGAGTACTTTTTAAACCAAGTTGATTCCATTATTAATACACATTTATTAATAGTAGATTTTTTTATTAATACATACATACATACATACATATCATCACTCCTTTATCCCCGGAAGGTTAGGCAGAGGTGAATTAACACCCACATTTCACCAATCTGTATTCTGTCCCACGTAATAGGGGGTGAGCCTATTGCCGTATTCCGGGCACTATTGTTGACTCGAGCCATGCATCTGAGGCTGAGTCTGGACTGTACATATCTGAGTTAATCAGCCCTATCCCTTAGTCGCCTTGTACGACACCACATGGGCAGAGAAGGGGTGGCCCAAATTCTACTCTGCCGGGAACCACTACTAAATACAATATTTTGGTATCACCTATTTAGTCACTATATTTTAGTGCGAAGTATGAAGCTGTTGAAGCTGTTGCTTATCTTTTACTAAAGAATCCAAGTTTGCGGAAAATGATGAACGTTTTACCCTGAGGTCTGGTTCCACTTCAAGTTGATTTCTACATTTATTTTTAAGGTAAACTAGTGTTGAAAACCCAGCTTTATTTAGATTAATATACGATGCGCCTATCGAATTCAAAAAAAGAAAAATTCAAAAAGGGGCGGGCATAATACGTTCCGTTATTTTATTTTGATGGCCCGGTACCGGGTCAGGACCAGGCGATTGGGAAACACTGGTATAAACAGATTGACAGATTGTCGAGTTGTAAAATGACATTAGAACTTATCTAGAATAGGTATAATCTGCAATCAGACCTAGTTATAAATAGGGATACAGGATTAAGTATCGTTCCCAAATACGGGTCTTAATATCGATTCGCCTCAGTGGCACGAAAGAAGCGTATTCACTACTCCTGCGACATTCCAAGCAACTCCTATTTTGAAAATATTGTTTACAAGTAGCAATGACTACTTCAATATGCTCATGAAGAGCTCTGCTGATTGTACTCACAACACTACACAGCAACTATACTTGCGGCTCGCTATGATGGCTGTTTTGACATATTAACTAAGTTGCAATATTGAACGAGTAAAACGGTCTAATCATCTGTAGGTCAGTTGATAAGGTAGTAGATAAGGTGGTACTTAACGGCCTTACAAAAAAGAGAGAGAGCAAGCAAGCCCGTGCCTTCGTGTACTTCCCCGTCTGACAGCTCTAAAAATCCTCATAATTTCTCACCTCTGTTTATTCATCTAACCTGGCAATAACTTCATACACTGTTTTTCTATATAACAATATCATAGAAAGCCGAAATATATCTATATCAAGTGTAATAATTATGAAAGTTAATATATAATCCTCGGCAAACGTCTTGTGAAAATAATTAATTTCGATTTCTAGATGGAGCGACTGTTCTACTCCGCTCGGATAAGACCCAAGTTACAAGAGCCATGCCGATGTTAACCTGAGAGCTGTACTTTACAATACTCACTTTACCATAAATATGGGTTATACCCATTTACTTCTTATACCACTTAGGTGGCAAACAAGCACACAGCCCACCTAATGGAAAGTGTTTACCGTGGCCTATGGATGTGTGTAACACAAGAGGCGTCACACTCGCACTGCTTACCCTGTAAGAACTTACTAATGCCCTTCGGGAAGAACCCCATATTAAAAACTGAAATCGCTTGGTATTATCCATGTATGGGGTGATGTGGGAAACCAAAACAATTTCGCATATTCACCCATAACCTTACTAGCAATACCCAATAAATACATCATCTACTATTACCCCAAAGAACACGTCATTCTTAATAAGAATGAAAGAAAGAAAGTAAGTGTTCTTTTTTTACGTGCAGGAAATCCCCACGCTTATGTCGGACTCGAACCGACTAAACCGCACGCCGTTTGTGAGTCGTTGTGCTAGGCGGAAGGTGAGGTTGTCTCGCGACATATGCCTCGCACCCTGGCTGACCCAGGGCCATTCCTCTCGGTCTGGCCCTCCTCGGGAGGGGGGACCACGCGGTCCCCGACTCGCCCACGCGATGAGCGCCGCCGCCGTGGCCTGCTTCTACTAGGGTGACGAGAAGCTCCTCTCGTCACCCTCAAGCCCGCGCTCATGGGGGGCGGAGGTCTGTCTGCGCGCCCTCCGACGCCCGAGCCGCCTACGAACGCGGGCAGCGATGTCCGCGAGTCTCTCTCGCTCATTGCGCCGCACCCGCTCTGCTGTCTCCTCCACGTGCATGACCTGCTTACAGAAGGAGGCGCTGGCCGCCCACGTATCCGCGCAGCGGACCATCGCCGCGAGCAGGGTGGAGAGCGTGAGCACTCTCACCCCCAGGGCCGCCACAAGCTCCCGCCTGGGCGTTTCAAACGCTGGACACTCGGTGTGCGTGTGCAGCCCTGAGTCCACGCTCGCATCGCAGTGATGGCACTCGGGCGTTGGCTCTATGCCCATCAGATCAATGTCCGGTAATGACCTGCGTCTGACGGTACGAGAGGCCACCGCGTGGCCTCTCTAGCCGCAATCGCCCTGCGGGTGGTTGCTCAAGTCGTCGCTCCCACTCGGGCACCATGTCCCTGTGGAGCCTGTGGCCCGAATTTCTTCGGGCTCGGGATTGTACAGTCCCGAAAGGGTCCTCGTTTCCAGGATCCACGGTGGCGATCCGGCCAGGAGACTCGCCGCTTTTAAGGATATCGTGCGGTACCCCCTGATGGCCACCGTCCTCTGCGCCGTGTGGAGCAGAGGCAGGAATCTGGCTCCAAGGTGACCGCCCACACGGGGCACCCGTATAGGGCCATAGACCGCGCGACACCCGCGTAGAGACTCCTGCAGGAGTCCTCTTGGCCCCTCAAGTTGGGAAAGAAAGTAAGTGTAGTAAAACACACAAGGAGCTGATATTCTATTGGATTTTCACATACCGGGTATGTTAACTAAGAATGACCTAACGAAGTCCCCAACCTAAAAGGTTGCAGGACTGAGGGTCGTGCAACTACGGTAAGATATGACCCACTTAGAAAATATCGGTTGAAAAATCATTGGATAGTTTTGAGTCGCTGGAGCAGATGTGCGAAGCAGCTAGTATTTCAAATAAAAAATAATTATAATTGAATGCAATTTCAAAAGCATTTAGCATGCTTATTATTGAAATCGATTGAGATAGGATTTTTTTTAATCAAGTGGTCAAAGCATTCAATTCAAGCAACCAATTCAAAAAAAATTACATAAAAAATAATAATAAAAGAAAAAAGCTGATCATCCGTTATTATCTCACACCTTGCGCCGTCCATCAACGTCACAATTTCATTACCGCCGAGATCTGCGTCACATCACGTCACTTGTCACGTCACATCACGTCACTTGTCACTTGTCACGTCACCCGTCACTTACCTGCCACTAGCGGTTCAGACAGTTCGTTAATTAGACGGTAACTTGATGTTTCTGTTCTTAGTTTAAAGGCATTTTCGTTATGGATTCGTGTGTTTTACGAATTAATGTGTTATTTTAGAATGCTTTTTGTTATTTTGCTGCGGTAGCAAATAAATACAATATGGTTGATGGTTAACTGGTGTTAACATTTTATTTTTAATTTTATTTGACTGTTTTAGAAGGTTCGAGAACGTCATTCCCTGAACTCCGCCTTATACCGTGAAAAGTTTTTAAAAGTAATCTTGTACCTTGCTTGCAAGCAGCCAATGCTGGATGCCCCTGGTGGTGCATACGTCCATAGGCCACAGTAACCACTTCCCATCGAATGGAACATGTCTTCTAAAAAAAAAAGTGCTTAAAACAAGATAAATATTTCAGTATATTAATTCAATTGCAATTTTTATACTGTGCATATTTGTTAATGGAGCGAGATGCTTTTTCCTGGATGACGAAGAGGATGGCAATACTTGATTGGTGATTCTTTATCATCATAAGCATTAAAAATCATCAAGATTATACCATCATAAAAAAGAGAACTAGATGAAAATACATTCAGGTGATAAGAAAGAAGATGGATTGATTGTCAGAGGTCATTAAAGCCGCGAGGTTCCCGGCAGAGTAAAATTTGGGCCACCCCATCTTTTAGCCTCAAATTCATGGCTCGAGTCAACAATAGTACCCGGAATACGGCAATAGGCGCCCTATTACGTGGAATCGAATACAATGATTGGTGAAATGTGGGTGTCAATTCACCTCTGCCTAACCCTCCAGGGATAAAGGCGTGATTATATACAGGGTGTAATCGTTAAGTGTGTCCAGGCGATTATTCCGTAACTATTACAGATATCAAAAAACTTTAAACTGATATCGAAAGTACGTTACCCAATGAGTAAAATGACATCAATAACTTTTTTAAAATCTAACGAGAGGTATCTAATATTTCGACATTAAACACTCCCATACATTTAGTATGAGATTAGTAGAAAAGTTTTAGTTTCCTTATTTTAAGTGATCTAGTACCCATTTTACCTTAATCATATGTTATGATTACGTATAATAAGACAATGATGATTTTCAAGTAGATACACGTGTAAATTAATTATCTTATCACTTCAAATTAGTAATAAACCGTGTTTCAATATCGCATTAAGTGATTTGAGCGAACTGAAAACACCACAAAAAAAGATACTCTTTGGTGTTCGTTCTAAATTCAAAACTTTTATCTCGGGTTGTTGTTCCCGCCAATTTATCGTTGTTTTTTTTTTAATTTGCGTTAATAATCGTGATTGTTTCATTTACTAATTGCAAAATGGCATATTCCAAAAGAGAAAAGAGAGATATGCTAAAAATTTACTACAAATATGATTGTAACAAAAGAGCGGCCATTATCGCCTACAGAAGAGAGTACCCAGATAGAGAAGTCCTTCTGGTGTACGTACCTAAAACCTTTCTACTAATCTCATATTAAATGTTTGGGAGTGTTTAATGTCAAAAAGTTAGATACATCTCGTTTGATTTTTAAAAAGTTATTGATGTCATTTTACTCATTAGGTAACGTACTTTCGATATCAGTTTAAAGTTTTTTGATATCTGTTATAGTTACGGAATAATCGCCTGGACACACTTAACGATTACACCCTGTATATGTATGTATCAAAACCAAGCCTGCTATAAAGTAAACTAAAAGACATCGGTAAAAGTGTACCTATTGACAAAGTTACCTACCTAATTAATAAATCATTATAAAGTCCAAATATAGTAGTTTTATTTAAAACAAAACTAACCTTAAAACCGATTTCAAATACCTCCACTTTAAATTGTAACGTCCCACAAAAACAAGAACGTAAGTGCAAAATTGACATTTTATTCAATCCTCCGCGCCGTGAGTGACGGCCGTCAGAGATACTGTCGCAACTGACAATTGACGAAGGATCACCGATCGACAACTGCAGATATGTCAAGGCAGACGTGGAAAGAGATGGCGATATTTTTTTTGTTGAGAATGAAAAGGATCGATATGTTCATGTTACTTGTAAATAGTGTGGATTATCGATGATTTTGAATGCATGATTCTATTTTTGAATATTTTTTTTACTTTTAAGATATCTAAATATTTAAGTTGTTGGAGTTTTTTTTTAATGATAGACCAGCTTTTGACCACAATCTCACCAGCTTAGTGGTGATGTGTTCAATAATGGTACACGTTGAAGAAATTTGGATACCTGTCCCTTAAGGATCCATATTAATATTATAAATGCGAAAGTGAGCAGTCCCTATGTGTGGGATTTGACGTAAATGACAGTCGTTAACGCATGTCAAATACGTCTAATCCTAAACATTCGTAATTCTATTCCATCAAACGCCTGCTAGCGATTGCCACTTGTCTAGAGGGGCAGAGCAGCAAACAACGGCTTGTCTGTCTATCTGTTACGCTTATACAGCTGAACCGATACTGATGAAATTTGGTACAGAAGTAGATTAGACCTTCGGTGGGAAAGGACATAGGCAATGTTTAATCACGATAAATTACAATCACGGCTGCTGCAGCCATCAGCTAGAAAAACTTAAGTATTGACTTCCGAGTATATTATAGTCCAAGTAAGAAAAAATATTTAGACAAGATAGTAAAATGAGAATAATAATACTTATTTAATAATAGTAATCCACTGTCTAACGTGCTTAAGTTTCAGATATCGCTGGTTCAAACCCCGACCTATCCATTATAAGTTAAAGGTAAAACGAAAACAAGTCGTTTTGATAAATATCTTTTAAAAACAAAACTTTTTTTAGGTTTTTCTTTACCGAAAAGATCAAAATACCTTAATAAAAAAATATATTTAACAAAAAACATAACCCCCCTCTACCATTGACACCAAAAATAAACAGAACACTTCAACATAACATCTTATGGATGACCATTCCAGACTACCCCCTCAGCCATATTTGGACTATTACACCCCATTGATTTATAGGTTATGAATCAACCTGCACCCCTGGCCATTACGGGGGTTGATGTATCGGCCTGATAATGAATCTAGTTGTATTTTTGCGCGGAACGTATGATGGAAATATGACGGGTGGGGGGTGGGTGAATTATGTGTCTGACGGGGTGGGTCCTGAAATGGTGTGCTCAGGACCCGGGTGGATGTTTTTGAGGGTTAAATATGTACAATTACGTGGGGTGAAAGTAACTGAATATTCTTGGTGTTTAGAGTTTAATGGTGCTGCTTGCGATATGACTGTATTTTCAGAGCTTTTTTTATAACAGGTACTTGTACATTATTTGCATGTGACGATTTTTGTGGCGTGATAAGTTCAGCTGTTGAGTATGTGTTCGTCCGTTTGATTCCTACCCTTTGCAATTGTACATTAACCTGGGTGTTACGAAGTATAAAATAATTTCTTCGTCTGATGCCAATTCCGATTACATCCAAACCTCGCACATTGAAGCCAGTGATCCACCCTTCTATAGTTTCGTGATTTGGTTAATTTTGACTTATACGGTAACGACTGCAGAGTGAACTCCACCACTGATAGTAAAATTTACACCAGAGCCTCGCTCACCATCAACATTTATAAGGCACCCCCTTATAAATTTTACATCTTTATAATTTGCTCTAAGTAATTATTCGAGTTCTACATACTTATTAATGGCTTCTTTTTATAATAAAAATTGTATGCCACTGAGGTGGCAGACAAGCACACGGTTCACCTGATGGAAAGTGGTAACCGTGGCCTATGGACGTGTGCAACACCAGGGGAGTCACACTCGTGCTGCCGACCCTAATGTACTTCCCCAGTCAAACGAAATACCGTCGTGACCTACCTCCTGCAACACTATTTACAGCTTAAGGTTGACCTTAAGGTAATATTTAATATATAATAGTTTTACATATTGTGTTCATGGCATATACCGCTACATGGTCATGCACCATTTCACCATTGGACATAATGGGTAGGTTTTCTCAAACTAGTTATTAGAGCACACAGAAAGACAGAAATAAATGATTCATACTATAATATTATAAATGCGAAAGTAACCCTGTCTGTCTGTCTGTATGTTAAGCTTTCAAGCTTAAACCACTGAACCAATTTTCATGAAATTTAGTATAAGGGTAGATTTGACCTTGAGAAAGGACATAGGCTATGTTTGGTCGCTATGACCGACATTCACGCGGGCGGACCCGCAGGCAAAAGCTAGTAATTTATATATTGTTTGTATATTGATAAAATTGTTTTTCTTGCCAATACTTTTATTTAACATTTGTACTTAAAACAAATCGCTGATTACGTGATTTTTACATAAAAAGAATTGATAGAGACGAACGTGCCTTGTGGTCAGCAATATTATGTGTTATAATAAATAAAAACCAAACATGCTGATTACGTTTGACCAAAATTTATGAATCTCGAAGTTGGGAGGTCAAATGGCAGTCATGCATGGATCAGGAAAGCAAGCGTCGGTAGTTTAGTGGTTAAGGAATCGGCCTTACGATCAAGAGGTCCCGGGTTCGAAACCTGGCCATTACACTGCCGACGTGAACCCACTCCTAGCACAAGTAATTTAGCTTAGTTGGAGGGGTTGGATGCAAGTCATTTCGATAATTCCGGTTGCTCCAAAGGAGTTCTGCATGAATTAATAACGTAGAATAACCTTTCACATTTTCACCACTACTTCTTTATTTAACTTTTTTTTATTACTTCTAACAACTACTAATTACGCCACGAAATATAAAATCAACAGGAAATGCCCCGCAGTTATGGTTTGTGTGTCACAATGCTGTAAATATCAAATTAATTTCAGGTTGTTTCGTGTGACGTGAGACTTTCACAACACCAGTTTCCATATAAAGTATGTTTCTTTAAAGTATTAGTGACGGAAATTACTATATATGTTAGGAATAGCTTCACGTCAGTAATTAAATATCTAGGATTTGAACAAGGGACCTCTCGATCGCAAGGCCAACCGCTAAGCCACCGGCGGCGCTATATTAATACAGGCAATGACACCGTCTCTTAATTTTACAACTGTTAATAATTTAACTGCACAAAACCTTTACACTTAGCTACGCAAAAAACTAAAAAAAAAAATTGATTAATCTTTTCATGAATGTACCTTAACGATACAAAATTGATCAATAAATTCAATAACGTATCAAAAATCAGTCCGCTGAATGATATTAATTTAGCAATAAAGGCGACATTACACGGCCCATTTTTCACCCCCGCGAGGGTGAACGTCGGACGTCGACGTCGCTGGGTGCACTGTCGACGTCAGCGTTTGTGACATGAGTGATGTGTAATAATGTCCGAAGATTGGCTTATTCTTTTGGTTATTTTGTGATTGTCACTTATTTTAATGAGATCAGTAAATTTTAGTTTGGGTTTTGTAATAGCATTACTTAAGTTAAGTTTAAATTAAATTTAAATAGAATACAAATAAAGCACGCTTTGTGCGTGCGAGATACTTTTTTGATGACTTAATAAAACTTATTTTAAAATGAGATTATACATCTTTACCTATTAATTTAATGAATAACATTTACACCTCGCCTTCCTACGAATCACATTAACTAATTTGAATTTTGGTTTGTAGCTGTAGCTTTTTCAGGATAGAGTCGGTTTTTTTTTACTATATACGCAAGCGGTGTTTACCTTTAAGAGACTGTTACGTTGCATTGTGCTTGATCATCTTATACTATATAGTGTTATTGTGTATTGTATAAGTGTAAAAAATTGTTGGTAAACCTAAATAAATATATGATGTAAAATGGTGTAATTATCTGGATTTACTGATTTTGTACGTTTTTCAACTGTCCTCAAAATTGTCTATGCAGATTTTTAACTTTGACGAAGAAAGACAAAAATGGTGTCTCAAGGCCATTATCAACATGAGTTCGCGGATGACCAGTAGTGTATATTTTTATTTCGATGTATTTCGAAGACGAACCACGTCAATATTCTGATTTATTCGTAATTTTAACAATTCTCATTGTATATATTAAATCACCGTGTCTCTATCTAAGCTTAGCCACTTCACTAATAATACGAAGCTCGATAAAATAACACGTATCACAAATTCCCTGTAGTTTTATCATCGTTTTTACTTAACAATTTAGCCATTTTAGTTGCACAAGCGCAGTGAAGTTATTAAAGCTATAAAAACAATGTTTTACTGCATGCATTCGTGTATTAAACAAAATTCCCCGTGACGTGCTACTCGGGTAATAAAATGAAATGAAACAATCGCATGAGTTATTCATGGACCGCTTTATGCAATACCTGTTTTGATTTCTTTTTATGTTTTATTTATGTTGTGTTTTATTAACGTAGACCTATTATTGGAGTTTTATCTAAGCAAGCTGTTTTTATCTCAAAAAGTATGTTTTAAAAGAAGAACAAGCTGGCCTTTCAGCCCAATAAGTGAATGAGTAGCATTCATTGGGCCTCTAAGTGTTAGAAAATAAATGCCTCAGATGAAAACTGTCTCTCAAAATAGTTACAGAGTTTGCCATAATTCGAGAGGCAGAGTTTCTTGTATAATGAACAAATGAACATGTTGAATGAGAGTAAAATGTCAAGAAACTCAGGCAAAAGTGAAACATTGTTATACATTGTTAAAATGCTTGTACTAGGAGTGGGTTCATGTCGATAGCGTAATAATCCAAATTTGTACCTCCTTCTATTGTAAAACCACCTCCTTGACCACTAAGCGTTGGTAGCATTTTAGCTGAGCTGGAAGAGTTAGGGATAATACTGATAATTTCGGTTACTACATACATACATACATAAACTCACGCCTTTATCCCTGAAGGGGTAGGCAGAGGTACTAGCACCCACATTTCGCCGGTTACGTTTAGGTCCCAATGTATATATACTTAATAACTTCGAAAAGCATCGAAAAGTCATTGGTGTGTGCCGTGGAAAACCTGGGATCGAACCCGAGACCTCGTCTCAGCAGTCCATTACCCATACCACTAGGCTACCGCGCTAATAATAAACCTACCTACAATGTTTAACAAATTTTTCAATTTGGTCTGAGTTTCTTGACATTATTACTTTCATTCAACATGTTCATTAAACAAAAAGCTCTGCCGAATTAGGGAAAACTCTACTTCACTTACTAAATAACACAAAGAATGAAATTCGTAAAATTATGCAATTAAGAAATATGTCTCCTAACTAAATGTATTCCAAAAACAATCTTAAACACATTAAGTAGGTACTTCCCCGATCAGTTAAGGGGAAGCCTCGTAAAAATTGAACATTCCTTACCGGCGAACTCGTAACATAATTATTTAAATGTTTCGCGTGTTTTATTGCCGCCCCCGAGAACCATAAACTGTTTAGTCGTCTATAGTATTAAAAAGATTTTAAAAGCCTGCAAAGTATTTTATACTTTGTGTGATTCTCTTTGTAAAAAGAAATTAATTGTTAAAATAATGTTTGCGTAAAAAATTGATTTTGCCTTTATAGATAGCCTCTGTCTATCCTGTATCGAATGTATCTCAAATGGTACTTATGCCATAATTCGCGTGAAATAAATGCCAACCAAGTCAATCAATCAATTTACCTATAGCAGCCTATACTGGACAGCCTCTCACAAGTTTAACATGAAAAAGAAAAAAAATACTAAAAACGTATAATTTGACCTCTGAAGGTTACAAAAACAATAATTTATTGATTTATTTCAATGTAAAGATTGTTTGTAAATTCATTACTATCCTCCACTTCTGAGGGTGATTTTTTTGAGGTTAATTTTTTTTTATTCAATAGCCTTCAGGTCGATACATCTAGTAGTTGAAAATAGGTAGGTAAATAGGTGGGTACATTACTACACTCGAGTACATTTTTGTAAAACATAATAGTAGATTATCATGAAACTTAAAAGTTAAACGCCTGTCGTTAAGCTTGCTTATCAAATTAAATTTTGATAAAGTAGGAATTTAAATTTGATAATAAAAGGGCTGACCTCTTTGTATTATCAAGTTTAAATTAATAATTTAACTAAGTAAATTATATACATAATAATAAGTAAATTTATAGAAGGTTGAATTTTCAAATGTTGTACATAAGGCCCTGATAGAGGTTTTATCACGCTTCCCTTGGGCCCCGTACACCCTAGTAAAGTAAAAATCAGAATTTGCTTCAACCTTGTATATCTTGATATACAAGGTTCAAGCAAATTTCCTACTGGTTACCTATCGCAAATGGGCAGCCAGAAAACGATCGCTCCCGTAAAAACGATGTATCAGAAAGAGAAGTGGACCAGGGCCTTCTTAAACGCCAGTTTTGGAATATATTCAGGGTGATTATAATTGATGGATTTATTATTCATTTAATTAAAATTAATCAAGTTGCTTACAAAAAATCTTGAGTCAATCTTACATAAATACAGCCATATTCAATCAATCGACAGGTTCATATTATTTGTATCAATCATACGAAATACCTACCTTAGTGTTACGACTTCTGTCGGTAAGTTTTCGGGTTCCATTCTCAGGTTGGGTAAAATGTTACTAATTTTCTTACTAAATATCTGCCGCTTAGAGTGCACTCACTCACTTGCGGCATTCCCACTTACGTGGTAGAAAAAAAAATACTGCTTATTATGATAGCCAATTCCAATAACCATCATCACTCTCCTACTCACAATCAATTCCATTCAATCATTAACATCACAACGACAGCTAGTAATTCAATAATGATTATTATTTTTGTTAAATACGCCACTGTAGTGGTCATAAATCATTTCTGCGTAGGTAATTAATGAAATTTATGTTGAGCATAAATTTTATGTTGCTGTACCTACCTACTATATTTTGCCTACACGTACGAAATGAGGTCATTGCTTTTTAGGGGCCCGTTGACGAAAAGTTCGTCTACCTTCTTCGATTTTACTGATCAGATAGAAGCTCTTAAGTTGGACTATCGGATATAGAAGACCTGAGTAATTTGCAGGGCTAGGTACCATGAAAATTAACCGCAATTACGGTTAATATTGAAGATTCTTTGAAACATCTTTAACCTGAAATCGGGCCCAGAGGGTGTTTGTTTTAAAGTCATAGTCAAAGAATTCAATCTAGAACAAAATGGTTGTTTCTTATTGAAGTACATAATAATTCTACTTAAGCTAATTTTACCACCCTTTTCAAGGCGCTGGTGCGAAGAAGCGACGCAACAATCTCCACTGCAGCATTTTTTAAGATGTCAATTACAATAGTTATTTCCTTAAGGCCGAAGGACGAATCTACATCTGTCTCGTGTCTGAATTAGTTTGACAGATCAAACAAAATATAAAAATCTTTTTAGGTTTATAAATGAATCGAAATTACGAGGTTTGAAAACGCTACGTTATCAAAACGCGTGATATCAGAATAGTTTACGCTTTGACTATGGATTGACACATTTATGGCGTGATGTAAAAACACTAAATTCTGTATTACGTACGTGTACGTTATCTGTTGTTTGTGGGCATAAGCTCCTCTTCTGAAATTCAAAAACCTAATGTACAAGTAGGGCGGTGTATAATAAGTATACAGAACCTGTCCTTCGTTTAGCCCCTCTATGCTTGCCCATTCTATTGTACCTAATCTTGTCCAGTTATCAGTTGTATTTTCATCAAATCAAAATGTTTTATAGCTTTGATAATTCTCACGTCTTTATCACACTCATTGCGGTACGTTTGTTTACGAGGGACAGCAGTGTTGGCGGTCTTTCGTAGTGTTCGTGAGATAGGTAGGTGTACCACAGAATTTAACTATACACCAATGGCGAAGGGTGAAAATTTTCAAAAAATAAGCTGCAGAGGGTGAAAAAAAATTTAACTATCTCGATCTAGTTTTTCATGCACCATGGGTAGCCGACAGGAATGGAGTCAAAGGGGCCAGTGCAATATATAGCTACGAAACGACGAGCTGTCTAATGATTTCTGGGGCTCATGAAAGTAACTCACACCACTTTCGGGTCTTTGAAACTCCAGCAAAGTCTTTGGACTCCAAACAACCTCACTTGCAAGCTGGTACATTTACTGATGGATAAACGAGGATTTGAGCTTTCTTTTTAGAGTTGAAAGGTAACAGTAACAGTCGCTCTTATAAAAGCCGTATTAGCCAAACAGAAGCCCAACTCTACAATCATGATGAATGACATTTTGTGGTCGTTCTGCTCAAGTTTATTATTCAAAAAGTGTTCAGCGACTTACGTTGTAAAATTAATATCTTACAACTATGATACAAGCAAACTAACGAGCTTCAATCTTTCAACGTTTTCAATAACAAAATAGTGGTTCATAATATCAGACCATCTAACTTAACACAACATATTATATGGCAGTACAATGTCATAAAATAGTCGAAATTACGCGGGGCCGATATCCAAAAACAATGTCCCGATTGACTGCAAACGCCAAACACATTTTGAACTTTATGTCATGCAATCTAAAGTATATTTTATAAATTATTATAAACGAATGCAACTACGCGTCTGAATAACTTTTTTTCAATTACAAAAGACTTAATTTGTTGTGCACTATACAAGGAAATCTCTAACGTTCGCAAACAGTTTTAGAATTCAATTTCCCTTGCGGAAACAAATGATATATGACGTACCAAAATCAAAAAGGTTATCCACGAAAATGTTAATATAATAGTTGCTTCAGTACTACGGGTTTTGTTAGCGTGAAAGCATAAATCAATTTTATGGCCTCATCTAAATCAAACGCGTTTTAATGGGCGGCCCACGTCATATCATGCCGTAGTATGATAATTTACTGCTACTATGTGACGAATGTTAGAAATAAAGGCCCCTCGGACCCCCTCTTTGCCCACCCCCTCCCCTATGACCCCCTCTGTCGTAGGGATTAGTTTTATGCCCTAAACCATCGTCGTAAATATGTCAGTCGTATCTCGGAGCGTGTGTCATGGAGAGATAATTTTTGAATTTACTTGTAAGTTTTTTGGGAATTGAGGTGGGTGAGTGAAGCCTTGGGTTGTGCTGGTGGATTAGTAAATATTGGTTTTAATATTGTTAAGATAGCAAACAAGCATACGGTTCATCTCTTGTTAAAAGATTACGATAAACTATGAACGCTTGCTAAGTGCAGTAAAAATTAAAAAGTTATTAGAAAAACTGCCCAAAGTAACAATTCTTGAGCATACGAATTTCACTACACTTAAATGTATGGTTATATATAATGAACGAAGACTACCTTGGTTGAGCGATTCTATTCACGCTGCAATCTATAAGATTTTTTTTTTTTATATTAAGTAATTACTAAATTTTAACAGCGAGGTCTTCCCTTTTGGTCAGTTTCAGGATACCTTGCTTACAAAATCATTCATCTTCCGCAACATTCACTCTCACTATGAACCATGGATAAAACTATAGTCTACTGTGTCAGAACCTTGTTGGCTTGTGTGCTAAAGGTCCTGTGTGCTAAAGGTCCTGTCTTGCTATAGCTATAGAAATACGAAACTATTCCCGGAAAAGGGATTTGAACATTCCAAAAAAGCTCACATAGCACTTAAAGAAGTCTTTAATTAATGAATTTGTTGTTGAAGACTACTTTAGGTGCGATGTGCGATTTTAACAAAAATATCAAATAGATGAAACTCATACCATATTTGCATAAATAATCTAGTTGCCAGACATTCGTCACGCAAATCCGGTATATCTTAAACAAATTTAATCAATGAAAAATCATAAATCGATTATATCCATATACAGAAATATTGACATTAAATATAATATATTGTAATAGCGACCGGTTCCACCAGACGATATATATTTGATAACAGTAATTCTAAATCAATAAGCAACACTGTAATAACTCAAAATAATCCTTACTATTATTTTATGATGATTGTATGCGAGAGTGCGTTGTTCGTTTGATAATATTCAATCAGGCAACAATGGCTAAATAGATTTTGTTGCAAATTTGTATACAAATAAGGCGAATATTTGGAAATAGACCATACAAAATCATAAGTCTTAAGTGCATTAAGTAGAAATTGAACTTCAATTAATTAGCTTATTGCAGTCTACTGCTGTAGGGCTTTCACAGTAAGCACCGTTGCTCTAATGCTTCACTTTCTCAATCCAGTTCAACCTAGCCATCTTTTTCGGTCAGTCCACCTGGCTAGGGGGTGTCATACCTTCCGGAATCAACCCTACGACTGTAAATATAGATGTCAAATGTTCTACAGTTACCACTTTGGACGCCGGAAACACCGTTGCCCCAAGCATTCTCCTTTCGATTAAGTTTATCTAGACTTTTATGCGGGTAACTGACATCTGATCATCCTATCTTGAGAAGAAAGCCTGCGTCATAATCTCGCTTGTCATTCAGTAGGTGTTGGCTTGCAGCTGAGGTTAGCTTGGTCTCGAAGAACTTGGTGGGTCTCATACATTAATATTAATTTTTTATTCCGTTTTAGGACGGCCCACACAAAGTGGTCAATATCCATATATTGACCATTATATTGACCATTGACCGCAAACTCACCACTGAACTTTGCAGTAGAAAAATATTATGTGTTTGTTAGAAATGATATGCACATAACGTAATGATTTTCAGGCTTCTTAAAATTGATTTAGAAATACGTAATGATTTTATTTTAATATGTTTTTTACAGCAAAGATAATAGGTTTTTATAAATGTCCAGTTCGTCAGTATACTGGCCACTTGTTTTTTTTTTCATTTTCTCGGAAAATAAGACATTTCCGATAAAATTATTAATGCATGTTATTATCAATAGCACTATAGAATATAATATTCATTTAAAAATAATGTGAATTAAAAATAAAGTTAGTGTAAGCGTTAAAGGGGTATATCACTCAGGGATAGGTAAAGAGGCGCATTGATTGAAAAAACGGAGAAGGTTCTCAAGTCGACGCGTATATTTTTATAGCTACATCAACATTACATCAGCGGACTATATTTTTCAGTTTTACTAAATAGAGAGTGAATTTATATTCCCGACAACAAACGCTTTTGCACACAAACATAATCCGAAATAAGATTTTGGGCATCTAAATCATGAAGTTAAAATATCTGACGCCAGCTTATTTCGATACTGTCTCAATATTCAAATAAAGACATTATTAGAGGTATGTTATCCGACGAAATAAAAAAGATTTAAAATCATTATTTATCTATTTTACGACACACGCCACTCCGGATTGGTGACGTGAACCTTATGGTCGATGGCCATAAAGCAGCCTGTACACGATTGGCCGTCCACCACTAAATCTACCATTTTAGTGTCCAAGAGTTTTATGAGGGTACCATAAAACTTAAAGGTGTCAATTGATTTGAAGTAAAAAAGTTACATATCCAATTAAGTACTTTTCTGGTATATATTAATATATTGTAGATAAGGTTGCTTGTTAGATGGAGATAGACAGACGTGATTTGCTTTTTAATAGCTTGAACTATTGTTAAATTGCTAATAAAATTTTCTATAGTACATAGAAACATTTTCCTAACAGAGACAGCGTCCCACAATCGGGTTCTTTCTTTACATACTTACTTTACGAGTTTTCTCTATTCTTATAAAACGTTTCATACATGCCTGTAAGTTTCAAGAACCAATTTTTAACCTGCACTTTCAATGACATATCAATTTATTCAGTGTAGGTATGTTTTCGAGATGACACAGCCTCTGTGGCGTGGGCGTAGTGAACGCGGCCGCAACGCATGAGGCGCGGCTGGGATCCCCGCTCAATGGAAGTTTTTATATGCATGAATATGGGTATTTGCAATGGTCTGGTCGTGCCTCGGAGAGCACGGTTAACCGTCGGCCAGGTTGCCATACGAACATCTAGGCCAGTCGTTACGGATAGTTGGAGCCCTCAAAAATCCGACAACTGGTTTACTTGCAATGCTTCGATTTCGCCTTTCGTTGGCAGTCGTTTTACGAAAAATATCGAAGTTCAGCCAAATAGACTGGTAAATCAGACGCCAGAATCCAAGTTGAAAGCTTCAGATGCGTCTGGATTTAACGCTTAGAGTAAGAAGGTAGGTTTTCGAGATGGACCCCTGCGTCATAGGTATTGACGGCTCCATATCTTGCATATACTTGTAGTGTCAGTAACTCAATATTCATGTATGCGTTCTACATGCCCAAACCACCTTTATAAACCCTTTTCTACACTACAATTATAAAGAGGAAAGATTTATATGTTTGTAATGAATAAACTCAAAAATTAGGGTACCATTTTGAAAAATTCTTTCACCATTGGAAAGCTACGTTCACCCTGAGTAGCATAGGCTATATTGGATGGAAGAAAGGAAGCCGGAGCGGATCGCTAGTCAATTATATCCTTCTTCTATGCCATTAATTGAAGATACTGGTCTCCAGTCTTCTCTTATCGTGTTGTCCCGGGCTGAGGCTGCAGATTTATTGACATAACTCAAATTAGAATATTAGTAACCTTCGAATATTCACTAAAGTCTTTTATTTTTATGTTGCGATATAATGAAGATACAAACATATACCAAACTCGTGTAATTTAGGTATATTATATACGAATTTATAGCCTTATAGCCTATTAAAACACAAATGCTTGTGTCATTGTCATAGCGTATATTATCAGATTAAAATAATAACAAATAATATATGCAACTATCACGGACGGATAACAGAAAATTACATAAAAGTAGTATTGCAGCCTTATATAAATAACTTTGTAGATGTCTAATTTTTTATATTAAATACATATTTATAGACATAATATAGGTGACACGTTAGGATATTAATACTAAACATGTTAGCTATTAAACGAAAACTAGTTTGTTAATAACCTTGAGCGTAAATATCTAGTTTTTTTACGGTTTCGATGAAAGTAGGAAAAATTGAATCGGTCTAGCGGGATTTGCACCAGCGATCTTTGCCTTACAGGGGCAATGCTTTGACGACTACGCTATCAGATTTAGCCCGATTCAATCCAAATTTCTCTGAGGTAACAGTGGAGCATCTACCGATATTCTTATGACATATCATAATTGTGGTGTCTGGACTTCACCAAGATTCACCTGCAAGCCGATTGAGGCCCTGATGCAGGCTTCCCTCTCGAGATTTCCCAAAATTAGCCCCCCCCCCCCCTCAGATGGCAGCCTCTTCCGTAAAAGTCTGGATAATCCAGTCATAATAAAACGAAATAAAATTGTAAGCGTGCATAAATTGGAACTTGGTGGGGGTCTTAAATACATCATAACGATAGAAATATCAAGTCATGGGGACCTTTGACTGATTTTTTATTCAAGGTCAAAGTTAAAATACCTAAAGCGCATTTTTTTCTTAAACAGCAAGTGTTAGCAAGTTGGTTGGATAAAGTTGTATATCATGTTATTACCTACAAAATTGGTCTAAAACTTTTTTTGTGCCGGTCACCATTTCAGAGATATCGCAATTCCAAAATTGGAAGAAGTCATATTCTATTAGTATAAAATTTCATTCATCAACGCAGAACCTGAACCGCTGCTCCTATGAACTTGAAAAACAAATGTATATCATATTAGAAGGAAAAAAACCTAAATCTGTCTAGAAATAGTTAATAAATATGGGTGAAGTTAATATCCACTTTTATTTAAAGTATTTTGTTTTGATTCACCCTTTAAACTTTTATTTACCAAAGTTTACGTAACCTGAGCTTAACGAACCTGTAAAACTGAGATTTTTAAGAAGTATTTAGACCTTGTTGTTAATTGTGATGGCGTTTTGTACGTGGACCCCGTTATGTCATACTTATAAAAGCAGGATCGAGGGGTCCTTTCACATTAAAGTACGGCAGGTTGTTTCAGTGTGATGAGAGCGGTTTCTCCATGCCCCACATTCGACCGAGGTCTTACTTGGTTCATGTGTCCCACAGTGTGAACATTTTTTCAACGACATCAAGAAAAACAGTATTTTTTTATGTTGTTTGTAGATTAAAAATAATTAACCAACTTTAAAGAACTGACAGTTCGTCATGTAAATCGATGTATAATAATCACACTGGCAGCTTTCATTCATTGTGCAAAAATTAAACACCATAAAACACCACCAAGTTGAAAAACACAAAAAGTTTGAAATTCAAAGTTGCTGCAGCGCGCGGGGCGAGTTGGTCTAAACGAGAACTTGCCGGTCCCCTCGACTACATAAATCAATTTGTCAGTTACACTGTGACGTAGATGTACACACACATACATACACGGAATGGTGTACACGTCAAGTTTGAGTTTTTATTTTTGTGTAAAGACGGATTGTGATTATTGAATGGGTTGTTTTACAAATTAAAGAATATCGATTGGATAAGATTGATAAGGCTTCTATAGTATTAGTAATTTAATAAATCATTTGTTAAGTCTTGAGAAAGATTAGGTGAGTGGATCTCGGGATTTAAAGTGCAAGCTTTGGAAGCAACTAGAACCAACGCTGCGATGTTGATGATGAGCAGAGAAAAATCGCGATTTGGTGCTGTTAAATAAATAAATAATTATACTGCTTAACTAACCACTGAATGAGATCATAGTGAAGAAGTTAACTTTAAATTTTATTAGAAATATACTTAGAGAAAGATCAACTTACACATATGTAACTAATGTATATAGTATAGAATAAAATAGCTCTGCAGGAAGTAAGTATATTAGTAGGTCCGACACATTAGATAAAAACGTGATATTATGTATATAGATATGGAAAGATACTATCAAAATATGCATATTCTGTATGAATTATAAAATGGAAATGGTTCTTTAAGTTTTTTTTTTCATACAACATAAATTTTGCTTTAATTTGTGTATTATAATTCATCATCAACATTTAGACGTTATCGTGATTGCATCCGAGGGCGAATAGCCCTCGGAGTTGAGGGTCCGCCTTCCAGCTCTTCCTCCTCCACTTCGCACGATCTTGGGCGTCCATGGTAGTGAGACCATTTGCACGCATGTCACCCTGCACGACGTCAAGCCAGGACTTTTTGGTCCCACCCCTTCTTTCTGGACCCGGCGAGGGCGCCATAATTTGTGTACTGTTTTTCCGAATGGTCAACATTACGACTTAATGTAGAAGGTTCATTCTCTGTAAGAGACAAAATATTTGCGTAAAGCCACAGATAGTTGTCTAGCTACAGAAGTTTGTTTTGCTATGTCTGTATTATTGCTACGAAGTGTGATTACTGAGGCAACTACTATTATTTATTGTTTTGTATTATTTGGTACGATTGCAAACATTGATATTTATATGACAATACCTAAAATATTGGTGATTATGATAATTTAATGTGTAAAGTTATGAGTTAGTGCTTCTCATTTTTTATAAGCATTGTCTAGTAATATAACACTGAGAGTTTTTGTAGATCTGTCTTTGTTTTACGTAGTAATGTAGAAGCAAAGGTTCGGTAACTTGGGTGAATGGGGATCTCATAAGGTTCTTGGGGGCCCAACCCGACCTCACCTGCTAGCCGATACAACTGCTAACTGACGGACGATGCTCTGGCACATACTTTCCTGTTGGGTTGTGGAGGTAACTTATTAACGGATGATAGGAGGTAGGACATGACGGTATTTTTGTCCAATTGAGCAGTCCGACTGGGGAAGTACCTCCGCCATACAGAATACTGCGGTCATAATAACCTCATGTTCTGTTTCCAGCGGTGAGTAGGGTAGCCGGAGCTCACTGGACAGTTCTTGTGTTGTCCTGCTTTATCTTCTACACTGACGGCACAGATACTATCTGTTCTGACGGGGACAACTGTGCGAGTGTGACAACCCTGGTGTTGATCAGTATAATTTCTTTTAATTATTGATTAATGAATGAATCTAAAAATAAATAAACACGTATTAAATACCTGAAGGGGCAGCGGTCTTTCATTTCGATTTGAGCAGACTAATCACCACATCAACCTACCAGTTAGACACAAAATCTTGGATAATAATTTAATGCAGTCATTTCGTGGCTTCAAAACATAAATTATTTTGTTATTTTATAATGTATGGTTTTCATTAAACATTCCAATAAATCAAAGCATTTTTTTAAAGTAGGTATCTTGTCATTGGATTACGTCACGATCTATAGTTTTATGTGTTTTTAAGGCATGACTGATAGGTTAAAACTCATTAAACCTGAAATTTAACCTTCATGTTATATTGATTATAGTTTGGACGCTAGGATTAGATTTTTTCTTCTACATTTTGATTTACTGTTGACAAGTTTTATCTTGATTACGGCAGATTTTTTATTTGAGAAACAAACTTCTTCACGTAGACTAGACACTATAGATATTATCGCAGTCTAAATATCGTCTCGCTATACTGTGATATTAAGCAGGTTACTATTTCATCATATTACAATCATCATAAAAAGTAGGTGTAACACTCACCGGGATATTTTCCTGAATTTTTTGCGACTCATGACAAGTTTTTTTTCTTCAAAATGTTAATATGGAGTACAAAATTTGAAAAAATGTCTGCCATAACATTTTTTGTCGTCAGATTTCTTTCTTTCGTACTTTTACCGATATTTTACTGTGGTTTATTATTTATTTATTTAACGTAAATGGCCATGTCAATCTCAACTCATAAATAGGTAATCATCATCGTCTTGCTGTTGTTTCCCGGTTGCATTCAAGGTGAAAAAACCTTGGTATCCAGTCTCCTCTCCCTTTTATTGACTTATACAGTTTTTGTGCTAGCAACTGCCGTAAGACCTACCACCTCCAAAATGCTTGTGCCAGAACCTTGTCCGTCAATTAACAGGTGTACTGGTTAATAAGTGAAGTTGGATTGGCACCAAAGGGTGATATTGGAACTCCATACAGTCAATATTTATTGGGCAAAATACGAGATATTAATTCGATCATTATTGAAAAATTCATGAAAATAAGTGACAGTAAGAAAAAAACTGCAAAGTATATTTATTTTTATTAAAAACAAAAACGCATCAGTCACCACTAAACAAAATCAATATACAAACTGGACAAAAATATTTTATAGTGTTTCCCTACTTGTTGATTATAACAATATAAGTTCAATAGATTATTTTAACTTGCCATAGAATAGTAACGGGTTACAAACAGAAAAGGAAAAGATAAAAATAAGACATGCAAAAGCTGTCATCAGATATTTAATAGCCGCAGCAGCGTGTGAGGGAAAAAAGATAAAAATCGCCCCACTGTTGTTTGTCTTGTCTTCAAGCGGTCATGTTGTGATTAAGATTGACTTTGAATTAAGTTCTTTTTTTAAATTCTCATTATTTAAATTGGAGCAAACTATGTTTTTTTTTGAAAACTTTAAAAATAAAGTGTGTTCTTTAAAAGTGTTAGAAATTAGAGTACGTACTTGTTTTACAATATTTTACTATTACAACTACATAGGTCGCACGAGTAACATAATTATGAGTAATAATGCAATACCATTTCTAAACGCTTCCCTCTATGTTGCTTCTCTCTCAGTAATCTATGATTAAAATATGTACTTCCGTTGATTGGCGTACCAGCCGACATATCACATACCAGGTCTACGCAGTGAGGTGTTAAAGTTGACGTGTGTCACCCAGGAACTTTTACTTTGAAAATGAATATTGCGACGTAAATACACTTTGATATTACGGTAAGTCAATCAATTACTTATTCTTTATAAATTATTGCATTGTATACTTTATCCTTAGTCACTATAGAAATGATATTTCAAAGAGGTTCTTTTATTTTAGTTATCATAACCATATTGACCTTCTAGACCACCTTATAGAAAGGTCTAGAAGGAGATGTACCGCAAAGTGCATAGGATAGTAGTACAAGTGAGGGAGAGGGTTGGAGTAGTTTTTTTTGCGGTTGCAAGAACACCCAGTACAAAATATGCTGATGAGGGGTGGAAAAAGGCGATGTAACTTCTGTAGTAAACCATGAGACCTAAGCACTCGTAAACAATATGAGAAATGAAACTAGCGTATTTATCCCAACAAGCGAATTGTTATTTGTCACAGTTGAGAAGATAATAGCATTGTAGTAATTTAAACTTTATTATAAAATGCTTGAATGCGTAGGCTAGCTGCAATTATAAGAATGATATGTCTATTGATCTCAATGAGGCCAAAATTTCGGTTTCCTACTAAAATGTTTAAAATATTAGGGGTTAAAGTATGAAATTGCCGATTTGTACTGACAAATTGAAATTCGTTTTTTTTTTTTAATTTAACGTATTTATTTAATCAAAATAATTACCATTATTATCTATACATTGCTGCCATCTAGTAGGAAGGTCATTTATGCCTTTGCGATAGAACTCTGGTGATCTAGATTCGACAAACTGTGTGAAAGCATTTTGTACTGCCTCCTGAGAAGAAACCTTTTTATCGCATAGAAAATTGTCCAAATCACGAAAAAAATGGTAGTCTGTTGGAGCAAGGTCTGGCGAATACGGAGGGTGACGGATAGTTTCTAATTGCAGTTCCTGTAGAGTTAAAACGCTTTCTCGTGCTGTATGAGGTCTCGCGTTATCAAGGAGCAATAATGGTGAAGATCGATTCATGAGTCGGGGCTGTTTCACTGCTAGTTTTGCTATCATTGTTCGGAGTTCGGCACAGTAGACATCTGCCGTTATTGCTTGACCAGATCGTAGAAAGCTATAGTGAATAACACCATGCTGAGACCACCAAAAAGTTACCATTACCTTTTTATTGGTAAGCTTTGCTTTAGGACACTGTTGTGGCGTTTCACCTGGGGTCAGCCATTGCATTTTTCGCTTACGGTTATCGTAAAGAATCCACTTTTCATCACATGTCACAATTCGATCCAATATTCCTTCATTTCTGTATCGATTCAACAAGGCAACACAAGTTTCAACACGCATTTCTTTCTGCAGATCAGTCAAATCATGAGGTACCCATTTTTCACATTTTTTTATTTTATTGATTTGACGCAAATGAGTCAATATTGTTGGTGAGGTAACATTAAACCATGCAGCTAATTCCTGGGTAGTTTGGTTCGGATCGGCTTCCACTATGTCTTTCAATTCATTGTTATTCACCTGTGTGGACGGCCTTCCTCGTGGTTCGTTCTTCAAATCAAAGTTTCCATCACGAAAGCGTTTAGACCAAAATCGCACGGTGCGTTCATTAGCAGTCCCCTCTCCAAACGCAACATTGATATTGCGAGCTGTTTCTGCCGCGTTAGTTCCGCGTCGGAACTCGTATTCAAAAATCACTCGAATTTTCGAAGTATCCATCTTTCTTGTCTAAGCTGAATCAAAAAACAACTGAAAGTCGATAATCGAATGTTGCACATTTTTAAATGAAGAACTACATAGGTACCATGTGGAAAAAGTTTCACTCAAAAATCTCAAACCATGAAGGTTCTATGTCAATTCGAAGTACCTATTACAGTGAAACGGCAATTTCATACTTTAACCCCTATTACTTAACTGTCAGAAATAAAGCTACTTATTTAGTTCATTCTGTGTTTCATTTATACTCAAACAATTTTTATTAGGAATCTGCTTACTGTAATGGATGACATGTGTGCCCCGCGCCAAAGTATCGCAAGACCAATCAATGCCTTTTTTTGATACAAACTCTTTTGACTTTGGTTTCTGCACAATTGCAGATTCATGCATCTAATAATTGCAAAAAATCTAAATTGACTTAAGTATGGCAATATTTTCGTTTTCAAACATTTTATTCAAGCAAAAATTAACAGGGTTTTTAAATCATAGTGTATCGCGCAATTTCAGAATCTTTAAATAAAAGAAAAATCAGCACCTACGTATTCAATTTAACAATCAAAACTAAAATAATAACTAATGTATGTAAACATGGAAAAATCTAAAATAATTTTAAATTCCTATATCCTCTGATTTGTAGCCTATAAATAGAACATGTAATAATCATTTACAAAACCTTTTCCTACTTTCTTTTCCTACAACTCGCATTTGCATTACAGTATTTTTAATTCAAATCCTATTACAAGCATTGACACTTTTATATTAGAAAATATACGAAGCAATATTTCTCCGGATACCCTTGCATTGGTTCTAAATGAAACGATCGCGATTACGCTACGTGTTTACTCAATAATTCGATGCGACTGACTTGTCGCTTTAAGGAATAAGCGCTGAGCGATTCTACACGCAAGTACTACTCTTAATCCATCCAGGGATTTTCCAGTGGCACCCGAAGCCCTTTATTAAAAGGACAATCAAAAACAATGGTTATTGATTGGTAGTTATATCGTTTTTTCATGAATAAACCCCAACCCAGATAGGAAATGCAGTGCCAGGATCTTGTTTGTTGGCTAGTAGGTACACTGAACAACAAGTCAGGTTAACTTGGGCTTCAAGGTATTACAACGACCCTGGACATCCAATCCAGAGTTGTCAAACCATCTTAGCAATCAGTTTTCCGTTATTATGTAAGCTAGTAAAGTGTTTATATTCAAATGTGCACTACTAATATGGTAAACGACAGGCTGTATTTTTTTAAACGCAGTTCCCTTAACCAATGAAGTTACAGCAAAACGTTCTTAGGAGACCTTCCCTAACTTTTTGAGATTTTATGAAATGTATTCACAGATTTTGGAAAAATCATACAGTCAGCATAAAGAACGCTTAAAGTCTAGAAACAATTTTCATGCCAATCGATCCTATTTCGTGTAGGGATCAAAAGACTCTAAGAGACCATTTTAGCTTTGAGTACGTGGAATGACAGAAGTCGCCAAAAAACGTTTCCCATACCATTGACCGGCGTGTTTGCACATTTGAATATTAACACTTCTCTAGCTTACATAATAATAATAATAAATATCCCACAACATTTCACACAACGCTATCATAATAACGGAAAACTGATTGCTAAAATAGTTTGACCACTCTGGATGCTTCCGACTATTTGGAAATTTGGTATTCAGGTTATTTTGAGTACTTTTGGGTTCAACATTTTTCTGATGTTGACTGTGCAAATGTAAATATAATAAATGTAAAATTTAAAGTGAATAATAATTAAAATAACTACAGCTCTAAAGAAGTTGAAAATGTTAAAAATTGTAGCTTATTCTTGTATATAAGTAATAAGTAGGACTTTAGTAATATATATAATATTTCCGCTAACTTGGGCCACCACCCAGTATCGCTAGCGATCCGGCCGCGACTCGTCATTTCTCGCATTGTCGTAATCCGCTGATTTACTAGCGACATTAATCAAGGTGACGGCCGATAGGGACTAAATCACAACCAAGTTGTCACATACTATCACCGCGGACCCTACCTCCGTCAACATAAGATCCAAAGTAGCTCAACAAACAATCTTCTTACATACGTAATATTAACACTACTGCATGTTATTGCTTGTAATTCTTTTTGCGAATTTTGTGCACATATATACACTTTTTTTTTTGTTTCTACATGTTTTATTTGTCTAGCCCGACGGTTTGCTGATTTATTGGCCATTTCCTTTTATGTCCGTTTTAGAGGGTTTGACTGTAACGCGAGATTTTAAAGCGTGTTGAGATTTTGAGTGATATATTGTGATTATTTATTTCGTATTGTTAGCGTAGTTCTTGTATGGTAGACGAGAATGTGTTTGATAGGCGTGGAGCAAACAAGCTTCTGTCATTGATACGGTTGGAAGTATCAATATCTTTTTGTTCCGTAAGGTTATGAAAAATGTCGTGGTGGCCAGCTGTTGCGACATTGTGACTTCGAAAGGCTTTTAATAGTTAGTAGCTGTTAGAGTCTATGATATAATAAAATACGGATTGTCGAATAGAAGAGCTGGTAATGAATAAAAATTATCGTTTCTTTTTTATACGACTGCGGTGGCATGCAAGCACGCGGCCCACCTGATGGAAAGTGGTTACCGTGGCCTATAGACGTGTGCAATACCAGGGAAGTCACACTCGTGCTGCCGACCCTGTAAATATAGAAGACAAAGCAGGGATAGCCTTTAGTCTTCTCCAGTGAGCTCTGGCTACCTTACTCATCGCCGCTTTAGTAGCTTAGTGGTTCAGGACGCGGCTTTACGTTCTTGAGGTCTCGGGTTCGAATCCTGGCCTTTACACTACCGACGTGCATTCATTCCTAATTACAAATGATTTAACTTAGCTGTTGGGGTTAATTGAAATGGTACCTAATTTAATCTTAAAACTTAATTAACGAGTCAACTCTTCACAAAATATTGATGTGTAACCACAATTCTCTTCGGTAGAAGAACGACCCTAGACGTTCCACTTCAAATTCAAACTGCAAATCCTCTATACCCTACTTCTCCAAACGTTATCAAAACAAACGTCTCACCCCGTTCTTGTAACTTTTCCCCTTTAATCAGAGCTCGTAAATCGCGATCAATGTATTATATTTTTAATTCCGCAGCTCTAATACATCAGACAGATTTATGTCGCGACGAAGAGTTATGGATTTATTGCACTCCTCACAGCCAGCCATCTTGAACGTTCTATCACGTACTGTGTTTGTTGGTGTAAAAGCTTCGAGAGATATATTTCTTTGAAGACAGATATGGTATATTTACTTAAAAAAATGTTTTGTAGCGGGGTCAATTTTGTTATTTGTTCCTATGTAATGGATCTATTGCCGTCACATGGTTATATTTTTAGGGATTTGATAAAAATATGGATGGATGAAGAACAGATATATTCTTTTTTGTATAAAGCATGTTATTATGACTTTATCTCATCTGATGGTAAGCTGAAGGCAAGTCTCAGGAATAAGGGTTACCATTAGGACTACAATGATGGTTTCAGCTTGACAGGCTCATCAGATGCTTTATCCCGGGCATTTTAGGAAGAATAAAACACGTGCTTAGCTAAAGAATATAAAATCCTTGATGAATAAAAGTGCCCAAACACTTGGACCGGGATGGAGTTTGTTGCCTTGTATGAGGGATTGTTTTACAATTTTTAAGAGGCTAGACAGCCCTTGTACTTGTCTTCACCGTTAACTAACATTTCAATCAATTTAAATCGATTTTGCAATGATCAACGGCCTTGACAGAGCGGCACATAATCGATTCATTTGCCATCGAGAACATGTAAAGTTGGGGTGCCTACGCCAGCTAATGTGAATTAGGGAACAGGTTGAGGGACAAAACTGGTTACTCCAGCTTCGCCTCGTACCTGGACCAAAGGTTCAGTTTGGCAATGCCGCTAGTGTGATTGGCACATTTGCTCCGAGTACAGTGAGTTAATAGATTAGATATATTGTGAACTGTGTATTTTTGACTCTGTAATACTGTAATGATGAAAAAAAACAATTTACCTCGACTAAACATTTCACAGATTTGTCCCCAGCACCAACTTAGAGCCGTCCATCAGAACTTGTGTTAGAAACACGCCATAAATTCATAAGTTGTACGCACCAGAGCGCCATCTATCAACGTATCTAGACGTACCAGGACGTCCTTGTTCGGTTGCAAAAACTATTGGCTGTTGACTAACTGCGGGAATTAATTTTCAATCCTATCTTAAACTTTGGATTTACGATGTGTTTATTGTATGACCAATGTTGATTTATTTGTATTTCGGATGTCATCCCCATGCAATTTCAGATTTTTTTCTACATATATATGTGACACGTCAATTTGACTTCACCTCGTCCGATGGTAAGCTAAAAGTAAAGTCTCAGGAAAGAGGGTCACCATTACAAATACATAGCATGTTAACAATGTTGGCACTTAGCTTGATGGCCTCATCAAATGCTTTTTCCCGCCCCTCTTAAAGGATTCTGGACCGGGGATTGTAGAAAGAAGGAAACACGTGAGCTGGCAAGGAGTTCCAGGTCTTTATGTTTGGGTGTATGGGATCTTCAAGGTCCAAGCCAACCTCACCTGCTAACTGGTGATGAAGAGTGAATATTTACAAAAGGGAAACCGGTTCTTCTTCTTTCCTTGTGGTCAGCAGCCAACCTGTGTCAGAGTTGTTCAGGTCGCCCATATAGGCCTCCGTCTTGTCCTAACGACTGTTGACAGCCGGGACCGGCTGTAAACATGCCTTCTGAAGCACGGAAGCGCTCAGATGTCACCATTAAGCTGTCACCCATTCCAATGGAAACCGTCAAAAGTTCTTATCTCGATCAAGTTTGTCAAATTTAAACATCTCTACCACCTCTACAAAGGGAAACCAGAAGGAATCCCTTCAACACTAACTTGTACAACTGTTGATTAACGGTTAAGGTTCTGGTGCCAGCTTTCTCTTTGACTCGGCAGTTGCTCTCCTTCAAGCCAACATAAACCAAATTGTAAGGTTTAGATGAAACAAGATATAGATAACGGGGTGATGATGATGAAATTGACAGTCAGTTAGCCCACTGTAATGCACTGCTGGACATAGGCCTCTTCCAATGAGCGCTATTTTTTTATTTATTTATTTCAATATAAAGTTTACAAGTAATTTGTGTGTAACAAAAACCAGAAAGATGGGTGTATCCCATCTGCCCCGGTGTTGTTCGTACACTAGGTTCGTCGCTTAGTCATTGTGTTCGAATAGAATACTTACATACATTTTACATACATCATTTATTATACAATAAGTGTATAGAAGCAAGCCATTACAATCCGCAGAACAAAATGTCTCATGTCGGTAAGAATCTGCGGTGAGAATCAAACCATTTTTCTTTTTCTTCCGCGGGTAGTTTGTCATTTTTTTATTATAACGATACATTGTAGTATTTTAATGGTAGACTAAAAACCGGTTGGTAACAGCTAACTCAACCTATCCTCCACCTTCTGCATTCAGTCTGTCCCAGCCAGCTTTTTCAGGTCGTCAGCTCATCAGGCTAGAAGGTGTACGACCTTCCGCCTGCCCTCTCGCGGTCTCCACTCTAGGGCTTGTTGAAATTATCACCGAATTATATTTTTTCAAACGTTTTTTCACAAAATTTAATACCGAATGTTTATTCTACTTTTATAATTAGAAGAATTAAAAGATGAATGCCAGAATTGTAGCAGATGGAATCATGTGGTCTCTGCCAACCCCATTGTGAAAGAGGCGTGACTGAATATACAGTCGACAAAAGAGATACCTTGCACCTTCACATACAACTTTGTAAAGTAACTAGCTGACCCGGCGAACTTCGTACTGCCAATATTGTTCCGCTCGCGTGGCGTCAGATCCCGTTCCCGCTACACCCTCTACTATATTAAACATGTATTATACATATAAAAAAATTCTCTTGAATCACTCTATCGATTAAAAAAATCGCATCAAAAGCCGTAGTTTTAAAGATTTAAGCATACAAAGGGATATAGGGACAGATAAAGCGACTTTGTTTTATACTATGTAGTGATAGTGAAGTGCAACCATATCTCCTTTATCGACTGTACATATGTATGTACGAAGTTTATTTTCATTGGAATAGAAAAAAAATATTCAAAAATCCTTGTTCATCAAAAAAACTGAAGACTTCCATTGAGCAGTCAAAGTTGATGTTGTTAAAGACAGGCCCCGAAATAATTATTCATAGCGTTTTTAACAGCCGAGCCAGGAGGCGGTGCACATTGTGAGAGGCCACTAGAACTGCGGAGGGAACCTCGCTGGTGTCGTAAAAATTTGTCTCAAGAAACCTGTGGAGCAGGTGTTGAAATATTTAGTTTGCTATTTTCAACTACATTTTGGAATTTAGTTTATGAAAAATACATAAAGTCTCTTAAGGGGTAGGCAGAGGTGTTTTTACACAAACATTTCGCCAACCATGATTTTTGGTTGCACGTAACAGGGGGCAAGTCAATTTTTTCAAAGAAAACGTCGTTAGGTAATTATAGTTAAAAAATAATTCATACAATATTACATTGGTTGTATGTGTCTCACAAAGACCGTCAGGGCCAAGGTAAACAAAAGAAGCTCTGGAGCTAGCTTTCTTTACGTGATTGAAAGATCGAACAGTAGTCGGTCTCTAGGAGGAGAAAGAATAAACAGAGCTTTGAGTGTTTCAAATGGAACCATAGTTAGATGATTATTTATGATGGTTTCATGCAACAGTTATATCAATATTTATAATCATAAACAGTTAAGGAAACTACTGGTGAATTGGTTAGGTTTGTCTTGGAATGTGTAACTACCAGTACGATAATTATCTTATTAGATGGCTGATTGAAGTAATTTGGGAAACTTACTTTTTCCTTTCCTTTGTGCTTTTCTTAGTTAATAACTTACAGAAATTTAGTTAGTAGTAGTGTATCTTAGTTGCTGGCTCATTAAAGTGACTCTACTTATTTGTTACTTTAAGTTACAAAGGCGATAAAAAATGCACTAACAAAATACCGCTCCACGCCACCCCTATCCCACAGAAACACAACCATCTACTGACTTGTTAATGCGGCTGCCTACCATCTTAGCATATTGCAACTTCTAAATAAGACCATTATTTCTAACATCCGCTAACATCCACCACTACACCCGGGTATAGGTACCCGGGCATACCCGGCTACAGACTACACCCGGACGAACGTTATCACTAACAAAATATTTGATGGGCGAAACCGTGTGCAAATTGAATTTATTATTCAGGTTCAATCAGAAGGGCGGGAACTACTGGGTTGCCAGCGTCTGTAGAAAAATTGATTATGTTTTTAGGGGTATTGAGATTTAACTCAAAGATTGAATGAAACAGTTGGATTGGTAGCAATTCGTTTTAATTTGCAGGTAATATTAATATATTTTTATATATAATATATATTTTGTATCGAGATTTTTGAAAATGTGTCTGATCTGAAACATAAATCCTCAAATCGGTTGAACTAAATTTATGTTTGATGAATTTTAAAGCGATTAATTTAATGTTATTGTCTTATTTACACAGATTTCGACGTCTCGGCTGCTTCTCAGCAGCCTTTTCAGAGACCCTGCGCGCTCAAGAGCAACCGATACGTCGGGATCAGTATAAATAATAATAAGCATCAAAATATAAAGCACAATTAATCCGTATTTATGATAAGTTTTATTTCAAACCTACTAATATGAATGTGACTGTTTGCGATAATGTGTTGATGTTTGTTATTAAATCACGCTCTAACGGCTAAACGTATCTGCCCCTCTAGACAAGTGGCAATTCGCTAGCAGGCGTTTGATAGAATAGAATGACGAATGTATAGGATTTGACGTATTTGACATGCGTTAACGACTGTCATATACGTCAAATCCTATACATTCGTCATTCTATTCCACTAAACGCCGGCTAGCGAATTGCCACTTGTCTAGAGGGGCTGGTTGAAATTCGTACCCAACTTGTAGTTTGGGTAGCACATTTTTTATCCCGGAAATAAATTCCCATGGCTAGCAATCAGTACGTTATATGTGAGAAAACTTCCCACCATCTTAGTGACAATGCAGTTTTTGTGTTAAAGAGTAATAACATTCAACCATCCATTCAAACTAACTTTCACATTTATAATACTTGTAGGGTAGCACTACAGTACTGGCACTTTTGTAGGGAGAATGGGAGAATTTCGCCAGAACTATTTCACAGCTAGCCACACTGTAGGTAGTGTTGCATATTTATGAAAGACCATTGACGGATATGAGAGCGGCCTCTACAACAGTACGGGGACACCTTACGTGGCTAGATTGATATTGTCGACTTAACTTTGATGTGTTTTCAACCGACTGCCAAGAATAAGGAGGTTCTCTCTGTTTGTTATCATGGAACTCCGTCGATTATAAACCCTTTTTGGGAAAAAATCTTTAATTTAAAAAAGGATAAAAGATACAATAAAATATGGCCCGGAATATGGCAATACCCTCTATTATTTAATTCAGAAAGTATTATTCAAGATAGTGGAACTGGTGAAGAAGACCATAGGTGGCCATTGATCAGATGTTGTCTGTGGTGTGCTGCAGTGGCGAAAAGTGAAAATTTTCAAAAGGTAAGAGTGAAATTTTTCAATTGGAAAGTGTGGAAAAGAAACTTCCTCGACATAATTTGTCATGCGTGTATTTGTTAAAAAAATCAAAAATTTCAAATTAATTCCTTTAAGGCGCCCACTCACTAACAGTTTACCTGACGACGGCCGGACGATATAAATCTGTCAGTCCCACACACTAACAGTTTCGTTAACGATTTTGGACTGACGACTAATACGATCCGATAGTGTGTGGCCGCCGAACGATTCCGGACAGTTCTAAGCCGGACAGTCCTAGGCCGTCAGGGCGAACGAGCACAACGGGCCTGTCGATCGACGTTTCGTGTCAGTTTTTACTAAGATTTTATTCATTTTTTGTACATACTCGTCTTCATTTCTTATGCACATAGTCCATAAGGTTCAAAATAGCTAACACCTATTTCCCACAATGATTAGCACGTACTTATATAAGAATAACGTAGTGCAAGCTATTTTCAACCTTATTGACATCACAACAAATCTAGTTTTTTTTTCTTATATTCGTGATCAGCAGCATATATTTATGCGAAAAAACATGTAATTAAGAAAATGTCAATAAGGTCGAAAATCGCTTGCACTGTTTCGTACTCTCTAAGTAACTGATATTAGACCATTACCGGCAGGCGATCGTACGACCTAAAACTGACAACTCAAACTGCTAGTGTGTGGTCGCAAAACTGACAACAGGGAATTGCCGGCGGGCCAAAATCGCTTTAGTGTGTGGGCGCTATCGGCTAAGGACTGCAGGCCGCCGGACAGATCAGAAACTGCAGGCGGACTGTTAGTGAGTGGGTGCCTTTAAGTATACGCAAAGAAACCTTCAATAATCTACAAATAGTTCTTAACTTACAACATTATATTAAATCAACAAGATTACCTTCACAACTTCTAGAAAACTTCATTTACTTGTAGCAAAATTATCATCACGCGACCTAAAAGGATCGGTAAATTACTCCGTACGCTGTGGTACATTGGAAGTACTTTTTAAATTTATTGCGTAATGCTTAACCGACACGGGAAAAAAGCATTGAACAATGTGGAAAAGAAGCACAGAGTCATTCTAATGCGGAGCGGAGTGAGTGAAATACTTCGCGAGGGGACGCAGGAAATACAATAAATTTGGCTCGGAGCTGTGGAAGTTAGACGATGTTAATTCTTGAACCTTGTTCTGGGTTTTGTTGACTTATATTGGTTGGTGTTGGGCGCCAATTGAGTTGAATTAACTCTCGGTATCAGTCTAAACGTCCTTGACATTTATTTTGTTTATTACAAGCTTCATTTTTTTTATTTATTTAAGATTTATACTCATAAAAAAAAACATAACAGACATTGGTTGGTGAAAAATTGGTATCGGTTATATTTTATAGAAATACTCGGAAGAAAAGGGAAGAGAGCTAATAAACTATTAAGTTGGAACTATTTTCAGTCATATAATAAAAACTGAACTTGATGAAGCCACTTAAAGCACGAGTTAATATAAGTGAAGATACTTGATCAAAATGACCTAATAATAAAAACAAAAAAGCAAATAACACAGAGCTGTCTAGACCTAAACTAGACGTAACTTATTATGCGTTTTAGTTAAATTGACAACCATATTAATATGCACAACAACGATCAGACCAATTCAGAGAGGTGTGTAATGTTTGGTATAATAACAAATGCTCTAAAATAACGTTCATATGACCCTCTTTTCTGAGACTTTGCCTTCAGCTTACCATCAGGCGAGGTGAAGTCAAATTGACGTGTCCTATATAAAAAAAAATACTTTTTATATGCTATAACGTCAAGTAACCTAAATTCATATGACCTAATCCATACTAATATTATAAATGCGAAAGTAACTCTGTCTGTCTGTCTGTCTGTCTGTCTGTCTGTCTGTCTGTCTGTCTGTATGTTACGCTTTCACGTCTAAACCGCTGAACCGATCTTGATGAAATTTGGAACAGAGGTATATTAGAGCTTGAGAACGGACATAGGCTACCTTTTATCACGAGAAAGGGGGTTTAAGGGGGGGAAATAGATGAAAGTTTTTATGAAAGTTTGTCATTTCTGAAGATATCTTAGTGAAATTTGGTACAGAGATAGTTTAGAGCTTGAGAACGGGCATAAACTACCTTTAATCACAAAAAGGGGGGTAGTAGGGGGGGGGGGGGACCAGGGCCTTGGGATAAAAGTTTATCGTTGTAGAAGATTTCCTGATGAAATTTGGTACAGAGATAGTTTAGAGCTTGGGAACGGACATAGACTACCTTTTATTGCGAAAAGGGGGTAGAAGGGGGGGGACTAGGGCCTTGGGAGGAAAGTATGTCATTTTTGAAGATTTCTTGATGAAATTTGGTACAGAGATAGTTTAGAGCTTGGAAACAGATATAGGCTACCTTTTATCGCGAAAAGGGGGGTAGAAGGGGGGCGGACTAGGGCATTGGTATGTAAGTTTGTCATTTTTGAAGATTTCTTGATGAAATTTGGTACAGAGATAGTTTAGAGCTTGGGAACGAACATAAGCTACCTTTTATCGCGAAAAGAGGCGAAAAAGGGGGGGGGACCAGGGACTTGGGATAAAAATTTATCGTTTTAGAAGATTACTGATGAAATTTGGTACAGAGATAGTTTAAAGCTTGGGAACGGACACAGACTACCTTTAATCACAAAAAGGTGGGTAGAAGGGGGGGACTAAGGCCTTGGGATGAAAGTTTGTTATTTTTGTAGATTTCCTGATGAAATTTGGTACAACGATAGTTTAGAGCTTGGGAACGAACATAGGCATTGAAGCTTGGGAACGAACATAGGTTACCTATTGACGCGAAAATGGAGGCATAGGGGTAGGGGGGGAGGGGGTAATAAGGGATTAAAGTTTAACAGTTTTGATGATGATGAAATTTTGGTACAGGGATTAATTAGAGCTTGGTAACGGACATATGTTACCCTTGATTGTGAATAATGTGGTAAAAGGGGGGGGGGGGGATAAGGACTAGATAGTAAATATGAAAGTTTGTCATTTTTGATGATATCCTGTTGAAATTTGGTACAGAGATGGATTAGAGCTCGAAAATAGACATAGGCTACCCCTTATCGCGAAAAAAGGGATAGAAGGAGGAGGGGGGGAGCGGAATAGGGCGTTGGGATTAAAGTTTCTAATTTTTCAATGGCACAAAAAAGGGGGTGAATATGGCATAAATAGTAAGAATTTCTTTTAAGATGTCCTCATGAAATATAGTACAAAGGTGGATTAGAGCTTCGGAACGGATATAGTCGAGTAGCGAACCAAATATAGAAGCGAGTGGAGAGGCGAGTAGAAATTGTTATAGGGACGAGTGAATAGGCGTGTAAAGATTGGAAGTCGAGTAGAGTCGACTACAGGGGCGAGTAGATATGCGACTAGAGAGCCAGTGGAGAGGCGAGTATAGAATCAAATAGAATGCTGTAAAGGCGAATAGGGAGGCGAGTGGAAAGGTGAATGTAGTAGCGAGTAGAGATCGAATAGAGATTTGAGTAGAGGTGCGAGTAGATAGGCAAGTGTGGAAAGTCAAGTAGACAGGTGAAAAGAAAATCGAATGGATGGGCAAGTAGAGAGGCCAATGGAAAGGCGAGTATAGAGAAAAGTACAAATTCGAGTAGAGAGGGGAACAGAGAAGTCAGTACAGGGTCAAGTATAAATTCAAATACAGAGGCGAGTAGAAAGTCGAGTGGAGAGTCGAATATAGAGGCGAGTAGAAAGTCGAGAACAGAGGTGAGTACATAGTCGAGGACAAAGTTGAGTAGAGAGGCGAATTTAATGCTCAATAGCGTCGGATCAACTACTGGACGGATCGGGCTGAAATTTGGCATGCAGGTACATGTTATTACGTAGGCATCCGCTAAGAAAGGATTTTGATTATTACTACCACCAAGGGGATAAAATAGGGGATGAAAGTTTGTATGAAACTTTGTCAATTTTAAACCGATCGGGCTGAGACCTTGCATGCATAAAGCTACTATGTTGGCTCAACCCTAAGCGATAACCGACATCCACGCGGGCGGAGCCGCGGGCAACAGCTAGTTTGTTATATATTGGACACCTCAATGTTACTTCACCTCGCCTTATAGGCTGCTGAAAGGGTCGCAGTAAAGAGGATCACCATCTCAGATACTAATAATGTTACAATGGTAGGCCTCCAGTCCTCGTCGACATTCTCCAATCAGATAAAGGTACATGAAAATGAAATTTCATTTATTACAGCCCCTTTTTTTATACTTGCGTGGAATCCCCACGGATGCCTCCCCCGCCGGAGGCGGAGGGGGAGGTTATGTCGGACTCAAACATACTAAACCGCACGCTGTCTGTGGGTCGCAGTGCAAGGCCGAAGGTGAGGTAGCTATAGAGCATACCCCTTGCACCTCAGCTGACCCAGGGCCATTTCTCTCAATCTGGCACTCTTCGGATTTGGGGGACCACTGTGTCCCCAACTCGTCCCCGGTACCACCTGTCACCCCCAGGCCCGCGCTTACGGGGGACGGAGGTCATTCTTCGACCTCCGACGCTAGAGTTGCCTCAGTTGGCGAGCAGCTAGGGCCGCAAGTCTTCTTCGCACCCGGTCCAGTTCCCGCCCCGCCGCCTCCTTCACGAGTATAACTTGCTCGCAGAAGGAGGCACCGGCCGCCCACGTATTCTCACGCCGGGCATTACAGCCCCTTAGGTGATGACCAAGTCCTTCAAAAACGTCATTTTATTTTGGATAAAGCCCTATTTTTTCATCCCCATCAAAAACAATACATGTTAATTGAACTAATTTAGATGTAGCTTTATACGGAATCGGGATACTTAACCCTTAAGTCTACTTAGCTCACTTCACACCATAAAAAAAGTTTTTACAAGGTTCGATCGACTCAACTCTTTAGATTACTTCTTGTTAACGCAACAATTTTAACGCGTTAAAGTACCTCATAAAATATTTTAAGTGCTTAATTTATTGGTTTTCTTAATAAGATAAGCACATAATGTCGTTGCCACATGACAGAACACATGCAAATGATATGAGCTACCCATCATTGTGACGTCGGCCTACGACAAGTGTCACATATATCCGTCATTATGCTGATTTATGCGTCTTAGAGCATCTGCTCGCCATATTATACCTATGGCACTATGTTATAAGTAGTTTAGCATATTAAGGGATACTGTCGACTTTGTGTTACGAAAGTATCAAAACTGAACAAAACATTTTTCTCTTACGACGGCCCAGATTGCGACAGATGGCGTAGCGGTAAAATGTTCGGCTACTACGCAGGCGGCGCGGGTTCGTTTCCCGCTTAGAGCTAATATTTGTATGCATGAATACGTACCTATACTTGGTTACGTTGGTCTGTGTATGTATAATATGAATAGTTTAAAAAAAAAAAAGTTAATGTTTATCCGCATTCAAGATTCTACACAAACTAGTTCGTAGTTATAGCATTATAGTAGGGTAGAGTATTTATTTATTCTTCAGGAATGTATTCAATGTTCGCATGATAATTCTAAATAAACTAGTGTTGAGTGTGATAGCAATCTTTCATACAACTTATTCACAAGTTTAAGCGTTCTTGATTCAAGAAGAAAGTTGAACCAAGGTTACGTTTTTGAAATAAAACTACTTTTCATTGGATTCCATCGCGACTAATCATCGTTTCGGCTAATTTTCTCGTTAAAATGGTTATTATTTCAATGAGTGATATTCACGTAGACTTCTGAAGTAAATGGAGTCATACATCAAAATATTCATACATAAATTATTCAACAAAAATTAAACCAGTTAAATTGCCTAAATATTCAAGCAATAATTCAAAAACGCTTTGAAAATCTTTTACAAAGAGACTGAAAAACACATTACTACCACCCCATCCATCTGCACTCGTCACAAATCAACAAGACGCATGCTTTCCGCCGGGACTCGAACCCGGACTAATGGCGCCCGCCGATTTATTAACAACACTACATAAACACGCTAATACTGTTAAAGAAGGGGAAAATAAAAGGTTCTCAGAAGTTATGGCGACGAACAATGGCTTGGATATTTTTATTTAGCTGGAAAATATTTTTCCAGTTGTTAGGGGTTAATTGAGTACTAGGAGAGCTATTTTCCTCAATACGAGTGCTAACAAACATTTTTTACTTTGCAGCTTACAGCATTGTTTCTTAAACTGGGCCTGTTGCTGATTACGTCTGATTATTTGCGGCCACTACCAAGTCGCTGATGACTGGTAACTATCGACTCATAAACGACAACTAACCTACTATATTACTATAGTAGAGCGTTTTCACATTCATCCGAAATCTGATATCCGATATCGGTGTCGGACGCCGATAGCCGACATCCGATGGCCGACATCTTGTGCTGTTTTTACATTTATCCGATAAAATCGGCCAGGTATGACCGTTTGCTCGAAAGCACATACTAGTAGGGATGCTACGGATGAAAAATGAAAGAAATAAAAGTGCAAGCACCTTTTCGACCTTAGTGACATGACATGGTATCGAGTTTTTTTCTCATATTCGTGAGCAGCGTCGTCACTTAACGCGTAAAGACACGTAACTAAGAAAATGTTATCAAGGTCGAAAATTGCTTGCAGGCGCTGTTTTAGTCTCTTTGTGATCCGATATCGGGCCAAAACAGTGGTGTTGGCTCTGATAACCGATATCGAGCCGGACAATGTGAAAGAAAAATACAAATGTATTATTCATACATTTGTTCGGTATCGGATATCGAACAATCTGAAAACGCTCTTAAGCGCAGTAGGTAAGAGATTTTTGGGTGTCCATTGTGGATATACCACCTGGTACTAGTGCTATAGCGGCGAAGAACCTCGAATCTAATAATCATAGACTATATCAAAATAACTAAGCGACTTGTGGTCATAATATATACCGGCAACTATACACGTAGATGGACACATGCTAGAAGACCTTCTGTTGTCTGTACTGAATACGTGAAGGGCCACAATCCGGCTTTAACATAAGATAAGATAAGGAGGTAGGAAACAATTGAGCAGTCTGACTGGACAATTACCTCCGCTATACAGAACACCGCACCGTGGCCATAATAACCTCTTGTTGTGTTCTCAGCGGAGAATAGGGTAGCCAGAGCTCACTAGAGAGCTTTTGTGCTGCTGTTATTTCTGCTTTATTTTCTAAACTGACGCTACAGACTGTGTTTACAGGGTCGGCAGCGCGAGTTTGATGCTCCTGGTGTTGCATACTTCCATAGGCCTCGGTAACCACTTTCCATCAGGTGGGCCGTGTGCTTGTCTGCCAAATCAGTTTGTATAAACAAAAACAAAAAGAAAAAACAGCTCGATATTTAATGTATAATCCTTCAAATGCTACATTCTCACCAAGTTTCAAATAAATAACACAATAATTACTAATTTTTCACTTGAATTTGACTTCCAAGATTTGTTTCCATACAGGCAAGTGAAAGTAGTAGACGGTGGTACGATTCATTTAGTCCTGCATCCAATCTTTGCCCTACAAGGCCAACACATTCGTGTCTTCACACTTCTAATTATATACCCCGCCATATTTCATCATAATCAAATAATTTATTCATTCTAATCCAGGGACACACGGGCGTGTGTGACGTTTTTTCAAGTGATGTATAGCTTCCTTTACGCGGATTAGTGGGGACAATGTTGAACGCCAAATGTTTCGCGGTGCGGTGTGCACTCGGTCTTATAATTGGTACATGAAATATATAATAATATGAATCTGACATACGGCAATTGGTTACGTTTAAATATATTATTATCAGAATGTCGTTTTGTGTTGTGAGATTTCTAGTTCAAGTCCTGCAGGGCTAACATGCGCGCCACGAGATAGCTATCTCGAGGCATTTTGCCGTTTTATGTCGATATCGACTGTTGGTAACATGGCAAATTTCATGGCGATCTGTCAGATGTCGCCATAACTCGACTTCGAGAAATCATCTCTACTTAGTGTCTGCAAATTGTAACATACGTGCCCTTATTTACTCGAATTTTGACATTTAAAATGTTTTGTCTCTCGTCTTTCATTTGGTCGACGAGAAATTATCTCGTGTAAACTTTTCTTGTGCTCGGTTCATTTTGGATCAAAATTTAGTACCTTTGTGCGACTGCAAGCAATTTTCGACCTTAATGACATTTCCTTTGTTACGTGTCTTTTCGCGTTAATTGATGACGCTGATCACGAATATAAGAAAAAAAATTCGATAGCATGTCATGTCAATAAGGTTGAAAATTGTTGGCACTATTTTTTCTCTTTTAAATTAAAATGTTTTGTCTCCCGTCTTTCATTTGGTCGACGAGAAGTTATCTCGTGTAACATTTTTTGTGCTCGGTTCATTTTGGACTAAAACAGCGACTGCAAGCCATTTTCGACCTTAATGACATTTCCTTTGTTACGTGTCTTTTCGCATTAATTGATGACGCTGATCACGAATATAAGAAAAAAAATTCGATAGCATGTCATGTCAATAAGGTCGAAAATTGTTTGCACTATTTTTTCTCTTTTTCATACCTAACATCCCTAACTAGTCTGTGCTTTCGAGCAAATGGCCGTATCGGGCCGATTTTATCGGATAAATGTTTAAAAATGTGTATGCCATAGACAACAATTGAAAAAGTTTGACGCGACAAAATATGTCGACGTTACTTCGCTCGAGAAGACTCGAGATGATATCTCATCTCGATTCGAGATATTTGACGACGCGCGCATGTTAGCCCTGCTGGCTTGTACAATATTTTATTTACCTTTTTAGGGAATAGAGCCCTATTACTAAGATTGTTTGTTTGTCGCGAGGCCGTGTCTTATGCACCGTGATAGCTAGACTGAAATTTTCATAGAAATTTTGATAGCTTACCATCAGGCGAAGTGAAGTCAAATTGACATGTCGTATGCAAAAACCTACCTTTTTGAGCGATTCCGACTCTCACTTTGTCGATTTCTTTTTATTAGACAATTTTCAATCGAGCTCCGTCTATCATGTATAAATGCATTTGCTGGCACTATTTTAACGGTTCGATCAAGAAAAAGCCCCCCTATAATCATTGGGCTGTTCATACTGTTGGAAAATTCAGAAGCCTTATTCATCCCGGCACCTCTTTTTTTACTCTTTTGCTTAGCTTAGATACTGACAGCAAAGAAACTCTCTGTGTTAACAGGGTCGGCAGCATGAGTGTGACTCCCCTGGTGTTGCACACGTTCAAAGGTCAGGGTAACCATTTTCCATCAGGTGGGCAGCGTGCTTATCGGCCACCTCAGATGTATCAAAATTAAAACTTATAGCCCGCGTGTGAAAGCATTATCCCATTGTGGCCGCTTCCTATTAAATAGGCTGTATGGAAGTTATTGCGTTATAATTTTAAACAATATTTCAAAACAAGCCAACTAAATGATAAAAAACTTACTCTCTCTATTCACAAACAGTGCAAATAATCTCAAAGCTCAAATTTTCGGATACTCCATAACTATCTGTTATCTATAAGGAAGAGAAAAACACACTGTTTATATTCCAATAATAAGCACACAATACAAAAATATCAGCCTGTATCATATACAGGGTGTCTGTAAATAATGTAGGTATAAGAGTCCGCAGCGTTCAGCGCCACCTATTGACTTAATCAAACAGTTAAATGCGCTGATCCGACGAAAGAGGTGTTTTGTACACGCGTATTGGCGACTACACAAGTGTTCGCCATAATTATTTTTTGTGGCAGTCTCAGTGATGATTTCCAGCACTATTAGCAATTAGGCCCGTATTCTGGTACAACGTTCTACTAATTACTGTCATCTATAAAAACAATACCAATCACATTGAAAACTCCTTCTTTTTGGAAGTCGGTTAAAAATAAAATATGTTTTCAAATGTAGGTATAAATCGAGATTCAGAAATGAGTATCGTTTTGGAATACGGGTCTTAAATTACTTTGGCGTTTTGACATCCCTTTAAAGCTTCTACTCTGCATTTCAGACGGTTTGCCAGAGCCTTTCTCTTGTTAATTTCCCTTTAAAACGATGTAGCCGTTAAACGTAGTGCATCAACTTACATGAGCACAATGCGCAGAGGCGATAAGACAATTTTAAAATTTCTTAATTTAGATTATTTTAGATTTACAAAGCCGCCAATTCACGATAATCTACAATTGCACTTTACAGATGCAAAATAAATTAAGCCAAATTACTAGTATTATAATTTTTACCATCTAAATGAAATATCCTACTATATTTCCTAGAAAAATAATAATATACGAGTACTCTCATTTCTCCAACACTTTTTGTCGCAACAGTACGTCGGCGAGTTATCAAAAAGCTCTACTTATGCATAGTTTGTGTGCTAAGTGCTTACTTATCTGCGTCGGTGCAAAAGTGGTGTTCTGTGTTTATCTACTGTTCAAATAATGTTGAAACAAGACTTGATAGCGACGGTTCTGCTTTCAATCAAGGCAGGTAGAAAATTCTATTAACGCAATGCGCAAATAAATAATACATACCTACATAAAGTAGGTAGGACACGACGTTATTTCCGTCCAAGTGAGCAGTCCGACTGGGGAAGTACCTACCTCCGGCCGCCGAAAATACCGCGGCCATAATAATCTCGTGTTGTGCTCACTGGAGAGTTTTTGTGCTGTCAGTGAATAGACAAAAGGCCATTCCTGCATCCTCTTCTATACTGACGTCACTCTCAGTGTTTACAGGGTCAGCAACACGAGTGTCACTCCCCTGGTGTTGCACACGTCCATATGCCACGGTAACCACTTTCCATTAGGTGGGCCATATGCTTGTCCTGCCACCTCAGTTGTATAAAAAAATATTTATACCCGTAAACGCTCGAAGGAGTAAGTAGAGATATATTAACTGCCATATGTCGCCATCTTTCGGTCCCACGTTATGGGGTGAGCCATTGACGTCAATTAGGCACTTTGTCACAGGCTTTATGTCTGTTGAGTAGAGAACGTGAGATGAAAATAGTGTGGTTTTGCATTGAGGTTATACAGTATTAAAATAGTCATCAATTATATTTTCTGCCTTAAAGTAATCTTATAAGTTTTTTTGTATACCCCTTAGTTGGCCGACAAGCACACGGCCCACTTGATGGAAAATAGTTACCGTGGCCAATAGACATGTCCAACACCAGGGACGTCACACTCGCGCCGCCGACCCTGTTAGAACAGAGAGTTTTAGTCCGTCAGTGTAGAAGATAAAGCAGGACAAGCCTTAGGTCTTCCCACTGACCACGAATGAGCTCTGGCTGCCCCACTCACTGCCGGGAACTTCTTCTAGTTCCCCACTCGGACTGCTTAATTGGACGGAAATATCGTTGTGTCTTACCTCCTACTTCGCGTGGAAGCGCTCATGGTCAGGTATGCTCACTTCAGTAAACGATCAATGAGTTAGGCTAGACATGGTGGACATTTGGATGGGTGACCGCATATTATCACATTAAAAATCGGTTGCGAATGCCTTCACGGTGCCTTTTTTCTTTGCCGCCCCATACAGTTTTGAATTTTTTACGGGCACACTTGCTTCCTTCTTCTACTAACTAACAATAATCATTTTAATAAATGAATAGTCGTTAGTTCAAAACTGAGGCTTAACAACTGTCATTGGATGGGGGCGGTCACTAATCACAATTGAGACTGAGAGATCAGACGCCAGGTGCTTACAATTTAGCTTAAAAAACTAAGCTATATCATATTTATGCAGACTCTGGATTCCAAAGTAAAGGTCTCATATGGAACCGGGACTGACGCAAGAATAATGATGACATTTTAATATAAAATTAGTAATAAACTACTTTTGCCCGCGGCTCCACCAGCGTAGATGTCGGTTATCGCGACCAAACATAGCCTATGTTCTATCTCAAGATCTAGTCTACACCTGTACCAAATTTCATCAATATCGATTCAGTGGTTTTATTTTAAGTGCGGGAAATCCCCCCCTCCTCCTCTTCTCCAGAGCCAGAGGTTATGTCGGACTCGAACCGACTAAACCGCACGCCGCCGTCTGTGGGTCGTTGTGCTAGGACGGAGGTGAGGTTGTCTAGCGAATTATCCCTCGCATCCAGGCTGACCCAGGCCATTCCTCTCGGTCTGGCCCTCCTCGGGAAATCGATTTAGTGGTATAGGCTTGAAAGACAAACAATCAGACACACACTTGAAACACTTTCCCATTAATAATATTAGAATGGGCAAATAAATAGATAAATTAACAATTACAATAGACATAATAAACGAGACGAAACAATTTTTACAAACAGGTCTGCTCAAATGAGCCACTGTGCGCCAAAATCGTTCGTCGATATTAACACCCCAACTGCTCATAACTTATAATTATATTCGGTCTGTCCATACAACTGTAACGAATACGTCCCAAAACGGTGATACTGATGGTGTTAACCCCCCCCGCCACCCTTGTATAATGCCCGGTAACACAACTTCGAATATCGGTAAACCTTAATAAATTTGACACCGAAATTTTAAGGGTTGTGTATAATTAGGTATCGATAATTTAGAAATATGGTTTAGTATTATTCGAAAGTTTTTAGGTTAGTATGAGAAGGGGTTTGCTGTTAAACGTTGCCTTATAACTTAAAATTAAAGGTCTTTTTTTTAAATAGTGATATTGTTTAGTTTCAATTTCAATTCAATTAAAAGTTTAGGTAAAATATTGTCAATATCGGCTTGGATCTTATAAGATGGAATCAAAAATGAAGTTAATACAATGTAGGTCGAACATATGATATTGATCACTTGTTCTAATAATATTTTTCGTGTCTATTATTCTATTTTTAAAAGCAAAGTGATAAAATTTATACCTAAATCAAAATAAATTCTTTGTTTTCTCTCCTTTATTGTATTCGTTCTCCTCGGTATACAAAGATACTCTATTGAAGTGGACGTATTATGCCTGGGAAAATAAAACTTTCTACGTATACCTAATAGAAGTACAATCTATTAAGATCTACGGACGATTTATAGTAAAAAAGAATTAAATAAATCTAGTAGAAACCGATTGATTTCCATTGTTTAAACAAATCAGAGGCAAAAGGCTAACGCGCTAATGCCATCCGATTTGATCATTCAATTAAACCTCAATGGAAGAAAAGAGGTTTACAGTCAAAAATCCTTATAAATCACACTGGCTGATAATAATTGGTTCGATTATAAGCGGCCTTTTTGATCGCTATCGGATTTTAAACGATTATTAATATTCTATTTTCGAATAATTCAATTGTGTGAAAAATGCCCTCGAAGGGTTGGGTGGCAATGATATTATGCAAGAAATTTCAATAATATTATTTTTTCTCGGATATTTCTTTTGCATATTGTGTAGTGCAGTTTATGTTATGAAAATAATGCAAATTCAATCTTTTTAAATTAAATCTCTTTAACACTCAGCGTGCGCTGTTGAAAATAATGAATGTTTATTTTAATTTACAATATTATATGAATTCACTTAAATAGAAGTCAAAGAAAGTATTAATGTGAAACTATAGTATATTTAATCAGAACTTAACCAAAGATTTATGGCTATATTATGAGATATTAATAATCAAATATGATATTTTTCAAAGAAAAAACCTCAAAATTAGACAATAAACAAACGAAAGCGAAAAAATATGATATCACGATCAAAAAAATTATCTACGTGAAATCGTACCATATAATTTTATTTCCACAAAAACGTTACTTTTGACAACATTTCCACATAATAAATCAAATACATGATGTAAATATTCAAACTACATCATTATAAATATAAAACGAACTCGAAAATCATAAAACAACTCGAAAATATCCACACTACGACAACTCTAAAACATCAAACCCTGTAATGAATTAGGGGCATTCTAGTTAGGTCCCCCCGCTCCCGGGCCCCGGTGGTGAGGGCCCCAGCAATTTTATCGAGTTATAAATTTGAATTTGTATAATACTATAGCATTAACGCATGATTTATATTACTTGACTCCGGTAAGATTTCAAAGATGAAAAACAATAAATTATGTAACCGTAACTATTGCGTTTAATGGCGACCGTGGAGAAAGAATAGTATGGATGAGAATGTTAAATGACAAACTGTTCTGGTGTTTGTGCAATGTTGTCGGCGTTTGTGTGTATCGTTTTATTTCTAAATATATACATATTAGTTCATGACTGCGTAACTCATTGAAACCTATGCTAGAGATAAAAAGGATATAGTCTATGTGTTATTCCAGAATATAATCTGCCAGATCTGTTCAGCCATTAGAGCGTGTTTATATAACAAACATCTTGACCAACTTTCATATTTATAGTGTTAGTGCGATAGTAGGAAGTAGAATTCCCACATGACTATCCCTCTGGCTCTGGGGAGTTGCTAATCTAACTTCCTCCACAATTTGAATTATGTAGTTATTGCAGTAGTCTCATAATTTAATAGGTACAGGGCACAGTAATGTAATATAATAATGTATATTTTGTTTTAATTATTATCATAACCGGTGCCAATCAAGACAAATACCTATTCATAAATTTAAAAATATTAAATATTTTACGCTTTTCCTCTTTTTATAATAAACTAGCTTTTGCCTTCGGCTCCACACACGTGGATCTCGTTGATCGCGACCGAATATAGCCTATGTCCTTTCTCAAGGTCTAATTTCCCCATATACCAAATTTCATCGAAATCGGTGCAGTGCTTCAGGCGTGAAAGAGACAGACAGACAGAGTAACTTTCGCATTTATAACATTAGTATGAATTCACTAATTGATAAATCCCACAAAAACTTAGCCTTATCCACGCTATTATAACACCCAAGAGTTGACGACTTTTTACTTGGCCGAATTTATGCGACACATTTAGGAGGCGCTTGTCGTATACAAGTCAGTTAAATATTTAGCTTCCATCCAAATTTATACGGTTTATACTGGAGGCACGATTTAGTTCCGCGCCATAAATAGACATGATTGATAAGTTCTATTGTGCGTTCAAAAAGATCGTTCGATGGAAAATTGTTGAACTCGAAAGTCCTGAAATTTATGCGTAAATAATGTATAACACCGTATTTATTATATTATCTTGTTTACATTTAAAAACTTAACTTCACATGTTTCCTTTTAAACGGTTGGACAAGTTTAGTGTATCTTACTTTGGACTAAATCATGGACTTAAATACGAGAACATAACATAACAACATAAACTCACGCCTTTATCCCCGAAGGGGTAGGCAGAGGTGCTAGCACCCACATTTCGCCGGTTTATGTTTAGGTCCCAATGTAATAGGTGGCGAGCCTATTGCCATTGACTGGGCACTCATAAACCTGCGATAAATACACACATAACTTCGAAAAGCATCGAAAAGTCATTGGTGTGTGCCATGGAAAACCTGGGATCGAACCCGAGACCTCGTCTCAGCAGTCCATTACCCATACCACTAGGCTAATACGAGTACACCATTTATTTTATTCCTTGTTAACAAGACTCTAAGTGACTACTGAACGTTTCTTAACAGGTAAAAATCAAAACCTAATGAAACATGCACAATACCTACTTTAGTCTTTTTATACTACTTAGGTAGCAGATAAGCATACGGTCATACGGTCCTTCTGGTGGAAAATGGCACATGGACATGTACAACATCAGGGACCTCACACTGGTGCTACCGACATGGTAGGGCCATCTTATGCTCTTATTAAAGACTATTTTGTTGTCGCTTTGGAAAACTACAGCACGGAGATATTTCCACAGCTTAAGCGCGAAATGAAGCCCCTTTCATACTTCTCTGTGCATACCTTATCAAGTTGCAACATTTGAGGATCAATTCCCTGCCTGTGGCAAGCGGTGTGATGATACAATGTAGCCACAGGCATCATGTCTTGATTTCTCGTATATTGGTTTTTAAGTACTTTTTACTGTTGGCGACTTTTTTTTTTATTATTTTAGAAAAAACTTACAGCTATTAAAGTGAAATTAAAACTTAAAAGTATGTATATATTTTACGAGTGAATATAAATCTTGTAAGAAGAATACAAGTTGTGAATTAAATACAATAGATAGAAAAAAACAGGTACACTACTCATTCATTTTTCAAAGAAGGTATTGCTCAGAATCCTTTTGAGTTTTGATATGCTGGTGTTGAATAAGTCAACTTCGTTGTGAGACTGCGAGATTTCATTGAAGTCTCTGCATATCGTCTGACTACCCAGTTGATAGAGGAAAGCGTATGCTAGACCCTCATCTTAGGTTATTTGGTTTAGCAAGCTTACTGTCTAACAGGTGAGATACGTGGCCCCCACAGATAATAGGGCCCTTCACATCCACACACTAAACTAGAAATTAATATCAGATTTTTAAAAATAAAAAACCCGACTGATCCTGAAAAGATCGAAACAAGCTTTATAGCAGGCGGTATACATTAATTTTTATCCGCTTTGCGATTTGCAAATGGGTATCGCCTGCTATAAAGCTTGTTTTGATCTTTTCAGGATCAGTCGGGTTTTAATTTTCAATAAAAATAATTATTTAATACTTTTTAGTTACATAATGACATGTATGTATTTTTGTATTCGTATTTTAATTTCTTTCATTTTGATACCCCACTTGATAAATGTAAGTGATTTTTTTTGACCACTTACATTTTGGCCCCTAAAACATTTAGCTTTATTTAATAGTTTTTTATATTTAATGTACTTAAGAACACTTGGGCAATATTTATTTATAATTACTAACATTAGTTCTTAAGTTAAATTGTTACTAACACTATGGATCAATGGTCTGAAAATAAATGAATTTTAATTTAATTTTTTTTAATAAATACCTTCCATTTGGCATATGAATCATTGACATCTGTACGGGGTTGAGAAGATATGAGGTAATAAGGAATATTACAAATAAACATACGTACAAGATACGTGCGAAAAACATAACCCTTCTTGGCAGTCGGGTAAAAAGAGAACTGTTGGTTACCGCTATAGTTGAATAGCTCTACCCCTTCTCTTCTCGTGGGTATTGGAGACTATGAGATGGTCCATTCGACATTAAACATATATATCCTACGACACAGTGACGTTTGACAGAAATAGGCCTCTATTATGTGGGACCAAAAATCATAGTTGTCTTTTCAATGATTCAATGTTACAGTGTCTTCAAAAACTAACTTAAAAAACTATACAATAAAATATGATTGTTTACGACAAAAATATGTAAAATTAGGCAGCGTCCACACAAAATATGAGTCGTAACATTGATATACAAAGTGATCGGATCGACTGACGGGATCGGTACTCCACGGCTCACGACTGCACTTTGATATATTTATTGGTTTTTTTTTTCAAAGGGTCGACTTTTATAGTCGAATAAAGATGAGTATTTAGTGGCGTTTATAAGGTTTTATGTGAAGTTAAGTTTGTATGGCAAAGGAATTTTATTGTTTAAAAATAATATAATAATTTAAGAGCATGAAATTTGTATACGTCTCTTTCTCTATCAAGGACATAATTACAAAGATGGAGTTAATTTATAGACCAGAATCGATCAATCAATCAGAATCACTTAGTTAAGTTCGTGTAAGCACTGAATAGGCACTGATATCATTTTATATATCAGAGATACCCACCTGAATTTGCTGTAAACATTAAGACTTGATATGACCACAGAAAAGTAGCCTAAACGTCGGGCTAAACGTCAATAAGGCCAAATAAATCCCGATCAAATTAAGACTCGGACTTTTATTATATGATGACAGTAATTTTTTATACATATTCTTAAATCAAGACAAGCCACATAACGTCCTAACTGGGGATGGTAGCCACCCCAAATTAATAAATTCGCTTTGCGCCTTTGCATGAAGCGGTGTCGCTTTTCTAAAGATGAGTCAAGCCAGGTTACCGCTTACCTGACTACTAATAACACTCTGAGGTCATGCATTTTATCTGTAATAATAATCGGCGGTGTACATAAATAAAAAATACCAAGTTCTCACTTCCTCGTTATTGAAGTTGGTTTAAAATTAATCCATACAAAAGTCCTCCGCTATACTTTTGCAGCAAGGGTCATACCTCGCTTGGCGCTGGCTCCATCTCACTCACTGCCTACCACGCATTTATCGTTCCTTGCATTTACATACCATAGATATTTTTATAACTTTCCTTCAAGTTCTTTGCACAATTACCTCGGACAAGTTTTAGATCGGAAAATGTGAACATCCAGACGGGGCCTGGGGTGGAACCCACTACCAGTCCCGTGCATGGTGTATGCTCTGATCACCTGAGCAACACGAGAACCTCTTAGAAATTCGATATTCTTATAAACATTCGTTTTGGGGCAACAGACAGACAAGACTTTTACATCTAGCTCAGTTGGTTCAAGTCCTGTCTTAGACAGCACACTTATCGTCAGCGGCTGTCTCTGAAAATCAGCACTGTTCCGCCTGTACTACAAAGCGGACAGCATTAAGTTGAGAGGCGGCCGTTATTCTGAACGGTCGTGTGAGACTCTTCAAACTTTATAGTTATTTGTTTAGTTTAGTAGTTTTTGTAGTAGTTATTTGTTTAGTTTAGTAGTATTTAGTAGTTTTTGTGGGTGGTAGAAATTTGATGACACAAATCTGTCACAAATTTCGACCGGGTTGGTACCACCGTGCACTATGCGAAAAACCCTCCATAGTAATCCAATCTCGGTTGGATTGCGTTCAGGGGTCAGCAAGTGCATAGCCGGGCAGGGGGGATTGTGGTCGCAGCACTAGCGGGACCGGTGGGTATTGGCGTAGTCTAGTGGGGGGTGGCGCGGGGCGACGCGCCGAACAGGGAGACCTGTAGAAACGGTGGTGCCGCTGGCCGCCCGCGGCATAGTACAGGGGCCCAACCGGGACTAACCACCCTGGGAGGCTGCCCCACCAGGTCGCGCATAATCCCGATATGGCTCGTCGTGCCGGTTGGTGACCGGAGGGAGCCCGGCGACCATACTCGGGGGGGTACGGGGCCCTTCCGTTCGGCGTGTCGGCTCTCGCCGTTCCTCACATTCATAGACAAAACCAATCACCCGCGATTTGTCACGCGGTGCTGCGACGATAGTCCCCTTTTTTCACGCCTTCCCTTACCTCCTCCTTATGGCAGCGCAAAATAGAATACTGGGCTACACAGCGGCAAGACATTCTCCCACGGGCTCGCTATTTGAGGTGGAGTCCACGAACATCTGTGGGCTCCATACAAACCTCAACGCCGTCCACCAACACCTGGAGACGGCAAAACCAGCACTGCTATTTCTTACGGAGACACAAATACGCTGCCCTGACGACACGACCTACTTGCTCTACCCCGGCTATGTCCTCGAGGAGAATTTCCGTGCAAAAGCCGGGGTGTGCGTGTTTGTTAGGGCGGATGTTTGTTGTCGCCGTTTGCGCTGCCTAGAGGACCCATCCTTCTCCACCCTTTGGGTACACATAGACCATGGTTCTACGAGTCAGATCTATGTGTGCCTCTACCGCTCCCATACAGGAGATGCCGAGACAACTCGACTCTTCGAATACCTGAGTCAGGCGGCAGATGATGCGCAGGAGCGGTTTCCGAACGCTGAGCTGGTGTTTTTGGGGGATTTTAACGCCCACCATGAGATCTGGTTGGGTTCCTCTAAAACAACCCATGCGGGAAGAGCCGCCCATGCATTTGCTCTGGCGCATGGCCTGACCCAACTGGTACACGAATTTACTAGAATACCAAAAAGGTCGGACCATGAGCCCTCTCTGCTGGACCTTCTGCTGACGAGTCGCCCGGACCAGTACAGTGTTTCGGTGAGTGCCGCTTTAGGCGGATCCGACCATAGTCTGGTCCGTTCCAAGGTGCCCATTAAAGCGCCACCACGACCCGTACAGGGGAAACGGCGTCTCTGGCACTACTCGTCAGCAGACTGGGATGGATTGCGTGACTATTTTGCATCCATCCCGTGGGTTGAACGCTGCTTTGAAGGCAAGAACCCATCTGAGGGCGCAACTGCTGTCGCCGGTGAGATCAGTCTGGGCATGGAATATTATATCCCCTACACTGATGTCGCCGGTGCCCGCAGAGCCCGCCCCTGGTTCGGGTGCGAGTGCGCGGAGGCTGTTAATCATAAACAGTCCGCGTACCGCGCTTGGGTGAGGGCGCGCGCTACGTGCGATCCTGACGTGGGCCATTTCAAGGCGGCGTACAATAGAGCCACAAAGGTCTGCAAGAGGGCTTATGTCAGAGCGGATGCCCAGCGCATAGCGCGGCTTGGTCAGGAACTAGTAGCGCATCCCACGGGCAGCCGTGGCTACTGGCGACTGGCCAAAGCCGTGCAAGCCAACTTCTGCCAGCCTTCGCTGCCGCCGCTGCGCAACCCCGATGGATCCCTGGCCCATGAGTCGCAAGAGAAAGCAAATTTGCTGGCTAATCTCTTTGCGGCCAACTCCCGAATCGATGATTGTGGCATGCAGCCACCGACACTACCGATCAGTGACCATGCAATGCCTGATATTCGTATCAGGCAACGCGATGTCCGTGCAGTGCTGCAGTCACTCGATGTACGGAAAGCCAGTGGTCCGGACGGTATTCCGGCAGTGGTTCTACAAAAATGTGCAGCGGAGTTGTCTCCAATGCTTGCGCGGCTGTACCAGCTGTCCTACAGCTCGGGTACAGTGCCTTCGGCTTGGAAGGAGGCGAATGTACAGCCGATCCCCAAGAAAGGGGATCGCTCAGACCCGACTAACTATCGACCCATAGCCATCACCTCAGTGCTGTGCAAGGTGTTCGAGCACATAATTAACAAACAGCTCATGCGTCACCTTGAAGATCACTCCCTAATTAATGACCGGCAATATGGCTTCAGGCCGAAACGGTCAACGGGTGATCTTCTGGCGTATGTTACCCATCTTTGGGGTGAGGCTATGGACAAGCACGGCGAGTCACTGGCAATTGGTCTTGACATCGCCAAAGCTTTCGATAGAGTCTGGCACAAATCGCTTCTTTCCAAGCTACCAGCCTTCGGTCTGCCCCCTAGACTATGCAACTGGGTTGCTAGCTTCTTGCAGGATCGCCGTATTCGCGTCCTTTGTGATGGACGCGCCTCGGAGTTCTTGCAGGTAAATGCTGGTGTGCCGCAGGGGTCCGTCCTGTCCCCTACTCTCTTTCTTCTGCATATCAATGACATGCTGTCTACCGGCAGCATTCATTGCTATGCAGATGATAGCACTTTGCACGGGAGTTATCATGGACGTCCTGCGGATAAGCAGTCGGATATCGCAGATAAAAGGCAGCTTCTTGTCACTGAGCTTGATCGGATCCTGAACAACATTTCCCAATGGGGGTCTGAGAACCTGGTCGAGTTCAATGCCAAGAAGACACAGGCATGTGCGTTCACAGCAAAGGTATCTTCTTTCCTTCCCCTTCCCACTCTTCAGAGCACTCCACTGCCACTGCAGGACAACCTGACTATCCTCGGTATGGATGTTCGCTGCAAACTTAATAACAAAAACTACATCGAGAGTATCATCAAAACAGCCTCGCGTAAACTCGGAGTCTTGAACAGAGTGAGACGGTTTTTCACGCCGGAGCAGCGGTGTCTTCTATACAAGACCCAAATTCGGTCCTGCGTGGAATACTACTCGCATCTCTGGGATGGCTCCGCAAAGTACTTATTAGATGCTCTCGACAGGTTGCAGCGACGTGCGGTCCGCATTATTGGGAATCCCGAGGTCACAAGCACCCTTGAGCCTTTGCAGATGCGTAGAGATGTTGCATCCTTGGCAGTATTTTACCGTCTCTACCATGGTGAATGTTCTGATGAGCTCTTCCAACTGGTCCCGCCCTCTCCTTTCCTACATAGGACAACACGAGCAGGGCTTAGATGTCACCCGTATACGGTGCAGAATATTCCCTCAAGAACCAAGCGGTTTGGTGACTCCTTTCTTTGTCGCACCATTAAGACCTGGAACTCCTTGCCAGCTCACGTGTTTCCTTCTTCCTACAGTCCCGGGTCCTTTAAGCGGGGCGTGAAAAAGCATCTGATGAGGCCGTCAAGCTGAGTGCCACCATTGTTAACATGGTACGTGTTTGTAATGGTGACCCTCTTTTCTGAGACTTTGCCTTCAGCTTACCATCAGGCGAGGTGAAGTCAAATTGACGTGTCCTATATATAAAAAAAAAAAAAAAAAAAAAAAAAAAAGTAGTTTGTAAACAGCTAATGTTCAACATGTCTGTGCTAAGTAAAAAATATTTTCTTTCTTCTTTACTTATACCTATTTATTGCTTTTGAAATGAAAAGCATTGAATTTTCACTGGCAACTGATACTAATAGGGAACCTAGGCAGATGCTGTTCATATAACTACAGGCCGCTTTGACGAAAGTGATGGACAAAAATAAAATTTACTATCATCAGGGACAATCCCGGTTGGATCCAAAGTGTGAGTTCTCATCCTTCACTCCTTTCCTTTCCTTAGACATTGATTTATCTGAATTTTTTGGAAGCGACTACCTTTTTTTTTTTACGTGCGGGATATCCCCACGTTTACCCCCCCCCCCCCCCCCCTCCGGAGCCGGAGAGGGAGGTTATGTCGGACTCGAAGCACGCCGTCTGTGGGTCGATGTGCTAGGCCGAAGGTGAGGTTGTCTCGCGAGATATCCCTCGTACCCCGGCTGACCCAGGGCCATTCGCAACTAGTGTAGTACTAAAATATTATACTATGCTTGAAGGCCAAATTGTGTAGCAGAGCATATTACAACATTTCAGACTATTTGAATGACAAAAATACTTGGAATTAAGTAGCTCTAAGTCAACACAAGAAAATGATTGTACATACATGACGACGTTTTTTTTAAAAAAGGATTCTTACTGAGTTTTTTCGCAGTGTTTCTCAGTAGTTGCCATGTCACGCACTGCACGGTAGGGGAAAAAATAATGACGATTCCAAACAAATTTAATATTTTATGGAATAAATGATTCTTTGAATTTGAATTTGAATTTGAAAAAAAATTTTATATATTAACAACACAACATACATATTACACAAAGAGAGAGTACCACTAATAATACTTTATTTATTAGTTGTACTCTCTAAGATTATTTCAGTAACAAATAAAACTATTGAATTAGTTCCGTAGAACATGAGACAAAGACAAACTGAGGCGCCAGATTGATGGCCGACTCCGGCGCAGCACTGATGTATGGATGTCATATATTTGTGATAAAATTAGACAAACAAATGTCCACTCTGTACAATAATAATGTCAGGTATGTGTTTTCATTTATGTTGTACCGGTTTCAGTGCATAGCTATGTAGTTATTTTGGTTCATTGATACTTGTGATGATTACTGCTCTGCCCCAATATAGTACCAGGAAGATAGCAGAACTATGGTGACCCTCACAAGCCTATTAAGGGGAATGTTATCTGCTGAAAAGTGCACTTGCTGTTTAATAAATGAAGCTGTAGCAGACTTTTCTCTTGGGCACAGAAAAGATAATATTATAAGTGTTTTGGATCAGGTCAGTCGCTTCCAAAAATTGTTAGGATCGGGACTAACTGCATCCGTCACGGAGTAAGTACGGGAGGTCAGTACTCCGTGGGACTAATGATACGATCTCTTTCTGTCAAACAGGAGTAAAAGGAAGTCCTCTGCTAAAGAACTTACTTCTTGTAATTAACCACACCTGTAATTAACCACACCTTAACGCTTTGAAGAAATTCAGGTTGAGATATGTATTAAATTGAAAAAAAAGACGGGTTGCACTCTGGGAGTGCCGGCAGAAGTGAAAACATTTTCTTTTTTTCTTCCTTCGTTATATACATAGAAAAAGATAAAAAAGAACATACCATACCATACCTATAATATAGCACTAATCATAGAACCTATCACTTATTTTCTGCTAATTTTCTGTCAGAAAAAATAAAAGAAAAAATAATCATAAAAAGTAATAAATTACAAAAAGAAAAAATAATCACCAAAAGTAATAAATTATAATAAGAAAAAACAATCACAAAAAATCCTTGAAGGCCAGGTGGTTTGAACCCCGATACTATCTGAAACTATAAGGACTTACAGTCGAAGTCTCCATTTAAGCTACGACGCTATCTATTGTAAATTGCAAAATAGATAGTCTGTACCAATCTTGTATGACGTCAGTCGTCGGTTACGGTTCAAATGTCAACTAATCCTGACGCTTCCTTAACATTTTACACCCATCCAACGCCGCTAAAGAAGTTTTCACTTCAAAAACAGTTATAAGATAAAATATTAATAAATCCAAACTAATATTGTAATTGGGAAAGTGTGTGTGTCTGTTTGTCCGTCTTTGACGCCTAAACTACTGAACATATTTTGATGAAATTTGGAATAGGGGTAGAATAGACTTTGATAAAGGATATAGACTATGTTTGGTCGCGATAACCGACATCCACGCGGACGGAGCCGCGGGCAATAGGTAGTAAATAATAAAACACTATACCACAAGCTAAAATACAATACAATTCTACCGCAGTCTGGTCGAGGATAGTTCCTCACATTTGCACCACATTCAAGCATCAATCACTTATTTAGTAGTTTACATACCAATCAATCAATTTGGCGAGGGCGCGGGTGTCTGCCTAACTTTGTGTACAGCGTGAAGATGAATAAATCCGATAGATGGCTTCTACGTAGCTCTGAGACGTGTAGACGAGAACAATTCAAGACGGGTCCACGTGACTTGGTTGGTAAACAACTTCTCCTAAAAAAATTAATTGTAGAGGTTCTTTACATAAAATGGTAATTTTTTCATGAAAAACAATTAACCTTTTGCAGTCCACTGCTGAATAAAAGGCTCTCTCAATGTTACTTTCCTTAAGAATGTAAACTTAAGAAATTAGCTTAGAATTATTAAGAGCCGATCAAATTAAAAAGGACCAGTCAAAGTAGGCCTTAAAAAATTCTTTAAAGGACCTAGACCTACTGGCAGTTACTCGTCTTACATTATGTTGTTATCTCAAAAAGCTGCCACCAGTTAAAAGGATTATTAAAATCATTTTTAAGGCGAATCTAACACTGCTCCGCGTCACGCAGCGGGGTGCGGGGAAGCGTGGTGTCGCTTCGCCCCTACGAAGCAATTTTTAATAGTAAACACGCGGGGGAAAAGAGCTGCAGATCAAGCGCGTACAAGCAGAAAACACGCGTCCCCGTTGGTGATGGCGGGGAAATATGTGAGGAAAAAAGAAATGAAAGAAAAATTAAAATAAAAAGTAAAGTAACGAATGAAGAAAAAACGTAGCCTCTAACAGTATTGAAGGGTGAAATTTTCAAAAGAGTAACAGCATTGGGGAGCTTGCAGGAATCATATTATAGCGATTCCTCGCCACTGGTCTTTAGCACCCTGTCACCTCGTCTTATTTTTCTTCTGCGAACCTCACAAAAGGTTTGTGAGGAAAATTTCCATCAAGAGCCCTGATGGAAATTTTCCACATTAAAGTATTCTTGTTTCCTACCTTACACTTGATCAGCATACTCTATATATACTCTACATTGATTCCTGGCATACATTATTTATGATACACACCACTATTTACACGAAATTTAATCAGTACCTAGGCCCAGTCTCATCCCGGGTAGGCCGGACCTAATCCCGTAAAACAACATTAAATGACTCACAGTAATGGAAACCGATCGAAATCATTGACTAGTTAATTGCTTCCCCGCACTTTATAATATACAATTAACAATAAATAATATCTCGTATCTCATTAACCTGCAGGTTATCTAATAATTGAAATATTATTTGACGTTTTCGTTGACGGTAGTGAGTTTAGGCGATGGAAATGTTTCAAGGAAGTTATAATGGTTGACAGAGATAACAATTACTACAATAAAATACTATTACAATTAAAATATTTTTAATGGATTCTATCTTGATTTTGGTATTATTTTTATTAGGTTTTCGTAGCCAAATGGCAAAAAACGGAACCCTTATAGATTCGTCATGTCTGTCTGTCCGTCTGTATGTCACAGTCACTTTTTTCCGAAAGAACTATACTGTTGAAACTTGGTAAGTAGATGCATTCTCTGAATAAACATAAACAGTCTGCGTACCGCGCTTGGATGAGGGCGCGCGCTACATGCTATCCCAACATGGGCCACTTCAAGGCGGCGTACAACAGAGCCACAAAGGCCTGCAAGAGGGCTTATGTCAGAGCGGATGCCCAGCGCATAGTGCGGCTTGGTCAGGAGCTAGTAGAGCATCCCACGGGCAGCCGTGGCTACTGGCGACTGGCCAAAGCCGTGCAAGCCAACTTCTGCCAGCCTTCTCTGCCCCCGCTGCGCAATCCCGATGGATCCCTGGCCCATGAGCCGCAAGAGAAAGTAAATTTGCTGGTTAATCTCTTTGCGGCCAACTCTCGAGTCGATGATTGTGGTATGGAGCCGCCGACACTGCCCGTCAGTGACCATGCAATGCCTGATATTCGTATCAGGCAACGCGATATCCGAGCAGTGTTGCAGTCACTCGATGTCCGGAAAGCCAGTGGTCCGGACGGTATTCCAGCGGTGGTTCTGCAAAAATGTGCAGCGGAGTTGCCTCCAATGCTTGCGCGGCTGTACCGGCTGTCCTACAGCTCTGGTACAGTGCCTTCGGCTTGGAAAGAGGCGAATGTGCAGCCGATCCCCAAGAAGGGGGATAGCTCAGACCCAAACAACTATCGACCCATAGCCGTCACCTCAGTGCTGTGCAAGGTGTTCGAGCACATAATTAACAAACAGCTCATGCGTCACCTTGAAGATCACTCCCTAATTAATGACCGGCAGCGGTCAGCGGGTGATCTTCTGGCGTATGTTAACCATATTTCAGAGGCTATGGACAAGCACGGCGAGTCATTGGCAATTAGCCTTGACATCGCCAAAGCTTTCGATAGAGTTTGGCACAAGTCGCTTCTTTCCAAGTTACCAGCCTTTGGTCTGCCTCCTAGACTGTGCGACTGGGTTGCCGGCTTCTTGCAGGAGCGCCGTATTCGCGTCCTTTGTGATGGACGAGCCTCGGAGTTCTTGCAGGTAAATGCCGGCGTACCGCAGGGGTCTGTCCTATCGCCAACTCTCTTTCTTCTGCATATCATTGACATGCTATCGACCGGCAGCATTCATTGCTATGCGGATGATAGCACCTTGCACGGGAGTTATCATGGACGTCCTGCGGATAAGCAGACGCATATCGCGGAAAAAAGGCAGCTTCTTGTCACCGAGCTTGACCGGATCCTGAACCACATTTCCCAATGGGGCTCTGAGAACTTGGTCGAGTTCAATGCCAAGAAGACGCAGGCATTTACAGCAAAGGTATCTTCTTTCCTTCCCCTTCCCACTCTTGAGAGCACGCCACTGCCACTGCAGGACAACTTCAATATCCTCGGTATGGATGTTCGCTGCAAACTGAACAACAAAAACTACATCGAGAGTATCATCAAAGCAGCCTCTCGTAAACTCGGAGTCCTGAACATAGTGAGACGGTTTTTCACGCCGGAGCAACGGTGTCTTCTTTACAAGACACAAATTCGTTCCTGCGTGGAGTACTTATTAGATGCTCTCGACAGGTTGCAGCGACGTGCGGTCCGCATTATCGGACATCCTGAGGTCACGAGTACCCTCGAGTCTCTGCAGATGCATAGAGATGTTGCTACTTTGGCAGTTTTTTACCGTCTCTACCATGGTGAATGTTCTGAAGAGCTATTCCAATTAGCCCCACCCTCTCCTTTCCTATACAGGACGTCACGTGCAGGACTTAGATGTCACCCGCATACGGTGCAGAACATTCCTTCAAGAACCAAGCGGTTCGGTGAATCTTTCCTTTGTCGCACCATTAAGACCTGGAATTCCTTGCCAGCTCACGTGTTTCCCTCTTCCTACAGTCCCGGGTCCTTTAAGCGGAGCGTGAAAAAGCATCTGATGAGGGCGTCAAGCTGAGTGCCACCATTCTTAACATAGCACGTGTATATAATGGTGGCCCTCTTTCTTGAGACTTTACCTTCAGCTTACCATCAGGCGAGGTAAAGTCAAATTGACGTGTGCTAATTATAAAAAAATAAAAAAAAATTAGTAAAAATTAAATAATAAATTTTGGGGTTCCCCATAATTAGAACTGAAATTCAAAAATGTATTCAACAAACCCATATATATTGATGTTTCTAATATATTTTTTCTAAACTGAATGGTTCCAAAGTAGTAAAATGTGTCTCACCCCCCGCCCCCATGCAAACTTCCACCGAAAATTAGTTTGAACGAGATCTAGTGAGCAGTTTTTGTTTTAATACGTCATTAATCGTAAACTGTATAATCATAATCATAGTCTAAGTACACTATTATTAAAACATCGATCAAAGTAACAACGAACTACAAGAACTTTCATATCGTTACTTGCTGCTACGGAGCCCTTCATGGGCGACTCCGACTCGCACTTGGCTGCTTTTTACATAGGTACTTAATTTCGGTAGCTTTCAGGTTCAGAAGCCATAGTCACGGGGAGTATATGCGTCACCTTTATGAGTTATCAACGCCGGAGCTTACAATTACCTGTTATAATATTCATGACCATCGTTTTAATAAGATCAAATCCAATAAAAATACTATATTTTTCCCGCGGCTCCACCCGCGTAAATGCCGGTGACCAAACATAGCCTATGTCCTTTCTCAAGGTCTAATCTACCCATATACCAAATTTCATCGAAATCGATTCAGTGGTTTAAGCGTGAAAGACAGAGAAACAGACACACACATACACTTTCTCATGTATGATATTAGTATGGATTTGAAGTGCTTGTTCCGCTATGACACTATCTACCCTCCAATGGTCTATAAGGCCTTAAGTCAACCCATAATCTATTTTCCAGGCCAATGGCGAAAAAAATACGCTTATTTTTTCATTTACACGAAAAATTCGTATTGTAATGTGTGAAAGTGTCATCATATTTCATTTTCTGTCGGATCACTTAGCTTGGCACCGTTTCCATTGGCACACGACATGTAAATGTGTTGTAACGACTTTGAGATATTGTGTCAATTTTTCAATACATTTTAAATATTTCGTTTCAACGTCTGACAAATGTGTGTTCCGGTAAAAATAGACAGGAATTCATTTTTTTTACAAGAACTGAAAACATCTGTATTTTTTTTTTAATTAAATTAAATAATTATTTATTTCAGACCATAGTTTTCATCCATAGTGTTAGTAGATATATTAGTAACAATTTTGGTTGTAAATGTAGACTTAATAAGGTTGGTGGTGCAACAGGAGTATACATCCAATTACCTAGTGCTAAAGTTAAAAATGAATTTCAAATTGTTTGTTAGTTCCAGTATATTAAACTCTAATTAATAAACTCTTTCATTACTCGATTTAAATAGGAAAAGTTTGAGTCGGTCTAGGCAGTGTTTGAACTCGCAATATTTGCCTTACAAGGGCTAGGCTTTGACAACTTAGCTACCTTTGTAAGGCAAAGATCGCCTGGATGATTCAAACTTTTCATATTTTAAACGATTTAAATATTTAGCATTTAAAATGCTTTAAAATTTCATTAAAATTCACTCATTCCATTTATCTATCGTCGTTAAAAAGTATCCTACTTCAAACCATAATCAATCCATCCAAAACCATTCAACCTCTCTGACATATGCATCTATTTCATTTATATTTGCCATTAGTAATAGTAGTAATATTTATAGAACTGCTTCCAATTTCAGCTGGCCCTAATTTAGCTCTAACAATGTTCGTGTTATTTTTGTATAACAAAAATTTACTCTATTGTATATAACGTTGGTTATCGTACGTAACGTACTCATGGTAGTGCAATGGTATTTACCATTGCACTATCATGAGTAACGACCAATTTACAGTTACTCAGCGAAAACGGCAATAATTTCGTTAATTTAAATAAATATAAATTGAATTACCACACACACTTTATTTCGAGTAACATCTTGTCCATAGGCCTAATCCGTCAAATCATTTCTATCCAACAATGGACACGCGCCCAACACGAGTGGCCACCGTCCAGCCTGCAGTGTCCAGATAGTGGCCGATGATTTAACGCTCAACTTTTGACACAACTAAGCTTTTTGGACACGGCCGCTCCGACTATAAATAACGTCTTACGTGAACTTGAGAATATGGCGTGAAATACGAGTGGGCGGCGATTAGGGACCTCCAGATAAGGATACGGGACCAGGACCCCACATTAGTGGAAAAATAAATAACTTCTGTCTAAATAGTAGTTTTTGAAACACATTGTCGTAAATTGCTTTTTTTTTTTAATATGTATATGACACATCAATTTGACTTGACCTCGCCTGATGATAAGCTGAAGGCAAAGTCTCAGGAAAGAGGATCACAATTACATACACGTACCATGTTAACAATGGTGGCACTCAGCTTGACGGCCTCATCAAACTGCGCACCGCGAGACACCCATCGGTCCTACTAGTGCTGACCCCCTGAACGCAATCCAACCGATATTGAATTACTATGGAGATGCCATCAAATTTCTACCAACAGCAAACTATATTATAGTTACTATAATATAGTGAATAGTGTACATGGAACACTAAAAATCCGACTATTCTAACTATAGAACTTCGATTTCACGAATTTGTTGTTGGAGTTCAGTCGCATTACAGTTTAACTGGCCCCCGAAACCACTGAAATTGCATAAAGTGTCATTAAATTTTAGACTCTATGGCTGAGTTGTAAAGGTCCAAAATTAAAAAGAAAGGGTTTATAACATTTTTCATTCGACTACAAGATTGTCATTTAATTTTAGACTTTAATAGTATAGTAGCGAAGTCTACAGTTAAATGGCATTGTGTACAGACTCTTTAGAACCACAGTGGTTTTGCCATGAAAAAAATTATAGATGAATCAGGGCCCTGGACATCTGACCCTAACTGATTTAAGAAAAGGCTGAGAGAATGATATTTTATGTGGGGCAACCAATCTCATCTACAAGAGCATGGTGCAGGTACCTCCTAAAATGCTGTAGTTACGGCATAATACTGTACTAGGAACGTGACTTTTTTACGGGTGTAGTCGAACTCACCCAAAAGTTTACTGATACTACCAAATATCATAACATTCTATTATCATATTGCTAATATTAATACTATCATATTGCTATAAAAATGGATTTATTCTGCATGCAGCCTTCTAACCTAACCTATCCAAGTCGGATTGTACGGCGTTCGGATTGTATTTGGGTGAGTTTTTTGAGATTGAATAAAAATATTTGACTTTGACTTTTAGATGATATACCGGCCGATGACAGGCGAGGTTCTGATACTGTTATACTTCTCAGGTTGCGAATTTTATTAACAGGCCCTCTCATAAAAACTGCATTTAAGCCAGATCTAAGAGGGGAGTAGGAATCCGCGGAACATAATGACGCGGCCATAATAACCAAGCTTTGTGTTCGCAGTGGTATACAAAAAAAAAAGATTATGATACCATTTTGTATGTTATAACCGCGGTAGCCTAGTGGTATGGGTAATGGACTGCTAAGGCGAGGTCTCGGGTTCGATCCCAGGTTTTCCCATGGCACACACCAATGACTTGTCGATGCTTTTCGAAGTTATGTGTGTATTTATCGCAGGTTTATAAGTGCCCGGTTAATGGCAATAGGCTCGCCACCTCTTACATTGGAACCTTAACATAAACTGGCGAAATGTGGGTGCTAGCACCTCTGCCTACCCCTTCGGGGATATAGGCGTGAGTTTATGTGTATGTTGAAAATAAATGTGAACCCGATAACCTGCTTTATTAATTCGAATTAATAAAGCAGGTTATTCGAATAAATATGATTAGCAGTGTTAGTTTCGATTGTAAAAATCTTGTAAGTACTTTGAAGCTCAGGTCCCCAGTGCCCGTTCTTCTATTTTTTCCCTTGACTTAGTTTATTTGATTCTTTTTCAGTCGCAGAGAGGTCGCCGACGAGGAGACGTCTGCGCACTCGTTGCTGCCCGGACCTGCGTCACTGAAGATGTCGACCGCAGTGATCGACGAAACGTCTGGAACGCAACTTTCATATGGACCACGGCCAAACAGCCCGGAAGCAGTATATTCTACATGCAACACCGGCCGTGAAAGCCTAAACACTTATATTTATTTGGTTCTTTCGGGACCCGTTGCCGTCTGTCTGTCGTCTGTTAATAACTAGGGGCACTAACTAATACGTAAAGTGGACTTGGGCCCTAAAAATCTTGGTGGCGCCCCAAAAACATTCAAAATTGAAACGAAGCAATTCGGTCATTATACGCTAACATTGTAATTAAGAAACAAAGTCTAAAGCAGATTTATGGTTTGTCGTAACATTTTATTTCACACGGCTCCTTAAATAATCCGCACGCATAACCGATCCAACCAAAAAGTAACTGTACAAATCTGATATAAGGTATTGGTGCTACCATCAGCAATGAGCGAGCTAGCCACTATGAATAAGGGAGCGATTATCAAGAGTGCAGCTCCAATAGTTTTATCGTGTAAGACCCTTACGAATAAAAAATTGCACACGGTATATACAACTCTTATGTCAAAATATCCATACAAAATTTTTGTCACAACTGGTGCAATATACAGATGTCATTAAATATGTAAGTATGTTTATTTTTTCTGTATATTTTTCCCTGTGTGGTTTTATTAGTTACGGCTTAATTAGGTATGAAGAGCGATCACACCAATGACTGCGCGCTCGGCGAGTTTTTCTGATCGTGAATCTAGAATTTATTATTAGCTTTAACAGCTCTTAGTAGAAAAAGTGGGACTCACCGGCAGTATGATAAGGCAGCGATCTACTATTCAATGCATTTCATCGATCTTTATCACCTGTATGTTTCTTGAGCGAGAATATAATCGATAGTTGGTCGCTTCCCGCCACAGGTGGGACAAGGACCTAAGCAGTTTCCACGAATCAAAAATCGTTCGATATATCTTTCCTTCAAAATTCAAAGAACACTTAAAACGAATACATTTTATATCACTTTCCGTGAGATTGACCCCCAAAATGAATGGTACGCTCGTAAAGTTTTACTCGTCTCCGAATCACTGCAGCCGATGTCCAAGTTACTGTACGTTTAATAATACATGTTTTTATTATAATAATATATACTTTTATTGTAATGAAATGTGCTTTTATTGTGTCTGAAGTGGTCATCAGAGCATGAAGGGTGCTGAAGAAAGTTTGATATGGTCACAGCTAGGAGCAGTAATCTTGGAGGTGGTAAGCGTTGTCTCCCTTTTATTTCCAGCCTGTAAATCCTCATCCTGAAATTTCTCCTGTATCCACTAGTGAGTAAATCATAGATTAGTCACATAAATCGATGGAGAGAAGTCATTAAATGCACGGGTCGTACGACAAAAATTGCATTGACCTAATTAAAAATTGAACTGTGTTTTCTCGAGCGAAAAACACACCACTTAATATCGAGTTCAGATATGACGCGGTGTGTAGTTTGTGAGAGTGTAGATACCTAACACTCTTTTATCTAGTTTCCTTTTCTACAATCTCGTATACAGTAGTAGGAAGCACTCAAAACCTCCGCGCTTGAATTAAAGGTCTAATAATAACAGAGGCATCGATTTAAATAAAAAAAATTAAATCGGTCTAGGCGGAGTTTGAACCCGCGGTCTTAGCCTTACAGGGGCAATTTTGACTACTCTCACCCTAACCAATCCAAATTTCTCCTTCTATATCCGCCTTTAAGGCGATGGTGGAGCATCTACCGACATTCTTACGAACTATCGGAACCAATAAATGTTTTTTTAATCATTTGAAATATTATTGCATACTCCGCCCATCAATAAAAAATAAAATATTAATTCAACTAACAGAGGGAGTTCCTGAAGTGTATGACAGAAGCAGATGTCGAACCCTTATTCGACAATTCTAAAGCAGGAGAAAGTGTAACCAGACCCATAGTTTCGAGTGAAAGACTGGGCTGAAACTGAACCTGGGCGCGGCGCGATGAGCGAGAAAGACTTGCTGACATCGCTGCACGCGCTCGAAGGCGGCTCGGGCGTCGGAGGGCGCAGACGGACCTCCGCCCCCCATGAGCGCGGGCCTGAGGGTGACGGGTGGAGCCGTCCGTCACCCTAGCAGAAGCAGGTAGTAGTAGTACCGCGTAGTCCCCCCCCTTCCGAGGAGGGCCAGACCGAGAGGGATGGCCCTGGGCCAGCCGGGGTGCGAGGGATATGTCGCATGACAACCTCACCTTCGGCCTTGCACTACGACCCAGAGACGGCGTGCGGTTTAGTCGGTTCGAGTCCGACATAACCTCCCCCTCCGGCTCCGGAGGGGTGGGTATCGGTGGGGACTTCCCGAACGTAAAAAAAAAATACATATCCTTTCCTTCATACATTCTTGTCCTCAACAATAAATGGCAAACATTGTCCATCGCACATTTCAACGTTGTCTTCAACAAAGTGACATTATTCAGAATCGTCTCACATCAAAGTGTTCGTTATTGTTTTTATGATACAGCCGACAGTATAACCAGATCACCATTTAGATATGAGCCATTTTGTCTTTCGTATGTTGTACAAGAAAAAAATTGGCACGTTTTGAATAAATAATTTAAGTTTAGGTTGTAAGTACATACTTACGGAATTTATTTATTTTTCATGAGTCATGACATTTGTTTAGTTAACTTTTTTAAATAAAGGGTATATCGAGCTGATATAAAAAAAAGACGGGTTGCACTCTGGGAGTGCCGGCAGAAGTGAAAACATTTTCTTTTTTTCTTTCTTCGTTATATACATAGAAAAAGATAAAAAAGAACATACTATACCATACCTATAATATAGCGCTAATCATAGAACCTATCACTTATTTTCTGCTAATTTTCTGTCAGAAGAAATTAATAAATTATAAAAAGAAAAAAAAATCACAAAAAATAATAAATTACAAAAAGAAAAACATTCTCATAAAAAGTAATAAATTACAAAAAGAAAAAAAATCACCAAAAGTAATAAATTATAATAAGAAAAAACAATCACAAAAAAACCCTGAACACCAGGTGGTTTGAACCCGATACTATCTGAAACTATAAGGTCTTACAGTCGACGTGCTTACCGTTTAAGCTACGACGCTATCAATCGTGACTTGCAAAATACATAGTCTGTACCTAATCTTGTATGACGTCAGTCGTCGGTTACGGTTCAAAGGTCAACTAATCCTGACGCTTCCTCAACATTTTACACCCATCCAACGCCGCTAAAGAAGATTTCACTTCAAAAATAATTAAAAAGAATAGAAACTTGACTGACCCAAAGTAAGCAGCTTGTGTTGCGGGTTATATAATGCGGATAAATGCATAGATTTTTTTTGTTAATATACAAATATTATATATACATCGAACGACTGAACCAATTAGGTAAATATAATATTCATACTTACAAATATTTACACTGAGGTATAATCGAACTCATGACCTCTATCGCAAATATTGTTTTTATTTCAAAGTGATGTCTTAGAAGTTTTTTTTAAGCGGGGCGTGGAAAAGCAAGCTGAGTGCCACCACTGTTAACATGGGTGACCCTCTTTTCTAAGACTTTGCCTTCAGCTTATCATCAGGCGAGGTGAAGTCAAATTGACGTGTCCTAAATAAAAAAACGTATTTTTCAAAGGAACAGATAGATAGACCTCAATTTATACATGTACTCTAAGATAAGAAGTATACCTCTCGTATTTGGCACTCAAAATCAAAATTTATTAAAAATACATCTCGAGGCCTATCTTCTGAACTATTTATGACAGCCAAACGTCATAATTCTCTTGTACAAAGATGTCACGTTGATCCGTGAAGAAATGCACCACGGTAGATAAGCGCGAGTTTGACAGGTAAGGTGACAGGCCTCTGTTTGTACGGGATCAGTATTATCACTGTTTTATGATAATGACGGAATTCTGTAAATATTAGGGCATTTATTAAGTTTATGAGGTTAATAAGGCAAGTGTTTAAAGGGCCTGGTGATACTAGGGCGTTGAGTTTTTGAAATTATTAAGCCTATATACTCTGTGAATTGAATTAAATCAATCAATTAGCATACTGAAGTCTCCTTCTGGTCATAAGCCTCTCTCGATGTTGGGGCGCTTTGGTTCGGTGAACGCTGGCCAGGCGGGTTGGTTCAGGGTTTTTTTTGGTAAGTGAATCGAATTATTTATTCTCCAATTGAGCAGTCCGACTAGGGAAGTATCTCAGCCCTACAGAATACCGCGGCCATAATAACCGCGTGTTGTGTTTCCAGTGGTGCGTAGGGTAGCCAGAGCTCACTGGAGAGGTATTGTTTTGGCAGTGGGAAGAACAAAGGCTATTCCTGCTTTGTCTTCTACACTGACGGCACTAAAACTCCGTGTTTACAGGGTCGGCAGTACGAGTGTGACTCCCCTGGTGTTGCACATGTCCATGGCCACGGGAACCACTTTCCATCAGCTGGACCGTGTGATTGTCTGCCACCTCAGTGGTGTCGAATTATATGGTGCTCATATTTGTAGAGATAAAGAAAAATTTATTTGTAGAAACATGTGTACAGACGATGTTACAAAATAGTGTAACGAAATTGTTCGAGTCCCACCTGAGCAATTACTTGTTCCTATCTTAATCGATTTGAAAAGTTAGCATAGTAAATGCTTCAAAAATTTCATTCAATCATTTGGGCGGAGTCATCAAAAAACAATGTGTAAAAATGATTGCAACATCATTGTTTCCGATATTTCGTATGAATCTCGGTAGATGGCTCCCACCGTCGCGTCGCCGTAAGACGGTAGTATAGGAGAATTTGGATAGCTTCATGTGTGGCTCGGTGGCTCAGTGGTCAGAGCATTCCCCCTGTAAGAGAAAGATCGTGGGTTCGAGTCCCACCTGAGCATTCACTTTTTTCTATCTTAATCGATTTGAAAAGTGCATCGAAAGTTTCAACATGTTCTGTCAATGTAGACTTGACTTGTAGACGAAATTGAGATAAATATAGGAGAATGGCGTGATAATAGCGTGAACTATCACCATCATCATTATCATCCTTGCGTTAGGCCCGGACCAACCAAGGCCTTCACCTCGGAGTTCGGAATCCAACTTCTTTCTTCATCTTGGCGTTAATTCCATTTGTATACGAAGCATATCAACTTGGAGTCTGGGGTCCTACCAGTCCAACTGCGGATTTTTTCTAAACTTCGACATTTTCCATGAAGCGACTGCCATCTGACCTCCACAACCTAAAAGCGATATCGAAGCATTGCAGTTAGACCAGTTGCTGGACTATTAAGGGCTCTAACTACCCGTAACGACTGCCATAGATGTTTGTATGGCAACCGGAACCGACGGCTTAACGTGCTCTCTGAGCACGACCAGACTAATGTAAATACTCATATTCATGCATACAAATATTTGCACTGAGCGGAGATCGAACCCGCCAACTTTACTAGTCTAAATGCGACGTTGTTGAAATTAGATATTTTCCGTGAAGCGACTGCCAACTGACCTCCACAACCCATTGCCGATATTGAAGTATTGCAGTCAGACCCGTTGTTGGACGTTTTAGGGCTTGAACTACTAAAACAGCTGCCATATATTTTTTTATATATGACACGCCTATTTGACTTCAACTCTCCTGATGGTGAGCTGAAGACAAAATCTCAGGAAAGAGGGTCACCATTACATACACGTACCATATTAACAATGGTGGCACTCAGCTTGACGGCCTAATCAGATGGTTTTTACGCCCCGCTTAAAGGACACGGGACTGTAGGAAGAAGGAAACACGTGAGCTGGCAAGGAGTTCCAGGTCTTAATGGTGCGACGAAGAAAAAAGTCACTGAACCGCTTGGTTCTTGAAGGAATTATCTGCACGGGTGACATCTAAGCTCTGCTCGTGTAGTCCTGTGTAGGAAAGGAGAGGGTAGGACTAATTTGAAGAGCTCATCAAAACATTCACCATGGTAGAGACGGTAAAATACTACCAAGGAAGCAACATCTCTACGCATCTGCAGAGGCTAGAGGGTGCTCGTGACCTCGAGAACATCTAATAAGTGCTTAGCGGAGCCATCGCAGAGATGGGAGCAGTATTCCACGCATATGTCCCTAAAGGTTACAATTTCATGAATCAGTTTTTTTTTAAATAAAGTTTACTTAATACTTACCAGAGTTTACTGCAAAAAGTAATGGCGTATCTTAACACTGAGTTTATAATACATGACGTGATCTGCACAACGCCATCTTTTGGTTGACTTACCTATTACAATTTAGCTATACGAACCGGATACCAATATGCTAAAAACTCCACGATATACAACTACTGATTACAATTTTATTGCTCATAAATTAATGAAAATATATTCGCGATACGTCCAAAGGTTCTTTTCCTAAATTGCAATTTACGATCAAGTCGTTTACTGCACTTCGGCTGGCCATAAAATGCTGTCACTTTTGGGAAAATAATCAAAGTGTGATTAAGTTCATGTTGATGTGATCTGTTAATGTCACATTACGGGATATAATTCAGTAGGTACTTGAAATATTCAGTACTGGTTATACCGGCCAGTGGAACCCGATCAAACCCACCCAGAGGAGGGCCAGACCGAGAGGAATGGCCCTGGGTCAGCCGGGGTGCGAGGGATATGTCACAAGACAACCTCACCTTCGGCCTAGCACATCGACCCACAGACGGCATGCGGTTTAGTCGGTTCGATTCCGACATAACCTCCCCCTTCAGCTCCGAAGGGGGGGTATTCGTGGGGATTTCCGGCACGTAAAAAAAAACCCGATCAAACCTCAGGTACCTAATTCAAAGGTACCATATATCCTGCAGTCAAAGGCCTCTCCCAATCTAAGGAGGCTTCGGTCTACGGATTCCACACTGACCAGGTTGGTACAGGGTTTTATTTCAAGTTTTTCTTTCCTCGCAGTGACATCGTCAGCCTTTTTTTTTCCCGTTAGTTGCATCCTACAACACCTTTCGTATGCAATGAGTTTGCCAGTTTGTCAAACATTTCACTTTAGGCAGCTTTTTTTTATAAAAAAGCACTTCGTCACTGAATAACTTTTCGAAACTATTTAGTTGTATCGCCTACTCTCCTTTTCATTTTCCTAAGAAGACTAATTTTCGAATCGATTAAAAGAGAAAAAATTGAATTGTTTAGGTGGGGATCGAACCCGCGATCTTTGCCTAGTAGCTTAGTAGTCAAAGCATTGCACCTGTAAGGCAAACTTCGCGGATTCGATCTCTGCCTAGACCAAGTCATTTTTTTCTCTTTAAATTGATTTGAATATTAAGCATGAAAAATGCTTAAAATTTAATTCAAAAAGACTAATTTTATTTGGACTTCAAGACAATAGACCCTCATCATGATAGACAAATTGATTTGATCAATGAGTCTAATTTATTAACAAATAAATTCTTATATGTGATAAAAAGATCCCTTTAATCGCCTTCTGTCCATCATTCTGTGGGTGTCATCCACAGAATGATGGATTGATCCTTAGTAAATAATTAATGTGTCATAAATTAGTATAATAAATAATCAAAAACTTCATTTTACATATATAGGGTCTAAACTGTAATAAAATGAGACAATTCTCATTAAGACAGAATTTAAAAAATTCCCGACTAAAGTTTTTACAATAATTCTTGCATTTTGAAACTCCACACAATCTCCGATGACCAAGCCTACCTTACACAATCTCTTCAGTACCAATATTTTAAGATAATTAAATTCGTAGATCGTTACCCCTCACTTAGCGGACGCCATTACAAGGATTGCGTGTGCGCAGAGCTCTCCTTTCCAGCGCACAAACGATAACCGTAAACGAGACGTGTGGCAATGGAACTGTTATTTGATGCGTGTGCGGTTATTAGTTTAATCTGAGTGAGTTTCCATTATACAAGTCTTTTGTCCAATTAAAAAATCAGTAATAACATTCACTTACCCATTGCTTTAGGGACGTTATCTCAGGAAAAGTACTGCCTGCTTTCTTTCAGAATGACGATTATAAGCGATAAATTAGCAATTTAGTACATTTAATAAGTTGCTAATTTTTTATGGGTTAAAAAAATCAACATCCAAGACGGGACTTGAACACTTGTACGGTAGCTCAGTTTGTCAGAGCATTTTCTGGGTCATTCATCAACTCGCTGATATGGAACTCACTACCGTGTTCAAGTTAGCATTTACGTGTTTCGAATGCTGACATCAGGAAACGGTAGTATAACTTGATAATAACTTAATTTAAAAAAAGTCTACATAAGGACATGGTAGGACATATCTAGCTAGTATCAAGATTCAGCGGATCGGAAGAACATGTTTAATGTTTATGAATAGAAATAGAATAGGACAGAACAGAACAGCACAGAACATAACAAAACCGAACAGAACAGAATAGAATATAATATAATAGAATAGAATAGAATATATAGAATAGAATAGAATTTATTTGCTTTTTATTATAACAGCATAACATGTTTAGCCGCAGTACAAACAACAGGGGGTAAACCCCACTTTTCCTAAAGAGAACTCGCAATAATTTCCAAACACTCTACACGCAAAAGCTAGAAACATACTTAGAAATATTTTATATACTTTAACGTGTACAAATGGAAACACACAACAATCAGATACAATCCGCAGCATGTCAAAAGTCGAAAGGATTGTACCTTACCTCTCGACGTCAATTTAAAACTCGTAAACTTTTTATTGTGAAACAATAACTACTGAAACATTATATTTTGTATGAAAACCAACGTTTAGCCCGCAAATCGATGATTATTATCGATAAAATGTGGGTTACTTACCGCAGAACTAATATAAAATTAAGCTTAATAAGTCGATACGGTACTTTGGTCGTAAAAGTGTTTTGCCAACAATGTTGTGGATGAAATACCTTCGAAGTGAATGGATGAGAATTGTTGCAAATTGTACTTTGTAAATATTTCTTAACTTCCAATATTAAAGACTGTGATATAACAATGTAAATTATAGTAAAAATTATACTTTGAATCTTCTTTATCCAAGCGTTAATCCCAGTCGCATTCGAAGTTTTTCAACTTGGAGTCTGGGGTCCTCTTTACCAGTCCAACTTCGATATTTTCTGTGAAGCGACAGCCATCTGACCGCCACAACCCAAAGACGATATCGAAGTATTGCAGTTAGGCCAGTTGTTGGATTTTTGAGTGCTTCAACTACCTTTAACGACTGCCATAGATGTTCGTATGGCAATCGGGACCGACGGCTTAACGTGCTCTCCTAGGTCCGGCCAGATCAATGCAAATAAACATATTCATGCAAATTACGATATTACCATAATTAATATTACAACGAGCAAAGCCGCAGCATGAAGCAACATCATGCGACCCGATTGCATCGTCGCATCGTCAGCGCTCCACGCCTCGTGTCGCGCTCAGCCTCGTGCCTGCGCCGTCAGCTAAATGCATTTCGCAACTTATTTTATTAGAATTCCGTAATAAATATATTTTATTAACACACTTTGGTACTAGCATCGTCCAAGTCTAGACTTAGTATTAATTATAAGTCCTAATTGTAACTGAATTTATTCAATTAAATTCTTTATATCTTCAATCTCAGTTTCTTTTAACTCCTCCGGCTGTCACCTACGTAATTGGCGCAGTCGGTAGGATACTCGCGGGTCTTTTCGCGAGCTTTACGGATCTCTAATATCGTAATCCGTGTTCGCGTGTCGCCCGGGTGGCTCCTAAGCCCCAGTTCGAGTATCCTGAAACTACGAGAGCTGCAGCCACGTGGAGGAAGAGTATCCAGACATTGATACGCAGAGAAACGAGATGAAATTGTAAGTTGCACAAATTCATTTTTGTGTTGCTTTCCTTTACTGTGTAGTTTCCTATAAGCCCCAAAATTTTTCATCCTTGTAATTCCCGTACTAGCGAGTCTGAGCTAAGACAGACTCGCCGGCAAGTACAATTAGATATTAGTAGAAATATAGATTTAGACGACTTGAGTTTAGAATTAAATACCTTATTTAATAATAAGAAGATGGCTCACACCCCGGACACAATTTTTAAGGCCTTACGCCCTGTACCCGATTTTGACGGGAACCCAAACGTTCTCACACGTTTTATTAAATTATGTGACCAAGTGGTGTACACTTACCTTAGTGCGGAACCTGGTAGCGAATTACCTAACCTATGTTTATTAAACGGGATCCTTAATAGAATAACTGGACCCGCCGCTAGTATTATAAACGCGAATGGTATTCCTGATAATTGGTTAGATGTTCGTAATGCACTCATTAATAATTTTGCCGACCAAAGGGACGAAACCGCCCTATATAACGACCTCTCTTTGGCCTCTCAGGGACAAAAGTCCCCACAGGAATTTTATGATCACTGCCAAACACTGTTCAGTACTATCATGACTTACGTTAGTCTTCACGAGACTATAGCCACTACCATCGAAGCTAAGCGTACACTATACCGGAAGCTCACTATGCAAGCTTTTGTTAGAGGATTACAGGAACCTCTTGGTTCACGAATTAGGTGTATGAGACCTGACACTATTGAGAAAGCTTTAGAATATGTTCAGGAGGAAATGAACATCATGTACTTGCAACAGCGTAACGATTTAATTACCAAGTCGCAGCCGACCCCTAGGGTCACACATTCGACTCCTGTGCACATTCCAAAATTTTCAAATAGCCATAGCCCATCCGCAGCATTCTGGCCTATACCCGCGATTCAAAGACCACAGCCCCAGCCGCCGCAACCTTTTAGGTTTGCGCCCCCACAAGTATTTAGGCCGAATCATATGCAGAACCAACCTTCACCTCAGGTACGTATGCCAACACGCACACAACACATGTTCAGTGCTAGACCCTCCAATTACAATCCCCAAAGTAACGTGTTCCGGTTGCCACCTAGGAACCAACCCAGTCAGCCAGTTGCCCCCAGACCGATGAGTGGAGTACAACATTTTAACCCTAGACCATTGCCACCTTCAGGCGGACCCCGCGTACATGATTGGCGTACTCAAGGCAACCCACCACCTACCAATTACTTCAAATCTCGTGAGATAAATGTCAACGAATGTTACGACGACAGTTATTATTACGATGACAGTTATTATTACGACTACAACTATGACTACTTTTCACATACTAATGACGAGACTTGTGACTATACTTACTACAATGATTACGACACGACTCAAATACCGTATCAGCAGCAAGATCTTCCTATAGAATACCCTACTAATAACTCTAACGATAACGCTGCAAGTGGGAGTTCAAATTTTCAGACGGATCCGAAATCAAAAAAGCCAACATAGAAATAAATTTACAGACACAAAGACAGTTACCATATATTCAAATAGCAAACCCTCCTTTAAAATTACTTATCGACACCGGTGCTAACCAATCTTTCTTAAGCCCGGAGGCCGCGCAAAACTATTTCCCTGATGTTCCTTTAGACTTTGATCCCTTTGAAGTAACTAATGTACACGCTACTACTAGAAATAACTACTCTATAACACTACCATGCTTTACTGAATTTAATGATCCGGATGGTATACGTCTCTTTGTCTACAAGTTTCATGACTATTTCGATGGCCTTATAGGACTCGACTTAATGACCAAATGGGAAGCTAAAATAGATCTTAAGGACAAGACTCTGACTACACGATATATGGTTAACCCTATTAAAATGTATAACTCCCGAAATATTAACCTTTACGAAGACATTATCCCAGCAAAGAGTTGCAAGCTAGTTAGGCTACCGATAAACGCCCCGGATGGCGATGTAATTATTCCAGAACAACTGATTTGTAACTGCATCATAGTAGAATGCGTGACCACTGTAAGCAATAACCATGCCCCATTAGAAGTTTTCAACCCTACTGACAATGACATCATACTTTCACTAGACCACTCCATAAACGCAGACGTTTTCAACTTAGAATGTTCTCCCAAAGGTTCTACACGCGCCCAGGACATAGTCTCACGGTTACGAACCGACCATTTAAACGAAGAAGAGAAAGCTAACTTGATATCTTTGTGTTCTCAATACTCAGATGTCTTTTATATAGAAAACGAGGCCCTAACTTTTACTAATGAAGTAAAGCACCGAATAAATACCACCGATGAAGTCCCAATTTATACAAAGAGCTATAGGTATCCTTTTATCCACCGTCAGGAAGTTAAAGATCAGATCGAAAAGATGCTTTCACAAGGTATCATAAGACCCTCAGAATCTGCATGGAGCTCACCTATCTGGGTAGTACCCAAAAAGGCCGACGCTTCAGGCAAGAAAAAATGGCGCCTCGTAGTAGATTTTCGTAAATTAAACGAAAAAACCATAAACGATAAATACCCTATCCCGAACATATCCGATGTGCTAGATAAACTAGGAAAGTGTCAATACTTCACCACTTTAGATTTAGCTAGTGGTTTTTATCAAGTGCAAATGGACCCTACAGACATACAAAAAACAGCTTTTAACGTAGAGCAAGGTCACTACGAGTTCCTTCGCATGCCAATGGGCCTGAAAAATTCTCCCTCCACGTTCCAACGTGTGATGGATAACATGCTTAAGGGGTTGCAAAACCAAATATGTCTGGTCTATCTTGATGATATCATTGTGTATAGTACCAGCCTTCAGGAACACATGATAAATCTCGAAAAGGTATTCCAAAGACTAAGAGAGTCCAATTTTAAAGTTCAAATGGACAAATCAGAGTTCTTGAAGTTAGAAACAGCATACCTTGGACACGTTATCACGAGAGAAGGCGTTAAACCCAACCCAGACAAGGTATCGACTATAAAGAAATATCCCTTACCAAAAACGACTAAAGAAATAAAACAATTTTTAGGCTTACTAGGATACTATAGGAAATTTATCCCAGACTTCGCGAGAATCACTAAACCGATGACTCAATGCCTAAAGAAGAATAGGAAAATAATTCTAGATGAGGAATACATAGACTGTTTTGACAAATGCAAAAAACTACTGATTAACGACCCCATACTCCAATATCCCGACTTTGACAAAGACTTTGTTCTAACGACTGACGCTTCAAACTTCGCGATAGGAGCTATTTTGTCACAAGGGCAGATAGGTTCAGATAAGCCTATTTCTTACGCCTCTCGTACTCTTAACGAAAGTGAAATTAACTACAGCACTATCGAGAAGGAGTTGTTAGCAATAGTATGGGCCACAAAATACTTCCGACCTTACCTGTTTGGACGTAAGTTCAAAATTCTGACTGACCATAAGCCACTCCAGTGGATGATGAGTTTAAAAGAACCCAATTCTCGGTTAACTCGATGGCGACTGAAACTCAGCGAGTATGACTTTACCGTAATATATAAAAAAGGTAAAAGTAATACTAACGCCGACGCATTATCTCGAATCGAAATTCATAACGAAGAAATCAGCTCAATAATCCCAAACCCCACCGAAAAAGCTCTTACTTTAGATAATTCCGCCACTAGTACAGCCCACACAAGTCAGGAACATCCAATACTGGAAGTGCCCATCACGGACGAACCTCTTAATAAATTTCACCGACAGTTAGTTATATCTATAGTAAATGACCTTACTCGACGACCTGTAGTGACGAAACCATTCGAGACACATACCAGAGTAACAGTACAACTGACAGAAAATAATCTTGAATCCGACTTAATAAATGCTATAAAAGAATATGTAAATCCTAAAGTTAAAACTGCTATATTAATCAATCCCCCTTTAGCTATGTACAGAATTATACCAATCATTCAGGATAGATTTAGGAGTTCTTCAATGAAACTTGTACTTACCAGAATAGAATTAGAAAATGTAAAAGAATACCTCAAACAGCAGGAGATAATTCGACAGTACCATGACGGGAAAACTAACCATAGAGGCATTAATGAATGTTACCTCTCATTATCCAGAAAGTATTACTGGCCTAAAATGAGGGAGCACATAACGAAATACATAAATGAATGTAGTATTTGCGGTCAAAGCAAATATGACAGAAACCCAATTAAGCAGCAGTTTAACATAGTACCACCAGCCACCAAACCCTTAGAAATCATTCACGCAGATTTATTTACCGTGCAATCAGAAAAGTATATTACCTTTATAGATGTTTTCTCCAAGTATGGCCAAGCCTACCATTTAAGAGATGGCACTGCAATAAGCATATTACAAGCCCTTTTATTATTTTGCACTCATCACGGTCTTCCTCTTACAATAGTTACAGATAACGGAACCGAATTCACCAACCAACTCTTTGCCGAATTCCTGAGACTTCATAAAATAACTCACCATAAAACTTTACCTCATTCCCCCAACGACAATGGCAACATAGAACGTTTCCATTCAACCCTATTGGAACACCTCCGCATTCTTAAATTGCAGAATAAAGATGAACCAATAACTCACCTTATACCGTACGCTATAATAGCTTATAACAGTTCTATCCATAGTTTTACAAAATGTAGACCCTACGACATACTGAAAGGCCATTTTGATCCCAGGGATCCTATTGACATTGACGTGAACGAAAAACTACTCCAACAATATATAGTGACTCATAAGGCACAAATGAAGACTGTCTATGACATGATAAATGAGACTTCCTTAGCCGACAGAACTGCTCTCATAGAGTCCCGTAATAAATCTAGAGAATTAGAAATTGATTATCAACCCGAACAACAAGTTTTTATAAAAAATCCTCTTGCTGAAAGGCAGAAGGTCGCTCCCCGTTACACACAAGACAAGGTATTAGCCAATCTCCCGATCCACATCTATACCTCTAAAAAACGTAGCCCAGTAGCCAAATCTCGCCTGAAACGAGCACCCAAGAACAAACAATTGTTACAGGATACTGTTGCTGATCCTGATGCTGAACCCACTCCTCGTGCATCCTCAAGAGATAAGACTTGATAATCTGGATGACGGACCTGGACTACTCCCATTTAGACTAGGACAAGCTAGAGTCACAACACACTTCCATACATTCTTACAATATATCGAACTTGACAAGATAGAACAGGGACTAACTACACTTCGAAATGAACTACAGGACTATAAGAGTAAACTTACTAACGAAACCTATGCATTATATGAACTACAGCTAGAATATCTAGATAGTAAAATAACCAATATCCTTGATCACTTAAACACTCTAGAACCTGGCAGGACAAAAAGAGGTCTACTCGACGGATTAGGATCCATAATTAAAAGCATTACTGGCAACCTGGACTATCAGGATGCCCTTAAGTACAATGAAGCCTTAAGAGCCCTGAAAGAAAATCAGAATAAAATATCTTTAGAATTCAATAATCGCGCTAGTTTAAACAACGAATGGATAAAAGAACATGATAAGGTAGTTAATCAACTTGTCGATAACCAAAGTAAAATTAATGGTACGCTCCAGTTGATCTTAAACGAGAATGCGTACAAAGCTAATAGCCTTATTAAATACGGAAAATTTGCTCAGTTATTAGCGATCATAACGGAGAACGTCAATGATTTACTAGACGAACTTATAAGAATTGAAAATATAATAGCCTTTACTAAAACCATGACAACTCATCATTCTATGCTTAGCATTAACGTACTCAAGATTATGCTAAACAAGCTAAGAATAATATATGGGCAAAATCAATTAATAGACTTAGAACTTAGAGAATATTATAATATTATAAGATCAGGATCGTATTTTGTACAAAAACAGATAGTAATAATTTTCAAATTTCCCATTGTCTCCCCGAGCACTTACGACTTCTACAAGTTATCTTTGGCACCAAATAGATTTCACCAAGTCCTTATTCCTCCTCATCCTTACATAGCAACTAATAGAAATGAATTCGTGTACATAGAGGCTGAATGCCCGAAGTTTGGAAGTCAGTTCCTCTGTGACGAAGATTCTCACAAAAAGCTTAGAAATCAACGCGATTGTATCCACGAAGTTATCTCTAGGCAAACCATTGACCCAAATTGCAGCCTTTCAACTATACATCTTTCAACTGAAGCCATGGAACAATTAGATGACCGAAGCTACGTGATAAGCTTTCCTCGACCAGAAAAGGTTCACCTAAACTGCGGTACCCAAACCTACAGTACACTGAATGGAAGCTTTCTGCTGACACTACCCAGCCACTGCTCACTACACTCGCCTGAACTTACTATAACAAATGAAAACGACGTCGTACAAGGCAAGCCACTGAAAATTATGAAGATCGCTTACCCAGAGAAGATGAAGAGCACAGTACCGGTACACCTAAACCTGAGCTCCATCAACTTAAAATCTCTACATACCAGCCAAGATATAATCACACACCATCCTGCACTGCAATTACCGAATGATTCTGAAACAGTATACCACACAACCATACCTTTCTACATTATCGTATCTGGCGCAATTATACTTACCTTAGTCATGCTGACTCGCCGTCTTCGCCGATGGAGATGCAAGCGACAAGTTACAAACTCCTCCAGCATCCAGCCAACTTCTGAAGAACCTGAAAATCATGTCTACGCGAAACCGTCCACACCAGCAATATTTTCACTGAAAGTTGGAAAATAGTTGCTTTTCTGAGGGCGGAGGAATTACGATATTACCATAATTAATATTACAACGAGCAAAGCCGCAGCATGAAGCAACATCATGCGACCCGATTGCATCGTCGCATCGTCAGCGCTCCACGCCTCGTGTCGCGCTCAGCCTCGTGCCTGCGCCGTCAGCTAAATGCATTTCGCAACTTATTTTATTAGAATTCCGTAATAAATATATTTTATTAACACACTTTGGTACTAGCATCGTCCAAGTCTAGACTTAGTATTAATTATAAGTCCTAATTGTAACTGAATTTATTCAATTAAATTCTTTATATCTTCAATCTCAGTTTCTTTTAACTCCTCCGGCTGTCACCTACGTAATTTGCATATAAATATTAACATTGAGCGGGAATATGTATTTTTGTTTATGTGAATTGTGTATATTCGGAGAGCACGTTAAGCCATCGGTCTTGGTTGCCATTCGAACATCTATGGCAGTCATTAAACAACTGGTTTAATTGTAAAACTTCGATATCGCCTTTGGGTTGTTGAGGTCATATGGCAGTCGCTTCACGGACCCCAGACTTCAAGTTGAAAGCTTCGGATGCGACTGTGATTTACGCTAGGGTGAAGAAGAACCACTTTCCACTAGGTAGGCCATGTGCTTATCCTTACCTGTTAGTTATAAAAAATTGTTGCAAAGAAAATATAAAAAACACAAATCAGAAAAAAGACTTTTGATTCCTTTTCTATCGTCCACATCCTTGTATTTCCACTCCTAACCTAAAAGGGTGGGGCGCTATAAATCAAAGGGAGCTGGTCCCTTACGTGTCAAGTCGCCTAGAGTTGCGTTGCGTTGCGTTGCTGGCATCGAGAGTTACCAATTAAGACACCAATAAATAACCTTAGTTAGGCGGGACTTTGTTAGGTTGAGTACAGATGAGGAGAGGTGAACGAATGAATGAAGTTTACTTCGAAATTTAAATTTTGTGTTTATTTCTGCCTATTAATATCTCCGATGTATGCCTACACGATTTTTTTCATATTACTTAGGTGGTAGACATGCACAAGGCGCACCTATGGACGTGTACAACACTTGGCGTAAAATACAAGTGTTGCTGACCTTGTAGAAACCTTTTAATGTCCTTGGGTATATGTGGTCGAAAAAGCCCATTGTGGCTCAAGCCATCCTTTTTATATCACTGAGGTGGCTGACAAGCACACGGTCCACCTGATGGAAAGTCGTTACTGTGGTCTATGGACGTGTGCAACACCAGGGAAGTCACACTCTTGCTACGGACCCTGTAACACAGAGAGTTTCTGTGCCGTCAGTGTAGAAGACAAAGCAGGAATAGCCTTTGTTCTTCTCATTGACAGCACAAAAACTCTCCAGTGAGCTCTGGCTACCCTTCTCACCACCGGGAACACAACAAGTGGTTATTACGGCTGCTAGCAACACATAAAAATATTACCGAATAGTCATTTTTGGTCGGGCTGCACCTTTTTTGTCACTTAAAAATTGAATCAACTCGCGTGCGTGTGTAATTTCTAATGTCTGTTACCTTTGAGCAATATAATTGTTATCCAAGCAATCAGCGGTTTTATTCAGTCTTATTTAAGTTAAGTACCTTAGTCGCCTACAGTGGCCGCAGTATGCTGTAGGGCGGAGGTTCTTTCCCAGTCGGACTGCTTGATTGTTTTGCCCTTCTAAGACATTTATTTGTACTATATTATAGCGAGCTCAGCTCAAAGTTCTCTTTCAGGAAACGCGGGAGTGCACTGAGGAATAGCTGTACAATGAGAGGCAACATCTTGTGTACATTGAAGATTTTAGTAAAAAAAGTAAACAGAATGTTGAAAACAAACTTTAGTATCATTCATTTCACATCAAATAGTGTGCTTCTACCTTAACTGGTATTTCATTTTCGGGAAGAAGTGACGTGACGCTTTCTACCGCTAATTACCTTAAATTCGGCCATTGTTGTAACTCATCGCAATTTGTTGCCACACAAAACTAGTGGGTTTGACAGACTACCTGCGAATGAAGTGACGCACACACGGCCCGGCCAGCGTGCAAGTACATGAGTGATTTTTTTTTGTTTAGGGTCTAATTTCGCCTTAATTCATTGCGAAAAGGGAAGTCTGATGGTGAAACGACGTCAATTTTTTTTTGGAAATAAATGTTTATATAATTTATTTTAATATTTTACATTACACTATTATACAAAATCATTTTTAAAGTTAAACTAAAACTAAAACTAAACGCTTTAGTTTTAACTAAATATTTGTAAGAATATAACAAAATAGAGAACATAAAAGAGGCAAAAGAGTTTAGGCGTCGAAGAATTCCTCCCCATCGATATCAACTGGTAGCGTGCCCAAAAGGCTGGCGGCATTGCTCTGTTGGATGGCAATGCCAATTCGTTGTGCAAGAAACAAGCCAGCCCTTTGGTCACGCGCAGCATCGACCAGTCGCTTTGCAATTTCTTTGCAATGCGACCACGCGCTCGGACACCACGACCCCAGCGTCTCGACTCCAAACGGCTCAAATAAATAATTGCTGGTAATATTATCATATTTTCGCCGTTTGAGAGGCTCCGCAGATGACGCAGCAGCACAAGCGCATAACGTCATACTTGGAAGATGGGAAGGCACAAGGGTGTCGAGGCATGTTGCGTCCCACACCAAAGGCCTACCCATCTTCCAAGACACCAAAGACACACCATCCGGTCTCTTGCCATCGTCGCGCACCAAACCAACTGGTTCAAGTATAGCTGGGACGCCGGCGGTGACAAGAGCCAATAATGTATTTTAAATGTGCATGACTTGACATGCGTCCTGCGCTCCTGCCGCAAGATAGGCCGTCTAATATCTAATTTAAAAGATTCAAGATCCCGATTGCAGCGTACCGTTGCACCGGGTCCTCCGCCTGCCGCATTGCTGGCTGACGTGCTACCTTCTATTTGCCGCTTCGCGGTCTCCACTCTAGGACTCATTTTATTTCAATAGTTATCAGTCCTACGTCCGCCTTTCCCGTAGTCGCGTAAAAGTACAATTGCAACCGTTTCCAAACATTTGACCAAACACATTGTATACCCCATCACATTACGCAACAAACGATTTTTTATATTTCTCGCAATAAATACGAGTGCGATACGCAATCACATACAAATGTATCTTACAATATACAGTTATAAGTTATGGAACAATAGGCGTCCGCAATATCAACGCCTCTACGTGAAATATGGGAGAAAGTGATATTAGTTTATGTAACTTTACTATAGTTGAACTGCAAGACCCCTTTATTTCTCATAGATGTGTCGTGAAAGGTTGGTTTTGAGGTCCGTCATAGCTACATTTCTTCATATTTTGTGCTCAAGGTATAACAACACATGCTCACGCTTTCTTTCTCGGGGTAGGCCGCCATCTGTTTCTATCCTTACACACATCGCGAGCTTCCTCTTCTCTCATTTAATCTTTCATGCAATCTCGCCGCTTTCGAGCACAGTCGACAAAGGAGATACGGTACCACCTTTACGTACAACATCATATGAAAAAGTGAGACCTCATCTTCATAGTCGACTGCACATGCTTCCGACATGTCCTTTCTTCAATACCTTACCAATTAATAACTTACTTTGTGTAAATTCTGTGCGATCGACCCGGGTGACTTGTGTCATACATGCCTGATGTGTCATTCACTCATTTCTCATTAGTTTTCCAAACCACGTTAACCTACCCTTTTCAATCCTCACAACATTCTCTAAACGGTGAATACATCCATCTGAATATGGGTTTACACACTAAATAATCCTAGTTAGAGAGTGACCTACGTCAGATCCTCGTCTATCAAGGAGCAGGTGTATCGGTTTGTGTGTGAGACTTCGGCCCCGAAGGAGTTAGTAGGGCACCCTGTGAAAAGCAGATGCATATAAACACTACTTTCATCAACATCCTTTCAGTAATTACTAAGATACCAAATGGCAACAAAGCTTCACAATGAATGCTAATATACTATTTGCACTATATCTTTAATTCAATCATGATGCTATAAGCGTCTTTAGGTAAGTACTTATATCATGATAAGCGAAGACACTAATCTTCTGTAATTATAAACCCCATAATGATAAATCTAGTACCATTTCTCTACAAGTTCATGTCAATGATCCAGTTTTTGATAAATAAGCCGATGATTTACAAGCCGAACTAAAATATATAGGTACAGCCTAACCTCATATATTAACATCACGCCTCCAAAATAATTTATATATCACTAATCACGGATATATATCAAAGTTTACAATTAATTAAAACAATAGTTATTCCAAAGATATCAAAGTTCAGAATAAATCATATGGTATTCAAAAAAACCCCAAGGCAGAAATGTAATTTGTTCTTAGAGCGCATAATTATATTCAATCAAAGTTTATACTTTAACACTAACAAAATTAAGTTGAAATTCATTCACACTTATAGGTATTATTTAAAACTTAGCTCGAGAATATTAATCAAAATAAGGCAAAACGAATTCTAAACTCAAATCTAAACAACTGACAATCGCTTACTCTATATACTAGTATCAAGCACTACACAATCAAAAGCAAAACTAAACTCTATCTTCTAAGAATTAAGGTAATATTTTTAAATGAAAATTCAAAATAGATAATTTTAGTACACAATATCAATCACAAATCAATAGTGACATGGCTCTGCCCAGTCCGTATAGAAGTTAATTGTTGCTTGCGCACATTATCATTAGTTGCTGCATCGTGCGCGCGCGCAGATAATATCTGCCGATTATAAATTAACGTAAGTCATAGGCATGATCGTGTATCAGTGGTCAGTAAATGATGCGCTGGACTAGAATAATTTGTTATTCGTATTCTATAAAAACCACTAAAAGAAATAAATTCAATAGTTTAAATACTGAAACATTTATTTGCGCGAATTGCCGGTAGTAAAAATAGTTTGCGATACATTTATGCGTTTTGCCGTTTTATAGTTTTCGATAATAGTCGTTTTTTTTCCAAATAAATTAATTTTCGAGAGCTATTTTTTGACCTGCATCTTAGCTTTCTTGTCATAAGATGGGGTGCAATTGTGCGGACTCCTAGATGAAAATTTTAGATGTACCTATCGTCAAATCACAAACATACATACATATAATCAATATAAACAACCCGAAGGGTTATGCAGAGGTGAATTAACACCCACATTTTACCAATGTGTATTCGGTCCCACTTAACAGGGAGTGAGCCTATTGCCGTATTCCGGGCACTATTGTTGACTCGAGTCATGCATCGGAGGCTGAGTCTAGGCTGTACATATCTGTCTGACGTTAAAGTAATTCAGCCCTATCCCTTAGTCGCCTTGTACGACACCACATGGGAAGAGAAGGGGGGCCCAAATTCTACTCTGCGGAGGACCACGCATGGTGAGTACCTAGTAGTAGTAGTATTACTACGCTCAGGGTACGGAATGGTGTCTCTGCTTTGGTCCAAGCTATTACAATTAGGGTGTTTGTTTATTATTATTATTTATTTATAAACAAAACAAAACAAGCTTACAGTGGAGTACACCAGTATCCACGAATAGCACCTGCCAAAAATTTTGATAGGTGCTGTTCATGGACAAGGCTAGGTGCCCAGGTGCTATTCGGCTGGGTGCTCTAAGTGGACTACACCACCAAAACGCTTGTCATGCTATTCTATTTACTAGCTGACTTAATCTACTGCACGCAAATAATAAAAAATAATCATGGTAAAGGTACAATTCGTTATTTTAGTTCATCATTATCAGTTTATAATATACATTTAATTATATTCAATTAATTATAATCAACACATTAAATTAATTCATTATGATCAACACATTACATTCATTAATTATCTAAATTCATTATAATCAACTCATTATATTCAATTCATTATCTAAATTCATAGGTGTGTATTGTCGCAGCCAACTAGCTAAATCAGCCGTTTAATAACTGCCTAGGCTCTTTACTGAACGGCGCCGTTCAATTAGCGGCTGATTTTATTATAGAGCTTTCTCAATAAACCTATCACAAATTTTCTTTGAATACACCTCTGCCTACCCCCTCGGGGATTTCAGTAATGTAATTTGCCCCATCTTACAAATGGCTTAAGCATTATCCAGCCAGATAATAAAATGTTGTAATAAACATTACGGCTGAATATCATTCCGGCCATTCATTGAATGGCACCGCACGCCGTTTAATTAACAGCCTAGGCAGTTAATTTAACGGCTGATAAGCTAGTTGGCGGCGACATGTATAAAACAATATTGTGTTTGATCATAAAGATTTTTTTAGTATTGTGAAATAACTTTTCTATTACATTACCAACAATTTCATTTTCCGAAAATAATAGATCAAAATGCGTCCATCCTCGTATTTCACGTCAGCTTAAGATGACGCGCGACTGGACCCGCCACCCGTATCTCTGAATTTTGATGAAACACCTCCTTGCATTGACGTTTCTGAATGATTCATTTTATCTATATTCTAAGACAGATTTATTATTAAAAGGGTTGATACAGAACCCTTAAATATCGACCATCTTTCTGAATGGCGATTTAAAAGGATGTAATTTCCAGGTGTCTGTTTTAATTTACGCTGAAAATATTTAGAAGACAGTGGCAAAATGATTAAGGTGTTGGTTACCGTGGCCGTGCACCGTGACGCCACACTCGCGCTGTGACCCTGTTAGAACAAAGAGTTTCTGTACCGTCAGTGTAAAAGATAAAGCAGGACCAGCCTTGCCTTAGGTCTTCCCACTGACAGCACAAAAACTGCCCAGTGAGCTCTGGCTACCCTACTCACCGCCAGGAACATAACACGAGGTTATTATGACCGTGGTATTCTGTAGGGCGGAGGTACTTCCCCAGTTGGACTGCTCAATTGGAGGGAAATACCACCGTGTCCTACCTCTAATTAAAAGGTTGCGAGTTCTAACCTCACAAGTGTTCACTCCAAATATTAACAATTTAGCTGGACAGTTAAGGAGAATACTAACTTTTTTTATACCACTTAGGTGGCAGATAAGCATATGACCCACTTGATGGAAAGTGGATACGGGGCATGAGCAACACCAGATGAGTCACACTCGTGCTGCTCTAGGAACCTTCGTAAATACACACTTCATATCCAAACGATATTGCCATCAAAAGAAGTCGCCTTGAGAACTATAGTCTAGAAATAGGAACCAAACAGTTCTATCTATAGTCTATCCTATCTCAATAATCTCGAACAAAACACTCGTACCTACAATTAACATCAGCCGTGTATCGGCCACCCATCCATCCGTCATACCTCGCCGGAGGTAACAGAACCTTTTTGCGACCGACGGAATTGATGGCCGCACTTTATTGGAGGTGGGACTGAGATGTACAACCGACTCGACTCGATATCAACTGATATAAGGCTAGCTTTGTATGCTGATGGATTTTTTAGTCTTGATACTTGGGTAATAGGATAATTGTTATAAGCAATATCAATATTTTTTAAAACAAACGACAAAGGATACCGATATTTTTTTTTTAGAATGCAAAACTTGTTAGAGATTTTATGTAAGTACAATAAAATAAACAATAATATTACCAGCTCGTGGTTGATAGTGCATTAAAAATTAAACCAAATTTAAAGAAAAATCTTCAGAATAGATAACGCAAACTATGACAATGATAAAATAATATTTAGTAATGTAAAAGAATTGTCATATTTTATTAGAACATTAAATTATTTTATTAATAGAAGCATTTTAATGAATCGAATCTAAAGCTCAATGGTCAATGATTTATTTCTTTAACAAGTCGTTTTTAAATAAATTATTGGATGATGGGGTAATTGGTCAGATAATTGACTCATTACTTAATTTGCTTTAAGCTATGTCTCTGATGCTCAACAGAAATATGTTTCCTATTATTAACTAATAGAATTTATTTTGTGCCAATTTTATTACACTATTACACATTGTTATCTAGAGGCAAACACAAAGCATCAAAACCGCACGATCGCAGTAGCAAGCGCAGACGGCACACTACACTCGTATTACTACAAATCATTCAAGCGGAGCCGTCCTGAAATGTTTCCATTCTTTTATTGATTTATTCAGCATTATTATTAATTTTTACAAATAAATATAAAAACTCAATACGGCCGGCCGTTATTTATTATAACGTTAAACCCGCCCAATCTGATAAGTATTTATATTTATAGCGAGTATTTTTTAGTTTTAATTTACTTTTTTTTTAGTTATCAAGGTTGTTTGAAGTTCAGCTTAGAATTTTTTTGGTTGAACTTTTGATGATTGAGTTCATTTAAATGTTTGTGATTTGTAATAAGGCTAAGTATTTTATTTACATGGAAGTCAGGACTAAGCAGAAGCCTTGTCGCTCTTTTTACTGACTCTTATTAATATGCCTCAGGTGTATTAAAATGAAAACAAAAAATACATCGGTAATTGAATAGGTTGTAAATAGTGAGTGAAGACTATATACCATGACTTTATGTGTCCAAATCAACCTGGTTTTTACCCGACTGCGCCAACGGAGGGTTATGTTTTTCGAGAGTATGTATAATGAATGTATATATGAACGGCGCGATGGATTTTAGCTTGAGAGGTGCCGTTAGATTCATATTTACTGTGGGAGGGACACTGGGTATATCAAAATAAAAATAAAAACAAAACGGCCGATTTTGAAAAAAAAATTACTCAAGTTTATCAAGTGGGTTATCAAAATGAAGGAAATTAAAAGAAGATTACAAAAATATATATTTCATAACTAAAAAGCATAAAATAGAATAAACTAATAAAAATAAAAAGCCCGACTGATGCTGAAAAGATCGAAACAAGTTTTATACCAGGCGGTTACCCATTTGCAAATCTCAAGCCCGATGAAAATTACCGCCTGCTATAAAGCTTGTTTCGATCTTTTCAGCATCAGTCGGGTATTTTATTATTAATAATTTATTTTTTTGACAATAATGCTTATAGAGAAGTACAAGCTCCACTGTAGCCTTATTTAATAAATTGTCGTATATATTATTGAACTACTGCTGTCTGACCTCTACAACGCACTGGAGATATCTCAGTTCGTAGTTATACCAGACTGCCTGATTTTGTAGGGCTCCAAGTACCCGTAATAATCCCGAGGAGGGCCAGACCGACAGGGATGGCGGCCGCCAGCCGGGTTGCGAGCGATATGTCACCGACAACCTCATCTTCCAGACGGCGTGCGGTTTAATCGGTTCGACTCCAACGGCTCCGGAGGGGGAGGGGGAGGGGGTATCATTGAGGATTTCCAGCACGTAAAAAAACTACCCGTAATAAATACCACAGATTGAAATAAAACTATTTTTAATTTATAGCCCACTGTCACAGAGTGACTTGCGAAGGGTTCACCTGAAGACGACAGAATGATTCCACACTATATATTTGTAATTCAAAACCAAAATGACGAAATTCAAAAGCAAACGACAGCTGTGAATCAGGTGTCGTGAGTAATGTATTCGATATTGTTAAGACAATTTTCACAGACTCCCAAACAGTAGAAATCACATACAACCAAATAAAATACACGTCTAAACAATATGTAGTTGTCACCGGTTGATAGAGCCTGTCTTTCAAACTATCTAGTATGATTTACTCGCCGGAAAACCGTAACTACCTCCCATAGCAAAGAAAAACCATCTTTAAAATGAAACCAACTGAGTTCATTTCAGCTGGTATTCATATATTGAGTTATGTTACCATTTCCACATGTGCCAATATAAACGTATTTCATGATTTCCGAATTTGGAATTTCCCGTTCTGTAAGCTATACATTGCTTGCCGTATATCATCGATAGTAAAAACACAACATATAAACTTATCAATGTATATCATATTTTGTGTGAGGTATCACGTTTCAAGGTGTTAATGTAATACAGTTTCAGTTTGACATCCTGAGGGATTGAAGCTAGGTGTTGAGATGATTCTGGAATAGATCAATGATATGTCAAAATCGTGTTATACTTGTGGGATTCATGCAGACTAGTTTCGGTAGCAATCAGGACAGTGATAGATTCGCATTGAGGTGTGGAAACGTCGGGAACATTTCCCAAGGGACGGTTGCATTGGTTTCAGTTCTATCATGCAGTTTGAAGGAATGATTTTGAATTCAGAATCTGAGGTAGTTTACAAATACAACAAATATATAATAGATACAAATATTGTAATAGATGGAAAAAATCATTGCAAATATTTTTTGTTTGGTTGTTAGCTCTAAAATGTCCGGGTCAAACTAAAATAACTTCGGTTATGTTCGAAACGTTGTAACCTTTAGCTCTTCCTTTTTTGTTTTTCGTTATTTGAAGTTACTATATTAATCCATTTCCATCATTTTTTTTTACATTTCATCATTATTAAATTTATATTTAAGCATTTATTATCGGTAGCTTAGTGGTTAAGGAATCGGTCTTACGATCGAGAGGTCCCGGGTTCGAGTCATGGCCATTAGACTACCTACGTGAACCCACTCCTAACACAAGCAATTTAGCTTAGTTGGAGGGGTTAGAGGGAATTTTAGAAATTTTGATAAAAAAAAATAGATATTAAGAAGATAGATTCGTTATAAGAATGTTCTTCAAATAACAAAAAACAAAAAAGGAAGAGCTAGACATAACAACTTTTCAAGCGGAATGGAAGTAATTTTAGTTAGAACCGATTGTCGGACATTTTAGAGCCATTAACTAATTAGTGTAATAATAAAATAAATAAATAAAAATTAGTTTATTTCCATGACATAGTTTTACAAATTAGTTCGTGTCAAGTGGCCCCACACTAGGCAAGCCTGTCCTGTGGATACCTGGTCCGATTTACATTACCCAAAAATTTACAACACTGTCCAACGACTGATTTTATAAAATACAAAACAAATTGAAATAGAAATAAAGTGCTTAACTTAACATGCATATTAAAAAATGAGCAAAATAATAATATAATCAACAAAAGTATGAGAAGTGGCGTGCCAAATTGTGAATTTGGTCTCCTACTTTGTCCCATATTGGTCACAACAAGTGCAAGAGAAGGTCCTCAGTACAATTGTAGGTAAAAGAGGTTAGCCATCCCATTTTGATTTTTGAATTTTTATGCAGTCTTCTATAAAGTCAAATTAAAATAGGCGTTAGCAGTATCATGACAATATTATTCAATATCCGATCACAAGCAAACCGGCTTGTACAATTTGGTCATTAGATCAAATCAATTAACGCTCAAAGTCATAATTTCCATAAAATAAGACGAAATCATATTTTTTCTTATCCATACTAATATTGTAAATGTAAATGTGTATCCGTCTTTCACGCCTAAACCACTGAATTTGGTATAGGGGTAGATTAGAACTTGAAAAAGGACATAGGCTATGTTTGGCCGCGATAACCGACATCCATGCGGGCGGAGCCGCGCGCAAAAGCTAGTATTTCTTATAAGTTAGATCAATTGATCTTATTTTTTATGACAAATTTGCATCAGGCAAATGAATAACTCATCCTTTTTTCATTGTGAAGTCGTATCTCTTTAAGTATTGCCATACTGCATTAACATACTTTGAAAATATATTTTAAATGTCAACAATATAAATTACCTCGCTGACGTTGTTTATTATATAATTATGCAATCATTATATTCGTTTTAATGTATACAATGTATATATCTCGTGAATTTTATTATAATAAGGTATACTTGATGTATTATAATCTCAAAAAATATAATATGATAATAATTTATCTATGAAGACAGATATTTTCTCCATTGAATTTTTGGACTCTCAATTTTGACATTAAAAAATAAGATTTAGAGGGTAGGTGTAAATTGAAAAATAAATCATAGTTTTAATATTTGTGTAGTTCAAAAACAACATAAAGTTGTAAGCGCGTTTAAAATTTTCGAAGATTGGACATTTTTCATATAACATTTTTTGAAATGGAAAAAGGCCATCGACCGCCTGCTTTTTTAACGTACACCACTTGTGGCAGGTTTTGACAATTCACTGATTGTGACAATTTATCGATTATGACAATTCATCGATTGTGGCAATTCACATGTTACACCTCTGTGTATAATGTATTTACATAAATATTGGCCACGTTTTGACTTCGGTTGTTGCTCCGGATCGCCAAAGGTTTTTTCTAAATTATAACCCCAAGGAAGTTTAAAATGTCATCTATCACATCCATCTTCCTTTTTAAATAGTAAAACCAATAATCCCGTGAACTGAAAGAGGCCGCCACTTTCCCTGCATTAATGTCAAATCGTGCTAAATTTACTTTGCTGGAATAAAACAGGTTACATTTTACAGTCATAGTTCCTATTTTCGCCATTTCACAGAATCGTTGCTTTTACTGTTGTATCAACTGTTTGTTTTTGTAAGAATTTTTCTTCACCTCACATGGTTTTCAGTGAGCTGCCAAAACACAATACACGTAACTGATGGAAATGAGTTGTTATTTTATTCATAGACAATGGTCCTGCAACCTGTCACGTATCACCGACACGTTCCTCTAAAGAACACAACACAACAATATGGAACAGTAGAATATACCTTAATAATACAACAATACATACATGTTTATATTTGGGCCTACATTTGCCAAATATTTTGTTAAAGCACCTCTGACATACTTTTAGACATGCGATTCTGGTTAAGCATTCGATACATATTCAAATGTAACTCCGGCGTTTTGGATTGTCAAACAAGTGTAACTTTTAGTATCTGTATTATTTATCGGCATAGGAATGCCGCAAGGTACGTTATTGGGACCTTATCTGTTTAACAATTTTTTAATAAGTAAGTTAAAAACTTTCATATTCCTACTGGTTTTTTGGTCAATCCAAGTATTTAATCATAAATCTCTCGATAGAAATACTAGAAGAAATACTCGACTTCGAATCACACAACAATTCTCAATTTCGCTTCCACATACCTTCATTGAAAATTATCTTCGTTTGGGTAGCATTATGATATTCCCTTTCACACAGTTTACTTAAATTATCTTTGACCACACCTTGTCACTTATTACTGGATATGGATAAATATTGACAAATTATTGTAATGACCATTCATTGGTGTATGGGATTTTCTGATTCATTAAATTCTATTTTACAGTCTTGGCTTCTGTAATGACAACTTTTTTTATATTTTATTTTATTATATTCCATTGTTTACTATAAAAGTGTTGTACCTAAGTCAGCTTCTAAAACATTATTCATCTGAGGTAATTACCTCAAAGTCATCACAAAGAGATAAAGCCGCGTACACAATGCTGGTATTAAGACAAGATCTGTGACAAAAATATAACAACATAGCGCATACATTAGAACATTATCGCGACGTTGGGCTACAAAAGGTTGAAAAGTCGCATTTCGCACGTATCGCTGTTATCGTCGGTCTGTTCGAACCCTTACGTTGGAGGGAGAATTGTGTACCGGTGAAAGATGTAAGCGGCAGCAACTTATAAGAACAAAATTCACTAAAAAAAATTATTGATATAAATAGCTACATACCTATATACTTTTATATATTGCTCTGTCTTTCGTAGAAGTTTGTGATTTTATAGAATTTTCTATGTAATTATTTACTAGTCACTTGTTTATAAATAACGGAATGAAAATGCTTCGCTCGGGTGCTAATAGTTCGAGTGTCATTATCGTGGTTTAGACCCACGTTAAATACTCTACTTTTCACTTTGAATGCGAGGAAAAAAAATGACGTTCTTTACAAAATTATAATATTTATAATAACAAAGTTTCTTAAAATTACGTATTAATCGTTAATCTAACCTTAGAAAAGTTCTATTCAAAATTCAAGTTGCAAAGAAATTTGTCCCGCGGTTTTTTTCAAGTGACGTACGCTTTAAATGCTAGCATTTTTAACCAACAGATTCAAATTTGAAAAATAATTTAAACCCAATTGGAAATGCATAATAAAATGAATTATTCCTTAATATTTACATAATAATTAATGAAATTAATATCATTAATCGTGTTTCACGAAATTAAATGGGTTTTTTAGATTTTTTCAAATGTCATTTTGGGGTTATTTCTTATACACAATCACTAAAAAGGTGATAATCCTCCCATTCACAAACACTGTGATTGGCTGTTTAGAAGCTTCCAAAGTAAATTAAAAAAAAATACTTTAGTCCCTAGAGATTAATAAGGTACTTTAGTCCCGATATGCAGAGACTAAAGTAACATTTTAAGAGCATGAGAAGTGAAAAAGGTGTTAAATGTTATCCATGATGCTAAAGAGGTATAAGGGCACTTATTTGCTTTTGAAATAGCTCTTTTTAGTTATGTCACAAGTGAAACGCTGTCCGCTCTTCATTTATGCCCCACAATTGGTTCGGAGGGCGAATTATCAGAAGTCGTTGGAATGATTTATGTACACAATTATTGGGTTATTCAGGTACGATGTTTTGCGATTCGATCCTCGGCGATAGAAGTTTTGAGACAATGAGAGTTAATTTAATGGTGTTTTGAAAACGTTGCGCACTTCGCCGTGTGTGGATTATAAATGTTCGACCTGAAGGAGCAAGAGTACAACGGTGTTTGGATATAGGTTAGTATGTGAGGGTGTAATTTCAACTGGGGGAGAAATAGAAAAATCGGATGAAATGACCCACGAAAAAGGGCATACCCTGCTGGAACGGTTCAGTTTTTATTCATTACATAGGAGGCATACGAGCAGCCGGATCGCCTAGTGGTAAGCGATCACCTCCGCCCATGGATACCTGAAACACCAGAAGGGTTCTAGGTGCGTTGCCGGCCTTTAAGGCGGGAGTACGCCCTTTTCTTGAAGGTTTGAAGGTATTATCGGTCCCGAAATACCGCAGGTGACAGTTCATTCCACAGTTTAGCTAACCATCTATAAGTGGTGAAGATGAAAATGTTGTAGGGTGACCAGGATTGAGTCGGGGACGGCGTGGTCCCCACCTCCCGAGGAGGGCCAGACCGAAAGGGATGGCCCTGGGTCAGCCGGGGTGCGAGGGATATGCCGCAAGGCAACCTCACCTTCGGCCTAGCACCACGACCCACAGACGGCGTGCGGTTTAGTCGGTTCGAGTCCGACATAACCCACCCCTCCGGCTCCGGAGGGGCGGGTATCCGTGGGGATTTCCCGCACGTAAAAAAAAAAAAAAAAAAAAAAAAAAAAAGGGTGACCAGGATTAAGACAAAGATGAAGAAGTAGTATGTGAGGGTGTACTGTCAAGATCTTTAAGCCCAGAGTCATCTTTAGCTGCTATACAGTAGTTAGGTAGACTTGCACTGGCTAATAGACGTGGCCTAGTCACCCACCTCCCAAGGAAAGGTTTTGCAAGAACCACTTCACATTTCAAAAAAATATGATTTCGGATTCTTCAAGCGAAGCGTGAAAAAGCATTTTGTTACGGCCGTTAAGATAGTGAACACCATATTGTATTTTTCAGCAGCTGGAATGGTGGTGGTTATCATGTGGACTTCAGCCTGACCTCACCATCTAGCGGGGTGTAGTAATTTCTTTTAATACTACTGAGGTGGCAAATATGCCCACGGTGCACCTGATGGAAATTGGTTACCGTGGTCTATGGACGTTTGCAACACCAGGGGAGTCACACTCGTGCTGTCGGCCCTGTAAACATAGAGAGTTTCTGCACCGCCAGTGTAGAAGACAAAGCAGGAATGACCATTGCTCATCCCATTGACAGCACAAAAATTCTCCAGTGAGCTCTGGCTACCCTACTCACCGTCGGAAACACAACACGAGGTTATTATGGCTGCGGTGTTCTGTAGGGCGGAGGTACTTCCCCAGTCGGACTGCTCAATTGGACGGAAATACCGTCGTGTCTTACCTCATACAATAAACAACATTTTTATAGAAAGGCTGTCATTTTCTAGGCCTTTTTCACAACTCAGTTGGTTTCCGCTTTCCAGCTTAACTGTGATTCGGCTGAACTTCGATACGAACTTCGAACTGACGGTATCGAAGTTCTGTAGTTAAACTATTCGGACTTTTGAGGTCATCAACTGTCCATAACGACTGCATAGAAAATAACAATATACACCAAATACAATATATACCAATACAGTCAATAATACAACATGCCCATACTAAATTAAAAGAAAGAAAGTGTTTTATAAAATGTTATATTTCCTCACAATGTGTTGCTACTGCGTTGGTACAATATTATATTAGACTGATCTTTATATGATAGCAGTAGGTACGATATTATAATAAATTAAGCTATAATTATAATAATCCTTTATTTCAGTTTTCTCCGTAATAATAGTACACAAAACATAAACAAAAGACTCGTGAACAAATTAAAATCAAAATTAAATTAGAATTTAACATTCAAGACAACATCAAACATTGAAAAGAAAAAAAAAAAGAAAATAAATATGAAACCAAAATGAAAATGACAATCAGAATTAATAAATAAATAATAAAAGATAAAATCAGAAATCAAATATGTAAGCTATGGTGGCTTTACATCTCACACTGCGAACCTAAATAGGGCACCATCTCAGTATTGAGTTGAGTATGCACAACGCTGAATTTCAGATGGAGCTGCAAATTTGCTTGTCTTATGAGTGGGTTCACGTCGACAGTGTATTAGCCAGGGTTCTAACCCGGCGCCTCGCGATCGTAAGAACGATTTAACCGCTAAGCTACCGTAGTACTTACCTCGACGACCGCGGTTGCTCAAGTCGTGGAACGGATCCGGCGGCTGGGTCTCGAGGTGGCTCTGCACAAGTCCGAGGCCATGTTCTTTCATGGCCCTCGGCGCAGGCCAGACCCGGGAGCCAGCCTTACAGTGGGAGGCACTCCCATCGACATCAAGCCCCGGTTGAAATACTTGGGGCTAGTGCTTGACGGTCGATGGGACTCCGGAGAACATTTCCGAAGTCTGCGCCCCAAGTTGGTGACAACGGCGAATGCCTTGGGCAGGCTGTTGCCCAACTTAAGGGGCCCAGAGGACTCCTGCAGGAGACTCTTCGCGGGTGTCGTAGGTCCATGGCCCTATACGGGTGCCCCGTATAGGCGGACACCCCGGTGGCCAGATTCCTGCCTCTGCTCCACGCGGCGCAGAGGACGATGGCCTCCAGGACCATCAGGGGGTATCGCACGATATCCTTTGAAGCAGCAAGTCTCCTGGCCGGATCGTACCGTCAGACGCAGGTCATTACCGGACACGGTAACTTCGGGCGGTACCTGCATCTGATGGGCATAGAGCCACCGCCCGAGTGCCATCACTGCGACGCGAGCGTGGACTCGGGGCTGCACAGGCTCACCGAGTGGCCGGCGTTTGAAGCGCCGAGGCGGGAGCTTGTGACGGCCCTGGGGGTGAGAGTGCTCACGTTCTCCACCCTGCTCGCGGCGATGGTCCGCTGCGCGGATGTGTGGGCGGCCAGCGCCTCCTTTTGCGAGCAGGTCATGCTCGTGAAGGAGACAGCAGAGCGGGCGCGGCGCAGCGAGCGAGAAAGACTCGCGGACATTGCTGGCCGCGTTCGAAGGCGGCTCAGGCGTCGGAGGGCGCATACCGACCTCCGCCCCCCATGAGCGCGGGCCTGAGGGTGACGGGTGGAGCCGCTCGTCACCCTAGCAGAAGCAGGCCACGGCGGTGGCACGCATCGTAGGATGATGCGCGCGCCCCCCTCCCCCATACCGGGGGCGAGTCGGGGACCGCGTGGTCCCCCCTCCCGAGGAGGGCCAGACCGTGAGGAATTTCCCTGGGTCATCTGGGGTGCGAGGGATATGTCAGGAGACGGTTTAGTCGGTTCGAGTCCGACATAACCTCCCCCTTCGGCTCCGAAGGGGGGGGGGGGGGGTGGGTATCCGTGGGGATTGCCCGCACGTAAAAAAAAACCGTAGTACTTACCTACCAATCAAAATATTCACGAAATCAACCGGTATGTAGGTAATTAATTCAGTTACAGATTATCTAGATCGGTCCACAGATACACAAACAGTCGCTAGTTTCAATACAGTTGCTACTACATTGTTTGGCAACTTATAATTTGATGGCAATCGGCTAGGCGTACACCCCGTCAATAAGGCTTTGTAACCGAATGTATGAAGTTTAAATGTTACAGAGGAGAACTGTGGGTATCACTGATCTTGTTGGATATTTGCAGCAGATTAATGAAGATTGGGCTTACTTACAGTGAGTTGTACATTCAGTGTGTGTGTCTCTTTGTTTATGCGACGAATTGACATGATTCTTTAAGTAGAGATAGTTGAAGGGATGGAGAGTGACACAGGCTATGTTTTGTCACTTTCTAAACCTCCATCTTCCCTAATATAAGAGGTGGAAGTCTGTATAGGGCATTCAGCAATTTTCAAGGTAGAAAGTTAAAAATAAGTATGAATACTTGTGACCAACAACTTTTTTTTTGGAAATCTACCCCTTAAAAGACGGGGTGAAATGTTATATGGGACATTTCGCAGTTTTCAAGGTAGGAAGCTAAAAGCGGTACACAGACTGTTTGTTACCAACGAAAAATAACTTTTACGCCTAAACCACTGAACAGAATTTGGTATAGGGGTAGATTAGACCTTGAGAAAGGATAAAGACTATCATTTATCGTGCTAACCAACATCCTCGCGGGCGGAGCCACGGGCAAAAGCTAGTACATACATACAATATATTTCCATATCACAAGCTAGTTAAGCTATGCTTACTATGGATCTAGATAGCGTTGTGTGAAATGTTGTGAAATATTTAAAAAAAAATCTCAAAAAAGATAAATGGTCTGGCCGGTTCGGGAGATTTCCTTGCGATTTAGTCGGTTCAATTTCGACAAAACCCCTGTGATCGTGTAGCTGCAGGGCGGGTTCCAAGCCAGCCTTACCTGTGAGTGGGTACGCCTGGTGGTTGACAGCATAAGGCTATGACGCAGGTGTTACTCTCGAGGTTCCAAGGTCTACTAGCAGCCATACCAATCAAAAACAGTAAGTAGACCCCGGGCCCAAAAATGCAAACTTTGGACGCAACTAGAAAATTACCTAGAAAAGACCGCGGTAGCCTAGTGGTATGGGTAATGGACTGCTGAGACGAGGTCTCGGGTTCGATCCCAGGTTTTCCATGGCACACACCAATGACTTTTCGATGTTTTTCGAAGTTATGTGTGTATTTATCGCAGGTTTATAAGTGCCCAGTTAATGGCAATAGGCTCGCCACCTATTACATTGGGACCTAAATATAAACCGGCGAAATGTGGGTGCTAACACCTCTGCCTACCCCTTCGGGGATAAAGGCGTGAGTTTATGTTATGTAGAAAATTACTACGAGGATTTTTTTTACTTTAAGCCTTCACGTCGCCTGATGGTATGCCAAAGACAAAGTCTAAGGAAAGAAGGTCATAATAATAGTTACAATATGGTGGCAACTTGATGGCCTCATTAGATGCTTTTTCATGCCCCGCTTATAAGACCTCTGATCTACAAATCCAATGTGTGTAGATAGCCCTGTGATCGCGTGCCCCCATTTACGAATACCAAGCAGCAAACAGTAAGTATACAACAGTGTGGGTACACTGGGTACACGCCAAGTACACCACTGAAACTTAAAAACAACATCACTCTTGCACTTCATACTTATTCCGGCATCTAATAGATTCTCACTAAGTGCTCCCCGAACAATTTCATAAAGAAGAAAAAAACTTTGGCCAAGAGTCCCGCCATTCATTAAGGCCACGTACACCGTGTAGGGCGATGTCACGAGATGATTTAAGGGTCCGCGCGGTAATGGCACGATAAATAACACGGTCACAACGCTACACCCGAACTTAAGTACGCGAAAATGGCGCCACTTACGCTACCGCCATCTAGTGGCCGCAAATAAAAGTTGTAAATCAAAATGTTGCGCTTGATTAGTCTGTGTAGTTTTGTGGCGGGTTTAAAACTGTTGTCAGGTTGTTTTTAGTGTATTAAATAAATTTTTTATCTTGTTTTGTTTAATAACCAATAGTTTTTTTAGACTTAATTGAATTTTAATATTAAAATAGTAAAACGTAACAGGTACACATTGTATGTACGTAAGGTAAGTATTGAACACTCATACAATTTTTGAAATGTAATTTTAATATAAACGTCTTTGAACATCGAATAATACTTGCAAAAGATATAATTGTCTGTTAGAAGCTTGTATTGATAGTAACGTAAATAGTACTACATAAAATTGACAGATGGCGCTATTTAAATGGTCCTTGACCATACGTAAAAACTTGTAAAAACGAACATGGTTTTGTAAAAATTCTGCTGTATAACCAAATAGTTCAATAACTCAAATAACTATATACTTTTTAAATTTAAATAACTGTACACTTGTACTACAACATTTTTAAACAATCTTCCAACCAGAACTCATCTGGTTCCAAGACTGCATTACAGATGGCGTGGCAAATATGGTCAAGAACCATAACGATCAACCATATAAATTAGTTCTACTAGTCATTATATAGATGGCGACAATTACATTTAATGAACGACTGCAAAATCATTATTTTGTAATAATGGTAATACTTAACTGGAAAACCATGATAGTTATTAGTCAACAGTCTTGGTTATCTAAATCAACAATGTTAAAAGTATAATATTGTTTTATGGTAGGTTCCAATCAGTGGCGAGGGGTCCCTATAACCCGATTCCTGCCGGCTTGCTCCTCAAAGAGAAACTGGTAGAATCTCATACAAAAATGATATGATCGGTCTAGATATTTTCCACCGGCTTCCCTTTTCAAAATGAATTGAATAAACGAAATTCATCCTTCACCACCGGTGCCAATAGAAACAGAACACCATTTTATTTCTAATCTTTCATCCCGAGTCCTAGATTTGCTTTTTCTAGTCTAACTGCGGGTTCGGCTGAACTTAACGTGCTCTTCGATAAGAACGTGGTTCTAAAAAAAAGCCACATTGAGCGATGAAATGACATAAAAGTTTCTTTGTCTATTCAGCTAAAAACAAGTAACTTTAAGAATTTTTCATTATATCGTAATAGATTTCTATAAAATTCCTCAGATGGTCACTCATTTGATCAGAATTAGAATAATTTATTTAAAAACAGATTCACATTTCGGGTAAATATCGCCACATAACAAAATATTGTACTATAATATGATTCCAATAAAGTGCCCATTTCAGATTATGTACAAGTTAATACACCAATTCATGCATATAAACATCTGTACTGAGCAGGAATCAAACCCGCGCCTCCTTAACAGACGTAAAACGCGCGTCGCGTTCACTACCGACACGCCATGCGCCTTCCACTGTCTGTCTGAAAAAAAAATGCGTGCTGCCATTCTACGTATGTCATCGGGACAAAATGTCGTACGGATCTTAAATTCCGTACCAATTTTTCCCTTCACCTTTCTTTCGCAGACGAATTTTATTTGCAACCCTATGTAATTAATCATTAATCTCTTTAACCGTTATTGATAAACATAATCACCCGTAACAACCCTACCTTGACGACCACAATTTCCTTCAGATCAACTGCTTAAGAATCCGATTGCTATGATTTATACGCCGTATCGGACCGGTGTCGTGTCCGTATCGGAGCCGTGCCGGAACCGCGGAAGGGACGCTATCGGTAACTCACATCGCACGTCTAACGGTAACTCGTTAATTTCTGGCGATGTCACAAACGCGGCCTATAATAGCTTGGGGCACACTGGGAGCAGAATTAATTTTTACTATGTCTAATTTACTGAGTGTCTCGATGGTGCGGAAGAGGTGAATGTGACTGAACTGTATGAGGTCCGTCCCCGGATAGAGTAAAATGTTACTAAGTTTTTTGTAAGTAACAAAATCGGCAGGAAATAGTAAGGACATTGGAAATTCCTGAAATGAGCTTTTATTGTATGAATTGTGCAATATTGATTAATTTTAACGAAACTACTAGAGTACTATTAACAATACTCTATAAAATACCTACTTGAATATCGCCTCTGTGACCATACTCTGAATGGTAAAAGTTTAATTGATTGACCACATCGCCAATTGCAACTAATTTGTTGCAATTTGCATTCGTGTCAATCATAACAATTTTACACGGCACCATCTATACACCAGTTATACCTAAATTAATAAAGTTGTAATACCTATGGGTTCTAGAAGACTGAACTTGACCAATGATGGAAACCGTGATTGATTGAAACTGATTGGTTAATCCTTTTCAACCCAGTTAAACTTTACTTGCACGCAATTTATTTTGCTGATAAAATTCTACCTAAAATTCACTCTGTGTAACACAATCCCGATAGCTACCAAAGTTAATGCGACGAAGTTGGCGACCAAATTTTAATAATAATATATCTTTGTAATTTATTCGATTCGCGACGCTAACGCAGTTTTCGCGAGCGAAACGTGCCTTTTCGCGTGACGTATAATCTGAGTAGATTATAAATCTAAAGAATACTATTATTTTTGAAAGAAGAATGGCAAATTACGGAGCTTGTAACGAAATATATTTTAGCTTTATTTGTTTAGCTTTTTAGTACGCTTTTTCTTGGGTATTATGGGTCCAGAATAAGACAAGCCAGTGCAAATATTTGTAGGTATGCAGGAATATGTCTATTTGCATTGGTCTGGGTGTTTCCTTGTCTCTAAGAGCAAGTTAAACGGTTGGTGCTAGTTTTTTTTTTTTTTTACGTGCGGGAAATCCCCACCGATACCCACCCCTCCGGAGCCGAAGGGGTAGGTTATGTCGGACTCGAACCGACTAAACCGCACGCCGTCTGTGGGTCGATGTGCTAGGCCGGAGGTGAGGTTGTCTTTTGACATATCCCTCGCACCCCGGCTGATCCAGGGCCATTCCTCTCGGTCTGGCCCTCCTCGGGAGGGGGGACCACGCGGTCCCCGACTCGCCCCCGGTATGGGGGGGGGGGGGGGGGCGCATCGTCCTACGATGCGCGCCGCCGCCGTGGCCTGCTTCTGCTAGGGTGACGAGCGGCTCCACCCGTCACCCTCAGGCCCGCGCTCATGGGGGGCGGAGGTCGGTTTGCGACGGTTGGTCCTAGTTGACATACGAACACCTATGGCAATCGTTACGGGTAGTTGGAGTAGTCTAACTAGGTACAGAATTTCGATATCGTCAATGGGGATACAGACGCAAAAGTAATTGTAGATGGCACCAGCATATAACCAATCAACAATAACCATCTGTTCTGTGACAATAACAAACTCATAGTTGTGAGATTTGAACAAACAGACAATGAAATCTACGTAAATGACAGTTAACATTGGCCATTACGAGACGCCCTCTGTAGGGATAAAAGCGCAGTCGGCATCCCCATTGGTTATAGAGATCAGAGGGCAAGCGTTTCAGAGAAAATATCAAAGTTCAGCCGCATCACAGTTAAGACTGGCAAGCCGAGTTGTCCAAAGGCTTCACTTACGGACTGAATTTAGACAGTATAATACTTCGACATGTAGCGAACTTTGAAAACACATAGATCGACAATCCATTGCTTCGACAGACAATTATTAGACAACACACACCTTCGCATTACCACCACTTCGACAGACGATTATTCAACAGACAATACTTAGACAAGACACATCTTCGAATGACCACTACTTCGACAATTTTTTTTTTTAAGTCTTTCGTTGAATTGTAACTGTTTTTTTTTTCTTTGGATTTTATGCCTAATATTACTTTATTACGGTTATCACCCCGACTCAGAGCACCCCGACTCGGATAGGTTAGGTTAGAAGGCTAAGGCGGAAGCGAAGTTTTTTGTAAACCACCCAGTAATACGAGAATGTTAAAAAAATCTGTCGAAGTAGTGGTCATTCGATGATGTGTCTTGTCTAAGTATTGTCTGCCCCTCTAGACAAGTGGCAATTCACTAACCGGCGTTTGATGGAATAGAATGACGAATGTATGGGATTTGACGTATTTGACAGTCGTTAACGCATGTCATAAACGTCAAATCCTATACATTCGTCATTCTATTCCATCAAACGCCAGCTAGCGAATTGCCACTTGTCTAGAGGGGCTGTTGAATAATCGTCTGTCGAAGTAGTGGTAATTCGAAGGTGTGTGTTGTCTAATAATTGTCTGTCGAAGCAATGACTTGTCGATCTATGTGTTTTCGAAGTTCGCTACATGTCGAAGTATTGTACTGTCTAAATTCAGTCCGTAAGTCTAAAGGCTTGGAGAGAATGATGTTGAGTCCCGATCAAGTCATTCGGAGTGAAACCGTGTTGTTTGTTGTCTGAAGGTTAATAAATGCATTTTAGTTCAAAGTTCAAATAAAATGAAGGTGACCATTTAAGAACCTTTAATGGTTATAACGACTCATTATAAGTATTTGGCACATCAAATTAGTTTATAGCCTAAGTGCTCAATTAAACTTGCACATAAATTAGGTCAATAACTGTGGTTTAGCTTGTGAAGTAACGTAATTGCGGTTAAATTGACAAAATTCGTTTACATCATCAGCATTCAATCACCAAACCCAATTGAATTTAAAACCTGCGCTTTGGAACCTGGGCCGGGGTCCAACCGTCTAATCCCGAAAGGAAATCCTTTCAAGTGAGGTAGGCCTGAAAGATCTTGTAAAAATACCACTCTGTAGAGGAGAACCCGCTCTAGAGCCAGTGGTAGTAATTCTACTTGTAATACAAGATTTGATCTTCACGTAATAAATGATACATTGATAGTGATAAAAAAAAAGACGGGTTGCACTCTGGGAGTGCCGGCAGAAGTGAAAACAGTTTCTTTTTTTCTTTCTTCGTTATATACATAGAAAAAGATAAAAAAGAACATACCATACCATACCTATAATATAGCGCTAATCATAGAACCTATAATTTATTTTCTGCTAATTTTCTGTCAGAAGAAATTAATAAATTATGAAAAGAAAAAATAATAAATTACAGAAAGAAAAAATAAATAAAAGTAATAAATTACAAAAAGAAAAAATACTCACCAAAAGTAATAAATTAAAATAAGAAAAAACAATCACAAAAAATCCCTGAAGGCCAGGTGGTTTAAACCCGATACTATCTGAAACTATAAGGACTTACAGTCGTAGTGCTTACCGTTTAAGCTACGACGCTATCTATCGTAACTTGCAAAATAGATAGTCCGTACCTAATCTTGTATGACGTCAGTCGTCGGTTACGGTTCAAAGGTCAACTAATCCTGACGCTTCCTTAACATTTGACACCCATCCAACGCCGCTAAAGAAGTTTTCACTTCAAAAGTTATGACTGTAAAGCCACACGGTCATTCATCATAGGAATGTGATTCGTGATCAATTTCAACAAATAACAAATTTAAAAATAAATGTCATTTGTAGGCAATCGCGTTGTGAATATACCGAACATCTTCACACAATCGTGGTACAAAATTTCTAAAATAAAATAATATGCAACGTAATAACTTATCAAATTACATCTTACATATAATTCTATCAAAACAAAAAAGTTTGGGTAATGACAGCATTTTAAGTACGGAACATTACACACACCACCTAACCTCAACCCTGCGCGCGCTATGGGGAAAAACGCCCCCGATCGGGCCGCAGGCGAGTCGAACCGGCCCATAAATAATAAATACTAGCACGGTGCGTCTGTAGATAATGGTAATTTACGATTCGCTACCATTGACGTCAAATCTTTGGCAGCGACGGAACGGTTAGATCGACGTTCGCCCGTTTTTCGGAAGCGTTCGGATGTTTTCGTCGTTTGTTTTTGAATTTGGATCTTTTTTTCTACAGTGAGGTGTTGTGGTTTTTTTGAAATGTTGTAACGACATCTGAAAATTGGTTTACAATTTGCGTTGAAATAGTATTTTTAGGGTGTTTATAATACCATCCAGTTATTGATGGCTAACTTCAACCTCAGCTGCGGTTCGTTGTATCTGATGATGAGGTTTCAGCCGTCAAGGAAACCAAATTTTGGAAACAGGTTTCTTTGAAGGATTTTTTCATCCTTCTACGTAACTGGTTTCCATGCAGAATTTATTTATATAACTACAGGTTTATTTATTTCATTAATACATATACATAATACTTTTTACGTGGGATATAGTCATGTATAATTACTAACTATATACTATATTTGGATTGATATTTATATTTTTTTATACATCGAATAAAGGAGAAAAAATTGAATCGGTTTAGGCGGGGTTTGAACCCGCGATCTTTGCCTTACAAGGGCAAAGCTTTGACCACTATGCTACCAGACCTCGCTCTAACCAATTCAAATTTCTCCTTCTATATCTGTCTTTGGGACGATGCTTAAAAATTTAATTAAATTTTTTATACTATTTAAAGACTAAAATTAAAACGCGTTGTGGAATTCCTTCAAATTGCATGCCTTGATATCTACCCGTTTAGCAATTTGTTTACAGCATTAGATATCAATTTCTTTCCAGATACATTGAGAATATACTTTAAAGTAAAGTCGCGAAACGGGCTATGGAGCCAGCTGTATATGAAATCTCTTTAAAGGATAGAATTCGCAACGAGGTCATCCGACAAAGAACCAAAATAACCGACATAGCTCACAGAATAAACAAGCTGAAGTGGCAATGGGCTGGCTACGTCTGTCGAAGGACCGATGGCCATTGGAGCAGACGAGTTCTGAAGTAGAGACCGCGAGAAGTCAAATGGAAGGTGAGAAACCCCCTAACCAGATGAACTGTACACCTGAAAGAGTTCGCTGGGACAGACTGAAAGCAGGAGGCGGAGAATCTAGAGCCATAGCGCAAATAGGGAGAAGCCTATGTTCAGTAGTGAACTGCAATAGGCTAATGCTTGATTGATTGACATTATAAATTATATCTTGGCACCATGAGACCCATATACCTATAGGGCTCATACGTTCAATGGCTCTATATATCAATGGCGTTCATACCACCATGGGGTACAGACAATTTGACAACCTAACCAAAAAATAATATAGCCCTTAGTATTCACCTTTTATGATTATCTCAGCCCAAGTAAGTTCGTAAGTCGTTACACACGTAACACATGCTCTACTTCACCTTTCCATCGTTTATTTTATATATTAAACGACTAATTTGTCAAAAAAATATTTTTTTGGTTATTCTGTTAACCCAGATAAAAAGAAATCCAATAAAAAACAAACTATCAAAATCAGTCCAGCCGTTCACGACTTATAAATAGTGTAACTAATGCGATTCTCGACTTTCTTTAAATAGAACATTCTTTATATTATCTGTAAGAGATTGCCACTGTGTGATAAGGCCGCCTATTGTCTATACCTGCAATGTATCTATTATTATTAACACAAGTTTTTGTCCTTGGTGTACACAATAAGGAGATACTTACTTAATGACAAAAGAAACTACCCACTAACTATTTTCGCTTTGTTCTCTTGTAGTCAGTTTCGTAGGCGGTTTATGGGACATTGGATATATCCTTCATGGAAACCAGTGACATAAACGTATATATACGGAAACCAGTTACGTCAAATTATAAAAGCCTTCAAGGAAATCGATTTTCTTGACGGTGGAAACGGTTGATGTTTTCCTTTCAGGGTCGGAGTTCAGACTGTTCAGAGAAACAGTTGCTTCCACAAAAGCTATGTTAAGTCCAATCAAGAGAAATAGCAGGCAAGCGGATGCAACGCTTTAAATGTGACCTGAACACTCAGCAACTGAATCTAACACGAAATTATAAATTTTGATTCGAAAAAAGGTATAACATCCAGCACGGGAATTGAACCTGTGACCGTCAATTTCTAGAGGGAATACCATGTGATATGGGATTACTTATACTAACTGAGCTATGTGTCCTCGACAGCTGAAATTTTCGTCTACATAAATCTCATCGTTTCACACCGAATATATAAACTAACTGCTTCAAAACTTAATTCACCAAGGAATCAAAATAACTCATAATCCAAAACAAATTCAACGTTTCCACACAGCTTGAAGCCTCAAATCAATACCCCGGCCATATTTCTTGAAAATGGCTAATTAATAAAACTTAAGTAATAAATACTTGGCCGTAGGTAGCTGTTAGCAAAAACTGTTAGGATCATAAACCTGTCGCGGATGAGCAACTGCCTTTGTTGCTGTACGTCGTGCGATAAATCTAATGCGAGAACAATTTGGTCGTGGTCGCGAGACGTTTGGTCGCGGGGGTTGGCTCGAGCTGGAGAGGGTTATTGGGTTTAAGTGTTATAAGAGAGTTTTATGTTATAAGTGAGCTTTGTTCGCAGTTTCGGGTTATGAGATTAGTGGATATTCATATTCAGAGTTACAAATATCTACGAGGTACGGAAAGAGGAGTGGGTTTTATCTAGTTAATTTGATTAAGAATATAGTTGTGCACCTATGTAGGTACCTGTTTTGTATAGACTTTGAAACAGCTGAACCGATTTTGATAAAATTATCAGGCAATTTTCATATTAGGGCAGGGAAATTTGGTAATGTTCGGAGGACCGAGGATGACAGATTGTTTTTTTTTTAAATTTATATACTGTATTTATAGACAAGTACAGACAGCATCTTACCTCTTGCTATGATCCCGACATACATTTTTCGCTTCTTCTCACTTCATAATGGCTTCTCGGGCTTCTCTATTATCTATCCGATAATAATATACCCTGTGACCTACAACACAAAGGTAAATTGATCGGGTTATGAATAATAAAAATAACATACCTACCTACTGACCAGTTTACCTAAACAACAACAACATTAAATTAGCCCCAATAACATTAAAACCATCAAAACAGTTGCGCGTACGCAACCGTAAATCCAAATCCCAATCTATCACCTAATTTCAAATATAGAACATTCCGAAAATCCATCCGTTTCACCTGCACAAATGTATCAATACATTATAAATTAAATAAAAAAAAAGTATCCATGACTCACGTTCACGTGGAAAAAGCGTATAATGTTATTACAAGGCATCAAACGGAGTATAAAACGATCAACGGCTCGATAAATCTATCAACAAGTGCTGCCATCTATCACTGAGACCGCGCAACGAGTAACCGTGTAATGTTCTTTAGTGATTGATAGATGGCGTGACTGTGTTAGCGCTCGCGCACGGTAAAAGTGTTTCTGATTTGATTTACTTTGTTTATTATACCTGTATGTTTTTAAAGAAAGGTCGTCAGTGGATGTTCTGGTAATTTTCGGTGTCTGATGAGCTTTAAGAGATTTTATTACCAGCGTTTGATCTGTTTGTTTTGTTAAGTAGTCGTTCATTGTGAGTTAAGGACTGTTTTCACTATTTTTCTTATGTTTGTTTGTACGTTTTCAAGTGTCTCGATGTTGCAGTAGGAGTGAGGACGATTAAAGTGCAGGTTCTGGTGTATCTTTCTTGTAAGAAAATTCTCAGTAGCCGTATGGAGTTGTCGCCAAAATAGACTTTAACTTACAACTAAAAAATGTCTACTAAATATAATCCATTGTTCAGTGTTAAAATCGGTAGCAAAAAGATATTTTTGTATACCACTGAGGTAGCACAGACACGTACACGGCCCACCTGATGGACAGTGGTTGCCGTGGCCTACATACGTGTCACGGTAATCACTTTCAATCAGGTGAGCAGTATGCTTGTCTACCACCTCAGTAGCTTAAAAAAATGTAGAGCTTTTTAACTTGGATAGGTTAATAATTCACATAAAAATCAGTGCCAAGCAGTTACTGTTTTCTAGTCGTATAGGTATATGAGACCTAGTTCTTGTATGGGGGATTTATTTCATTTGCACGTTGAAAAACTCTCTCCTTACTATCAAGGGACAAAATACAAATTGAAATTAAAAAACAATTTATTCAAATTAACAGCTACATAAATTCTAAAACTTAAAAAGGACGAGGTGATTTTGTATCACGTTTGCTTGGAAGTCCATTGCTAGAGTTCTATGTCATAACAGGTGAAACTACGTTTTAGGCCGGGTTGCAGTCGTTTTTAACATTTTTAAATATATTTATATCAAATTGCGCCAAATAAAAAAAATGCGCCATATTTATAAAGTAGATGCATTGTGTTTCTATCTTGGCTCTAAAATGCTCCAAATCGCTATTTCAAACACATTTTACACTAAGACGCCATTATCAAATAATGAGTAAGTTTGTATGAAAAAATAGACCATAAAACTATCTAGAGATTGGTAAAGTTATATTTTATAACGCAAATGTAATTTTTTTTTCAAAAAACACAAAAGTCCTCTAAATCGCGTCTTTCTAGATCTCCCGACCATATCTCTCTCGCTCTCTCTCGCAGATTTTATATTAGCAGTGCGACGAGTACGGAGGTGGCACTGCAACCCAGCCTCAAGTGGGAAAACCTAAAAAGGCAGCAAGAAAGCATAGTGCAACAATTGGACACAACAATTTAATTAGTACATTTTATAATCACACATTTTTCACATAACTCAGGCATTATTTTTACTTTAGTGATAAAGTTCATTTATTACTTAGACCACTATCACATTTTTTAACTGTTCTATTTCAAGTATTAATTTAATTTTTTCCAGCTCCACTTTTTCAGCCATTAGTTACCCGAAAATAATCTGCCATTGCTAGCTCCTTCTCTTTCTGAGCTCTCTGAAGTTCTACCGAAGGCTTTTTTATTTTATTTATTTTTTTATTTTATTCTTTATTGTACACTTACATAGTATTTAAACAAATAAAAGAAATAATATGTACAAAGGCGAGCTTAACTCAAGGTTGAGTTCTCTTCCAGCAAACCCGGGAGTGTACAGAGGAATTGCAGTTCAATGAGAGGCAGTCTTGTGTACATAATTAATGGAGTCTAATAATATGAGGAGATATACCAAATGTATACTCCTGATAAAAGGCATAACTAAACATGAATATATTACCATCATAAACCTACATACACATACTTAGATTACCATCGTAAACCTACATACACATACATAAAATACACATAAGCGTATATAAACGTTCATACATATAGGCATACATACAAATACAAAGATACATATAGATACACATTATGTCTGTTATTGTTCAGAGAGAAAATAGTCTCTCGTTCGATTTTTAAAGACATTTAGAGAAGGGCTGTCGCGTATGGAATGAGGAAGAGAGTTCCACAGCCGCACAGCAGAGACAGTAAACGAATTGTCATAGTAAGAAGAACTGTGAGGGGGAGTTCGAAGAAGTAGAGAAGATAAGGTGCGACAAGGTTTGCCCCTGGGGACAAGAAATTCAAAACGCTCACGAAGATATATAGGAGAGTCAGGATTATGAAGAATGGAAAAGAGTAGGGAAAGAATGTGAACATCTCGACGCCTTCGAATTGGTAACCATTTCAGTTGCTTTCGGAACTCTGAAACATGATCGTACTTTCGTAGACCAAATATGAACCGGATACATAAATTTTGCAACCGCTCTAGCTTGTTCCATAGTTCTTCGGTTGCGTCGAGAAAGGTGACATCAGCATAGTCTAAAAGAGGAAGGAGAAGAGATTGAGCAAGACAGATTCTGGTCTTAAGAGGAAGAAAGTTCTGAAGACGCTTAAGAGCGTGGTGGGTACCAAAAACCTTTCTGCTGACCTCGGTGATATGACTAGTCCACGATAGATTGCAGTCAATATAAACCCCTAGATTTTTTACAACCGTAGTATACGGTATCACAATATTGTTATAGTAGACCGGAGGAAGAGAGGCATGGTCGAGATTATTGTAGAAGTATCTGCCACCTACAATGAGTGCCTGGGATTTTGCGGGATTAACTAATAATCCAAACGATTTTGCCCAAGCACTAATGCTCTTAAGGTCATCATTGATGGCAGTAATGGCCCCATTCCTCTCGTCAGTCCCAAAATGGCGATACAGCTGCAAATCATCTGCATAGAGATGAAAATTGGAGGATATGACTTTGTTGATAACATTGATGAAAATCGAGAAAAGAAGAGGAGAGAGGACGGCACCTTGCGGAACACCCGCAACAAGGTCACACCAGTCAGAGGATGCCTCGTCAGAGCGAACCCGCTGCGAGCGACCACGAAGATAGGAGTTAAACCAAGCGATTACAGAGGACGACATATTTAAAGAAGATAGGATGCCCAGGAGGATGTCGAAATCAACAGAGTTGAAGGCGCTACTGAAGTCCAGCAAAACCATTACTGTCAGGAGTTTGTTCTCCATAGCCAGTCTAATATCATCTGATATTTTAACTAGTGCAGTAACTGTGCTATGGCCCGACCGAAAACCAGATTGGTATGAACTCAGTAGCCCATGAGAGGAAAGGTAAGAAGCTAATTGATTTCGCACCGTGTTCTCGAGGACTTTGGATAGGATTGGCAGGATTGAAATAGGACGAAACTGGGAAGGTGAGGTGGGATTGGTGGTTTTGGGTAAAGGAATGACGAGTGCTTTCTTCCAAGCCAATGGAAAAGAGCTATTCTCAAGCGAAAAATTAATGATATGTGTGATGGCTGGAAGGAGTTCACTTAGGATAGGTAGCAGCATTTGTAATTGTATGCCATCATTACCCATCGCTTTTGTTGAAATTGAAACGATTTGTTTCTTTACATCGTCCTCCGCAACCGGGTTGAATATAAAGGAGGCACATTCAGGCAAGGGAAGACTGGCAATATAACTAAGAGTAGCAGCTTTATCCACGTCACCTACCAAGGTTGGGGGCGTGGAGAAATGTGCGTTCAGTACATTGAGATCAATATTATCAGTGAAGTCATTGCGAGCTTTACCAATACCGAGAGACCTCAAAAATTGCCATACCTGAGATGTGTTACTGTTATTAATCGAATCGTGAACGTGGCGCCTTTTCGCATCCCTACACAGACGACTGCAGCGATTCCGAATGATCTTATAGGTAGACCAGTTCTCATCAGAGGGATTACGATTGAAATGTCTTTTGGCTTTGTCTCGTTTAGACATAGCCGTTTTGATGTCCTCCGAAAGCCAGGGCGCGGGTAAATGCTTAACCCTAATCTTTTTCAGAGGAGCATGTTTATCGTAAATATCCAAGAGTATTTTATTGAAGTTGTCAACTTTTACGTCGATGTCATTGGTGTTGTACACCAGAGAAAAGTTTGTATCCCTCACATCTGTTCTTAAGATATCCAAGTCAATGTTTTTGAAACTACGGAGGAAGCAAAATTTAGGTTTCGGTTTCGGCGCGTGAATTTTGTAGGAGAGGTATATTAGGTCGTGGTATGAGAAAGGAGCAGATAGTTGACCATGGGTAACAACTTTTTCACGGTCGGAAACAATTATAAGGTCTAGGAGAGAAGGAATACAGTGAGGGGCGCGATGTGTCGCATTTAATGGAAGAATATGCATATTCACAGAGGAGACCAGAGACTGGAGTCTCCGACTGCGCGCATCGTCCCTGAGTAGACATGTGTTGAAGTCACCCAAGATTATAGAGTGCTGATATATAGCGGATAGGTTTTCTAACTTGGATTCAAAAGAAGAGAAATAGTCAATGTTAAGAGAAGGACTGTAATAAACACCTAGAAGAAATTTGACATGATGAAAGTCGATTTCAAGAAAAATATGCTCAGTAAAACCAGAATAGACATTTGGGGACTGATCTACCACTTTGAAGACGATATCATTACGGAGATAAATCCCGACACCGCCATATCCCTTACCCACTCTATCATTTCTTATAAGTTTATATCCTGGTAAGGCATATTGTTTTGAAGGAAGTGTAGGTTTTAGGAATGTTTCGGAAATAAGCACAGCATGGATGTTACGAGAGTCGAAAGATGTAAGTAAATCAGAATAGTGGGCGTGAACGCTTTGAGCATTTATATGTACAACATTAAGGAATTTGTCTAATGGACCAAATACAGCAAGCAGTTCTTTGTGTAATCGGACTGCATCCCCTTCGTTATCACTACCTGCACTGGCGTAGTCTCCATCGGATGTATCAGACGAAGAGCAAGAAATATAAAATTCATCGTAATCAGACATAAATATAAAATATTATAATTAAATAATTTAGAAATGGTTATAAATAAATAAGTAAATTAAATATATTATTATTATTATTATTATTATTTTTTAGTTATCCTCAATGCACTCAAAAGGGCTAGAGACAAATTATAAAATATTGCAATAACTAAACGCACTAACAAGTGACAAGTGAATGACATATTATCAAACGTCACAACATCTGTCATATTAATGTCTACAAAACTTTTTGAAAATGTGAGGTTGTGAGCAAAATAATTCAAAATACATAAACTAACTGACAATTATCTGCAAGAAGGATGTTAATTTGGAAGTTAGAAGGAGACAGAAAGTGAAAACTACAACTGACCTCAATTGCAGTTTGTAAACAGTAACAAATTCAAACAATCAAATAAAGGAGGTTAAAGTAAATATTGTTACTACTTGACTTGCTTCCGGGGTCTTCTCTCACCGACGGCGGCTATACCAGCTGCTGTTGGAACAACTGCCTGTGGAGTCTTTGATGTTCCAGGTGGCGGTAATTGCGGGGTTGGGAATTCCATGCATAGCTTGCGCAGTTCGGATGAAGATTCAATCTTTCGCCGTACGTTACTCGCGAGTTGTACGACAATCTTCCCGTCAGAGGTCCAACATCGCCTCACACCAAAATGCTTGCGGGCGGCCATGAAGACGTCGTGGCGTGGCTTGGTTAGAAATTCGGAGAGCGTTAACCCTGTACCCTTAAGCCTAGTCTTATTACTCCATACCTCATTACGCAGTAGATAGCTCTGGAACCTGATGAGAAGAGGACGGGGTTTCGAGGCATTGTTCCCCAGGCGGTGACAGGTCTCCAGATCGTTGACCGCAACATGAGGCAACTGCAGCCTCCCATTTAAAACTGAAAGGACCTGACTTATACAGGTGGCTTCTTTTGTTTCTTCCAGACCATGAAGCAGTAGAACCTTTCTTCGGGAAGCCATCTCATGCCTGTCCAGCCCAGAAAGTAACAGCTCCATTTGCGATTTCATCATACCCATGGTCTTCCAAATGAGCGCCTTAAAGTCCATAAAGTCCCGTGAGAGGCCAGCAATAGACTTATGGGCAGTGTCAGTGCCTGCCGCAATCCTCAGGTCTTCCTCGTATTGTGCCATACGCGATGTAAAGGATGAAGTAAGTTCTTCCATGCAGTTTGACAGTTGAGTGTACAGATCCATGGAGTTTTGTGATTTTATCAGTGCGTGTGAGACTTTATAGGAGAAACAGTAAGTTGTTTTTGTGCACTATAGGATAACTATAACTTCTAACTGTTATTTAACATTTAAAATTAAATTTAAATATATTTAAAAATAAAATAATCACAGAGCTCAATTTTTTAATGTGTACAATCTGACTACCCTCTCTCCTCTCTTTTTTCTCCTGTTTGCTGTAACAAATGACTTATTCACCACAATTTTACACTATGTCTTGTCTATCTAACAGCCTCCTATAACAGCAGGGGTACGGGTTCGATTCCCACTCAATGGAAATAGTAATACGTCTGATAATCTTTCAAACCTAGTTATCTGTAAAGCAACTTACAGGAGCTTGGTTACTTTTTTTTACGATTTGACGTTACCACAATACTTACGGTTAATTGTTAATACAATTATGTAATGTTTACACTCGATAAATTAAAAATATAATACTCTTACTTATTATATCAGCTTTTCATCGAATTTTTTTGTTTTCAAATGACATGTGTAAATGTGTTTTGTTTTGTTTGTGATGTCTTGTTGATAAACTTGTCCCGCGTGGTCCCGCGTCATTGTCAGTGTCAGTGTCAGCCTTAATGCGTTTCGTTATGATTAAATGTTCGCAAGAAAATGTAGTTTGACATTATTTATCTTCACATTCCGTAAATATTCGTACATGTTTGGTTATTAACTATAGAAAATGAACCACCGTCAATAGTAGCCCGAAGAATATTCTTAATACCTATCTTAAAACAAAACGCTGTTATTACAAGTGCAAAAAGAGACGGGTTGCACTCCGAGAGTGCCGGCAGAAGTGAAAACTTTTCTTTCTTCGATATATACAGAGAAAAAGATGAAAATAACATACCATACCATACCATACCTATAATATAGCGCCAATCATAGAACCTATCACTAATTTTCAGCTAATTTTCTGTCAGAAGAAATTAATAAATTACAAAAAGAAAAAGTAATCACAAAAAGTATCAGAAGCCCAGGTTCGAACCCGGCACTATCTGAAACCATAAGGACTTACAGTCGAAGCGTTTACCGCTAAGCTACGAAGCTTCTTAGCGTACTTAGCAAAATAAACACTCTGTAGCTAAGAATGTTTTATGACGTCATGTCGTCCGACAAAGTTTAACATGTGATCCTGATGCGAGTTTAATACTTTTTACTCATCCAACGCCGCTAAAGAAGTTTTCAATTCAATAAAACGTAAACGTCGCAGGAGGCATATCTTTATTTCTTTAGTTTACAATATTGAAACGGCAGTTATATATACTTAGTTTAAAGTTGACTTTTTATTCTGGATGCAACCGGCTGGTCTGAAATCCGATACCGCTCGTATACCTTGGGAAATAGTACCGATATCTTGGACTTAAAAATGTGTTCAATACGCGCAGTAGGTACCTAGGTACCACATTTACGTTGTGTCTTGGGTGTGTTTTTAGGAAAGCACCGGGTGGTACAGCGATTGATGCTCACCAAGCATAAATGATTATAAAACAATTAGCGTGCCGGGGCCTCGTTTGTCTCGCGGCTTAGGTCCAACTATGTGACTTGAGGTATACTTAGGTAAGTTAATTAACTATCAAAGGGGCATCACACCTCGTTAAAAGTTGTAGGTACCTGTAATATTTTAATACCTTGGCATAATCAAGAAGGGCATTCCATGGTTCTTAAAGGGTTGACAGCACGAGTGTGACGCTCCAGGTGTTTCACACGTCCATAGGCCACGGTAACCACTTTCCATCAGGTGAACCGTGTCCTTGTCAACCACCTAAGTGGTACAAAAATACCTTGAAATATTGCGTTTTAAACTAAATACAAGCTACTTACTGTCTAAACATTGAATAATCCTTTTCTAAATAAATTTACAGTTTAAAGGTAATAATTATAGGGACGTGTGCAGCCCTTCTTGACGAAAAGCCCCCGCGGGCCATCCCTAATCACTCACTCAGAGGTGAAGAGGCGATCGCGGTTCGATACCCGGCGGCGTAAACTCTTATTTATGGGGTGTGGTTTGGTTGATTTATTACATAATTAAATATAATTATGAAAAGGAATACAAACGAAGTTTATTAATACACCAATTCAAATACGCCATGGGGAATGATCTGACGAGCTCGTCCAATTAGTCCCTCTCCTTTCCTACATCGGTCAACACGTGCAGGGTTTAGATGTCATCCGCATAGGGTGCAGAATATTCCATCAAGCGGCACGCGTTGCCAACCTATGTTGCCGACCTTACAACTCCGGAAGACGACTGTTGTGACGAACGAAGTACAAAAATTAAAAAAAGAATTTTAGTGCTCAAAGTTACACTCCACTTTTTTCATGCCCCACGAGGAACAAATAAAAAAATAAGGTTCATATCCACACTTCACTTCTTTTTTATGCTCCACTTAAATGACCCACGATTGTAAGAAGAAGGTAACGCTTATGCCAGCACGTCAAAATATCAATTTATGTAACTTTCGTGAAGCTTAGTGCATGACCGCGACTAAAACGATTCATTTCTTTGAATGAATGAATGAATGAATGAAAAACTCTTTATTGTATGGTACACAAATAAAGAAAGGAGAACATATTACAATAAAGTGGTAGGTACAGTTTTGTAGCATACAATTGGCGGCCTTATCGCGCAGGGCAATCTCTTCCAGGCAACCATGGGATGGAGTTCAAAGAGAATAAATAACCACTTAATTTTAGGTGGATCTAGAGACAAAAAGAAGGGGGTAGTTTCCTAATAATTATTTTGAAATTTTGGTCCATACTAGATATATTATTCAGATAGTTAATAGATATAATAATACTATATAGACATTACTTACTATATACAATATATAATACATAACTAGTGAAACAGTACCTATCATTAGGTACATGAAATAGATATACTTAGATAGAATACTAAAAACAGTAAAGACATAATAGAATAAATTATAAAGATAGAAGGTGTAGGACAGTGACTATCGCTCTTGCAAATAGTAGGCCGTAACCATTTTTTTGAAGACAGGCATAAATTGTGCACGTCTAAGGGTAATGGGTAAGGCATTCCACAATCGAACAGCCTGGACAGTATAAGATTTGTCCATGAATCTCGTGGAGTGCGCTGGCATCTTCAGCCTCAGATTCCCAGACGACCTCAAGACCCTAGAATGCGAGTCGCATAGGAAGTCAAAGCGATCTTTTAGGTAGAATGGAGTGAGAGGGTGAAATAGAATATTATACAGTAGATAAAGAAAATGAGCATTCCGGCGAAGGCGGATAGGTAACCACTTGAGCTTAGCGCGATATTCGGAGATGTGATCATATTTGCGAAGTCCAAATATAAATCGTATGCATAGATTTTGGAGTCTCTCAAGTTTATTTAGTTGGTCTTCGGTGAGATCTGGATAACTGGCATCAGCATAATCAAGGATGGGAAAGAGAAGACTTTGTACAAGCGCAGTTTTCGTGGCAATGGGAAGAAAATTTTGAAGCCTACGCAGGGACCCCGCGCTGGCAAACATTCTGCGGCTGATCTCTTGGAGTAGAGGGTTCCAAGACAAGCAGCTGTCCATATACAGGGTGTATTTTTGAAACGGGGCAGTAAGGGCAAGTACCTTAACCGTTGCAGTTACAGCAAAACGTTCTTAGAAGACCTTCCCTAACTTTTTGACATATTTTGAACTGCATTCACAGATTTTGTAAAAAACTTACAGTTGGCAAAAAAAAATGCAAATAGTCCAAAAATTTTTTTTAATGCCAATCGATTCTATTTCATGTGGGGATCAAAAAACTCTATGAGACCATTTTAGCTTTCAGTACTAGGAAAGACAGAAATCGCCAAAAACGTTTACCATACATTTCGGCAACAGAAACAAATTTCTACGATGGTCTAACTTTTTGTTATGGCCAGGAAGTGGGTAGAATTGACTGTAAAGTAAATAAAAAGAATTTTTACCCTCAAATTTCGAATTTGATTCGAAAATCTGTGTGTTATTCTTAGTTTCAGCTGAGAAACCTCGTATGAGTTATTAATTAAGGATTTTCGCTAAAATGTCTTCTAATCGTGAAAAAATTGACTTATTAGAAGCGTATTTTGTCAATAATCGAAATGCGGGAGCTGCATTAGTGTGGTACCGCAATAAGTATCCGTTGCGGCATGTGCCAACAAGAAAGGTTATTACAAATCTTTTGAAAAACCTGGAATTGCAGGGTTCTTTCAAAAGAAAGCGGCAGCCTCGTGTGGACATGGACACGGAGATTGCGGTTCTAACTTATGTCGAAGCATATCCAGAGGTATCGTCCAGGCAAGTCGCCCTTGAAGTAGGTGTATCCCACTCCCTTGTGATAAAGATATGGAAGAAATACGGCTACAAGTGCTATCGATATGGGCGCATAGTTCAAGTGTTACATCCGGGTGATGATGTTCGAAGGCTTACTTTTTGCAGATGGCTAAGAGGAAAAATAAGCAGAGATCATGAATTTTTAAATTACATACTGTGGTCAGACGAAACGAATTTTTCCAATAACGGTATGTACAACAGAAAAAATCACCACTATTGGTCCAAAGAAAATCCACTAAGAGTTACAGCAAGTCATAATCAGGTTCGCTTCTCATTCAACTGTTGGTGTGGTATAATGTCCAATCGAGTCATAATGGTGGAATTTTATGAAGGGAAACTGAATTCTGCCATGTATAATGAAGTCATTTTACACCATCTTGAAAACGAGATGGACGAATGGCCCCTGTCGGAATTGCGAAAAGTTCATTTTCAACAAGATGGTGCTCCGCCACATAACAGTCACCTTTCACGTTCCAATTTGAGCCGCCTATTCGGTACACAGTGGATAGGTACACATGGTCCAACACAGTGGCCACCTCGTAGCCCCGACCTAACACCACTTGATTTTTTTTATGGGGCTTCGTGAAAAACGAGGTGTATAAGACGACGTACGCAAGTGTTCAAGAGCTCAAGGATGCATTAATGACCATTTTACGTAATATTCATCCCAGAACATTATTAGCCGCCATTCGTTCAGTGCAAAAAAGGATAGACTTATGTATTCGTGAAAATGGAAATCATTTGAGCAATTTATTTCATAAACCAATTTCTTAAATGTTTAAATGATTTTTTTTATTTAAAAAAGTTCAAAATTTTACCTGACCTATGAGTTTCGAGTTGATTTATCATATTTCCGTACGAAATGTATGGGAAAGGTCTTTGGCGATTTCTGTCTTTTCTAGTACTGAAAGCTAAAATGGTCCCATAGAGATTTTTGATCCCCACATGAAATAGAATCGATTGGCATAAAAAAAAAAGTTTTGAACTTTTGCATTTTTTTTGCTAACTGTAAGTTTTTTACAAAATCTGTGAATGCAGTTCAAAATGTCCCAAAAAGTTAGGGAAGGTCTTTTAAGAACGTTTTGCTGTAACTGCAACGGTTAAGGTACTTGCCCTTACTGCCCCGTTTCAAAAATACACCCTGTATATCCCCAGATTTTTTGTATGCAAACATTTTTATTGTATATTCCATGTCTATATATTAAATGTCATTTTTTAATTGGAAATTTAATTGATTACTTAATTATTTATTGTATTTTGTCTATTATTTTTGTTTTAATGGAGAGTTTTTTCGATGAAATTGAAATTGAATATTTTCTATGTCCGAGTTATGTATTTAGTTTTTATCGTCAAAGTATTCTTGTATGCTGTAATAGCTTTTACTTGATAGGTGGTTTTTTAGTTTATTTACAAAAATGTTAAATTTTTCTTCTTTTTTTATGTGCTCAGGTAGCTTATTGTATTCTTTTATTGACATGACCAAGGGACCCGAAGAATGCATTGCCAGATTAGAGGTAGGCAGGTTCAGTCTATTTTTGTGTCTTAGTGTATACCTACTTTGTATGTTTTCACGTGTAGTGTAGTGTTCGGGATATTTTCTGACAAACTTGCATATTTCCAGAATATATATGCCTGGCAGTGTTAATATTTTTAGGTTCTGGAAATGGGGCTTATATGTTTCTGTTTGTTCAATATTTACTAAAATTCGTATTAATTTTTTTTGTTGAGTAAATATTGTAGGTGCATCTGTACTATTTCCCCACAAAATGACGCCATAGGTCAGCCAAGAATATGCATAGGCATAGTAGGTAACCATAGCAGTCGCCAAATCAGTAGTTCTCTTGACTTCACGTAGAGCGTATGAAAATTGTGCTATTTTGGCTCTGACTTTTTTAACGTGCGGTTTCCAGGTTACGTGGGTGTCTATTTTTAGACCAAGCAAATTAAACTCTTTAACAACTTCCAGTTTAATGTTATCAAAATTGAAGTCTATGTCAATTGACGCCTTCTGATGAGGGTGGAAGGGCATTATTTTTGTCTTCGCGTAATTTATTTCTAAATTATGCAAATCCATCCATGCTGGGGTTCTTTTCAAAATTGAATCCAATTTCTCATCTAGGTTTATGTTATTGTCGCATGTAACAAGTAGAGAGACATCGTCAGCAAACAATACACATGGTTCCTCTATGGCTTTAGGCAGGTCATTTATGTAGATGAGAAATAATAAGCACCCTATCACACTACCCTGAGGTATTGAGGCCTTTACATCTAATTTATTGAAGCGAATCTTTTCTATTTGGCTAGTGTTTTCATTGAAATATTCAATTTCTACTAGTTGTTTCCTATCTGTTAGGTATGGTGAGAGCCACTTGTGAGCTTGTCCCCTTATACCTATTCCATAGAGTTTGTTTAATAAAATGTTAAACTGTACCTTGTCATAGGCCTTGGTCATATCTAGTAGTACACCTATTGCATATTTTTTGTTGTTTATAATATTTAGGACTTCTTGTATGTACTTATAGACAGCCAAAGTTGTTGACTTGTTTTTGCGGAAGCCATTTTGGCATTCGTCAAATATTCCAAATTTCTCACAAAAGGAGTACATTCTATTACTTTTTATTTATTTATTTATTATTTTTAAGAAGGCTTACAGACTAATCAACAAACGAATATACAAACAATAACATTAAAATTGCTATTAACAAGCCTCCACATTTAGAGTTAAAATTACAACTTAATATCAGTAACATAACAAACATATTATTCTACAAGTAATTCAGTAATATATATACAAAGACAACGTGCGAAGTGTTGCACAGCATAAATGCACAATGCACATATATATACATGCACACACATACACATGTACACATACACACACATGCCCACACACATACACACACACATACACATAAATATACATACTAATTCCATTCATTCCATTCCTTTATTATAGATATTCATTTTTATCTTATCTTATTTATATTGTTTTATGTACATTCATTCCAAATTTATTAGTATTCATACCAATCAGTCGGCGCCCCTCCCCCCAAAGTAGGCGTCTGCCATCCGTCGTTTGATTGTCGCTACACTGGTGTCAAACAGGTCTATGTCAAGTTGCTGAGGAAGTTTATTAAAGTTAGATGCGCCTCTGACACAGAATGCATTTGACCTATAGTTGGTGTTAACCATCGGAACGTCTAATATCGGCCGCTGACGAAGGCCCAATACGTTGGTTCGTAGCGATACAGTGGCCAAGAGTTGCGGACAGTCAATTTTGCTATTTGCAACTTGGGATAGGTAGCATATGTCATCGATATTGCGTCTCACTTCCAAAGGTAAGAAGTGGTACCTATTGCAACGATGATTGTAGTCAAATGAATATTGCTGTGCCCTGTAGTCTAGGCAACGAAGAAATTTTTTTTGGACGCCCTCAATACGGGAATTATAAATCTCATATTGGGAGTTCCAGACTTGGGATGCGTATTCTAAATGGCTGCGTACGAAGGAGCAATACAAGATTTTCACTGGTTTTAAAGATTTAAAACAGGCCGTAGCTCGCAGTATAAATCCCAGAGCCCTCGATGCTTTTTTAACGACAGTGTTAATGTGGTGATCGAAGAGGAGCTTACTGTCTAGTGTGATCCCCAAATCACGAATGTTGTTCACTGTGCTAATTATGTTTTTGTTAAGCGTGTATTTGTAGTTAATTAAAGATGTGCGACGTGAATATGTGATGTGAAAGCATTTGGACACATTTAATTGGAGCTTGTTTCGATCACAGTACCTTTCAAACCTATTCAAATCATCTTGCAGCTCATCAGCATCACAGATGTTTCTCACGACTTTATGGATTTTCATGTCGTCGGCATAAAGTAAGATGTAGGAATGATGGAAGCACTGTTTGATATCCGCTATGAAGATGGTAAACAATAGAGGTCCCAGAATGGAGCCTTGGGGAACTCCTGATGGGACAGAGCTCCATCCGGAAGTGTAGCCCTGTAGGACTACAGCCTGTGTTCTATTCTCTATGTAAGAGGAGAACCATCGGTACAGGTCTCCGTGTATTCCAGCAAGCATTAACTTGTCCAGAAGCACTTGATGGTCAATACGGTCGAAACACTTGCTGTAGTCCGTATAAATTACGTCAGTCTGTCCTTGTATCATACCGCTTGTGATAAATTCATGCGACAGTAAGTAATCGCACAGTAAGTTGGACGTGGTGGAGCGGTTTCTTACAAAGCCGTGTTGCTCGTCTCCGATACTAGACTTAAGGGCTGTGTATACATCGGTGTGAACAATACGTTCCAGTACTTTGGAAAATAAGCATATTTTTGATATTGGTCGATAATTTTCTATATTAGCGAATTCGCCTTTTTTGTAGACCGGGGTTATAAATGCAGACTTCCAAATCCTGGGAACTATGCCTTCAGAAAGGGAACGCCTATACAAAATACATATAGGTTCGGCAAGACTGTCGGCACAGTTGATTATAAATATTGGTGGTATTTGATCAGGTCCACCTGATTTGTTGATGTCCAGAGATTTAAGTAATTTCAATACCCGCGACTGGTTTATATCAACTGTGCCAACCGCTGTTGTTGTATTATCAACCTTTTCCTCGACAGTGTATCTGTCATCAACCGTCGGTTCAGGTGCTAAGAAGGTGGACTGAAAATAACTAGCAATTATGTTGCTAATATCCTGTCCTGTATCCGCGACAGTACCACGGTAGAACATGACTTTAGGATATGCGCCACCATTACGCTTGCTCTTAACGAAGGTCCAGAACGATTTAGGATTTTTTACAATGGAAGCTTCGATACTTTCCATATATTTTTCATGGCACGTTTTTTCCAAGTCAACCGTTCTGCTACGGAGCACAGAGAACGAGTTGTAATCGGCTATATTATTATATTTTTTATATTTTTTTTGAAATTTGTGTTTTTCTTTAATAACTTTAATTAGTGCACTGCTGTACCAAGGAGGATAAGATGATTTTTTATGAGACTTAATAGGGATATGTTTGTCACGTAACTCGTATAATAAACTATAGAATTTAGTCACCGCTTCCTCCATACTAGATGTCTGTAATAGTTGTGGCCAATTTACCACATCATCCATCGCTTTTTCAAAAATTTTTGAGGCAGTGGACAACAGAGCTATTGGTCGGTAATTGCTTGGCTCAGTTTTTGATTCTTTTTTGTGAATTGGCTTTATGACTGCGTGTTTTAGTTGTTCGGTGCGTGTTTTACCTTTTTTACATTGAGCGCAAAATCCCCATAGACACCCCCCGCCGGAGCCGGAGGAGGAGGTTATGTCGGATTCGAACCGACTAAAATGCACGCCGTCTGTGGGCCGATGGTTGCTGGAAGTGATGTTCCTATACCTGCCCACCTTCAATTATCTCCCATCTCATGTTGTACAAAGTTGCAATCATTAATAATATCTATACAAATATCGATCGTATAGAAATATGAAGTGGTCCGTAACCTACATAAGAGCGAAACCTCTCGTGATGCCGAGAAATAAATTATCTATGAACGAGATTGGCTAGTTGCTACTGAGATGGAGTGCAAAGTGCTCTATTTCAGTATTAGTAGCTTTGGTAATAAATCAAGTATTATACCAGGTATTTTCAGAACAATAAATCAGGTATTACGAAATTTCGGTGCGCTAATTTATTTGACGGTATACGTAAAGTGTAATGTACTAGTTTTGTAATTTAAGTGATCTGTTTCAGAAATAGACTCTGTTGTGTACCAGGTATTTCAAAAATATGGTACAATAATATTTAGTTTCCCATTCAAAATTGGAACGGTTTCTTTCAAGTGACCAACTTTCCTGCTGATGTAAGGAGGACTTGTTAAGAAGATAGGATTAATGCCGCTTCAGCGATACCTATGTTGATAGTATCAGGCGCAGCACCAAGCACATGACACGGTTAATACTGATTGCTACAAGTCCGAAATAGTCATAGCTTTTCTAAATTGTAGCCATCTGCTATATACCAGACAGTTAATACCTGCTGAGGATCCTAGGGATTTTTCCTCGATTATACTCAGGGTCCCCAAGAAGAAGCTTACATAACGGAACACTTTATTAGATTAGTTGATTGGATTTCAACATAGTTATTTCACTATATTCCCAGGTGGTGCGGGTATCTGTGGGGACGTAGCGCACGAGAAAGGGAGATGGTGGAACCGTTGTGCAGTTCCTAACCCTAAAAAAGGATAGGTATTTTAGATATATAGATTGGGACAGGAAAGTAGCAGTTTTTTATACTACTTAGGTGGCAGACAAGCACACGGCACACCTAATGGAAAGTGGTTACCATGACCTATGGACTCGTGCAACACCAGGGGCGTCACACTCGCGCTACCGACCCAGTTAGAATAGAGAGTTTCTTTGCTGTCAGTGTCGAAGATAAAGCAGGAAAGCCTTTGGTCTTCCCACTGACAGCACAACAGCTCTTTAGTGAGCATGTATACAGTTTAATGTACAATCTGCGGCCTTATCGCTAGAAGCGATATCTTCCAGAACATAAGTAGAGCATTTTAACCATCATTACCACCAAGAGTTAAGCTCCCGATAATTTTCAAGGGGCAGGAATCTTACAGCAGACTGAAATATCGAGGCGATCACTACTGAGCACTAGATATTTATCATTCACCATGCTATGATACCAGGATTTATGGGAAATAATCTTCAACTAATCTTCGAGAGTTTTTACCATGTTTGTGGGAACTGAGACCTTACCACCACCTCTCAAAAGTAATATTATTTCAATCTTTGTTTATTTCCATAGTGTGATTCGTACCGTCAGCATCCGACAGGTTACTATGTTATTTTGTTAAAATTCGTCAAATAGTATCTCATACTGTTTTACATTTATTTATTTTATCGGTAATCGTTATAAAATGTAGCCCATGTGTTATTCTTATATTTAAGTTATATTAATGTAAAGTTTCATTAAAATCCATTCAGTAGTTTTAACGTGAAAGAGTAACAAAGATCCATCTATACTTACAAACATTCGCGTTTATAACAAAAGTAGAATATTAAAATAATATTACTTTTAAGAGGTGATGTTAAGATCTTTGCTACAGCTTTAGTTATAATCATGATTACGTAGAAGAGGTTAGATGTATGAAAATAAAATAAAATATACTTCAGCAGCGGAGATGCGAATGGAAAGGTGGATGTGTGGTGTGACGAGAATGGACAGAATATGGAATGATTATAATGGAGGAAGTTTGAAAGTGGCACCAGTGAATTAAAAAATTGAGAAGCGGGCCACTTGCGTGGTATGGACATATTAGAAGAGGGGAAAGTAATGTTGTAAGGAAGGTTCAAAATATGAATGTAGACGGCTTAGGAGAAGAGGTAAGCCCAAGAATAGTGGATGGATTTCTTGTAAGATGATATGGAAAAGAAGGGAGTAACTGAGGAAATGACATCTGACAGGTATTTATGGAGGAAAATGACATGTTGCGCTGACCCCAAATAATTGGGACCAGGGCATGTGAGATGATGATACTTCAGCTCGCTGACTTGATATAGGAAGATCATCTGTTTACTACTCAGGATTTGCTAGAAGTATTTTCTAGGGATTTTTGAAAGTACTGGACTTACTGAACCTTATCATTTAAAGTTGAGTTTCAATCACATCCGAGGCCTTCACCGGGGCCTTTCGTACAAATTTCCCGCGAATATGGCTGCTGAAGATTAGCCGAAACGTCGGGCTAAAAATTTTTTTACTATTTGCATATGCATATAATACGGTATGTACACCAAAATATTTTTTCTTTACAATTTTTGTCTGTCTGTCTGTCTGTTTGTTCCGGCTAATCTCTGAAACAGCTAAATCAATTTTGACGGGACTTTTAGTGGCTGGTAGCTGCTGTAATAAGGAGTAACTTAAGCTACTTTTATTTTAGATGATTCAACACTAAGCGATAACCGACATCCACGCGGGCGGAGCCGCGTGCAACAGCTAGTAACAAATAAATCTCAATAGAATCCGTTAAAATTTGGTTTTATTTCAACATTTAAAATTAGTTTTTTCAGCCTCTGAAAACAAGTTCCTAGTAAAAAAATAACAGAATAGGGAAACACGTAAAAAACCATGTGCCATAAATAAACGATGACACAGGTAGCGTCCTTATTATTTAAGATGTGTGTGCGCCTGTCCGTCGGGCCGGCACTCGATATATCAACATTAGCTATGTCCCCCGTCTCGTCCGTGCCAGACGTGTGAACGGATGGCTGGCGACTGGAAGTGGCTTCGCTTTGTACCATTTTGTTTTTGAAGTATGAAATATTATCAAGTCGAATTCTTTTTAAAAATACTTACGCTTGTTTGTCAACCCTAGTAGGTGGGAGTAAGTGAAGGTACAGTATTGGCTAAGGAAAGTCAGCAAGAAAAGACTTACATCTCACAGAATTTATATTCATACAGCAGAGGGGGTAGGTGCATAAATTTGTAGTAATACCTCATTTATATCTTTGATCTCAGATAATAGGGCTTTGGCTTCATATTATTGACCGAAAATTGTATGGTATTGAGGATTTCCTAACACAAAAACATTTTTTGACCTGAGAATCTAACCTGAGGATTTCATGGACAATATTCGTGATGAAAGCGTCACAAGTCTGACGAAGAAATTATTATTGAGGTTTTTGACGCGTGACAATATTAGATTCGAACCCAATTTTGAGTATTATTTAAATGTGGAAGAAAAAGCAACCATTTAAATGCTTCCAAATGATTTCAATGACTAGCTATTGACAGCGGCTATGTTCACATAAAATACAGAATCATTCCCGTTATCAATAGGAATCTATTTCGGGAATAAAAGGCAGCCCATGCGCTATTCATATCCATCAGCTCTTCAGATGTGCAGTTCTCTAATCATAGTGTCGAAGCCAATGTTGTGACAAAATTGATAGTGATTTTCATTAGTTGCTCTAACGTATGACGCGGTCCGACCAATGACAATCTCTATTAAGACTTACAGCGCTGTGCTTGACGCTGTTTGCTTAGAAAATTGGGTGTTCGACTGACTAGTCAAATTAGTTACTTTTTACTAAACGTCAAAACGCTAAGTTATATAAGGATAATTATATGAAAAATGTATTTGTGACGTCATAATATTTAATATTTAAAGCTTTTACTATTATAGGTTGGGTGGATGATTAAAAATAAATAAAAACGATAAAATAACAACCCACACAATTTTTTTCACTCTTTAACTATTCTTAATAAAATTAAATAAGCTTAGCTAATTTTTTTTCGAACAACAGGAAAATACCCTATTGCACTGCTGGTGCGATTGAGTAGCACTCATCCACCCATCCATCCAAACACTCATAATAGTAAAAAGATAACTTTGATGTCTGTTCCAGTAATACCCACACATCGCTATCCACGCTTTGACCCATGGGACGTCAAAAATGAAGATTTAGTCCCCCACCGCGTCATACGTTAGAGCAACTAATGAAAACACGGCCGTTGTCTGATGAAGCCGTCAGCCTTTTGAGGTACCTACCTCGCCTTAAAAGCATCGGGTTATGGGGTAGGCAGACTTAGTAGTGGTCGTTTGATGTTACGGTTAATTTTTTAGTTTCGGGTTTACATTTCGAATTTCAAATTTGATGGGACTGAAACTAGACAAATGATTACCGGTAATGAATTTTGACATTTATGGGTAACGCATCTTTTAATAATATATTGTCATTATTTATATATAGTCATATTAATTTGTGTTAAATATGAAAGCGGAAATTACTTAAAAATTATCTAGGTAGGTAAGTCAGTGTAGAAAAAATATTTTTGAGAAATTTGCTCGGAACATAATAATATTATAAAAGAGGTAGAACACGACGGTATTTCCGTCCAATTGAGCAGTCCGACTGGGGAAGTACCTCCGCCCTACAGAATACTGCGGTCATAAAAACCTCGTGTTGTGTTCCCGGCGGTGAGTAGGGTAGCCAGAGCTCACTGGAGAGGTTTTGCGCTGTCAGTGGGAAGACCAAAGGCTATTCCTGCTTTGTCTTCTACAATGACGGCACAGAGACTCTGTGTTTACAGGGTCAGCAGTAGGAGTGTGACTCCCTTGGTGTTGCACACGTCCTTTGGCCAAGGTAACCACTTGCCATTACGTAGGCTTGTGCTTGCCTGCCAACTCAGTTGCATAAAAAAAAATCCAAGCAAATTCACTTACACCCTTCTTCCAATAGTTAGACGATTTATAGCAATAATTGTAAACAATACTTAGAAATTTAAAATGCACTAAATTTGTACTCAAAGCACTACAAATATTTCATCATCATCATTACACACACACAGTCCACTGCTGAAAACAGGCCACTTCTATAGACTTCCAGAACGACCGAACTAAAGCAGCCCGCATCCAGCGTAACAAAATATTTAGTACACATAAAATTGTACATTTAGTTAACTGTATCTAATTATTTGGCAGTGTCGATAACCTTTTATCGTTGACTGTACTTAATTAATTTAAAACCAAGGTAACCACATCTTCAATGAAAACACTTGTACTATTCCACATTGAATAATTCCACATTTGAAATATAATTTATGTATTAATTTGACATTTATTTATTTGTAATAATACTTCAAATATGACTTGATTTGTGGTAAAAGTCTCATATTGTGATTCTCCCTAAATTTTGGGAAAATTTATAAAGTGGTATCTCACTATTTTTGTCTACTCACACAGTCAATATATTACTTTAAATGACATCTGATATTCAAAAAACATGTATCAACCTTTGATAATGCCGTAAGGCGAAACCGGTCAGGATTTTAATAAATAATGTGGAATAGTAGAAGTGTTTTCATTGAAGATGTGTAGCAAGTTCCACAAGTGCCATCAATCAACAGTATACGCAAGGTAATCACATTAATTGAGTAAGAAAATTATTTGAAATAGTTTTCTTACACAACTCAATCGGCATGTTCAATCTTTGGTATGTCTAACTGGATGTTAGTCTCTGAAGTAATGTTGACATTGGCCACTGCTTGGAGGACAAATTGGTCCATATTTCAACGAATCATCATCATTTTTTAACCGGGTTGCACCTGAGGTTGTCTTTCTTTTTGTTTGATTTGGTTTTGGTTTTGGTTCCTTTTGGTTTGACTGATACGGTTTAAATGGGTTCGGATGCATCCTGACCTCGAGGAGAACTTGCGCCATAACTTATCCGTCAATCACCAGGCAGTGGTAACGATGTAGGTAGTGTCCTTGCGCTTCGTTTGGCTCGTCTTGGCGGGGGCACTACCGTGCCCCCAGAAATATTATCCTTTGTGCGGACACGTCCATAGGCTACAGTAAGACAGAACACACTTCCCGTCGTTTTGTAGGATAAGATGTGCGCTTGTCATTCACCTAAGTGGTATATAAAAGTTCCAAAAATCTTTAGACATAACTGACTTTCAACATTACTAACAATCAAATAAAACATTCTACAAATTTAGTTTGTCCCAATCCTCTGGGTGGAGAGGACCAGTGTCGATAGCGACCTACCCTACCCCGCATAAATCTGCCTAATCATTTGAAATACTCCACCACAGGGCAGTAATAAAGTTTTCCTCTCCAGACAAACGTTATTTGAAGTTCAGTTTTATGTTGAGAATTTGACAAACATGTTTGGTCATTAACTGTTAAGTTTTTTTTAAGAAATCCCCACAGATATCCCCCTCCCCCCTCTGGAGCCGGAGGGGGAGGTTATGTCGGCCTCGAACCGACTAAACCGCACGCCGTCTGTGGGTCTTAGTGCTAGGGCGAAGGTGAGGTTGTCAGGCGACATATCCCTTGCACCCCGGCTGACTCAGGGCCATCCCTCTCGGTCCGGCCCTCCTCGAGAGGGGAAAGAGTAGGCATATCAAACATGTTCTAGAGTAAATCATATTATAAAAAATATTTTACGTATTTGCTGTAGTTTTTTTATTTTATTTACGACATGAAGTAAGTATACATTTATTATAAAGAATCCCCTTTTATCTTTATTGCATGCCATGCAATATTTATACACACATATTGCATGTCGTAATAAAAATATAATTACTCGCAAGTATACGCGAATGTTACACATAGAAATATGAATGAAAAAATGAATGAAGAACTTAAAAATATAAAATAAAAGACCGCAAAAAAACATTATTTAAAAATATTATCATACTGATAGCAATACCAAAATATTTATTTATGGTAATGCGATTTACACAAGAACATGTTAGATATGGATAAGTATAGCATTCTTCGTAATGAGGGCAATATTATGGTGAAATGAATTATAATCAAACGGCTAAAACTATTTTCTGAAATCAGTTACAATGATAGATTATTATATAGTCTGGAATAACACATAAGCTACCCTTTAAAGCGTAGGTTCTTAAGTAGGTATTGATTGCAAAAACGGGATCAAATATTCACGCGGGCATAACTGCGGTTAATATAGCTCGTATTAAATCATTTATTCGTGTGTTGACGGAAAAACAATACAAGTATCACCACCCCATATCATAAGTGGTGACTAACGGAAAATTCAAATTCAAATTCAAATTCATTTTATTGCGATATATGGGTACATAGTTATTACAGTTTATGCATTAGATTCACCATATTTCAGCGAAATTGACATGCAATATTCTCATATTAGAGAATTAACAGTATAAATGGGCATTTAATAATTAATTACATATTTATTAGAAGTAGGGGCAAGTGTAGATTATTATATGCTGTCAAAATTCTAGATGTCCGTGTTTCGTGCATTTTCAATGCAAGATACTCAGACGATATTACTGTTATAGAAGGACAACTCGAAAAAAACCCTGTACCGACTCGTCTGGCCACCGTGGAAACACTAGGCCATAGTCTACCAAAATTGAGAGAGACTTAAGGTGATTTTCCACCAGAGTGACGAGACGAGGCGAGGCGAGGAAAGAATTGAAATTTGTATGGCAAATTTTCAATCCTCTCCCAGCGTATCTTTGGTGGAAACAGTGTGGGTTGACGAGAATATGCGAGGCGTGAATTCAAATATTTGTTTGTGCAAAAATGAACCGTATTGGTTCCAGTATAGACTATAAATCACCTTCAAGGTGATTTTCTACCAGAGTGGCTAGGCGAGGCGAGGCGAGGAGAGAATTGAAATTTGTATAACCAATTTTCAATCCTCTCGCCATGGCAATTTTTAGTGGAAAAGGATCAGTGCGATTTCAATTCTCTTCTCGCCTCGTCTCATCTCGCCCCTCTGGTGGAAAATCACCTTCTTGTCCAATAGTGGATAGCAATAAGATAATAGATTGAAATCATTTTGGTTGGTAATCCAGAATGTTACCCAGACCAGAGTCTCGTTTTATAACTAGATCTGAGGACAGATAGTATTCTAGATGACAGTTCTAATTTCAATAAAGATAGGTAAAAGTGAATGCTCATGTGGGACTCGAACCCACGATCTTTCCCTTACAGGGGGAATTTCCTATCTTAATCGATTTGAAAAGTTAGCATAGTAAATGCTTCAAAATTTCATTCAAAGTTCTAATTTCATTATGAGAGTCGATTAACAACTGAGTGTTGTTCTTGGAAACCTCTTATTATTTCGCTCTCTGATTGACAGCATTTCTGTAATTACAGTCTGCAGTAAGTCTAAATACTATGGTTAGATATTGGACATAGCTACTTATAATAAGCTGTTGTAGCAAGAGGTTTCTGGTACTTTTCTAATGTTTGCAACAGCACAGCTGTTATTTAAGTGCTATTAAACATACGATGCGTTGAGTGGGGTTTCTAGAACTCCATGAGGAAACCAGTCCCAAGCTCTGATGACCTTACTCATCATCACCTCAGCGGAGTCCGTTTTTCGACATTTTCACATCCACTTCACACTGTCTTCTGTTTTCTTGACGGTCAGATCATTGGTACGCATGCCATTTTCTATGTTTTTAAGTCATGCAGCACTAATTGGGTCTTCAACTCCTACTGGGCCCCAGTGGAAGTTTCTCATTCTCGCCGAAAAGGATGAAAAAATTACTTCATGTGAAAGTATATACACACCTGTAATTCTCCGAGGTAGACAGAAGTGTAATATCAACCAAATTTTGCCAACTTTTATTTTTTGTCCCACATAATAGAGGACAAGTCTATTGCCACCACCCGGACACTTTATCGTGGCTGTATGTTTACTAAAGAATGGAGAACAGTCCTATTGCTTACCCGTCTTCTTCTTAATCTATTCGACTCTAACGGGAATTAACACGGCAATGTAAAAATATGGAAGTATTACATTTTTCTCCTAAACATAAGTAAGTAAGTAAGTATCTCTTTCTTGTGTCCACCAAGGACAAGACATTTGTTATTAATAGATACATTGCAGGCATAGACAATAGGCGGCCTATCGCACCGTGGCAATCTCTTACAAGCAACCTTTAAATGGAGAAAGATATAGAATCCATATTAGGGTAGAGTATGGTGTACAACTGTAACATACATGAAATAAATTTAAAGATTTTTGTAAGCTTTCATAAAAGTAAAAGTTATGAGTTAAAATTATGAATTAACTACGTAATTACCTAAATTAAATAATTAAATTAAATTTTAATTTGTTATAAAGTTATTAAGTCATATGAGTGGTTTTTTATTGTACATCAATCGTGTCAGAATTGGCACAGTTTAACTCTCATAAGCTCGTTGAAAATGATTGCGTAACGCGTAATTAAAACAGTTTATCAGACAATAATAAACATAAACATACTTATAAAAGTTAAATAATACACCTCCAGATAAATCGGGGCAGGATCCGTTACAAATAATTCGGTCTCAAGGTAATTAAATATTTCTCAAAGATTTTAAACAATAAAAATGTTCACTCATAGTTTTGTTTTGTGGCACTTGACTTCTTGGTAAGTTATAAGTACTAAATTATTCTTATTTTATCCAACTATGTGTATTGTGTATGTATTTACAGGAAAATGTATCTAAGTATGTATATACGACATCTAAAACCCATATTCCTATCTTTTATAAGTCTACTGTCATGAGGTCAACGAATGAATAACAACCACCTTTTTATGATTAAAAAAAAACGTAATTCTACACAGCGCTATCTAGACCCAAAACAAGCATAACTTAATTAGCTTTTGTTATGGGATCTAGAATAGGAATAAACATATTCAGATACATTATTTTTAAATACATAACTATTGTACGTAGAAACACCCAGACCAATGCAACTATTCACATTTGCACTGAGCGGGGATCGAACCCGCGCCTCCTTCGTTGAGGTCGTATGCTCTATTGCTACGGCTCAGAGGCCGTTCATTTGATGTTGTGATGAAATTAGAGCAGTACGTTCTCGAGTGATCGTATGGACCGCGGACTTGATGCAATCAGTTGGTATGTGTTAGTTCAAATGTCACGGGTATTAATATATCTAAATGTATTATCTAGATTAGTATAGGAATTGGCAGCTTTTAATATTTGGCTATAAACCTGTAACCTTCACGGCGTTCAAATTGTATTCAATAAAGGTATAACATGTATTATTGTAACATTGACATCGCAGAGCTCACTGGAGAGTTTTTGTGCTGTCAGTGGGTAGACCAAAGGCTATTCCTGATTTCTCTTCTACACTGACGGCACAGAAACTCTCTATATTTACAAGGTCGGCGGCACGAGTGTGACTCCCATGATGTTGCACACGTAACCACTTTAAATCTGGTGGACCGTGTGCTTGTCCGCTGTCTCAGTGGTATAAAACAAATCAATTTTTAACGCATTCTACCAGGATTTATGTGATGTGTAAAATGACATCACATGAATCCCTTTCGGCCGTCTACGAAACCAGAGCTACGTAACTAGTTACTAACTAAACATAATTCGTCCTTGTGCGTACCAGTTACGTACATACAAGTTTTTTTAATTCAACGAAACTTGGTTTCGTAGCAGAAAACTTGAAGTGAGTTATGAAAGGGGACTTTTTGATTCTGCCGACGTAACTCGTTCAAACCTCGTTATATTATTCCTGGTAGAATGCGTTAAAACAGATTTTTAGGTAATATTGTAATACGACTATTTAACAAATCTCATTTTTTACTTTATACATTATGAACACTTTATTTACACAACTGAAAAAGTACTCTTATAGTATTCATTCTCATAGGGAGTCTAGAAATGGTGGTGGTCTCATGGTATCGCTTATGCGAACTTGCAGAGTAGAGAATAATTCCAAATTAATCCTGGGATTCATTTTACTCAAGCAATAACCTCAACACACCTCATTTACTGGGTTATTTTCAAAGTACCACAACACAATGAAAAAAAAAATTCATCAGCTAAAAGCTCGACAATGCTAAGGGTCTAATTAGCCATGATATTTAAAACGCTCAGAAGCGCTAAGCGAAATTTATGCCAAGACAATATTAGATGAGCGAAATGAGCACAGAGAATGCAATAACAATAAATAGCAATAAATAAAAGGATTCAGTTGTTGCTTGTATTGTATGATACTAATCCTGCGGGGTAGCGAGCGGTGGAGTCGAATGTGGTTTACATTTTATTGTTAAAATTATTTAAAATTGATATTTTAAGGTTGTAATTTGTGAAGTCCGTATTTATAGTGTCGATTTGTGAAAACTTCAGGTAAGTATAAATTATATACCTATACAACTTTAAATAAAATAAGAATGTTAATGTTAAATTAAAATTCAATAACGAAACGATTATTTTGATCCTTTTTTATAAAATATAATAATACTAAGTAGATAGTGAAAAAGTCTAGTTATTACACGTTTAAATTTGCAAAAAAGTAAACTCGTACCTAAGGCCTTCAGAACTAAAACTGAGTAAAAATAAGTAACTTGTGATATTTTTATGAGATGTCGTAAAATATTAGGTAAGCAGGCGAAGTGGTTAAGCAGGCGTAACTAATTCGATTGTTTTTAGTTTTTCCACGTTCCAGTAATTATAGTTCATGTTACAAAGTATTATTTAGGCTTTAGCCTTGTCTAAAATAGCATTCCTTAATAGATATTCTGCAGCCAGACATACATGTTGGGTAAATCATCGTTAATTAATAATAATATCTACCATATTGATGAGAACTCTTGGAGTTTAGTCCTATAAAAGATTGCAAACTTAAAGAACCCCATTTTAGAAGTAAATAATGTTGAGTACAGTAAAAATGACATGTATTTTTACTCTACAAGTAATTTTGTTTCTTATTTCCTTTTACATACTTGTAAGTTCATTCAATCTTACATATTGTTTTTTTTATTTCCAATTTTCAATTCCAAAACCACTAACAAATCACCAAAAACAAAACGGCAAATAAATTTTAAACTAACAACTACTCCTCGCCCCAAACCCACAGAGAACTAATCCAAGGCAGCGTCGACTGTTACGGCGATTACTTTAATTGGCTCAATCTCCATTCAAAACCACCTCGCGGTGGGGTGAGGGGGGCACAGATTTATGGCGAAAGGGTAAGGCTCATGATCCCTGTTTATGAAGGAAGATAACGAAAAATGTGGGATAGTTTCGGTCTGGCTCTTTGTTGGCTCGAGTAGGGATATTTGAAGGACGGACTGAACGACTTTGCAGATTGATCGATGGAGGTTTTAGTGCTTGTCGTTTAGATTGGAGACATGGTTTTGAGGGAATTTGATGTTTTTGTACGTTTAAAAGGGATAGTTGTATTTGAATTTAGATTTTGTCGTCTATAGGTAGTTTTGACTGTATGGTATTAACTGGTGATCGCAGTTGATTACTTGATTCGCGTGGATGTCGGTAATCGCAACTATTGGTTATATCTCCGGTTCTTCTTAACCGATGCGTTTAAAATTAGGTAAGATTTTAAATGTGTTCAAGACCTGCCTAATTAAAAAAAAGCATCATAATCCTTCAGGCTTTCACGGCCGGCGTTGCATGTAGAATATACTGCTTCCGGGCTGTTCGGCTGTGGTCCATTTGAAACTTGCGTTCCAGACGTTTCGTCGATCACTGCAGTCGACATCTTCAGTGGCGCAGGTCCGGGCGACGACGAATTCGGAGACCTTACCTCGGACCTGACCTTACGTCGGCGGCTTCGTTGCGACTGAACGAAACGTCTGAAACGCAGTTTCAAATGGACCACGGCCAAACAGCCCGGAAGCAGTATATTCTACAAGCATCATAATCCGTTTAATAGTTTTGGCGTTAATCGTGAACAGACAGACAAACATACAAGAATATATAATAACTATATTAATATATAACTTAAGTTTCTTTATATTTATCTTCAGTGTACAGATAATGATGTACAATTTGATGAATAAATGAAGATGCTTAACGTACATTTTTAAAAGAAAAATTAACGTAGTATTTCTCAGCCGAAACTACAAAAGCTGCTTGAACGTGAAGCAAGCTCACTGGCACATTTATAATATTAAGTTAGGCTTAAAAGAAGGGTTTTAGGGGGGGGGGGGGGAATCCCCCGGATACCCCCCTCAGGTTATGTCGGACTCGAACCGACTAAACCGCATGCCGTCTGTGGGTCGTTGTGCTAGGCCGAAGGTGAGGTTGTCTCGCGACATATCCCTCGCGCCCCGGCTGACCCAGGGCCATTCCTCTCGGTCTGGCCCTCCTCGGGAGGGGGGACCACGCGGTCTCCCCTCCCGAGGAGAGATTAACACTCACATTATAGAAAATTATCCCATAACCCGCGATACCTCTATGTGGCAGTATTTCAAATAGATTTATTCGGTAGAGTGACATTATCAGCGCGCCCGTCTCTACACTCAGTGTCTCTGGGAGGTTTTACTATTTTACTTCGCGATCATACTTAGAGATTTGGTTTGAATAGTCTGGGTTGAGTTGGGAAACCCTTCACTGTAGGTGTTTCAGGTATTGTAATGGTAACTGATGATATCTCAAGTAAAGCAGCAATAAAGCTTAAAAAAAATTACGTAGCATAATTGAATATTGATTCATATGTGTTACTATTAAACTTATGCGTTTAAGGGCGCTGTATGGTACAGTTGCCCTCAGAAGTCAAGATCACCAATAAATAAATAAATAATTTTTTTTTTTGTAATGTTCATATTGATAACACTTGTAATTTTCCACGATTGTTATTGAGAACCTGACCTGTATGGGTGTGCTTTGATAGACCTTTGAGAATGTCATAAAGCGAAATCGGTCAAGTTTTTAATAAATATCGTGGAATACAAGCGTATTATCAATATTATGTGCAATAACAAGTTCCACTAAGTGCCATCAATCATTATAAATGGACAAAAAATTGTTTCTGTGCTGTCAGTGGGCAGACCTAAGGCTTGTCCTGCGTTATCTTCTACACTGACGGCACAGAAATTATGTTCTAACAGGGTCGGGTGCGAGTGTGACGCCCTTTGTGTTGCACACGTCCATTGGCCACGGTAACCACTTTCCATCAGGTGGGCTTGTCTGCCACCTAAATGGTATAAAAAAATATTAATTTTCAATTTTCCTTCATTATTTTTTATAAAGTGTGAGTTACCAGCTAACGTGGTAACTTGAATACATTAAGCTTAATACTTGTGGCGACCATAATTCTCTGGTCGAGCAAAAGGCCAATCTTCATAATAAAAACCTGTTCAAAATCCAGTCTCAAACTAATCTCAATATTTCCCGAATGTCCAATTTGAATAATCAGTCAATTGGCCTGTCGCAGTAGTCGCAGTCCACTGCTGAAAGTCTGCCTCTTCCTCACACTAACCAGACGGGGTTTTATTCCGAGATTTCCTCCTCTTGAACCCTCCATAGTAATCCAATCTCGGTTGGATTGCGTTCAGGGGTCAGCAAGTGCATAGCCGGGCAGGGGGATTGAGGTCACAGCACTAGTGGGGCCGGTGGGTGTCACGCGGTGCTGCGACGACAATCCTCTTTTGAAGAGGCTGTCAAGCTAAGTGTCACCATTGTTAACATGGACCCTCTTTCCTGAGACTTTACCGTCAGCTTACCATCAGGCGAGGTAAACTAAATTAGACGTGTCGCCTCTTGCGACCTTCGGATGAGAAGTGATGCTGATACTTGTATTCTTTCTCTGTCATCACACGGATGATATCAGAAGTGGGATTCTTAACCTAAATTTTAAGATCAAACATATACATCGTGATGGTTTGATATTTTAGTTCTATTACTGTTTGAGCCCTTAAATCCCTTATACAATCGTCATGTAACAATGCGGTCGTCCTAAGCGCTAACTGGCTGGTCTTTCCGCCATCCTACTTTCTGTAACTTCATTATGTAAGGCCGTTTTACTTGCACTTTCATCTTGAAACAACAATGAATTTAATAATTTTCTCACTGTAACACAAAACGTAAAACAAAATCATGAAATTTACATTTTTTATAATGGTCATGAATTCACCTTGCCTGATGGTAAGCTAAAAGTAAAGTTTTAGGAATAAGGATCACCATTACAGGCAGCTACAATGTTACAGATGCTTTCTCACGCCGCGCTTAAAGGACCCCTCCGGACTGTAGGAAGATGTAAAGAATTCAAAGTTTTTATTTTATTTTACTGATTTCCCCCGAAAAGGTATTGTATAAATATGTACAGACATTTGTTATTGCTTGATTATTGATAAAAAAAAGACGGGTTGCACTCCGGGAGTGCCGGCAGAAGTGAAATCTTTTTCTTTCCTTCTTTCTTCATTATATACAGAGAAAAAGATAAAAAGAACATACCATACCATATCAGACCTATAATATAGCGCCAATCATAGAAGCTATCACTAATTTTCTGCTAATTTTCTGCCAGAAGAAATTAATAAATTACAAAAAGAAAAGATAATCACAAAAGTAATAAATAACAAAAAGAAAAAATAATCACAAAAAGTGTCAGAAGCCCAGGTTTGAACCCGGTACTATCTGAAACTATAACGATTTACAGTCGAAGCACTTACCGCTAAGGTACGAAGCTTCTTAGCGTACCTAGTAAAATAAACACTCTGTAGCTAGGAATGTTGTATAGCAGAAAATTAGTGATAGGTATTATGATTGGCGCATTATTATGGTATGTTCTTTTGATCTATTTTCGAAGAAAGAAAGAAAGAAAAACTTTTCACTTCTGCCGGCACTTCTGGAGTGCAACCCGTCTTTTTTTATTTATTAAAGACTTGTTTACCAAATGGACCACTAGTACGAAACGCAATGTTTTTCTACATATTGATATCGTAACTTTAATTATATTTCAATATTCTACATATTGATTGAATCTATGACATCTCACGCTTGCAATTCTAGTTCAATTTCCTTAATGCCTTTCACTTTTAAAATTTATGAATGTACAAGATTAATTCATTTTATTACTATTGGCTTGGCTTATATTGTAGATGAGTATAATCAGCAAGGAAATTGAAGCCTTTCATTAAGAATTAATTACTGTGTTCAAAGTTAAATGAATAATGGTGCTTACCAAAGAAGTAAATTGGTTGTATAAACCAATATAAACACACCTGTGGACAGACAGAACAGGTGGTCAGCATAGCCGTGGGCGATTACGAGAGGAGCCTCTGCTCACGAAACAATACTCCATAAGGGTGTGGTATTAGTGAGAGCGATTACCTCTCTATTCTGACATGACGGCAAAAGGCTCGCCTATTACGTAGAACCAAAAATCATAGTTGGTGAATTGTGGGTGTTAATATACATCTACCTACCCCTTCGGCAATTTGCAGGCTTGAGTAGATAGGTATATGTATATTAATGAAGAATATATTTATTCGATTAAGATAGGAAAAAGTGAATCGCTCAGGTGTGACTCGAACTCACGACATTCATGAATGTCGGTAGATGGCTCCCACCGTCGCCCTAAGACGGTATTATAGAAGAATTTGGATAGCTTCAGGTGTGGCTCGGTGGCTCAGTGGTCAGAGCATTCCCCCTGTAAGGGAAAGATCGTGAGTTCGAGTCACACCTGAGCGATTCACTTTTTCCTATCTTAATCGATTTGAAAAGTTAGCATAGTAAATGGTTCAAAATTTCATTCAAATATGTTTATTATTTTTGCAAGACACTATTACAGAGACATACAGATACATCAAGATATTATCTACAAAAAATGGTATGACCTGGTACGTGATTGGTATTCTAATTAACCCTTATTTCGATTGTTTTGTGTAACGTGATTCACTTGAAAACTATTTTTTTTTGTGTGAAAACTAGTTTCTATATTCATAGACATATCGTTAGGTCCATGATGCATTAGAGGCCTAAAAGTCCACTTGCCGGCTTTCTCATCAATTTCGTACGGTAATTACAATAATTGGAAGTGAGAATACTCGCACACCTGTCAGCTATGGCGTCTAGCCGGACGTCGTGATGGACCGTCACAGGTGAGATGTAAATAGAATATTAGTAACTCAAATTATTAATATTTCCCCTAACCCCTAGCTTAACTAAATTGCTTGTGTTAGAAGTGGGTTAACATAGATGCAATCGACAGGATTCGAACGTGAGATCTCTAGATCGTAAAGTCTTCTTAACCACTAAGCTACCCACTAGTTTCCATACTAACGAGATTATGACTTTTTTTTGTGTTGTTGTACAAATTTTTATGCTTCATGTTTAATACGCTAATTCTCTAACAGTAGGACATGAACCTTGTTGGACACTAAAAAATGACTAAAATCAACATTTAACGGTAGCATCACGGTGATGCGCACTGTATTGTGATATGAGTACAAAACAGATTGACATGTTGATTATTAATCATTAATGGGGAACAATGAATGATGACTTCGGATTTTCATTCGAAGGACCAATTACTCAAATTGTTTATAGGAGATTGAGTATGCTTCTGCGCATGTGTGTGTGTGTGTGTGTGTGTACATGCACGCGTGCCATTATGTTGGTCTGTTTATTCAGCCACTTCTCACCGGGGCAAGATGGGACTTCATTCATTACACTCGAAAGGGTTTTTTATACCATAGAGGTGTCAGACGCAAAAGGAAAGGATTTATTTAAAAGAGCTTATCATAACTATAGTTATAGGAGGTAGGACATGACGGTATTCCCGTCCAATTGAGCAGTCCGACTGGGGAAGTACCCCCGCCCTACAGAATACCGCGGCCATGATAACCTCATGTTGCGTTTCAGTAGCCAGAGCCCACACACTGCGGGTACAGAAACTCTTCGTGTTTACAGGGTCGGCAGCACAAGTGTGACTCCCCTGGTGTTGCATACAGTCCACCGGATTAAAAGTGGTTACCGTGGCCTATGGCCGTGTGCCACACCAGGGGAGTCACACTCGTGCTGCCGACCCTGTAAGCACAGGGAGTTTCTGAGCCGTTAGTGTATAGAAGACAAAGCAGGAATAGCCTTTGGTCTTCCCACTAACAGCCCAAATCTCTCCAGTGAGCTCTGGCTACCCTACTTACCGCCGGGAACACAACACGACGTCATAATGGCCGCGGTATTCTGTAGGTCGGAGGTACTTCCCCAGTCGGCTATCTTGAAGCTGGGCTTAGCCCTGGGTAAGCCGAGATGTGAGCGAAATGTCTTATAGGCCACCTCATACCCGAGATGGTTTGCGGTTTTAGTGGGTTCGAGTCCAACACAACCGTCCTATTGGCTTGGGTATCCGTGGGTATTTTCCCAAAAATAAGTTACATATATATATTCAATTTGTCTTTATCATCATTATCATTTAAGTATCGGAGCCCGGAATCCGCTCATTCCTTATCTTTCTTTTGCGTTGAGTTCTACGGCTTTTATAAGAGCAACTGTCATCGGAATGAACCCTGATTATGCATAATAGTATAGCAGTGGTACCAAAGACACTGTTACCAATGCCACCAATGCCATTTAACTTTAGTCTTTATGTTATACTGTTAAAATCTAAAATAAAATGACAATCTTGTAGAGTGAATGAAAAATGTTATAAACTCTTTCTCTTTACATTATGGACTTTAAAACTTGAGACATAAAGTCTAAAATTTAATGACATTTCAGCGGTACGACAGTGGTTTTCTTATGTCTTATGTCTTTCTGTATATAAAAGTAGCAGAGTCGGGGGCCTGAATAAAGCCCACACCAGAGTGAGGCCCTCATATGGTGACTTCTTGTATTCGTACTAGATAAGATTAATATTTTTCGGATAGTGTACCTACATTGTCGAAATAATGTACAAATGTTGAAAGTTGTTTGACCTTTTATGTACTGCAGAAGACGTAATGAAGGTAATACTATCAACTTTTTTTTTAATGATTACTAACTTTTTTATAACTTACTTTTGCCCACAGTTTCTCACGGGTTTAACATATAAATGTTTATAGTTCATCAGCGTCCTTGTGCTAATCCCGATTACATCCGAGGCCTTTATCTCGGAGTCCGGGGTCTGATTAATATGTCCAGCTCAATTGCCATTAGTTTAGGTATGTAAGGAAAGGATTTATTTAAAAGAGCTTATCATAACTCCCGTCCCATCGAGCAGTTTGGCGGAGTACCCCCGCTCTACAGAATACCGCGGCTATAATAACCTCATGTTGTGTTCCCCGCGGTGAGTACGGAAGCCAGAGCTCACTGGAGAGTTTTTGTGCTGTCAGTGGGAAGGCCAAAGGCTATTCCTGCTTTGTCTTCTACACTGACGGTACACAAACTCTCTGTGTTTACAGGGTCGGCAGCATGAGTGTGACTCTCCTGGTGTTGCACATGTCCGTAGGCCACGGTAACCACTTTCAATCAGGTGGGCCGTGTGCTTGTCTGCTACCTCAGTTGTATAAAAAAATAGCCATAGTAGAACAAGGGAAGTGTGCAGGTAAAGTATAGTTAATCATTTGGAATCGATTAGCCTATTCCGTGGCGTGGCGGTTGTGAACGCGGCCGTTACGCAGGAGGTGCGGGTTCGACCCCCGCTCAGTGCAAATATTTGTATGCGTGAGTATGGCTATTTGCATTGGCCTCGTCGTGCCTCGAAGAGCACGTTAAGCCCTCGATCCTAGTTGCCATACGAACATTTATGGCAGTCGATATGAATAGTTGGAATCCTCAAGAATCCAACATCTGGTCTAACTGCAATGCTTCGATATCGCTTTCGGGTTCTGGAGGTTAGGTGGCAGTTACTCATAGAAAATATGGAAGTTCAGCTAAATCCACAGTTAAACATGTAAAACGGCCCCCAGACTGAGGGGAAAGCTTAGAATCTGAAGAAGCTCATTGCCTCTGCGAATATGAGCCAACAGATCATCCTTCACGTTCTCTATCCAATTTATTCTAGTTACTTTTTTCAGGTCGACAGTCCTGCAATGAGAATTTTTTTTATGAAGTATTTAAATTGATCTGTGCGATTGAGTAACATCCTATATTATTATGTAAATGTGTGATGGCATCAGTGTAAATGATTTATAGAGCGAAAGGAGTTCAGTTAGTCACTGAACTGGTTCTTGTAAATGATCGATGAGCAGATCATTTTAAATGAACAATTGTTGTATCTAGTATATTGTAAAAAAAAATTATTTTGGTGTAAGTACTGTATTATATTCATATGCATGTAGTAAAAAACGGTAATTTCAATATTACAAACAGCCACTCCAATTTTATTTATATGTTTAGATGTACAGATGTATAGATTATTATTATTAAAGTTGTGTATCAAATATCAGAACAATCAGTCAACAGGAAGGGGGGAAGTGGGGGAAATCATTTTGAATACTTTTTTCGTCAAGATTGATCTGATGCTGTACAAACACAACTAATTTACAATTTTATATTAGTATAGATGTATTCTTTTGTTTAACCACATTCTGGCGCCCAAATTAGGTACTAGAAAACCGCAGAGCGAACCTCCGCGGTGTGGTCACCCATGTCCTAATAAGTAAATACAATAAAGCATGGCATTACCATACCATCGACCGGTGGGCAGCACATTCACTTTCGTTGCGCAACCAAAACGGTTGCATCCGCACATTGTGCTCTGCTCGACTTGTTCCGACAACATTCGTTAACTCCAGCGTTTCTCAACCTTTGTCAGTCCATTGACCCCCTTTTCTTTTGCATGCGAAACCTCTTTCGGGGTTTATTCCACTGGCCCCGCGTGCCATCGGGGCCAGTGAGGTGGGTTAGGCAAGTGTCTCCTACTCTAACTAATAAAAACCGCAAGTTATTTTGTCTCATCGGCGTGCGTGGCGGGGAATCTGGTGAACCCCAGAGAGCATATCCTTGAGAACACGACTGGCCTTGACCACAAACATTGGCGACCGCGACATGTTGTTGAAGATAAAAATTTCTTCTCCCCTAATGAGATAATTCTCCTTATAATTTTAAGAACACCCTAATAAAGGTAATAAACGGGCCATTAATTTTAGTAGATGATAGGAAAGGGTTAATTTGAATTAAATTTTTAAGCCTTTTTCATGCCTAAATATTCAAATTGATTTAAACAGAAAAAATTGAATGAATTGAATCGGAATAATATAAGCGGAGTAGTCAAAAATCAATATTTAAAAATGATTGAAAAATCATTCTTCGGTTTTGATAGTTCGTAAGAACATCGGTAGACACACTCCATTGTCGCCTCAAAGACAGATATAGAAGGAGAAATTTAAATTGGTTATGGCGAGGTCAAGCTTAGTAGTCAAAGCATTGCCTCTGTACGGCAAAGATCACGGGTGCACACTCTGCCTATACCGATTCATTTTTTATTTAAATCGATAAATGTTAATACTGATATACACGTAGGTGCTGTTTTTTGCAATTTAGTGATATTTAAGTTAATGTTGCTCCTTAAGGAACTACAAAGGAATCTCAAAACAGATTTCATTTTGTAATCTGTTACTGTAAACGATCCATAGCTGATACGCCCATACATAATACCGACCGCGGCCTTAGGGGTCCGCGGACCAGTTTAAGAAACACAGGTTGTTGGTTGCAAAATACTTGAGAAGATTTCGGTGAAATTAACATATAAGATGTCTCAAGTACAATTCAACTAGCGTTCGTTCTAGGCACTCGAGTTGGAGAAAGTGGCTAAATTCACTCTTTATATCTCCGTCCGAGTATTTAAGGTGACATACAATTCTAATTTGGAAAGGTAAACTCGGACAAATTTGAGGTATAGTTATCGTTAGATTTCTTGACCTCAATTATGTCATAAAATCTGCTCTTTACTACTTTAGTACGCGTTTTTGGATTTCGCGGCGGAGAAGTTCCAATCTCATACTCATTATATCAAATCAATCTGCGTGCCCTATAGCCTTGTTTCTCTCGAGCTCAACATATATGCCGAGAAATATATTCGCTGATGTATTAATATTTGAGATGTCAGTTCTGAGTGGCACTTTGAATTGGAAAAGTTGAGAGCTTGAGGTTAATTTCACTTGTTGAAAGTCAACCAGAGTATTTAGCTAGAACCGTTTTCTAACTTTTTTGTTCTTTATTTCTTTTGGTATGGTTAGTGGTAGACCTGTGACGTTAAGGTGTGATGGTTCAGGTCGCCCATATAGGCCTTCGTTTTGACCTAACGACTGTTGACAGCAGACCAACTTTTAACGCACCCTCCGAAGTACGGAGGCGCTCAAATCTGACACCACCAAACGGTCACCCATCCCAATGGTAACCTTCGCCTAGGTAATTTAACCAACGTTTTTCCTAACTTAGTGGTATGGGCCAATTACTTTTAGCTATGGTGGCAGTATAATATATAGCAGTATATAATAATATGTAAACAATAACGGCCAAGTGGAAGGACGACCTCATCAAGGTCACCGGGAAGCGCTGGATGCGGACTGCTTTAGATCGATCGTTCTGGAAGTCTATGGGAGAGGTCTATGTTCAGCAGTGCTGATACAATGAAGTTTTGGGAAAATTTAAGAGATTTTAGGATATCTATATAGGTCCAAACTAAACATAGTATGTAATTTAGGTTCCAGGACGTGGAAAAATATTATAACAATTTTTTTTTAAATGATACCGTTAAATAATATTTTACAAACACTATACGTTTCTTGTGTTACGTAACGTTTAGAAATCTCAATGGACACCTTAGGATACATCAATTACAGTTTTAGCACTTATTGTTAGGGAGAAAGTAGAGGAAGTTAGGTCTGTGGTACTCTCTCACACACTTCCACATGAAGTTAGTACGTCTAGGCTCAAGCCAATCTCACTTATAAGGTTGTGGCCTGATGACTAACGGGCGGTGGTCTGGTGCAAGAAGCGAGTTGATTAGGGAGTCGGCCTTACGATTGAGAGGTCCTGGATTTGAATCCTGGCCATTACACTACTGACGCTTAAAACAAGCAATTTAGCTTAAATGTAGGGGTTAGGGGGAATATTAGCAAGTAATAGTTACTGTAAAAACTCAAATATAAAATTTAACGTCGATGCCGAAATATTATTACTATTTTTAGTATTGTATATTAATTGAATGCAATTTTTAAAGCTAGTATACTACTTTTCAAATCGATTAATATAGGAAAAAGTGAATCGTTCAGGCGAGACTCGAACCCGCAATCTTTCCTTGACCACTGAGCCACTGCGCTACACCTGAAGCAATCCAAATTAATGCGACGGTGGGAGCCATACGAACTCATACGAACTATCGGAAACAATGAACGATGTTGCAATCATTTTTGAACTTTGAGCTTTATGCTTACTTTTTAAAAATAATTATCAATTATTCAATAAACACTTCAGAGTGGTTTTAATATCGCACTTCAATCATTCGATAAACGACCACCACATATCACGAGTAAGAACACTTAGACCACACATAATACATCATTCATTTAAACAATATGTCGTCACAACGCGCCTCACTATCACATCTTAACGATCGGTAGGTTCCTGATATTTGCATACAATAGAATTACCATCACCTATTATGTATTTACTATTACATCCATCCTTGTAAATCTTTGGAGTGTATATTGATAGCTGTAAGTAGATTTATATATAGGAGATCCTATCAAGATTTAAAGGGGTAGTTTTTAGGGTCTAAAGGGTAAATCGGAATTGTGTTACTAAAACTTCAATCACCAGGCTGTATTTCACGAATGTTATAGCTAGATAGTTCAAAATTTTCAAACATGGTTTATTCCTGTTGTCGTTTTATTTAAAAAAAAATACATTTGCACACAATATTCAGATACTTAACAGCTTCATTGAGACAGAATCCATACTAATATTATAAATACGAAAGTAACTGTCTATCTGTCTGTCTGTATGTTACGCTTTCATGCCTAAACTACTGAACTGATTTAGATGAAATTTGATATAGAAGTAGATTAGATCTTGAGAAGGGACATAAGCTATGTTTGGTCGTAACTGACATCCACGCGGGCGAAGCCGCGGGTTAAAGCTAATATATATGTAAATATGAAAATTGTAGGTAGGTACAGTCGACAAAATTGATATTATCCCACCTTTACATATACAGTTGTATGTACGGGTGGGATACTATCGATTTCGTCGACTGTACATTGTTACAAATAAATCCTTAACAGGAATAGACAAGCAAAAATTAATAAAACCGAATGAAATAGGTAAATATTTAAGGAGTGCTTCCATTAATGAATGTCATTTTATCCTGCAGGCTAGATAATAGTACGGAATGCTTCATGCGAGAGTCCAACAAGCACGTGGCCGTTTTTTTTACTTTATTTGTTACAAACAAACAAATCTATCCTCTCAATTTAAGTTGAAAAATTTGAATTGGTCTAGGCAGGGATCGAATCAGCAATCTTTGCCTTACAGGGGCAATCCTTTGACCACTAAACTACCAGACCTCCGCCCTAACCATAGAGGTCAGAATATGGCCCTAACCAATTCAAATTCTCCTTCTATATCTGTCTTTGAGGCGACAGTGGAATATGTCTTCCAATTTTCTTACGAAGCATCGAAACCAATGACTGATTCGATCCTCACCTAGACCAATTCAACTTTTTAAATTTTAATCCGTTTGAATATTTAGCATAAAAAAAAACAAAATGAAATTATTAAAAAAGAAAATCTACCCTCCATATAATCATTTATTCCACACAGTAGCTACATTAAAAGTAAACACCATAAAACGCACAAACATGACTAACTTATGTACGTTTTACGATGTGTGTAATTCTTAGCCTACTTACATCGTGAGTGTGCGCGTACGCACGTACTGGAACCTTACTTGATAATCTCGTGTTGATATACTTAGCATGTTATATTGTGTTATAGTAAAAATAATTACGATTCCTATATATAAGAATATAAGTAACGAAAATTATGAAAAATACTAATATTCTCTCTAATTTTTCTCTCCAAATTCATTACTTGACGTTCAATAAAACGTATAAATAAATACTACTATGATTCTCGTTGAAAATGTTGAATTAAATGCTGATTGCGTTGAACTCTTTTGTACGAAGCGTTTAATAAAGAGTCGTGGCACATGATTGGGATGACCAAACGTATAAAATTATGTTTTATTTCGAATATAATTAAATTAAACACAAAAAAATAATATTTTGAGGTCATCATTGGTTTCACATAGGGTCTGGTTTTTTCAGTCTAACTGCCACGTAGCTCAAATTTGATATTTAGCTTGAAGACTGCCACTGACCTTCACAGCCCTTTGCAGGAAGCCAACCCACGAAGTTTTACAGTTAAAACATTAGTCAGACTTTTTTGGGCTCCAACTACCCGTAACAATTGCCATGAGCGTTCGCATGACAACCAGGACCGACGACATAACATGCTCTCCGAGGTACGGTTTTTTTTTTTAAATATTTTTTTATCGTTAATCTATCTATAGTTGATTAATATAAAAATTTGATGATACACTGTGTTTGCTTGAAATATATAAATTCAAAATTAGTTGAAATTGGTGGTAGAAATTTGATGGCACAAATTTGTCACACATTTCGGCCGGGTGGGTACTACCGTGCACGATTGCGAAAAACCCTACATAGTAATCCAATCTTGGTTGGATTGCGTTCAGGGGTCAGCAGGTGCATAGCCGGGCAGGGGGATTGTGGTCGCAGCACTAGTGGGGCCGTAGTAGGGAGTGTATGTAATGGTGACCCTATCTCCTGAGACTTTGTCTTCAGCTTACCATTAGGTGAGGTGAAGTCAAATTGACGTGTCCTATATAAAAAAAAAACAAAATTGGTTTCAGGCGCTGCGGTTAGATTGCAGGTCTTTTTTACAAACCTATTATAGAGCGAGGTCAGGACTCGGCTCAATAGCTAAATATAAAAGCAGTTTTTAAGTTACTTTCTTATTTAAAACTAGTAAATCCAAAAGAACACAACGAACAGTTTCATGATTTTGACATTTGCTTGACATTTTGTAAAATGGAGCCTGACAGTTTAAGAAAATATGTTAGTTTTAACTTTACTTGAAGAACACTTACTTTATGATATTCATTCATTATGCGACTGCTGTTGAATATTGTGAATGGTAGGTATTTAATATCAGTATCAAGAACTATGCATTATTATTGGATGGATGGATAGATGAATAGAAATCGGTATGAGGAATGAAACCAATTGCCTTAAAATGTAGCCAATTGGTATAAAAATGAATGTGTTTTTGGAATATATAATTATTTTGGGCTTTGGAGGAGTTAGATTTTAAATATATCAAATTATCTCTAAAATAGACTTACTGACAGCCCTACAGTAAATCGGAAGAAAATGCGTACTTACGACGTTTGTAAAACTTATCAGCGATCAAATAGCAATTTGTAAATGTACTTACGTCATTTTCTACTTAAATCATCTCATTACACACGCGACTCGTATACACGTCATCATGGTAATTATGAACTGACTACTTGACGAACTTTAAAAAAAAATCATACAGTCTATGAAAAAGTGCCCGTTGCTGGCAATAGGCTCGCCCCTCATTACAATTTCCGAAAATTATTGTTGATGGACATAAACTCACGCCTTTATCCCCGAAGGGGTAGGCAGAGGTGCTAGCACCCACATTTCGCCGGTTTATGTTTTGTTCCCAATGTAATAGGTGGCGAGCCTATTGCCATTAACTGGGCACTTATAACCTGCGATAAATACACACAACTTAGAAAAACATCGAAAAGTTGGTGTGTGACATGGAAAACCTGGGATCGAACCCGAGACCTCGTCTCAGTAGTCCCATACCCATACCACTAGGCTTCCGCGGTGTTGATGGAATGTGCATATTATATATCTCTGCCTACCCAGGATTTACAAGCGTGAATATGTATGTATAACCTCATTTTGCTCGTCCGCTCAAACATTAATTTCAATACGAACACATATGACTTCAAAAGTTACGTATTTTGTGGCACACAAGCACGCGGCCCATTTGATACCGGGGCCTATGGACGTGTTTGTTCTCTATCCTATAACAAACACGTAACATAAAGGAATTATCTGTAACAAGAATGACTGGTCAGTAGTAGTGAGTCACGCGGATGAATAGCTAAAGTGCCGCCGCGCACTTAATGCGCGCAAGAAGTGCTGACCCGGTTGCGTACGCGCACCGCACTGCGTACTGATATAGACGATCTATGGATCGACATTTGTATGGTTTTGGATTTTTTTTTTTTTTAGTATTCTAGTGTTGTAGACAGAATCGTATAAATTTGTGTTTACATAAGCGGAAATCGGAACAAATTGTAAAAAACCGGAAATGACATCAATGCTCTTTGCATAAATCCCAGTCGTGTCCGAGACTTTCATCTAGAAATTCGGGTTCCTCGTTCTTAAGTCTAATATTTTCCGTGAACCCGACCATCTGACCCCCACAACCATTGGCGATATCAAATTTCTGTAGTTAGACTAGTTGTTAAACTTTTGCTGTAGATATATTTTTTTAAACATAGAACTCGTCAATTTGACTTCTACTCGCCTGATGGTAAGCTGAAGGCAAATTCTTAGGAAAGAGGGTCACCATTACATACACGTACCATGTTAGTAATAACGGCCTCATCAAAAGAGGATTGTCACAGCACCGCGTAACACCCACCAGACCCACTAGTGCTGCGAACACAGTTCTCCCTGCCCGGCTATGCACTTGCTGACCCTTGAACGCAACCCAACCGTAAAAGTCGGTTTTACGATCGAGAGGTCCCGGGTTTGAAACCTGGCCATTACACTACCGACGTGAAGCCACTACTAGCACAAGCAATTTAGCTTAGTTGGAGGGGTTAGAGGGAATATTAGTAATTTCGATAATTTCGGTTGCTAATAGTCTTAAAAAAAATCTCTGCAACCGGTGTATATGCTCCTACGAAGCTTGGATTCATACCACGTTTAATGATCTCGAAACTTCCCGCATCGACCCATCGGCTTTTCAAGTTAATTTTACCTGATTGACATTGACTTTGAGAGATTTGGAATCTGTAATAGTGACCTTTCAATCCTGAAACTTTCTATTTAGCTTACTATCAGTCGAGATAAAGTCACATTGACATGCTGTACCTAAAAAAATGCGAAGAAAGAAGAGCGAATCTCCTAAGAGCAAGCCTTGTCATTGTTTCAAGTCACTGTTTTGTGTGATATAATTCTGAAAATATATATTATGAGGCCCTAATATTCCGTGTCCCGTGTGAAATTAAAAAAAAAACTGGGTCATTATTGTTATCAATATGTGTTACGTCATTTCACACAATCAGAGACGCAGATAAAACTAGTCCTATTTACATAAAGATTCATAATATAAATATGACAACGAGAACAATTGAGGAGATGTAATCTTTTGATCTTACGTAAATAGAGGTTGTGGAGCGACTGCAGTCTTACCTCATAATTGTGGTCTGGTGATACAATTTTTGATAGTACAGAGGTCAGCTGCTTATCCTTAAGACCTCCTAGTTTGAAACCAATCCCAAAATGGACTTTATGGACGAGGGCGGATAGGAGGGATATTAAGGGATATTAATTAATAATTAAATGGGACTGAAAATCATAGCGAAATGCAGGTGTTAATGCACCCCTGCCAAATATTTCGGGCATTCACAGACGCTTAAGCTGTGACATGAACTCCCTGTTGTAGTTTTCCCAAGCGACTACAATATGAGGTTCTCGAAGAAGGGCATTAGAAGGTTTCTTCAGGGTCGGCAGCTCGAGTGTTATGCCCCTTGTCTTGTACACATCCATAGGTCACGGTAACCACTTTTCATCAGGTGGGCCGTGTGCTTGTCTGGCATCAAAGTGGTATAAAATATTTTTTTTAAATTTGCAATAGCTCGAAATTTTTGACTTTTGCACTGACGGCACAGATACTTTTTGTTCTTGCAGGGTCGGCAGCATGAGTGTGACTCGCAGTTAGACACGTCCATAGGCCACGGTGACCACTTCCATCAGGCGGGCTGTGTGCTTGCCTGTCACCTAAGTGATATAAAAAGACTCAAGTCCGCTGAACATAATATATATAATTAACGAAACGGGAATTAACGCGATCATGGTATAGGTACTTACATACCTTTGATTGCCTGACGTTTCGACCAGGTTACACCGGCCGTGGTCACAGGCTGACTGGCTCAGCGGTGGACGCCCGCCGTCTTCAAATCCGGGAGGTAGTAGGTTCTTCATCTACCCGCACATTTTCAATATTTTCTTGTCGCCATGTACCGTCACATACCACACTCACAGTGTCCCTATTACGTAAGCAAACTGTCCGGTGTCTATCCGACTGCGTAGAAAAGCGAGGTTGCATGTTTTTCATCACTGGATTCCATGTTGCAGATAATTTAAAACCATCTTCCCGATTGAAATTTTTATGTTTATGATCGCGTTAATTCCCGTTTCGTTAATTATATATCATGGAACGCGAGAGTTTAAAAGTTCGCTGAACATATATTTGTATGATTGCGATAAACCGTTGTGCAATACTGCCATAAGGAAGCCTTGCTTGGACGTGATAAATCCTTTTGTTGGTGACGTAAGATGACTGCACCGAGCGATGATGGATGACCGATATCCGGGGTTAACTGTACTCGTCTTGAGGTGCAACTTTGGGTGAAGCGTAGGAAATGTAGTGTAATAATAAACCGCGGTAGCCTAGTGGTATGGGTAATGGACTGCGGAGACGAGGTCTCGCGTTCGATCCCAGGTTTTCCATGGCACACACCAATGACTTTTCGATGCTTTCCGAAATAATGTGTGTATTTATCGCAGGTTTATAATTGCCCAGTTAATGGCAATAGGCTCGCCACCTATTACATTGGGACCTAAACATAAACCGGCGAATTGTGGGTGCCAGCACCTCTGCCTACCCCTTCGGGGATAAAGGCGTGAGTTTATGTATGTATGTAATAAAATCTTAAAACAAATAAACTTGCTACAGTGAAGCTTTACAAAGGTTACAATAATTTGTCCTTCAATGCCATGATTATTATAAATGGCTGAGGACGACAAAGCAGGAAGCCAAGCCATTGGCCTTCCCACTGACAAAAACTCTCCAGTGAGCTCTGGCTAGCTACCCTAGTCATCGCCGGAGACACAACACGATGTTATTATTGCCGCGATATTTTGTAGGGCGGAGGTACTTCCCCAGTCAGACGGCTCAATTGGATGGAAATACCGTCATGTCCTACCTCGTACAACTGAAGTACGGTACAGGGGATAGTTGACAGTCTAGAATAACATTTTGTCGTAAAAATAGGTTTCCATATTTAGGGAATGGGATCAAAATATCACGCAGACGGAACCAGGGGCATCAGTCAACGAGAAACAGATTTTCAGTGTAAATCAATCCTACTTGTCAAAGGGTACGATAAGCACCCGTAATCGCATGACCTCTCTACTTATTACAAGCTCAACCTAAAAAACTCTAAAATCTACAAAAAAACACCAAAACAACTTCACAGCTTCTCGGACTAGACGCGGCCCATCGAGTAATTTTCATACTTATGTAATTCCTAAGCCGTATTTAATAGCGTAAGGCATGATATGTAAGTTCATATGTAACGCTTAAACTAGGAGAAAATGCGTGAGAAGTACTAAAGTAGGTCATACGCGCAGTGCGTACGCATTGATAGTTATGCGAACTATGCGTGAGATGAACAGGTTGAGTTACACTAATAATATTATAGTGCAGTAGTCCAACTTTGTTTTGACGGAGCGAATGCACACATTGACACATACTTAGTTAGGAGAACCTCGATTCATGTAATATTTACTTTACAATTTTTTCACTGAAATCATTATTTTTTCTTTTCTAACTCATCATCATCATTTCACCCGCATATAGACCACTGTTGAACACAGACCTCTCCTATAGACTTCCAGAACGACCGATCTAAAGCAGCCGGCATCCAGCACTTCCTGGTGACCTTGATGAGGTTGTCCTATCACCTGGCCGTTGGGCGTCCTACACTACGTTTGCCCGTACGCGGTCGCCATTCCAGATCTTTTCTCCTCCATCGGCCATCACACAACACAAAGATATTCATTATTATTATTATTATACATTTGTATGTGGTGTATTAGTTGTAGAATCTAACTTATTGATGATAACTTCGTTTACAAACTTGTAACGTAATCAATGTAAATGATCATGAAAAAATTGTTCGAAAATCATAATTGGTAAAATGTAGGTATTAATACCTATATGCCTCTGCCTACCTCTTCGGGGATTTACAGGCGTGAATATATGTATGTTTGACAATAGAGTGGCACATGCTTTTCTATTGCATGGCTATAAATTTGGCAATAAGTTCATTAGCTACTCGTACCTTGTGACCTGAATCAAATATCCTTTCTGATGATTATATATTATGTATATAACACATTACATTTAATTTCTTTTGCCACTGACTGTACATGTTTTTGAAGTTATACTTCTTTTGGCGCGTTAGGGAAAAATAATGAAAGTAAATTTCGCGCTCACCGACACGGAAATCCGACACCCTGAAGTTAGCTATAGTCAACATTTTAGTTTTTCAAAAGAAATGTAACTTCTAATGCGTGTAAATAAGTACACACACACACTCTTTTTTAATTTATGTATTTGACTTCGTTTGAATTATATCACTAGCATGTGATTGAATATGCGTATTTGCTTATTGTTTGAAGTAAGCCTTCTATATGTAGTTATTTATATTATGGTTAAGTCATTAGTTTGAATACTACATGTAAATAATAAGTACATACAATATTGTGTGTGGTCTGCCTTGAATAGTTAAGTGCTAACAGTGGATAATAGGACCATATTTGTATTATACTATTAAGGTAGCAAAAGATTGCACAGTCTTTTTGTTGCTGGCAATAATAAAGGATTCAGTAGTATGAGGAAAAGAGAAAATTGTAAAAACAGAACAAGTGTTTCGTACCATTATCCCTAAATCATTAGTCCACCTTAATTTATTTGACTTTAATTAAATTAATTATTGTAATAGCGGAAACAAAAATACATAATTTGTGGTAATTTTCATTGTCCAGGTGCGACCGTTCATGAGATATATCCCGGTGGCATACAGATAGATGGATGGATAGTGAAATCTTTTTATTAGGGTCTCGTTTTACCCTTTGGTTGTTTTGTCTTCGTTTTACCCCACCATAAAAAGGAACGTCAATAAATATAAGCACAAGATATGAATAAATTCATATAACACTTACATTTAATTTTTACCGAGCACATACAGTATACAAACATTACCCCTGAGCGGGAATCAAACCCATGACCTTTGATAGTAATCAAACACTTTATCATCACGCCACACTAGTCGTCTAGCCGACTTTGATCACGTCATCACGTTTAGACACAAAACAGTCTGCACAGATAAAATTCCTGCGATATATCGTTACGTGTGTAGCGGGCATAACAGCTTTTGTTCCAAATAAATGAAATGAAGCATAATGTTGCGTAATGTCTTTATTACCGCCTGTTTGGACAGATTTATTCGCGAATCAAAAGCAATTTATTATATAATACAAAATGCTGACAGAACTTCTGACTACTTATCTTAAATTGAGTGAAATCAGATTCGACATCATCCTCATAGCGCTTTCCCAGTTTGAAGCGTCGGTAGCCTAATGGACAAGCACACGGTTCACCTGATGGAAAGTGGGTACCGTGGCTTATGGACGTGTGCAACAACAGGGGAGTAACACACGTGCTGCCGACCCTGTAAATACAGAGAGTTTCTGTGCCGTCAGTGTCAAAGACAAAGCAGGAAAAGCCTTTGGCCTTTCCACTGACAGCACAAAAACTCTCCAATGAGCTCTGGCTACCCTACTCACCGCCGGGAACATAACACGAGGTTATTATGGCCGCGGTATTCTGTAGGGTCGTCAGTCGGACTGCTCAATTGGACGGAAATACCATCGTGTCCTACCGCCAAAAATTGCGATCAAAAAGTCTCGGGTTCCAATCCTGGCCATTACTCTACAGATATAAACACGAGCAATTTAGCTTACCTGGAGCTGGTTACAGGAAATGTTAGTAAAGTAGAAAAAACAAAAAAAAAAACGTTGCACCCAAAGTTTTCACTTTGGAGCCCGAGATCCGCTTACTGTTTTTAATTTTGATAAATAAATTCTATCATCGCACCGTTCGCCATAGGCAGGGAATCCTTCCCCACATATACTTAGTGACCTGAAACGGTGCGCACTGTGCGGTATGAATGGAACTTCATCCCACAGATGCTCAAGCTCTGGAATGAACACCCTGCTGTGGTTTTTCAAAGCGACTGCAATATGGGATTCTATAAGAAAAGCATTAATAGGTTACTACAGGATTGGGAGCAAGAGTGTGACGCCCCTGGTGTTGCACACGTCCATAGGCCACTGTAAACACTTTCCATCAGGTGGGCCGTGCGTTTGCCGGCCACCGAAAAAGTATAAAAAATGATACGTCGGATTTTAGGTAAGCGACTGTCATCCGAACTGCCAACTTTAAGAAGAAACCTGCGTCAGAGTATTATTAATATTGCATATTATGTCCTAATATTGCATACCTAAATTGGTAGAACGTAATGCTTATGTTTCTTAAATAGCTTGTCACACCTTAGATGTTAAATTAATATGTTACGTATAATATGAACGCTATTATTTAATAGATCCACCAATTGGATTGGCTTTAAAATTAATTTTCTTAGTTTTACAGTGAAATTAAAATATCATTTTTATTAATTTACAGTGAATTTAAATATGAATATTTTTAGATATGATTATCTATGATTGAATGAAATTTTGAAGCATTTACTATGCTAACTTTTCACCGGCTCGGTGGCTCTGTGGCTCAGTGGTCAGAGCATTCCCCCTGTAGGGAAAAGATCGTGGGTTCGGGTCCCACCTGGGCATTCCCTTTTTCCTATCTTAATCGATATGATTATCTATGTTTAAATAGGTATGTATTCATATAATTACGTATTATAAGTATGTATATGATATAATTGATATAACTATTAATCAAGCGCCAACAACTACCAAATACTCCAACCAACATACATTTTCATCCAAAGGTTCAAATCAAATCAATCAATTAGCCCACTGCAGTCCACTGCTGGACATAGGCCTCTCCCAATGTGCGCCATTTCGTACGATCCTCCGAATTCCGTACGATCCGAAGGTTGCCTGGCAGAAATTGCTTACAGCGATAAGGCCCACCCTTTGTACTGCTCGTATGTTATTGATTTCTGTATCATGGATATTGTAATGGGCGTACAATAAAGTATACTTTGGGGACTTGACAAAGTTCCATCCTCTGACGCCAACTTAAATGTCAGTACTTTAATATTTCACAATGATTTAGGTAGGTATATTGCTAATTTGCACTTATTTTTACATCATAAAATAAAGTTATCGCATGTTATTTTATGGTTCACATAATTTTGCCATGTAACCATACTTTTAACCCTTACAGAATTACTTATGAAGGTACAATAATGACTCCAAGCAATAATTTGTTTATAATATTGCAGTTTTATCGCCTCTGCCACCATCATGAACTTTTATGTTATACTAGCTTCTGCCTGCGGCTCCGCCCACGTAGATGTCGGTCATCGCGACCAAACATAGCCTATATTCTTTCTCAAGGTCAAATCTATCCCTATACAAAATTTTATCAAAATCGGTTCAGTAGTTTAGGCGTGAAATCCGTCTTTCACCAAACAAACAGACACACACATACACTTGCCCATTTATAATGTAAGTATGGATTAGTATCCAGTAAGATGCAAGGGCGTTGGGAGTCTAAAGTGACCCCATATATAGTATCTTTCGTTAGAATGCCCAGACTTTCTTCTTACTAATTTGTATATTTGATTAAAGAAGTTTTCTTTAAAAAAAATTTGGAACTGAATAAAAAAACAGTCCTAATTCGGGTTACGTTATACCAAAGGATTATACTAAAACGAGCAATAGCAATTAAGGGTTAAAGACGCCACTATTAACATTTAATTGTAGATCTATTAGGACCCCCATAACACAGTACCCATTAAACGCGGTTTATTTATTTGTATTGCGCAACACTGAAGATATGTTTTCGATACAAAAGTAATTACGTAAAGGTCGGACAATGAAAATATTTTATTAACTGGCAACACAATAAATGGTCGAACTCCGAAATCCTTGCAATTGGGCCGCGAATCAAATTCAGAGTAAGGTAAGATCCACTTTTAAAACAATTAAACGTTGGGTCATCATTTTAATGACTTGTAAAGAAAATGATTCAGTTTGTGTGTAATTCATTAAAATTATGACATAATTTTGAATTCACCTCTTCGTTATGCAGTACTTTATAAAGTGACTGACAAGAAACAACATTCGATTTTATACATTTCTATTGATTTTATTATAATGAAGTAAAAAAAAATCAGAAGCATTGCATGGGATAGCATTACATAAAAGAGTTAAGAGACATCAGATAGGAAGCTTCTTAGATGCAAAAGAAGTAAAGCAATTTGTGGTCTCCTCATAACTATCTTTGCATTGGTCTAGGATCCGTTTTTAAAGGCCAACTGCGACGCGGCTGAACTTACACTGACCTACACAGCTACAACAGCCCATTGAAGTAAGCCAATCCAAGAAATATTATTGCACATTGAAATGAAACCACTTTTTGATAGATTCTATAGCGATTTATTTGTTATTGTTTACTTTAACAATATAAATTAAAAAATTAGACAATTTTTTATTTTTTATTTTCATAAAATCATATTAGCAACCAAAATTATCGAAATTACTAATATTCCCTCTAACCCCTCCAACTAAGCTCAATTGCTTGTGCTAGAAGTGGGTTCTCGTCGGTAGTGTAATGGCCAGGATTCGAACCCGGGACCTCTCGATCGTAAGACCGACTCCTTAACCACTAAGCTGCCGACGCTTCCTAATGAGTGATATTCGCGTGAACTTTAGAAAATATCAAATATTATTACAGTTAGACCAGCTGTCTGACGTTTTAGGGCTCCAACTACCCGTAACAAATGCCATAGATGTTTGTATGGCAACCGGGACTGACGATTTAACGTGCTCTCCGAGGCACGACCAGATCAATGCAAATGCATAAAAAATATTTGCACTGCCCCTCTAGACAAGTGGCAATTCGCTAGCAGGCGTTTGATGTATAGGATTTGACGTATGTGATGATTTGTATGATAACCGGGACGGATGGCTTAACGTGCTCCTCCGAGTTTCAATGTCATAATGGCCTGTTGTCCTTACCTATTTCAGAGGAAAAAGATGTGAGTACCCAATGATATATTATCAAGTATAGATAGATATGCCGTTCACACTCTAAAATAGTGACAAAATAATTATGAATTTGGTCATCATTTAACGCACCAATCAGAGACACGATAGTGCGCTTCCCTAAAAAGCGTTTAATATATTATAAATTCGTTACAATAATAATATTATTGAAAATAAAATTTATTATATAATTTATAACATTGATGTATTAATAGTAAGTAGCTATATATTTTTATACATATTTAGTATTTACGTCATTTTTGAAAGCCGCCATGTTCCTAAATGACGTATCTATTAATATAGTACATCATTGGTGAGTACCTACATATTTTTTTTGTGTTACCATATCTTCAAAATCGACCTACATATTTTTTTCTTTTTAATGAAAAATAACATAATACCGACATGTATATTCTTGTGTGCAGAAGTTATGATGACGTGTATCCAATCAAAACGTTGTGGTTAGTTAAGCAGTGGAAGACCCTCTGCGGCGTTGATGTGAGTGGACGTGCTACAAATCCTTATCAATATTTTTATCCTAAAACAGTGCAAAAAGTGGCGTTACGGTAAATAAAAGTATATACACCTAAACCTAAGTGCAAAAGTGGAAAAATAGTACAAGTTTATAGTGGAAAAAACGTGTGAAACTCGTAAAATAGCTTATATAAAATTAAATCGTTCGTGCAAAATTCAAAATTTTTATCAAAATTGGACTTTGAACCCATTAAACACGAACAAAAGAAACAGTCGAGCTCAAAATAAATTTATTCTATATGCCTAACTACATGTCGTCTCAAATCATACTGTTCACGTATTTCAACAAATCATTCAATTGTCTTGGTGGCGTAGTGCCGCAAAGCACTGCCTCAACTTGTTACTTTCAGAGGTCCTAAGATCGATCCTGGGTAACTAGGAATCTCTTTTTGAATTTGTCTCAAAGTATTTAATACTTTGAGAAGAACAAATAGGTGATATCGAGAATCTTTGCTTCTAAATCTAAAATGGCTATATGCGCAGGATGCAAACAACAAATACAAGGCAAGGGATGCTTAGTCTGCACGCTGTGTAAGAGTGCATATGACTTGGAATGCGCGAATGTCACCAAAGAGCGCTTCATTTCAATGACAATTGAGCTCAGAAAGACATGGAAATGCCAAGCCTGCCGCTGTAAAATGCCTAAGGCAAACAATACAAATACACCTATACGACAAGAACCTGAGACATCTCTTATACTAAACACATCCACAGAGGAAAAAAATAATATCACATTCAGGAAAAGAGTCACAAATACAAAATGCATTAGTATGGACTCTGACGACGTAAGTATATTGGGCGACACATTACAGACTGAAGAAAGAGACATGACTTCGGAAACAAATGCACAAACAACACTCATGCTACAAAATTTGAACGAGATCATTGTACAACGCCTGAAGGAAAACAATAATCTATTAATAAAAGAACTACAACATACAATACAAACTGAGATTAAAAAGGCGGTCAGTCAATTAAGAGAAGATGTTGAAAAAAAACTTAAATATTTATCTGGACAAAATGAGCAAAGAATAAAAGATATGGAGTTACTAAAAGACGTAATAAACAAATTGAAGACTGAGAACGAATCTTTGAAAAGAGGAATAGAGGACTTACCACCGCATCCGGCATCCGCAACACCATATACAGATAATGACACCAAGAAGATTGTAATATACGGCTTTGCGGAATACAATAGAGAACCGGAATACGATCTGCACGAACGACTCATACACCTCTTTAATGAAGCAATGCAACTAGACCTAACTGGCTATGTAGAAGGAATGTATAGAGTAGGTAAACAAACCAAATATAACCGACCGCTGGTAATAGAATTTTTGAGTAAAAGATTGACAAGATATATAATAAAAAATAGTCATTGTTTCCAAGGAACAAACATTTTTGTGTCAGAATTTTTGAGCGAGAAGGCCCGTAAAGAACGATACATACTACGGCAAGAAATGAAGGAAGCCCGAAAGGAGGGCAAACATGCGATAATTCGCAACAACAAACTTTTTATAGAGGGAAAGCAAGTTAATGGTATACAAAAGGAACAAATTAATCAAACCTTCCAAACAGAATCCAATCTCGAAGTTTCAAACCATTCCTTTCGTAAAAACAGACCCACAATTTAAAATACTTTTCCAAAATATGCAAAGAATCTGCAACAAACAGCATACTCTGGAAGCCTTCATAGCAGACCACCCGATCTATGCGGCTATATGCGTATCAGAATCCTGGTTAACACATGAAAAGATAGAAACTATCCAAATCACCAATTACAGGATGGCATCATCATATACCCGAACCAACCACAATGGCGGAGGAGTGTGCATTCTACTTCGCGAACACATACAGTATGAAAATATTCAATCTATTACTAATATGTCTGTGGAGTATGTTATAGAGGTTTGTGCATGCGAGTTACCACTAGAAAATATATTGTTGTTGTCTTTGTATTGGAATGGACGAGAGGAAGAAACGTTTACAAGTAAACTAAGAGAAATTTTAAAGTATATAAGCAATAAATACTCAACATCGAATGTAATTATAGGTGGGGATTTCAATATTAACTCCTTAGAAAAAACGACAAAAATTAATATCTTTTTTGACCTCATGCTAGAATATAATTTCACACAACACATTAAACACCCCACGCGCATCACACAGACCACTTCAAAATGTATAGACCTAATTTTCACAAATTTTAACAGCATTAAGTTTTATACAACTGTAGAAAAATTAGGTTTCTCTGACCACAATGGAACTAGCATTCATCTTGAACTACCACAGCAAGCAAAACAAATTAGTTGGTATACAAAAATGAGAATATTTAGTGAAGCCAATATGGAAAAATTTAAAAATAGACTTAATGAGCAGGACTGGCACAGCATTTTATCAAATAATAGAGATATTAATGAGAACTATAATGCATTTAAAGACACGCTAACAAGTATACTGAATTTATGTATGCCAGTACAAAAAATGAAACTAAAAAACCGATTTAGAAAATATTGGCTAACAGTGGGTATTAGGCTTTCTTGTAGAAATAAACGACTCCTCAAATTGCTCACACAACGAACTAATAATCCAATACTAAAATCTTATTATAAAAACTATGAAAAAATATTAAAAAAGGTAGTCATAACATCGAAAAAACTTCACTACAAAAATAGAATAATAAAATCTAATAATAAAACTAAAGCAATGTGGAGTATTATAAATGAGCGAACTAATAAAAAAACAAAAAAACAAAATCAGAATATACAATTAAAAATTCACAATATCCTTACAAATGAGCCCAAACAGATAGCTGAGTACTTTAATAATTTTTTTGCGTCAATTGGAGACACAGCCACCCTTAAACCAGGCAGAGAGTCAAATAGAACATCAGTACTTCACTCCACAGAAAACACTATGTTTCTCAGTCCTATAGAGCCTTACGAAATCATTACAATTCTGAAAAACTTAAGTAATAAGATGAGCCATGGCTTCGACGAGTTTCCACCTAGCCTCTTTAGATTCTGTGCTAAAGAGCTAACATTGCCATTCTACATATTGGTGAACAAATCGTTTGAAGAGGGCACTTTTCCAGACCAACTAAAACTCGCTGTCATAAAACCGGTTCACAAAAAAGAATCGAAAACCCAGCCTAGCAATTATCGACCTATTGCTCTACTGCCGACTGCCTCGAAGATCTTCGAAAAGGCGATGTGTAATAGGATATATTCCTTCTGTGAAAAATTCCAGATATTCGACGAAAGCCAAAACGGCTTCCGTAAAAATAGATCATCAACCTTGGCTGTCTATAAGTACATACAAGAGGCTCTAAATATAATAAATAACAAAAAATATGCAGTAGGAGTACTACTAGACATGACTAAGGCCTACGATAAAGTGCAGTTTAATATTCTACTGGGTAAACTATACGGAGTAGGTATAAGGGGACAAGCTCACAAATGGCTCACGTCATATCTAACAGACAGGAAACAACTGGTAGAGATTGAATCCTTTAACGAGAATACGAACCAAATAGAAAAAGTTTGCTCCAACAAACTAGAAGTGAAGGCCTCAATACCGCAGGGTAGCGTGATAGGTTGCTTACTATTCCTCATCTACATCAACGATTTGCCTAAAGCTATCGAGGGACCATGTGTACTGTTTGCGGATGACATCTCTTTACTTATCTCATGCGAAAGTAACTTAAACTTAAAAGAGAAATTGAATGCTATTTTAAAGAAAACAGCATCTTGGATGGCTGAGCATAATTTGGAGATTAACTACACAAAGACTAAAATAATACCCTTCCACCCTCACCAAAAGCCACCAATAGAAATAAATTTCAATTATGAGAACATCAAATTAGAAGCTGTTCAGGAATTCAATTTACTTGGTTTAACAGTGGATACTCATATAACTTGGAAGCCGCATGTCAAAAAGGTGAGAGCCAAAATGGCAAGGTTCTCCTATGCCCTACGGGAAGTTAAGAAGACAACCGACTTGGCGACTGCTTTGGTTACCTACTATGCCTATGCATACTCTTGGCTGACCTATGGTATCATTTTGTGGGGAAACAGTACAGATGCGCCTACTATATTTATTCAACAAAAAAAACTAATAAGAATATTAGTAAATATAGAACAAACAGACACTTGCAAACCCCATTTCCAGAACCTAAAAATATTAACATTGCCTTGTATTTATATTTTAGAAATATGTAAATTTGTCCGTAAATACCCGGAACACTACACTACACGCGAAAACATACAAACTAGATATACACTGAGACACAAAAATAGGCTAAACCTACCTACCTCCAAACTTGAAATACATTCTTCTGGTCCTTTGGTCATGTCAATAAAAATTTATAATAGGTTGCCCGAAACTATAAAAAATGAAGAAAAGTTTTGGAGATTTGTGAACAAACTAAAAAGCTTTCTACTAATTAAAAGCTATTACAGTGTACAGGAATACTTTGATGATAAAAGTTACAATTAGTTTTATACAATTAAATGAAAATTAAATGTTTAATGACATACCTGAAATAATATGTACACAAAATATACCTAATAAATAAATAAAATGAATAATCAATTCACAATGACATTAAATAATATACTTACATGGACATACATTTATTATTACTAGGACATAGAATAATTAATGATTGATAGACCATTGACATTGGACGGAGACAATTTATATCTGTATGCCTGCAAAAAACTGAGTAAGAATTGACCCTAAGGATTTTATATTGACATCTAATGTTGACATTTTAGTGTTTTGTATTTGACATCTAATAAATTTTTGTATTCTGTTTCGGCATCTAGTATTGACATTTTTGTGTATTTTTGTTTTAATAAAAAGATTAATATAAAATGGGAAGTAAATACAATAAAAAACTATGTATATCTATCTTGATGAGATTCGGAAGCGGGACTATGTATAACTCATATTGGTTTTGCATGGTCTTGCTGTTGATTTTCATTAACATACTATAAACTGAGTATGAAATGGACCTAAAGATTTTACATTGACATCTAATATTGACATTTTAGTGTTTTGTATTTGACATCAATTGTTGTGATCTTTTAATTTTGTATTGTCATCAAAAATTGACATTTTTGTATTCTGTATCGACACCTAGTATTGACATTTTTGTAAATATATTTTTTTTGTTTTGTTAATAAGATTAATATAAAATGGGAAGTAAATATAAAAAAAGAACTATCCTATTTGTTGATGAGATTTAGAGGCGTGACTATGAATGACTGATATGTATCTGCATGAATGATATGAATGGACATAGAACATATTAATATTGTATCAAATACTTCAAACAGTTAATAAATCATCTACTCACATCATCACTCATCAAACAAAATGAAATAAAATTGAGACTATTACAATAAATTAATGGAAACAAATAGATAAATAATAATTATATCCAAAATTAAATTATAGATTCTAAACTGTGAACAACAGAAAATTGTCCCTCTCTCCGAACATTGTGCTGTGCCCGACAGGGTCCATAATTGTAACTTAATAATATTAACATGACATCTATATGTATCACATTATGGAACGCAATAAATGTATTGAGTATTGAGTATTGAGTATTGAGCAAGTTAAGTTTATTAGTGAATGTACTTTGCGTAACATTGCAAAGTGCTACATAGTGAGTCGCATATCTAAGATCTAGATATGCTACTGAGATCTATTCTAGCTCAAATTACCCGTCATACTCTACTCATATCTGTTGTAACTTGGTAAGTAGATGTATAATGTGAACCGCATTAAAATTTTAACACAAAAATAAAAAAAAATATACTTAGAACTGAAACTTGAAAAAAAAAGACGGGTTGCACTCCGGGAGTGCCGGCAGAAGTGAAAACTTTTTCTTTCTTTCTTTCTTCGTTATATACAGAGAAAAGTTAAAAAGAATACACCATACCATACCTATAATATAGCGCCAATCATAGAACCTATCACTAATTTTCTGTCAGAAGAAATTAATGAATATTGAAGAAAAAATAATCACAAAAAGTAATAAATTACAAAAAGAAAAAAAATAATCACAAAAAGTAATGAATAACAAAAAGAAAAACTAATCACAAAAAGTGTCAGATGCTCAGGTTCGATCCCGGTAGTATCTGAAACCATAAGGACTTATAGTCGAAGCGTTTACCGCGAATCTACAAAGCTTCTTGACACACCTAACAAAATAAACGATCTGTAGCTGTTGTAATGTTGTATGACGTCAGTCGTCGGTTACGGTTCAAAGGTCAACTAATCCTGACGCGAGTTTAACATTTTTTACCCATCCAACGCCGCAAAAGAAGTTTTCACTTCAAAAATTTTCTACACGCTTATACGTGATGGATATGTCTTGAAAAATGATATTGAGTTTTCTAATATAATTTTTTTTCTAAACTGAATCGTTTGCCCGAGAGACACTTCCAAAGTGGTAAAATGTTGCTCTTCTATGCTGCTCTTCAATGGGGCTAAAGATTGCCATATGCCGAAATCAAACTAAGCAGAACTGACGCCATACCATCATGAAACCATTCGTGAAGGATTAAGGCCCTAGAAAGGAAGTCCACAGAAACCCTAAGAGCATTGACTACCTGTTGTGTGTAGTAGGTAGCCTCGTCTTGGAGTACAGGGCTCCTTGTCGCATTCGCACATTGTGCCGAAGCAATGGAACATTGAGTTCAGCATTTCTATTTTTCAAAGGAGGGAAAATTTGAGGAGGAGATTTGAAAAATATACATGCTGAACACAATATGCCATTGCTTCGGGCCTGCTTCCTAGGACGATGGGCAACCCATCTTCTCGCCTTCAGATCCACCGTCATGGAGACTGGTGACTGTTTAACTCTCTCCAGTACTCGGTACGTCTTCAACAGGAGGTGCTGGTTCTCTACCTTACATCCTACCTAGAATATTTTTTGCATACTGCACTTCAGCTTGTCCTCAGGCGGATTGCAGCCAATTTAATGATTCAACCAAATACCTATATTTAAAAAAAATACGTATCTTTTGACCTCCCTACTAACACATATGGTTGGCGAGTCTTCATCTGCTATCTTCATGATTTTAACTAACAAATGATGGTTTCATCAATACTTAAAGATTTATATTATAAGTTGATCTAACTTTAAGATTTTAGACTAGTTTTTATAAGCATACACGTTTTACTATTGTTTGAATCTCACTGCGGGTGGTATATTAGTATTTTTCTATAAACATAGCACACATTCATACGAAAAAATGTCGGTAGATGGCTCCCACCGTTGCCCTAAGACGGTAGTATAGGAGAATTTGGATAGCTTCAGGTGTGGCTCGGTGGCTCAGTGGTCAGAGCATTCCCCCTGTAAGTGAAAAGATCGTGGGTTCGAGTCCCGCCTGAGCATTCACTTTTTCCTATCTTAATTGATTTGAAAAGTTAGCATAGTAAATGCTTCAAAAAATTTTATTCAACATAGCACTCATAAGCGTTTTCATATTTATTAAAGTAACTAAAGAGATCAATAGGTCAATTAGAATTATGTTAATCTATATTTGTGTATATTGGGATACAATATCTGCAAGCAGAGAATGGTACACTTATTTAGTATTATGCAGTGAAGTCCCCAACGACGATAACCAAGATTGATAAACGTGAAGATTGTGTTGAGTCACATGCCTTAAGTGCAAGTAATTATGAAGTAACACGGGACTGTGGTCATATACTACAAATAGGTTCAATAATCGTCAGTGGTGCTTCGAAAAGGGAAGTTTGTCTTATTCATTTCCATTTTTTTATACCACTGAGGTATCTGACATTGTACACGGTAACTGATGGATGTTGGATACCGTGGTTTATGGACGTGAGCAACACCAGGGGAGTCACACTCGTGCTGCCGACCCTGTAAACACAGAGAGTTTCTGTGCTGTCAGTGTAGAAGACAAAGCAGGAATAGTCTTTGGTCTTCCCACTCACCACCGGAAACTCAATACGAGGTTATTATGGCCGCGGTATTCAGTTGTTTTCAATACGTTTCGTAGTTTTATTGCTATTGGGACAGATAGATAAAAGTGTTATTTTGAATCAAGTGAATGCACAGTTTGTTGGGTGATAGTTTTAATATGTTATATATTTCGATTTACTGATTTGAGATTAGGAATTTCATTACCAAATAGTGCCTTATTTAGTGCGGAAATCGCATACCAACCCCATCGGCCAGTCTAATAGTCAGAGGGACACGCGGATAGCTTCCAAGCAGCCCTCAAAAGGGTTGGTCTCACTGCAGCCGGTATCTGCCGTAGGTGACAGCGTCTCTCCTGCGCGGCGCTGCAGGACAAAAGTAATATGTAGTACCTAAATAGAGAAAGGGGTTGTATTCAGACTATGTGGCATTTTTATTTCTTTCTTTTTCATTATTATATACCAACTTTTTTATCGTCATCATAAATGGATATTTAGACTATATTTCTGTTCGATTAAGATAGGAAAAAGTGAATGCCCACGATCTTTCCCTTACAGGGGGAATGCTCTGACCACTGAGCCACCGGGCCACACCTGAAGCTATTCAAATTCTCCTATACTACCGTCTTAGGGCGACGGTGGGAGGCATCTACCGACATTCATACGAAATATCGGAAACAATGAATGATGTTGCAATCATTTTTAAACATTGTTTTTTGATGACTCCGCCCAAATAATTGAAATTCCTATCTTAATCGATTTGAAAAGTTAGCATAGTAAATGCTTCAAAATTTCATTCAAATATATTTCTGTTATCGCTATTTCAAGAAGGATGTGAATTTCCGTCACTTTTCAACAATTTTGGCTTAATTCGTACTATCTTAAAATTGCTTATGAAAGGAGAACCGTGTTTCACAGTACTGAAATACAACGACATGATTTTAATGACGGTCACAGTGTAGGCAGAAATCAATCATATATGATGTTGGAACCGCATGATTTCAACTTTTTATTTACCGATGCATTTATACTTTTAAAAATAAAAGGGTTTTAAAATGATAATGATCATAGATCTCAACCTATATAACGATAGCAGATCACTATCAGTTTGCCAGTCACTTGCGCACTTGACATCATTATGCGTCTGCGCATGATAGATAGTTCACTCGCTGCAGACTGGCGAGCGTAGAGACAGACATATTTATAACTGATTATTGTAGTGATTAGAATGTTAAGGATGAATAGTGAAAGAAGTATTATGATGTATCAGTTTAAATTGGTAGTTCAACAATTAAATAATGTTGAGTTTTATGAATTGTTAGTTCAGCAATGAAGGGAATCGGTGTTGAGACATTTTTTAATGTTTTATTGTGTAATAATATTAATAAAGTTGATGTTCCTGGCTACGTAAAATCCAATACCCTGTATCGTTATGTGGATTTATCGTGGCTTGTAAGGGAAAAACTGCTGTCTGAATTCTCAAGCCCTAGACGAAAGCCTGCTTCAGACTCGTCTGCCTATCAGCAGATGTTATCGGCTTGCAGATGAGGTCAGCTTGGGATCCCAAGATCGTGGTAGATCTTGAACCAAAAAAACGTAACTAAATGTAAGAAACAAAACATATCTAAGTTTGAATCTGGTCTAGGCGGGGTTTGAGCTTGCGATCTATGCCTTACAGGGGCAATGCTTTGACCTCGACCGAAGCAATTTAAATTTCTCCTTCAATATTTGTCTTTGAGGCGACAGTGGAATGTCTACCAATATTCTTACGAACTACAAATGAATGATTTTTAAATCATTTTTAGACATTGATTTTTGACTACAATTTAATCGTTTTGAATATTTAGCATGCAATGCTTAAGAATTTCATTAAAAAAACACATATCTACCTATCCATTCGGTGATATATGGCGTAACAATTTTATCAGTAAAAATATTGATACACATCATCAATCAATATTACGCATTCAACATAATGAACACACAAACGTATAATTAGTACGCATTCACTAACATCTTTCAATCACTATTATAACAATAATAGATCAAGTAGCTGGTGCTATTATTTTGCTCTCAAAAGAGACGACCATTATATTAAACGATGTCTGAGATTAGGACATTGGATCGGCAACCTTTCACTGTTATGTAAAACACAGATGAATGTGATTCTGTATTTTGAAATTATAATTTTGTTATGTGATTCTAAATCATATCATCATTTCATGATCATTATAGGATTATTACCAGTTGAATCTGAAACTTGTACTTTGGAGATGCTCTATACTACAACGTCTCTTGAATTGGTTACTTTATTGAAAGTCAATTACAAAATCATTGATATAGAAATCAATGACATAAGAGTAGTACAAAGGGCGGCCTTATCGCTTTACGCAATTCCTGCCAGGCAACCTTTGGATGGAAATCGTGACATTGACAGGAACTACTACCATCTGCGCTACCAAACCCAAGAAGAAAGCTTGCACTAGATTCTCTAAAATCAAAAGGTGTACCGACAGATCTTAAAAGGCCATCATCCTCATCCTTGAGCTAGTTCCGGTCGTATCCCTGGTCTTCACTTCAAAATTCGAGATCCGTTTAAATATAATGAGGCTAAATTTTTTCGCCAGTCATTTCCACGACTGCCCTCTGAACTCCCAGCCTCAATAGTGGTTAATGATACACGGATAGAGTTGTTCAGGTTATAATCTATTATAGGCCTCCAAGTTGACCCAACGACAATTGACAGCTGGGGCTGACTTTAAACGTGCCCTCAGAAAGTAATCAGGTGATCATTGATCACAGCAAGCATCTGTAGCTTAGTGGTTAAGGCGTAGGCCTTACGATCGAGAGGTCCCGGATTTGAATCCTGGCCATTACACTACCGACGTGAACCCACTCCTAGCACAAGCAATTTAGCTTAGTTGGAGGGGTCAGAAGGAATATTAGTAATTTCAGTTACTATTTTTTTTAATTACCACTAAGTGGGTCCCCATCACCTATAGTATGGTATGGAATCACGAGCTGGTATCCGCAACTCCACGACATGGCGCGGTTTTTGCGTTAGAGTGTGCTACTTTGTTCTTCTTTCTTCTACTCGATCCACCCTAACTCATTGAAGAACGCCAGCAAGCTATTTACGCTGCTGGCGATCTCCCTGCTGTGTTTCCGAAGTACATCGCTCATCCAATTGGCAACAGTTCCTAGGTAGCTAGACCCACTGATTAAACAGTAAGTACACCTGTAGGTCTAAAAAGGCCATAATATTGTATGTTCATTTATTGATTCACTAAAAATGGTAAAATGGTCACTTTTTGACTATCATAAAATGAAGCTCCATTTGAGTACATCATCTGATTTGACAGTTTTGTATGTAAATGCGTAAAATGGGTTCAATTTAAGAGCCATTCATAATATTAAATTCGTGAGGCATTGAATGTTAGTAGGGACTTACATTTTGCGTTCATCTTGGTGTTTTCGGACGATAACTTACAAAAACATTCAAACAAACTTGAAGACTAAAACTGACAGCTCAGTTTTTTAAAATCATGTCAGTCAAAATTGCCACACTGAAATAAAAATAAATCATTTTTGTAGTTTTCGCTTTATTTTGCTTTAAATTCAGGTTTATTAGATAGGAATAATGAACTATTGGTATATAGAACATAATATCTACCAATTACACACACAATTCGGCTCGTCTCTATTTTTTTTTTGTTGTAGCAACATCAGTAACAAATGTATGTCACTAGAATATATACGTTGCAAATGAAATTTGAATCAAATAATAAACAAGTGGCCATTTTATGGTCTTCATATATCTCCTACTTATCTGCAAATGAACATCAATGTGCAATGTGGCCTTTTTAGACCTGATGGCCACGAATGCTTAATACACTCAAAATTATGTTCAAGAAATCGTTGAATCATAAAATTCATAACTGAGTCCATCACACTTGCAACTTAGTTGTGTGTGCTTTAAAATTAGCGATTCTACGCTGCTTCACAACCGTGATGTGAATCCCCAACAGTACGGTACACTTCTCTTGTTATATCACTAGACCTAAGATCAGCTTTCTCCAAGTCCAGAATTTAGCTAAACGTGTTACGCGGATATTAGTCAGTATCGTTATAACTTTAAAACTGACTATATTACTAACTATAGCTTCGATTATATCACAAATTAAAGAAGGAAGTCTACATACATATAATCACGCCTTTATCCCCGAAGGGTTAGGCAGAGGTGAATTAACACCCACATTTCACCAATCTGTATCAGGTACCACGTAATAGGGGGTGAGCCTATTGCCGTATTCCGGGCACTATTGTTGACTCGAGCCACGCATCTGAGGCTGAGTCTAGGCTGTACATATCTGTCTGATGTTAAAGTTAATCAGCCCTATCCCTTAGTCGCCTTGTACGACACCACATGGGAAGAGAAGGGGTGGCCCAAATTCTACTCTGCCGGTAACCACGCGGCTACCGGCAGAGTAGAATTGTATTGTAGACTGTGTAGTGAAAATTTAAGTGTAAATACATGCTTAATGTTTTATTTAGCTCACTGGAGAGTTTTTGTGCTATCAGTGGGAAGATCAAAGGCTATTCCTGCTTTGTCTTCTACACTGATGGCACAGAAACTCTCTGAGTTTACAGAGTCGGCAGCACGAGTATGACTCACCTATTGTTGCACACGTGCATAGGCCACGGTAACCAGTTTTCTTCAGATGGACCTTGTGCTTGTCTGGCATCTCAATTGTATGAAAAGAAAAATTGAATCACTCCGACCATTGCAAATGAACATAATTCTAGCATAAAAATATTTGCAGTGAGTGCGAATCGCACCCATGACCTCTAATGTTGCAGTTGAACGCTCTATCACCACACCCTATACCAAATCTTTAACATTTTTAACGGCTTCTTCGTCCTTAAAATAACATTTTAAGTTACTGATCTCAACTAGCATATCTCCGACAACAAGTTATCTATAATAATAACACTTACCATCATCGAAAACTCGCGTGAATAAGGCAATTCTCAGAGAATGTACACTATCATTAGTTACATGAATTTGTTAATCACTAAGTATGCAGATTCATCACAAACTTTATGACTAGTTTGTACCACTTTACTACACTGCATATGAACAAGCACTTAGAATATGTACAATCGTTTAGATTAATTTGGTCCAAGTTTAGCACCTTGCGAGATACTGTGTAACTTTCAAATTTACTTGTAAGAGAGCGAATGCGGCTGCTACATAGGAGGCACGGGTTCGATCCTCGCTCAGTGCAAATATTTATACGCATGAATAATGGGTATTTGCATTGGTTTAGTCGTGCCTCGGAGAGTACGTTAAGTTGTCGGTCCCGGTTGCCATACGAACATCAATAGCAATCGTTACGGGTAATTGGAGCCCAAAAACGTCCAACAACTGGTCTAGCTGCAATTTTTCGATATCACCTTTGAGTTTAGGAGGTCAGATGGCGGTCGCTTCACAGAAAATATCGAAGTTCAGCGAAATCCGCAGTTAGAGTAGTAAGCGGACCCCAGACTCCAAGCTGATAGCTTCGGATACGGCTGGGATTAACGCTGAGATTAAGAAGATGACAAAAATATTCTGGGATATTCGACACAACGCTATTTAGATCTATAGAATATTATGGATTTATAATGCAAATGTTTTGGGTGATCATGAAGTGAAAGTTGTAATTAAAAGACAAAAGATGAAGTTCTTATCTTTACACAATCGTCATTTAATAGTGCAAATCTTGAAAAAGAGGACCGGAAAGTTGCTAAAACAATAGATGATAATAATCTTACAAAAATAATACACACGATACACGGAAACACTCACTTTTAACCCAACAATGCTTGTATAAATTACATATGATAATTCAACCGCCGCCGGATTCTAATAAAACGTACGTAACATAAAATAATTGCATAATACCCTTACCATTTGTATTGTACGTATAAACTTGGTGATTATATTAATTGTGGACTTGTGTCTGTTTAGCTGATGATCAAATAACTGTCCAGTTTGCAAATAACTAAGGTAATTATAAAGTCTTAAATTTTTTACCAGCACACGTGCGTCCTTCTTGCTACAGTCCCGGGTCCTTTAGGCGGGGTGTGAAAAGCAACTGATGAGAAAGTCAAACTGAGAGCCACTATTGTAACATTGTTGGTGTCTGTACCGATGACCCTCTTTCCTGAGACTTTGCCTCAGCTTAATATCAGGTTAGGGGAAGACAAATTGACATGTACTATAAAAAGTGCAAATATATACTGTAAACGAGAGGTGCGGGGTTTCCTTGTAGTAAGCAGCGAAACAACAGACTTATATAATCTTCAAAATATATTTAAGTCCAACACTATTGGACTAAACTATTCGATGAGTAATCGCTTAGCGCTTCTTGCTACCGAAAGCATGTAAAGGTCAGTTCCGGATATCAATTCAAGAAGGAGACTGACTGAGACTGAAAACTCTTTGTCAGTGGTTGACATGTACTATAATTCCAGCTAAAAGGTTGCTCTCTAAAGGTATAGCCGAAAAAACTAAGCCAAATTATATTTAAGTGGCGGCAGTTACTCCCAGAAAAGCTGAAAACAGAACGAAAAAACCTAATATTCAGTGCAAGCTCTGGACGCAATGGCAAAAAGGGATGAAACTGATGATGAATGATCAGTCTTGTCTAAGACTCGAACTATGAAACCATGATTTCTGATTTCTTTTTACTGTTACTTACGAGTAAGTAGCTGTCTAGTCTGCTCATTGCACCAATAAACATATTGACAGCCCATAACTTTCAAGTAGATAGGTATTATGTTTTATGGATATTTATTAGACCTGTCTATTATGTACGGTAGCATGGTCATTAAAATATATTGCTATGAGTTCATCACTTTCTATTTGAGGAAATATATCTAGGAATGTTCTTTACATAACTGAACTAGTGATCAATCAAAACCACTCCTAATATGAAATGAGTAATGGTGCCTATACGAGTATGACTAACAATACAAGGATGTATCATCTAAATATCTCTTAAAAGAAAGAAGCACAATCATTATTCTTCATCCCAGCGTTAATCCCAGTCGCATCCAAAGCTATCAACTTAGAGTCTGGGGTCCGCTTTTATAGTCCCACTGCGGATTTGGCTATACTTCGACATTTTCCGTAAATTCCATAACCCAAAGGCGATATCGAAGCATTGTAGTTAGACCAGTTGTTGGACTTTAGAGGGCTTCGACTACCCGTAACGACTACCATAGATGTTTGTATGGCAACCGGGACCGACGGTTTATAAGTGCTCTCCGAGGCACGACCATCGTCTTCTGCGCAGCGGCCTCGTTCACTACCGCTACACCACAGAGGCTGTCAAAGTAGCACAATCATTAGTAGAAGAAAATAGACTGCTTCATGATAGATCTATAGCAAATGATAGATATAATTGATAAATGCTTAAACTTGCAAATGTGTTGGCTAAGCATTGGAATGAACTGCCTGCTATGTTTTACCAAGCGACTAATATTTGATTTTAAAGAAGGGTGTAAGAAGTTTACTACATTGTTAGCAGCACGAGTGTGATGCCTCTGGTATGGCAGACGTCCATAGGCCACTTCCCATGGACCGTGTGCTTATCTGCCATTTTAAAAAGTCCTCGAGGACAAACAAAAGGAATTTGCATATACCTATAATTTGGGCGCACTTAGGACGCCAATGAAACATTATTCATGTCCAAAACTGTAAAACAGTAGCAAGATATTGTAAGAATTGGGTATAAAAGAATGTCCCTATTTATGTTAATGATATGTAAAGTACCGGCGCTTGTAGTCATAAATACAACGTTAAAATTCGGACAAGACAATTTATCAAATGAAATTTCGTATTACAAATAGGCTCAGACAAAGCTATTTTCTTTACTTTGTAAATGTTTCTAGGTCCCACTCACCTTTTCTGGCACAAAGGAAGTGCTAGACCATTCCCGTTTTTTGATGTGAAAACTTCTCTAGCGGCGTTAGATGGGTAAAAAGTGTTAAACTCGCGTCAGGACCACTTGACCTTTGAAACGTAACCGACGACTGATGCCATACAAAATTTGCTACAGATTGTTTATTTTGTTAGGTACGCTAAGAAGCTTCGTAGCTTAGCGGTAAGTCGACTGTAAGTCCTTATGGTTTCAGATAGTATCAGATTCGAACCTGGGCTTCTGACACTTTTTGTGATTATTTTTTCTTTTTGTAATTCATTAATTTCTTCTGACATAAAATTAGTGATAGGTTCTATGATTGGCGCTATATTATAGGTATGGTATTGTTTAGTATGTTCTTTTTATATTTTTCTCTGTATATAACGAAGAAAGAAAGAAAGAAATAGTTTTCACTTCTGCCGGCACTCCCGGAGTGCAACCCGTGTTTTTTTTATCAGTCATCTCTTTTTGGTGCATTGCAAGAATTTCTCTTATTCTTTTTGCACCACTAGCTTAGAGTTCCAGCCAGGGTATTCTTCTCCTACCAACACTACGATTCCTCTATTTAATTTGAGCATTCCCTCTTGTTGTTATATTAAATACTATATATGTGAAAATAAAAACGTTCATCTGATCACCGAAGCCGTCTCACAAAACAATGGGTGGACGGCCCAGATCAACTTTCTCTAACCTTCTTCGGCGCGACTTATTCAATACAATTCGTTTTGTTTCCCCATACAATTATTACGTCGTAATATGATAATGAACTTTGCTGATTCAACTTAACGATCTTTTTGTGTAAATTGAATTCACTTGCAAGTTGTTATTAGTATGAAATGTTATGATGATCTCATCGTTGGAATTATAGATTTTTAATTTAATTCTTTTTGGGTAGAAGACCATATTCAGTTAATGATTATATCAAGACTTTCATTCAGTTCATCGGTAATTTTGTATTTTTTTGTCTTCATCATTCCATATTCCGAATATGGCTGTTAGCAACACAACGAGGTAGCACACGACGGTATTTCCGTCCAACTGAGCAGTCCAACCTTGTGTTATGTTCCCGGTGGTGAGTAGGGTAGCCAGAGCTCACTGAAAAGTTTTTATGCTTTCAGTAGAAAGACTAAAGTTCTTTGTTTTAAACGACTTTCAAAAAGGAGGCTCTCAATTCGATCGGTACCTATGTTTTTTATATATGTAAATCGATTACTCTGAGATTTATAATTCGTTTTATGTGTTTTTTTTAGTTCGATGCGGAATAGTTGCCATTTAGTTATACAGTCTGTTCCAGTTTTCATATTTTGTTTTTTTTTTAATTATCTTCAATTAGATTGTAAGATTATTCTGTTATTATTTTTTTGACTCGTTAAATAAACATAATGAATTACTTTTTGAATAGGTATGCATAAAAGAAAACAAATATACCTATTTAAATGTAAAAAATAATCATTATGATAAATGTGACTTTATTTTTGTGAATTTCATGTTTAAATTTGCATAATTTCTCAACGAAAACCTATTTCTTGAGATAAAAGTAAATTGTTGTCTAGGTCACGGTCTACGTTACGAATATTTAGTCAAAATGGTCAAGTCGTTTTGTGTAATTGAGTTGCTAATGCACTTTTATTATCTAGGCCGAGCTGTATCGGAGATAGCTTGTACAAACAGACGAACATTTAAAATGTTTTTTGCTATAGGTATCGCATACATTCATATGCATATCCTACTAATATTATAAATGCGAAAGTATGTAAGTATGGATGAGTGAATAGATAAATGTTTGATACTCTTTCACGTAAAAAACTACTGAATGGATTTTAATGAAACTTTATAATATTATAGCTTATACATCAGAATAACACATAGGCTATAATTTAAAATAACCAATATTATAGCGATAACCGACATCCATGCGGTTTTTTTTTACGTGCGGGAAATCCCCACAAATACCTCCCCCCCCCCTTCGGAGCCGAAGGGGGAGGTTATGTCGGACTCGAATCGAATGAACCGCACGCCGTCTGTGGGTCAATGTGCTAGGCCGGAGGTAAGGTTGTCTTTTGTCATATCCCTCGCACCCCGGCTGACCCAGGGCCATTCCTCTCGGTCTGGCCCTCCTCGGGAGGGGGGACCACGCGGTCCCCGACTCGCCCCCGGTATGAGGGGGGGCGCATCGTCCTACAATGCGCGCCGCCGCCGTGGCCTGCTTCTGCTAGGGTGACGAGCGGCTCCACCCGTCACCCTCAGGCACAACCATGCGGGTTGAGCCGCGGGCAAACACTAGTAAATACTATTATTGAATATTCAACTTTAAAATTTATGTGCAGGCGCGTCCTAATGCAACCTCCTTATGCAATAGACCACTTCAGGATGATGCAGGATGTATTGCATCACGAGGTTTATTAAAAAGGGCCTTTCTGCAAAGAAACTTTTATTACAAGTCAGGGATCAAAGATTACCGTTACAGCTTTCATAAGACGTTTAACTGAGGTGAGGTGAGGCGTGGCTCTCGATCAATCTAACGCTGTTATGTAATGAGAGCCAGGTGCTGTCTGCAGGCTTGGGTGGCATTGGAATCGATTATATTATTCGATACAGCAAGAAAGGTTGCTTGTATATTGGATGTTTATAGATTGTTCAGTGCCGTATAAAACAAAAAAAAAAGAAATATTGTTTGGTAACTGTTTCTCCTATGAAGATCCTGTGCAAATCTGTTTTTTTTATACCGTAACTGGTTATGAACCTACAGTTTCACATTCGTCCTAATTATACATTAACCACTCATAATATATCTTTTTTGGCTACATCATTATGAAAGGTAAGTTAATATGACTTTAAAACTAAAGGTAAACGAAGAAATTTTATGAATTAAATTATTAACTTTGTCTTTGGACACAATATGCTTTAGGTATGTGTTTAATTTTTTCTATAGTTTCTACTGAATCTATGGAATAAAGTAGCCAGTTTCCTCATTTCTCTTTTTCACTAAAAATTCTTACAGAATGGTCCTAAAAATCAACCCACAGATTAAACCATCCACAAAGGAAACTAATAACTTAAAAAGTTAATTTAATTAAGAACGGGGTGCAATAATACCAATAATACTTATAGAAATTCTCTAAAACCTGCTAAAATATTCAGACATACCTGTCAAATCATATTGTATGTTAGTTGATTGTATTACTCATAAAAACTAAACAATTTGATGTTATGTATTCGAGTTCATTGTATCGTTGAGTGCTGTATCGAATGAATGAAGTAATCGTCATTTATTTTTTCATTCTCAGATTAATGTTGATTGTTGGTAATTGATTAAACTAATAGATGTCGGATGTTATATAAGTAACAAACACGTTGTGAGTACAAAAATAGTACAAATATTTAACTATGTGATCATCCGGAGTTCCCAGTTAACTATTTGTGTGGAATTTAACATGTTAGTTTAGGCTATTTACCTTTTTTGGTTCTTCAAATATAGTTTAGTTAGCAGGATGTCTTCAATATTAATCTTGTAACTAAATTAGAAGCAGAGCGGATCTTTTTTTCGTATGGAAATCCCCTTGATTAAAGCTGGTCAGCAAGAAACTTATGTCGAACTCGAACCGACTAAAACCGCATGCCGGGCCTCATGTCTTCAGATACCAGGGCGTAAAGTGGGCCATGGCATTTTCTTCGCACCACGACTGACCCAGGATAATTTCCAGTGTTGATATGGCTCCTTCAGAGGAGAGCGGACTCAGGGCTCGAAAGTATAAGCTGGGCAAGCACTTTTTTATACCACTTAGATGGCAGACAAGCACACGGCCCACTTAATGGAAAGTGGTTACCGCGGCCTATGGACGTGTGCAACACACTCGCGCTGCCGACCCTGTTAGAACAGAGAGTTTCTGTGTCGTCAGAGTAGAAGATAAAGCAGGACAAGCCTAAGGCCTTCCCACTGACAGCACAAAAACTCTCCAGTGAGCTCTGGCAACCCTACTCACCGCCGGGAACACAACACCGCGGTATTCTGTAGGGCGCAGGTACTTCCCTAGTCGGACTGCTCGATTGGACGGAAATACCGTCGTGTCTTACCTCCTACATCATAAAAACTAATTTGTCCATCCCTTTAAATTGACTTCTTTGAGTTTAACGGGAGCAGCTGCTATCTAACCCTCAAACTTCTAGAGGGAAGCTAACACCATAGCTTGACTACAGCTCTGAATGTCATAATGGGGTCCCTATACACCCCTAAAACATTGCGTCTAATGTTAGGATAAAAAAAGTTGCTCAATTCACACACAACTCTGTTTTAATAGACACAGTTTATCCTTCAAGTGAACCTATAAAAATAATACCGTCATTTAAATGCCCAAACGGCACCACAGCGCAACATATTCGCTACATATTGACAAACATTACGGGCAGATCATATTTATATGTATAGATGTTATACAATAGTTACAAAAACTGGTGTTACTACAATCTAAAGTTGACCAAACAGTGGTAAGTTGCATGTATGTGGTTTATTGTGCCTATTGAGTTAATTTTAGGAAGGGAGAGCATTCACTAAAGCAGCAAGCACAAATTGCTCTACATCTGCGCAGCCAATGCTTCTTGAGTTTTGACATCTTTTGTCACGTGACGTCCCTTGTCAAAAAATTCAGGTCAATATGATGTGTGCTTGCTACTTTGGTCTCTGACCCTCCTTGGAGTTGTCTCTGCTTTGTATGAGAGTAGGTAAGGGCTCTGGTCATCTCACAGACTGTGGATTATACAGCAGGAAGATATTCTATCATTTCGTTGCGTACTGAATAATTTAATGATAGCTTTGAAAAAAGCCTGCATCTTCCTTTAAATCATCATCATTGACCTGCTTTTGTACCAATTATTTGGAGTCAACAAACATTTCATTTTCTTCAATTTAACTCGTCTTCTGTACAACTTCGGTAATCGTAATAAATTACGAACCCTGAAATCAATTAATTATTCCATTCTCCATTCCAGGCTTTATGCCTCTTGTCTATCAGAGTTGCTCTCTTCAGGTCGTCCATCCATCTTAAACCTTGAAATATAAACCGATCTCCGATTGTGGAAGATTGTTAATGGATGCAAATCAAATACTCCCAAAGAAGAAATAAGATGTATAAAACTTGATAATATAATAATCAGTGATCCTCAACAGATATCACAGGCATTTAATGATTTCTTCTTAACTAAGTTTCAGCCTTCTTCGGGAGATAATTCCAAAAAGTACAAAGCTACGTTAACGTGGAACAAAGAAAACTCGATTTTTATCAGCCCAGCAACTCCTTATGATATGTATAGAATCATGAACGACCTAAAGAATACTTCCAGTACAGGCTATGACGGAATATGTACAAAAGTTATAAAATTCGTTTCTATGAACATAGCAAACCCATTAAGCCATATCATGAATTTATGCATTAGTTGTGGTACTTTCCCTGACAAGTTAAAAATAGCAATAACTATCCCTATTTTTAAAAAGGAAGATAAAGAGGATATGAAATTTTACAGACCCGTAGCGCTAATTTCTATATTCTCAAAAATCTTGGAAAAATTCATCCATCAATGTTTATATGAGTACCTAGACAAAAACGGAGTATTAACCGATGAACAGGTAGGGTTTAGAAAAAATAGAAATATAAACGTAGCGATTTATAATTTCCTCTCAAAGGTCATGGGGAACTTAGAGAGTAAACTACCAGTATATGCTATGTATATGGATTTAACGCGGGCATTCGATTATGTAGATCACTCCATTCTAATGGACAAGTTATATACATATGGAATAAGAGGAAATGCGTTGGGTCTACTGAAATCATATCTTCAAGGTAGAAAGCAGATTACACAAATAAGTAGAATATGTCCTAAATATAAGATGGAAGTAAAATATTCATCAGAAATGAGAGCAGTAACAGAAGGTGTACCGCAAGGAAGCGTTCTTGGTCCATTACTGTTTATTTTGTACATAAATGATTTCCCACGGTCAATAGACTACCCGATGATCCTTTTTGCAGACGACAGTACTGTGATTTATTCGGGGCAAGAAATTGTGAATAGTGTGGAAAATAGCATAAACTACACTATAGACAAAATAATCAAATGGCTGACATCAAATAATCTTCTTATAAATCTTGACAAAACAAACATTATGACATTCGGAAATAACATAAGGAAATTAAATGACATGAATATAACACATTTAAATAAAACTAATGTTGATATAGAAAGCACCAAATTTTTAGGAATACATATTGACGCAAATTTAAATTGGAAAGTGCACATTGATATAATATGTCCTAAACTAAATAGTTTCTCATATGCGATCTATATGATGTCAAAAGTAGTCAATCAAAATGCGGTAATAACAGCATATCATGCCCACGTAACATCAATATTAAGATATGGGATTATATTCTGGGGCAATTCAACCGACAGGGATAGGGCGTTTAAGGCACAGAAAAGATGTATACGAGCAGTATGTAAATTGCAACAGACAGACACATGCAAACCACACTTCATTAAATTAAAAATACTAACTTTACCTTGTCTGTATATATATGAAACTGTAAATTTTGTAAAAAATAATATAAGCCGGTTCACTGCGTATAATAGTGTCCGAAATCGCTATAGAATATGTATCCCTCAACATAGAACAGCGCAATACGATAGGAGTGTTTTTTGTATGGCTCCTCGCTTATATAACAAATTGCCAAGACGTATTTTAGAACTTGACAAACCAAATGTATTTAAGAAAAATGTTCTTCACTTACTTTTAATGAAGGCATACTACAGTGTTGATGAATATCTTACAGACATCTTATAATTAAAAAATGTATTGAAAATAAATTTCATTATTATATAAAATTTAATTTTACATACATTGATGGTTGCCTACAATTTTGATATTGACATTGTTCTATAGTTTTGACATAATTAATTTCATTTATTTCTTATTTCGTAAATCAGCTTGAGTGACTTAATTTTATTGACATCTGTTTATCTATATTTAAATTTCTTTAAAAATTTGCATACCAATTGGGTGGAATATGGAATGAACAAACTTACAATTCTGTGTAATATCTTACTGTACCTGTATTCGCAAATAAACTATGATTATGATTATGATTATGATTAACTATGACAAGATGAAATATCTCCGACTAGATCTTATATATCGAGGTCACGTTCCGGTCTGGTAAGACACTAGAGGTATCTTTACAAAAGCGCGAAATGTTTTAATAGATGTAACACGAATGAATATGTTATTATAATATTAAATAATGAATTATGTTCTGCATATAATGCAACATAATTTCATAAGAGTTTTGGACTATGGAAATCCAATCTCTACTGCTGGCAATAGGAAACCCAGAATGGCTATTGGGACAGAACTTTCTTGAATCCACAGAATTACAAATACCCTAAATATAACTTTCGAAGGAAATTTTCAGAGACTCCAACAACAACAACATCTGCCTGTAAAAAAACGGTGTCCTCCAAATTCAATCCTCCAAAGATGAAAAGGAAACATATTTGTTAGATGATAATGATGATGATGAGCGATAAATGTTATTTGATATCCTAGATAATAATTTTGAAATATATGACACAAAGTAAAATATTCAGACTTACTTTTATAATACCTACCATTTTTTTTAAATAAAGATCAACAGGTCTATCGAAACAACAAATATTAAATATATATGATATAATACTAATATATTTTAGAATTACTAAAATTGAATGAATTAGTGTTGTAACAAGATTTTGGATTTCGTAAAACAAGTATAAAATGATAATTGAAAAACAAACTCAGCTATTTCAACTAGTCCCGGCTAGTTGTGAACCTCCTCTAGATACGTCTTAGATCCAACTGCTGCATTTCTAAATATTGGTAAACAATGGGTAATGACACTTATGATACTGATGACTCTGGTCACGTAATGCGAATGAGTGTTTGAATCATTCAATTGACCAAAAGATTTCATCTTCTTGACATTGAATTCTTATCAATCCTGTGTAGAACAATATTTGGAAGAACTATAAAAATAAATAAATAATACAATTAATATTGTAATACCACGGAGAATATGACATTTCCTTCTCCATGGGTAATGCAAATGGCTTGAAGCTCGGGAACTGCACTTCTATTCCATTATTGGTTAGATTTCGCCTTTTGGAGAGAGTCTGCCATCACATCCCCCATCCCTGAGACGACAGTCACTGTCACCATCTTTTCCATTTTTCATCAGGTATAAAATAAATCCTTCCTATTTAAGAGGGACTGCCGGCACACCACCCAACCCTGAAAGGAATGCCTTCTCCAAAACTTCACTCTTTAATCAGCAGCAATATAAGCTTGAAAGGAAGTTTACATGAGCCCTTGTGAACTTAATCCACATTTTTTAGTTAAGTTTTTAAGTATTTTTCATGCTACATATATTCAAATCGAATTAAAAAGAAAAAATTGAGTCAGTTTGAAAAAAAAAAAAATTTTTTTCTCTTTAATTCAAACTTAATCCACGTTTATTGTAATTAAACAACCTATCCATTAACAAAGTTTGTAATAACAGACAACGTAATTTGATGATTAAAGTAGATAATTTAATGTGAGTTTTTATTGCCCACTTCTTTAATGTAAATTATCATAACAATTATATTTGTGAGTTATGGAGATCTTGTAATTATTACATGCATATAATCCACTATATTTTACCAACCCTGTTTTTCGATCCCAAGTCAGAGGGGGCGAGTCTATTGCCACCAGAAAGGCGATATGTTAACTGTCAGATGAAGGAGAGCCCTATCCTGTAGTCGCCTTCTATGTAGCCTTCGGGAAGACAAGTTACCACTTTTTATGTTACTCCATCGAGATGTGTTACATCAACTTCGATCTAAGTTAGGTAGCTACATACAATACATGCAGATCACACTTTTGTTGGGTTTACAGCACTTACAGCAGTAGCACTCTTTTCAGTAGATGCATGCTAAAAATGTTCACTTTAAAATACCAATGAATCACGATTAAAAATCAATAACTACTTAACTACTACTAACATTCCTAGAATATTGTCAAAAACATATTGGCAATCGCACAAATTCCTACGCAAACATTACCATATCACATACTAACACTAATTGACAAAAACAGAAGCGAAGTAACGCAACAATATGCCTAAACAAGATCCTCCGGACTCGACCAGATCAGGCGGCCGTACGCGTGTTGCGTAACACACAGATTCGGAACAAGTGAAGCTACATGAGAAAGTGCAAGCTGCACTCACATTAACTACCCGAGCGAAATTATTTGCTAATTCCGCGAAAACGGACCTTGTGACGCAACATATGACGCCATTTTTATCTAATTTTCGAAAGCAAGATGTTGTAGATTGCAATTTCTAACTCTTCATTAACCTAAGGTTTACATCGGACTATAACGCGGTCACTAGGTTTCGAAATATGAATCATGTCGTCTGCATAACAGGTAAAAGTAAAGTTGATAAACTAAGTTCACGTTACGATTTAATCGCACGTCAATTACGCCACACGTCATAAAGTCGTACCATGATGTCAGACTTTCGATTTTATCGAATACTACTTTCGATAGGGAATATTACTGCCTCTTCAATACTTCGAAACATGTTTTTATATCGGTTCTGTATGTCTTTTTTTTACTTACCTATATGGTGCGATGATTTAAATTTGTCAGGTACAACATGGGGTTTTTTTAAATTAACGAGTACTTATACAAAAATAGTTCGTTTTTATTTACAGAAACTTATAACAACAAGTATAATACATATTAACATCTAAGATGCGATCACATGAGTTACATTATAATGAGATGAAGTGACTAACATTTTGGATCTTTTAATGGGGGTGTCCGTAGGAAGAGGAGGGTGCGGGGACGCCGTAAGATCCTGAGGGAGCACCGATGGTGGAGAAACCGTGTCCGGAGAAATCGCTGCCACCGGAATAGCCACCGTGACCACCGCTTGAGTATCCAGAGTAACCACCAGCGTAACCAGATGCGTAGTTTTCTTCAGCCTGGTGGTATTGAGCAACCTGGATTGCTTGTTGAACATGGTCGAGTTCAATGCCGACGATTCTGTCATGAGGCACTCCGTACACGGGGGGTCCGTAGTGCGAGGAGATGCCGTGGGAGCCGTGGTAACCTGAGGAGCCCTGGTTTTGAATCTCGTCCTTCAAGATAATGTTCTTGATTTTGTAGAGGAGATGGGGGTCTACGTGATAGCCTTCGCTTTCCTGGTGTCCTACAGGTACGGATGTGTAATGTCCGCTGCCGCCACTGATACCTCCGACGGAGATCACCGATGATGAGGGGGCGGAGTAACTGTAGCCCACTGGGGGTTCGGCAGCAGCGCATCCCAGAAGGGCAAGGGCGACCTGTGGAAGAAGATTTTTTTTAATATAGAACTGAAGATTTATTAAGCTTTTTTTTTATAATCTAGTTCATTTGCATTCTTTAGTTTGGTTTCTAAATAATGTCAATGGACTTCTGTTCTATTTATTTTAAAAGTCTTGATACTACAAAAATATTATTAGAAATTTCACTTTGCAATATTAACGTCGAGTTATCGAGATATCATCCCACAAAAGATGACTTTAAATGCTCCATCTGACCCAAATCCTTGCTCAGTATTGTCGTACTGTATTATAATTTTATTTGTGTGAATCCAATCCATATTCCGTCGAAACTATATCACTGAACACATTCACGTAAACACACGCGTCACTGCACTCCAACTTACTAGATATTTGGCCATGTTGTGCGTCGAAGGTTCTGTTGATGTGTGATGTCTGTATGTGGTGCGCCCCGCTTTTATACCGCAGATAGAAGCCTTCTACTTTTACTTTGCTATCGGAGGCTACGAGGACGAATTCGGGTTAAAAATGAACTATTTTTTTAATCTGTGGATTATGGACAAAGGTTAAACGGAGATTGATTGAGTGGAGACTCTTTTGTTTTTTATTTTCACAGTTTCGGAAATCTCTTTTCGGTGAAACGAAAGTTGAAAAAGTAAATAGGTTTGGATTAGAATGTATTCTTTTTGCAATAGTTCATCTTATTGGATTGTTGTTGGTACGAAATTCTGTTTTGAGATAGCATAACTAAATGCAATTAAAATTTGAATAATTTTACATTACTATCTTTGTAAATGAGGAGTTAAAATATTTATAACATGGAAATTAGGTTTGATTATTCTGTACACGTAATTAATACGGATTATGTGATACATGTATTAATCTAAGATTGCTGTTTTAAAATGTCAAGTGACTTTCGTTCCGGATCGTTCCTGGTGCAAAGGCTGGCTGTCGCTATTCAGCGTGGCAACGCAGCAAGCGTGTTGGGCACTTTTGCACCAGGAGCAATCAGGGTCGGGTTATTGGATTAGCACTTGACTTGTGTTATTTGGACTGACGTATTGTACAATTTTGACATTTCGATATTTAATAAAATTTATAAAACCTAGAAGTTTGATTTTGAATGATAATTATAAAGACCAATTTCAGCAAACCTAAATTTATAGCCTACACTTTGTCGTGAAATTACTACTTCTCTCGTAGGCCTAATTTTAATAACTAAATACTATTTAAATATACTATTTTTAATAATAAATAATGGCGAACATTGGGAGAGGCACTAAGTGGATTAATTGATTGACCGATTGTGCTTTTCTTTTAGAAATTGAAGTGTAAGGTACAACTCCTTTTTATATTTCATAATATTAACTACTTCTCGAAATTGTTCTAATTGTCTATTTCTACTTATTTTGCAACCAAATCATAGTTCCATTGAATGAATGATTTAACAACCTATGTGCTTTTGAATTGTGAGCGCATATGATACATCTTTCAGCTTAGTGTGTTTCATTGTAGATTGTATCAGAATTTAATTACTTAAATAGACTCCTAATACAGATCCCATATGAAAGATGTATATATATCTCCGACAAGAGTTTCGTTACATCAGCTACTTATCCTACAAGTCAGAGCAAGCACTAGCCTCGGATGCAGATTTTCCTTACGGGGTTAGGAGGTACCATGGAAGTCATTAAGAAAACATTAACAGGAGGAATAGACGAGTTACTTCCTGGGGCGAAAGTGAGAGCTTTGGATGCGACTGGCATTGAAATTTAGATGAAGAAGAGACTACTTCCAATGTAGAGTAGAGCTTCTTTCAATAGCCTTACTATACACATATAGGCACTGAAGGTAAGCTGGGGTGAAAAAAAATTGTTATATTCTATATCTCTATATTTATTATGTAGGGTCCAGCATAACAACCTCCACTTACCTTTGCAAGTTTCCTCCGAAGATCTACATCGCCCAGCCACAAACATACTTAGCTCCCATGCTGTGATGAACTGTCTGCTATGGTTTTTAAAACGACTACAATATGGCATTCTTCAAGAAGAGAATTTGAATTGAAAGGGTTAGCAGCGCGATTGGCACACCCCTGGTGCTGCACACGTTCAATTAATAGGCCGCGGTAATCAATTCCTATCAGGTGGGCCGTGTGCTTAAAAATCATATTAAATCGCAATAATCTTCAATATCTTTATTCTAAACATAATAGCACACTTATAATTGGAACCTCATTAAAGCGAAGCCTGTTAATAACAAGCACTTAAAGGCACTACTTTAATAATTGAATGTTTGCGACACTTTTAATTTGTTCGACATGTGTGTAGTGAGCAGCAAATTAATTATTTTGCATTTCACTTCATGTCTTCGTAATAATTGTTGAATCTTACTAAATTAAACTATAAGCATATAAAATAACTAACATATAAATATAGAAGCGTCGGTAGCTTGGTGGTTAAAGAGTCGGCCTTACGATCGAAAGTTCCCGGGTTGAAATCCTGGCCATTACAGTACCGATGTGAACCCACTCCTAGCATAAGCAATTCAGCATATTGGAAGGGTTAGAGGGAATATTAGTTATTTCGGTTCCTTATATTCTTTAAAAAAAATGAATTCACATAGATATATGAAAGTTTGTGAAGATATTTCTGATCGGATCTGAACGAAATTTGGTATAGGGATAGATTTGTAGTCTGGAGTGACACATAGTTTTTATGCCGAGAAAAGTTCCCTCTGGTTGCGGGAACGGGCTTAGAACTCCATGCGGGTGAAGCCGCCGGCCAGTAGTGTATATATTAAAGTTTATTTTTGAAAGTAAACTATGAATACCTAACTCATAGTCGAAATTTTATAAGACAAATTGGTTTGGTTGGTTGCCATATGGATGATTGGCAGAAATAAGTAATTTTTCTGACTATTTTATTAAATGGCTAATAGCAAGTAGTTAAACGTCATCGATCCAAGCCATTTGCCTAGCCGTTTAATAAATGGCTAATCATTGTTCAGGCTGCTAATTGAATGGCGCCGTTTAATAAAGAGCCTAGGCGGTTAATTAAACGTTTGATTAATCTAGTTGAAGTACAATTTAAATGCACTTTGAATAATTAACAGATACTCGGAAGATTAATCACCCAGATCTTCGGAACCTATCAAGATCCAATAATCTTTAGGGATTTTCTTTTAGAAAATTCTCAGTCTGGAAAACGAATCCAGTTGACGGCAGCATAGATCCCCTCTTCATTAGTCCTGGGGCGTGAAAAAACAGCTGTTGAGGCCCTCAAAGTAAGGACCGTTGTAACGGACTGAAACACCGTTTCGAGGTTCTTATAAAACAAGAAAACATAAATAAATAAAATAATTCAATGTCGAAAAACGCCATCTAGTAATTAAGTAAGAATTTCTACAAGTAAATTGAATATCACTTGGTTTTTTATAAAACGAAAATAATTCAATGTCGTAAAACGCCATCTAGTTGATTAAGTAAGGAATTTTTATACGTAAATAAAATGATGAATAAATATACACTATGGTATGTGGTCAAAGAAAAAAATTGATTCATAAAGAAATTATTCTGTTAAATTGCAAAGGGCAAGTAAATTTGTTTTGTGAACAAATAAATTTAAAATGTAGTTTAATATATACAGTACCTATAGATGGGACTATGATTGAAAGAATTTAAGAAAAATAGTCTATGGATATTTACACAAGAATAATATTATAATAGTTTTGTGTATTGTTTATAATAAAATTAATAAGGAAAAGAATAAACAGATAAAGTTAAAACTTATTAATTATTTACAAGGAACAATAATTATAATATTTAAAGCAATAAAGTACTGTTGAAAAGAGATTATAAATACTATTTATTATCTGTGTGCCTCAGAGCTATGGAAAATGCAGGAAGTGGCTCTGATTGGTTATTATTGTTTAAAGGTCAAATGATTATTGAATAATTTTCTATATCTATTATTGAGTATTATATGGATGTTTATTAAACATAAAATTAATCTTGTATTATTATGAAAATATTGTGAATAATTGAGTTTAATTAGTAAATATATAGTGTTTAAATTAGTGAAAAGAGGAATTAGGTAGTTCGCCTTTATTGAAGTTTATAATTCGCGAAATGAACATTTTATCGTATGAGCCAGACAAGACACCTTTATCTCTGGGATTAAGAATTGAATCTCGTGTTCAATTCGGAATATCAGCTGTACTGTGAGTCTGCGGTACAGGGCCATACATGAGATAAAATGTTTATATAGGGATTCTTTGTGGGACTTTGGTAGGGCTAGGGACGGTTGAGGCCTTAGGTATTAGCTAGGTTCCCCCGCTTAGGAAGTCAATCGACGTGATTGCCCTGAGTTGATACCTATCGGTGATAACGAAGCTCTTGACCTCTGTTCAGCTAGGCATGCTGAGGATAGTCTGAAGCGCTCAGCACACGGATTTTGCCTGAAAGGAATCCGTGAGCTTCCAGGATGGTTTGTGACTGGAGAGGAGGCGGTTGTCGCTCTCCAGAGCGGATCAGTCCTGTCTATCTTTATATATGTATATATACACACTTTTATGTCCTTGTCCTGTGAGAGAACACATCCTTGGCTTCGGCCGTGGTCTCTTGCTCGTAGGGGGTACTAGTGATAGTTCAAAGTCAGGCTTACTACCTGCGCCCTAGTCAGATAGATTAGCTTTACACATTTCACGTTTAACGTAGTTGAATGTTTGTTGATACATGGTTAGTTTAGTCAGGTAGGTGAGTAGGTACACACTAATAGCAAACATATGAATATATATATTAGGTAGGTAGTATTGCGTTTGTAAAGGGGTGATCTAAGTTGTTATTATTGTAAATCATGATAAACTGATTGGGAAATTAGATAGACAATTGGTTCAATTACAACAAAGCAGATTTGTAAATGACCGCCATCTTGTGACCGAAGAATGAAAGTTCTCCCGCTAATTTTTGTAAGCCAATTTTCATGTCGATTTACGTTGTTGGAATTTACTGGGATTATAGTGACAGTAATGTGTAATAATTACGCTAAGATTATGGTGAAAATAAAACTACAAGCGAATGCTGCAACACCACGACGAGTGATTTAATAGTGAAGTGAGTGATTGTGAGTGAAATGGAGACAGTGAACTGGTGTATTCATTACAGAATTCAGATATTGTTAAAGGTAAATACACAGTGATTGATCTGTCCTAACCATCTTTGATATAAAATTTATTATTTACATATAAATCCTTGCTGGTTCATTATTGAACGACAACACAACGGTATATTGTACATTCACGCTAGTGAAACCTTTCTGACTACAGAATTATGTGCAAGACCACCGAAGTCTGAAGGGTCGGAAGTATCCAAACAGACTAGCTACAGAGGTAGTTATTTTACTATTGTTCTTTGTGTACGAGCAAGATCTTACACATGAGATTACCATGGCTACAAACACACAAATAATGATGTTTGGACATTTTAATCACTGTTGCATAATCAGCTATTATATGTACTGTATCGAATGCACATGGTCGCTCGATCGCTATCTTATAGTAACTTTGTCATCCGCTAGGGTGAAGCAAAAGCTATATCTGAGCTGAATTATTGTAGTTTGATCAAGTGTTCGGTGAGAATGTATTCTCTCTGAAGTGTCTATATAGACATTATTATTCAGAAGTGAATTGGTTCTAGTATTAACTATAATTATTTAGGTCTGTGCTAATAAATGAGCTTTTCCTACTAAACTTATCGTTAACAATCAGCGCAGAAGTTACTGCGATAGATACTAATGTAATTGTCCTAAAATGACGCTTAGAACGATGATTCTGTGTTATCATCTTAATACCTTATATTAAAGGAATTACGGCAATAGGACTGAAGTCCTGCGTTAGAGTTACGCTATTCTGAAAATAGAATTGGGGATTTGTGTATCGGATGCCTCGATACAGTAGGCAGGAGACTTTAAAATTGTCTTCTAAATACCTACTTAAGCATAGGAAGGACTATGTTGGTACTAGTGGCGAGTCCTACTGAATGTGGCGAGCACGGGGCCACATTTCTTATACACGGGGGGGAAAATACACTATATTACAGAAATAATAAAGATTTATAGAAGTTTCAACGATGAGTTGATCTTAACTATAAATTGTTTGTGTATTTTTTTTTTTTTGAATAACACGACCTCTGTTGGTATCCTCGAAAACAATTATAATTTGAAGTATTGAATGATTGACAATTAATTTTGTAGATTCTAATTTTACGTGTAGTGCAAACGTATGTGGTAGGTGTCTCTGTGCTAAGTGTTGAATGAGGGCGGTGAAAATTGTCAAATTTCAAACGTCATTAAGAATGTAGTTGTCAAAAGATTGTCTGGTCGTATTCCACTAAGTAAATAAGTGAAATTGTATGTTATATTGTGAGTTTAGTATGATAAATAAGGTGACGAACTGTGGATTGACTACGAAGTAAGGTTGGAGTAGCGACAAATCTGTTAAGAGGTATGTTAAAGTAAATACGAGTTACAATCATAAGAGTATGTGAACTTTGGTTGGGGAACTAGGACTGGGATATACATGAATTCTATTGTAGATAAAGTACGATAAGGAATAGGTCTTTCACAACCCATTTTTCTATAGAATCACGGATTACTGCGTATCACGATAAGCGGTCTGAAGGTCATTAGACGATAGCGCGGCTGGGAATTGTAGGTTTGAATACGAGAGGTGTACGGGGATAGCTTTATACATCTAGATTCAATGGTCATGACATAGAATTAGTTACAACTTGGTCCCGCGTGACCAGGATATTACAATTTGGTGCCTCTGACCAGGATTAGTATGGTTATTGCAGTGACGTTACAACTTGGTGACGTGATCCATGGCACTGAGCATTACAATTTGGGGCTTGGTGACCAGGATAACACCACAATTTAGTGCCTGGTAAACAGGATGACACTACAATTTTGTGTCGTTAACCAGGATGTTAACGTTTGTTTGTCCCGGGAAGGTCAATATCACGGTGCTACTTGGTACTGTGCGACCAAGACTAGCTAGGGATGCACGGAAGTAGGTATAATACTAATATCTTGAAACCAGGATCCAGTAGGGTCTGGTATTAAATAAGTAAATGCATTTATATTAAGCGGAGAATATGGAGTGGAATAGAATGGTAGTATTATGGTCACAAGATGGTATTAATAATTTAGTATCATTAATTAGAATATATTAGGTATCGGTGCAATCACTCTGTGAATTATAATATAATTGAGATGTAAACAAAAAATATCATTGACCAGAAAATATTATTATTGGTTATATTAAATAAAAACAAGAATTATATATAGTAGTAGTTAGATTGATGTATTGATTTCTTTACAGTTTAGGTATTTATAAAAAAAAAAAAATATAACAAAATGGATTTAAAGAATTATTATGAGTTGGAAATAAGAGGGAGAAATATTGCTATTAAAGCAAAAATATATTGGTATAAGGTTAGGAAAAAAAGAGGGTTTTATGGGGTGGTTTGTAAGAAGAAAGTAAGTAAGTATTGAGTGAAATTATTTGGGGTTAATATAAGTTAATAAGTTCCTTAAGGTACGGTATGGTTATGCTATACCGTACAATTTGTTGCCGTGAATATATATAGGTAAGAGGGAAATGGGTTGTATTAATATATTAGAGGGGGTTTAATAGTAATAATTAAAATTAAAAATATTAGAAAATGGGGGGTCGAGATAGTGTTTTAATTAAAAAAAAAAACATGATGAATGAAATAAAATATTAATAGTTGGGGGGTCGTCCTTGGAATTTATGATAGATAGGGAAGTAAATGGGGGAGACAGGAGTATAGTATAATAGTGAATAAGTGTATACAATATACAAAGTTAATGCAATTGTGAATTAATTTTTAGAACTAAAAGTCGTCATTTATTAATAAATAAAAAGGGAAGAGAAGAGAAAAGAAGGTGTAATTTGATAAGTGTACCTTGAAAATGTGTAAATATATTAAAGTGTAATGAAGTGTAATTGATAAACTGTAATTTGATGAAGTATAACTAAATACGGTGTGACTTTATTGTGTTGTGATACTATTTGATATTGGAAGCCACAAGGGGGGAATTGTGTGTGGTTTCTAGTGAACTAAATACATTTAGAATATTACCTTGATAATTGTCCAAGAGAAGATGGTTAAGCCAAAAGGTAGAGTGCGTAAGACACCTGCTCGATATAGGGAGTCAAATACTGGGTTTACATGTGCAAATAGCATGGGAGATCTGAGTTCTGAGGAATCGTTCAACGTTCACCCAGTTTCTAGGCGAGTAAATAAAGGAAATAGTGGGGGTTTGAACTCTAATAAAGTAGTGGAGCCAATGGATTGTTCAGTGATAGAGAAGATAAATCAGGCATTGGGAATATTGACTTCACAGATAGAGGCATTGAGGGCCGAGGTGAAAGAGGTTAAATCGGCGTCTGTCAATCAAAATGAGGAAATGTCATCCGAGGTAGGGAATCCTTCTGCAGTGGAACCAGAGCTTTCGAATTCTTCACACGAACAAACCAGAGTGTGTTTGGATAATGGAGAACGTAAGGAGTTTAATAATCAAGGTTTACCAGGAAATATTAATTATCATATACGGAATATCACATTAGATAAGCCTAAGTATGGAGATGATATGGGTTTGCACCCAGTGACCTTTTTAGAAGATTTAGAAACTTACCTTAAGAAGATTGGACAAGGGGGTAATCAACTAGAATTAATACAAGAATGTCTGTCAGGAGAGGCCAGGGATTGGGCGAGGGTTTATAAGTTGCGTTGGACTAATTTTGAGGATTTCAAGATGGATTTTCTATCCACCTTTTGGAGTGAGAGCAAGCAGAATGAGCTGCGGAGGTCGATCGTAAATGGCGTTTGGGATAAAGATAAATCTTCAACTATGTTGGGGCACTTTTTGAATTTAACCGGGAAGGCGCAAATGCTTACCTATAAGATCTCAGAGAGACAACTAGTGAATGATATAGTCAGACAGTATCCTAAGTACATACAACAAGGATGGTATACTTCTAAATTGAACACAATCATAGAGACGGCGGATTATTTAAGGGAGATGGACGACATCGCACGAGTAGACAGTGGGGTTCAACAGGCAAAGGCGGAGAGGAAGAAGGAGTTGGACCGTAATTTCAAGGAGCATCGTCAAAATTATAAGAAATGGCCAAGACCAGCAATTAGTCAGCAGTCAAAGGTAGCAGCCGTTGCAGCTTCGGGTTCATCGGTGGTAGTAGAAGATACAGCGAGGGAAGGTTTAAACTAGGAGGGATTGGAAATTTGGTTCCCGGTCCAGTCTCAATTAAAGGGGGCGCTGCATTAGAAATTATGCGTAAAATGGGGTGGAAACCAGGTGAAATGCTAGGAAAAGGGGGAAGGGGAATTAGGACACCATTGGCACCGGTATTATTAGATAGGAAGGCAAAAGAAGGATTAGGTTATAGACATTTTGAACCAAAACAGTTATATATTGACGAGCAAATAGTAGATTTAATTAAGTGGAAGGCTGACTTTAAACAAGTAGGATGTATAAGTCCAAGGGTAGAAGGGGTAGTATTTGAAGAACAAGAAGGTAAAGAGGGAGAAATTAGTTTTACTTCGGAGGTATATGTACACGTTTTCGGGTGTGAGGTAATGGCATTGATTGACACAGGTTGTGATATTACTAGTGTGTCAGAAGAGTTTTTAAACGAGTTAAAGTTAGGCCGGGAGGTAGAGATACCCTGGTTACCAATTAAACCCTTTCAAATAAGAACAGCTGTAGGGCATAAAAGTTTGGAAATAAAGAAGGTAGTTTTGTTACCGTTACAGTTAGGAGAGTTTGTTGCGGAGACGGGGTTCATAGTAGTTCCGGGGTTGATAAATCCTTTAATATTGGGGTTTGATTGGCTGAAAGGACATGGAGTAACTCTTAATACCAGTGGGGAAAATAGAGGTTTAGTGATAAAACAGGGGGATCAGTTATCCGTAATTCCGTTCGTTAAACGTAACAACGGGTGTAGCTTTAAAGAAGTTCAAGATTCCTTATTAATAGAGACTAGATTAGATGAAGTTAATTGGTCAGAGTTAGAAACGGGGGTTGTATTAGAGAGTAATCAAAGGGATAAACTGTTAAAATTGTTACAAAAGTTTGAGAATTTATTTACATCACGGTTGGGTAGAGCTAATTGTTATCAACATAAAATAGTTATGGTATCGAACGTCCCCATTGTTAAGAGGAGTTATCCAGTACCTTATGCTTACAGAGAGCGAATGGAATTAAAGTTAAACGAAATGGAAAATTTAGGTATTATTAGTAGAGCTTCAACTCCATATTGTAGTCCCTTAACCTTTACAATCAAAAAGGATGATTCCATCAGAGTGTTATTAGACGCTAGAGAAATTAACAAGTTTATGGTAGCTGAGACTGAGAAGCCGCCTTTACAATTAGATGTTATGAACTCATTCCATGGGGCTAAATTTATTAGTATAATAGATTTAAACAATGCGTACTTTCAAATACCAATATCTCAGGATAGTAAGAAATATACGGGGTTCACCTTTAATGGGAAGTCTTATGTTTATAACGTATTACCGCAGGGGTTAAAGACATCTGTTGGGAGTTTTAGTAGGGCTATGGACACTATATTGGGACATGAGGTTAGGGAGTATTGTGTAAATTACCTAGATGACCTAGCTATTATTACTACAGGATCATTTAATCAACATTTAGAGCATTTGGACATAGTACTTGGGAAATTACAAAAGGCAGGCCTTACTTGTAATTTCAAGAAGTGTGAGTTTTGTTGTGAGGAAGTGAAGATGTTAGGTTATATTATTTCTACAAAGGGATTACGCACTGACCCAGAGAAAGTTAAAGCTATTCAAGACTTTCCAGCACCTAGAAAAATTAAACAATTAAGAGCATTTTTAGGATTATGTAATTTTTATAGGAAATTTATTCCAAATTATCATAGACAGGCTCAACCATTATATAATTTATTAAAAAAGGGTAAGGTTTGGAATTGGGGAGATTTGGAACAAATAGCTTTTCAACAACTTAAATCATTGTTTTTAGGAACTATAATGTTGCATCATCCAGACTTTACTAGGCCATATTACTTACAAACTGATTGTTCACAAATAGGGCTGGCCGGGGTTCTATACCAGATAGATAGTAATGATGAGCAGAAGATATTGGGGTTCTATAGTAGAGCTTTGAGGGGTGCACAATTAAATTGGACTACAACAGAACAAGAGTTTTATTCAGTGATTTGTTGTTTAGAGAAATTTGAATCATATTTACGGGGTGCAAGGGTAATTATTCAGACTGACCATAAGGCTTTATTATTCGTGAAGACTTGGAAATTATATAATGCAAAAATAACTCGCTGGATAAATTATTTGGAAAATTTCCAATATGAAATACAACATATTAAAGGTAGGGATAATATAGTAGCCGATATATTATCACGTTATCCGCCAGAGGGGAAGATTTTACAAGAGGAAAAGATTAAAATGCCTAGTATTCTTTACATGGAGTCAAAACAAAATAAAGAATTGTTAAAAAGACTTGAACAAATAAAATTATATCAAAGGGAAGATGAAGAGATTAGCAAATTACTTAACATATTACAAAATCCTAGTGAGGTAGGTAGACAATCGTCCAGGCTGATTAATAAGTGTAGATTAAAAGATGGGGTTTTGGTTATAGAGAGGGATGGTGGAAAGAGAAATTCGATATACTTGCCAGATAAGCTTAGAGATGAGGTAATTAAACAGGTACATTTGGAGATGGGACATCAAGGTAGTTATAAGATGTTGAAATATATAAAGGAGAGGTTTTATTGGAAAGGTTTGACTAAGGATGTAAAGCGCAAAGTAAGGGGGTGTAATGTATGTCAGTTAACTAAACATAATAATAATAATAAAGTGGGTCCATGTTGCCCCATTGTGTCTAAAGATATAGGAGATTTAGTGATGGTAGATCTATATGGACCTTTACCTGTGGGGAAGTTTGGAATGAGATACATATTAGTTTTACAGGATTCCTTTAGTAAATTTGTGAAGTTTTATGATCTGAGGAAGGCAACAGCCAGAGCGGTAATTAGCAAGGTGAAAAAATATTTAGAAATAATAAAACCTAAGGCAATTATGTCAGATAATGGAACGCAATTCACTGGTCGAGTTTGGAAGGAAGGGATGGATTTGTTAGGTATTAAAGTAATTTATACCACAGTTAGAAATCCCAGGCCTAATACTGTAGAGAGAGTAAATAGAGAATTGGGAAGACTGTTTAGGACTTATAATAGTAGTAATCACAGGGGATGGGTTAATACATTGCCAAAATTAGAAAACTTGTATAATAATACATACCATGAAAGTACTGGCTATACTCCTTGTGAAATTCTATATGGGATTAGCACTGAACTATCATTTGACCAAGCTATAGGGAAGGATAGTGATAGGTTAGATATAGTGGAAATTAGGAATTCAGTGAGGGAGAACCTGAAATCAGCTGCGGAAAAAAGGAAGCTGGGATTCAATAAAAGAAATAGATTGATAGAGTATCAAGTGGGAGATTTTGTCAAAATAAGGAAATTAAATAAATCTAATGCTGAGTTAAAAATTACTAAGAAATTTGAAAATTTATATGAAGGGCCTTATGTCATAGCGGGGAGTCCCTGTAAGAATGTTTATATTTTGGTAAATCCATTAACAGACGAAGTGAATGGAAAGTTTAATACTATACATTTATCGAGGTATTATAAAGAACCATGATAGGAATTGCTACACAATGGGTTGATTCTTAGGAGTCATAAAGGATGATAGTGGGAGATGTTATTAAGGTTAGGTTAAGACTGGATTGGGGAACAATGGGAATGGCTAACTGTATCTGTCGAAATTAAATTGAACCGTATTTGTGTTATAACTTCTGAGTTAGGAATTGGTGATTCAAAGTCACACCAAAGTAAATTGGTGATTGGTTGAAAGGTTAACTATATGTATTTAGTGAAGTTATTGGAAGTTTTTTTTTTTCTTTCTCTTTTCCTTCTCCAGAAAGGGAGCAATTTGTTACGATAATTTTACGTTTGTAAGTAACTAATGTGTTGTTAACAGAAAGTTATATTATTTATTTTGATTAAAGGTTGAAAATTTTCTTTAAAATTAAAGAAAGTAATAAATTGAAAATTGTAAGATTTAATTAACACTTAAAAAGGGGAGGAAATGTTTAACAATTGTTAAACATGATTGATAATTATTGAGTAGAGTAAAATTAATATTGTAAAGTAAAAATTCAAAATAAAATGAATAAAAATGAATTAAACAAAGAATTGTAAAATTTTGAATTAATGTTAAAATTGTTGGAATTGTAATTTTTGTTGTACTAATAATTGATAATAAAAGGAGGAAAGGGGTGAAGCCCATCTGAGGACATGAAGGAGAATGTGGCAGTTTAAGAATTTCTTAAGTTCTGTATACATGTAGTCAAATATTAAAAGGGTCAGATATGTTTATATATATCTTGTTCATTTCGTCAGATGGTGGGGCGTAGAGGTGGCTCCACCCAAATAAAATAATAATAACTAAGTAAAGTTGAATATAAAAAAAAAAAAAAGGAAATGAAGGAAACATATATAATAATAAAATAAATAAATAATATGTTTACGTATAATGTCAATATTAAAGGAGACAAAAAAAGGGGGGGGGTGGAAGGAAGACAAATAATGAGAACTCTTTTACTTTATTAGTATTGGTCGGTTGGTAGTGAGCACAACCGCGGAAGTTGGTTCTGAAAGTGTGTATGATGAATTTCTTCGTTATATGAGATGTATATGTTAGCGAATTGCATGAGATGATGGAATGGGATTGTTAAAATCAGAATGGAGGGCCATCCCGATTAATACTATAATTAAAGTGTTAAAATTATTATACCAGTTTGGTTCAATTATCTATGTACACTACAATAGATTTTGTGAAGGTTATGCAAGGTGTTAGGTTAAGGAAGGACTAGAAGTCTAAGCATGCCGTTAATGGGCCTTCACAGGGTCTCAACTATACACGTTAGGAACAATTAAGAAAGCACACTCTACATGCTTGTTTGAGAAATGGGATGTGTGTCCTTGGATCTCCTTCGGGTGGAGTGGAGGCTATTGGCCCCTTTATTTTTGTTTGTCCACAAGGTTTGGCTAATTTTGGGGAATGGGGTAGGCGGATCATGGGCGACGTAGATGGATCATGCTACAAAGTCCCCTATGATCTTCTACTCTATGCGACAGCGCTGAGATGATTCACAACCATTTTTTCCCGCTGAATTGGTCAGGCTGGCAGGAAATAACGTGGTCCCGTAGGTTTCGCCTTAAAACTCGAATGTGGGAGCAAGCGATATCGTGTCCCAATTTTGAAACACACACACACACACATATAGAGATTGGACCTAAATTGGATTTAACCAATCTAACAATATGTATACTACCAAAATAAATTTTAATTTCATGCAGATCTTTTAGGCTAGAGTTATAGCTAGGTTAGTGAATCTTTACTTCGGACACAAAGGGGGAATGGTTGTGCCTGCGTAAATGATTCAGGGGGTCGGATGTAACGGACTGAAACACCGTTTCGAGGTTCTTATAAAACAAGAAAACATAAATAAATAAAATAATTCAATGTCGAAAAACGCCATCTAGTAATTAAGTAAGAATTTCTACAAGTAAATTGAATATCACTTGGTTTTTTATAAAACGAAAATAATTCAATGTCGTAAAACGCCATCTAGTTGATTAAGTAAGGAATTTTTATACGTAAATAAAATGATGAATAAATATACACTATGGTATGTGGTCAAAGAAAAAAATTGATTCATAAAGAAATTATTCTGTTAAATTGCAAAGGGCAAGTAAATTTGTTTTGTGAACAAATAAATTTAAAATGTAGTTTAATATATACAGTACCTATAGATGGGACTATGATTGAAAGAATTTAAGAAAAATAGTCTATGGATATTTACACAAGAATAATATTATAATAGTTTTGTGTATTGTTTATAATAAAATTAATAAGGAAAAGAATAAACAGATAAAGTTAAAACTTATTAATTATTTACAAGGAACAATAATTATAATATTTAAAGCAATAAAGTACTGTTGAAAAGAGATTATAAATACTATTTATTATCTGTGTGCCTCAGAGCTATGGAAAATGCAGGAAGTGGCTCTGATTGGTTATTATTGTTTAAAGGTCAAATGATTATTGAATAATTTTCTATATCTATTATTGAGTATTATATGGATGTTTATTAAACATAAAATTAATCTTGTATTATTATGAAAATATTGACAGTTAGAATCAATGAGTGTAAGTATGTAAATAGTTTATAAATATTTAAAAAAGGGCCACTGGTTCACGGAAAATTTAAGTTAGTTCATAATTATAACGCAGGCGCCATAGAAAACCTAGCGCTGTTGTCAATTATTCAGAAATTGTGACTTTTGGCGGGAAAATAAAAGCTTCTGATTGGTGGAGGACACTATTGGAGCCCTAATTCGGCGAAAGTAGGATTTTGAGTGGGAATTCAAGGACACTTTTTCTTTGAGCTGGCTTCGGGGTTGGTCGATTCGCGAAAGGTATTCTGTACAATGTACTTTGGCGGGAATTTTGAGAATTTTACATTTAAAGTCGTGAAGATTTTTTACTTTGATTGTGAATAATTGAGTTTAATTAGTAAATATATAGTGTTTAAATTAGTGAAAAGAGGAATTAGGTAGTTCGCCTTTATTGAAGTTTATAATTCGCGAAATGAACATTTTATCGTATGAGCCAGACAAGACACCTTTATCTCTGGGATTAAGAATTGAATCTCGTGTTCAATTCGGAATATCAGCTGTACTGTGAGTCTGCGGTACAGGGCCATACATGAGATAAAATGTTTATATAGGGATTCTTTGTGGGACTTTGGTAGGGCTAGGGACGGTTGAGGCCTTAGGTATTAGCTAGGTTCCCCCGCTTAGGAAGTCAATCGACGTGATTGCCCTGAGTTGATACCTATCGGTGATAACGAAGCTCTTGACCTCTGTTCAGCTAGGCATGCTGAGGATAGTCTGAAGCGCTCAGCACACGGATTTTGCCTGAAAGGGATCCGTGAGCTTCCAGGATGGTTTGTGACTGGAGAGGAGGCGGTTGTCGCTCTCCAGAGCGGATCAGTCCTGTCTATCTTTATATATGTATATATACACACTTTTATGTCCTTGTCCTGTGAGAGAACACATCCTTGGCTTCGGCCGTGGTCTCTTGCTCGTAGGGGGTACTAGTGATAGTTCAAAGTCAGGCTTACTACCTGCGCCCTAGTCAGATAGATTAGCTTTACACATTTCACGTTTAACGTAGTTGAATGTTTGTTGATACATGGTTAGTTTAGTCAGGTAGGTGAGTAGGTACACACTAATAGCAAACATATGAATATATATATTAGGTAGGTAGTATTGCGTTTGTAAAGGGGTGATCTAAGTTGTTATTATTGTAAATCATGATAAACTGATTGGGAAATTAGATAGACAATTGGTTCAATTACAACAAAGCAGATTTGTAAATGACCGCCATCTTGTGACCGAAGAATGAAAGTTTTCCCGCTAATTTTTGTAAGCCAATTTTCATGTCGATTTACGTTGTTGGAATTTACTGGGATTATAGTGACAGTAATGTGTAATAATTACGCTAAGATTATGGTGAAAATAAAACTACAAGCGAATGCTGCAACACCACGACGAGTGATTTAATAGTGAAGTGAGTGATTGTGAGTGAAATGGAGACAGTGAACTGGTGTATTCATTACAGAATTCAGATATTGTTAAAGGTAAATACACAGTGATTGATCTGTCCTAACTATCTTTGATATAAAATTTATTATTTACATATAAATCCTTGCTGGTTCATTATTGAACGACAACACAACGGTATATTGTACATTCACGCTAGTGAAACCTTTCTGACTACAGAATTATGTGCAAGACCACCGAAGTCTGAAGGGTCGGAAGTATCCAAACAGACTAGCTACAGAGGTAGTTATTTTACTATTGTTCTTTGTGTACGAGCAAGATCTTACACATGAGATTACCATGGCTACAAACACACAAATAATGATGTTTGGACATTTTAATCACTGTTGCATAATCAGCTATTATATGTACTGTATCGAATGCACATGGTCGCTCGATCGCTATCTTATAGTAACTTTGTCATCCGCTAGGGTGAAGCAAAAGCTATATCTGAGCTGAATTATTGTAGTTTGATCAAGTGTTCGGTGAGAATGTATTCTCTCTGAAGTGTCTATATAGACATTATTATTCAGAAGTGAATTGGTTCTAGTATTAACTATAATTATTTAGGTCTGTGCTAATAAATGAGCTTTTCCTACTAAACTTATCGTTAACAATCAGCGCAGAAGTTACTGCGATAGATACTAATGTAATTGTCCTAAAATGACGCTTAGAACGATGATTCTGTGTTATCATCTTAATACCTTATATTAAAGGAATTACGGCAATAGGACTGAAGTCCTGCGTTAGAGTTACGCTATTCTGAAAATAGAATTGGGGATTTGTGTATCGGATGCCTCGATACAGTAGGCAGGAGACTTTAAAATTGTCTTCTAAATACCTACTTAAGCATAGGAAGGACTATGTTGGTACTAGTGGCGAGTCCTACTGAATGTGGCGAGCACGGGGCCACATTTCTTATACACGGGGGGGAAAATACACTATATTACAGAAATAATAAAGATTTATAGAAGTTTCAACGAAGAGTTGATCTTAACTATAAATTATCACTGATAGTAATTGTTTGTGTATTATTTTGAATAACACGACCTCTGTTGGTATCCTCGAAAACAATTATAATTTGAAGTATTGAATGATTGACAGTTAGTTTTGTTGATTCTAATTTTACGTGTAGTACAAGCGTAATGTGGTAGGTGTCTCTGTGCTATGTGTTGAATGAGGGCGGTGAAAATTGTCAAATTCCAAACGTCATTAAGAATGTAGTTGTCAAAAGATTGTCTGGTCGTATTCCACTAAGTAAATAAGTGAAATTGTATGTTATATTGTGAGTTTAGTATGATAAATAAGGTGACGAACTGTGGATTGACTACGAAGTAAGGTTGGAGTAGCGACAAATCTGTTAAGAGGTATGTTAAAGTAAATACGAGTTACAATCATAAGAGTATGTGAACTTTGGTTGGGGAACTAGGACTGGGATATACATGAATTCTATTGTAGATAAAGTACGATAAGGAATAGGTCTTTCACAACCCATTTTTCTATAGAATCACGGATTACTGCGTATCACGATAAGCGGTCTGAAGGTCATTAGACGATAGCGCGGCTGGGAATTGTAGGTTTGAATACGAGAGGTGTACGGGGATAGCTTTATACATCTAGATTCAATGGTCATGACATAGAATTAGTTACAACTTGGTCCCGCGTGACCAGGATATTACACCGTCATTCTAGGGAAGGGACTACATCTGTAATGGCGGCCAATATGCTTTGGACTGCAACACAGCTTACCATCAGGCCTGGTTGCAGTCGTAGGATCGACATGTGAACTGTATTTTGAAAATATACCTCTGTTTACCCTTTCAGATTATAACATTCATGACATGTAATAAAACCTTCAATGAGAAGGTGCTTCTCCCGTCAAATTTGACCAAGCCCTCTAACTTCGATCGGGAAATCCCACAACGGTTGCGATAACCGCTTACCATCAAACAGGTTTACTTACAAATTGCGTCACTTTTGTAGTTTATCAATTTGGAGTAGTCATTACATACATAGTTAACTCCTTGACACAGATCTATACTATTAAAAAATTGCTCTGCCCATACATGTAATTAACTAAGAAATCACGTATCATTATGCTAATAACTTTTTGTATGGAGTTTTTAACATTATTTGTTATTTATTATGACTAATGGCCGTTACGATAATTTGTTTTCTTCTTTGTGTAATATTTAGTTGAACGTATATCGGAAAAACCTGGGCTTTCGGAGCTAAATTGATATCCCTTGCAAGCCAGTACACCTTCTAATGGATGTACAACGCTCTGGTAAGAGACTTCCTCCCAGGATTACGAATTCAAATGGAAATGGTTACAATAAAAGTCGAATAAGCCAATCTAAAGCCGCGTAAAGACGTACAAACACGAACATAGTGAACACAAACATCAAACATGAACATTTGGCTTGTACAACTGGACAGCATCTCCAAACACGGACGTAAACATAGTTTGAATTGAGTTCGCGCATAACAGTTGCGTTCGTAGTGGCCGATTTTTAAGTAGCGGAATGATTTTTGGTGATTACCGTGATTCAAAACATATTTTTTAAAGCGGATCTTAGATAGTGGGAAACATTTTTGTATAAAAAATAAACGCATGTACCCTTCCAAGTTATATACGAACAGTTTTGTTATGTAACATTTATTAAAACTATTCGAACACTGTCCATACGGAACAGATAAATATGATCACCGCGAACATGTTTTTCGAACCGAGTGTTCAATGTTCTTTAGTGGAATATCTGTGCGAACCAAGTTGTTGCGTATCCTGGAATGCAACAAATTTGTTCGTACGTGTGTCCGCTGATCAAGGGAGTAGAAGGAGTAAACACACCGCGGACTTAGAGGTAAAAGCGTCTGATGCAACAAGCAATAACACTCATTCTTCTCACACCTTGGCGAACGAACTAATTTTTCTGTTCCTGTAAGAACAAAACCTTAATTCCCATACCAAGTTATTCAGAGCTGCAACGGTATTACTCAATCAATTAGCCCACTACAGTCCACTGCTGGACATAGACCTCTCCCAATGTACACCATTTCGTCCGATCCTCCGCCTTCCGCATACAGTCTGCTTCCTTTTTCAGGTCGTCAGTTACCATGGCTGAGAATAGCGGGTCTAACGGGCACTGGGGGTCTTTTGTGGCGTCTACCTATCATTGGCAACGGTAGTATTGTCTCCGCAACATACCATACTGATGGTCTACTCAGCAGGCACTACCTGCTGTTACCCTACCAAGCATTGCCTGCTAAGAATTCTTACATATCTTTTATGGTATGAAATAGGGCAATAATGCTCCTAGAAAGTCACAATGGAGACGCAACTTATGGAAATAAAGCGCATGAGTTAACGAATCTACGTTTACTTCTAACTTTATTTCATTAGCAGTGAACTATGTAATGCAATTATGATCCATTATTTATAATTTTGTCTTAGCTCTTAGGGCCACACTACACAGTTAATCCGAGCGTCAATCCCGCTTACCTTCCAAGTTCACACTTTTAAGCCTACTAATTCTCTCTACTCTTTACTCCACAATCCATTCTCCACCTCCTCGATAAATCATTTGGGATTTCGACAATCTTTACTTTTATGGAAGCAACTACCATCTGAGATTCCAATCTACAAAACGTTAGCAAAGAGCCTTGTCAAAATCAGGTGACTTTGGTTTGAGCCCCCAGATTTTGGTAGGATCCCATACAAATCAATGTTCATGTTTTTTTAAGCGATTGCATAGCTTTTATCGCGGGCTTTGAGCGCGGCGACTGAATCAAGAACTTTCGTAACGAAAAAAACCTAAAACCCGCCTACCATGTAGCTCGGCCGAGCGATTAGCTCCACCTACCATGTAGCTCGGCTCGGCAAGAATTGTTACTTTGGGGAAAGAAGGATAAGACGTACGGACGGACGGACGGACGGACGGACGGACGGACGGACGGACGGACGGACGGACTGACGGACGGACTGACGAACGGACGAACAGGACGACGGACGAAGCATTATCGCGGCAATCCCCGAGTGCCACAGTCATTTTTTTATACCACTGAAGTGGCAGACAAGCATATGGCCCACCTAATGGAAAGTGGTTACTAGTAATGTGACCTATGGCCGTGTGCAACGAACGTGTGCCGACCCTGTAAACACACAGTTTCTGTGCCGTCAGCGTAGGAAAAAAAAGCAGGAATAGACTTTGGTCGTTCCATTGACAGCATAAAAACTCTTCGGTGAGCTCTGCCTACCCTACTTACCGCCGGAAACACAACATGAGGTTATTATGGCCGCGATGTTTTGTAGGACGAAGGTACTTCCCCAGTCGGACTGCTCAATTGGACGGAAATACCATGTCGCACCAATTCATGTTAGCAGAAGTTCAATGGTAGATCAATGATCAAATAAGTCAACAGTCTTTACAAACGGTAACTAAACTAATGCATAATCAAATATCAGCAGTACTAGCAGCGCCATAGTGTATGTATGAAGTTTATTGAAAATCGACCGTGTACAAGGAGCGTTAGTGCACCATCACTTCCCGCAGTCTCGTAATCCGAACATAAATGATGATAATTCGATAGAAATGCGGAGCAGGTTCTCGGCAGTAACAAAGAAATCCGAATTTAGACGCTGGTATTTTCGTGACTAAACTTTTAACTAATAAACATGTTTTGACTTTTGAATTGTACGCAAACTAAGCTTATCAATAGCAATCAACTACATAAGCTTATCAATGTAATTTTGAACCATACTCAAAATAGGGTTGTTTATTTTTAGCGATAATAATTCTATACTATATTTTATACATACCACTTACTTCAATGGATTTCTTTTTTATTACATGGGAAGTATTTTTTTAGAGATATTTTTTTTTAGCAGTACATGGATTTTCCATGCGTAGCTTGTCAATACCACTCTGGGAGCTGTTATTACACTACCGATAAGAACCTGCTGCTCATTACAGCTCGAGAGCATTCATAACTAGCACCTTAGAGTCCAGGTTTGTATACCAACTGATTGCTACAGTCAAGCACACAGGCAAACAAATGGAAAATGGTTTCCGTGACCTATCGACGTGTCGCACGCCAAGGGAGTCACATTCGTGCTGCCGACCTTTTAACAACAGAGAGATTCTATGCGCTCAGTGCAGAATACAAAGCAGGACAATCCTTTGGTCTCCCCACTGACAGCACAACAACTCTCCAGTGAGCTCTGGCTACCCTACTCACCGCCGGGAACACAACACGGGGTTTTTATGGCCGTAGTTTTCTGTAGGGCGGAAATACCGTCGTGTCCTAACTCTCAGTATATCTTGGTTTTCACGGAAGCGACTGCTGTCTGACTACCCAACCCTAGTGGTATACCTACCGTTTACAGATAAGGTTGGCCAAGACCAAATTCTGGTGATATCCATTATATCCTTTTACATTTAATTACTAGGACTTTATGAAGCATATTAAAAGTGTCTCATATAATGCATTTCAACTAATTTTATCTTCAAGAACATTTGGACGATAACAGGATTCCAAGCTATCCCTTTTCATCTCATTTATACATATATATAAATAAAATTGGAGTGTCTGTTTGTTGTTCAATTAACCGTCCTTATCTAAATGCATATGAATATAATACGTTACATGTGACATACACCAAAATATTCTTTTTACAATTTTTGTCTGTCTGTCTGTATGATAGTTCCGGGTAATCTCTGTAATGGCTGGACCTATTTTGATGGGACTTTTATTGCCAGGTTGATGTTATAAGGAGTAACTGAAGCTTAAAGTAGCCTCAGTTACTCCTTATAACATCAACCTTAGAAAAATGTAATACTCAATAGCGTTGACTCAACACTAAGCGATAACCGACATCCACGCGGGCGGAGCCGCGGGCAACAGCTAGATAAAATTAAAGAGATAGCAAATATAATGAGCCTTAACACAAGGTTTAGAATAAGAAAACGTAGGTCATTCTTTACTTAGCACGAAAACAAATGGAAGTTTCTTTTTTAAAACACTTTACCACTCCTGACTAATTAACCATGTATTGTAATTGTTTAAATAGGTTCAAAAGTATACACGTTTTATCGTTTCACATGCGATTGTATAATAACAAACGTATATAAGTATCTACATAATATATTTATTTGTGGTGTGGCGCCAGTACAATCGACTGCTTAGCGAGAGGCGCGGGTTCGATTCCCGGTTATTGCCAATATTTGGTTGTACATGAATTTGTCTATTTGGATTGGTCTGCTATTTCGTCGCACCGGGTTTCCATGCGAACATCTTGGCAATGAGTCGAAGGGGTCAAGCTGGTATGCAGCCGCTCCGGCAAAAAGGTGACAGCAGTACTCCCTGTGGGGCCGAACCTGTGCCTTATAAACCAGGAGTCGTTGCCCCGCAGTGAAGCTCTGTTGAGCACTCGAAGTTTCTTTCAGCTAGTTTGACCTTGTCTTCCAAATGACTGCGGAACTGAACGTCGCTTGAGATGTCGACATCTCTTGTGTCAGTGATACAAGGTAGGTGCATTTTGTCTTATCTACACACATTTAAATAAAATTGGAGTGTCTGTTTGTAGTATTGAAATAACCGTTTTTTACTACATTTATATGAATATAATACTGTACATACACCAAAATTAAATTTTTCTCAATTTTTGTCCGTCTGTCTGTCGGTTTGTTCCGGCTAATCTCTGAAATAGCTGGACCAATTTTGACGGGACTTTTATTGGCAGGTAGCTGATGTAATAAGGAGTAACTTAGGCTACTTTTTATTTTAGAAAAATTTAATGCTCAATAGCGTTGACTCAACACTAAGCGATAACCGACATCCACGCGGGCGGAGCCGTGGGCAACACCTAGTCTTACATATATTCTTATCAGACTTCTGCATATTATATTAACGGCCAGAATTCTTTTCAGGTGCCGACAGGTGAAAGTATTATATAACTGGTTATTCTGCACCTGCGAGCTCGGTTACTGCGTCGGAGGTGGTAGGTACGAATCCCGCTCGGTACAAATCGAAACCTTAATTTATTATAAGCTTGTAAGTATAAGTTAAATAATATAGTCAGTATAGATTATTCACTTTATTTCCAAATTATATCCCAATCCGTTCAACTGTTCTGATGTGGTTGTATAACAAACACACATTCACCCATCTATTCAAATATTTGCATTACAATACATTTTAGTAGAATTAATTTGAATTAATAGAATTAGCCAGATGGAATGACGACCTGGATGCGGAAGGCAGAGGATCTGACGAAATTTCAGGCATTGGGAGAGGCATACGTGCAGCAGTAGACTGCAGTGGGCTAATTGATTGAATAGAATTACCTTCGGATCAACCTCACTGTAACACAATAAAAAGCTTTTACAATTGAACCACTGGTATTCAATTTTTGTATGGCACGTATAGTTAGTCCATACAACTTAATACAATCCACCTGTACATAAATATGATTGAGATGAAGCCCATCCTTCAACATAATGTCAAGCTCAATGTCCCCAAGTTCACGGGCCGATGACCTTTTGACAACACTTGAATTATGCGCCCGCGCACGCGCTGATGTACTTATAACCACAGTAATATCACATAGTAATATTGATTATGCAGTAGTTGCTCTATCTGTCTGCTTAATTACTAATTACTATGGAAGCAAATATATATTCTTCTTTTTTGAAGTCGGTTCAAAGGTAAATGGTAATTCCCGGTCGAACCAACATGTTTATCGTGAAAAAAGCATGAATAATATTATAATATCAGCTGGCTGACGAACGAGGCTTCCATACTGGCTCCTGTCTACCAGGCTAGGCAAGTTCACTTTGACGTTGGGGGGCTCAGAATTCAGATACCATTTGCAGCAAGAACGGACTTTGGGCTCCCTCTCTACAAAGAGACCTCTCTCCCTCTACAGATAACAAGATAAACTAAACCTCTTACCATCAGGTATAACGTATTGAAAATAAGTGATGGTAGAAATTTGATGGCGCAAATTTAAATGTGTCACAAATTTCTGCCGGGTGGGTGCCACCGTGCACGATTGCAAAAAACCCTCCATAGTAATCGAATCTCGGTTGAATTGCCGGGCAGGGGAGATTATGGTCGCAGCACTAGTGGGACCGGTGGGTGTCACGCGGTGAGGCTGTCAAACTAAGTGTCACCATTGTTAACATGATACGTGTATGTAGTGGTGATTAGTAAGTAGTTTACAGATGATGTAATGCAAACATTGCATCATCTGTAAACTACTAATAATACATGCTAACATGGACCCTTCTGACTAAATGCTTCTAATCCGAGTACCATTACAAGGATGTGCCATCACTTTGGTAGTTGATCCTTTAAGAAAATAAGCCGGTTTATTGGTAATTATAGTAATTTAAACGACACACTTAATGGATTAGTACTGGCCTTCACATGAGCCTTGAAGGCTTCGACTGTCGGGTGACCGACAATTAATTACAGATCTAACGTAACATTCTCTAGGATATAACACTCGTTATGGCTGTCAAAATATGATGCGGTGTGAAAGGAACTCCATCCCACGCACGCTGAAGCTGTGGAATAAAATTCATACTTCGGTTTTCCCAAGCGACTACAATATAGGATTCTTCAAGAAGGTTTTTTGAAGGTTTCTTCAGGGTCGGCAGCGTGACTAATACCATTGGTGTTGCATACGTCCATAGGCCACGATCACCAGAGCTCACTGGAGAGTTTTTGTGCTGTCAATGGAAAGACCAAAGGCTATTCCTGCTTTGTCTTCTACACTGACGGCACAGAAACTGTTTGTTTGCAGAAATCGTGTTGCTAACACTGTTTACAGGATTGGCAGCACGATTGTGACTTCTCTGGTAATGCACACGTCCATAGGCCACAGTAACCACTTTCCATCAGGTGGGCCGTGTGCTCGTCTGCCACTACAGATGTGTAAATTTTTTTTTTCCATTAGGTGGGCCGGCTTGTCTGCTACATAAGTGGCTTAAAAACCTGGAATTGCGAAATGACTGAGGTATGGAATTTAATTGGGTCAGGGAGTGCGTTGTCGGTAGTGCAATTCTGTGCCAGGATTCGAACCCGGGACCTCTCGATTGTCATACCTACTTTCTTGGAAGAATTCTTGGAAAAAATGAGTAGTGTAAACGTATATGTATGTAAGATGTATGTTATATGTGTATTCTGGACTGATATATAATGTAGATCTCGTATCAATAACGGTGATTATCTACGCGGTTTACTTATATATCTAAATATTTTCCAAAGAAACTCCCAATCCTACCAAATAGACATATTTATGAACATAAATATTTACATTGAGCGGCCGAACCTGGGCATGGTACCATCATCATCATCAGACACAATCAAATACTAGACAGAACACGAAATATACTACAATTTCATTCATGAATACAAACGGACTAACGATTTATTGGTTAAAATTCATATATTTTAATCATTAAAATGGACATGTTACTTTACTAATATTACTTTAATATTTTTTTTAAATAAAACCATAAATACAAGAACTATTTAGTGTATCTAAAAATATCAATTAAGATGCGTCTTAGAATTCCTCCGCAGAAGACTGGTTGTATGGCAATGCTGATTCTCTGGCCTAAAAAGAGGCCAGCCTTCTGGCCACGAGAAGCTTCGACCATATGCTTCGCAATCTCCCTGAAGAGATTAAATGCAAACTAATTCTTAAATAATTCTTTGTATTGAATAATAATGTATGGAGAGACAGGAGAAAATAGTAGGTTATCAGTTAGTTTTTTTTTTCAATCCCTCCCACCGCGGTTTGTATTGAACTCGAACTGACTAAATCCTTATTCTGTCCGGAGCCATCAGTTGCTGAGGGTGACGCAGCCTCTGGCACATCCTACATTCCCCCACTGACCAAGAGTATTAAATTATTGAAATAAAACCAAAAGCAGCCAGGTTTAGTGAAACCGCGAATATGGCTGCTGAAACATACATACATACATACATAGGCTATGTTTGGTCGCGATAACCGACGTCCACGTGGGCGGAGCCGCGGGCAACAGCCAGTATGTAAAAACAAATAAATCGAGATCGAATCCATTAAAATGTGGTTTTATTTCAATGAGTAATATTTGCCTAAACTTTAGAAAATATCAGTAGTTATACCGTTATTATTTAAGTTGGTCAAAATTTTGTCTCGTTTATTTAGGGCCACTTTGTTTCTCGTATTTGTCAAGACCTTTTTCTTAGGAATGCAAGCAATTACAAAAGCACCGTTGGTGCTGTAGTAGATGTGACCAGCCCATGGGCATTACAGTTTGCAAATTCATGCTATATTTGTAGCTTTAGTTTTCAAACAGCAGTTTTGTACGAAACCTTCAGTATTGAGCTCAACTCGCACTTAATCAGGGCCCTGATTCTGCAATTATCTTTGCATAGCTAAATCACTGCGGTACCACAGACACTGGAACCAATGCCATTTAACTTTAGACATTACAATTGTTCTGTTAAAAATGTCAATCTTGTAGAGTCAATGAAAAATGCTATATACTCTTTCTCTTTTTATTTTGAACTTTAAAAAATTATAGCATAAGGTTTAAAATTTAATGGCATTTTATGCAATGTCAGCGGTATGACAGTGGTGTTGTTATGTCATAAAATAAGCAGAATCGGGGCCAGTTCTTTAAAATCTTTCTTAAAAATATTATTATGTTTTTCTGCCTATTTGGAATGATTTCATCGATGCGTGATATAATGAGATAGCAATGTGTTTGATTTAGTTATGAAAACAAAATGACAATAATTTTGTTCAGATGCAATAATATAATAATATGCGCATAGAAATAAACTTTTTTTATGAAATAATAATTTTTAATAATGTTCTGTGCCAAGGTCATCTGCTTATTAGCATTTCTGGTTTCATTTAATCTGCCTTTCGTTCGTTTTTTTTTCATAATACTACGTGTGTGTAATACTAAATTTGACCTTCATGCATTGTCACCTTTATAGGAAAGCGTGAAGGAAAAATGTAATGAGAAATAGGAAGTTCGGGGTATGGTCTTCACTATTTCTACAAATGGTAAGAAATGACAGCTATATTATTTGAATTTCGAACAATGAGGGGTGAAAACAACTGGACAGGACAGTCATTAAATTCTCGTATGCGCCAGCTCATTTTACTTATAGCTAAAATATGTATAGTTTTTAAATAATTATTAGCTCGTTTTGTGTACCCGGTGTAATTAGGGTAGCCAGAGCTCAATGGAAGAATTTTTGTGTTGTCAGTGGGAAGACCTTAGGCTTGTCCTGTTGTCTTCGACGCTGACGGTACAGAAACTGTGTTTACAGGGTCGTCACCACGATTGTGACTCCCGGTGTTGCACACGTCCATAGGCCACGGTAACCACTTTCCATCAGGTGGTTCGTATTCTACTCTGCTACCTCAGTAGTAAAAAAAATACCGGTCATAGGGTTCGTGTCCTATAATATGAACTTAAGTAATTTCTTCAGTCCTTCAAAATAATGTAACCTTAAAAAAATTGTATTGGTAATTTTTTGTCAATTCAGTAATCTAAACATATCATAATAAGAAAAATGTAACTACTACAAGGTTTTATGATTTCATTTGTGTACTTTAGCGAAAGGGTCACTTAGTATTCACTGATTTATAACGTTGTGGAGCGAGAGCGTATGAGATTCCGTTGCTACGTAATTATGAACACCACACCCATGCCATTCACATTGTGTGCAACGGATGCTGCGGACATCTCGGAGAAAGGAATTGAGAATTGCAAGGTGCGTGCGCGTTGTTACACGAGAATACCAGCTTGACCCCTTCGACTCGGTGTAAAGACGGGCGTTGAGGCTCGTCGATAATCCCATACTCACAGGCGATGTGGAACCTCTCAGCCTCAGGAGGGATTTGAAAGAAAGAAAGAAACTACTTTATTCAAACGTAAACCTACGAGATACAGAATGAGAAGGAGGAAAAATACACACAATTACAAAAATGCAATAGGCATATACCTCGCAGGCATGCTGAATGGGGCCTGGTTTAGCATATGCCAGACTTGTGCCTGGCGCTTGTTTTCAACCAGGCCCTTTGCCACTCACAGATGTCAATCAGCTAGCCCGGTAAAAAATAAAATAATATAAATCAATATACAAAACCAAAACAAACAACCAAAACAAACACAAAACATTAAGCGAGTCCAAGGCACCATAACTGAAACATCATTTTGCCTCGCTCTGTGTGTTCTACCGCTTAAACAGTGATCTGTGCTCAGATGAACTGTTCGACATGATGCCCACCGCTACATTGTATCGTCGCACCGCTCGCCGTAGGCAGGGAATTCATCCTCACTCATTGCGACCGGAAACGATCCGCACCGTGCGGTTTGCACGGTGTGCACCGTTTAGATCAAATGTAGTTTCCACCAGTGAATTCAATCCTCATTTAATTGTATAAATTCTACGTCTGAAGTCTAATTAGTATTAAATGGTTATCCATTTAATATTAATTAGACTACACACGTAATGACTATGGTAAGACTCAACTCCAAGCAGAATAATGTCCCCGATACCGTCGTGTTGTCGTGTCGTATTCGACAAGGCGACACAGTGCATCCGAACAGCACTGACCTGCCAAAGTGATCCGTTCACCGTCGCGAGTTATATAAACACCTCGTGCTATGTATGCTATTCATTTCACATTGCATACATTCTGTACCAACTCACTGCCTTGTGCCTAGCCCATACTATCTGGGCTAGTGTTGTGACAATTTTTTTTTTCAGTGTAACATGGATGATACTGTCGGAAATGTACGCTAGTCTCTTGAAAAACAGTGAATTTGTTAGAATATTATATTGACTGTGTCAACCATTAGAATAAAACCACCCCACGACCATGGCTGCTAAAAATTAGTCAAAACTTTGGGTTTAATTTAAGTTATACCAAGTCATTAATATATCAATGTACCATTATATCAATTTTATACCAATGTACCAAGTACATCGTGATAGTATCTGTTAAAAGTGGTTTTATTTCAATGAGTTATATTCGGGCTAACTTCAGACAGTATTCTGTATGAATTATATTTAAGGCCCATAGAAGATTACCTATTAGCTAATACACCTGTCACCTATTGATTGAAGAACACATGGGTTCCTCTAAACGTCAGGAGGCCAGCTGTCAGCTAGATTGATAGGAAAACCTATTTCTACATTCAATCAATCAGTCAATTAGCTTATTGTAGTTCACTGCTGAACATAGGCCGTACAATATTTACGCCTGATCCTCCGCCTTCCGCATCCAATATATTTCTATATTAACGAAGTTTAAAGATTATAAATTTTGATTTCCGCGATTATGTTGCATATTAAACTTCATAAAGAACTCGCATATTCTCGTTCACCTCAACAAGCTATTAACAAAATACCTTGAGGTACAACTCCGGCTTTACCAAAAAATAAAAAAGTAATCACGAGACGAAAACGTCTCGGAGATTACAATATCTAGATGCTTTTGACCTAGATTTTGAACACATTACTGCCTTATAAGGAAATAATCCCACTCGTAATCTAGCTGTGATCTTGTTGACGTCATACATACGTCCATTCACGACAGTCGAGAATTCAGACTTTTGTATTTTGTTCTTCTGTCCTATATTCTTCTCCAGGTTGTAGTCTTCAGCGCTCTTAACCAGACAAGGTAACAGACGGACAGAATTCCTTTTGCATTTATATTTTTATAATAATATTGATATGGAAGTGTGGATTCTTCTGAATTTTCTGAAGGTACAATTTCTGATATCATCATAATCCGAGAGCACCGAGCGAATACGACTGCACCTTTTTCATAGTTTTATTTAGCTTGGCTTTTACGGGAATGACTGTCGCCTGACCCTCTAAAACCCTCTAAGAAGAAAATCTATATTGTAGCGGCATTTGTCAATTTGTCAACAAACTAGCTGCCGGGTTGGCTCAATCCGAAAGGTCTTTATGCCCGCTACCACAATTAACGTCCAAATAGCTATTTGTTTTCGTACCATCGGGGGAGAACTCGTCATATATACGTGTCTTATAAAAAAAAAGACGGGTTGCACTCCGGAAGTGCCGGCAGAAGTGAAAACTTTTTCTTTCTTTCTTTCTTCGTTATATATAGAGAAAAGGATAAAAAGAACATACCATATCATACCATACCATATCACAGAACCTATCACTAATTTTCTGTCAAACAGTGTACAACAAGAAAAAATAATCACAAAAAGTAATAAATTACAAAAAGAAAAAATAATCACAAAGAGTTTCAGAAGCCCAGGTTCGAACCCGGTACTATCTGAAACTATAAGGAATTACAGTCGAAGCGCTTACCGCTAAGCTGTGGAAGCAACAAAATAAACAACCTGTAGCTTATATTGTATGACGTCAGTCGTCGGTTACGGTTCAAAGCTCAAGTAATCCTGACGCGAGTTTAACACTTTTTACCCATCCAACGCCGCTAAAGAAGTTTTCACTTCAAAAATCTATTATTTTAAATGAGCACGTATCACGAATGTATGTAACCTTGTAAAATACTTAATTAATTATGCAGAGTGCTACCAATATGCCAGATATTATCAATTTGACCGGTATATGTTCAACGAGGTTAATTGTTATGTTCAATCAGGCACCAAATCCACTGCCTATTCGATAAGAAGCAACTTATAGCATTCACGGTGATGTATGATGTAAGACTGAGCTACTAGGTAGACTGGTTTGTGTTGATTCAGATAGAACCAGCCTTAATTAATTTTCTGGACCCTTATTTGGCTTGACTAAGCGTATCGTAAGTACACGCGTTCGTCGCGTCGTGTTGGTTCCCTGTACAGTATATAGGGTCTTTGGATATCGTAGAAGGTGACTAAGGGACGGGGCTGTTCTTCAACTGATGATAAACATACAGACTACGACAAAGTACCCGGCAATCGGTACGCCATCTATAACCAAAAATCATAGTAAGCGAATTGTGAATATTCATACACATCAGCCCATCCTTTCGGGTATTTACAGGTGTGAATATAAACGACGGAAACGGTGCGATATAAAAGGAATTTCATACCACTCACGCTCATGCTGTGGAATGAGCTGCTGCTATGCTGTGGTTTTTCCAAGAGACAACTGAGTTCTTCCAAAAGGGCATTAGAAGGTTTCTACAGGCTCAACAGGATGAGTGCGACTCCCCTGGTGTTCCACATGTCTATACGCTAGGGTAGCCAAATTCCATCAGGTGGGTCGTGTGCTTTGTCTACCACATTATTATTATTCTTATTATTTATTTATTATCACATTACAAGATATATAAAAAAACATTAAATTACATGAGTGCATCAAAAGCTACTGAGGTTTGTGGAAATGCAACACATTCTCGCATTACTAATTACAAACAACATTAAAGCTTAAAATAAATGATTAAGTAAATTATTGATACATAACTGTGTACATTATTGGCATAAAAAAATATGTGAGTGTTAGTTTTACGCCAGTTCTATTCACTATGTTAACCAATTGAAATCCACTGTCTACTCACGTTACGACCGCGTTTGAAACTCGTTGTCAACTATAATTCGCTTGTGTGGTATTTAAAGTTGACCATCAAACGATGCTAACCAGTTGCTTTCGTTTTAACAATTTTGTTAGCAAAGATTCTGAGAAATACCAATTACTATAACTCTGATTATATTTTGTAACAATTACTTAGAAGAGCACTATTAATTGGATTATTATAAATACAGTTTTGTGAAATAAATATCCAATAGCCTAGCAGAAGTATGTTGTGCCCCCTAGTTTCACTCGTACTCGATTCTATTCCACTAGAAGGCATCGCCCGCTCCGGTTCCAAAAATTGCTTTTCTAATTTATATTTAAGGGTCTTAGCGCGATGTTATGTAGCTTATAACAGTTATAACGTTACCCAAAAACTGGGCTCTCAACTGGAAAACCATTTATTCAAATCCCAGTTTCTTTTTCTTTTTTTTTACGTGCGGGAAATCAAATCCCACAGTCATGTAATTCTAGAACGAGTTTAAACTAACAATCTGTTTAGTTTTATTATAAGTATATCGATTTTTAGATAATATAAACATATTATATTTTTATATAATCACGTACGTATATTTCAATCATAATAATAATTTTAGTCCTGCATTAAACAGGTAAAGTGGAGTGCAAAACTTTTTAGATGCTCAATATATTCCTGAATCGCGCTATTGATTGTATTGCATAAAAGTTCTTCAAGCAATAGATGGTTCGTACAGAAACGGAACAAAAGTGTGACGCCCCTGGTGTTGCACGTGTCAATAGGCCACAGTCAAAACGTCCTATGAGGTGGGCCGTGTGCTTGTCTATTAGCAAAGTGGTAGATTTAAAAACAGTAGCGGGATAAGAGGTGGTCTATATAAATCTCAATAAATAAAGTTTAGTAATAATTAGTTTAGCAAAGTGATTATTAGAGTTTTATTTATTACTTATAGGTAAGATATCAATGTCTGCAGTAGATGACTATCTTAATATGTCGTAATTTGTTTCAAACGTATTAATATTGTAATCATAATAAATTATTGTGATAACAACCACTTCTAATTTGAATAAAATACCGCCTAATGCTGTCTGCAAAAAGTTCATTTTCGTATAATGAATGGTACGATTTTTAAGGTATGTACGCAATAATTTAGAAAGGTTTTATTTTGTTATAGATTTGTGATGTTATCTGCTTTTGATTTAATGTCAATTCGTTATTTATTACCTCCGCAGTTTGTTATATTTTTTTAATGTTTGATTAATATTGTTACGACAGTGTTTTATTGTAAAAATCTGTTTATCTTAACAGATCTTGGTCGTTACAAGGTCTTTTTTGTAAACATTTCCAGTATGGCTGATTGAGATTGCTAATATTGGTGGTCAAGGCCGGTCAGGGTTTCTGGGATATTTTTTCTAGGGCGTATCAGATTCCCCAGCTATACTGACCGATGTGAGGAAACTTTGAGCGGGTTTTGTCGGTTCGTATCTGACATATCCCACCTCATCAGACACCGACAGATTCGATGAAGTGAAACCCGAAGGGTTTTTATATTGTCTTTCTGCAGCGTCAGGGAATGTGGGAATTTATACCCAGAAATACTTGAAAATTGCCAGTATCCAAGTGATCTAAGGTAAACTAAATAGCTTATATGTGATGTATTGTTTTACCGTCCTATGTCTACGATATAAACGTAATAATATGTCAATCCCATACGTTGAGTATTCTATTCTATTTTACTAACGATATGCCATTTGTCTAGGGAAGGAGTCCTCTCTCAAATGTCCATCGCTTCTTAGGTTAAATAGGCAGAAACATGATCCAAACGCCAATCCTAGTTGCATCTAAAGCTTGTTATTGTTATTATTTCTTCACGAAGTTTACCGATAACTATACCAATTTATTTTTCAGGTACCTAACTATATTTACAAAAAAATCTGTATTGCACAGACCATATAGTAATTATTACATAACTAAGTACTATGAATAGTGATTGGTGTATCATAGATTTGTTGCTATATTTGTAACTAGTTTTACATCGTTAGATGATCAACTAGTAATGTAACACTCTGAGCTTGTATAGCTGGCGCTATTACTAAACAGTACAATATAAACATACTAAGTGGAAAGTTTGTCACGTTCAATTATCAACCCTATTTTGATGGTGAAGAAGCCACATAATGTTGTTGCAATTTTTTTCATGTTTGTCAACTAGAGTCTAGACCATTGCTATCTCGTAACTAAACCGGACCGGCTCACCTAGTAACATAGTTATCAGCTCAGAATCATCTCAGGCTCGAATGATGAGACATTTTTGTGTTTCTGACATTGAATTAATAATTTTTTATATTGATGATATAATATAAGATTGATGAAACAAAAGAATGTTATAACTGTCAGGGGTGCTGAAGGCCGTGTGAAGTGGAAGAGTGGTGGAAATAGGACCAAGGACTGTGGGATAAGAGTCTCAGATGTAATTGAGACTTAACGCAATGATAATGATATTAATGACAATGGACGAAACAACAGAAAAAGTACAGATTTAACATCTTATTTATTTATTTATTTATTTTCATCTACCAACTGCCATTACAGGTTACCCCAATGCGGCAGATAGCAACTCATACAATACAATTCATAGAAAACAATTCATACAATACAATTCATACAATACAATTCATAGAAAACAATTCATACAATACAATTAATACAATAAAAGACTCATACCAAATATAATATAAAACGACAATTTCATAAAAAAACATCACTGCAAAAATACCACGCGCTTGGCGCCATTTGTATATTTTTCTGTAGTGATGTTTTTTTATAAAATTCTCGTTGCATTGAGCTTTCCAAACACGACGGAGAATAAATAATGCTGATTAAACGTTTTATTTTTAAATAAACAAAAAATATTTTTTCACCCAATCGAAAATAAATACACAATGTGTAGTGTACCAGGAGTACTAGAAGGGGCCTTCGGCTTCGGGAGCGTTCCCCTTGCACCCGGTATAGAACACGAAAGTACCGGTGTGGCCGCTAATCAATTTAACGAAGATCGTACAACAAGGTATAGCAACTGTAGGCAGTTGGTATACCTCGCTTCCAGAAAAAAAGACATTCTTATCTATATAGATGTAGTTTAATTCAGATAAGCAGCAGCTCAACTTGAACTGCCGACTCCGGACATTGAGGTGTAGGATGCGAACACGACTTGGGTAAAGTTTATGATTTTGGTAAACCCGGTGCCTTTCCTGCACTGTGTCTACTTAGAAATCCTAGTGTCAAGATGAGAGTCTTAACGATCGTTTGTAATTGGTAGTGCTCGTAAACAATAAATTAAACTTAAACTTATATTGACTCATAAAATACAGAGTGATAGTGTTGCTATTAAATGTATTATTTTATGAACGCTTGAGTTTTATTGTCAGTAATCCTGAAATATTGCTAGTAACAGATGTGGCCTTCAACCCTAATGAGGAAATAAAGATCAGACATGTATTGTTAAAGACATAATTTAATTTACACTTCACTATATTGCAAGCAAGCTTTAATTGAGGAAATTAGTTGTTAATAGTTTAACTGATGACTGCCAGAAGGCTCATAAAAATATAAACGTTGATTAAGGTTATGGAGACTTGATTGCTTTATTTTATATGACTGCGGGGCTATCTTACTAAGTGTATCACCTCACCTGCTAGTCAAAGCACCCGCCAAAAATGAACAGTCCTCTAGAGCAGGCTAACCTGTCAGGATTGGAAGGTTTCAGACCTAGAATGCTACTCAATACTGGAAAACATATAGGTAATTATGGGCGTACCAGTCAAAAACAAATACTTAAACAGATTAATTATAATTAAAGCGCAAACCTTGGACACAACTGCGCAATGATTAACAGACAATAGATTACAAACAAATTTTATAAATTACTTTTATTTTCCTTTTTAAAGGTATGCAATATACAACCCTAAAACCTATAAAGATCAGACATGTATTGTTAAAGACATAATTTAATTTACACTTCACTATATTGCAAGCAAGCTTTGAAGCTAACTTTCACCGCGTATATATACCGGCAATCGCTTCTCTATGGACTATTTATCTTCGAAGTTATAACTACTTATAGGTTAAGCGGTCAGCAGTGAGTCGGTCTTACGTAACTTGTGTTACTTACTTGTGGAGAATGGTGAATTGGTTTAATGGACGTAATTATTTATTAGAATAAAGATGAGAATAACGTCGTCCGAATGATTGAAAATATGAAGTAACTGATGACGTTTGATAGGAAAATATGCAACAGAATGACAAGTAGAATTTTATCATTTTCATCTAGACGTTCTTCTGATTGCATCCGAGACCAAGGCCGTCTTCCTACAGTCCCGTGTCCTTTAAGCGGGGCGTGAAAAAGCATCTGACGAGGCTGTCAAGCTGAGTGCCACCATTGTTAACATGATACGTGCATGTAATGGTGACCCTCTTTCCTGAGACTTTGACTTCAGCTTACCATCAGGCGAGGTAAAGTCAAATTATCCTGTCCTATGTAAAAAAGGTGCCCTCGGAGCTCAGAGTCCGCCTTCGTCCATGACACTGACACTTTTTGTACGCATGTTACCCTGTACGACTTCAAGCCAGGACTTCTTGAGCCTACTCCTTCTACCTGGACCCAGCGGGTGCGCCAATGCCAGCCATTTGTTACCCACGTAGCCTGGCGATGCCGCAAGACGTGGTCACACCAGCGAAGACGACTCTCTTGGATTTTATCTGCGATGTCATGCAAATGAGCACAAGTAGCATTGACCCCTAAAAATTTGGACAGACGGCCTTGGGCGTGACAGTTGGAGTCACCTTATTCGTGGCAAGATTGGGGGACCATGGTTACCACACTCGAGAGGGCCATGTCAATCTCACCTCCGGCATCTGAAGATCCAAGGCAGTGCGGGCTTAAGTCAGATCGAGTCCGAAATAACTGCACCATGGTTCTTATACGAAGGGATTTACACACCGTAAAAAAATGGGGCTTGCAGACGGTGACGAATTATAATATCTTCTAGTTATTAACTGTGACTGTAGGGGTAAATGAAAAGCTAAGGAGACAGGGAAGTAACAAGAAATGGGAAAAAAAAACCTGCCCAGTAGTGAGAAAAATTAGGTTAGAAAAAAAAAGCTATCAAGTCTACTGCGTTATCAAGTTTCAGTGCAAGTGATTCAGAGACTTACTCTCGTAAATGTAACCTTGTGTGTAACCAAAACTTAATGTGGAATTATAAATTTCTAAAAGTATGGGTTGGTCGTAACTGGTATTCTCACTAGTCTCTCGTATCATTAATAATTGTGGAAGGTGTGGGTTTGCGTCAATATTGAAATGATTAATTTTGAAGCAACAACGTCTTTATTACGAAATTTGAACGTGCCATTCGTCATTATGACTTACTCGTAAAACAACCATACTAATATTATAAATGCGAAAGTAACTCTGTCTGTCTGTATGTTACGCTTTCACACCTAAACTACTGAACCGATTTTAATGAAATGTGGTATAGAGGTAGATTAGACCCTGAGAAAGGACATAGGCTATGTTTTGTCGCGATAACCGACATCCACGCGGGCGGAGCCGCGGGCAAAAGCTAGTACGTTATAATATAATAATAAAAAGTATGCTCAATTTGGTAAATTCTTTGCTACCATGATATTTTTGCAGTGTTTGTTTGAATTAGAATTACTTTTTTTCTCTCCTACGAAGTTGAATTTTTACAAGTATAAGACGAAATTCTTGGCTATCCATGAATTCACTGTGCGGGTGTCGGGACCATCGTGTGGCAGAGAAAGAAATCTAGGTAGAACCCGAGACTTGTGACTCGATTCCTAGTTTTAGGAAGTCTCTTTCCTACTTACATCAACACTCATCTTCCTCGTATTTCTTTGCCTGCCCAGTAATTTGATAAAATTTACGTAACAGCCAGGTGGAAGGACGACCTCATCAAGGTCACCAGGAAGCGCTGGATGCGGGCTGCTTTAGATCGGTCGTTCTGGAAGTCTATGGGAGAGGCCTATGTTCAGCAGTGGCTGATATGATGATGATGACGTAAACTTACGGATTTTTATCTTAGGAATCGACACCTGTGATAAATGGAAAATCAAAGAATCAAAGAATCAATTTCGTTTATTCAGTTTAGGCACATAAAGAGCACATATGAACGTCAAAATTTTACAATCATGTCAAGAAATTACTAATATAATATTAAATTAAGTAAATAAATCATTTGAACGTACAGTCGACAAAAGAGATCGGCTGCAACTTTACATACAACTTCATATGCAAAAGTGCGACCGTATCTCTTTTGTCCACTGTACCTACAATATTTCGAACGTACCTAGGATATTATGTCGGACTTGAACCGACTAAACCGCACGCCGCCTGTGGCTCGTTATGCTAGGCCGAAGGTGAGGTTGTCGATGACATATCCCTCGGACAACGGCTGACTCAGGGCCATCCCTCTCGCTCTGGCCCTCCAACCTGAGAGTGATAATCAATTCAATGTTTTATAAACTTCTGATTGATTACCATATTATAAGTAATATCTGTATAAAGGTCAATATTGACTAGAGCATCTAAAACGCAGTAATTAATTTTAAGATAAAACTAGCATCCAAAACCGGCGTGTTAGACGGTAGACTTAAACATTATAATAAAGAACCTAAATAACGATAGTGAGAACACTCCAGTACATTACATAATAGTTGCATAAACTGACCAAGGGCTAGCCGATTGGCCAATCTTCGCCAAAGTGCTAAACAAACAGGTCAAAGGACCTATATATGTTCACTATACATGGCGCTACTTCAATAGTTACACGATCGATTATATTTATTGTAACTGTAAATTTATGTTAACTGTAATTACGTGTGTGATAATATTGAAATGCTATTGGACAATAGCTACCGATTATGGTTGCAATAGTACGCGTCATACGATGCAGTCTGTTATGGTATTCAATGGTAGTTATGGAAATTATTATGAGTTATCTATGGAAATAGGCGGTCTGATAAGCATAGGAGTAGCTTTGATGGACCAACTTAGAAGTGATGTGATAAAAGATCGTTGAGCTTTCTTTTAAACGTGAACAAAGGATTTTTTTTATACAACTGATGTTGCAGCAAAGCACACAGCCCACCAGACCTGATGGAAAGCGGTTACCGTGGCATATGGACGTGTGCAACACCAGGGGATTCACGCTCGTGCTGCCGACCCTGTAAACGCAGAAAGTTTCTATGCCGTCAGTATAGAAGACAAAGTAGGAATAACCTTTGGTCTACACACTGACAGCGCAAAAACTCTCCAGTGAGCTATGGCTACCGTACTCACCGCTGGGAACACAACACGAGGTAATTATATCCGCAGTATTTTGTAGGGCGGAGGTAATTCCCCAGTCGGACTGCTCAGTTGGACGGGAATACTGTTGTGTCCTACCTCCGTCAATGAATGGATGAAAGATGATGAACAAAATCAATTGGTGAGTCGAGAATGGACTGGTAAGGGTCAATTTAGGCGTAAGTATCTCAATCAAATTTAAGATGTTTGAAGGAAAGACCAGATTTAACTTTCTTTCTTTCTTGTTTCTATTTAGAGCATTCGTAACCGACAAGTAGGCAAGTATATGTAAAGAAAACTATAATTTTCTTAATTTTAAATATTCCCGCGTATCAAATGTCATCGTGACAGAACGCGACTTACACACCATATCTTATTTTTTTCATAACCTATATGCTGGGCTGTCAATGTCGTAGATGAGAAAGCAATTTATTGAAGATTAATATTTGTTGATAGAATAATAAGCTTATTGTGATTTAGGAATCGGCATTGTGATTAAGAACATTAAATGTCGTTTCTTTTCTTACAGGTAAAGTTTGTTGTTGTTACTACTTAATGCATCTTGTTTGATTCGAATCATACATGTAAAATAATAGAATAAACCTTTTCTTACAGAGAAACTCAGTTGTGTTTTGATTAACTGTGTCGTCTAAATCACTGCGCGTAGAAAACCATCTTATAAAACGACATTTATTGTCACAAAATGGAAAAGTTGAAATTTACGTTTCAAGTCAAATCGGCACCAGACGGAAAGTCAAACTATATTGCTATAACCTCACTTGCCACACAAGATGACAAGGTTTTCCTAATTCCGGAGGAATATCAAGCAGTATCACAGTATCACAAACATGTCTTCAGCTCTAAGGCTTTCGGTACAGTGAAAAATACATTGAAGAAAAGACATCAAAGCAGAAGCGTGTGGATAACAATTACCGATGCTCTTTTAGAAACATACTGTGATGAGGATGGTAACATGATTTTCCTAGATCAATTCCTCGAGGAAATTACCCGAGAACAGTCAGCTATTGTTAGTAAAGAGAGTTTAGAAGAACCTTTAATTAAAATTTTGGAAAAATTAATTGAAAGTCAACAAAATAAAGAAAAACAAAGTATAAAAAAGTTAGCAGAAAGATTTGTGATTGAAAAATTTGATGGAAAAAATATAAGTGCATATAATTGGATGGGAACATTTGAAAAAGAGTGTGCAAGGTTTGATGTAGTAAAAGATGAAGAAAAAATTGAAATATTTAGATTGTTTCTTGAAAAATCCTGTGCTGATTGGTACTCTTCCATGATGATCAAACATAGTTTACAATCGGAGTGGTCAGAGTGGAAATCACATTTTTTACAAACCTATGCTAATAAAGGTTGGACTACAAGCAAATATGCTTTATTCTTCAAGTATCAAACAGGATCTTTATTAGAGTATGCTATTAAGAAAGAAAAACTTCTATTGGAAGTGAGAAAAACCATCGATCAAGGCACCTTAATTGATATAATTGCTGCCGGCTTACCAGATTTTATAACGGATAGAATCAACAAAGAGGAAATTATACAAACAAAAGACTTATTTAACGCACTCGGCAAGTTAGAACATTTGGTTGTAAAGAAGAAATTTATAAAAAAGAAAGAAGATACTAAGCAAATAAAAGAGAAATGTGGTATTTGTGAAAGTCTGCAAAAAGGTGTGCGCTATCACCCAGAAGATTCCTGTTGGTTCAAGACAAAAATAAATAGTGGAAAAGAAAGAAATAATAAACAAATAAAGCACATTAACAATTCGGAACTGGAATGTCAACTACAGTGTGAAGACCCAAAAAACTAATAGTGCCGCCATTAATTAAAATGAAATTAATATTGAATAAGAATGTTCAAGTGTTTGGAATCTATGACTCTGGTTCCAATGTGTCATTGATAAATTCAAAGTTACTGAAGATAGACAACAAAGAATCAAATTACTCTAGCAACACCAATTTAAAAACAATTAATGGCGTTAAAAAGGCAAATGGCATAATAACACTCGATATAACCATATTCGATGTGGAGAAAAAAATGAATGTTTTTGTAATTGACAAAGAAAATTTCGATTATGATTTTTTGATCGGATTGGATTGTATAAAAGAGTTTTTCTTAGTTCAAGATGAAAACTTACAAATCTCTCAGAAAGTTCCTATACAAAGAAGTGAGATAGTTTCTAAGGAAACAAATAAGTCAGACATTGACATTTCTAAGGAAATACAATCTGATAACTTAATAAACTTCAATGAGAACTTCAGCGAAGAAAACTTCAAAATGTCGATAAATCATCTAGACTATCAGCAACAGGCAGTGATTGATGATTTAATATTGAACAATAAATCTGTATTTGCAAAGGACAAATATGACATAGGAAGGGTAACGGATTATGAAGCACACATTGACCTTTCAGTAGAGAAATATTGCAGTAAAAGGCCATATCGTTGCACAATTGAAGACAAAAAAGAAATTGAATTTCAAATTGGAAAACTATTGGAAAAAAAGATTATAGAAGAATCATATAGTCCGTTTGCAGCACCAGTTACCTTGGCATATAAAAGAGATGAGAATAAAAAGTCAAGATTGTGCATTGATTTTCGAGACCTAAATAAAATTGTTGTGCCTCAATCACAACCATTCCCACTTATTGAGGACCTAATAGTGAAAACAAGAGATTGCAAGTTTTTCTCGACACTGGACCTGAACTCTGCATTTTGGTCAATACCTCTGCGGGTCAGAGACAGACACAAGACTGCATTCGTCACGCAAGAGGGCCATTTCCAATGGACTTCATTGCCATTCGGATTAAAGACCTCTCCGGCCATATTTCAGAGAATCATGTGTAATATAATACGGAAACACAAGCTTGGAGATTTCACAGTATGTTACATCGATGACATCTTGTTATTCTCAAAATCTTTCTCGGAACATGTCAGACATCTGGGACAGCTATTTCAAGCAATTAAAACTGAAGGTTTAAGACTCAAATTCTCTAAATGTAGGTTTGCAGCCGACTCAGTTAAGTACTTGGGTCACATTATACAGAATAATTCAGTGAGACCTCTGAAAGACAACTTAATATCAATAAAAAACTTCCCAATTCCAAAAACGAGGAAAAATGTGAGACAATTTTTGGGAAAAATAAATTTTTATCATAAATATGTGCCTAAAATAGCAATAAAATTGGAACCATTACATAATCTTTTAAGAAAAGCACAAACCTTTAACTGGTCTAAAGCATGCCAAGAGTCATTTGATGAAATGAAACAAATATTATGTTCTCATCCAATATTGACAATTTTTGATCCGAACTTGCCTATCCACATATACACAGATGCCAGTATTCTAGGAGTAGGAGCAGTTCTAAAACAGCCACAAGAAAACAATGAAGAGAAACCAGTGGCATACTTCTCAAAAAAATTAAATGAAGTTCAAAAAAGGAAGAAAGCTGTATATTTAGAATGCCTTGCAATTAAAGAATGTGTGAAGTATTGGCAGCACCTGTTGATAGGTAGGAAATTTACTGTCTTTTCAGATCACAAGCCCTTGGAGAATATGAATATAAAGTCAAGAACGGATGAAGAACTGGGAGATCTAACATACTACCTATCACAGTATGATTTCCAAATTAAATATTCGCCAGGAAAATACAACATCGAAGCGGATTGCCTGAGCAGGAACCCAGTCCTGGAAGCAAATGAAAACCTGGATGAACAACTAAAAATAGTCAATATAATAACACTAGAAGATATCTTAGAAGATCAAGTTAGAAATGAAAAGATACAAAGTAAAAAAGACAAGCTAATAACAAAAAACAACATTTATTACAAGAAAGTTAAGGAAAAAGAAAAAATAATACTATCAGAGCAATTCAGTATACAATTCATCAAAAATGTACATGCAGACCTAGGTCACATAGGAATAAAACAAATGCAAAGAATGATCAGTTCATGGTACACAGCAGAAAACATGACAAAGAACATAAAAAGAACCTGTGAAAGTTGTGTAGTGTGTATAAAGAACAAATCTAGAGGACAGAATAAATATGGATGGATGTCCCACTTGGGTCCGGCCACAAAACCTTTTGAGATATGTTCCATTGATACAATTGGGGGATTTGGGGGTTCGAGGTCAACGAAGAGATACTTACACCTGCTATCCGATCACTTCACAAGGTATGCATACATTTTGACGTCAAGTACACAAAATGCAAGTGATTTCATTAAACTAGTCAAAAACTGTGCGGAAACTAATGACATTGGCATGATACTCTCAGACCAATACCCCGGTATCAATTCTAGAGACTTTAAAAAATTTTTGGATGAAAAGAATATTCCAATCATCTTTACTGCTGTGGACTCGCCCTTCTCAAATGGACTAAATGAGAGGCTAAATCAAACATTAGTCAACAAAATCAGATGCAAGATAAACGAAAACGAAACTAAACTAGCCTGGACAACAATAGCACAAAACTGCGTAAAAAACTATAATGAGACGGAGCACACTGTCACTGGATATGCTCCAAAGTATCTTCTTAACGGCACAGATGTTACCATTTTGCCAAATGAGCTGAAACTTAAGAAGACCGAGTATGATTTGATCCAAGACAGGAAAATAGCCTTGGAAAATACAATCAAATCACATAATTACAACAAGACAATTTATGATAAAAACCGGACACACATAGACTTCAAAGTTGGTGATACCGTCTTTGTGGATAATGGAAACAAAATGAATAGGAAAAAGCTCGACGAATTGAGGATCGGACCTTATAAAATCATTGAGAAAATATCAAATACAATTTATAAGATAAACACCAACCATAGAAAATCAGAGTCTAATTTTTTCCACATCTCGAAGCTAACTCCAGCTCCTGCGCTTGAAGACTACGAGGACGAAGAGTGAATGGATATTGTTATATCTTCTCTGGGAGGGGGAGATGTAAAGAAAACTATAATTTTCTTAATTTTAAATATTCCCGCGTATCAAATGTCATCGTGACAGAACGCGACTTACACACCATATCTTATTTTTTTCATAACCTATATGCTGGGCTGTCAATGTCGTAGATGAGAAAGCAATTTATTGAAGATTAATATTTGTTGATAGAATAATAAGCTTATTGTGATTTAGGAATCGGCATTGTGATTAAGAACATTAAATGTCGTTTCTTTTCTTACAGGTAAAGTTTGTTGTTGTTACTACTTAATGCATCTTGTTTGATTCGAATCATACATGTAAAATAATAGAATAAACCTTTTCTTACAGAGAAACTCAGTTGTGTTTTGATTAACTGTGTCGTCTAAATCACTGCGCGTAGAAAACCATCTTATATATATTTAAAATTAGAAAAAACAAGAAACCTAATATGTCAGGATCTGGATATGTCAGGCCTGCCATAGCAGGAACAATGCAAGACTTCATGTATTTAGATTTGTAGTATTGAATTTAAGACGTTAAAATCTTAGCTGTGACTGCATTTCGGCATGTAACACGATATTTTTGTTTGACATTTGATGACACACATTTAATCAAAATATCCATATTAGGACATCAACAATCGACGTCCAAAACATTAGTCTAAACACTATCTAATATAAATAAGTATTAGCTTTCTAATTAATTCAATAAAACTGTTCCACTAGGTCCGTGAGATTCATCAATAAATTTGTCAATACCTGGGTATGTTGTAAATGTTTAAAAAAATATAGCGATTTGCAAATGGTGGCTACACAATAAATATTTATTATTTCTAAATTTTTCATATTATCCGTAATTTTTGTTAGTGTTACCTAATGTTGTGAAGCCTTTATGACGAGTAGCATCTACACCTATTTTGGTATTTTTTATTTACATTTATATCGTTTGCCCTACATAGAATTCTAAAAAGACTTCTTGGTTCGTGTAGACTGTAATAAGCTTACATACTAACCATAAATACATCATAAATTAATAAATCTTAGATCCCTTTTTTGTCGTGCGAAAATCCCTACAATTACCGGCGTGTATATCGGATTCAAACCGACTAAACCATACAGCGTCTTACGTCTACAGATGTCGGTGTATGATGTCTAATAAATAATAAATAATAAATGTTCAGGTTCCAGATCAACCTTTTTGAATACTACCATTATCTTTTTTATTGTAACTTTTGTAAAATACTGGTTAATTTTTCTTAAGATTGCAAAATTGATAAAATGGAAATTAAGCTAAAGACAATATCGATGAAATACTTATTAGGCGTTTAATGATACATGAATATGTTAATCAAAATATTCGTATTAGGACATCACTAATCAATCATCAATTGCCAATAAATATTGATCTAAACAGCATCTAATTTAAAGTATTGGATCCGAATAAAATGGTGGAAGCAACATGGGAGTAGAATTTTTGATGATATACTGCCTTGAATCAGTTATATCTATGTAATATGGATAGGTTAGGATAGGACACGACGGTATTTCCGTCCAGTTGAGCATCTCGCAGTTCGCAATCTCGTGTTATGTTCCCGGTGGTGAGTAGGGTAGCCAGATCTCACTGGAGAGTTTTTGTGCTGTCAGTGGGCAGACCTAAGGCTTTTCCTGCTTCATCTTCTACACTGACGGCACAAAAACTATCCGTTCTAACAGGGTCGGCAGCACGAGTGTGACGCCTCTGGTGTTGTACACGTCCATAGGCCACGGTAACCACTTTCCATCATGTGCTCATCTGCCACCTAAGTGGTATAAAAACCTATCACTTATTTTCTGCTAATTTTCTGTTAGAAGAAATTAATAAATTATGAAAAGAAAAAATAATCACAAAAAGTAAAATTTATTTATTTTTTGTGATTATTTAGAAAGAAAAAACAATCATAAAAAGTAATAAATTACAAAAAGAAAAAATAATCACCAAAAGTAATAAATTATTATAAGAAAAAACAATCACAAAAAGTCCCTGAAGGCCAGGTGGTTTGAACCCGATACTATCTGAAACTATAAGGACTTACAGTCGAAGTGCTTACCGTTTAAGCTACGATGCTATCTGTTGTAAATTGCAAAATAGATAGTCTGTACCAATATTGAATGACGTCAGTCGTCGGTTACGGTTCAAAGGTCAACTAATCCTGACGCTTCCTTAACATTTTACACCCATCCAACGCCGCTAAAGAAGTTTTCACTTCAAAAATATAAAAAAGCCAACTTATTCAGGTCGTTGGTCCGTCTGGCTGAAGAACGTCTTGCCTTGCATTTGCCTTCTTGTAGTGTCTACTCTAAAATCTCGCATTTTAAGTTGTCAGTAGTCATTTTTTTATATATACCGTGACACCGAAACCACATTTGTGAAATAACAACAGGGATTCAAAAACATGAGTACCTATTAATAATACCTGTGCTATTCATGTTTGTTTTAGTCATATTGTACTGCCATATTACATAATTTGATCTAGTTAACTTTACCTACGTGAAACATGAGCGTACGCATAGGTTGCACAAGTACATAGAACTGGTAGTTGTTTTGGAGATGTTGTGGAATATGGTGTTACAACACTATGGATATTTGAATTTTAATAATGGTGTGGATCAAAATATAAAACTGAAAGAGGCAAATAAAATACTAATTCTTCTCGTAAATAACAAAGTAAAATAAAAATACAGTACAGTTTATGAAGAAATTATCTTTTCTGGTCACCTGCTTTTTTTTGGGGAACAGTTTTTTAAAAAGAATATTAGCAACCAACTAAGCTAAATTGCTTCTACTAGGAGTGGGTTCACGTCGGTAGTGTAATGGCCAAGAATCGAACCCGGGACCTCTCGATCATAAGACCGACCCCTTAACCACTAAGCTACAGACGCTCCCATGCCGGCTGACTGACTAAAATCGTGTCGATTTTGTCTAGGGTCTTCAGGTGCCTGACTGTGGCCACTTAAGGCCCATAAGTGATGGAAAGTGCTTGAAAGTTGATACCTGATGGAAAGCGGTAATCGTGGCCTATGGGTGTGCGCAACACCAGGGGAGTCACACTCATGCTGCCGACCCTGTAAACACAGAGAATTTCTGTGCCGTCAGTGTAGAAGACAAAGCAGGAATAGCCTTTGGTCTTCCTACTAACAGCACAAATTTAAAAACTCCTCAGTGAGCTCTGGCTACCCTACTCACCGCCGGGAACACAACACGAGGTTATTATAGCCACGGAATTATTTACGGCAGAGGTACTCCCTCAGTCGGTAAGCTCAATTGGACGGAAATACCGTTGTGTCCTACCATCCTCAAACGAAAGTATATGCTAACGAAAACCAACGAGGTAACCTCAGTATTTCTTCAGCACACATGATACAGTCAGTGATCTTCAAAACAAATTCATCAAAAATAAAAAATAACTGTATGACACGACCTATTTGCTCCAAATGTCCTAATAACTTACGTAACTACAGATGCTGTATCTAAAAGCATGTTATTGCGCAATCATCTCAATACCCAGATGGTTATTGGATTAAAACGCAGTACCATCACTTGCACAGTAGTACAGTTAGCATCATATAAATCTGGACTAGCCAAGTTCTCCAAATGATATTCCCCTACCCCCATTCCCCAATTTTCAGTAGAACCGTAAGTTTTATCATAAAAATACATCAGATAAAAATTGTAGAGCATAAAATTATCAATGAAAAATGTATAATTACTTTTTTCTACGAGCTACCGTTTCTGTGATACTTATAACGATTTAAACTATTAACGATATAACGATTGCAATATAATCATATCAATTAATAATTCCTGACATCATTATTAAAAATGTATTATTTAATATTTTAATTTAATTTAATTTTTTTTTCTTGTGATTTTGTTGTTTTTTTTAAGGATGTAATTTTCAATACAATGTAAATTGTTTATGAAATAAATAAATGAAATGAAATGAAATTCAAAAATATAATCCCATAAAATCAGCGGGCTCTGTGGCGTAGCGATAGAATGTTTGACTACTTCGCAGGAGGCGTGATTTAGATTCCTACTCAGTGCAAATATTGGCATTGGTCTGCGTGTTTCCTATGTTTAATTATTTAAATATGTTTATTCATCTGCATTCTAGATTCCATAACACAAGCTAGTTGAGCTATGCTTACCATGGTCAAGATAGTAATGTGTAGAATGTTGAAAAAAAAAATACAATGAAACAAGTTTGGTATTAACATCATTAGTAGTTGAGATCATTTTAAGTATTTTGCTACTCAAGATCGTTTTGATGCTGACTGTACTATCACCTGTACGGTAGTGCCCGACACAGTTGACCAACATGTTAGATAACGACCGATCACTGGTGGGCGACGCTAGCTGATGTCTGACGAGGCATGTTTTGTTGATAAAGAGATCGTTATATTGCAATTTTGTTGTTGCCAAAGATTTAGTTTAGGCTAGATAGCGCAAGCCGTCATACTCGTTGCAGCTTTAGCTGAAGCGGGATTAAATAAATAAATAAATGTTCCACAACATTTCACACAACGCTATCTAGACCCATGGTAAGCATAGCTTAACTAGCTTGTGTTATCTAGAATGCGGATAAACATACTTAGATACTTTTTTTTTTTAAATACATACATATTATACATAGAAACACCCAGACCAATGCAAATATACATATTCATGCATACATATATTTGCACTGAGCAGGGATCGAACCCGCACCTCCTGCGTAGCGGATTGGATTGTGGAGGTCAGATGGCAGTCGCTTCACAGAAAATATCGAAGTTTAGCCAAATCCGCAGTTAGACTGGTAAAAAGCGGACCCCAGACACCAAGTTGAAAAGCTTCGAATGCGACAGGGATGAACGCTAGGATGAAGAAGAAAATAATTACAGATTCCTCCTTATAAAATATAACATCAAAGGTAACATTTCATTCAAAATTCAATTACAAGGAGTGCTCAGGCATTCGTACTAGGTGAACCCTGTATCACGAATGCCCACACATCTCAACATATTCTTTCAGTGTAGCATTGATTATATTAATAATTGGACATTATATTGAGATTTATAACTTTTATAGCATGATATTATTAATTTCCTTATAATAGAACTCTTTGCTCACTTCGGAAATGTAACCTGTTACAGTAGACATTCCGCTATTTAGGAATACCGAAGGCTTATTCGAGTACTTTACTTATAACTTTCCATACCAAGGCAGGTAGCTCTACTGTTACCTCTGATGTTGCCGTCTTTCATAGGTCATGATAACCGCTTACCATAAAACATTCCTCGTCATTATGGTCTTAACAGTATAAATTTGAAACTGACACACTATTCTCTGTCTTTTTCAATAAGAAAATTACATACATTCATACATATAATCACGCCTTTATCCCCGGAGGGTTAGGCAGAGGTGAATTAACACCCACATTTCACCAATCTGTATTCGGTCCCACGTATTAGGGGGTGAGCCTATTGCCGTATTCCGGGCACTATTGTTGACTCGAGCCATGCATCTGAGGCTGAGTCTGGGCTGTACATATCTGTCTGATGTTGACGTTAATCAGCCCTATCCATTAGTCGCCTTGTACGAAACCACATAGGAAGAGGAGAGGTGGCCCAAATTCTACTCTGCCGAGATCCAATTTAACACCTAAAACTACAAAACCGAATGATTTCCATTACATAACTTGTACGAAATAAACAATACCGGGAGAAATTTTCGAAGGCATGATCATATCATTAAATCACACCCCCTCAGGCCTCAGCCAGATTCCGGTAAAGATATGACATAGTAAACATACACGGCGTGTGTATGTACGTACCTGATCCCAAAATTCACATACAAAGTTATGGAATTAGTCATAAAATGGATTCGTGACTCAAATATCTAACCTATGCATTGCGTTAGCGATTGTATTTCCATATCTACATGATAGTTAACTTCAAATTTTAACCCTATAGATTGCTATACAAGGTTGAATTTCAATTGAAGTTTTATAAAACTTAGGTTGTTATGAAACATGGGATAATAAACGATGCCAGTTGACATTCGATAGAGGGCGTCATGTGACGTCATTAAATCAGTACGGCAACAAAATTTAGGGCTTAAAGGGGCTTACGATAGGGAGGAGGTGCCTGTACACCATCAACGTTTGACTATTTGGGAGGGAAGTTGAAATGCTAGTAGTGTACGTGCGAGATAAAAAATGTTGTAAGTACAGTGACAATACATTCATTGTACGTAGGTTCTGCTAAGGTGATTTGAGATCTAAAATGGCATGCGGTTTTGGTCGGTTCGAGTCCTGCCGGTCGGTGAGGGGTAATTTTTTTTAATATATAGGACACTTCAATTTCACTTCACCTCGCCTGATGGTAAGCTGAAGGCAAAGTCTCAGGAAAGATGGTCACCATTACATACACGTAGCATGTCGGCCTCATCAAAAGAGGATTGTCGTCGGAGCATGGCGTGAGACCCACCGGTCCCACTAGTGCTGCGACCACAATCCCCCCTGCCCGGCTATGCACTTGCTGACCCCTGAACGCAATCCAACCGAGATTGGATTACTATGGAGGGTTTGGTACCCACCCGGCCGAAAATTGTGACAAATGTAATCTTATATCTTTAAACGAGAAATTCTTGTATAAATAATATGTATAATATGTATATATTATTGGTATCTCGGAAACGGCTCCAACAATTTTCATGAAATTTAGTATACAGGGGGTTTCGAAGGCGATAAATTAATCTAGCTAGGATTCATTTTTAGAAAATGTCCTAACAAAAATACCGAGCAAAGTTCGGACATCCAGGTACTTTGTGACAAATTTATGCCATCAAATTTCTACCACGAGTAAAGTCTCCGTGGGGTTCTCCGCACAAACTAATAAGTACGTTGCTTTTGACCAGGGGGGTTCCATTATCGGCTCCATCATGGTCAAATATTCTCTATAACAACAGGTATGTAGTCAGATAACTCTATACAATCAAGATTCATTAAAATAGGTTGAATGTTTGCGAGGGGTTTCATGGGGAACAGGCAAATCCCCATGACACCACATAGGGTATCCTTTGATGGTATCACGGGAAAATAACAATTTCGACGGATTGCGACCACAAAAACTTTGACACGTGATCTTAACTATTATTTAAAATTATCTTTTGCCCGCGGCTCCGCCCAAAGTGGATGTCGGTTATCACTATAGTATTAGTTATCGTTGTAAATATGATCCTATGTGTTTTTCTGATGCATAAGCTATATTATTGTAAAGTTTCATTAAAATCCATTCAGTAGTTTTTATGTGAAAGAGTAACAAACATTCATCCATCTATCCATCCATCCAACGTTCGCGGTTATAATATTAGTAGGATATTACATTTAATTTAATGTAGATATATTTTTCGTATAAAAACTCAGTACTTTAATTACTTTGGCAGTTCAACAGACCAGCGTACAAGTTTTCAAATATTCTATCAAAAATGGAAATTTAGTAAATGTCAGGACCAAATTATTATATATAGCTGATAGACACGTATTTCTTTGAAAAAGGGAAGCATTGCTAATTTGATTACCGGTTCAAACGGCCGTCACGTACATCGCTCCTTTGATCGGCAAAAATACAGAATATGTGCTATGCTCTGCTTTATATTTTGCTACAATTCATAAGATACAGCGTTTTAAAGTACTTAATGCTGATTTGCTGCAAGCGCTAGCGGACTTTTATTTTTAATTAAATAAAACTAATGTTAGGCTCTGGGTTTAAATTAAACCAATTTCTATGTCAAAAAGTTTAGGAAGACATTGTATTCCTACGTGGGGAAAAAACACAATACTAAAGATCATCAACATCTTATAAAATGGCACCAAATAAATAACAAAAATAAAAAATCTAAAATTGCCGTCCAATTGAGCAGTCCGACTCAGGCAGTACCTCCGCCCTACAGAATACCGCGGCCATAATAACCTCGAGTCTGGAGAGTTCTTGTGCTGTCAGTGGGAAGAACAAAGGCTATTTCTACTTTGTCTAGATGTACTGGACTGACTGATGGCATAGAAACTCTCCGTGTTTACAGGATCTGTAGCACGTGTGTGACTCCCCTGGTGTTGCACACGTACCACGGTAACCACTTTCCATCAGGTGGACCGTGTGCTTGTATGCCACCTCAGTGGTATAAAAAAAAGAAAAAGATACATAAGCAATAAATATTTTGTGTTTAACTATTTGAATTTAGTTTACTGTGAATACTTATTTATTAACTAAATGACCCATAATCTCAACGATAATAAGCACAGTTTATTATTTATAGATAAAGTATTATAAATTGATACTGATAAAAATAAACATTTCCCCTTATAATTAATTCCAAAGCATCAAGCAAAATCTCTACAAATAAAAATCATCAACAACGCGTTTGCCAACGCGTTACACAGAAATCGCTTCCGCTGCCACCCATGAATTAGAATACCATCGGATAGTGCCCGGGGCGTATCGTTCCCCGCTTTAGCTAATGAGATGTCAGTACAATCATTTGTGCTTTAACCTTACGCCGATGAGGTTTTTGGCCTTTAATTTTGCCTGCCTTTAATTCAGCCATTAATTAATTTAAGACGCACACTGTGTCGAACACACACTTGTTGGAAAAAATAGGCCAAGGCATACGTGTAGTTATTGTTTGTGTAGTTAAAATATATAGTATTTTTGTTCGTTTCATTGTCAACTTGTATAATTACTGTAACAGGAAGTTTTTTGAATATTTATTGTCAATATGTTTTGTTTTCCGGTTATTGCCACTGAACTCCAACTTAATTGTGAGAAACGGCTTTGGTGAATTTTCAGACGTATTTAGGACCTGCATGGCCTATGCTCATAATTGGATACGGTAAATTAAATATTAAATAAATTATAATCAAATAATCCTTAATACAGTTTGAAAGTTAAGATTTGTTTTTTTTTTTTGGACTTTTTAAACTTATTTTCTTAATTACATTATTATTACTTAAATGTTGAATAAGTTTTCATATGAAGTTCATTAGAACTTAACGTAACTAACACTGATGGTAGACATTTGATGGCACAAATTTGTCACTAATTTTGGCCGGGTGGGTACCGGTTATCCAATCCTGGTTGGATTGCGTTCAGGGGTCTGCAAGTTCATAGCCGGGCAGGGGGGATTGTGGTCGCAGCACTACTACGACCGGCGGATTTCTCGCAATGCTGCGACGACAATCCTCTTTTGATGTGGCCGTCATTTTTAAGTGTGCCACCATTTTTAACATGATTGGACATGTATGTAATGGTGACCCTCTTTCCTCAAACTTTACCTTCAGCTTACCATCAGGCGAGGTGAAGTCAAATTGACGTGTTATATAAAAAAACTGGGTAACATTCTTCACATGCCAGTTTTATACCCGTTTTATTCTAGTGCTCTGCAAAACTCAGCATCATTTCTGCATAATTTTATCCTTTTATTTTACCACAAATTAAATCAGACCGAACACTTATCGCGAAGTGCTAAAAGATGTATTAACAAACTCTTACCTATCTATTCCATCTACAGATCCAATCTTATGTACAGAGTCTTAAGCAATACGAAATCTTGTTTTTTTTCTATTTTCTAGAGAACGGAAAAGATCGTATCAAATCAAGGCGAGCTAGTTGTAACGAGAGTACTGTACACATCTCGTGTTAGAATTACACATCTGTCTAACAAGGTTAATGTGTAACATTTTGGTTTGAGAGCAATGGTAAGCGCTGACCGTTTCTCCAGCAAAAAATATAGGTGGTAATGTATCAAAGATAGGTGGTGGAAGACTACCAGTATCATTATCATGTTATCCTGGTTCCCAGTTGGATCTGAGGTTTTTCAACTCAAAGCGTGAGGTTCGCTTACATCTTTGCCCCTACGGCTTTTATGAAGGACACTGCAATCTAACCTTCCAAATAGTAAGACATAAAGGACCTATTTAGTTTTACCGTAAAGTAGATTTTTATTTAACTCTAAGCAACAAACGCAAAGAAAGTTTGCATAGCAACGTTTCATCTACTACCTATTTTATAAAGACTATTCAAACGAAAGATTCACACAAAGAACAAACTAGAATTCAACAAAAAAACCCAACGTCCAATTAACAAAAAAGAAACTATAGCAAAAGGCCACTGCGCCAAAACACACACAAGACAGAATCAGCAAAAAGCAAAATTCCAATTACGCATAAGCTTTAACATTTCAAAGCGCCTGTCCGTATCACTACAAAGACCTAGACGATTCCACTGCTCACATTATGTGACTAATTGAATAAAAAAGTAAATCTTTTATAACAAAAGGTTATGCGGATGCTGAGTTTATCTCCCGTTGCCTCAGGTGGTACGGGTAATTATTATTTTACTTTGTACTTGTATGTTTTATTCCGTACCTCTGTTCTTTTGTACGCCATTGCTGGTATTGTCTTTAACATAAATTCTAATCGTCATTCGTTAGATCTGGAGTCGTAGGTGTTCCTTTTTTGAATATTGTTTATTTTTACTTTCATGTTATTAAAATTTTAAGATGGCAGCTATTTAAAAAAAATATCGCTAATGAGACCTTTTGTCGATGTGTACAAATGAATAGACACTATTATTTCTGTTTTAATTTAAAAAAACTGCACCAAACCAGAACAATTACACATTTTTATTAATTATCAATATTTAATGTGGATATTTTCTTATTAAACATGCAAATAATAATTTTTACATGATATTTTATCGTTACCAAAAACAAATGATGCAAAAAAAGAAACGAAAGGAGCTGAAAAACGAACAATAAGAAAAAACCAAAACATATAATCTTTTGACATGATGTACACATCTGTTTACATATAAACAGTCATAGAAGATACAATAAAAATTCTCAAGTATACAAAAATGTACTTCAAAAGCATTTAAGTTTTATCTTGAGCAGTCATGCAAAAACTGAAAACTTTCCAAAAACACCGATCTAACATAAACCCATCCAAAGTCCCACCATAGCCGGACGTGTATCGTCCCATTACTCGCACTGTCCCGCGGCTATCATTCCGCGCGTGCCGCTGACGAGTCACGCTCCTCTTGCTTATTAATCTGTGGGCCCGATATTGTCAGCAGATTATTTTTAAGATCAAAGGTCATACGCTGTCACTGCAGGGTCACAAACTTTTATGTCCACGTGTCGTACAAAGGGATCTGGTAGAGGATCCTTGTCTGTGCATTGTTCTAAGCATTTTAAATACGTAGCGCAATTTAATGTCTTTATTTTTTGTTTTGTATCCGTTTTAATAATCCTATAATGGCTTTAGTTCTGTCAACTATTTGAATTTATTAATAGATAAGATGTTTAGAACGTAACTTGTATCACGATTCATGGATAATAATATTTTCATGACGTGGGAACGGGTCGAATTTTACGGCCAGATATTGAAATTAGTTGGGGATTTACAAGGGGCCTTCCGTTAAAAAAAAGTAGGTACCATTTGGAATTAAAGAAAACTTGGTGTTCTCTGCAAGTTGATGGTGAGTGCTTCTGCAATCTGAATGCTACAACATTGCTAAGCGTTGCAATAGACCTTATGTACCATTGTTTTTTGAACAATCGACATTTGCAATTGCTGATAAATTGTTAAAATATTATAGGTGGGTAGGTATTTCATCATGTTCCTAACCTCGTTACAAAAAGTCAAGTACAAATTATCGTATCGATTTCAAATATTGTATTGTACCACGTATGGCACAAGCCAACCTCAATTGGTAATCCGAGCACATGCTAAACAACGAAAGCTTGAGCCTGTGCAGGCTTTACTCTTAGGGTCGGGAGGTCAAACAGCAGTCGCTCCCGTAAAATCGACATACCAATTAAAACCAACCGGGTTCCAAAGCGAAAACTTTGGACGTATCTAGGAAAGCCCTGTGAGTATTGAGGTGTTCTGGCTTCGAATCCTGGTCACTTCATTAGCTACATAAACCATTCCAAATTTCAGCCTGGTGCGAATTATTGTAGCCTCACTCAAATAATTTGGTTTAGATTGACCGGGCCATATTGCTCACTTCGGAATTAGTGCCTTAGAAATAAAAAAATCGTAAAAAACCCTGAATTTAAAAAAAAAGACGGGTTGCACTCTGGGAGTGCCGGTAGAAGTGAAAACATTTTCTTTTTTTCTTTCTTCGTTATATACATAGAAAAAGATAAAAAAGAACATACCATACCTATAATATAGCGCTAATCATAGAACCTATCACTTATTTTCTGATAATTTTCTGTCAGAAGAAATTAATAAATTATGAAAAGAAAAAATAATCACAAGAGTAATAAATCACAGAAAGAAAAAATAATCATAAAAAGTAATAAATTATAATAAGAAAAAACAATCACAAAAAATCCCTGAAGGCCAGGTGGTTTGAACCCGATACTATCTGAAACTATAAGGACTTACAGTCGAAGTGCTTACCGTTTAAGCTACGACGCTATCTATCGTAACTTGCAAAATAGATAGTCTGTACCTAATCTTGTATGACGTCAGTCGTCGGTTACGGTTCAAAGGTCAACTAATCCTGACGCTTCCTTAACATTTTACACCCATCCAACGCCGCTAAAGAAGTTTTCACTTCAAAAAACAGATATAGGATCGATGAGGACTTTTTAGATTCGTTTATGATGGTATTTTCAATAATTCTACCAACTTTCAGCCGGGTGTGAATAATTGTTATATCGGATTTTTATCTTGACTGGAGTAATGAACAAAACCAACCTCACAATATTTCATATTATTAAACTATCAGCATTCAGCGGCTGTATCAATTAATTCAATAACGAAGTCGACTAACATCTGCTAGCCCGAGATCATTCGTCTCACGTATGCCAGGGCCCGGGTTCGATGCCAACTAGTTATCATATTTATATCCAGATATTGGGCTTCAGATGTATTAAATTATAAGAGTAAAGGGACATTTCTGAAAAATTTACCGATTACAGTGCCACCTATCGGGTATAATTAGGATCATATATGTTTATAACTTTAATGTATGTACAAGCTATAAATTGTCCAAACAATAGCAACTATAAACGCTTACCTGATGAACGGTGGCAGTGCATAAATCACGAACAAACAAAAATACAAAATATAATCAATTTTCATCAAGCGATTTCAAAACGTGAACTATAAAAACATTAATTTCTTTTTTAATCAATAACTTAGTTAACCAAAGGCTGGCTCACGGTATCATATTTCATTTTTGTAATTTTGCCTACTAAAATTACAGCAAAACTTAATGCAACATGTCTTTTGCAAAATTAAGATTTTAATTAGGTACTGATTTCAGCTCATTTCAAAGAGTTACCACCATTTAAGATTTTCACACAAATGGCATTTCATATGTACAGTTTAAAAAAGAACATTGTAGACGCATCACAGCATCTCGGCCCTCAATCTGTACTCAGCCAACTCCCCAGTCCTTATTAGACAAAAATACACATCTCAGCATGTTTGGTCCGGCCGGGAGGGCAGGCCCACCCCGGGAGGGTTTAATTATCGGTCACTAAATTAAGTTGGGCTTCGTTCTGCTGCCTTGCATTTCGGAGACATGTTTTGTGAGAATGCTGGCGGTGCGATATACGAGCTATAAGAATGTTAGAGAGGATTGAACTTATGTTTAGAATTACTTTTGAATAATTTGCTTATCAAAGAATCTTTCGCTTATGATTGACGTTTTGTAATCAATAATAATCAAGGTCAGTAATACACACACCAGCAGATATAGCGGAACACAAAATTATGGTCTGGGGAGGGATATGTTTAGGAGCTTGCACGGAGTTAGTGGTAGTCGACGGCGGAAATCTGACTGCTGATCGGTATATATGAGATTTTAGAGGGTGCGCCAAAGTTCACCTAAATTTTCAACTCCGAAAATTGGAACTCCGATAATGTTCTTCCTAACATTTTTCATCCTAACAATCACAATTCCTAACTACTCTGTCTCTAATGTTTTAATTCTGAATCATTCAACTTCATAATGTCGGTAGCAATAAACATCTATTATACTATTATTTCTTTTCCTATATTTTGTCAACATAACCATCTTTTACACTATTATTGAAAGTCATATTAATTTTAGGTGGTTGATTGTTATTTGAAATTGTTTCATCCGGTTACCTACTGTAAAAACTGAAGTGATGTTTTTATTCATAACATTGATATGCATAAAGTTGTAAAGCAAATTGTTTATTTGTCTAATCGTTTTTTTGCGATAATGATTAACGCTTGCTGACATGGTGCTAGCAAGCTAGCTGGATGCAATCTGGACTTAAGGGCACCCCAAATCGGATAGGTTAGGTTCCCGCATTAGGCCTTCGTGGTTATTTTTTTATAAACCACCCAGAAGTAGGAGCCCCGCCCAGCGGGGCTCCGTCGACTAATTAAGTCAAAAGAACATTAGTATGAGTGACAATATTATGGTAATTATGTTTAGGGATAAAAACGTTAGGATAAAAACAGTAGGAGCTTTAATATTGTATGTTAATGATTTTATTGATAACAATTTTCGGAAAGATGAGTGTTATGAACATCGACGGTAGTACTACAAATAGTATGAATAAAAACTATAGGATGAAAAATTTTAGGAGGAGTGATCATTCGGATTACAAATCGTTAGGAAGAACAATTTCGGATAAAGAACTTTAGGTGAGTCAATATGGACCCGATTTTAGAGCAACATGTTGCGCTGACAGGATAATGCTCGGGCTCACAGTGCTCGCTCAGTACAGGCATACCTAAACCATGTTGATGTTACGGTGATGGAGTGGCCAGCACGGTCTCCGGATATGAATCCGATTGAACACGTTTGGAACTTGCTAAAGATGAGTATCAAATCAAGAATGCCACCTCCTAAAAATCTGGGCGCACTGCGAAACACATCAGTTGAAGAAGAGGTTGCCCAAGAAATAATTGACAACATTATTACGGATGGAAACCTCAATCAGGGCAGGAGGGGGAAACACTCGTTATTAAACATGTTGTTGTTATGTAAGGACCTACCTTAGACGATCCACGTTAATATAATGTGTTGCGTAATACCTAAGTGAGCATTATTGTTAGCGTAGTCCTAAGTAGTACTTTATGTAAAACAAAGAGAATAAACATTACATTACATTTCAACTGGAACTGATGACTTATTGATACGTACAATGTGACCTACTAAGAATCATAAGAACACACCACTATTATAGTTGTTTCATCTCTAATTATTATTTGTTTAAAAATATAGCTAACTATTTTATACTCCACTTTTTGTGTTCCGCTAATTCTGCCGGTGTGTGTAGTTCGTTCTTTGCAGAGTACTATTTTTGAAATTTAATGTAAAATAAATTAGTTTACGTATAATAAAATGTCACAATATTTAAATAGTCTCCGTGCTCGTCCTTAAAATAAAGGTGCGCCCAGACCTATACCCGGTGCGAAAGTGCTCATCACGCTAGCTGCGTTGCCTCTTTGAATGGTGATGGCCAGCCTCTGCACCAGGTATGATCCGGCGCGGGAGTCGCCCGGCTTCTCCATGATCCTGCCCGACTTCTCCCTGATCCTGCAAAATTTAATTAGGTATTTAAAATACTAAATCACTAATCACCGAATATAGCAGGCCACCAAAAAATAACATAAACAAAAGCTGCATACCAACGAAACGAAAATGCTGCGATGGTCAGCAGGAGTTCAAGACTTGATAATGTTCCGAACGAGTACGTCAGAGGCTCCTTTAAGATAGCGCCCATAGCTGACAAGTTAATCGAAAGCCGTCTGCGCTAGTATGAACATATAATGAGGCAAGACGAAGAGCACTTAGTAAGAAAAGCCAGAAGAAGAAGGGCAGAGGACGTCCCCACGCCACGTGATGGACAACCGTTTCTAAGGATTTGGAACGGGCTCAAATCGACGACCAGACAACCGAAGATACACAGTCTTGGCGCCTTAGAACGAGGAGCGCCGACCCCCAAATAAAATGGGAAAAGGCACGGCAGAAGAAGAAGAAGAAATCACTCATCACCAGCTGACTAAAATTGAGATTGGAATCACGTCCTAAAGAATTGAGAAGTGGTGGGTTTCGCTACACACGCCGTCTGTGGGTAGGAGGTAGCTAGACGTTACATTAGCTGAGACATATCTCTTGTACCACTGCCGACCGAGGGCCATTTCTTACGAGTTGGCCCTCTCCAGGTAAGGAGAGTACGGAGTTCCCCACCTTACCCCCGGGGAGGTAAATATAACCGAATATCGAAAGGCTTCCTAGTTCAGAACCCCAAAATAATGAACTACGTACTGATGTTATAATGAACTATGTATGTCCATTCATTTTTTTAGAAACTGAACACACAGAGTTATCATGTTAAAATATAACTGACGGGCTGTTAGTTTTATTTATTTTCCCTCTAAAACTCGGGCCGGCCGGACGTTTCAGATACAAGGGACAATTCACGCCAATTCGTTTGCGGTGGCCGCCTATCACACTAATAAAGAACTCCAAAGTATTTATGTATTTGCTATAAAATTATGATGATCTATGATAACTTAGCAATATCAGATTTCATGGAGACTGGATGCCACATCTAAACGAGGTGTTAGATAGTCGCTAGATAATAAGTAACTAAAACTGCCAGTAAAACCGAACACTACCTGGGCAAAAATTCTGGTACTAGTCGCAGTTGGTTTCTCTCCACACTCCTTTGTACGATGACAGCATTAAAACATTATATGTAACGCCGTGTATGATACACTGCGTCACATACATGTGCATTTTTTATATATAAATTTGTTCCTTCAGTTGACTGCACCCCGCTAGATTTGATGGTAAAAAGTTGAGGTGCAGTCTAAGATACGAACATTGGCCGTAAAGATAAATACTATTTTTATAACATTCCTATAACTATTTCTTGTAGTCTACTAATAAAATTTATTAAAATAATTTATGAAAAAGTGGAACTTATCATTTATCTGTGTGTTAATTATAAGTGAATAGATTGTTCAAATCCAATATGCTCTAGATCAATTTTTACAATAGTTGATTGCAAAATATCACTAATAGTTAAGGTCAATACTACTCTTACTTTAACAAATGCAATCACATTTCACAAGGCAGCATCATAGGGTGCTCTAAAATTAGGTAAGAAATAGCTATTATTAAGTATTTGGCAATGCTTAATTTGATCATCCATATAGAGAATCTTAAATACATGAAGTCCAAATGAGTATGACATTAAAATTTACAACCGTAATTTGAAGTATTTTCAATATTGAAAGAGACTAACAAATTATACATTAACATGTTAAATGCTCTTTGCGGTAGGGTTCCATTGAAGCTGCATTATTTAAAGTTATTTATTGCATAGCCAAAAATAAAACAATAATCTTTATCTACTCTGATACTATAATACAAAGATTATAAAATTGAAATCAAAACTCTTATGACAAACATTACGCACAGGCCAAAAAAAAAAGTTTTATTACGATACAGGTCTTGTATGGACACCTGTATCATAAAATAACTTTTTAATCATAACGATACACTTATACAACTGCCATATGGACTGAACCACTGCTTTAAAAAAAAACCGCCGATTCGGAAGAAAAAAAAAAAGAAACGCGCTTGGCGCCAACATATTTCTTTTTTACATTTAAATTAAACAAAGTTTGTTTGTAAAATAAATTAGTTTATGTATTATAGTATGAGAGTAGATAAAGTAGTGTATGACACTGTACATAACTTGGTCTTATAACACTCGTGTGATACTATAAAAAAACTCGCCTATGGCTCGTTTTTTTAAAACACACTCGTGTTATAAGAACCCTTATTATGCAACAGTATCATAAACTACTATTATTTATCAGTCGTTATTAGTACATTGTCAGTTTTTTTATATTTTCTTGATAGATCAGAAAATTGATTAAAAGGACAACAAAACCTATAAATTACCTTATTGCAGTCCACTACTGAATATGGCCCATATCCGTCCATATACCGCCTTTTGCATCTAGTTTAAATTAATCAGCCAACAACAACAATAGGAACTAATTAGAGTTTAAACTTAAGAAAGTACCAATGATGTTATATTGGGTTTCGGCTTGAACAGACTCCAGCAAGAAAAATAATATCGCCACATCATATGTATAAATAAAATAATATCGCCACATCATATATATAAATTCTATTCAGATTTTCAATTTACTTGTAATAGGTACTAAAATAATTTGATTAATAGAATCATATGCACTTAAATCCTCCGTTGCGCTCATCATAAATTAAGACCCTACCTTTACCTCCATTTAAGTTCAGATATTTAACTTTATATTGTCACTTGAATAGTTTTTAAATTAAAAAATGGTCTTCACAGAGGTGGTCTTAATATGCAGATCTACCTTTTATGTAGAATGAAATTAAATGGTTAAGAAAGTTAATAGGGGATACTAGATTTGAATACCATTTTGAGCAAAGTTTATCTGTAATGTATTTCAACTCGATATAATTCAAGGGTAATTTATATAAGGGCAATTTATGGTGGCTCCCGTCATGGTAAATCTTGTGTACAAAAATAAAGGTGATCAGAAGGTCACGTTCCAACCACGGCCAGTACTATACCAAAGTAAATCTGCTCTAAATACAAGCATTTTATATCGAGTGGATGGGCGAGTGGAGAGGTCAATGGAGAAATGAGTATAGAGGAAAGTACCGAGTCGAGTAGAAAAATGGGTAGAGAGTCGAGTTTAGATTCAAGTATCGAGTTATAGTTTTACTATACCTATCGTAATACTATATTTTGCTACTAATTTTGTTATTAACAAAACAAAAAAAAATGTTACGGTCTTCTTGCTATCAGATTAGAATAACTTTTGCTTATGATTACTATGTAACAGTGTTTTATAATATTACATTTACAAAACAAGCTTGCAAAATACTACTGGTACAATTACATCACTGAGATTTTTTTGTAGTTTGCATATGATTTAATTTTGCTATTTATGTTTTTATTTCATTTGTGAAGAAAAAATATTATGTGTCGTATGATATGTGTGTGTGGGGGTTTGTGTGGTAAAGTCGCAATTGACTCTTTTTGCCATTCAATGACTGCCTGTAAAATATTGCCATGCGCAATAGGGCCGCCAATTGTACATACCCTCATAATCTTTTTTTGTTACGCAACGGTGTAACAAGCAGCCATGTTTGCAAAACAAAAAAAAGACGTTGACTTATTTACATTTTACACACAAACGCTATCCAATGGTCGTCAGTCAATCGACTTTCAGAATTTTATTTCAAACACCAGACATGAATCCTCCACTCTCCGTGATAAAAATATTTTTCGCTTGATTTTCGGAATTGAAGTCACAGAAAAAAAGACACTTCGATTTTCAAATTGCTTTTATTTAATTTTTTGTTGGCTTTTTTAAATATGCCTATTTGAACGGCTGATGGCTGCGTTTATTTAAATATGTCAAATGCATGTAACGTTAAAAAGTTTTACTAGTTCGAACTAAATTCAGTTTCTCGCGTTTCAAATTGTAAAAATGATATGAATTCATTTAAATATGCAAATCTTTCCGTAAGGGTTTTGAGAGATTAAAAATGTTACAATATTACATTTAAATGATGTAAGATTATCACTTTGTAACTCTTATGAAGTCCTAGGTTCGCTTCCCGGACCGAGCTGCCTAATTGCTATTTTGTGTCGGAATTTTTTCAGTAGATACCTTTAATTTTTTTACTTGCTCTAAATATAGGTATTTTGTCAGACCAACATGAAGCTCAAATTTCCCAATATAAATCTGTTCAAAATTCAGTCTTTATCTGAACTCAACCTCCCAAATGTCAAAAACGGTTTACTTGTGACACAATTGTTCTTTTTTGACATTTATGAGAATGAGATTAGATAGAGATTGAATTTTGAATGGATCTTTGTCACGATAATTGGCTTTCTAGTGATCGGAAGTATCACGCTCTAACTTTACTCTTGAGAGACATACATAAAGTACATAGAACTACACATTCATGTATACAAATATTTACACCAAGCCGAGGCGCTCTGCCAACACACCTTAGAAGTTATTTTAATGATTCTCTAAGAACCTTTCTTGCCTTACAGATCATTACGACATTAGTTTCCATTAAACTATTGACAAATAATCGATTTACTCCTAACTCGATTTCTATATGATTCGGTACAGTGGTTTTTGAGATCAGGAGCCTTACATGTGTTAAAATAATTGGATCCGGCTGGTGAGTACGATTTCCATATGTGACCTATTACGAATTCAGTGGCTCAACCGTTATGGTCAAGTCGTTTACAATGTCTTGGATGTTGAATAAAAATATGGAGTAAGTATAGTTTCTTAGTTACAAGACAAAGATAGAAGTCAAAACTTATTTTGTTTCTGATTTATTTCGGAAAATTGCACGCCTAATACATACATATAATCACGTATACATACATATATACAGTCGTTAACGCATGTCAAATACGTCAAATCCTATACATTCGTCATTCTATTCCATCAAACGCCGGCTAGCGAATTGCCACTTGTCTAGAGGGGCAGAACGGAACGGAACAGAACAAAACAGAATAGATTAGATTTTAGAATAACACTTTATTTGCACACCATTTACATAAAATTTCAAGAGTTAAATAGAATTTCTACACTTCTTATATGAAGGGCGGTCTTATAGCCATAATAGGCAATATCTTCCAGGCAACCTTTGGCCAGGCAACTGTCCTTAGCCAATAAATTATACCAATCTGTAAACTATATTTGCAATGATTTTAATCAATAAATGTAAAGAAAGGATGAGTTTAGTTCTGACTGTTACGATAGAGGTATACGTTCCATTCCTCCTCAGTGCTAAAATGTATATGCATGAATATCTCTATTTGCATTAGTCTGATGCCCGAAAGTCTGATCCTCTCAGTCATTCGTTAAATGTAAAGGGGAAATTAGTGAGATGGCCCACACTGAAGGGCTGAGCACCCGTTCAGTCACCGGCAGTAGTCTTTTTTATTGTTGGTTACATACTGTAATAGTTATTCTTAATAATTGTTATAAACTTTGACACGGTTAGGATGTCCAACAGTATTCGCTTCCGTAAAAGAAAAAATAAACCAAAGTTTCAAAAAGTAATAATCTTCTAGAATTCCTATAGAACTTTCCAACGGTACAGATTAACTGTGAAGCATTTTAAATGATAATATATAGTTTGTAATCACTAGATTGATACCTACAGATAGGTCTGGAGAAACAGTTTTTATATTTCTCGGATGCATGTTAAAATAAATATTTACATACTATGTAGAGGTAGAATGTAAATGGGACGGCATGCATTTTAGACATCTTTTGTAGACGTTACGTTCTTGAAACCATATATGTGTTTGATTTGATTATGATAATATAGTATTAAAAGACAGAACCGTTATTGTTTTTGACAGTTAATAATATAAGATACGTCAATATGAATGTACTTCTCCTGATGGTAAGCTAAAGGCGAAGTCTCAGGTAAAAGGGTCGCCTTACAGACACCTACATGGTTACAATGGTGACCCCTCAGCTTGATAGCCTCGTCAGCTGCTTTTTCACGCCTCGCTTAAAGGTATTGGGATTTTTAAGACTAAAGAAACACGTATGCTGGGAAAGAATTTCTAGACTTTATGCCACAGTTAAGAAAAGAGTTACCGAACCGCTTGTTTCTTGATAGTATCTTTGATAAGATTTCTGGGATTATGAAGGTGTAAGCTGGAGGTTTTTAGGGGAATACCTTAGCTAAATGAGCTAGTTAGATACTCCCTGGATATTCAAAAATTTCATATACGTCTCTCAGTACGTCTTGGGGTGATTCTGGTAACACTTATTGCAATTTTGGTAGTTGGTTTACTTAGTATATCTAGTATACTAATGGAAGGGAATCGTTGGTAGTTGGCTAATTAGTCAACCTAACGAGCGAGAGTTCTAGGGTTTGAATCCTGGCCATTACGCTACTGATCTGAACCCACTTCTTATACAAGTAATGTTGTTTAACTGAAGGGTTTAGGTGATATATTATTAATTTTGGTTGCTAATTCTTTTGTATTTAAAAATATGACAGATCCCCGGTGGGATGATTGCTACACGAAAAAGAAAAGTCTAAACATAAGGTGATTACTCCTTTTTAACCTGTCAAGTGAGTAAATAATAGACACAATAGGTAAACAATAGACTCGCGGTGCGATCGCACCGCTTGGGATCTTAGACTTTAATACCACTGAGATGGCATACAAGCGGCCCACCTGATGGAAAGTGGTGACCGTGGCTTATAAACGTGTGCAACACCAGAGGAGTCACACTCGTGCTACCGACCCTGTAAACACAGAGAGTTTCTGTGCCGTCAGCGTAGAAGATAAAGCAAGAATAGCCTCTGGTCTTCCCACTGACAGCACAGAATCTCTCAAGTGAGCTCTGGCTACCCTCCTCACCGCCGGGTACACAACACGAAGTTATTATGGCCGCGGTATTTTGTAGGGCGGAGGTACTTTCCGAGTCGAACTGCTCAATTGGAAGGAAATACCGTCGTGTCCTATCTTTTAAATTATAAATATACTAGGAATGCATGATGAAGGAAAATGAACTCCTACAGACGTGAACCCAAACTCTCAAAACAATAGCCACTAATTTCAACATAATACAACATATTTCATATCCTATTGTTTCAAAATGATATAAGTGATTGACAGTTGCTCCTTATCAAGTTGTATATCTTAGTAATGATAGCTTAGAATCAATTTGCAAGGTTGCAGTAATGGGTGCTTTCATGGCGAGGTTTGAATATCAATCGTAATATCTCGATGGCTTTTGTAACAACATACTGGTTTTACATCACTCCAATTATAACTTTGCAAACTTTTCATTGCTACAGCGTAGAGTATAGTGCAGTATCTAAGACCTAAATCTCGAGACAAGCGAGGCCCTGGTAGATGTAGATTGTTTTGTAATAACCTATCTTTTTTATTTCAAGTGCCTGAAATCCCCACATCTACCCAGGCGTGAGAGGGGGAGGTTATGTCAGAGTCGAACCGACTAAACCGCACGCCGTCTCTGGGTCGTAGTGCTAGGCCGAAGGTGAGGTTGTCATGCGACATATATCTCGCATCCCGGCTGATCCAGGGCCATCTCTCTCGGTCTGGCCCTCCTCGGGAGGGGGGACCACGCGGTCCCCGACTCAAACCCGGTGCCGCTCCACCCGTCATCCTCAGGCAAAATAACCTACCCTAGGTGAATTTGAGCTCGTCCACAGTCGTCGCGCCCCGTGGCATATTAATAATTTCGGGTTCTAATTAACGACATCCAAGGGACGTGTAATGCGCTTATAGAGAAAATTTTGAGCACAATTTTGGTTCAAGATATATATGTCATGAACAATATAAGCTTGTAACCGACCACATACAGCAGCAGCAGAGCACATTTTCGTATTCTAGTTGATTCTGAATGATATTTTCTAAAGTTTACGCGAATATCACTCATTGAAATAAAACCGTATTCGGATTAAATAAATAAATATTCCACAACATTCCCACAGCGCTATCTAGACTCATGGTAGGCATAGCTTGACTAGCTTGTGTTATGTAATCTAGAATGCGGATAAACATACTTAGATACGTGGTTTTTTGTAAATACATACATATTATATATAGAAACACCCAGACCAATACAAATATACATATTCATGCATACAAATAATTGCACTGAGCGGGGATCGTACGCGATAGAGGCTGTCGCGCGGCGTGGCAGTAGTGAACACACTTTTCAGCATTCATGATGGTGGCGGTTTGACCGTTCGCGAAACGTCGGACTAAAAGTAAATAATAACAAATAATCGATAGAATCCTTCAAAGAGCGGTTTTATTTCAATGATTTTGAATTTTCTGTGAGACAAGATGTATGGTAATTCCTATGACCCATACAAAGCTCGGCCCGGGATAGACTGTCTCTCCTAATCCACAGAGCCACTCCATCGTCCGTGAACACAGCCTTAGGGGTGACAGGTGGAGTTACTTGTCGCCCTAGCAGTAGCAGTCCGGGTCGGAGGCATACATAAACGGCAGGTGGCCCTAGCTCAGACGTAGTGCGAGGAAAATGCCTTATGGGTCCACCTTACACCTTATTACTAATGTCCAGACGCTAGCTACAAAAGGTACTCCATAGAAATAAACGAATAAACCAGTAATGTAACGACAGCACATGGTCTGCTGCCGCTGTATACGGTCGGGTACGAGCTCGTACCTTAATTGACATTAAAGCTTGATTTAAATAGAAAAAATTTAATCGGTCTAGGCGGGGTTTGAACCCGCAATCTTTGCCTTACAAGTGCAATGCTTTGAACACTAAGCTAACAGACCTCGCCCTAACCAATTCAAATTTCTCCTTCTATATCTATCTTTGAGGTGACAGTGGAGTGTATCTACCAATATTCTTACGAACTAACAATATTCTTACGACGACCTTTAAGCTTTTTTAACCAAACCTCAATCAATTAGCTTAGCGTAGTCCACTGCTGGACATAGGCCTATCCCAATATTGGGAGGCCTTGGCTTGCTGCTTGCACGCTGGCTAGACGAGTTGGTACAGAATTTCATTTCGAATTTTCCTCTCACAGTGATATCGGCTGCGTATTTTTCCGTTGTCGCCTCTTATGTCACTCTTCGGATGAGGTGGGATGGTGATACTTATATTCTTCCTCGGTCACATTACGAATACCAAATCTAACAAGACAGAATGTAAGAAATACTGGCCTACCTATGATTATAACTAGAAAAATAAAATATTTCCTCATCTTTAACTCTTAAAGAATCGATACTCATAGTAATATAACAGTAAATCGAAGCTCGCTAGGTACAATAAAATGCAGAATTTATACATTACACACATAAATTTATCTTCACTTTTATATATACCTCACTTTTTAAAATACCAGCCATAGATCTAATTGACGCACCATTGTACTTTATGGTGTTTAGCCCGAATCACCTGAGGTAACGGCCCACTGGATTGTACATCAAGTGCGTTTACCGATCCGTATAATATATCTCGTGTACGTCAAAACATACGTGAGTTGCGGTAAGAGGACGTAAATTTTTGCGTTTCGATTATTTCTACATAAGTTATACTTTTATCGAAAACACGTTAAAATTAGATATATTGGGGGTCTAAAAATTGGCAGCTGAAAATTTCAACATAAGTGGGATCCTTTTAGACTTTTGAAATTACTTGATAGTGGAATACTTGTAGGTACTATTAGTAGGTAGGTACTAGTTAGGTACTATTGGTTGAGGAGATGGGATCAGATTTATCCGTGTGGCGATGAAGAAAAAAAAAAAGTACCTCCATGACGTTTCATCTGAAGGGTGTCGTAAGAGGCCAGTAACGGAAAAGTACGCAGACGATTTCACTGCGAGAGAAAAATTCGAAATAAAATCCTATACCAACCCATCTGGCCAATCTCCGCCTTAATACGAGTATACTCACGCAGATCCAATACTCCTGTTTTTGTTTTTCATGTCTAATATTTTGTATTTGGTTTTATTTTTTATTTTTTACTCTTTATTTAATTTTATCATTGGGTGAATTAATTTAATTTATTATTTAATTATTTTTAACTACCCAATAAAAATCAGTGCATACTGTGTCCTCATGTATAAACAGCCTAAAGGGAGCGGCACTGCAATCCTTATCACGTACCTATGGTAAATAAAGAATTATTATTATATTATATTATAATCTGGAAGCAGTAGGCCAAGCCAACACTGGAAGAGGCTTAATCTAGCAGTGGACTGCACTAGGCTTATTGATTAATCAGATTGACTCGTGGGCGGAGCCGCGGTCAACTTATGTGTAAATATAATCAAATTTGTGACAACTAACACGCCTGGGAATAATGAAGCATAGAACTATTTTTTTTTGTACCACTAAGGTGCCAGTCAACCACTCAGCCCAACCGTGGCGTAGCGGTAGTGAACGCGGCCGCTATGCAGGAGGCGCGGGTTCGATCCCCGCTCAGTGCAAATATTTGTATGCATGAATATGTATATTTGCATTGGTCTGGGTGTTTCTATGTATAATATGTATGTATTTACACAAAAAAACGTATCTAAGTATGTTTATCCGCATTCTAGATTCCATAACACAAGCTAGTTAAGCTATGCTTACCATGGGTCTAGATAGCGTTGTGTGAAATGTTGTGGAATATTTATTATTTATTATTTATTACTGGGATGAGAATAATACAATATTTCTATGAATCTGATAAAATTGACCCAGATAACAGAAAAAGCAGAAAAATGTGAGCCCTTGTTATTAGTACCTACCAGATAAAATTTAAACCTACTAACTCTTTATTGCAAATCCACTTTTATCTTGCACTTTAATTTCATAACTTCACCGTAACCTTTACTTCATGAACCGTTTTTATTTTATTTTACCACCAACAATTTTGAAACATACCTACAACATTTACATTCTACCTCATGCGCGCGCGCAGTTTACTTTTGTGTCATCATAAAGTAGAGGTTATAAAAGGCAGATATGTTTACATTACGGTGTCTAACGTTTGAGTGAATTCAAATTGATTTTGGATATTTCCGAGTCTTGAGTCTTTTTAAAAGTAATGCAAAATAAAATTTCATTTTAATAATATGCGCCTTTTCTCGATCCGTTCAAAGCAATAAAGTACTTCAGAGTCTGGGATCAGCTTTCCTATTCATTCTATTGCGACCGCCATTTGATCCCTACACCCATACAGAAAATCTATATATCATTGCCCTAATAACAACAAATATTTATTTAACCACACACGAAAATGAAAAAGTGCCAATAATGATAAATCTCTTTTTTTTAAACTATCAGAACCATTCCACCAACTCAGGAAAAAATCTAAAGCTGAACTCTTCAACGAGAAAATTAAGGTATTTATCTACGTCCATTTTACCAAATAGTACTTAGCAAATAGCACTCGGCCTAAAGCATACGATAGGCAATCTAGCCGTCTAGTATAAGATACACCAAATATCTTGCCCTTTTCTTCTCAAGTACTATCAAGAACAAAAGCATCAATAACAGGTACAGTCACCGTCACCGACATAACCTCAGAAGCAACAAATAACTCAAGGCTGAGATTTGTTGTCGCAATCCATTGTCGCCGCGACACGCCAGTAATGAAAGCCTCTTATCTACGCGACTGTACTTCAGTTTGTCGGTTATCTGCGTCACTGTACCCTCAAGGAGGCTAATCGGGCGTTTAATTCAAACTTGGAATTTACATTTTTATTAATATAGTTTATTTTTTGTTTCTTAAGAATTAGGTTTTATCTCTCGAGTCTCGCGACTTAGGTGAATGTTATGATTTAAGGAGAAGGGTCCTATACTGTCGAGAATTTAAGCTAATATTACGCGTTAAAAAAAATATATTAGGGTTGATAAATATGTTAGGTTGCATTGGAGACACTAAGATTGTGAAATGTTTTGAAGTGTATTTTTATTATTACTGTCATAAAAGTTTTGAACTTTCTTTTATTGCTGATGTTACAACTCAATTTAAGTAAGTGAATAACTGGGCATTTACCTGGTAATATTCCGAAACAAGTTGTTTATTATTATAAACTTTTTAATTTAAATAATCTCATGGATTATCTCAAAGTCGCCGAGTTTTGGACTGGGCGCATTTAAGTATTTTAAATTGTTGCCACTGACATGAAGAAGATAGATGGTGTCGACCTGAAAAAGGTGACTGAGATAGACCGGATGCTGAAGGCGGAGGATCGGACGAAATAGCGCACATTGGGAGGGGCTTGTCCAGCAGTGGGCTGTGTTGGGCTAATTGTTTGATTGACACGAAGAAGAAGAATCTATCGATCAGGCACCAATCTAAAACTTGACCTTGTGTTAAACGTGGTCTTATAAATAGACGTTGATATTTTATATAGCAACGAAAATTCATGATACCCACCAGACTACAGCTAGACTAAATAAAATTGATAACCAAATAACTATCATAATACAAAAACAGACACGCTCGCACAGAACTTTAAACACACACTCACTCACTGACATAATATTACACACACTCACTCACATTATCCTGTGACTCGTAAATACGGCACAGGTGTGAGTTGTTGCGTGTTTACGCAATCGTGTCGTTACCGTACGCGTGTCGCTCGTATATCTGCTGAGGAATGTATGCGACTGTACTCTGAACATTTTTGTGTCGGTAGTTACGATTATAACTTAACACTTTTTACACGTCCTATATTAACTTGCAATGAGCTTTGCTATGTACAGTCGATAACAAAAGTTACCTAACACTGATAAAATTACGCTACTTATAAATAGTTTAGTAGATATTTTTTGTTGCAAGGAATCGAAGAAGAATCAAAGAATCAATTACATTCAGTTTAGGCATATAAAGAACACATATTGAACGTCAAAAATTTTACAATTATGTATGGCAAGAATTACAAAAATATCGAGTAAGAAGATAAAAAAATTGGAAAATAATCCTTTCGCTGGTTTGCTAGGTTGGTTCTACTGAAAAGATACCAGTAAGAAACTCAGAAAAGTATTTTAGCACTAGTTCTAGTTTTAAATTCGGTTTAGTTTACAATTTATAATGTATTTATATTGTGCGAGCTTAGTGGTTAAGAAGGCGACCTTACGATCGAGAGGTTCCGGGTTCGAATCCTGGCCATTACACTACCGACGTGAACCCACTCCTAGCACAAGCAATTTAGCTTAGTTGAAGGGGTTAGAGAGAATATTAGTAATTTGGATAATTTCGGTTGCAAATATTCTTTTAAAAAATAAAATAAAATAGATTAGGATGATCATGCCTTTTTATTATTAAGATACTCGTCTACTTTATAATATCCTTTTTTCATTAAACGTTTTTGCACTTCTATTTTAAATTTATTAGGTATTTATTTAGTGGGTATTTAAATATTTGTATACAGTTGCCTACAAACGAGTTACTAACTCTATGAAGTCTGAGTCTCGTATTGAAGTTATGCTCGTCAGATTTTTTTTGAAGAGATCTATGTTCTTCCGTACATGTAAGTACCGTAAGATTTAATATAATCTTCGTGTTTTTGGTATTTGTAACAAAAAAAGAAGTTTGACCGGTGAGAAAGAGGTTATGATGATAATAATTTTCTGAGCAAGAAATATATTAAATATTTTTAAATAATTCTCAAAAACATTTAAAAAATACAAAAAACATTTTAAAGCAAGACACTGGTTGCATTCGAGGAGATCGCTTATTATTTCTATTGTTTTATATTTGGTTCATGTCGCTTTTATGGTAGTGACTGACTTCAGAACTCCAAACTTCCAAGAACCTGCTCCAAAGTCTTGTCAGTCAATTACCAGTCATACCATCCAGGGTTTTAGTGGTGTAACAAAATAATATACCTATCCTGTAACTACCGTAGAGAGACATAAGAGGCGACAACGGTAAACTACCGGTGCAAGAATATACAAGCTTAATAATTATAAAAAAAATATGATCCATCTTTAGACATATAGAACCAAATATCCAATCACACATAAACCTATGATTACCTGAAAATGATTAAATAATTAATTATCTGAAAAATGAAACATCAAAGCTTGAAATGGCTGAAAGCGATGTCAGCCAGAGTGACGTCACAGCGACAGTGAAACCCTGAAAAGGAAATTAGCCTCAGTGTGGTGGCCATTCGCATTTTTCCATTTATGTCAACATGACAACAACAGGACAGTCCACAGTTACAAAGGACGGTATAACCATCAATGCTCACCACTACGCAATGGATACCGGTAATTTTATAAGGTATTTCTTTTAATAATGAGTATTTACTAACTTCTATGTATAACAAAGTCACAAGAGAACCGGGCCTTGGCGCAGACGGATTGATTTGATATTAATCTTTGATTAGTGCATTTGAGCTCCTCCGCTGGCTGTTGGACTCTGTCTGTGCTATCCTCGAAGGACTTCCAATAAACTGGGGTATATGCTTGTAAGAAATTATATATTCTTGCAACTATACCTACTATTGTAAGGCGTGAAAAAAAAGGCTGAAGGCTCAGCGTAACCGAGCCTCTGACCACGGCTACCAGTGGCCGGCGACAAGCAGTTCCCTCGAGTTTGTTATAAAGCGGCGTACACTTGTGGCTGGTGGCCCCCACGGCGTACACTTGTGGCTGGTGGCCCCGACGCGCTACAGTGTATTTGTTTTATACAACTAAGGTGGCAGACAAGCACACGGCCTACCTGAGGGAAAGTGGTTACCGTGGCCGTGCTGTCGACCCTGTAAACGCCGTCAGTATAGAAGACAAAACAGAGTGACTTGCTCACTTCACCAGTTTCCTGTAGTGTCATTAGGTAAACTTTGGTTATAGAGATAGACATAGCTTGGGAAAGGACACAAGTTTTGTTTGATAGGTAAGTAACATCGCGGATGGAGTCGTGGGCAACAAATAGTCAATCGTCCTTGTGTTAGTCCCAGTCGTTTCTGAGGCTTTCCCCTCAGAGTCCAAGATGGGGCTTGGTCATTGGAAGTGACTACAGTTTGACCTCCTAGCCTGAATGGTGGTTAGTGGCCAACCAATGAAAGAGTTGTTCAAGTCGCCCATATAGGCTATCGTCTTGACCTAACGACTATTGACGCGAAGCTCTCAAATGACATACAACTAAGTGATTACCCATCCAAATGAAAAACTGTACCTAGCTAGTTTAACCTATTGATCGTTTACCTAAGAGCGTTTCACACTCATCCGATATCTGATACACGACATCCGATATCTGAGGAAGTCAAATGTATGAGCTATGTATTCAGTCTTTCATATTAGAAGCCCGATATAAGTTATCGGAGCCAATACCACTCTGTGCCCCGATACCGGATCACAAAGAGACTAAAACAAGCAAGCGATTTTTGACCTTAATGACATTTTCTTAGTTACGTGTCTTTTCCCGTTAATTGATGACGCTGATCACGAATATAGAGAAAAAAACTCGATACTATGTTGTGTCAATAAGATTGAAAATTGCTTGCACATTTATTTTTATTTTTTCATCCCTAGCATCTCTAATTGGTCTGTGCTTTCAAGCAAATGGCCTTATCGGGCCGATTTTATCGGATAAATTTGAAAACAGCACAAACAGCAATTGGATGTCGGCTATCGGCGTCCGACACCTATATCGGATAACGGATATCGAATGAATGTGAAAATTTACTCTAACAGCGAGCGCTCCGCAATAGAAAGAAACTACTTAAAACGAATAAGTAATAATGATTCTATAATCAAATTCTTGTTTAATTCGTAACATTTTATCTTTGAAGGTCAGTTGAAGATGGCTCTTATATAAAATTATCTTGGACGTCAACATTTCGCAAAAATCATAATTTTGTCTCCCACACCTAGTCTTACCTCTTAGAAAACTTTAATAAATGCATAATATTATGCAGTGTTGCGTGTGGGTTTATGGACAGTATTAACAAATTTACATCAAGCGATGACGTAATTGCTGAGATTTTGGACTAGAAATTTAAAAGTGATGGGTTTGTATCTAGTATAACGTCAACGTGAATCCATTTCTTAGGGAAGCAATCTTGTAGGGTTTTGGGTTCACGAGAACACTAGTTATATGTGACCCCCATTGCGAAGGAATTGTTATACTTCAATCTTTGTCATCATGTTAGTGTTGTATCCGGAGGATTATTTGCATCCGACATACATCTTCATCCTAGCGTTAATCCCAGTCCAATCCGAAGCTCTTACCAGGTTAACAGCGGATTTGACTGATAGACATTTTCCGTGAAGCGACTGCCATGACTTCCACAACCCAAAGGCGATATCGACGCATTGCAGTTAGACCAGTTGTTAGATTTTGAGGGCTCTACTTACCCGTATCGATGTTCGTATAGCAACCGGGACCGGCTTAACGTTCTCTCCGACGCACGACCAGATCAATGCAAATATCCATATTCATGCATACAAATATTTGCACTTAGTGGGAATCGAACCCGCGCCCCCTGCGTAGCGACCGCGTTCACTACCGCAACGCCACGGCAGAGGCATATATATTCATCTCATATCCCGGAGTCTGCTTCCTTCCTTATTTTTCTTCTGGTTTTGCTTATGGGGTTTTTATGGATTCGTCACTCGACAGTCGTCTGCCCCGAACACCGAGATGAAAGCCGTGTATCAGCATGCGTACCAGCTTGCAGCACCCGAAAGTGTTCTCTTATTCCACTTAGGTGGCAAAAAAGCACACGATCCACCTGATGGAAAGTGGTTACTGTGGGCTATGGACGTGTGCAACACTAAGGACATTGCGCTGCTGATCCCTGTTGAGAACTTCTAATGTCCTTCCTGAAGAACCTCATATTAAAGTCGTATGGAAAAATCACAGTGGGGAGGTAATTTTCCGGTAGTCAGTATAGTAAACATAATAAGTAACAAAACGAGATTGGGATACTAGCCATAATACCAAAAAAGCCAGTGATCATAGTAAAACAATTTTGAAGTTCAACTGTTCCGTAGTTAGACGGAAAATTGACCCCAATGAAGTTGCGAAAAGTCGATGAGTTTAGTGCACTAACTTATTAGTTAAATGCTATTTTATTTTAGAAGTGAAAACTTAGGTGAGTTGCGCAGTTTTCATAGAAAATCTTGTTCGGAAAAGAGAAAAAAAGCATTCTGTCCAACTAGTAATACCTTCCTATTCGATTAATTATGAAAATTCACATGTGACTCCTCTTTAAGTGTTCACTTCGTTGGGCACTTTTTTATACAGGCTATTTTTACTTCTTTCAGTACTGCTGGAGTGTCACATTAAATATAATGTAGAATAAATAATTTTATTTCTGACTCAGCACTCATTTACCAAACCAAATACCCCAAAAACCTGTTGACCAGAATTAATCACCATCTTCTAACATTTCACATCGCGGAAAAGGTCCATCTTACAAAATAACAAAATAAAATAAAAAAAAGTCAGAAGACAGTGGATAACAGTAACACATTTTCGTCGCGGAGGCTAACGATTCCGAAGTGAACTGTCCCATAAATCTAGGCCAGCCTGATTGATACATGGCGGTGGGTTGACGCCCATCGAGTAATTTAGTGCCGACTCTCCGCCCCCGAGCAGATAGCGAGACTTTTGTTTAGCATTAATTCTCTTTCCTTCCATCGATGCTAAAGAAAAGAATTTACTTTTAAAGAATTCGCGCAAGTGATAAATGCTGAGATAACATTTTTTTTCGCTGCGAAATTTTTCTTTGTCTAGAATTTGTTGCGTTTTGCCCAGTGTGCTGTGTGATTTGATATTGTATTTTTGGAAGATATTATATTTCACAAGTTCAATGTAGCTTTATTAGAAATGTTCATGTCAATAAAGTGGAAAACGAGCTTAGTGAACCGTAAAACACGTTAGACCCTTCATACTTTCCTTGATAGATTTAATTCATTTTTTTATTTCTTGATAGTGCATCTTATATTAAAAATAAAAAGACAATATTCTTCATCTATTTCTTTATGTTTAAAGTAGTGATGACAGTAGTAGTGACCCATGGCCGCTTGCAGGTATGAACGCTTTTAGATTTAACTATTTATTCCAAGCAAAGGATTCATTGTGAGCTTTGAATTTCACAAGGCAGGGTGTAACTGAGGAGATTGCATAAATCTGCAAGCAACGTATAAAGAAGAAAAAATATTAAGACAAGGGCAAGTAGGTGATGAAAGCTGACATTCTAGATTATTGCATACAAAGAAACGAAAAACATGTTACAAAAGTTGACATACACACACATATTAATTACCAAGACACCCCAAACAACAAACCAAACATCAGCGAACACAAAACAAAAGCGACCATCAAGCCAACACACTACTTCATTCCTCATAGTTTTTACAAAAAATAACAACAAAAAAAAAGATTTTTTCCGACTAATTCCGTACTAGAGTTTCAGACGACACAGGCTTGTAATCCAAGCCTTTCTTAACAGCTAATCTTAGGACAAAAGCTTTAATACAAGCGGCCCCGGGGTGTAGGACGAGTGTTGCTATTGTTTATTTTAATTTTTACGCCTGCGCGGCACTGTGTTTGCGGCGCCAAGGAATATTATACAGGATGTTTGAAAATGATGACGGTAATTTATATTTATTGTAATGATTATGTGTCTCGTTGTTTCGTTATAATAAATACGCGCTTAGCAATCAACGTAGTAAAACGTGATTTATGAACGCTTACGGTAATGAAAGTGTTCCTCTGTTCAGAGCTAAGAGATTTCCGTGTCTGCAGACGAATCGTAGAAGAAGAGAAACAGGGAGAATATGGTAAGGTACAGGAATACTGACAAGAAGTACTACTAACTACAACATAAAATTATCTACTTTAAGTAGTAAACAAATAGTATGTGAAAACTTTCCTAGGTCCAGTGAAATGATATAAACAATTTACTTCACGTATAACGGGATTTATTTCTATTAACAAACTTTTTCAGTACCACACAGTACAACCGACCCGCACAATTGCACCGAGACATTCAATATGGCGCCACAGCGGTGGCGCCCAGCAACAATATTTTTGAGTCAATTACACTTCTTTTTCATGATATATATTTACAATGATTACGGACTAAAATAATACTATAAATATGGATTAATACAATAATAATTATTTACCATAAAATGTATCTCAAATACAATATCATATGAATACTAACTAATATCTTTTAAAGTTGCCATTAGCTTACATTCGGCCATTCTGAATCAGCACGCGTCCTCGCGTGATTTAAATGATAATTACATTCCAAACATGAGATTCAATTATTAAGTCTGACTAATTCAATTAAATACAATTAAATAACTACACATAAATGTTTCGACCTAAATAACATAAATTAAACAATGTCTTCGAATTTCACAATTTATGATAAAGAAAATAATAACTCTTAGGCTTAGACGAACTTGTCACACTAGGTTATAGTTCGCCTCTGGAAGCGCCATCAACAGTTGGTATCCCCACAAGGCTCTGATATCGCCACAAAGGGCTGGTATCGCCACCAGGCTCTGGTATCACCGCAAAGGGCTGGTTTCGCCACAAGGGGCTGGTATCGCCACACGAGGCTGTTATCGCCACAACGGGCTCGTATCGCCACTAGGGGCTGGTATCGCCACTAGGGGCTGGTATCGCCACACGAGGCTGGTATCGCCACAAGGGGCTGGTATCGCCACAAGGGGCTGGTATCGCCACGACGGGCGCGTATCGCCACAGCGGGCTAATATATAACATATTAACAATACTAGATATTACCATAATATAATTTTGACTTTACAACACATTTATTTTCTACACAACTAAATCACATCGTTAATTTCAATTTTCACAATAAGTATCTAATTATCATTATGATTTTATTGACAATTGTCCTTGATACACTTATCTATTCAACTAATCATCATTTACTTTACTCAGCTCTCGAGCCACTACTGTCGGAATCGCTGTTTATAGGATCGTTGGAGAACACTAACCATGGGTGTATCTTGTCAACCGCAAAGACTGCTTTATAAACCGGTTTACCGCTTTTCTTAGTTATTGGAGTATCTTCAATTTCATACCTATCGTTTTCGAGTACCTGAGAAACCCTATACGGCCCGCTACATCTTGGTAAAAGTTTCTTGGATTGACCTGGCAAGACGTTACTTATTTCCCTCTCTACCCTTACAAGATCTCCAACATTGTATCTGTGTGCTACTTTACGTCTCTTATCGAACGTTTCTTTCTGTTTTCTTTGTTGTTCTTTTAATCGTTCACTAACTGTCAGTCTCATTTCTTCACGATCCTCATATTCACTCGTCTCAGATACTACTGAATTCATGGCGCCATCAGAAACCCCAGTCGGCGCTATACCGAACAACACTTCAGAAGGCGTTTTACCTGTAGCTTTGTTCAAGGTATTGTTTAGACCCCACTGAACTTTTGGGATCATAATGTCCCATTCGTTATCAGGCTGATTATTATTGATTGCCGTGAGCGCATCTAGAATAGAGCGGTTATAACGCTCAATTTGACCATTGGCCCGAGGAGTTGCTACGGCGTTAAGCGTATGACTAATGCCTTTCTCTTTGGTGAAACTAGAAAATACACGACTAGTAAAGCTTGTCCCTCTATCCGTGATCAATCTGCGCGGAACACCAATAAGAGAAAAATATTCCTCGAATACATTTATCGTTGTTTTACTTTTACAGTTTTTTACCGGTTTTATGTAAATAAACTTTGTAAAAGAGTCTATTATGGCTAAAATGTAACAATTTCCTTTTTTACTTTGCGGGAAAGGCCCGCAATGATCAGCATGCAAAACTTCAGACGGTTTATCAGGTTTTGGTATTGGATGCAACATACCCTCTCTAGGCCCACCTGGTATTTTATTGTGTGCACAATGTAAACAGGATTTACAGTACTTTTTGATGAAGCGACGCATATTTTTAAACCAATATACTTTTCGTACCCTGTCGTAAGTTTTATCGAAACTGAAGTGCCCAACGTCATCATGATTACTTTTTACGATTTGCCATCTCACGGATTTTGGTACGACCCATAGCAGACGGACACTGTCTTCCTTTTTTATTACCCGATATAATTTTTCATTTTTAACAACAAAATTAGTTTTAACTTCAACAATATTGTTGCTTTCTGGGTCCTTTAAAATGTCAACGATCCTCTGCAATTCAGTGTCTGCCTGCTGTACAGTCTGAAGCCACCTCTCATCTTCAACATCAACGGTAATGTTAAAGACATGATAGTCGTCATCGCGCGATGGTGGATTTTTTGTGCCAACAGGGTTCCTGCTAAGGGCATCTACGTGTGCCATATTTAGACCTTTTCTATACTCTATGACAAAATCGAACTCCTGCAGTGCGATCCACCATCTCGCGACACGAGGGATCAAGTCCTTCTTAGTCATTGTACTCTTCACTGCATTACAATCGGTTACAACCCTAAATTCGACACCCAGTAAATAAACGCGGAATCTATTTAAGGCCGTAATAACAGCAAGTGTCTCCAGCTCGTACGAGTGAAACTTCTGTTCTTCTGGCGAAGTTTGCCGACTAAAATATGATATAGGCTGGAGACCCTTGCCGTCATCCTGCAGCAGTATAGCGCCTATTCCTAGTTTGCTAGCATCCGTGTGTACTTCTAATTTAGCTTTAGGGTTATACAGTGCGAGGACTGGCCGGCTCACTAGCTTATCTTTAAGAGTGCTGAAAGCTGCCATTTCTTCTGGACCAAAATGCCATGGTGTATTTTTTCTAGTAAGTTGTGTTAGAGGTCTTGCAATGATCGAAAAATCCTTTACAAATTTACGGAAGTAGCTGGCCAGCCCAACGAACTGGCGAACTTCATGGACGTTTTTAGGTACTGGAAAGAGTTTTACTGCCTCTGTTTTATACAAGCCTGGCCTGATACCCTCACCGCAAATTTCATACCCCAGATATTCGATTTTCTCTTGAAAGAACACACATTTTTTTGGATTGAGCGTCAATTTTGATTTTCTTAAGAGGATGAAAACCTTTTCCAGCTTCTCAAGACCCTCTTGAACTGTTTTAGAGGGGACTAACAAATCATCCATATAGGCTAACACTAAATTTTGACTTACCCCATTCAGCATTGAGTTAATAGCCCTTTGAAATATACTCGGAGCGTTTGCTAATCCGAATGGCATGCGATTATATTCATATAATCCATCTGGAGTAACAAACGCTGTGAGGTGCTTGCTTCCCTCAGCGACGGGCACCTGGTAATAGCCCGAGGCAAGATCTAGACTTGAAAACAAACTATTACCACCCAAACAGTCCAATTTGTCCTCTATACGAGGTAAAGGGTATTTGTCCTTCAAAGTTTTTCTGTTAAGAGCACGGTAATCTATGCATAAGCGTTTCTGCCCATTCTTTTTGCTCACCAGTAAGACTGGGCTTGCATATGACGATGAACTTTCCCTAATTATGCCATTTTTAAGCAGATCATCTATTATCTCCGAGAGTTGTTCTTTTTCCTTTAGTGACATGCGGTAAGGATTATAAACTACTGGTATATCATCTTTTAATTTAATTTCCATCTCAGTCAAATTAGTTCTACCAAGCTCAGATAGATTTACAGCAAAACAATCCCTGTATTTTTTCCAAAAGTTTAACTAAACTTTCAATTTCCGACTCAGCTAATTGTGTACCTACATTAATATCTCCTAATATTTCGGGGTTTTGTTGTGTAGTTGTCGCAGTGAATCCAATATAAGCATCATTGATTTCTTCATACTCAGATCCCCTGGCCATTGTTTTACCCTTTTCGATGGCGAGATCTGAGTTGCCTAAATTTGTTATCATAATATAACCAGAGCTATTTTTAAAATCATATAATCCAGGCAAAATTAAAAACCTATTGTCACCACTATCACGAAACCCAGATGGAACGTACAGGGATCCAGAAAAATCTGTGAATGTTACCACTTCTACCGGTGAAGTAGAACTAGGTTCAACTACAGTACCAATGCGCGCGTTAATTTTCAATTTAGTTCCATAATCATCAGAACGACTTAGATTGGGTGCTTCATAAAACATTAAGTTATCCGAAGTTTTGTACATCACAATGTTTGGCAACTCGGTAAATGTTTGACCGATTATGACGTCACATGGCATGTAACAGTCTGATACTACTACAAATTCAATTTCAGCTGGAATTTCATCAACAGATATTGTACCTTTGACCGTCCCTAATGGTTTAACACTAGAATTGCCAAACCCTCGAAGATTTGGAATGTTTTCACCTGTGTCATATTTGTTATATATTTCCAATGCTAAACTTTCTTTTAATATAGTACAGTTACTACCTAAATCAATAAATGCCTGTTTTACAGACCCATCGATATTAACGTCTTTGTAAAATTTGTCACTATCTATGTCGCTCGATTGTATGCGCATAACCTTCTTATCAGGTGGAGCCGTGATTTGCAACAGGTTATTGCTTTGACCGCTATCTTCTGTTACGTTTGATTTAGTACGACAGTCCTTAGCTAAATGACCTACTCTGCGACAGATGTTGCATCTTTTCATAGGTTTTGTACACTTTGTCCTAATATGACCTACCTCACCACAATTGAAGCAAACAATGCCTGCTCTTGAAGAGTCTGTGCCGCTATTGGATGGTTCTTGTTGAGATCCTGATTCTTTAGTATTCGTTTTTCGCTTATTTGCCGCGTTACTGTCACTCTGTGCTAAAGTCTTCAAATATGAAAACAGCTGCTCGGGCTCCTCAAAACGGCATGCATTTGCACTCATCCTAACAAACTTGTCATCGATACCATGTACTAGGCACCCTACAGCCTTGCGCCCTGATATCTCACACCTATTTATCAAAATCATCTTCTCAAAGTAATACACATCTAGCGGCTGTCCTATTCTACACCGATATTGCAGCATTCTCTGAAGCATGTCGCCATAATTTTCAGTTGACGGAAAAGCCGATTTCAACTTTTCCGTCCACTGATCCCATGTATACAATAATGAGGGTAAACCTTGATACCATCTTTTGGCGAGACCCGTAAGTTTTGCCAAAGCATAGTGACGAACTTGCGTATCATTCCACGAATATATCTGTGCACATTCATTTACTTTGTATATCCACGATTCAACATTTTGAGAACTGTCGCTTGGATCAAATTCTGGTACCACATTAACGTGAGTTGAAAATGCATTATGTGCTGAAGCTTGTACAGGATTACTTGTTATTTGCGAAGAGTTGGATTCACAAATTGGAGGAGTTTGTGTCACGGTCCTACTACTCCTTTCAGTATTTTTGTTTTTATTTTTAGAATGATGACGATACTCTTTACTCTTTTTAGATCGTGATTTATCCGATTTATGACGTTTGTAAGACCTTGCATGCCTGGTCATCGACGAAGAAGACGTATCGACGCTACTTGAATTACGGTAACGTCGACGTTGCCTCGAATTATGCCTTTTACGGGACCTACTCCGTCGATTGGACCCCATGGCCAGCGATTTCAAACGATTCAAAATTTCCAACAAAACAAATTACCTAGGTACCTAACCTACTTAATCAAAATTTATATAAAATATTTTTTTTTCTAATATGCAACCACAAGTGAAACAGTGACCTACTGTTTTAACTAATTACCTTACGTACAAAACGTTTTTTTTTTTTTTTTTCACATAATACTACCTACTAGGAAATAATTGACATGGTAGATGAATGTAAAGTATTCTTTCACAAGTCAGGCTTAGTGGCACCGGCGACTAGCTGAGTCTGCATCAAAATAACAAGGTTTTATCACTTCCATTCAAGTTCATGATTCAAAGTTTTGCCAGAAAAATTTACTAGCAATCACGTCAAAATCAGTGTCATGTTTTTATTTATGCAGCGGAATTAACACACTTCACTAATTGTCATGTACGTATACGATTTATCTCGGCACACAAAACACATTTGAAATAAAACGTAAACAATGTCACAGAGAAGAAAAAAAGAAAAGCTTACAGCTTCGCAGCGAGTCCAGCGCGTGAATTAATCCATCACTTCTGATTGAAAACTTTCCTAGGTCCAGTGAAATGATATAAACAATTTACTTCACGTATAACGGGATTTATTTCTATTAACAAACTTTTTCAGTACCACACAGTACAACCGACCCGCACAATTGCACCGAGACATTCAATATGGCGCCACAGCGGTGGCGCCCAGCAACAATATTTTTGAGTCAATTACACTTCTTTTTCATGATATATATTTACAATGATTACGGACTAAAATAATACTATAAATATGGATTAATACAATAATAATTATTTACCATAAAATGTATCTCAAATACAATATCATATGAATACTAACTAATATCTTTTAAAGTTGCCATTAGCTTACATATGTATGAAACTCATTTGCAAACTATTATTTTATACATGTACCGCCATTGAGTTATTAACCCTGTGTTAGGTTAGTCGCGATTCCCCGATTATTTTATATGATGAAACTCTATTTTAAAATTCCAATACCCCTATGATAATGTTCAATCTAATCTGAAAAAAAAACAGTCAATTTAAACAAATAATTACATAATCGTTAATATTATAGTTTAACGATTAACTGAGCCACTTTTAAAAATTACAAGTATTTAACGAAATATAGATATCGATTTATTGTCATTGTTATTCTATTACTTATAAAAATCAGTTGTAAATAATAAAACAGCTAAAACTATATCGCAATATCATCGCCATTATCATCATATCAGCCACACATAATCCAATGCTGAACATAGGTCTCTCCTATAGAGTACTTCCCGGTGACCTCGATGAGGTCGTCCTTCCACCTAGCCGTTACTTTCAAAATATTTTTTTTTAAATTTTTCGTCATGCATAAATGAGTAGCCAAAGCACCCTGTATCTCGCTGGCAGGAAAGCTAACAAGTGATATGCAGTATGCAGCTCATTTTCAGCAGTAGCACGAATTATCAGCGACGCGTGACGACACTGTATTACGTAGAACACGTCGGATGTATGTAAGTACTTGTTATACAGGCTGATGTTTATTAGTATTTGTGAATATTTCAGTTTTTGTTACACTCGGTCTTATCTGATTTTTGAAGTGAAAACTTCTTTAGCGGCGTTGGATGGGTGAAAACTGTTAAACTCGCGTCAGGATCGCTTGACCTTTGGACCGTAACCGACGACTGAGGTCATACAACATAAGCTATAGACCGTCTATTTCGCAAGATACGATAAATAGCATCGTAGTCGACTTTAAGTCCTTATGGTTTCAGAAAGTACCAGGTTCAAACCTAGCATTCTGATACTTTTGTGATTATTTTTTGTTTTTGTAATTTGTTACTTTCTGTGATTATTTTTTCTTTGTGTAATTTATTACTTTTGTGATTATTTTTTCTTTTTGTAATTTATTAATTTCTTCTGACAGAAAATTAGCAGAAAATTAGTGATAGGTTCTATGATTGGCGCTATATTATAGGTATGGTATGGTATCGTATGGTATGGTATGGTATGGTATGGTATGTTCTTTTTATCTTTTTCTATGTATATAACGAAGAAAGAAAATGTGTTCCCTTCTGCCGGCACTCCTAGAGTGCAACCCGTATTTTTAAAGCTATTATATTGATTCATATAGGTATAGGTAAATAATCTATATTTGGAGCCAAGTCACACCCTGCCGATTGATGGACGAAGGTCTAATGCACAGGTTTCCTTCTTGGGGTTTGGAAGTCGAATGGAAGCTGCTCCCACATAATTACGTGCTTTTTCATACTATATTCTATGTATGTGATAAATTTTCATTCAAATTTAACTAACTGTTCTGGTATGGTAGAGTAATTGATGCATTTATCGCATTTAAACTATACTAATATGTTATAACTGGCTCTTACACTTTCACGCCTAAACCACTGAAGCGATTTTAATGTAATTTGGAACAGGAGTAGATTAAGACCTTGGAAATGCGAAGGTATGTTTGGTCGCGATAATCGACATCCACGTGAGCACGGCCGCGGGTTAAAGCTAGTAGTCTTATAGACACACTGATTCTGAGTAAAGATACAAAATTAACAAGGCAGGCTAGCAAGTCCCACGGCTCATTTTAAGTCGCAGACAAGAATTACCGCCGTACTGTAATGAAATGACACTAAAACACCACTGCGAGTTACATTCTCATTAATTTCTTCACGGCGTGTTTATCTACAAGACTTTTGTCACGTTTTAAGTGGCTCTACGCTTGTAGAAAAAGAAAATTTCGGTTATGTGACGTAAAGTTCAAATTTCTATGTTTTGAGGAGTACGTTTAGCTATCGTTTGGGAATATAACTTATTTTATTACTAACATTATAAATGTGAGCTAATGAGTGCGTATGTACGATCAGCAAATGAGATTAGTATACACTTTTTAATATAAAGTAATATGAAACCATGTATACTGATATCCTTTCCCGACTATACATTTTTTTTTCTTTTTTCACGCTCAAGTAAGTGCTGATTCAATTTGGGGCTGAAATAATAATGTCATAAGTTTAAGAGGACTGCCACTAACTAACTAATGAGTAAAAGAACCATTATGAACTAGAATAAGCGAAATATTCATAGCAAATCAAAATTATGTGATCATGCATACCCGAAGAATCGTGCGCAGCGAGCGAGAAAGACTCGCGGACATCGCTGGCCGCGTTCGAAGGCGGCTCGGGCGTCGGAGGGCGCAAGCCGACCTCCGCCCGCCATGAGCGCGGGCCTGAGGGTGACGGGTGGAGCCGCTCGTCACCCTAGCAGAAGCAGGACACGGCGGCGGCGCGCATCGTAGGACGATGCGCGCCCCCCCCCCCCCTATACCGGGGGCGGGCCGGGGACCGCGTTGTCCCCCCTCCCGAGGAGGGCCAGACCGAGAGGAATGGCCCTGGGTCAGCGGGGGTGCGAGGGATATGTCACGAGACAAACTCACCTTCGGCCAAGCACATCGACCCACAGACGGCGTGCGGTTTAGTCGGTTCGAGTCTGACATAACCTCCCCCTTCGGCTACGAAGGGGGGGAGGGGTATCCGTAGGAATATCCCGCAGGTAAAAAAAAATCCGAAGAATCGTAAATATATGTAAAAATACTTTTAATATCACTCTTATCAATCAGCCACACTAAATATGAGAGTGTATGTATGTACAATAGCAACAGAGCATGTTTTTCATGTCAGCCGCGAGAGTGTGAAGCTGCCCATTGTTCTTCGGAGACAACCTGCCAGCTGTCCTGGCTATCTCGGTGATGCTCTCTGTATTTTCGTCAAGCACAGTGAATTTTGAATAAGTATTTCTTACCTTTATTCTTTAATGTGTATGAAGGTTCACTATTGTTTCACAAAAAACGTATGACAAATGATCCACATTTTACAAACAACACTTCAAAAAGAATCATTTGATAATAAAGGATTTGCAAATGTATCACATAGAAAATATTTCAATTGTTAAAATTTTATTTTAAAATTGTTCATGTGACAAAATAAAGTCAGTTAATTAACAATCAAACAAGCAAGCATAAACCACGCATATAGCATACAGTAGGCATGTAGCCTGTAGCAAACATCGTTGCTGTCACAGCTCCAGCTCTGTGGGGCTCCGGCGGCTCCACACGGTCGCAGATGGTTGTAACCCGCAGCTTCGGCTTTGGCGGCGAGCTTTATAACTACCTGCTCCTCAGCTCGTGGGCCACCTCACCCTCCGCGCCTGCGCGTGCTTAAATAACACTCTAGGGGTACGGCAAACAAGATCACGTGAAGTCGGATTTGCACACATTCATTTCTGTCACTAACTTTTGACTATTCAAGACAATATTTTTTGCTAAGTAACATGTTTAAAAAATAATGAATTCCTGAAATGATCCTTATTCTATAATCCTCATCCTTAACCTATCCTAACCTTAATCTATAAATAAATAAATAAAATAGTGTAATTTTTCCAAATAAGTATTTTGTCTGAAGAGTAGTTTTTTTAAATAATAGTTTGTAAAATGATAAGTTTATCAACTATAATTTTTTCAACCGTTGTTTGTCAAATGAAGATTTGTCTTTCATTTTTTATTAAATGATTGGATACCGTGAATAATAGTAGTTTATGATACTATTGCATAATAAGGGTTCTTATAACACGAGTGTGTTTTAAAAAAACGAGCCTTAGGCGAGTTTTTTTATTGTGTCACACGAGTGTTATAACTTATAAGACCAAGTTATGTACAGTGTCATACACTACTTTATTTACTCTCATACTATAAATACATAAACTAATTTATTTTACAAACAAAACCAAACTTTGTTTAATTTAAATGAAAAAGAAAAAAAAACAGTTGGCGCCAAGGCGCAAACGTCGATTGCGCATGCGCGTTTCTTTTTTTTTTCTTCCGAATCGGCCGTTTTTTTTTTTAAATAGAGGTTCAGTCCAGATCGAGTTTGTATCGGTGTATCGTTATGATTAAAAAGTTATTTGATGATATAGGTGTCCATACAAGACCTGTATCGTAATAAAACTTATTTTTTGGCCTGTGCGTAATGTTTGTCATAAGAGTTTTGATTTCAATTTTATAATCTTTGTATTACAGTATCAGAGTAGATAAAAATTTTAAAGCAATTTTGGAATGTTTAATATTCAAAAGATAGAAAAAATATTGAATCGGTCTAGGCGGGATTTGAACCAGCAGTCTTTGCCTTCGAGCAAGACCAGACCTCACCTGGACCAATCCAAATTTCTCCTCTACCTGTCTTTGAGGCGACAGTGGAGGCGTCTACTTATACTCTCACGAAATATCGGAACCAATGAATAATTTTGCAATCATTTTTAAACATTGATTTTTGACTACTTCGCCCAAACAATTTGAATGAATTTTTTAAAACATTATGCATGCTAAATATTCAAATAGTTTAAAAACAAAAAAATATTGAATCGCGGGTTCAAATCCCGCCTAGATCAATTCAATATTTTTCCTATCTTGCCGATTCATTCTTCAACTTATGTTTGCATGCGATAGTGAATGAGATATATCACTTGTATGAAATACGAGTACAGTAGTGACGAGGAGTCCATATAACCCTATTCCTGCTGGCTTCCCAATGGGTTGTATGGTGCATGACATACTAGATTAAGAAAATATTTTTCCCTTTTGAAAATTTTTACCCTTCACCATGGAGTAAAGCATAGAAATATGACAGAAAATTTAATTTAATGCGTAGATTATGTCTTATAGGTACTGAAGGACGGGCAAGCCTTGAAAGCCGATCCAGCCACTTTTTAGAGATTATTAGTGGTACTTACTTATATCTAGTGATTTTATAGTTGTTTTGGAGGCAAATATTTTCTTCACAGTTTGATAGCAAAATCAGCTGGAAGTATTAATTTAATCAGCGTTTATAACAAAGTGAGATTTTATGCTGGAGATTGATGGCACTTGGTACTACACATATTAAATAATAAAAAAATAACTTTTAATGAAATTCAAATGTAACTTCCCTAAATGTTGGAAAAAAAGTTGAACCTGGCATACACATTTTTGAAACTAGCCACATATAAAAAAATATAGTATTTAGAAATATAATCGTATAAAACCATTATTATGTAAACCTTTGATAATGCCGTGAGGCGAAACCAGTCAGATTAAAAATAAAGTGTGGAAAAGTACAAGTGCTATTATTATTCAAAGAGAGTTATTTTAAAAAACAATATGAAATTGGTATAATAATATAATAATTTTCCGTAGCCGCGTGGTTCACGCCAGAGTAGAATTTGGGCCACCCCATCTCTTCCCACACCGTGTAGTGCAAGGCGACTAAGGGATAGGGCTGATTAACTTTAACATCAGACAGATATGTACAGCCCAGACTCAGCCTCAAATTCATGGCTCGAGTCACCAATAGTGCCCGGAATACCCCCTATTACGTCGGACTGAATACAATGATTGCTGAAATGTGGGTGTTAATTCACCTCTGCCTGCCTCTTTCAAGCTTGTTTTAAGTAAAAGCAAACAAAATAAACTAAATAATCTAAGGAAGATAATTTCACAACCGCGTCACATCATATGAAATGTATTTCTTTGTGTGACTGCTTGCACCTTTATGACCAAGAAAATTAATTACTATTTTTCGGAAACATATTTTAGATATATATTCTATCTCTCTTCACACTAGCCAGGACACCTAAATCAAAACTCAACATGAGCCAAACTCATTCAGAATTCACATGTTGCCCTCAAAGGCTATCAAATCGGAAATATCTCGCCATAAATGCACCCATCTGGACGGTTCTGGCTGCTAATATCTCAAGCCCGACCAATGACTTGCTTTTACTTAAAAACCAACTTAGTATTGCAGTAGCAAAAACTGCAACAACTTCTTCTTGTAAGTAATATACAATTGAAAGTCGTATAACTTCGAATTTCAAGATGGTAAATGTATATTTGTGAAGCGAAAAGCAGATAGCGTTTACGAAACGGGCTGTGGTCGAGGTAAGGTTAAAATATGCAGCGCTTGTATTGAGGGGACTTTCATAAAGGGGTAAGACAGTCCGTGTGGCCGCGACGCACCTCGTGCATGCACTTTCTGGGCTCGTATCCATTATACCTTTACGATACGGGTGCGAAACTGGTGGCGATACTTGTGGCAGAAATTTGATGGCACAAATTTGTCACTAATTTCGGCGGGGTGGGTAAAATCCAAACAGTTCGACTATCGAACTACTGGTAGGACTAGATGGAATAAAGAGTACAACCGTTCACAATTGCGAAAACCCTCCATAATAGTCCAATCTCAGTTGGATTGCGTTCAGGGGTTAACAAGTGCATAGCTGGGCAGGGAGGATTGTGGTCGCAGCACTAGTGGGGTCAGTGGGTGTCTCGCGGACTCGTGGGCACACAATCCTCTTTTGATGAGGCCGTCAAGCTGAGTGCCACCATGATACCATGGTACGTATATGTAATGGTGACCTTGTTTTCTGAGACTTTTCCTTCAGCTTACCATCAGGTGAGGTGAAGGGTTTGGGAGGAAATTGTCGTGTCCTATGTATACATAATAATCATAAATCTGCAAATATCTAGTATTTATGAAGATCGGCGGGGTCTAAAACAAAATCACCTGCAACAACAGGTGAGACTGCCTGGGTGCAGACGAAGCAACAAAAAGAAACCCCAGTGTAGTTGATTTTTAACCGTCAATGACCAAGCATAGAATCAAAGATAGTGACATTGATTTAATGACACCCGACCAGCGACGCCTTGGCGTTCTTTATATGGAACACAACATCAAAACTGACCACACACGAATGACGTCCCATGGACAAATGGTTAACAAATAGACACGATGCGGCGACATGATAACCGAAATATTTAGAAATACATCGAGCGATCCTAAAAACTTCACAACAAGCTACTCTAACAATGGAAACACACCCAAGTCAGTTTTCAAAAACCCTGCGGGACGTGGTGTGCACAAAGTGACCGCTATTAAACATTCACTGCTGTTCCACTAAGGTGTTAAGTTGTCTCCGGTCGCTTTGAGCCAGCCTTGTAAGCGCGTGTGGTTGAAGGAACCAAGGAAGCAATGCACTCGACAATTTGTAGAGATCTAAAGTGCATCAGCTGAAATATGAAGTGGGAATAGTGAGATGGTAATTTTGAGGTGAGTTGCATACATAACCTGTGTATATTCACGTCTGTAAATTACCCAAGGGTTAGGCAGAGGTGTATTGATACCCACATTTCGCCAACTATAAATTTCGATGCCACATAATAGACGGTGAGTCTATTGTAATCCAGTTTCTGTCATGGGCTTTATGTTTACTGTTGGATATGTGACTGGTGTGTAGGTACAAGGCTCACCAAAACATTTGGAGTTCAAATCAACCTCACCTGCTAGTCGGTGCCCAGATGCAGCAAATTCGCAAAAAAAACAGACCTATATGAAGGTATAAATTAATAGGAGGTAAGACACGACGATATTTCCGCCCAATTAAGCAGTCTCACTGGGGAAGTACCTCGGCCCTACAGAATACCGCAGCGATAATAACCTCGTGTTGTGTTTCCGGCGGTGAGTAGAGTAGCCAGAGTTCAATGGGGAGTTTTTGTGTTGTCAGAGGGAAGACCAAAGGCTATTCATGCTTGGTCGGCAGCACAAGTGTGACTCCCCTGGTATTGCACACGTCCATAGTGGTAACCACTTTCCATCAGGTGGGCCGTATGCTTGTCTGTCATCTCAGTGGTATAAAAAACCTAACGGCAAGAAAAGATAAATAGATAGAACAATACTTTATTGTACACCATCAGATTTACAGTAGAGACAAGTAGGTAGCATATTTACAGTTGAAGGTATTATCAGCGGCTTTATCGCTGGATGCGAGAAAAGCTTCTAATTTAACGCCAAACATAACTTGTTCATTTCAAAATCCAAAAATGAACATCAGGCATCACGTACGACTGCTGACAACTGATATAAAATAAACAAGCAGTATGATAGCAGCGAGCCGAGCGCCGATCGATGGCGTTTGACCCCTGAGCTTGCCCCCACTGTCCGTCCGTCCGTCTTGAAATCCGCTGCAACTGCTTAAGGGTAGGTTAAACTGAGTCAAACGTAGAATTTTAGTCGGTAAATTAACCTGTTAATATTTTGAAAGAAAAGTATGTGGTTGTATCGCAATTTATTTTCTGTTACTTTATTATGAGTCTTCAGGCTTTCACGGCCGGCGTTGCATGTAGAATATACTGCATCCGGGCTGTTTGCCCGTGGTCTATGTGAAACTTGCACTTAGCCGCCGACGATTCAAGGTCTCCGAACTCGTCGTCGCCCGGACCTGCGCCACTGAAGATGTCGACCGTAGTGATCGACGAAAGGTCTGGAACGCAAGTTTCATATAGACCACGGCCAAACAGCCCGGAAGCAGTATATTCTACATGTTACTTTATTATTTAAGTACATTTATCTACTCGCGCATCGTTTCGGTTGCTTTTCAGCAGACATGATCATTGAAGACTAAAGATGATGGTTATCTCATAGTTAAATTAAAGTTATCTGAGAGTACACGAACTAGGTACGTTGGATTGAATTTACTACAATCAATCGATAAATTTGCCCACTGCAGTCCACTGCTGGACATAGGCCTCTCAATTTACTACGAATCCAATTTAATCGTGATAGAATTCATTAAAAAAAATTTTATTTCAACATGTATGTGTATTGTCTAAATACTTAATAGCAAAATAACTAGAAAAAAATACACGTGCCCGAGACGCCAGGTTAAGTAAAAAAATCTTAATGAATATGAGTGTGTACACTCATATTCAACAAAGATTTTTTCTCCCATCAGGGAGAAATTATAATCATAAGAGCCAGAACTATTCGACCCCCCAACTCCTAGAAAAAGCCCTGCAGACTGGTCCGTTCGCACCAGATTCGTCCGTCTATCGATATGTATCGGCTTGCAAGTAGAGTCAGCTGGGCCTTCCAGAATATCGGTGGGGACACATTTAGGCTAAGTTCAGATGAACGCGCGACGCCGCGCGGTTGGCTCGGCGCGCGGTTTAAGATTGTAAAAAATCAATGTTGTTGTGTACATGACCGCGTCACCGCGCGTGCCCGCGCGCACCGCAATGCACCACGCGCGCGCATACCGCCGCCATTTGAACAGGTGAACCGCGCGGGAGCGCGCGTGTTCGCGCGTTCATCTGAACTTAGCCTTATCATTTGACTAGCTGATGCCCGCGACTTCGCCCACGTGGATTTCTGTACCCGTTTTCTTAATCTTTTTTAATTTTTTTCTCTGAGTAAGAACCATCCTGTTAATGTAAGGTACATACAAAAAAAAGAATTAACGAAATCGGTCCAGCCGTTCACGCGTGATGGCGTGACCAAAAATAATAGGGATTCATTTTTATATTTATTTGATATAGTAAACTACTTATATCCAATGTTTCGATCACATTTCTATAACACTTAAATCCCAATACAATCCATCAAAATTAATTTCATTTAAAATATTTTTCATAAAAATATTTCCAAGTTAAACGTAAATCTTCGCCTTAAGTCAGGGGTGGTAGGTGCAATCTGCTACCTTTTGTCCGTACCATGTCACCCCAGCAGTCTTCACTCAGCGATCTTTTCTACCTCGCCTAGATATGTACTTCGTGACTTCCACTTTATGCTTTATAGACAAGTACTATTGTGGTTTCATGAAGTGGTTTGTATATTTCTGTAAGATGACATGAATTTCTATTACTAAAATCCATGTTTGTAACATGGATTTTAGTAATAGAAATTTATGTTTTTTCTTAATTTTTCGGATAATTGTGAATAATGATCTCATAAATTTCAATCGAGTGCTACGGCGGCGGACTAACTCAAATTCACTAGTCAATATATCAAACCAATCCGCGCGCGCCAGAACCTTGTTCTCTCGTGACTTGGAGTTAAAAAATATGCCGGTATATTATTGTGTCCAATGGCTTCCTGCTTCCCATATGCAAGTATTTTTTTTATAATGAACTCTAGATGTATTTTTCAATTTAGCATACTTTTTGAATTACAAAATAAAATTTTCAAACGGTATTTCAAGTAGATGTAACGTTCCAGGGTGAATGTCTAGGATCAATGCGTTGAAGATTATCACGAGAATGTGCTATATAACTAAACCCATCGGTTTGGTAGAATGGAATGACGAATGTATGGGATTTGACGTTTATGACATGCGTGTTACATTTGTCAAATCCCATACATCCCATACATCAAGAGAATGTATTAATATAATTTCGCATTGGCATTTCGTTGACCGGCGTTTGGTAGAAGATAATGACGAATGTATGGGACTTGACGTATGTGACAGTCATTAACGCATGTCAAAAACGTCAAATCCCATACATTCGTCAGTCTATTGTATGTAATGCCACTTGTCTCAAGAAGCAGCACACTGGGAAAGAATAATTTAAAGCAGAAGTGCTGTCATCACGTTGTTTCGACAGAAGAAGAAGGACACTTCAGCTACAAAGACCGAATCTGAGAAATAACAAACAAATGCGACACAAACACAAACATGATATATTTTTATTATCTTATAAAGTAAAACTCTAGATTAATACAAAAGTTGTTTTGTACATAAAATTTGATGTCGCCTCACATCTTAGGAACTTGAAACTCATTTTCATATTTCCAACTATCTGACCGGCAAAACAAATCCACAACTCATAGTGTAATAGCTACGTACAGTCGTAGTGCATTAATGTGCCCTGACTGGGACGTAAGGAGTGCTAGATGTGATTACAGCGAGCCTGCTGGTGTCAATGCAAAATAGATTGTGTGTATGAAGAAAAGAATAGGTGAGAAAGTGATATAGAAAGACATATTGATAATGCACTTATACTTTTCCATCAATTTAGAAAGAATGAAAGACAGAAAAGAGAAAGAAATAAAATTCTGCTCATTTATGCTTTTTTTATACAACCGAGGTGGTAGGCAAGCACACGGCCGTACCGTGGCCTATGGTCGTGTACAACACCAAGGGAGTCACACTCGTGCTGCCGACCCTGTAAAGACAGAAAGTTTCTGTGCCGTCAGTGTAGAAGACAAAGCAGGAGTTGCCTTTGGTCTTCTCACTGACAGTACAAAGCCTCTCCTGTGAGCTCTGGCTACCCTACTCACCGCCAGGAACACAACACGAGGTTATTATAGCCGCGGTATTCTCTGTAGGGTGGAGCTAGATACTTAAGTAAAGTTGTTTATATTCTGAATTATGAAAATATAAAAATAGTTATACACCTCTGCCCACCCCCCTCGGGGATCTTCAGGCTTGAGTATATCGACGGTAAAAAGGAAAAATACTTTAAGCGACATTTTTTGAATTTCACAGGAGAGCCAATCAAAGTTAAATTTTTTCGAAAAAAAATCATAAAAAAATCTAATTCGACGTTAGAAAAACCAGCGAAAAAACAGTTTCTTAATTTTTTAGGTTCTTTCTTCCCTTAAACTTACAAAAAATCTCTAAGCAATATAAGAGGAGTTATGTGTCGCTTCAGTTTTTTTCATTAAATACTGCGCAAGGAAAAACGCATTAAAAACAACACCAGTGTCTTGACAAATGCGAGGAAAAACACATTAAGTGACAAGCAATGGGTGATCTAGCTTGGAGGAAAAACAAATGAAGCGCCATGCAGCCTGAGACACAAGGCTGTGGAAAAACAAGTTTTCCAACAAAACCATAAAATATTAAGTAAAGGAAAAACCCAATAACCACTAGTAAATTATCATTAAATTTTGAATTTTTAACTGTAATCCTTCCTACGCTACCGATAGATACCAAAATAAAACCAAGAATTTAAGGATAAAATAAATAAACTATAATCTTTATTGATTTAAAAGCTTACTGATTTACAGTATTGTACAAATAATACCCATTCCAGGGACAAAATACAAAATTTCTTTTTAGAAAATAGTTAAAAAGAGAAAAAATCATCTAAAATATTGTAAAGCAATTAGTACTATATTTATACCGAGTTTTAACTCGCTGCGAAATGTTGAGCCAGACTGATGTGACTGTGAACAAACACTTCGCAGCGGGGAATACCTACTAGTCATCATCATCATCATCATCATTATCGATATTTAGATGTTATCCTGATTGCATCCGTCACCATCCCGGCCTCGGAGCTCACTGTCCGTCTTCCGGCTCTTCCTCCTCCACTTCGCACGATCTTGGGCGTCCATGGTAGTGAGACCATTTGCACGCATGTCACCCTGCACGACGTCAAGCCAGTACTTTTTGGGCCTACCCCTTCTACCTGGACCCGACGGGGCCGCCATTGTCAGGCATTTGTTAGACACGTAGCCTGGCTGTTGCCGTAAGACGTGGCCACCCACACCAGCGAAGGCCTTGCATTTTATCTACTATGTCACGGAAATGAAGGCTGCCGTGGATGCGAGAGCTTCTCACGCGATCTTTACGTGTGACTCCGCATACCCCCCGCAGCATTTTAATCTCCGTGACACGCAGCCCCTGCTTGTGTCGCTCTAACACCCTATATTTCCCCGCGACAATCCTTAGGGCGAAAACCGGGTCCATGGTCCCGAGCCCGGGACGGAACCCATACTGACACTCCGAGTGTGCATTCTCCTGTCGAATACGGGTGTCGATTATCCGCTCATAGAGCTTCATGGTGTGGGATATCTTAATACCACGGTAGCTGCCACACTCCTGCACCGATCCCATGCCCGTGAAGACTGGCGTTATGATACTCAGCCGCCACTGGTGCGGGATCTTACCGCTGGAGAAAACGCGGTTATAAAGATTAGTCAGGATGCCCACACCACGGGCACTCATTGCCTTCCAAGTTTCGATGGGGACATTGTCGGGTCCGACATTCCGGTCCTTCATGCGTCGAATGGCAGTCTGGACTTCTGCAGGCGTTATCCGTGGCATTAGTCCTTGATTTGGAGGGAGGTCTGATAACTGCACCTCTTTATACTGCTTATTCAGCAGTTCATGGAAGTATGAGCGCCATCTCTCCTTCACCGCGACTTCCTCATATAACAAATAGCCCCCATGGCCTTTAATGCAGCAGACGTTGGATATCGCTGACTGATGTGACTGTGAACAAACACTTCGCAGCGGGGAATACCTACTAGTCATCATCATCATGACTGCGCTGTTTTAGGCCTGGAATGCGCCAACTTATAGATGAGCTTTTGCCCCTCAGACGATTCCAACTTGTGTTACAGCGGTTGCAAGTGGTCTCGTTTGGCCCTGGCTACGGATCTCTTAGTGGCGCGTTTAGTATCTTTGTACGCGTCGCGGTCTTCGGGAGATTTAGACGCATGCAACTTTTTAAAGAGGGCTTTCTTCGCCCTGATCTCCCTCTGGACTGTGTCGTTCCACCACCAAGGGTCCTTGTTACACTTGCGTCTACCCTTAGACATGCCGAGCACGGCCGTTCCTGCCTCAAGAATAGCTGCCTGCAACTTGTCCCAGCAATTTTGTACTGATTCGGCTTCAGCATCATCAAGCAGCCACCACCTGATTCTGCGTTGGCCCCGCTCAACACGCTTGCCTTTGAGTTTCACACAGAGGTCCATGCCAAGGAGATGATTTTGCGTAGTGAGACTCTCCCCGGGTATGGCCTTGCAGTTTGCTACCTTGCTGATGCTGTGCCTCCTAGTGAGTAGGAAATCGATCTGGGTAGCATGCTCCCCGTGCTTGTAGGTGATAAGGTGTTCGGATTTCCTTTGAAAATACGTGTTCACGATTGAAAGGTCGGTAGCTGCACACGTTCTGAGAATGTGCTCACCCTCTGGGTTACGGCTACGGTAACCAAAACCACCGTGGACACGCTCAAACTCCTTACACCTATCACCCACATGACCGTTTAGGTCACCACCCAAAACAATTCCCTGCGACAGCGGAATGCCACTAAGCACTTCCCCTGTGTATGTGCCGCAACGACAGTTCACCGGTGAATGAAGCGCCACGTCACGTGTCACTTCCTTACATAGGTTACGCAACTTCCACAAAAGAGACAAAAATACATAGCATGTAGCGACATGAATGATTTTGAATAGTTAACTTAAGTACACAATTTTGAAAACAATGTTTACTTTAAGCGACAATCGTCTTTATTTAGATAGTCGACGAAATTAAATGAACCGACGTTATGGGAATAAAAGACGATGTCGGTTAATTTAAAAGTTTCTGAAAAAAAATTGATGGTGTTACTTTAACCGTCACTATCGATTCTTTCTGCAATTGCAAAAAATACTGAAATCCATAATATGTCATAATGATCGTGAAAGCAAAACACATTAACTCCATCTTACAGATACAATGAAAGCAAGGAAAAACTAATGTAGCGACTCGGCACTAGTAATACAAGAGTGAGCCAAAACACCTATAGTGCTTTACACCGCATTTTCTATGACGGAGAAAAACGATTTAAGTGACTTAGGATATCCGAAACAGAAAAAGAAAAACACATCAAATAACAATCTTACTATGGAGTCGGTACTTTAAGCGGTAATTTGACTAAATTCACTACAATTTTGTGTCACTTCATTTAGCGTCTGGAAAAAATATGCCTAAAAGTGCCATTACTTGAAGCGACACCAAATTGGTCAGATCGCTACGAAACCAAGACCAATCGACGCGGAAAAAATCGCTGATTCCGGATATGTATATAACTCATTTTCGACAAAAGTGTCGCTTAAAGTGTTTTTCCTTTTTACCGTCGATATGTATGTAACAAATTATAAAACAAAATAAAACGCTAGCTTAAATGGCTTACTACTAATACTTAACATATTTATACTTAACATACAACATATATAACAAACTACTTATACTTAACAAATTTTAAAAGTAGTGATAAAAAACTGGCCCAGATCTTATACTCAGTGTTATTCTGCATATCCAGTACTAGTTCAAATTCTTCTCCCTATTATTTTTGGACATACATCTGAACTACTCGTTCTCTACTACTCAAAACTAGACCACGACCAATTACGAATCACCTCCAACAAAAAAAAATAACATACAATAAATTAAAAAGATATAGTGAGATGACTCATCCAGGTTTGCGTAACACCCGCAACTATTTATGACTACTGCTTACCCGTTGCATCCGGGGGTCTCATAAAATTCTATCGCCGGGATTGTGCCACGTTGATCCGTCTGCATCGGGGGGTCGTAGATTATGAAATAACCCCCACTAGCCACCCTGCCGACCCCTTTGAAGCAATTATTCTGGAAATTAAGGGGTTTTAATGCTTGCAAGTTTGGATGTTGTTTATGATTAATGTATTGGACATATTGTTAGTAGCTCAGTATTATAGGTGCTGAATTTTATATTGATAAACGCGAAAAACTACTGAATGGATTTTAATGAAACTTTACAATAATATAGCTTATACATCAGACGTAATATACTACAATTTATAACGATAACCGATACTATAGCGATAACCGATATCCACGCGGGCGGAGCCGCGGGAAAAAGCTAGTATATATGATAATTACAACAGATTCGGTGAGCCAAAAGGATTTTTTAAACAACTGATGTGGCAGATAAGCTCACGGCCCATCTGATGGAAAGTGGTTACCGCGGCCTATGAACGTGTGCAACACCGGGGAAGTCACTATTATTACTAATTTACCCATTATTAGGTGGAAAAATGCTCAAGAAGCTACTCACATACCACATATACAATAAGCTGGAGGTTCTCAAATACCACCTTTACTCCATTAAGACGAAGTTTAAAATAGTATGCAACAACGCGCTAGTCTTTATCATACTATTGTGTACTATTTACATCTTAAAAAAGGTAATAATGTTGATTTTATTATACCATTTGTGGTGCCAAAAAAGCACACGGCCCACGTGATGGAAAGTAGCTACCGTGGCCTATGGACGCATGTAACACCATGGGAGTCACACTCGTGCTGCCGACCTTGTAAGAATACAGAGTTGATATTAAATTAACGCTTAAAAAGTGCTGGTCATGGGCGTTTTTCCACTTGGTCTGAATTGACCCTAACGAGATTATATCCTCCACTGCCGATAACTGACTCATCAGACTAAATATATCCACAGTTCACAGCTTATCAGAAGAAAAATAACTCTTCTATGAAGCGATAGAGATACCACATACACGTAATGCCATCTACCGAAATCAAACCGAACTAATTCACGAAAACCGCTGACGAATGATGTTGTTCAACCTTATTTTACACTTCCACTTTACACTTCCAAGTACCATAGCACTCAGGTACTGGAACAGTTCATTACCGGTGATACATATCATTTGACAAATGAAAAACTACCTTGTGCTTACTTATACTTGTTTCTATTAAGTACTAATAGTTTTCTTATTAACTTCATTTCTAACCCTCTTTGTTTTATATGCGACAAGCACACCTGCCCTTTAGACAAGTGACTGTCCATTTATAGAATTGGATAAAATAGATTTCAACTTCAACTTCTTCAAAATCGCCTGTGCAGCAAATCGTCACAATTTTGCAAATGTCAATAGGTATTATAAAATAATTTAATGGCGAGACGCCAATGTCAAATGCACCAGAGCCACGTTAGCCACGCTAGTAAATTCGTTTCCGCGTATCCGCCCCCCACGAGATTCAGGTGGATGATCAGGACGCGTGGTTGTATTTTAGAGACGTCAAATTATGTGGCAATCCTATACAATAATCATTCTATTCCACAATACACCGGCCAACGAATTGCTTCTTATCTGGGGGCTGGTATTGCTACCATTCATAAATGTCAAGGCAACTTACTATCCAGTAGACCATCTAGTTATTTGCTCGATCTCCAAAATTCATTTAAAATCTAATATGAATCGAAAATAACTAATAAAAACGCATACATACGTACTAGGAACGGGTCGCGAACCGAACAATATTGCTATGGAGCTTGCCAAATCGAAAACTAAGCTAGGTCGATCTCGTAACTTTTGTGTATCTCTGTACAACTTTCCAGGGGCTCATTTGCAAACGCAATATAAGAATGACTTCGGAAAGTGATTCAAAGTTGTTGTTAGAATTTAGTTATGAACCCCTGATATGAAATTTTGACAACAACATAATTGGCTGACCTTACGAGTTGAAGCTAATTTTGCTTGCATTACTTGTGTCTCTTATGGACTTAATATACATAGTATGGACTTGTCTACCTGAGTTACTGCTGTGGATCATAGCAAAAAGATCGTAGTTTTGCAATCCCAAATATAAAATTACTGCATCACTGCAAAGAAAAAGGACCGGGTAGGTACTCCTTGCCGGCTCACGTGTTTCCTCCTTCCTATAGTCCCGGGTACTTTAAGCGGGACGTGAAAAAGCATCTGATGAGGCCATCAAGTTGAGTGCCATCATTTTTAATATGGTGCGTGTATGTAATGGTGACCCTCTATCCTGAGACGTTGCCTTTAGCTTACCATCAGGCGAGGTGAAGTCAAATTGATGTGTCCTATTTAAAAAAATATTTCTGTGCAAAGAACACCATCATCATCTCGTAGCTCCCGATTACTCTCGAGGCTTCATCACGAAGCGCGGGGGCCTGTTTTACTCCTGCTTGTCCTTTAGTTTTTGTGTAGAAGACTTATATGCGAGAACTGCCGTCTGATCTTCAAACCCTTAGAGGAACGCCTGTTCCAGAGCCACATCAATCAATCAGATGATGTAGTTTGCACGTAGACTTGGCTCCCAATGTCTTGTTAGCACCTTATATCCCCTAAATAGTTAAAACATAAAAGAGCTAAAAAAACAATATGAAAATACAACTGAAAAACCAAAACATCACTCTACGCAAAAAACAGAAAACATTACAAAGATAACAGTATCGAAACATTTTCAAAACACACTTACATACCTGCCTACTGTAATTATTTAATAAAGCAACACTAAGGACAAGCACGTACGGTCAGCAGGTAAACAAAGCGACGCATTAGGAGGGTAGATTAACAAAAAAGGCGGGGGTGAAATACGACGGTGCCTGTAAATTTTCTTACGGCGCCCCCTCTGACGGCTGGGAACATCGACACCGCGTTGACATGAGTACGGTCTGCAAAAAAGATGTCGATTATTTCATACTTGGCTTTTTGATAATAAAGATGATGTTTTGATATGATGCTGTTTTTGAATGTGTTGTACTTTAAAGAATGTGATCTTTAAAGATTATTCAGCGTTAATTTCAAGCATCATAATTATAGAATTAAATTATATGTATTTGAAAGTTATCGGTTTTCCAAGCAAATAAATACAAATAACAACTTGTAGTACAATGCTTTAATTCCTTTGTATAATTTTCTTGTAATTTTCTTACTTGTAATTGTAGTCCTCACCATCAAGTGAACTACAATACTACTACACTATAACATCTTTAGTTGTTACAAGTTTTGTAACACAAAAGTTATCATAGCGTTATTCCCTGCAAACGGTAAAATAAAGAAAGAAAAATATAGCTTCTGATACTCTTAAGAACCCTTCAAAATCTCACGAATCAAGTTTCATTTTTTACTTAAACCAAAGAAAACTAATCCTGCTTCAAGAAATGAAATAAATAAATTTCAAGCATAAAACAGTTTACTTACAAATAAACCTGTATCACTTTTTACCCTGACCGTACACTCGTCTCCCGATTCGTCCCACCGAAAATTTTCGTTCGAGCCGTTTCTAAAGCGCCTTTTTTAATCTCTATAAATCAAATTTATGACTTGTGTAAGCTTTCTGTTTTATTTACCCTTTTATAATTTTGTTGTCTGTACATACAGGGATGGAGTTAGAGCAGTGAGCTGAGACACACACACACAGACAGCCACTTGAACGTATTTTTGTGACGTTTATGTCTGAAATTTCCACAGTGACGTATGGGAGGGTCTTCAAAGAGTTTATTTAGCAGAACTTACTGTTGGATATCTCTAATATATACGTGTATAATAGAAAATTAATGTTTCTTTGTTTGTTTTGTTTTTGTATGTAATTCTATATCTACTCTTCAATTGCAATTAAACTCTTGTATATTATGTATGCATCTGTAAAAGGTTTATGTATATTGTAATTATGTATGATAATGGTGTTTGAATTTGTTAACCTTACTAGCTGATAAGGTGTATTATATGATTATGAAGAGAAAAAAGGCTGTTTATATCAAAGATCTAGGTATTATTAAAATAAAAAATTCTGATTGCCCCACTGAAGGCTATTATCTGTTCTGAGCTAAAGGGTTTTTTTGATACCATTTAGGTGGCAGACACGCACACGGCTCACCTGATGGAAAGCGGTTACTGTGGCCTATGGTGGTATGCAACACTAGGGGCGTTACACTCGCGCTGCCGACCCTGAAGAAGAAACCTTCTAATGCCCTTATTAAAGTAGAAGTTGAAGAGTTATTTTAAAACAAATATTAAAGTAAAAAATAATAATATTTGAAGTTTCTAAGGTGGTGAAAATCCTAAAAGTACTCTTATTAGCCCTAACTTCCTAAGGATTTATGAGCCCCCTACAACTTGACCCATCGTGGGAGCATCAGCAGGGGTGCAGTCTAATCCATAAATACTATCGACGTGTTCACACTCAAGCGAACCGTAACAGATTCTTATAGATATACACCAGGTTATATTTGAACTATCTGACTACTTATTTGTATTATTCTTTTACTTTTAACTATTTAAGGTAATAAGCACAAAGTAATAGTTCATATTGGAAGAGGCCTATTTCTAGTAGTGGACTTCTATAGACTATTCATTGATTGAAGAACAAAACCCTTCCGATCAAAATTGGTAGGAACATGTTCTCACTGTCTTTAAAATTTAGATAAAGCTAATTTCATCATCTAAGCTATCTTCACAATACCCTTACACTTAATAGCCTGAAATTTGCTTTCTCACGCTTTGGCTTTCACTTGAGCGACTACTAAATGAACCTACCCCATTCCTGGCGTATCAGTCTACCATGTAAAGCAATGAAACAAATCTATTAATCAACAATTGTATCGGCTCGTAGGTGATGTTGATTTGCATCACAAATATCTTGGTGGATGGGGGCCAAGCCAAAAAAGCCAAACAAACAAGCGGTAAGTAGGGTAGCCAGAGCTCACTGGAGAGGCTTTGTGCTGCCAGTGGGAAAACCAAGGCTTTTCCTGCTTTGTCTTCTACACTTACGGCATAGAAAGTCTCTGCGTTTACTGGGTCGGCAGCACGACTTTGACTCCCTTGGTGTTGCACACGTCCATAGGCCATGGTAACAACTTACCAACAGGTGAGCCGCGTGCTTGTCTACCATCTCAGTTGTATTAAAAATATTCTAATACATTTTACACAGCGCTATCTAGACAATAAGTTGACATAACTTTACTAACGTGACAGGTTTTAGAATGAAAGTGACCCTCCAAAAAGATAAAATACTATTCCAATTCTTCGTATCAATAACATACATAAATATCGTGATACCTTCAAACACAAGTTTCACCTATAAACAATTGGAATACGTCTGCGCTTGGGCGTATTAGGTAATTAATTCGCGTATTGTCCCCAACGTGTGTCGTGGAGGAATTATTGGCCGTCTTTGTGTGGGGTGACGGGCTCACGCCCATCCGTTAAAAATGTGTGCGGGGAGATTATTTGTTTTTGTGTTCGATTGAATTTATTGTTTGTTGTTTTGTTTTGTTTGATTGATTCGGTTTTGTTACCAAAAAGACTTGTAAATTAATTGTTATTGGTAATGGTAGTGGAAGCCGATTAGGGTGGTCTATGAATCCTGGTGTTACTCGTGTTTTAGCCAGTAAATAGAAAATGAAGAAAATAGGCTAGTGGCACGGGATAAAAAATTTCACAAGGGAAGCCGGTGTTAAACCACCTCCTATAGAAAGCCCAAAGCAATTTAGTATGGAATTAGAAAGAAAGAAAAATGCATTTATTTTGAATAGCTGCAACACATAAAAACGGTTTCATTTTGACAATAAATTGTACATTATACATAAACTGACATAAACGCCTTAAAAATAAACTAATATTATTATTAATATTATTATTTTGAAACAGCAACACTGCCTCTCACTACCATATCTGCAGTATGCAACCAAATTCTGAGCATTTTAATTTCAGGTCCTGAATTTCATATAGGTACCTACTGAACTTCAGTTACTGAGATTTAGACGTCCCTTTTGCAGTATAAGCCGACAGGAATCCGGGTATAGAGTTTTTTTGCCACTGTTATAGACCTGTGACGTTGTACTATTTGAGTTAGATTATTGGATGGACCTACAAAGAAAGTATGGTCAACCAGTTATATTTTACTTCAATAACTTACAAAAAAAAAAGCGAAATGTAATTATACTTGTATACAAAACTATTACTATGAATAAATTAATAGACGGTCCCAACTAAATCACTGACCCAAATGCCACCAATAAAGTAACAAAAATATTAAACATCAAGCGTCAACATTGAAATAATAAATCTGAGCGCCCCCCTCCCCCTACTCTTGAAGCTCAAGGAGGCATCCATGAACGCTGTCAGCCTATGATGGACGGCCAGCCATAAACCTGACGAGACGACTACCAACGCTACGGAATGGCCCTGTGGAGCCCAGTATATCACTTTTATTACATGCCATCTTCATTTTCATATTTCATATTTGCATTTCTGTAGCAGTATCCCCCTTTTTACCCCCCTTTTTAAGCGTTTCGCACGTTTTTCTATGTAATCGCTCGCTTTGTGTGTGCGACGTGGTCGGTTCGTCAAAGGAAAGTTTTTGTTACGTGGACTCGTATGGTTTATTTAAATTGGTTCCGTAACTATTTCTTTTTTAATAAGGGGATGGGAAGTATTGTTTGCTAAATTCGATTGAGTGATATGAAACTGTTTAGATACGATATTATGACGCAACTAGGTGAGGTATTAATGAGGAAGGGGTCCTGTACCTCGTGCCACTGCCACACAGGGTCTAAATAATGAGTTAGGTAATGCAATTTGATGGCTAACTGTACAGGCAAATTGCGAATTTTTGTTGTGTGTATGAGAGGTACAAAATATTACGTGTTCCGTTTTTAACAAAATATTGCTAGTTACAAGGAGATTTTAATTAAGAATTTGGGATTGATTACGTCATTACTCTCGGAAAAAAAATAATAAGCAATAAGCAACACATTTGTACACCTACACGCCCATTGGAATTTCTTAAGATACTACGCGAGTAGGTACATTTTGAATATAGTCATTATCCTTATCTTAGTCCCAGTCACATCCCAGACCTTCGCCCAGGGTACGGAATTCGCTTTAATATTATGTGTGTTATATCTATGCATTTAAAAAATAATAACCCTTTTATTATACTCGAGATTGATATCGATTGATAGAATTTAATACGCATATTGAATAATACACTTCACTTGTACTTTTCCACAGTTGTGGAAAGGTACAAGTGAAGTGTTTAATTTAGTAAAAAACCATATACCTAATAGATATATTTTATTCTAATTAGCATATAAATCGACAGCTTCCGTGGCGTAGCGGTAGTGAACGCGGCTGCTACGCAAGAGGTGCGGTTTCGATCCTCTTTAGTGCAAATATTTGTATGCATGAATATGGGTATTTGCATTGGTCTGGTCGTGCCTCGGAGAGCACGTTAAGCCGTCAGTCGCGGTTATCATACAAACATCTATGACAGTAGTTACGGGTAGTTGGAGCCCTCAAAAATCCAACAACTGGTCTAGCTGCAATGCTGCGATATCGCCTTTGGGTTGTGGAGGTCAGATGGCAGTCGCTTCACGGAAAATATCGAAGTTTAGCCAAATACGCAGTTAGACTGGTAAAAAGCGGACCCCAGACTCCAAGTTGAAAAGCTTCGAATGCAACTGGGATTAACAATAGGCTGAAGAAGGAATTAACACAATCAAAATGAAAATCGAATTCCGATATCTGATTCTAAGTATTGAGTACATAGCAAATTCGGTAATATTTTACACTATATAAGAATAGAACCCAGGCTATCTTACACACTTATAATCACTATATCGCAGCGAGTCGTGAAATATAAAAATTAAGTAACAATTCTAGGGCATTAATATTTTTTATTCCAATTTGGCATGAGGATCTCTAAAAAAGTTAAGGTAAGGAAATGTACAACAAAGTTCAGTGGTTGTTATGACGTGTGCCTTGTTAGCTAGTCCAGTTAACGTAGCCCTGGTTAGAACATGAGCTGCTTTGTAAGGTCCGTTTTGATCGTAAAACACCCACCCACCGAGGGGTGGTGATTCGATGCTGGTAATTGGAATTGTGTGATTGGAAATATGAGGTGGAGTAAACTCTTATTTTGTTAAAGATGGTTTATATGTTAACACTTTTTGTATAATAAAATAAACTTTAGTATCGTTACAGGAAGTAGCCGTGAGATCAGATGGGTCCTTGTCACACTGTGTGTACCGGAAGCCTACACATAAGGACAGATTGCTACACGCCACATCTCATCACTATCCCCGATACGTGCAATCCGTTGTGACCTCACTCAGGAACAGAGCGTATGATCTCTGTGATCCTGAACATCTGGAGCTAGAGCTGGACCATGTTCAGGAGGTACTCAAAAACAATGGACAAGAGGACAAGAAGTGTACGGACTACGGAAGCAAGGCATTGAGGCGTAGACATTTGGAGGTGAGCAAACAGCCAGCCTATAAGCCCAATGTCAAGGGAGTAACGGACAAAGTCGGCTCCGTATTAAATACGTTCTCCATCCCGACAGTCTACACCCCAGGCATAAGGGTAAACAACATCATGGGCACACCGAAGGCTATCTTACCGTTACAATGTCCAGGTGTCTATAAGATAGATTGCAGCTGTGGTAGTTCCTACGTAAGCCAAACGAAGCGGACTATTGCTGAACGAGTCAAAGAACACATCGCAGCTGTAAAGAATCGCCAGAAGAGCAAGTCGGCGATTGCAGAGCATCTGCTAGAAGCAGGCACCAACCACTGGATTGAATTTCACCATACACAAGTCCTTTCCAAGGCATGTCACTTTTATTCAAGAGCTGTACGTGAAGCGATTGAAATCAAGACACACAAAAATTTCAATCGGGAAATGGGTTTAAATTATCTGCAACATGGAATCCAGTGATAAAAAAAAGACGGGTTGCACTCCAGGAGTACTGGCAGAAGTGAAATCTTTTTCTTTCTTTCTTTCTTCGTTATATACAAAGAAAAAGTTAAAAAGAACATACCATACCATACTATACCATACCTATAATATAGCGCTAACCATAGAACCTATCACTAATTTTCTGTCAGAAGAAATAAATGAATTACAAAAAGAAAAAAATAATCACAAAAAGTAATAAATTTCAAAAAGAAAAAATAATCACAAAAAGTGTCGAACAAAAAGCCCAGGTTCGAACCCGGTACTATCTGAAACCATAAGGACTTACAGTCGAAGCGCTTCCCGTTAAGCTACGAAGCTTCTTGGCGTGCCTAACAAAATAAACAATCTGTAGCTAATGTTGTATGACGTCAGTCGTCGGTTACGGTTCAAAGGTCAAGTGATCCTGACGCGAGTTTAACACTTTTTACCCATCCAACGCCGCTAAAGAAGTTATTACTTCAAAAACATGCAACCTCGCTGTTCTACACAGTCGGATAGTCACCGGACACTTTGCTTACAGAATAGGGACACTGTGAGTGTGGTATGTCGTCACATACCACACTCACAGTGTCCCTATTGGTACATGGCGAAAAGAAAATATTGAAAATGTGCGGGTAGATGAAGAACCTACTACCTCACGGCCATCAGCCTGTGACCACGGCCGGTGTAACCTGGTCGAAGTTTCAGGCAATCAAAGGTATGTAAGTACCTATACCATGATCGCGTTAATTCCCGTTCTCTTTATAACATAGAATGACGGATATATGGAATTTGAAGTTTATGACATGCTTTAATGACTGTCAAATACTTCAAATCCCATACATTGTCATTCTATTCGATCAAATGCCGGCCAACGAATTGCCACTTGTCTAGCTGTTACACAAAATTGTATTACGTCCTCTTTCCGCCAGATATGTTCCAGGTACCTAATAAAGATCACAAATACAACAACACCGACTATGATCAACGATATCGTTGCTGAAACCTGCGAATCCCTTTCACAGGCTCTTACCACACCATGCCGTTGACCACAGCCACTGCCTTCTGCCTAGACTGCTGGCGTGATGATTGAGTGCTCCACCAGGACTCTCTTCTTGACTCCGGAAAGGTGGAGTGCGCTTTGATTTGTGTTGACTTAAGGTTGACTTGTGAAGTGATACAACTGCACTGAGTTTACTGGTTGTATTAACACAATTGAATATGGGCCAGCATCGTATATAATACTGACTGAACAAATGAATTAATTGACTTGATTACAATGAAAAGTATTTCCCAACCAGAAATACATGTGACGATCGCTGACGGAAGGAGTGTGTCCCAATTTTGGTCACAAAAGTAGATTAAATCGTACGTTATTGATCGACCAATGAGATCGCGAGACAAGTGAAGTAAATACAATACTAAATTGATTCGAATAAATTGAATGGCGGGACATTTAATTTATATACAGATAATATAAAAACAAAACATGTTCATTTTGCGTGAACAGATATGATAATATGAAACATATTGGAACTGGAATCCAAAACCCTCTTATCTTCAAAAATATTGTTAAAATTTTAATTTGACTGTTTTTAAATTGATCTACTAATCATTTAGTTAATTAAATTATTATTAATTTTGTAATGTGCACGTGATGCGCTTTCATTTGAGACCCCACTCGAGTATATTTGCAGATATTCGGTTATTCTTCCCCACTTTCCTCCCCCCCCCCCCTTCCCCTACGACTTTTCAACAGCTCAACCGATTTTCATCAAACGTATCTAAGATCACTCGCACATAAGTCACCTTAAATAAAATAAAAAACTAAATTAAAATTGCTTCATCTGTTCAGGAGCTGTGATGCAGACAGGCAGACACATCAAATTTATAACACCCCTCTTTACGCACCGGGGGTTAAAAGATAAGGTGACAGACTGACAGCTATTCAATTTCCATCAGGTGGGCCGTGTGCATACCTGCCACCTTAGTCGTATAAAAAGATTATATATATCTTCATCCTAATAAACAAATTAAGAATCACACAAATAATTATGTTGCTACCGTCAGTACAGTAAGCAAAACAATACGGATCGTTAACAAAAATTTTAATTACCATAAAGCAGCTCAAGTAGTGGTAAGGTCAGCACATTCGCGGTGCAAACACGGCGAGCCTTAATCGAGTGGCTCGGCGTAAGCTTTTTGATATCTCCGATACTGGCGGTGCAGATCCCTGGTACGGTGTGCAAAAATATTTGATTTCATTTTTAAATTATAAATATAAATAAATTACATTATAGGATGTTTTTTACACACTACAATCTAGACTGAAACTAAGCATAAGCTTGTGTGGAAAGCGGATGAACATACATATTCATCCATCCAAATATTTGCACTGAGCGGAAGTCGAACCCACGCCGTCTGACGCGACACAACAGATGGACCTAGTCACTTGCATTTTTTTTTTTGGGACACTTGGATTATTCATGTACTGATTAATACCTGATGGTTTTTGATTTAATTTTATTTGATTTAATTTGATATGATTTTGATTAATTTTATTTCATTTGATTGATTTTAATTTGATTTTGTTTAATTTCATTTAATTTGATTTTATGTAATTTGAGTTGTATTTACTAACCATAGATGTAAAAAGAATTATAACTAACAAATTGGGCCCTATTGCCATTAATAAAATAAATTTATTATTTATTTATTAATATTATTATTTATCGATTCGGATCACTCATTTTTATTGAATTCAAATAAAACATGAAACATTTTCTTTGTGGTAATGGAATCGTTTTCTATTTTCTATATTTTAATATTATAAGTTCTATTTTTCTCAAGTAAACAAGTCACAATAGCTTAAAACCATCTTAAAACCAATAAAAAAATTACAATCTAAATTAAAAAAAGATTCAATTTTTTTCTGATCCACAAAAATGTCTCCGTTGATATTCCTACGGTACCGAGGTACAGTTAGCAAAGCCAGGTGGAGATGTTTACGAGCGCTCGGTCGCGTAGATCACCGCGACAATGCGCCGGTGTGTGCCCGCCCTAACGCGCTTCTAATACCGTTAGCTTTTAAATGTGTATGTACCCTTTTTGTGGGTAATCATAACTGTTTGGTAAGAACTGAATGTATGTAGATATAAAGTGTTTGTGAATTGTGTGTGTATGTTTTGTTAGCGGACGTCTAAGTGCTGTATGGGGCTCTATTAACAGTTTCGGGGCCCAAGCTAACCCACAGTCACCTGGAAACGGGGACATTTGTCAATTGAAGAATTAGTGAAATTATTATTGACGTTATTAAGAAACAAATTGTATTGGTCTATATTGAAAATAAAAACTATGAATCTTATGATGATGTCTAACGCCAACTATGGACCACGCAGACTGGTTGATTGATTCAAAGATTTATGGAGAGGCTTCCTTGCCGTAGCTAATCTACTTTAATCGTGGTACAGCAGATTTACCTAGCTAAATACGAACCATCGTATAATATTGTCAGTCTATAAAACATATATTTCAGACCATATTTTTTTATTTCTTCAAAACCATTACATTGTTACGACATCGCCCCACAAAACCGTGTAATCGGTTTGTCTGCGAGATCCAGTCACCGTACATTTAACTAATAGTCCGTACAATTTACACGTAATCATAGATAAAAATACACAAAACACATACTACACATATACACATACACCTATAAGTAAATAGCCGTAATGAATTAAAAAAAAGGCGTAATGAACTGATGTTATGTGCTACAGTAATGCGTAACATTAATTCATTACACCTTTTTTGAAGTGAAAACTTCTTTAGCGGCGTTGGATGGGTAAAAATTGTTAAACGTGCGTCAGGATCGTTTGACCTTTGAACCGTAACCGACGACAGACGTCATACAACATTAGCTAAAGAGAAAGACTGTCTATTATGCAACATACGATAAATAGCATCGTGGCTTAACGGTTAGCAGGTCGGCTGTAAGTCCTTATGGTTCTAGATATTACCAGGTTCAAACCTGGGCTTCTGCCACTTTTTGTGATTATTTTTCTTTTTGTAACTTATTACTTTTTGTGATTATTTTCTTTTTGTAATTTATTACTTTTTGTGATTATTTTTTCTTCTTGTAATTTATTAATTTCTTCTGCCAGAAAATTAGTGATAGGTTCTATGATTGGCGCTATATTATACATAGGTATGGTATGGTATGGTATGGTATGGTGTGGTATGTTATGTTATGTTATGTTATGATATGGTATGGTATGATGTGGTATGTTATGGTATGGTATGGTATGGTATGTTCTTTTTATCTTTTTCTATTTATATAACGAAGAAAGAAAGAAAGAAAGAAAGAAAAAGTTTTCACTTCTGCCGGCACTCCCAGAGTGCAACCCGTTTTTTTTCTCTATACCACAAAACAAAAACAAAACTAATATTCGTCTGTACCCATAGTCGCCATTAATTCTTAAAACACAGATAGTTAACTTAAGCTTGACCACATAACAAAGCATCCACGAAGCTTAACCTCGAACAACGAGCAGAAAGACTTGGGCTTCGCATAATATCAGCCGTGGGATCGCTTACTCAGTCTTACATACTGCACTATAAAAACGGTGCTAAATAAATATTCCACAATATTGCACACAACGCTATCTAGATCCATGATAAGCATAGCTTAACTAGCTTGTGTTATGGAATCTAGAATGCGGATAAACATACTTAGATAAAATATTTTTTTGTAAAGGCATACATATTATACATAGAAACAGCCAGACCAATGCAAATATCTCATAACTCATAACTCATAACTCATTTATTCATAAGGATAATCATTACACGTCATATATCATATTACAGTAAGTTTGGCACTCAACTTTCTATTCTCAACAGTTAATACTTCTACAAAAAGGAGAAAGAAGAAATAAAAAAGAAAAATTGCAAGAATGTCAACAATGTAGCATGCCAGGTTACAATGCAGTCAATATTATGTCAATAGTTCAATTACAAAAATGTCAAGTTCTAATAGTAGTCAAATTTTACATAGTCATTTTACATAGTAATTTTACAAATATTTGCACTGAGCGGGGATCGAACCCGCGCCTCCTGCATAGCGGCCGCGTTCACTACCGCCACGCCACTTAGGCTCTCAAATACTTGCTTAAGGAGATATACTGATTCATTCAAATTGGGTTCTGCAGAAATTATCAGTAAATAATCTCATATGAATAAAACTAAAATTCGTCCATCCCCATAAATTTTTAATGCACAGTTAGTTAACTTAAGCTTGACCACATAACAAGTTCCACGATGCTAAGCCTCGAACAATGAGCAGAAAGACTTGGGCATCGCATAATATCAGCAGTGGGATCGCTAACTCAGTCTTACATACTGCACTATAAATACGGCGCTAAATACCTGCCCACTGCTTAAGGGGAGATCTACTGATGCAAGATGCAAATTGAGCTCAGTTCTTTTAGTTTTATTTCAAAAGTTTTTTTAGTATTGTATATATAGCAAATGTGCTCAAAAAATGATAAATTGTAGAGACGTACGTGTAATAAACATGCTCTTTTATTTTTATCAGTAACATTAATAACGCTAGTTCCATATTGCAATTAAAGAGATACAAACAAATAATTGAATTCTGAAGAAATACAAGTAAATACAAATTTTCAGTGTTTGGTATACTAACTTTCCTGTGAATTGAAATCAAAATTGGCCAAATTACTCAGTCTGATTTAAATGAAATATTTTAATTATAAGACCACACTTGTTATACCAGCATTCTGTGAATAAATAAATGAATATGAATATGAAAAATAGGTTTATTGCGTATATATTGACAGGGTCTTAGAGAGAAAAAACAAAATAAAAAAATTAATTTGTACAAATTTACAGTGAACGTCGGCAATATCTTGACTTCGAAGTCTCAAAATGATCTTAAAGCTAAGGTATTAAGAGCAAATCAAACAGTTATATTAATTTAAATATTATTACTGTCCAAACAGGAAGGAAAGGAACCGAGGACAGAACAGGAAAGAGGAAAATCCAAAAAAATTAAATCATTTTGAGCACTTTGTTCATGATGATCGAACAGATGCTGTCTGTACAATACTGTAGTACCCACGAACGAATGGTTACATATTTCACTTGTAGATTAATAATAATTTTGGTATCCAAATAGATAGGAGTAAATAAGCAGATATTTTCAATGCTACCCTCGTTTACCCAACAACGTCAAAGGTCTGCTGACAAACCTTACATTACAGCTTTACAATTTATATGCAAACAGGAATATCCTTAAAAAATCCTGAAAAATAACTAAATTCTTCAGTAAGGGATTTGATCACTCATCAGTGGCTTTTTTGGGTAAATATTCTACCAACTCAACTTCTTGTACCTAGAATAAGTCTTTTGTACTTAAACGCCGTCAAATTATCCTAAAATCACTAATTAAAATGGTCTACCCCTTAACTATGCGGTGAGCTGAAGTTGAACATAAAAACTGCAAGTGTGCGTCGCTCTTTACGACAGTCCCGACGCTGCACTGTGGTGGTCGGCAGAATTATAAGAGGTTTAGTGCACAACTAAACAGATATTAAATTTCCCACCTTTATAAGGGAGATTTTGCGTTTTAACACCGAATTTCTCGTTAGAATTGTTTTGTTTGTTAGATGAATTAATTAGGACAGCGTTTCTCAACATCGGAAACATAAGTACTGATGCTGAATATCGAGAATATCATCAAACGTATAATAAACAAATTAAAAATAATGTTCATGTGCGAAATCATACTGCACAATCACAATGTCATACTGCGGGAGACCTGTTTCCCTGTAAGATAAAAACGAACGTTATTACAGAAAAAAATCCCATATTGTACAGAATGTGTAGGAACCTACCAACATCTTTAGGGTCTAAACCAAACACCTGGCTGGACAATGAAGACAATAAGTGAACGAAGCGAAGGCATGCAAACTCCAAAGTGCACACTTTTGACTTTAGGGACTTAAAAAATCCCAATGTGAATGGAGATGATGAAATCTTATGGTTATAATCTGTTTTAAAAAAAAGAATATTAGGAACCGAAATTATTAAAATTATTATTATTGCCTCTAACCCCTCAAACTAAGCTAAATTGCTTGTACCAGGAGTGGGTACACGTCGGTAGTGTAATGGCCAGGATTCGAACCCGGGACCTCTCGATCGTAAGGCCGACTCCTAAGCTATGTTTCCAAATAATAAAACTACATTCGAATTTTTAATTAGATGAAGTAAATTGACAGCAGCTAATGTCACTTTATGAAACAATAATGCCATATTCAATGTAATAGTGATCTGAATGATCTCGTTCACTCATAATGCAGCAGCACCACCCTCAATTTTCAAGACTTTCTTGACGGAATCAAAGAAGAATCAACGAATGATTTCACTAGGATTGTCATAATCATTCACTTTATCACAACACCATTATTATTTCATCAAAAACTGACAACCCAGTGAACGTCAGCTTACTTCGTTTATTATTACATATGTAGTCGAATATTAAGTCAACTAGCCCCATCAGATGTTTTAGACCATTCCATAAATATGAAACGTAATATCACAGTAGAAAAAGAAGTCCTCTTTATTCCTACTATGAAAATACTCAGGCATAAGTACCTACAGTGATTATACTAGAAGAAGTTTGAGAAGCACAGTATTAGAACACGTTGGCAATTTTATCCAAGTCTAATTCCAAATTGTAGGCTCTCAGATCTGAGGTTAAGCTCGCAAAGCTAGGTTGTTATCTCGAGTCACTAAATATATGCAAGAGCAAGACTGCATTACGCTAGAAACGTTCTTTCTGTATATGCATAACTATTTCTTGCATAGCGAGTAAGCTGTTTTAGATGACTGATCGGTTGGATAGTGTTTTTGGTTTCTATGTTATATGTTCAACATTCACTCATACATATATGTGTAAAAAAATTAGGTATATCAATAAATGAATACCTAAAACATATTTGACCTGGCAGTCGACACGACTATAATAAAGTTGCAGGTTCAAAACCCGCTCAGTGCAAATATTTGTATTCTTAGTGTCTATTATCATATTTTGAGATTTTTTATGCGTAATCTCAAAAAGAAAATATTTGTACATGTTTAAAAATTCATAGTAAGTATAAGCTATGCTTAGGTCTATATAGTGCTGTGTATATTGTTCGCGACAGACAGTACTTTGACAGACGAACGGTACAATTGTAATTGTGTATAGTTGATTATTATTTACAAAAAACAATCAAAATTTTTCCGTATAGTGTAAATCGTGTTAGAATAGTGCAAAACGGCTTCTGATTGGCCACTGTATGGACCAGTCGCGCCCTCTACAATTAGAGATGGAACTTTTAGATTTTAAGATTCTAAAACCATTGTTATTGATATTGTTTATGTTTGTTAATTTAGATGATAAATGTTAATTAAATGTGTATAAAAACATATGTAATAGAAATAGAAAACCGTACCTTATATTCAACAACATTTTTTGTAAACCATAGTCTTATAAGAATTAAATAAATAGCAATTAAACCCCAAACTTAGACACTTATTTGAGACTTATTTGTTAATTTTACAGTAAATAGGTAATTATTGTAATTTAATTGTTAATAAACAAATAGATGATCATTTATTATGACAGCTATATAAATAATAGGCGTCACAGAATTGTTAAAAATTGTATGAAAATTTGTAATTATTTCATGTAATCGATAGTCAAAATTATTGTGCAATAAAGACAATATTCCGACCGAAACTAGAGGCCCACATCAGGGTAAAAACCATTAATATAAAAGCGCAGGCGACTTTCTCATCAGTGCGATACTCTTAGCCGGGTCGCCAGCAAGTCTTTGAGCTCTGCTCAGATTTTGCACCTGAAATGGGTCACTAGTTCAGGACGATTTTGTTCTAACCGAATAGAATTGTTTTATTTACTGGGTATCCCTTCAGAACTAATTCGGAACCTGGCCTTCCTGGCTGGTTCAGCTATCGTCAGAGACGCACGGGGAAACCTCCGCTTTCCTGTTCTCGCATACGATAGTTACAGTCCACCTATTCCTCAGGGCAGGAAAGTGTGCAAACTGAACCACCCCATGTACATATGGGCGACAGCCGATCAAGCGGTGAACGGACTCGTGTTTTATAACCGGGTTCGCTCGTCCACGTGAGGCCCGTCCAGTACATATATTTTGTGTCAGCTATTACTGAAATAGTAAATTAATAATATTTTTACTCAACCTGGGAATTAATTCAAACCATCACAACAACAGCACAGCAGCTGCACTCCCAACCACTATGCACCACAAAACACAAAGTACATATAATTCAAAAATTTAGGTAACCTGCTTATCCCATTACAGCCCATTAACCTGCTAAATTAGAGCTACAATTTTTTTCCCACCAAGAAATACACAACTCATATACACGTCAACACAACTTACATAATTCACGAAATTTCAACACAGGCATAACATAACTAATTCTGTCTACTACAATAATATATATAAACCAATATACATGTACCGGTAACGCGGTTGAAGGTAAATATTATCGTTACGGCGGCGGTACAATGCCGGGGTACAGGCTAGTTTGCTCGAATAAATCCGTCGTTGGGAGCACGTAAAACAGTACATATTTTGTTGTAGGATTTAAATCAAGGAACGTGCGCCCGCGCATGCTGTGTGCATGATTTTGACTGATCGATGGCTTCTTTTTCGATTTTAGTGATGTTTCTAAGAACTTTAGTAAAGAAAATAAAAAAAATTAATTCTCCAGACTATTATCTATATATATATTGTGGTATGAATTCTTTTTTAATAATCTAACCCTGAACCAAACATGGCTTGTTGTATAGGAGTTCTAGAAAGTAAATAAATGTACATTCATATGAGTATGCTTATGCTACTTTTACCAAATCATAACATATCGGTAATATTTGCTCTTAGCGCTCATCGAACCAGCTTCTCAGGCATCAGTTGAAGCAGTACCACTATGCCATAGATATCACAAATTTGTATGATTAGTACCTAGTACAATAAGATTTAATAAGACTAATTTTAAGTATAAGGTCCCAAGTGTTATTTTTAAATTACAATATTTTTATTTAAAATAGGTTAAATAAAATATTTTATTTAAAAGCAACATAGGCTCATAGGGTTAATTACAATTTCTTCTTACTTTATCTATGTTAGTTTTAAGTATACTTAATCATATTATCAAATATTATTTAAGATTATAATGTAAATTTAAAATCCAAATTGAAGTCAGTATGTAATAAAATCAATCAAATTGTATTAAGTGTGTCCAAATTAATTATTATATGGAATTAAATTTAAAAATTATTTAATTGTACTATAAAATTTTAGATGATATAATAATAAAATAATAAATAATTTAATTGTTAGTTCAATTAAAATTTCCAACCTTCACTTAATCGCACCAATAACAAATTTTACCCAATATGTTAGGAAAGGGCAGTCGTTTTTATCTATTAATGTACTCAGAATGACGATGCTGCTGCCACTCAGTCTGTATAGTAATGACGATATACGTTAAAATGTTCCAGTCTTATCTCTGAACCGAAGGATTCTCTTATTTTTTACTAAAGTCATAGCCACCCTACAACCCAGCAGCAGTGTTTACGCTATACGCTCGAGAGATATCTGAACAATTCGTCATCGGTCTAATGAATCACTCGTCACTTTGACAATCGACGAGGAATAGACAAGACTCAGAATAAATCACATTTATTTAGAGAGAAAGTGTGAAGGGCTCACTTTCTCGAGTACAATATAAATGATAATGGTACTTTTAAATAACAACTGATAATAATAATAGTACCTGAATAAAAGTTCTAACCAAGTTCTAACCCCAAGAACCTAAAGAAGGTCCTTAACCCGATTGCAGCGTTCCCTATGGGTTCAAACTATGCATATAATCTTCGCTCTAACTGTTATGGGGCGAAGATACACGCATTGCTTTTTTTAAGTCTTCAAACTCTCTTAAACTATTAAAAAATACTGCTTACGGCCACTTCCACAATGGGTATTTCAGCACATTGATCCTAGAATAAGGAATACTTTAACAATAAATATAATTTTAATTTCAAATTGCCATAGCGGAGTTGTTGCAAGGCAATCGAGTCATGAGCCTTCCATACGTCAAAATGACTCATTTGGTCTGTGACGCCACCATCTAGTTCTAGTGAAACGTCCTTGCGTTCGGTTGTGATTTTTGGTCGAAAATTCAACGATAAAAATAGCTTGAACCTGGCTTACGAAAGAACTGTGCGGTATAAAGTATACAGATAAACAATTTAAACATTTTAATGGTATATCATTTCATCAGTAAGTCCGCTATATTTATATTTTAATTTTTTAGAGAAATCTATGTCTTTATTGAAGCATTTAGCGCAAATATGAAATAACTAACCTTTTCTTACATGTATTATAATTGTAATAATAACTCAATCCATTTTATGAAAATTTCACTACAATAATTGCTATAATACAAAATAAAAGCATCATTTTCAAGTTCTGTTAGAATTGCAGCAACTTATTTGCAGATATAATTGTCATTTTGATTGAAAATGGTTGTGAATTTTATTGTTAGATTCTTTTCTCGCAGGCGCTGTACATGGAAATGGAAAAAAACTTAATGTTGAATTTACGATACTTTGTAAATTGCATTAAGTGAGATTTAAGTTACATTAAATTCTTGTTCACAACTAAATGATGGCATTTTTTGCCTAAATCTTGTTAATTCTCAGTTTTAATTTCAAACATCGTGTTCAGAGGAAAGATTCTCTGGAGCAAGTATAGCGAGTTCTCTGTTTCCCAGAGATTAATTCTGTATAAAGAGAGAGTTCGCAATCAGTTGGATCAATTTATATTTATATGTGACTTTTGCTGCATATTAGGGTATTTTGCATAAGATTTTGACTAAATTAATGTCAGTTAATGGGTCCAACGTCGATTAAAATATATTTTTGGTGCCACGTCTAAACGTTTTAACCCTGTTCTCGTCTAAACGTTTTAACCCTGTTCTAATCTATTAAAGAATAATAAAGATAGTTTGATTCCCGTGGCTCAATCTTGCTGAATCCTGTCAGTTGGCGCCTGTACACACACACACACACACATCTGACTGGCCACACGAACACACATGCACACACACAAAGAAACGACAGCTGTTCAACATACATACATGTAAACAAAACGATGTATAAAGCATTTATCGTAATTATAAATAAAGAATTGGAGTTATTACTGTAAACAAACGTTTAATTTATACTACTAGGATAGCAGAATATACAATTAAGAGAAAATAATATCTCTCAGCTGTGATTTATGTGCCAAAATATGATGAAAATTATTTCATAATACATTGAATTTTGATCTTAATTTAAACAATTACGTTCGTCACCCGTATCTATAATTTTATTTGTACTGAGTACTTGCCTTCAGCTTACCATCAGGTGAAGTAAAGTCAATTGAAGAAAAAAGATGAGATTGCATACTTGCCATTGATATAAGCTTAACGCCGAAGTTATCGACTACATTAGCAGTGAAATCGAACAACAAAAATCAAATATAAAAGTAAAAACATTAGATTGTTCTCGGATTTTTTTTATGCCACTTTATTGTCAGATATGCTCACGGCCCACCTGATTGAAAGATTACCGGGGCCTTAGGACATATGCAACATTAGGGGAGTCACATTCGTGCTATCGACCCTGTTAGTACAGAGAGTTTCTGTGCCGTCAGTGTAGAAGATAAAGCAGGACAAGCCTTTGGTCTTACCACTGACAGCACAAAAACTCTCTAGTGAGCTCTGGCTACCCTAGTTAGAAAGATTACTAAGATACATTAATTAGTCATTGGTTTATTTCTCTCTGTCACTTTTGTGGCAGGCAAGCAAAACGCCGATCTGATAGAAAACTGTCACCAAGCCTATGTACAGTCGACAAAGGAAACACGGTTACTGTATGTTAAGGTGCAACCGTGTCTCTATTTCGTGTATATTTTGTATGAAAAGGTGTATACTTATCTCATTTGCCGTATAAAATATGTAGGCGAGAGTCAGCTTCTGTTTCTACTACTTATTGATAAAATTAAAAATAACGTCAAATAAATTAAACTGTCAAATTCTGACATATTTAAAAACGACTAAAGCATTAAAATATATGGCAACTGCATTTAACACGTTATTTACAAATTACGGTCAGTTAAACGTAAAATACAGGTTAAAATTAAATCATAATTAAATTAAGAGGATGATAAATTTAAATAAATTGCTCTCTCGTATGGTATAATTAAAAATCATAATTACTATTGGTGTGTCGACACACGCTTACGACCGCAATCAAACACAGTTGCACATTAAATGGGGTAGACGGTACAGTTGGTGGCCGTCTTGTAATTTATTTATTTTAGAAATATAATAAGATGGCTTCGGTCGTTTTGTAGCTAGTGCGAGTCATGGGCATGCTGTGTCTCATGATGATTTCTGAATTCCAGCCAAAGTTTGCAATTTAGAGACTGGGGTTCGTTTATTATTTTTGATTGGTAATTCGGTTTTTTCGGGAGCGACTGCCATTTGATATCCCAATTCTGATAGAAAGGTCAGTATCCAGTGTCTTCCACCAATCAATGGGTGTTCCCGATGGTAGGCAAGGTTGGTTTAGCCTCAATGTCCATAGCTATGTTTGCCAGTAGCAGCCAAAATAATAGCAATAGTGTTCCCTTACCTGAGAATTACCATCTGGCGAGCTGACATGATATTGATGTCTCCTATAAAAAAAGAACATCGTCATTTCGCACATAGAACTCATTAATTGTAATTTTAAAAACATCAGCATATCGCATAGAATAAAAAACTATAACAAAAAATAATACCAGACGGGCACCAACTGGTACATCCACCCTGCAATTCATTATCAACAAAAATGAGTATATATTTATTTGCACTGGCCGCAGCCGTCAAAACAATGCAGGCCCCCTCCCCTTGCCCCTTCTGGGACACGCGGCCCTGTCATTTACCACAAAAACTAGATGATACCGATTAAAACCGCCTGAAACCAGTTACAGTCGCCGAGCTATGGCTTCAAATGAATTATTATTTAAATGTTTTCGAAATCAATTACTCCATTTTTGACTAAAGGAATGATTATCATCAAGATCATTCAATACCTCTTTTCTTTGCCGCACGGCGAGTACCTGATAGGAACGCTTTACTAAGACACTTACTGCCTTTCTTCCTGGAGGAGGGTAACCTTGTAACTATAAAGACCGTTTTAGTTGAATAGAAAAGATGAAAAAGTATCTGATGAAGCCGTCAAGCTGAATGGTGGCAACCATTGTGATATAGTACGTGTATGTAATGGTGACCCTCTTTTCTGAGACTGCCTTCAGCTTTCCATCAGGCGAAGTGTAGTCAAATGGACGTGTCCTATAATTAATAATTACATAAAAAGCAGATTGTGGGCCACGAATGGCACCTACGTTTAGTTGCATTCTCGAACTCATAATGCAAGCTCATAAAACTATGCCCACTTTGGTTCTAGATAACACGTAAAAAGTATTCAAATACTCTAAAATGCAATCAATTTTTTTATACCACTTAGGTGGCAGATAAGCACACGGCCCACCCGATGGAAAGTGGTTACCGTGGCCTATGGACGTAATACTAGGGGTATTTCACTCCTGAAGAAATTGTAGTCGCTTGGGAAGGAGTTCATTGCACAGTTTGAGGGTGCGTTCCTTTCATACCGCACAGTGCGCACCGTTTTCGGTCGCAATGTGTGATGAACTCCCTGCCTATGGTAAGCGGTGCCATGATAGACTGTAGCAGTGGGCATCATGTCGAACAATTCATCGAGCACAAATGATCGTCGACGAGCCTCAACTCCCGCCTTTGCACCGGGGTTAAGCTGGTTGGCTCTCCGGCAAAAAGGTGACAACAATGCTCTACCTACAGTGACCTACACAGGAGTGAAGAAAACCTGACCCAATACAAGCTTTTTTCTCTACGGTTCATATGCGTTGTCAGATATAATACAGATACAGAACAGTCAAAATTCTTAAGTCAAACGCCGTGAAGATAACGACTGGCCGCGGGTTCAAATCCTGTCGAAGATTTTAGCTTTTCCGATTTAAATGTACAGTAACCCCTACTAAATATTGTTTCAAAATTACTTTAATAAATTTTAATGCTTCCTAGCTCCCCAGATAAAACACAGTGATGTTCAAATGATGCTATAATTTCCCTAAATTAAATGAGCAATCACTAATCATGGGGCCCATTGCCGCAGACAGGGGCCCTCATAGCGCACTGCATGCCGTTCTAAATATCCGATATATTTATTTATTTACGCCATTTATAATTCGGAGTATATATCACTGGACTGTCATACCGGTCGCGATAATGCAAAATTTGTGGCTAGTAAAAGGCATTGAGTCGTTTCAATGGCATTTTTTTAAATAAATGTTTAATTATATTCACAATATTAGTCACAGTTGCATCCAATGCTTATACTTTGAAGCCCGGGGTTCGTTCATCTATTTTTTCTTGTCTTGATTTGTCTTATCACAGTTTTTAAATACGGGAGGGACGACCATCTGATTTCTGTATCAATCAGAGCCTTATCCATCAAAGAGGTTTGCAGATAAGGTTGACTTGGCCCCAAGGACCTATGCCTAGTCCTGTAGATCACTATTATGACTTATGAGATTCTTGTAATTTTTAAATAGAAATACGTGGAATAATGGAAAACAAACACAAAAGAACATTTACTCGAGAATGTCTCGAAACAAGTTGACAACAAAAGTTGGCTTTGTAGTTTAGCAACAGTATATAAACAATACTTTGCTAAAAAGTTAGGAGAACACATAGGTGCAGGCTTAGGATTCAACCGGAATTGGCGCTTGGATGAACAGTCAGCATCAGATTTTGATTAGCTAAGTAAATACTCAAAATGATCTTAATTTTTTATTTATTAATATTAGCAACCGAAGTTACTAAAATTGCTCGTGCCCGGAGTGTATTCACGTCGGTAGTGCAATAGCCAGGATTCGAACCCGGGGCCTCTCGATCGTAACTCCTTTACCACTAAGCTACCGACGCTTATTAATACCTTGATATTACTCCTTTTACCCCTTCCTATTGATTAAGTACTCTAATATTTGGTACACACATTTAATTAAAATTAACATCATCAGTTGGCATTAAGATTATTTTTAGTAAGTTCGATTTGATGCTGACTGAACAAGAAAGGAAAAAAAGCTGGTTCTCCGTGGACTAAAATAGGTAAGCCCCATTTCTTCTTGTCGATGTTGTAGAAGGCGAGCAAGGGATAGATCTATTCTCCATCCTACAATTAACAAACAGTTCATGACTAAGTACCAACTTGATAGCTATAGGTGTTAATTACCTCTGACTACCACTTCGGGACTTACAGGCGGGAGTATATGTATGAATGAAAAAAAGACGGGTTGCACTCTGGGAGTACCGGCAGAAGTGAAAACTTTTTTTTCTTTCTTTCTTTGTTATATACCTACATAGAAAAAGATAAAAAAACATACCATACCATACCTATAATACAGCGCCAATCATAGACCCTATCACTAATTTTCTGCTAATTTTGTATCAGAAGAAATTAATAAATTACAAAAAGATAAAATAATCACAAAAAGTAATAAATTACAAAAAGAAAAAATAATCACAAAAAGTGTCAGAAGGCCAGGTTTGAACCCGGTACTATCTAAAACTATAAGGACTTACAGTCGAAGCGTTTACCGCTATGCTGCGAAGCTTTTCATCATAAATTGCAAAATGGACAGTCTATAGCTAATATTGTATGACGTGAGTCTTCGGTTACGGTCCAAAGGTCAAGCGATCCTGACGCGCGAGATTAACAATTTTTACCCCATCCAACGCCGCTAAAGAATTTTTCAATTAAAAAAAGTAATCATACAATCTCCATGCATCTCTGTTCGCGTACCGCCAGCAGCATCGAAGTGCAGCAGTAACGAGAGCCGCGTCACAATAATTCTCCGGCACGACAATGCTATAATGTGCGTTTCATTCATTCATTACGAAATGAGGTTATCATTTTCAGCTACGTGCTGTTGTAAATGAATACGGTTATTGTTGGGATGTTCAACGCCGCGGGTACGAAATCATTGCTGTTTATCACTTTGGGTACGAATCTGGATATTGTATAAGCTTTACTAGTAGAGAATCTAGGATTGAAACATTCTTCAATGATTTGAAATGTTTTACTCAATGTGCTGTTGTTATCAGTGAGTGAGATGCCTCTGGTGTTGCACACAAAATCCCAGTACCCATAATAGGCTTTGACATAAGCTGATTTAGGTGTTCCTTGTACTTGTCTGCTACTAAGTAGTATAAACCGAGTAAGTCGAACTAAACTGTGATTAATATTTTCACTCAGTAGTTCTTACACAACGTTTTAGATATAGAATTTCGTGAAGTCAAATGTGATCACTTAGTTAAGTTCAATCGACTGTTTTCACTGGTGAAAATCAGCCTGTAAAAACGTGAGAAACTAGGTTTAGCAGAACATATTGTAATTAATTATGTTATATAATGAAATTCAACCTAAGGCAGTATTAAGAAAAACCGAACGACAACATGATGTATAAGCTCGTTATTACCGTGATGGATAATTCTGGTGTCATTCACTACCATACGTATCAGTAATCATTTATAAGTTAATTATGGGTAAATTTCGTGCGATTTCTTAGTCAATAAATTTAAAAAAAAGAATACCAGTAGGACCCTTATCAAAATTACATACCAGTATTTCCCCGAAAGCCTGCAGCTAACTTGCTTCTGTATGATTTCCCATCAGTAATACAATAACCAGCATCCGAACCCCAAAGCTACGAGTATCAAGCCAGACTCAATCAATTACAAAATAAATCATCAATACGCCATCTATCGTTTCTCCCAAGAAACTAATCTTAATTACGTCTGAGCATAACAGATGGCGTCACTATCAATATCAGCGAACGTTAACAGACCCGAAACATAATTATGTGCGTACATAAAGTGCGACAAACTTATCCCAACTATAAATCGCACATGTTCAACTAAGACAGACATGTTCGGACGTTCGCGACAAGTCAGCGGGGCCCTTATCAAGAATGGAACAGTTATTTACGGCCAGGCCTGAGTTATGGCCAATTTACAGGGAGTCATTAGTGCCTTAATGGCCTTAAGGTGTCCGGGTGAAAAGTACCTGGGTGGATAAGTTTTGGTGGTGTCAGCGTTCCGTCGCATGATGTACGTTTTTGCCTTGCATTTATAATGATAATGTAGGGGGTTGAGTGAGGTTCTTGTTTTATTTTTATGGGTTTAAGACCTTCGAGGGTGGTGTTTATGGGGCCTTTGATTTTGAATGGTTTAAGAGTAGTTATGTGAAGGTTGTAGTATGCATGTTTTGAGTGATGGTTAGAGATTTTGATAATCCAGGTAGGGTATCTCATAAGTAAGGTGATTAAAATTTGAAGATTGTAACTTTATATTTTAACAACATACCACGATACAAGTTTATTAAAAGATAATTTTAATGACAGCATAGGAAACTTGTGAAGTGTGTATGGAAAGAAGCTGATAGCGGGCTGTTTTCTCTGCTCACCCTGGAGCTATAAAACCGTGAGCATATGTATGTCGCCGCGTTTACGCCGCCATTAAATGAACGGACTGAATGATATGCAGCCGTAACGTTTATAACGACATTTAATAACCTGGCTGACTAATGCTTAGGCCATTCGTAAGATGGGGCACCACCCTGAAATAAGACAGAAAATTACATACATACATTAAATCCCCGACGGGGTAGGCAGAGGTGTATTCACAGAAAAATAATGATATGTTCATTGAAAACGTTACGCAATCCGACTTGGTTAGGTTAGGTTATTTTTTTTATAATCATGCAGAAATAAGTCATTTTAATGGCTGTTTGATTAAATGCCTAGGCAAGTAATTAAACGTCAACAATCCAAGCTATTTGCTTAGCCCTGTAATTAAATGGTTGAACACCATTCGCTGTTCAATAAAGAGCCTAGGCAGTTAATTATACGGCTGATTAAGCGAGTTGGCGGCGACATGTATACAACTACAGGGAATAAATTCATTTTGAAGTTGCAATAAAAGCCCTAACGCCAGTAGCTATTAACAGGTGATAGTATGCAGTAAACAGTAACGCAGACGTGTGGCCGGTCTTTATAGTGGAACGGCCATCTTTATCTCAGTACATCATGGTGTCGCCTCCCAGGGAACGAGGAGTTACGAATGTAGGTTCATATCCATCGTGTGACGTTTTCTTAGTTCTAGTTCTATTAAAGTTTGGAATCTAAGTAGAATAAGAAAAAAAAGACGGGTTGCACTCTGGGAGTGCCGGCAGAAGTGAAATCATTTTCTTTTTTTCTTTCTTCGTTTTATATACATAGAAAAAGAGACATAGAAAAAAGAACATACCCTACCATACCTATAATATAGCGCTAATCATAGAACCTATCACTTATTTTCTGCGAATTTTTTGTCAAAAGAAATTAATAGATTACAAAAAGATAAAATAATCACCAAAAGTAATAAATTATAATAAAAAAAAAACAATCACAAAAAGTCCCTGAAGGGTAGGTGGTTTGAACCCGATACTATCTGAAACTATAAGGACTTACAGTCAAAGTGCTTACCGTTTAAGCTACGACGCTATCTATCGTAACTTGCAAAATAGACAGTCTGTACCTAATCTTGTATGACGTCAGTCGTCGGTTACGGTTCAAAGGTCAATTAATCCTGACGCTTCCTTAACATTTTACACCCATCCAACGCTGCTAAAGAAGTTTTCACTTCAAAATTGTTGAAACTTAAATCCCAGTCGCATCCAAAGCTTTCCACTTGGAGTCTGGGGTCTGCTTTACCAATCTAACTGCGGATTTGGCTGCACTTCGAAAGCGACTGCCATCTGACCTCCACAACCCAAAGGCGATATCAAAGCATTGCAGTTAGACCAATTGTTGGATTTTTGAGGGCTCCAACTACCCGTAACGACTGCCGTAGATGTTTGTATGGCAACCGGGACCGACGGCTTAACGTGCTCTCCGAGGCACGACCAGACCAATGCAAATATCTAATATAATGTTGAAAGTTAAATAAGTAGTGCATTATAGTTCTCATCACAATGTTCTGCTTCCCAGGATTAATAGCTTTGTCTTCTAAGCTGACGGCACAGAAACTCTCTGTGTTTACAAGGTCGGCAGCACGAGCGTGACTACCCTGATGTTGCACACGTCCAGAGGCCACGGTAACCTCTTTCCATCATAAAAAAGTTACATCCAAAGTTTGAACTTTTCCTATTTTCCCTCCTCCCCTGTATAGATTATTTAGCTCTCATGTTATCATTCGACTGCTATGTAGAGGGCGCGGGTTTGATTGCCATTCAGCGCAAATACTTGTATACATGGATATGTATATTATCATTGGTCTGGATGTTTATATGGAAATTATGTAAGTATGTTTATTTACATTCTACATCCCATAGTACAAGTTAATTAAGCTATGGGTCTAAATAGCGTTGTATAGAATGTTGTACAAAATTTAGTTTAATTTACTTGTATTCTTTGACAATTGTATCTACATTGTTAGAAATCAGAGGTAGGACATTACGGTATTCTCGTCCAATTGAGCAGTCCGACTGGTAAAGTACCTCCGCCCTACAGAATACCGCGGCCATAATAACCTCGTGTTGTGTTCCCGGCGTCCAGTAGGGTAGCCAGAACTCACTCGCACTGGCACTTCCCGCTTTGTCTTCTATACTGACGGCACAGAAACTCTCTGTGCTTACAGGTTCTGCAACACGAGTGTGACTCCCCTGGTGTTTATACGTCCATAGGCCACGGTAACCAATTTCCATCAGGTGGGCCGAGTGCTTATCTGCCCCACCAACGAAATACCCCCTCCGAGTTTTCCTACATCCACGTCTGACGAGGGACTGTGGCGTAACGTCTTGTTTAAATCAAGCAGCGAATGATGGCAATAACAGTTAGCAGTGGAGTTACGTTCGCCGGAGATAATGGCGGCACCGGAGATTCCCTCAAAGTAATTGCTAATTTTCGGCGCCCGCGCTGTAATAATTGTTTGTTTGCTTCTTTGTTTAATCCGGGAGGCGGTTTATCATTGTTTGTGCGTACTGTTACTATGTTGGGTTATGGTTTGGAGAGAAGAAAAGGTGTGTTTGAGAAATAGAAGTTGAGTGGAATTTGGAAGGTGATAGATACAAATCATTTGGGTGTCGAGAGTCTTATCAATATCCTTGAGACCCAACCTCAACTGCATGTCAGTGCACCAGTTACAAATGTACAAAGTGGTGAAGTGGCAGATTCTTAAAGTTATGAGGTCAGACGATAGTTTTGTAGTTGAAAAAGCTGACACACCTACCAACAGAAAATAATATTTATTGGTGGTAGAAATTTGGTAGCACAAATTTCGGCCGGGTGGGTACTACCGTGCACGATTGCGAAAAACCCTTCATAGTAATCCAATCTTGGTTGGATTGCGTTCAGGGGTCAGCAAGTGCATAGCCGGCCAGGGGGGATTGTGGTCGCAGCACTAGTGGGACCGGTGGGTGTCACGCGGTGCTGTGACAACAATCCTCTTTTGATGAGGCCTTCAAGCTGAGTGCCACCATTGTTATCATGATACGTGTATGTAATAGTGACCCTCTTTAATGAGACTTTGCCTTCAGCTTACCATCAGGCAATGTTGTGCAATGTTTTATAGCAATTTCCTCTGTGCACTCCGGGGTTTGCTGGAAGAAAACTCAACTCTGAGTTATGCTCGCCTTCGTTAATTATGTATCGGTATATTGTATAAATGTCAAATATGTGTGTAAAATAAAAAATAAAATAAAATACAAGTTATTTAGGTTTCGCTGACTGCTGCGCTAGTTGAAACTTAAGCGGACCTCGGACTCCAAAAGTAAAAACTTTTCACTACTATCACGATAACGACGATAGACACTTTGCTGCACCATACAGTCTCGGAATTATTTGCCAACGCACGTATTTGCGTATTCCCGGGTTCTTTAAGCGTGGCGTGAAGAAACATCAGTCGAAGCCGTCTAGCTAAGTGCCATCATTGTAACGGCTGGTCGTAATAGTGGCTCTCTCCCGTGAGGCTTTGTCTTCAACTTGCTATCAGGTGAGGAGTCTATAGAAAAAAGTTGAAAATAACACAAAGCTAAACTTTGCAAGTTACAAACATTAGATTTAACCGAAAACAACGGTATCACGATGATGGTAAAAGATTAAGTATACTAATAAAATTGAAATTCATATTTATATTATTACGATTTTAATTGAAGAATTTTAAAACAATATCATGGCAGAATCAAGGTGGCAACGACAAGAAATTGGCTCCACTTTAAAACTATTACCGGGACATTTCGGCGGATCGAACGGCATTTGTCTCGGGGCCGGCCTGTGCGCTGTCGCCACACGTAACGACTTTCACAGGACATTGCCTGACAGTTCTTAGAGAGCAACAGTAAAAAACATTTGGATTAAAAAATGCTTTGCTAATAGACTTAATATTTAGCCATGTGAAGTGAGCTAGTTGAATAAAATCACATACATTCTGCTTGGGGTTGAAGGATCAGAAGGCAGTCACCACCATAAAAATAAAAAAAAAACCCAATCATGGGAAGTTAGAGGGGAGTGAATAGTTGCAGCATATTTGGAGTGGATCCAAATATGCTGCTTGAATGACGACATCATATTTTATTTATTAATGACCTCAAAATTAAATAAATTTAATGGAATATTCGAAAGCTTGATTTATATAGAACCATAGGCAGAATAAATTATATGGATATTTATTATTCATATAAAACATATCCATCTAAATGTGTATGTATATATATATGTATATGTTATATACTATATGACGTATTATCGTTATGAACTCATTTAAGTATACTTTTCATATTTGCTGTTTGTACACATTTGTTTGAGATTAATACTTTGAGCACCTACCTCGACAAATCCCAGTGGCCTGCATCACCCTAAGGTTCACTGGTAGAAATTGCCCACAGCATTAAGTCCGCCTTTGTGCATTTATTTTATATTAGTGTAAGAAGAATAAATAAAAAAATTAAAAATATTCAATGAGTAGACAAATATAAAAAAATAGAGATTGCTCTTTTTACACAACTGTCATTTAAAAATAAAATTAAATTGCTGCAAAGAAAACCTTAGTGTTATCTTGATACATCTTTTCATTTTATCACGCATAGTACATATACAAAAAATAAAACCAATTTTCCTTAAAAAATGATTCACTGAAGGAAGTCCTACTCAAAAGTTATCCAACATTATCCTCTAAGATGGTGACCATAGCCACCCATCGCCTCACGGATTACACGGGCAGAGGGGAGACATTTAGTACTGACATTTGGAGTATTTATTCGCATAATAATAATTCCTCATGGCGACGACGGGGGCGCCTCCGCCGTTAAGAGTTATGGCCGGGGGAGACACCTTCAAGGTGAAGCTGTTAGACTTGGGTGGATGTGGCTGTCTTAAAATTACAGAAAGAGATGTTAAGTTATCCTCTGTATGGCTTTCAAACGAAATTATTGTTTGAAAGATATACAAAGAGAGTAATGTTTTGTTTACGCTTTTTCATACTAAAACAAGCGTGATATTTAAGTATTCATTAGTACACCAAGTACACCTCCCCACCATCTATACAGCAAACATTTTAAATTTCAAGTCTCTTGACTATGACTTTCATACAGAATTCAAAACCCCGTCTTACTTCCTTAGGGATGGCATTTCGTAAAATCTATTTAAACATGAAGGACATGATTTCGCACAGGTTTTTGTGAAAAAGAATCATGCATTGATAAGGGCAACTTCGTTATTAAAAAAAGGCAGGTATTTAAACGTACTTCAATTTATTCGAATTTTTTATCAAAAATACTAACATGCACTCTAAATTGTACAATATTAATAATTTTGAAATTTTAAAATTAAACAGTTAGAGAAATGACTTATTTCTGCATGGTTATAAAAAAAATAACCACGAAGGCTTAATGCAGGAGCCTTCTAACCTAACCTAACCAAGTCGGATTGCGCAGCTATATGAAATTCCGTTGTAAGATTGTACAATTTAGAGTGCAAATTAGTATTTTTGATAAGCAATTCGATTTTTTTTGTAGGACATATTTAGTTAATCTGGTATGCATTCAGTTAATTAGTGGAGTTACCTAGTATGCTGAAAAATTATACAGATGTGCATTTTAAAATAACCCTTAAAAAAACTGATGTGGAAAAGTTGATTACTGTCGCGTTGTTTTTAAGACCCGATCGCCATTACTGTTTGGTGAATCGGCCAGGAATGTTTTGAAGTAATAAGATACGTACGTTTTATTTTGAGGATACCAAAAACTATGGTAAAGCATGCCTTTCAGATCTTTCCGCTTTACATAACTACTAGTAATATTAGTAGTAAGTGGGAAAGGATGTTTGAGTCTAGTACTATCGACAGGGAACTTTGGAATTACAGGATGATAAAGATTCGCCTTTAAAAAGTAATACATACAATGAGGATACCCCTTTCCCCTTTTCACGATAGTGTGACCGCTACATATAGATGATATGATAATAGCGCCATCTACAGAAAATAAAGTGAACTGTTTTAAGACTATTGATTCTGAATCGCACTATGTAAGTTTTCAGGCTGATATTTAAGAAGTTTGAAAGAAAGAATATAAAGATGACGGCAATCGGAAATCAATAAAAATAAAAATTGGGAATTTAGAACAGATGTCGGATTTCCTATATTAACTTCTAATTGTCGTTCCAATTCTATATTTTTTTTATTATAATTGTTCGCATGAATATTACATATTTATTCGTTTTATATATAACAACACCGTAACACACACAAACACCGTACACGCACTCTTACACCTCCGTCGGTGCTTCTGAAAACCAGCGCTGTCATGGTCAAAGCAGTGATACGTACGCTATTCATGACAGCATGGAAGCAAATGACAGAAAGTGTATAATAAGTAAAAAAGCCATATATTTTATTTCCGTTATTTAACCGGAGGTATGCCTATTGCCATCAACCTGACACTTTAGGATTGTAGAATAAAAACAGCGGGTCAAGTACAAGTTGGACTCGCGCACTGTACCGTACGAAATTGTATTCAGGGAAAAACTTAAACTCCGCTCCGCTTCGCTCCCGCATTAAACCTTCTAACCTAACCTATTCAAGTCTGATTTCGTAACTTTCTCAATGAACCTATCACTAATTTTCTGTGAATACATCTCAGTCTGTGAATGTGTAAGTGTGTAGTGAATACATTTGGAGAGGCCTATGTCCTGCAGTGGACTGTAGTGGGATATTTGATTGATTTGACATCTCAGCCTACCCCCTCGGGGATTTACAGGTGTGAGTATATGTGTGTTTGTATGTAATTTTCTGTCTTATTTCAGATTGGTAGCCCCATGTTACGAATCGCCCAAGCATTAGCCAGCCACGTTATTAAATAACATTACGGCTGAATTTCATTCAGGCTGTTCATTGAATGGTGCCGTTTAGTTAGCAGCCTAGGCAGTTAATTGAATGGCTGATTAATCTAGTTGGCGCGACACCTCCATACATTCTTTAGAAAAAGGTCTTGACAAACAGATGAACAATGAAGTGATCCTATACGGGTTCCGTTTGTACCTGTGTTCTTTTTCAGATACGGGACCCTGGAAAGGTGTACCTAGAAAAAAAAAGGTATATAAACGATGTGCTTTTTGTGAACACGACATCTAGATAGTACTTTTCTAACGCCATCTAGTGAAGATAAACGGAACTACTACAAGACTAATGACTCTGAATCGCGTTATAAAAAATTTCACGCTGAAGATTAGCATATTTACAGGCAAAATTGTAAAAGATACGCTAGCTTGAAAGAAATTGCAGATAAATATTCGGCTATCCCCAATTTCTTTCAAGTTTAGTTTCGTTTGCTTCTCTTTCTCATTTATCATTAATTGGATCATCTCTTTCGTTGCTGATTTGGTTTTAACTACAGTCATCACCGTCATATAAGCGTGGTTCCCGGTTGCATCTACTTCTTCTTTTGGTTTTAAACTGCTTTATAGGAAGCACTGCCTCTGACCTCCCGCGGTCTTTGCCTTTTAGGGGGAATGCTTTGACCACCGTCTTGGGGCGACGTTGGCAGCCATCTACCGAAACTCGAACGAACTATCGGAATTAATGTTACAAAATCCGCTCAAACAATTGAATAAAATTTCCTATCCTATCTTAATCGATTTCTAAAGTTTGATTATTTTCATTCAATTCTAAAATTCAATTCTCAATAACAATAAATACTAAATATGTATTGATCTGAGTATTCGTAACTATAATTTGTACGCATATAATTTATTAAAAAAATATTTAACTATCAATTGATTTTAACTATCAAATTTAATAATAATGTATATGAATTTATCTGCATTCTAGAACCCTTAACGAGAAACCTAGTTAAGCTATGCTTATTTAGAGTGCTTTGCGTCTAGATAACGCTGTGTATAACATTCTTTGAAGGGTACTGAGCTATTCATTTAGCAACTACAGATTACTATCAGACAAGGTGAAGTCAAATTGACGTGTCCTATAATATATAAAAAAAAACTTTCAAAGCAAATGTCAGTATATTTTTATAGATTCTTAATTAATACAATCGATTTAAAACTGACGTTCGCAGTGCCGATTCGGATAGTGTTGTCAAAACGTCAATTAAGTTTACGGATAAAAATATCAAACAGTCTGTCTGTTTGGTTTGAAATGGCGCAGGTGAGATACAGATGACAGCTTCTGTATTGAGAACAATCAGGGTTCGGAAAAAAATATGTGTATAGAGCTGTGTGAAAGAGTAATGTGTGGAATTCTGATCCTGTTAGCGTAGCCAATGAGAACCTTTTCTAGGAATAAAAGCAGCCTATGTTTTATTCCAGATTATAATCTATTTCAGTATCAAATTTTAGCTAGATCCGTTCAGACGTTTGAGCGTGATAGTAACAAACATCAAAACTCCTTTAAAAACTGCCACATTTATAGCACCATACTAAATTTACAAAAGGTATTTACCAAAAGAAATGGATCTTACGGAACCTTATTGAAATATGATGTTACGACACCCTAACGAAGAACTGCAATAATAGCACTTACATGGTGGTCCCTATTAAGCAATCCGCGGACCGCCGTGCACCGCCGAATTAACGTTAAAGATCATTGTAATACAAAACTTGCATTATTCGTTTTCTTGCAATCCTCCAAAAGTAGAATCCATTAATTGGATCTAAATATTTTCATTCACTTCTACCTACATAATCATATCTGTACGTACTTTGTATATATATAACGATTTAAAATATACGCCAATATTATTGTAATCATATATTGATGACAAACTATGCACTGCATGCTACACGATATCACAAAATGACCCACAACATTTCGATTGCAACAATAAGACCAATAAAAATTACAAAGGGAAAATACTGCTATTATGTATGGAAATTTTGAGATATCAGCTTTAAATACCGTGTGTAATTTTTTATTAATAAATAATACTATACTACTAGATAAATTTTCTTCATATAACAATCTCGGTCGCTCCATACTATTCTCACAATCGTTGAAGGCGTCAGTCTCAAGATTAAGGCTTTAACTGTTACATGCCGTGTTGTCGGTCGCTGTGACCGGCCCATGTTGTACCTTACGCTGGTATATACACAGACACACCATAGATGGAACCGTTGGTTTTATGATCGTGAGGTGATTAACACGACTATAGATTATACAGCGATTGGTAAACAAGGTAAGATAGTTTAGTCAGCGGTATGAAATGAAATGGAAGGTGTTTGGAAAAAAATTGCCTTCCTCATAATAAAATATATACCTAAAGTTGAAGTGACAAAAAATTGTTCTTTTTTCTCTTGTGAAATATGTTACTATTAAGATTTAATAATAATTTAATTTAATGTATTATGAAAATTGGAATAGGCCTATGTCTGGCAGTGGACAGCTAATTTATTGATAAATTGTAGTATTGCGGAGGAACTTTAATTTTTTTTTAATTATAATTTGGCTCATCTAGAGTTTCTGTATATCTGCTTATCAAGCTGTGGTGGCCTAGAATTAGAGCAATACCCATGATTACCTCATCAGAACAAATATCCAAGATTAAGCTGAAGAATTAACTTGTTACTGTCAGCCGGTACCTTTCGCACGCGAGGGTTAAGACGAACTACTATCAAGGTATAGTATGATTTTATCTTATTCCAAATTTGATTTTGAATAAAAAAATACAATCCGCAATTATGCGAAAATCACTCATTGAAATAAAATCACTTTTTAAAGTATCTACGTTATTGCGCATTACTTTATTATTTTTTACAGTAAGTGATACTTTCTGTACCTACTTCATGTAAATTGAAAAATAATAACCAACAAATCACGAGAGTTTCATTAAATAATGATCTTATTTCATTAATTTCTTTACAGTTTATGAAATTAGGTTCGATGGTGCATAGATAGTAAAGATAGCGAGCATGAGGTCCCAGGTTTGGCTCCCCGGTCTTGTAAAATTTTAGTGACTTTTTCTGTTAGATAATTGCATGGTAGTGAGGCTAGTGAGTGAGCACGAGGTCGCAGGTTTAGTTCCCGGGTTGAGTAACATGTTAGTGGATTTTTGAAGTGAAAACTTCTTTAGCGGCGTTGGATGGGTGTAAAATGTTAAGGAAGCGTCAGGATTAGTTGACCTTTGAACCGTAACCGACGACTGACGTCATACGAAATTAGGTAAAGACTATCTATTTTGCAAGTCACTATAGATAACGTCGTAGCTTGAACGGTAAGCACGTCGACTGTAAGTCCTTATAGTTTCAGATAGTATCGGGTTCAAACCACCTGGCTGTCAGGGATTTTTTGTGATTGTTTTTTCTTATTATAATTTATTACTTTTGGTGATTACTTTTTCTTTTTGTAATTTATTACTTTTTATGATAATTTTTTGTTTTTGAAATTTATTATTTTTTGTGATTATTTTTTCTTTTCATAATTTATTAATTTCTTCTGACAGAAAATTAGCAGAAAATAAGTGATAGGTTATAGAACCTATCATAGGATTAGCGCTATATTATAGGTATGGTATGGTATGTTGTTTTTTATCTTTTTCTATGTATATAACGAAGAAAGAAAAAAGAAAATGTTTTCACTTCTGCCGGCACTCCCAGAGTGCAACCCGTCTTTTTTTTGTTCGTTTTGTTGTTTGTTGTTTAATAAATGCAAAATGCATATTGACAGTAATAAGTAGGTAGGACAGTATTATTAAGGACAGAATATCTTAGAATCAATAGGAAATCTACGTGTTGTACTACTGTGTCTATCCCAGGTCTTTTTATTTAGATGGCAAACAAACTTGGAAATGTGCTGTTCGCTCAACTATGCTACTCAAACAAACTATTGTATATGAACTAAGTAAATGTTTGTAAATAGACCACAAAAATGCCCGCTAGGTTTCTTGCCGGAGTCTTCTTAGGTTAGGGCCGCATTTTGAAGCAGTGGTCAATTGCTAAACTACCTATTTTACATTTTGACGTTTTAAAAGTGCCGTTTAATGGTATATACAGAATGTGCCGCGTGGTTCCCGGCAGAGTAGAATTTGGGCCACCCCTTCTCTTCCCATGTGGTGTCGTACAAGGCGACTAAGGGATAGGGCTGATTAACTATAACATCAGACAGATATGTACAGCCCATACTCAGCCTCAGATGCATGGCTCGAGTCAACAATAGTGCCCGGAATACGGCAATAGGCTCACCCCCTATTACGTGGGACCGAATACAGATTGGTGAAATGTGGGTGTTATTTTTTTTTTTTTTTTTTCTAGCGCCTTCGACCCACGTCGGAGCCCTATGCTCGCACAAATGTTCCCTAGTCTATAATAGTTTAACCCTCTCAGGGTTCACACACACATTAACAATAATATCTAAAAGTGTAGTCACGCATTCATTCCGTCCCCTAGTACCATACAATTTCTCGCATTTATCCTTCTCGCACTTTCACGCTATGCCTTTCATACTTTGGGATTGCGGGGATGGGGGGGGGGGGATTTCCTACTACTTATATTAAATGTAAATAAACATTGAGAATAACATTTTCATATACATTTCTAAAGTTATTTTGTACCTTAGGTAAATCTTCTGCTGGGTATTTATAAGAAATACCCAGACGAGATTTTTACACTCTGTTTCTATATAGGACTATTTTGATTACTTTCTCCCAGTACTCCAGAAAGTACTGTTTGTATTCTCCCGAAATAAGAACTGGCAAATTCCTTTTACTCACTTCAATGTCGATCTTCTGCTGAAGTTCGTGTCGATCCCGAGCATGAATCGGGCAGTCAACGACCAAGTGGACGACCGTCTCGTCGACACTCGGCTCGCAGGGGTGTGTCGCCCTCGCTCGAAATGTGGGTGTTAATTCACCTCTGCCTAACCCTCCGGGGATAAAGCCGTGATTGTATGTATGTATGTATTATTTTTGACTTTGACTGTACCGGGTTATATAGTTATGACTATATTAAAAACCCTCTTTATGGATAAACTCCTGTGAGTTGTTAATTGATAATGATTCTCGAGGCTTCGAGAGGAAAATCCATATCGGAGCTTCGTCTATTAGTCATTAGGTCACTCATACAGGTGAAGTAGGCTTTAGTATAAGTTTGGGTTCTGTATTCACAGCATTTCATATATCTCACTGTAACAAAAGTTATAATCATCACAAAAGCAAAAATAATTACATGAAAGTATCCCATCCCCATGCACTTAAACATTAGAATTACGCTCATAAATTAGCCACTTACACCACCCACATTAGATCGACTGATCCTGACGCACTGCAACTTCGCACAAAAAAAGATCTTTCAACATATACATCTTTAGATATTGGAGCTTGTTGACATATTTACGAGCTCCTCGACTATTAAGTGGTGATTTACTGTGGGCATATCGGGATGGATACGTTTTTATCGTGAGCAATATATCCAGTCGGATTCGAGCTCTATTATGTGAGCCATTGTGGAAGACTTTGAAGATTTCCACCCGCCAGTTTCTTGCTGCTGGTTTTTTATAGTTTTTTTTTTCTTTTATATTTTGATTTTTGTTTGTGTTTCGTTTGTTAAGTATGTGTGCGTGAGATAGTATAGTGTGCGCGAATTTTTGTGTAGGTTCTTTTAAGGAGGAAGGGTGAATTCGTCTAAGTCAATTTTTTTTTCAGGGATTGGCAGAAATGTGTTGTCGATAGTCATTAACAGGCACTTTTTCATAGGTATTTGTTATTCACATTATAAGTTTTGTCTAAATAGTCATCCAGAAAAATTAAAGAAATTAAAGATGAATGCACATAATTGTCAAGCTGAAAGTGTCAAGCAAACATCCAGTCTTAAGACACTTTCCGAAGCGTTGATCTTTATAAAAAACTGTAGCCATATCACCCAACGACACACACCAAGTATTTCTTAGTCTTAGACCTACCTAGCTTTCAATAGTAATAATACAAGTATGAAAAGTGATCACAATATAATAAATCTAAAATTCAATTAAAATATTATCAACAAATCGAATTAATAATCTATTGATCAAACATTGTTAGAATATTCTTTAAAAACACCAAGCGTCCTTCAAGTAGTTAAAAAAAAAGAAATAAATCGTACTAAACAAGTATAGTTTCAACAACAAGCGAACCTCGACAGCAATGCTCCGAACTAATTAAAATCAAATTAATCGTAAAAAAAGGAATCACGTCAAATTGACCGTAAAATTTGAAGAAAGAAAAACAATGGGGCCCCGCGATAACGGCGCTGGACTTAAATTAAATCGGAGTCGTTTCGACGAACCCTTCACTTTTGTAAACATACGGGCTCGTATCATGTGATGAACTGCTGAGATTGTGTTGTTCGTATCTATTACACTAGATTTAACTAAATTCAACACTTTAATCATGTAAGAAGTCCCTAAACTATCATATTTTTGATGATTTTACATTGGAAATATTCAAAAGTGTAATAACTATTTATACTGGAGATTGATGGCACTTGGTGGAATCTACTACACATATTCAGTAATAATGACACTTGTACTTTTCCACATTATTACGTAAACCTTTGCCGTGAAGAGAAACCGGTTAGGTTAAAAATAAAAATAGTATGTAGAAAAGTACAAGTTTCATTATTACCTACTCAATATAATAACTATGTTTATTTTCAATCTAGAACTCATAACACAAGCTAGTTAAACTATGCGTGAGCCGATAGTGCGTTGTAGTATCATTTTAGTAACATTCAGAAAACATTTTTAATATGTTCTATTTTGATTAATTTATCATTTTATGAAAGATTTTATAGCAAAGGAAATGTGTTCAGCTGCATTTGAGGATGACTTTGCAACCCTCTCACAGAATATGGACTTAACTTTTAACATTTGTCTGTTCGAATTTTACGAAAGTGATATTAAAAAAATGTAGTAATCCCCATATTAGACAACGTTATAGCAGTTGATCCTTTTGCCGCGAACCGGACAAAAAAAAAGGAGGAGTCTAGTTTTTTTCTGTATTAGATTTTGTTACACACACTTCAGATAACGTTCTATAAGTATAAATATGTACAAATACATAGATTATTTTGTTACAGTCAACGTTACTTCATATTGTTCAAGATCCCAAAACAAAAAATATGTCTAAACGCAATTGGAAACACGACCGCCTCAATCGAACTCCGGTATATTCCTACCGCCGAGGGTTAACTCCAAACTCCAGTCCAAGGTATGAATATTTACGAAAGCATTAATTATTTTTTAACTTTCTTCCCGTTTTAAGAGGCTTTTCTTAGCGCAAGGTGGGTGGGAAATACTGAATGACTGTTGTTTTAGTTTACTAAAGTATACTCTATTACCCTCCCGATGCGAGTCCTCTCTTATTAAGCCGGGAAATATAGGGAATTGTTTGTTGAAGAGGTTTTTTTAAGTAGTATTGGTACTTGGTATTGTTAAGATGTTGAGTTTATGTTGTTTGGGTGATCTATCTTTCATGGTGCTAGAGTATTCAACTGCTACGGCAGAGAGAGTGGGTTCAATTCTGCTGTATGTATGGAACAATTAAATTGAATATAAACAGTGAAACTGAATTTTGCAGTTAGGAGATTTTTAGAGGCAGTATTGAGTGTAAGTGTATACGGTAATAAGCTTACTAGTAGCTGTGGTGTTCAGAAATATAGCTGACAATATGTGAGAGTTGTCAACACATCTGCCTAGCGCCTCGAAGATACAGAGGCGAAAATATGTATTAACGTATAACCGACAGAGATCCAGAAATATAAAACAAAGAGTTGTTACAAAAAATCATGTTGACCAAACAAGTTTATAAGTCTTCAAATTCGTATCTAAAAAGTGCCTCAAAATTTAATTTAAGCAGTCTGTCTTTTAAAATATCAATCTGTAGCACCCCGTAGACCTTCGTAGAGCGCGTAGCGGCGTACCTCCATTATATAAGTATGCAAAATCGTAAAGTTTAATTTGCTCACTTGATAATAACAAGAAAACACGACAAATTAACATTACTAAGAGACAAAGAATGCCTGGAGTTTGATACTATGTTCAAATCAAGCAAGCATACACATTAAATATAATAGCTTAGGTCTGCGCCTTCAGATGATGACGAAATGTTAGTGTGGATATTCTCAGTTTCAATTTTAACTTCTATCAGAAAAGCTTGTTTTGAAATTTCCTTACAACAGTATTTTAGTGTAATAACAGGATTTCTAACCTTGAATCTCTCAATCGCAGCTCTCTCAAAAAAGAAATATTATTTTATCTTTTTGATTCTGCGTGTAGGTTCTCGGGGGAGTAGAATTAGAACACTCTTATCTCTTCCTGTGGGTGTAGGAAAAAGCGTCTAAGGGGTAGGGCTGTTTTTAATCCAACAGTAAATATACATCTCAAGACAAAGTGCCCGCTAGGCGAACATAGGCACACACGCTATTACGTGGGATCTACAATCTGAGTTAGCAAAATGTGGGTGTTAATACACCTCTGTCTACCCCTTCGGGGATTTACAGGCGACAGTAAATGTAAATATCTGTATTAACTTCGTGATCTAAATCGTGTACTATTTTTCATTATATTTAAAACGTTCGGACTGGAGATAATATGTAGAATATACAGGACGTCTAGGTCGTTTTTTGATTTCAGATTGATAACAAAAATTTTAAACACCCTATATAATATTTAAATACTCTGTACATGGTTATAGTATTGATTAAAGTAGTAAAAAAAACTAAAGATTTCACTTAGAACAAAGTCTTATCCACACGAATCCGTCACCATTTCGCAGCGGCGCAGCGTACCAACAAATTCTTGGCTCATTTGTTTTTTATTCATCCACAGCCCAGTGTAATCGAAAGTATAAATTCGCTTTAACTGCGCGAGCAGGCCTGCCGACCGATAACACACCCCTTGTTAACTGCGTAATAAGAAAAATAAACTTATATTTACGCTGCCTTATGGAATATCAAACTTTAAAGTGAGATAGTGTGGATTATACACAGAAATGGTGTTGCGTCTCTTTCATATCGTAGCTATGTGTGGCTTTTGTAATGTTGGTGTTGATGAGTAAGGTGTTGATTTGGATGAGTGACTGAAAAGTTAGGTGTCGGGAATATCTTAATACCGCATAGTATATCTGAATTTTTGGGTCCTAGAGCTCTCACCGCCGGCAAACGAGGACCCAAAGACGTTATGATTTTAGTTGTTTCAAGATAGGCTGATAGGCTGATAATAATAAGTTAAACTTTCGTTTTAGTCCAATGTAGGTATAAGTTGTACACAAACGTTCATAGTAAACTAAGTATTACGTACAGCAAACTTTTCAAATTCTATTAAAAAATCTTGTCTACCCGAGAACCAGGCAAACGTAAATTGTAACAGATGAGAGATCACGATAAAAATATTTGTAACAGTACACAAACTTCATAAGCAGTATCTCGAAGCATTTCTTATCAAAAAATAGTCATCGATGGCTTCTATTCTTTGAAATATAATAAAATATGAATCTCCTAAATATACAATCGCACATGAATGAACTCCTTGAATAAACAACACACAAATTCAGAAGGAACCACTCGAAGGGCTGTCACAAATCCTGATCTAATATGATGCGATATCAATATACAAAATATATGGGACGGATATGTCGGTGATGGGGACAAATCCGAGACTTAACTCTAGTTACGAGTGGCTGCTGATGGAAATGGGGATTGACCGGTATCCGGGTGACCCAGCCAGCGACAGGGTTACCAGAGTTCGAGTTATCTTACGAGCGAGTTCTCTAAGTGTAAAGACTGTGGGATGAAACAATGTTGAAATTTTTATAAAAATAAAAATAAATCACGTAATACCCGTTTATATTTAACAATGATATCGATGATTTTGATGCGATGCAAAGATTGCGATGTTACACAGTTAGACTAAAATAGCTAAAATTTTGGTTTAACTATTATATAATGTTTAAATCGAATAAAGGAGAATGAATTAAATTGGTCTAGGCGGGGTTTGAAACCGCGATCTTTGCCTTACAAGGGCAATGCTTTGACCATTAAGCTACCACACCTCGCCCTAACCAATTCAAATTTCTCCTTCTATATCTGTGTTTGGGGCGACAGTGGAACGCCTACCGACGTTTCTGCTGTATTCGATATAAATATATAGCATGACAAATGCTAAAAAAAAAGTTTATTCAAAATAAATACAATATTTATAAAAACTAAGACATAAACTAGTTAGTATTTTGACAAGTCTAGATTGAAAATTGAACTAAAATATAACATTTTTTTAACAGATTGTGTCACCATTTATTTTTTATTATTTACTAGCCTATTAGCCCGACGTTTCGGTTACTTTCCAGCAGCCATGGTCGCGTGACTAAAACTGGCAATTGTCACATGCTTTAAAGCTGCACATGCTTGACCCATCTGTGATAACAATGTATAATCAATTAATACACGAAATACCAAATTATAAAATTTTCATTCACACTATCGCTCTCTACTGGCAACACCAGTACTGCCCGTTTGAATTTTAGAGTTTGTCACTTTATTGTCACATTTAATTTAGTGCGCGAATAAAAGGGTTTGTTTCTCGTATAATATAAGATCAGTTTGTCAATATTTTTATCTGAAAATCAACAATAGGTTCTTTTGATTAGATTTTCCTAATTACGACATATGGGACTCCTAAAAGCTCAGTCACTCAACGAGCTATGGAGAGGGCTATGCTCGGGATTTCCCTACGTGATCGCGTCAGAAATGATGATATCCGTAGGAAAATAAAATTAACCGACGTAGCCCAGCGGATTAGCTCGTTAAAGTGGCAGTGACGACCGCGTAGGGGCAAACGTAGTGTAGGATGCCCAACGGCCAGGTGGAAGGACGGTCCATCAAGGTCGCCGGGAAGCGCTGGATGCGGGCTGCTTTAGATCAGTCATTCTGGAAGTCTATGGGAGAGGCCCATGTTCAGCAGTGGACTGTGTGTGGCTGATATGATGAATTACGACATGTGGTCTTCTACCACATTGTCATTTACGAATGCGAGCCTATAACAAATAAAAAGATATCAAATAATAAATGACTTTTCCTGCTTTCTTTAATTTAATTTGTACCTAAATATAGTACACGAGTTTTTGTAAGTGCATCTCACCAAACATTTGCTTTACCTACTAGAAAATCACTCATGACCTATCCATACCCCACACGTATGGGTGTGATGAAAAAAATTTAAAGTTTTATTTCTAAGTATGGGGGAGCCCCCAGAATTTATTGTTTTCTTATTCTATTTCTGTTTGAAAATCTTAATGCGGTTCACAGAACACACACACTTACAAAGTGACAACAGCATAGTTCTTATAATTTCGGAAAAAGTGGCTGTGACATACAGACACTTTTTCCATGACATTTAGACATGACGAATCCATAAAGGTACCGTTTATTGCCATTAGGCTACGAAACCCTAAAAATGACATGTCAATCTCTTCTATTTACATAATCAGTAGCAAACAGACTCAACGCAACAACATTGCAATGGTTCACGAGTACCCTGGCTATTAAAACAATCGAGCGTATTTATTCCAACCATTATAACCCTACCAATGCATAGTGTGCCGTAATTATCGTAAAATTCGAACATGTTTATGTATTTTTAATTCCGTCGTATATCGTGTATGGTTGCAATGTAAAATGGCCGCTGCCCGTACGGAAATCACTACAATAAAGTTCTGTTAATGTTTGAATTGTTATATATCACTATTGTGTTATAATGGCGTCATGAAGGCGACCGGGATATATTTTATACAAAGCCTATTTGGTTCATTTAAATTCAAATACCTACTAAATTACGTGAACTTTTTTGTTATTTGTAGAATATACTGCTTCCGGGCTGTTTGGCCGTGGTCTATGTAAAACTTGCGTTCCAGATGTTTCGTCGATCACTGCGGTCGACATCTTCAGTGGCGCAGGTTCGCGCGACGACGAGTTCGGAGACCTAGCCTCGTCGGCGGCTGAGTTGCGAATTAAATTAAAAAGTTCGGGCTCTAGGTGGAAACCCGACTCTACCGATACCAATGTTCAGATAATGATGATGATGTTTCTGTATCTCCCTGCTGACAGTAACTGCTGAAAACCAAAGGCTGCTTAAACAGCGGGAACATCTATGTATAAAAATGAATCCCTATTTCCCTTGGTCACGCCATCACGCGTAAACAGCTGGCCCTTTTTTGAATATTCCTTGCAGTACGGAATTGATTCTTATGCAAAGAAAGATTTAAAAAAGGGTTAAGTCGTCACGGTAACGGGAACAGAATTCCACGCGGGCGAAGCCGCGGGCATTAGCTAGTAATAATAATAAAATTAGTTTTATATCGATGTGTGTTATGCGTATAAACTGCCGATAATATATTGCTAACTGTCCGTCTGTCAGTTTGTTGCAAACTGATGCAATAAGACGTGAAGCTATTGACATCCTCACAAGCTTCTGCTTATGAAATCAATGGATCTTTTTGTGCTTGTAATCCTATCCCTTTCAAGGCAAACGAGTAATATTGGTTTGTTACAGTTTTTAAGATGGTGCCCCGATATCGCAGTTTCAGATTTGAACCCTAATGCTTTAGAAAAATACAAAAAAGCAATTTAAACTCGTTGTTCCAAATAATTTCTTCTACAAATGTACTTTAACTACCTATTCCTAAATGTATTTTATCATCAACGTTAAATAAAAAGTCAAAATATACAATATTAACCACATTTTACAATTATTAGTAACTAGACAATCCTTGTACCTACTTAACATTACAGCAAAACTATTCCGCACTAACACAAATAGCCCATTTTTTGAAGCACCTAATCCCTCGTGATGGGCAACTGTTTAGGCGTTTAGCCACCTACCAACCCCTCTCCCCCCTACCTATAGTACCAGAAATAACACTAAATATAAACCGATAGCACAGCCACTAACCACACGGGGTCTAATTACCAATAATTATCGTTCTGTGCCGTTTGTACGGGATGCAGTTTTAATTCGGCCATTTTGTTCCGCTACTCGCGACTAATGAGTGTAACAGATCGCTTTTTGATAATGTTATTGATATGGCTTGGGGGGGTAGACCCATTGAGATTTACTGGATTCAATTAAAACATTAAACATTAAGCTCTTTAATGGATGCTGGGAGTGTTAGTAAGTCTGTCTTAAGATAGTCTTACGAACTGCTAGTACTTCCAGTGGAGACGTCATTGACGGGTGATTGGCTCTTCTATGTGGGTCATGTCAACTATTTCCCCTATATAACGACTGCTATAGATGTTCTTATGACCACTGGGACGGACAGCTTATAGAGCTCTCCGAGGCATGGATGTGTCCAAACCAATGCAAATAGACATACCTATTCAGGCATACAAATATTTGTACTAAGTGGGAATCGAACCCGAGCCCCTTGCGTAGCAGACGAACGCACCGCAGAGGCTGTCGGTCTTACGAATTTTTGATCTGCCGATAGTTTGATCGGGCTGGACTCTAAGAGCATTTTTACATTCATCCGATATCCGATATCGAACACTCCACTGTTCGAGTATATACACACTCCATTGTCGCCTCAAAGACGAGAAATGTTAGTTGGTTAGGGCGAGGTGCTTAGTGGTCAAAGCATTGCCTTAGTCAGGCAGAGAACGCGGGATCAAAGCACGCGTAGACCGATTCGTTTTTTTCTATTTTAAAAGGAAATATTATTTTTAAATCAAAGTAACAGATCAGCTTTCAAAGTTTTCAGAAATTTGTTCTCCACCCTTGTACTGGCTAAAATCCATTCCTGTATTTAACTTGCTAAGAAAAAAATTCCTTAAATTCCATAAAAAAAGCAAGAACTATACTTTGTACTGTAATATCATTCCACAAGAAACAAATACTGTTGATTGCCATGCATAGACCACAACAGACAGAGTGTAAACGCATCATCTGAATAACAGTGCAGATCCCAAGGGGATCCCGACATCCCTTAGTCAAATGCTATCGTATCTAACGTTAGAGCACCATGTATAAACCCTTCACACTAACGAGACGCGTTATGACACAATCCCAACCCCAAAGCCCTATAAAGAGAATCCAATAAATAGTAGAATGCAAAGCAGTGGTGCATTCAAGGATATAACAGTAAATCGCATACAGGGTGTTGTTCATGTATCGCACGCAGCCGGCGCCGGAGTAATAGGTGCAGCTCAGATATTGCCAATGCACGCGTAGATTTAAGATGGCCGACGTCGACTTGCCTTGTTTTAATTGGTCAGTGTGTTTGTGATTTTATTGAGGGGCTGATACCAATGGTTTTTTTTTCTTTTTCTTCAGTATAAGATGCTGAAGTTTGTTTTGGTCACAAATTCGAATTGACTTGGCTAGTGTTGCTTAAACTTATAAACTTTGTAACTATAACAATCATTCAGAAGCTTTGCTGCTTAAAGAAAACAATAGTAGTATTTGCTTCATTTTATTAATTTTTGTCTTACCTTGAATTTTACGGGAGCGACTATAGTATGACCTCTTCAACCTTTTCTTTTTCAATGTAAGTTAGTAATAAAATAATGTAATAATAAAATTTTGAACAGAAGTATAATAGTAGAAACGATTATCCATCCTTATAAATACAAAACACTTTCTCTAGAATTCTATCGAGACTGAAACTAATATCACATCAATCAATCAATACTCAAACGTAACAGCTCCTACTTCCACATTCATACTAGTATAAACAGCTCTATATAATTCCACATGGCACGACAGCAAACCGCACTTGTCGGAGTTACGGTGCGCGGCGGTGGCGTGCGGACAAGCGAGCGTTCGTATTGCGACGCACTTTATTGCGCGCCGATACATTTTGACAACCGTGTAGACAACTGCGCTGTGAGATAGAATTCGGTGCTGTTTTTGGAACAACCTGTACATGGTGTTGTTAGAGTTCAGTGCCTAGATTCATAACATAAACTCACGTCTATATCCCCGAGGGGTAGGCAGAGGTGCTAGCACCCACATTTCGCCAGTTTTTGTTTAGGTCCCAATGTAATAGGTGGCGAGCCTATTGCCATTAACCGGGCACTTATAAACCTGCGATAAATACACACATAACTTCGAAAAGCATCGAAAAGTTATTGGTGTGTGCCATGGTAAAACCTGGGCTCGAACCCGAGACCTCGTCTCAGCAGCCCATTACCCATACCACTAGGCTACCGCGGCTGGATTCACCTATAGTTTATCCGGTAGAAAAATAATTATTTTATTATAAGTAGTAAGTTTAAAATCACCGAAAGCGCAAGCAATTTTAGTTTCAGCTATCCACTATGACTGCATTTAAAAGGAGTGTAATGTTTCCAAAGAAGTAAAGTATAGCAAATTGCCTCAATCACTTATGATATAAGCTACTTATTATTCTAGATTACTATGGGTTATATGAGACCAGTATTCCATATGAGTTTAGAGGTACGCAAGCAATAGTTTATTTTAAATTCCTCAACAGTTTTCTAGTGATGGAGAACGCACGGCAACTCCTGTAAAATTAAAATAAACCAAACGTTAAAAGAGGTAAATAAAAATAGTGGCGAGAGGACTCCAATCCCCAAATATAAAAGCTTTGGTTGCAGCCAGCAGTAGTGATCAGCTGAAGAAGAAGACAGTTATGAAAGACGGAAGGAGACGGTGGAATACCACGTACGCTACTTCCTGTGCCGATGTCAGTTCCTTTAGGCTGCGGATACTAGATTAATATTCTACGTTTTGCGAACGACAGCTGGTTGTTAACAGAAAAAACTTACAAGCTAATTTCATTCGAAATGTCAGTACAACACACGACTAATTAGAGTGCGCGTATTAATCACGCTTTATTCGCCACGCGAGCGCATCCTTTGCCTGATTATTATCACTAAATCATATTTAGTGCAGTCATTATCGCCTCTGCGCACGATATTATTGAGTGCGTTCATAATAAATAACAGCTATTTGGTGAGATTCTAATTTTACCGACGCATTTTGGACGTAACGCTGCGGGTGTCCGATTAGCTGGATTGGATTTTTGTTTATTGGTCAGTTCTTGTTTCCTTAGTTTGTAACTGTCATCTAAAGACGTATGTCGACAAAAAAAAATCAAAAACAGGTAGCTAAGTTATCATAGCATTCCTCCTTGAAAGTTAATTTCGCGGGTATATCGCGGTTATCAATTCAATTAAAACATTAAACATTTAGCTCATAAATGGATGCTGGAAGTGTTAGTAAGTCTGTCTTGCAATGGTCTTACGACCTGCTAGTACTTCCAGTGGAGACGCCATTGACGGGTGATTGGCTCTTCTATGTGGGTCATGTCAACTATTTCCCCTATATAACGACTACCATAGATATTCTTATAATAACTGGGACCGACGGCTTAAAGAGATCTCCGAGGCTTGGATGTGTCCAAACCAATGCTAATAGACATAACTATTCAGGCATACAAATATATACACTAAGCGGGAATCGAACCCGAGCCCCATGCGTAGCAGACGAACGCACCGCAGAGGCTATATGAGAGGTATATCGCGGTTATATATATAATATCTTGTCGTGTATGTTAACTTTTTACGATTAAATTTTACTGGAAAAGTTGTTTTGTTTCAACTACTTTTGTGAATTCTGGAACTATTGTATCACACTATAAAGATTCGTAGGTATTGGTAGTTATTAATAGGTATTTATACTATAAAGTCAAACATGCCCTCTAAAGATCTTTAAAACTGACACTGGCAGATTTGCAGCAATATGCAAGAGGAGCCATAAACCAAGAACGGAACTGAACTGATCTTTAAGACTCCTTATACTGTCACATTCGTAATAATTCGAAAAAATCACTAGCAAACGAGCCAATATATCCGTACCTGGTTATCAGAGATCTACAAAATTATGTAAAAACACAGCATATCAATACTGTCATAAAACCTTAACTCTACAATATCATTTCAATGGCATTACCCATAAAACACTGCCAAACAAATCGTTCTAAACAGAGCGAATCACGCGCTCCATCGCCATGCTGACGGCTTTACGATCGTATTAACGCTAATTTCGGGCACATTCGGCAACGATCGGCCACCCTCGGTTATATTTGGCGCTATAATGATATGTCATTTTAATGCGAGCACCTTGTTTCACTGATTGGGCTGTAATGACATTATTTAGATATATGGATCGAATCGTGCGCATTTCGTGTGATTCATGATCACTAAATGTATAATTTTAGGGTTGTTGAGAGGTGAACTATTGAAACCGTTTTCGTAAATATTTATCAATATTTGTCTGCTTTTGAACCAATAATTCAGGGTCAGCGTCACATGTCAGTCTCATCTCTCATATATTACAAATTTACTTTGTGGTCTCTTCATCACATTGACGTCAGACGTCATTGTCTCAGTCAGCCCATTCCGTCCTGTGTAAAGTATTCTCTTAATTCATATAGATATAATATAATTATCCCAACGTGATTATAAAGTCTAAGCATAACACCACACTGACCCAAATTCTAGTCATCAGTTTTAAAATGAAGCCTAAAATTATTACAAACTGTTTTCAAACTAAAATCAATGCCTGCCTAACAATTAAACCGCCAACCATATTTCCCCGAAACTGACAACACATAAAATGTTATAGCTAAAATAATTATCGAAACAAATTACTGCTAAAATGGCGTACTAACCCATAAAACTAAACGCAATCAGTTCAAAAACTACCGCAGAGAGTTGTATAAATCAAAATTTAACAACGGGTAGTCGGGGAGAATTATTAAATTCATAGCTAAATGGAATTATTGTATGAAATGCAATCAGTTGCTGTTGCATAACGACTTCTGAATTCCTGTTATTTGTTCATTGTTTTCTTCTGTATCCTGACGTTAATACAAGTCGCATCTGAAGATTTCAGCTTGAAGTTTGGTATCTAGTTTTTCCAGTCTGTATCTTTGGCTGAACTTCGATTTTTTCTATGAAACGATTGTTATCTGACCTCCACAACTCATTAGCGATTTAGAATAATTATAGTTAAATCCGCTAGTTGTTCATTGAATTCCAAAACTATTGTTAAGTAGGTGATTAAATTATCTTTGGTAGGTAATCATTAAATTAGTCATAGAGCTGATCCATTCCATTTTAACATTGGGAACTTTCGTAACAAATCTTATAACATTCACAAAGCAATTAAATAACTGTGTATAAACACTCTTGAGTAAAAATGCCACGACGTGTCGTTTTTATTCAATTCATATATAAGTCTATATACTTTCACGGCCAGCGCTGCATGTAGAAAATACTGTTTCCAGGCTGTTTAGCCGTGGCCCATATGAAACTTGCGTTCCAGACGTTTTGTCAATCACTGCGGTCGACATCTTCAGTAGCGCAGGTCCGAGCGACGACGAGTTGTAGACTTTGCCTCATAAAGTCAGTGCAAACAGCCCGGAAGCAGTATATTCTACATCAGTTCATATATTTACGACTGTGACCTAATATCCCAGGTATACCTTGTTATGAAACAATTAGGTAATAATAGCAAATACAATACTTATCCAATCAATGGAAGAAGTCTCACACCATCACTTCTCATATATATTTAAATAGTAATGATCTACGTATACACTAGTCGCTTCCATGCAACTAAAGCAGCAACCGTGGCTACTGATTGTAAACCAAACTTACATAGTAAGCCCTCGCGGTGGTATTTCGCCGGTAAAATGGCTCGGCGGCGCCATAATGAGCGCGCAATTGTCGTTGCTTTGATTTAATGACTCGAAATAATAGCAATCAATGCGATCACGGTTCGACACTGATACTTTGCGAGCCGCGCACAGGGCGGGTGAAGGTATTGCGGATAATAAAAGGTGGTTGTTATTATGATTCTGGAGTTATTGCTTATAGCTATTATTTTTCTTTCAATAAACCGTCTATTTCAGATTCATGTTTGTAATGACTGCATAAGTAGGTAATAACAAATATTTAGTATGTGACATAAGTCGAATCATAAGACGTATCATTATGGTACATGTTTGTTAATTTACTAAGTGTAAGTTACATATTGTTACGAGCGTGGGGGTCGGTTTAAATAGAAAATGCAAGAAAAACCGTTGAACGCAGATTTAATTCAGCTACACTTAAATTACAGCAAAGCGCGTAGAAATTCGAAAACTCTTCCTTACACAATACACAGTCACTTTTATAATCGCACTATATCGCTTCGCACCTTTATCGCTGTGATCGCTTCGAATACTAGTCGTAGACTAACTTGAGCGGAGGCTGTTAGCTCGCCTTTTATATCGGGCGCGGCCGAGTAGCGAAAGATCTGGAAAAGACAGGAACGTTCTGAAAACGACAGGAACGTTCTGGAAGGTACTATTGGGTCTTGTGTCTCTTTCTAGCCTGACGTCTCGTTCTATTCATTCGATTCCTTCTAGAACAGCGACGTCAGGGCATGATGTCTCTTTCTATATAAATTAATATATTATATATAATTTAATAAAGAGGATCGTACGAAATGGCGTACATTGGGAGAGGGCTATGTCAAGCAGTAGATTGCGGTGGGCTTAGGAATTGATTGATTGACATAAATACAAATAGTACCACTAAACGGAAATCAAACCCCTGAGCACTGACGAACCAGTCAAACATTCTACCGCCACGTCGCACAATTCAAGTTTTGTTACGCGTCATAGAAAAGAAATCCATTATAGTTAAAACTTAATACTCTATCAAATCTCTTGTAACGAAAGATACAACATATGTCGAAATTCCTGTCGAGGCTAAGGGCCGCCTTTACCAGTCCAACTACGGATTTGGCTTAACTGCGATATTTTCCTTGAAGCGACTGACATCTGACCTCCACAACCCAAAGGCGATATTGAAGCATTGCAGTTAGACTAGTTGTTGGACTTTTGAGGGCTTGAACTACGCGTATTGACTGCCATTGAGGTTTGTGTGGTAACAGGGACCGAGACGGCTTAACGTGCTCTTCGAGGCACGACTAGACCAATGCAAATGGCCTTATTCATGCATACAAATATTTGTACTGAGCGGGGATCGAACTCGCGCCTCCTGCGAAGCGGCCGCGTTCACTACCGCCACGCCAAGAATATAATACTATATTTATAAATGAAGAAGTTTGGATGAATGAAACAATGCTGGTTTTTCAATTTAGGCTTCGTACAATCGTGCAAAAAAAAATACTGTACTTTTTATTTTTAAGCAAAAGAATCACTATAAGAACATGCATTTTTAGTTTTACTATTTGTTTTTATAGTAGCAATAGTTTTAGGGGACAACTCAGCCAGCAGCAACTATTGATTGACAGATGTGGCCCTGGAGCAGGCTTTTATCTCTGGGTGCGGAGATCAGATGATAGTCACTCATCTAAAAATAATGATATAAACCAAATAAAAAGCATGAATAGAAATAAGCAAGTGAGAGTACAAATTCAAACTATTATCGTTTTTTATACCACTTAGATGACAGACAAGCACACAGCCCGCCTGATCGAAAGTGGTTATGGACGTATGCAACACTAGGGGCGTTACACTCGTGCTACCGACCCTGAAGGAGCCTTTTTAATGCTCTTCTTGAAGAACCCCAAATTGTGGTCACTTGGGTAGGTACCACAACAGGGAGTTTCCGCTTCCGGTCGCAATGTGTGAGGATGAATTCCCCACCTTTGACGAGCGTAATAATGTAGCTATAGACATCTTATCAAACAATTCATCGGAGCACAAACCATTATTATTAAGTCCCTCCTGAGGCTGAGAGGTTCCATGTATTTAAGATACTCGTACTTACAGCCAGCTAATAGACAGACAGAACGCAGTCTACAGGGTTCTATTGAGTAGTCCACAGCACGGCACCCTAAAACTGTATCAACCTGTAAATCAAGCGCACTGACATCACATTGTATAACGAACGCGCGTTATATTGTATCTAATTAATTTACGATAATGTTCCGATAACGAGGTTCAAATAATAATAATGAACGGAAATTTCATTACGTGAAATAATGGCCTTTACTACATGTTGTTATTATTGGTCCCTGTACCTATATGTATAAGTAATACCTGTTAATTGAATGAAACATCCAATCTAAATATATAAAAGAAGAAAGTGACTGACTGACTGACTGACCATCAACGCACAGCCCAAACGGCTGAAGCTACAATCATGAAACTTGGCACGTAGGTTCCTTTGGTAGTGTAGATGAGCACTAAGAACGGATTTTTGGAAATTCTAATTTTAAGGGGGTTAAAAGGGGGGTGAAAGTTGGTATGAAAATCCGTCAGTTTTGAAGTAATGATCTTATAATTTTGTGTTTGGACTGAAGATTAAAAAATAAATTACACGTATCTCAGCGATTTTGATTATTACATCCCCATGAGGGTGAAAAGGGGGATGAAGTCATGGGAATAATGAAATCGTCTAGACTTGAAATTTTGGACATATATGCTTTATATTGTGCAGGCATCTACTAAGAAAGGATTTTTGTGAATGCCACCCCTAAGGGGGTGAAATAAGGGATGAAAGTTTGTATAAAAGTCGGTCAGTTTTGAGTTAGTATCTTCGAATTTTGGGTTTGGGCTGAAGATTAACGCAAATTAAGGTTTTTTGGGAATTCTGTCCTTGGGGAAGGATCATGCGGGATGAAATGTTGTGTAAAAAAGTCTTTACAAAGGCAAAATTATTAAAAATACTTTTAAGTCTTTACAGTCTGTTGGTAAGTATAAAATGGCTCAACGCATAGATATAGGAATTAAATAGGGACGGGATAGGGATAGACCTAACTTATCAATGTTAAACATTGACGGCGAAGGCGAAGAAATGCTCTACAGCTCGATCGACACTGTAGTAAATCCAGACAAGGCCGTCCATTATCCTGTAGAGTTCTTGAACACTCAAAACCCATCAGGTTTCCCTTACCATAAGCTTTTACTGCGTGTTGGTACACCAGTAATGTTGCTGAGAAATTTAAAACCCCCTAAACTTTGTAACGGAACCAGGCTACAAGTCAAAGCTTTGTCACACAATGTGGTAGAGGCAACTATTTTGACCGGCCCTTCTCAGGGTGAAACTGTGTTCATACCACGAATTCCATTGATTCCTAATGATGTTCCCTTTGAATTCAAGAGACTGCAGTTTCCTTTGAAAGTCTGCTTTGCCATGACAATTAATAAGGCTCAAGGACAAACTCTGAAGTATGCTGGTGTCGATTTGAGGGAGAATTGCTTTTCTCATGGACAGTTCTATGTAGCGTGTTCACGTGTTAGCTCATCAAATAGTCTGGTGATATTGGCACCGACATCCAGAATTGTTAAAAATGTTGTTTATAAGGAAATACTTTAATTTAATTACTTACTTATGATTATGATTTCTTATTAGGTATTAGCATATCTATTCTGTGGTATTAGTCATGGATAAACACAAAAATAGTGAAGGGATAGGGACAGGGCAAGGATACAGCGTATTCATGATAGATAAAGTAGGTAAGTATAAGTCTCTCCTAAGAAACGCACGTTCACATTACATTATTTTTATCATCATCATTTTCTACTTTTTCTCTACATACTGTTAAAATAATGTTAAGGAAAAGCATGTAATCCACGCGTGCGAAGCCGCGGGCAAAAGCTATTTTGTTATACAGCGCCTCATTCCTTAACTTTCCTGGTAAAACTCTTCGCTCAAAATTACAATCACATTTTCTATCACTCAAAGACTTTAAACCCATTGATAGTTAACTCCAAATTTTAGCAAATCAGTGACAAACATCGTCAGCTCTCTTGGTAAAGAGGAAGTTCAAGGGAAGAGAAGAAAGAGGAATGGGATCTTTATTTTCTTGACTCTGAGTAGATTAAGTCAGGGAAGGAAAACTGAATGTCCCAAGCGGCATCCATACTAATATTATAAATGCGAAAGTAACTCTGTCTGTCTGTCTGTCTGTATGTTACGCTTTCACGCCTAAACCACCGAACCGATTTTGATGAAATTTGGTATAGGGGTAGATTAGACCTTGAGAAAGGACATAGGCTATGTTTGGTCGCGATAACAACATTCACGCGGGCGGAGCCGCGGGCAAAAGCTAGTTAACAATAAAACTAAAAATAAAATAACTATTAACTACGCCCTGGAATTTCTATGCAATGCAGTATGCATTGTTCATTTGTTGTTTGTTGTGGCATCCCAGAAGACTGGCAGCATTGCCACGTCCCGCCTTGTACGGTAATGTTTATTCTCTGAACCATTTAACTCAATCAAAAAGTTTGCTAAGAAGTTTTTGTTTTAAATAATACACGTCCATAAGATTTCACCTCGCCTACTGATAAGTTAAAGGCAAAGGCTCAGGAAAGACGGTCACCTTTACAAACACCTTCGATGTAACAAACGTGACCTTCAGCTTGACGGCCTTTTTAGATGCTTTAACGCTTCGCTTAAAGGACTCGACACTGCAGAAAGAGGGGAACACGTTCACACAAAGTATAGTTCAATTTAAATTAAGCATATTTAAATAAGTTAACAGGTACCTAATCCATAGTACAGTAGCAAATTAAGATAAAATTGCCCCCACCATAATCTTTACAGCAAAATGAGTACAAGATAAAATGAAAATCACTCCATAAGTAATCTAGCAAGTCCATTCGGACTATCAAGTTGAATTCGCGTAAATTTGAAATCCCAATTGTAGATTTTTCAATAGCTTACTTGCTTAAGATATAGTTTGGAATCGGTATGTAGGGCTGCAAGTACTCAAGATTCTCCCCGCAGAACTTAGGATGGATCAGCTAGTTTAAAAAAAAAACATTACATACGTACTTTTCATCATCATCCTTGCATTCATCTTGTTCGTATCCGAGGCTTTATGTCGAAGTCCAGGCTCCGCTTCTTCATTGCCGCAGTTACAGAATCTAATACTATTAATAGACTTTGTTTCGAGTATGATCTATTTCATTGTTTTACGTAATTGGCCAAATTCCAAATCACATAAATAAATACAAAAAAAAGCTCGTGTATAACGAAATATATCGCCCGCTTCCTTCCCAAAAGGCATGATCGTTTTTATTAACAACCAACAAATTACAGACGTACTCCAATTGGCAAGCAAACTGTAATAAGCATAGGATATATCCACTTAACTATCGAAGAAACCAACATAGCATGAAGGCATAAACCAATAAAATAAGAATATAAATAAAAATAACTGCTTGGACATAAATTATGTGGAGTACTTGTATAGGAGTGTATTTCAGACGGCTCAGGGTGGCATGTCACAAGGCTTGAGTTATAGCGTCACAGAACATAAAATATACAACAAAAACTGTTGTTCTTCCAACAGTTTTGCCCCATATTAAGAATGAGCACAAACAGAATGTGGATTTGGAACAGAGTGACATGGTTTTGCGGAGATGGTGTTGATGCAAAAAATTTGGATGTATTATTTTGCAATAATATGGGCAGATATCAATTATCTCATAAGTATCGATGGAAAATGATTTTATATTTAAAATAAAACAAGTATATCTATGTAGGATATATCATACTGTGTGTACTAATGCCGTAAGCATTTGTGCTCAAGATTATAACAATCGATCAGTTGCACGAATTATAGTATAGTTAAAAGATCGAGAGTTCGAATTTTCTTCACGACGAATTTTTACAACGGAGTCAATTGTATAATTTTAAAAATATATACTTTAGCAAAGTTATTTTGAGCATAACACAACTTACGACTATACTGGTTTCATCAGGCGTTTAATTTATTGTGCATTGATCCAACTTCAAAAAAGAGGTTCTCTATTTAATTTGTTTTCATTTAAAGCAAAGTAATGAAGTATAAAAATAGTTAGCTATTTAAAATATGCGTTACTGATATCAAAAATAAATTAGGCACTTATTATTTATCTTGTTTGTTTGTCCACACCATGGAGGACAGAATATGATTATACGCAAGGAAATATTACAAATAAAAAATCAGTGTTTAATCTCATCTAATCACAAAACTACACAAAAACATTCCAACTTAATCTAGGTCAGTCACACCAAAACTTAATCACCCAACACCATCTCCACAGTTTCATCTAGCCGCATCCTCTGGGTCGATTCGAGCCCAGTTCACGGGGTAATTCGTTATTTTTATTGTTTTTTGTTATTATGATTCTGTCCCCCGGATTACTGTCCGTGATACATGGCCAGCGCTGGATGCGTTTAATTGCCCCCAACGCTTTCCCGGGACGTGATAAATAATAAGATTAAGGTGGAAATAGTGGATTTGGATGTTTATAATATAAACATAACTTACCCCTTATGAGAAGGTTTTGTTGGAAATATTCTCGTGTCTGTTTTATTTTTATTGCAATTGCTAATTTTTTTATTTTATTAAATTGTTTGTAAAGGTCAGTCTGTGACCACGGCCGGTGTAACCTGGTCGAAATTTCAGGCAATTAAAGGTATGTAAGTACCTACACGATAATCGAGTTAATTCCCGTTATATAAATTTGTTAATTCAGGAATTGCAAACTGCGTTCTAAAACTTCTAAAATATTTTTACTATCAAAGTAAATAATTAAACTTTTAAAATCTTTGTGAATATTCGTGTGATTTACAGTAAAATATGTAATAGCACACGAAACTTTTGACGTGACAACGTCTTATAAATTGGTTTGCCGGGTGACACTTCAAGAAACTGCGTTACGCTCCGCTCACGTTATGCGCTCACAATGAGAGCGAGTGAGAGGCACGCGTCCCTTCCACTCGGGCATGGTTAGCCCGCCTAAGAGCGAGAGAGACAGACATAAAATTCATCCTTCTTCCTACTATACGAATGAATATTCACATTAAAATTATTTTACCACTCAAAGTCGTTGTCACGTAAAACTTTCGCCCGTATACCGACTTTACAGGCAACCAATTTTTTTTAGATTTTACAACAAGAATCATTTATTATTAATAATGTGTATTTTTACTTATTACTAAGTTTAACCCTATAATGTAAATTAAAAATTAAATTTTTACTTATGTCTTCCAAAACTGGCAGTAACTGAGTTATAAAATTGTAAATCTAAGTTAATATTACTGTACAATCTGCAAATGCATACTATACAAAAACTTAATTATACAAGACGAGCCATCAACTGTACACTTTTGAACACTCATGGGGAGTATGGAATGACACATTCCGGATGACTTAAATTTAACTTAGGATGAAAAATTCTTGAAAACGATTAAATAACTATATTCTAAAGAACTCAAACTAATGAGTACCTAGATCAACAAATTACAAATCTTTGGATTTAATCAATTATTTAAAGATTAGTGCCAGTTATTGACAATGGATAATAAAATATTTAATTTTCATTAATCGTAAATAAAGTGATTTGCAAATTAGTTACTAAGACTGCTAAACTTATTTGCAAATCACCTTCATTTTTATTTTGATTTTAATAATTTTCATAATTATATATAATTGTTTACCTTCTGATACAACATAAATTATGAAGAAATTCCTGCAATGTCATACTAACATAGAAATAAGCAAACATTGTTACTAACCTAAATGAGTCTCAGTTACTTGAATAAATAACATTTCATTTTCATTTTCATTTCATTTGTCCAAGCATCATTATCATCTTACGGTGTAGCGTGTTCCCGGTTTTTATGGGAGTGACTAGAGTATGACCTCGCAACCCCTACTCCGACAATGCCAGAGCCTTGTTTGTCAATCAGCAAGCAGTAGGTGACGTTGAATTGGTCTCGGAGGTAATAAAAGTTTGGTCTAGAATGGTACGAATAATATTTGCCACTCAGATGAAGACAGAATGACGGGATTACATAGTGGAATTAGATTTAAGAAGTTTACTGTCTGGTAAACGGTCAGTGGTTTAAATAATCATGGCACGGTTGCCATTTGGATGGGTAACGGTGCGAAGGGTACGTTAGAAGTCGTCACAGCTGCCAATAATCATTAGGTCCAGAATTCCAGATGGAGGCTCATATGGGCAGCCTAAATAACTCTAGCAGATTAACCAGGCACGGAAGTCAGTCGGCAGTCGCTTACAATAAAGTCGAAACCAATAAGTCACATGATATTTAAGGGAAACCATCGGAGGTAAAGGGCGACACTAACGCAAGAATGAAGAAAATTATTTTGATTTGTATTTGAAATGGTTAAGTTAATGTAGTTGGTATCTATTTAGAATTATTTAAAAAATCTGAAGACATAGAAATTCCAAAATGGTTGGGTCTAAAACAAACTTGAACATACGGTGTAATTATCCACGTCCTCGGGCATGTTTTTATTGTACTTTTTCGCCGTTATTAGCATACGTCACAAGATAAAGAGCTTATAACAGAGAAAATCAGACGTTCTCTGCGAAAAAGTTAAAAATAATAACGGCCGGGTCACAGTTTGAAACAAAACAACTTTACGATGTAGGTAATAGCAGCCTTCTCATTAGGGTGTTGCGATATGAGTATTCGTAAGGGAACTTAACAACAAAAGTGTTACGTAAAATAAAAGATATAATTTAAAAAAAAACACCGATACCCGGAAGCATAAGACAGATGAATTCGTGCCATGCGAAGAGAGGATTTGTAACAAGAAAATTGTCATCATTGTATTATATATTTGTGGATGTTTTATTTTATTTATTTATCTAACATTCATGCACACATAAAAACATTTCATAGATAAGATTGTGGAAAAAATTTTACAACGGTACTGCTTATTGCTTAAAGAATTTTTTCCAGTAGACCAACTAATTTAATGAAGAGGGTTTTATTTAACCTTTACATGTTTGTTTTAGGATTTCTAGGTTTGTCAGCATAAGAAGTATATAGATATAACTTCAACAGTTCTGCAGAAGCCGAGCATAATCTTAGCGTGAAGGTACTGGATATTCGCTGTCACCACAGTATAACAACAAAAATTATAGCAGTGTGTAACAAAAATATTTAAATGAAATTATGTAAAATTATTTAAAGTATATTCGTCGTCAATATGGTATAAGTTTTATATTTAAGTTTATCTGTTTTGTATGTTGCTGTAAGCCGAAATAAATCTGTGCCCCCTTTACAAAATTAACAATACGGATTTTCAGGATTTCAGTTTATTAACGTGAACGCTTAAACGTTAGTTATTTGTAACTTTGTTGTACATACTCTTAAATTGAATTCTGTTGTATTATTTTTAATAGTATGTATTATATGCATTTTGGTATACTTAAAAAAAGAAAAAAATACTCACAAAAAAGTAAACAGTATAGTACAGTAAATTACCCTCTTCTAACAAGCTCGGGCTTATAAAGCAAAGCGTAAAAAAGCATGTACCCTCAAGGTAGGCACCACCACTTTGGAGTGCTAAAAATCTGGAATCGTAATCCTTATCTGGTCCTGGCTTTCGGCTTAGCCTATTACAATCTAGCAAGGCAATATAGTCAATTGACGATTTTTTTTTAAACATACCCACACAATTGAATACGACACTTGTACTTTTTTACAGAATTTCATTTATGGTGAAAAAGTTCTTAAAGTTTATACACTACAGTCATAAAAATATAGCCCATAAAAATATAAGTTCAATTTTTTAAATAAATCATAACAATTTTGTACACAACTGTACATAGTATTATAAATCCGGTGTAACGCTCATTTCAAAACGATAATTAAGCGACAGCCGCTCGTTGGTAACAAAAGGTGCCTTGTTTATAGCTATGTGTGCCGCGCGGGTGCGTCCGTTTGCATAGAATGTGTGTGCTTTATTGACGCTTTTGGTATTGAACATATCTAGTATTTATTAGATGTTGTATGTGATGTGTGTTTTTAATACGTTGACGGGGAACTCGAACAAAAAGATTGTCATGTCAAAAGTGCCAATTTCTGTGTATTGTGACTTCAAATTAGATATACAGGGACAGATTCAGGGACATGAGGGTTAAGTCTGATCAATCAATGCTGTCTATTGCTGGACAAAGGCCACTCCAGCCTATTGCAGCCAATTGTCCGCCTGATCCAAGTCCGATCACCATTAATTTATTATCAGACATAATGATTGTTCGAAAAATGATTGTTTATACTTATCGACATCTACAAATTTGTGTATTCATTTTAAAGTTATTAAACCTACAAAACAAATCATTCTTCTTACAATTAGAAAAAGGCAAAACAAATTAGGTAAATAGAGTCAACAAAATCTGCTCACTAATTTGCCAACATTTTCTTTAATCGGAACAAACAAAATAATTAACTAATGAGACAATACAATGCGCGAGCGCACCTTATAAACACAAGAAACGTGTCACAAATTCAGTAGACTCAAATCGCTCGTGACAACAGCACGCTTGCAAAAATGTGCACCAATTTCTTTGACCCAGACGCGATCTTATACGGTAATGAGCAGTGGACACAATTGGACGAAAAATGGGGAGAACCAGTCGACTTAGAGACCGATGAAGACCCTCCAGCAAGACTACGACCAGTCTTCAGTACACTAGATTTAGTGAAAACTACATTCGATTCTTCATTACTACTCAAGAAAGTCAGAAGAAAGGTTGGAAGAAGACTATCAAAGTGTGGAGTTTTGGACTACGATGACTTTCTAATGGAACTCAAGGCCTCCAGCCCTCCGAAGGATTTTTATCACGTCAGTGGACAAATCCTCTCGGCAATGTCGGTAGAACAAATTTGTAACAAAATCGACGATATATTCAAATCAGTGGAAAAATTATGCTCGGCTACTAGTACAGCTCGTAAGAAGAATGTACCTGATGTAGTTCGATGCAGTATATCAGTTAATGATCTTTCGTTTGATGATACACCGTCATTGAAACAGAAAACTGAAGAAAATGTTGAAGATTACATTGATGAGGCGTTTGAGAACTTTGAGAATTTGTCGAAAATGAGTATTGACGATGATGTGACAAGGGAATCTGTGACAACCCTTGTAAGGAAGTTCAGCTCCATACTGTCAAGTCCATCTGTGAATTGTAATCCAAGGAGAAAAAGGCAGTGTAGTAACAGGTTTAAGGAATTGGCTGAATTTTGGCAGAATCAGGCGTTTAATGAAAGTGTTAAGAATTAAACTTTAGGACCTATTTTGAGTTTTGTTTAGTGTAGTGTCTAAATAGATGTATTTGTTAGTACATGTTGTACTTTATGAACAATATAATGTCGACGGAACAGTAAGCAATGTACCTAATGGATTATATAGAGGTAACCAATTTTGTCTACTTTTAGGGTATTTTTTTAAAATATAGGTTGAGGGTATATAGAATTTTGAAAAAATAATCTATTTAGGTAAGTATAGTGCTGATATTCAATCGACCATACAGGGCTTTTATGTTATTAAAGTTATTATAATATTAAGATTTAGATTAATATAAACAATATGTTGTTCGTAAGTAGGATTATATTACAATTATTATAATATTTGTTCCTTATAAGTTATTGTTCGATTTGTATCTGTAACTTAAAAGCGTTAAGTTAATTCATTTATTAGTAGTAAATTCTATTAATGTCTTTAAAGTATAAATGATTTGTTTAAAAGTAAAAATAAACGATTTATGTAACAATAATATAGAATTTTAATTATTTATGGATACGAATACAAAAAGATTTTTCAAAATATGAAATAGATTTTTGAGTTCATAGATTTAGAGTCAAACTTCCCATAAGGTTTTAGAGTGTAATATAATTCTTATGAACCACGATATATTTTGATAAAATTCACCTAAATAGATCATATCATTATATTAAACAACAATTCTTTAAAAGGACTTGATTTATGGAATATAATAATTATTTTAAGTGATTTATTGTCCACTGTCCAGGTAAATAAGTAATAGGTACTCTAAGGACTTTGAATACACACGGGTGCAGGAATTTAAAGAAAAGCTGTAGTCGTTTTGATGGTAGTTGTGGGAACTACCATCAAAACGACTACAGCTTGTGGGCAAAATAATTATTATATTCCATAAATCCCACCAAAACGGATACAGGTTTTCTTCAAATTCCTACACCCGTGTGTATTCATGACGTAAACAAAGTCGTTAGAGCACCTATTACTTAATTACCTGAACAGTGGACAACAAATAGAAATTCATGGTTCATTACCCAAACAACCGTGGCTGGGTTCCGTAGGTCCTCGCAGGACACGGGCCAAGTTAGACGCTAAATCACGAACGGTGCCTGTGGACCCCAGAATAGAGACATACGGGAAGGTATTTGAACAGGGAACGCTTCGTTTGACAGCTTTGTGACAGCGTGACGTTATAACTTTTGTTTTGAAAAAATAAAGTTTTGTGTTTTCGAGCATATAAATAAATTTATTTATTTATTATTTATTCATTTAGAATATGTTTAGTATATAACACATTCCCAAAAATTAACTGATCGAGAAATCTGTAATTTTATGTTAGGCTCAGTGAAGGAATTAGCAATAGCTTAGTAAAGGAATTAGCAATTAGCAACTTAAATACAATTTTTCTCGTTCTCCCATTTACTTTCCATAATATCACTGCTATATGCGGTATTAATTCCACAGTCAACATACCATCATTATCTTTTAATACAGCGGTGCTGGACAAACTTTCTCCCCGTATACCATCAATGTTTCGCGCACTGACCGGAAGCCGAAACTTATTCCGGCTTGTTCATGAGAGTTGGACACTTTGTCAATTTATGAGCGCCAGCACAATAACGCGAGCGCAGCGGATCGGACTGAAGGCAGATGTTGCTAATTGAGTTAGCGTGATTAGCTATCTGTGTGTCCCGGCGGCCGTCTTTATGTTTTGACAGGACATGACAGGGCGAAGTTTGCAACTAGAACTGTGAATTAATTTTTGAGAAGTTGATATGGTGTACATATCGTATATTTTGACAGCCTGTATGACGTTGTGGTAAGTAGTGCATTCGACTTGTACGTTAGACTGTAAAAAGCGAATCCTGGACTTCGAAGCGAAGAACTGGTTTACTACCGGAACTGATAAATTTTATAGATTTGTAATGTTTTTTTATACCATTGCAGCAGACAAGCACACGGCCCACCTGATGGAAAGTGATTACCGTGGCTTATGGACGTGTGCAACACCAAAGGAGTGTCACACTCGTGCTGCCGACCCTATAAACATAGTGAGTTTCATGTTTAATGTCGTTGAAGATAAATTTTTAGATAACTGTGCTTGTTTGCCATCTTAGTTGGCAATACTAAAATCAATTGTCATTTCATTATTAATGTGGGTCATAAATTAAATACGGATAATGAACGACAAAATCAATCAATTTACTTTTCAAAATTTTCTGTGTCCATATACGTTTTCATCAATATCATTATATTTGTTTCTGATACTATCCGAGAATTTCATCCAGGTAGCAACACTGGGAAGAACAGAACTCAGAAAGAAAAAGAAGACGCTGGTGGCCGAGGTCCACCTACTCCTTTGCCTCCTTCTGATTACACCTATGCGTCTTTTATGGATCCGAGTACCACCTGACCTACTTCAAGAGTTAAGCCCTGAAGGACCACGTCAATTTTATTGACTTCCTTATAAAAATATAAATCTGTCTACACACTGAACATACGCTAACACAAATTCCTTAAAATATTATACATCCTTACTTATTAATAAAGACAAGAAGTTCATTCACTAATAACGGAGCAAGTAGTGTTCTTAATTAGGTGCAAGGCAGTATAGTATGTTGTGGTGAGCTGGACGGTGTAAACTTCCCGTATTACCGGACTGGACGCATTTTGGACTGGTTCATTTTAACCCTGTATATCAAAGGTATAGTTGTCTGGTTGTGAAATGAGAGAATGGGGAAAGCTTGCACGTCGTACAAATGTAATGAATTGTATTTTACTTCTATTAAAATGACTAAGTTTTCTTATAGATTGACTGTAAAGATTTAGTATTGACTTAAGACTACAGCCGACCATTTTGTATTCTGTTATACAGAGGATGTTCCAAAAGGCGTGTTATGCCTGTACATTTATTATTCCCTTATACCTATAAGGGAATAATATACATCTATACATTTGGTACGAAACAATTTTTTTTGAATATGAGTCTTCATTATGATACTGCCCATAAGTATGTTCAAATACCATCCTGGTTGTCGACTTTCCTGAATTTTTTTTATACCACGGAGGTGGCAGACAATCACATGGTCCACCTGATGGAAAGTGTGGTTACCGTGGCCAATGGACGAGCGCAACATCAGGGGTGTCACACTTATGCTGCCAACCCTCTTAACACAGAGAGTTTCTGTGCCGTCAGTGCAAAAGACAAAGCAGGAATAGCCTTTGGTTTTATCACTGTCATCACAAAAACTCTCCAGTGAACTCTGGCTACCCTAGTCACCGCCGTATCAGAAAAGTACAGTAAATGCAATATAGTATCGCAGAGTAAACTCGTAGTTTTTGTACACTGATTCGGGAGTGATCACGAGACTTTTTTTTAAAACGCCGATTTTTGCCGATGTTTCGGGTGCTTTGCAGTACCCGGGGTCTGATCTCTTGACTGGTCTCTTTATGGACTGGACTGTTTGGGAAATTTCCAAAAGATTTAGTCGCGTTAAGTCCCGAATTGGCATATAAATACAATAAGTTTTTTTTTACGTGCGGGAAATCCCCTCGGATACCCACCCCTCCGGAGCCGGAGGGGTAGGTTATGTCGGACTCGAACCGACTAAACCGCACGCCGTCTCTGGGTCGTAGTGCTAGGCCGAAGATGAGGTTGTCATGCGACATATCCCTCGCACCCCGGCTGACCCAGGGCCATCCCTCTCGGTCTGGCCCTCCTCGGGAAGGGGGGGACCACGCGGTCCCCGACTCAACCCCGGTGTGGGGAGGCGCGCATCGTCCTACGATGCGCGCCGCCGCCATGGCCTGCTTCTGCTAGGGTGTCGGGAGGCTCCACCCGTCACCCTCAGGCCCGCGCTCATGGGGGGCGGAGGTCAGTTTGCGCCCTCCGACGCCCGAGCCGCCTTCGGGCGCGTGCAGCGATGTCAGCGAGCCTCTCTCGCTCATCGCGCCGCGCCCGCTCTGCTGTCTCCTTCGCGAGCATGACCTGCTCGCAGAAGGAGGCGCTGGCCGCCCACGCATCCGCGCAGCGGACCATCGCCGCGAGCAGGGTGGAGAGCGTGAGCACTCTCACCCCCAGGGCCACCACAAGCTGCCGCCTCGGCGTCTCAAACGCCGGGCACTCGGTGAGCGTGTGCAGCCCCGAGTCCACGCTCGCGTCGCAGTGATGGCACTCGGGCGTTGGCTCTATACCCATTAGATGCAGATACCGCCCGAAGCTACCGTGCCCGGTGATAATCTGCGTCTGACGGTACGAGAGGCTACCGTGTGGCCTCTCTAGCCACTCCCCCATGATGGGCCTTACCGCCGCAATGACGGCGTGCCCTAAATACAATAAGTATAGTAAAGTTTTATAAAACTCATTCGCAGTGACTTTTTCATTCTCTCATGTTTAATTAACTTTATAATCAAAAATAAATAACATCCCTCTATAATTAATTACATTGGCTCACTTCGTTTTGCTTTTCCGAAAAAATAATTGACATCTTAAAACCCTCTGCCCGCGTCACCTCATTACGCACAAGATCTAAAACATAATTTCTTTGATAACATAAAGACTCGTGTCCACTAACGTGGTTATCGTAAAAACGGCAGTGCTCCATTAGTGACGTCACAGCTCGGCCGCTCTCGATCAATTTGTGCGAAATCGCCGGTGCGAAGTGTTTTTTAATTAATTTTATGAGTGAATTTCGTATAGATAGATGCATGGAGTCGGTGAGGGTGCCATTTTCCGGACAATATCTGTAGTGGTTTTGAGGGTATCTATTCAAAAGCAAATAATATAAATAGTTAAATAGAAAGCAAAATTGACATATTATATTTGTAGACCTTTGAGACACATACAATCTTATTGATTTAATTACATTTGCAATAAATCGATTTTATGAATACTTGATGAATTTTAATGATTTAATTAAACTTAAATGTTTGCGCCACAAAAATTTTATTTTATAAAATAAAATACTTATCATAATTGAACTTGAAAATACATTCTGGTTGAATCAATACATTTAACTGTGTTGAACAATTAAATCACTTGTACTTTTCCACACTTTATTTTATTTTAAACCTGACCGGTTTCCGACACGGTATTATCTAAGGTTTCTCGGTTCTTAACCTTTGATAATGCCGTGCGGTGAAACCGGTCAGGTTAAAAATAAAATGAAGTGTAGAAAAGTACAAGTGATTTAATTGTTCAATATGTCTAGTAGATTCCACCAAGTGCCATCAATCTCCAGTATAAGCAGTCATTTTACTGTATGTTTATTGATATTCTATGCGCAGCCGTTCTGTTCAGACATTTACTATAAAACTATCTCTACTTATTGCTTGCATTTCGTGTATAGTTATAGGCATAGCACAATATCATAAGTAATACGTAAGCAGTACTACCATCGGGGTACATATTTTTTTTCTAAAATTTACTCATGCCATGTATGATTTAACGAAAACGAAGCAATTTGATAAAAAGCCTTTTCATTTTATCTAGTAACTGAGCATTTTTACGTCACCCACATATAGTCCCACCACGCATAGCCACTCCATGCCACCACTGTTCACGCGACATTGTCGTCGTCGACGCACTAATTCAATACGGCCGACGTAAGCCATTTGCGTTCGCGCTTGACGCATCGCCCGTGAAAAAATCAATTACGATTTTTTGATAGCGGCGCTGACCGGCCGCGGTGTTATAGTGTGGAAGTGGCTTTATGTTTTGAAATAAAATCAACCACAGAAAAGGTATACGACGACTAACGGGTACGGATAACCCGAGGGTGTGATTTTACTTTGATTATGTCTTACGCCTTATGCCTGTTCTTTAAAGTTCGCGCCTTTCAGAAGCAATTTAGTATAGCTGGAGGGTTTACGGGAAATACTAATAATTTTAGCTACCAATATTCTTTTTTTTTAAACCAAGAAAAATGATTACGTATATGAATAAAGTTGCCTTATTATACTAACAGATATAGAGGAAAATTGCTTGGTTCCCTATGGACGCCACTGAAAAGTGCATAAAAACTGAAATACAAATTTTAATTCTTAAAATAAAATACCACTAAAAATATATTTTATAGCCGATGCCAGAAAAGAACATAAAACCTCCCACTTTTGAAGTCGGTTAAATAAAGAAAATCCGTTAACAAACGGAAGACAAATGGTTCCTAAAGTTATTCATTATTAATAAATAGATTACGCACCTTCTCCATACTATCTTAGCCGCTGACTGGCCAGTGTATTTTCAATAACACTACTCCGTCACGGGGACAGTTGACACCTCAATCTAAAATGGTACCTGGTGGTTGTCATGGTCAGGGGACGAGCTTTGTGGACTACGCCTGCCAATGAACTTTACTGCACTTTTTTTAGAAATAAAATCATTGACTATAAATATTTTGAAACGGCGCGCCGCAGCGTCAATAAAATCATCCCTGACCACAATATTTTTAAAAGTGACTGTCGTTGTGACAAGCCACGTTAAGATTAGGACAGTTTTCCATTTTGATAATCATGACGTGTTGACTATCAAATCAACTGTGAGTTAGACAAAAATGCTTGGTTGAAAGTAAATAAACAGACTCAAACGGTTACAAAAACTCTAGACAACATGAGGTAAATGATTCAACTATATCCCTGTCAATGCCTACAGCCACTCACCTACAAAAGGGACAATAAAACTATACTAATGTTTGACTTATATTTCCAATTGTTACGATGCGATTGGCATACACCTTAACTTTTGTATGTAACTTTTCTTCATCTGAGTAACACGGTAATAATATCGAAAAATAGATGGAATTACCGACCTATCTTCTTTTTTTTTAACGTGAGGGAAACCGCCTATTAGCCTGCGGTTGGTAGCCCCGGGTAAGCCTTCGGAAGGATGTCCCAGGACTACCAACCGACCTACTTTTTGTTTGTTTTAATTTTAACCCCGCGAAGAAAGCCTATAACCACTTACAGATGAGGTTGGGGTTGGACTCCAATAGTCTTGATAGATACCACCTATTGTATTTATATGATTTAATAACCCAAAAACAAACTTAATATAAATCAAAATGCATGCAATAACGTCGTCAATTAATAGGCAAGCGAGCGATCGCAATATATCGTGCGCCGGCGCCGCATTAGACGCACCTGCGCCGGTCCAAGCCGGCTGATTTACGAGTATGTGCGCGCCTGGCTGTAAGTCGAGCGAGTTCGAGATTATGAGAATAGGGCACTTGGATCTGTTGATTGTGTTCTGTGATTAGCTTGTTTGACTAATGGGGTGTATTATCATGGTGCACGATATTTATTAAGCATGACTTATTGATTAAGTTTCTGCAATATGTGATGTTGTCATAATATGAAGCGTGCTTAAGAGGAAGTATGAGGCTTGTAAGTATACACGCAGATTAGTGGATGAAGAACAAGGCGGCGGCATCCAGTCAGTAGAAAAATTAACTATTAAAAGGTGCATCCGACGCTTTCATTTCGAATTCCAGACTATGTGGCTTATGGCAGAGACCTTTAACGTCTGATATCGTCCCTTGCAACGGAGAAGAACCCTGTTAGAAATCATGTGTTTGATATTTTAGCCAAAAATCATCAAGATCCGTTCATACATAACGCGTCTGTCACTTTGCTTCCAATTTCCCCTCCATCCAAAAAAACTCAAGAAAAAGAAGTATTTATATCAAAAAAACACGTGTGCCAACATTGGAATTTTTTTTGAAAAAATACGCCCTTTTGACACATAGATACAGACGAAACAGATGCACCTTGTCAAAACAGAGACACTCGGTCACGGTCAATTAATCATTCCATCAAACGTCATTCACTCCTCAAAAGCATCCTTTTTTTAACTTCATCGTCTTCCGCATTACTCCGGTACCTCCAAGTAACTTCCCGTAACCAATAATGTACGCTGAAACGTAAGTTATTACCGAAGCACGAAGGTGTCGCCACTCGATCAAGCTGCGTCGCCGCCCACAAATTAATTCTGTTACACTTGGTTAACGGCCGCATCATGGAAGCTAGCAACCATCCCCCAACATTTCTCATTACGCAGAGTTAGTGACACTAGATGTGCAACAATATTGTACAGTAATATTTCAAATCATACGGAAGGTTTAGAGGATGTGAAGAAGAAGAAGGAAGAGAGAGACCTCCTGCTACACGGTAGTCCTATATCAATTATTAAAGAAGTTTTCCATTCAAGATGTAGCCGTCGGGCTTGCAATTTTTATTGCAACATGAATGGGGCCTACTCAACTTGGTAAGTATTTCATACTTTTTAACCGATTTCCAAAAAGGAGGAGGTTCTCAATTCGATCTGTATCTTTTTTTATGTATGTACATCGATTACTCTGAGATTTAATATTGAATTCACTTACCAGATTTCTTTTTAGTTCCATGCGAAATAGTTGCCATTTGGTCCCATAAAGATTTACTGTTCTGTTAAGCCGGTGCCAACTTTATTTGTGGTGCCTGAACTACTATGCTAGAAGCAATTGAAATATGATCTCTCACTAGGCACCGACTTCTAACTGATTATTGATTATTGACTGATTATTGACAATCTGAGAGAACAATTTCTGGAGTACTGCACCCATATAGTTAAAAATTGTATGGCGAGGAACAGAGACGGGTGACGTGTTGGACGCCGTATGATAAGCGCGCTGCGCTGCCAGCATACGGCGGTTCCAGCACGTCACCGAAAACGACGTCGTTCTAGGAGGGGTGCAGTACTCCAAACCGAGTACAAATCAATTATGGAAATTTTAAATATTGCGAATTTTTACATTATTGTGGGTTTTATATTTATCTTATCTTATTTCAATTATTAAATTATATATCAATGTAATTAATTTTTAAATTTGAATTGTATTATTTATTGTAAGTGTGAAATTTTAATTGTAATTTTAGCTGTATATAGATGTATTTTAACTGTATTTTATTGGATTTTCACCGCTAATTAATTATTTCAACTGTTTTTAAACCGTAATTTTAACCGAATTGTATTTATTTCTAGAGTTTTAATGTTATTTTTAATTATTTAAATGTTTTAATTGTATATTTTAAGCCGAATTTTAATTGTATTTTATTGAAATTTTAATTGTATTTTAACTATTGTATCTGTTTTTAACCCTATATTCCAAACCAATTATAATCGCATTTTAATTATTGTATTAGTATTAGTATTAGTATTAGTTTTAAAACACTGTACTCAATAAATGTAATGTCTCAAATAAAGAACGAAACCCCCAAAAAAGGGGAACTGTATCATCATTTAATGCAACACATAAGAATAGACATATCAAGCCTTTGTTTTGCAAGGGAGTGTATAAGAATAGGTCCAGCTTCGCGGGCCACCCCACTGCGGGTGGACTGGTAGGCCCACTAAAAAAAAAAAAAAAAAAAAAAAAAAAAAAAAAAAAAAAAAAACTGATTATTGAAAATGTTAATTCAGTTATTTTTCTCTTAACTTATTTTATTCTTTTCAGTTTTGAAGTCGGTTTTCTTTACAGTGGAAAAAGATATTGTAAGTATTTGTAGTATTTGTAGGAAGCTATGTCTCTAGTTCTGTCTGTAGTGTCTCTGAGTTTGTAAATAAAGGCTTCATTAATATCTAAGACACTAATACTTAATTTAGAAAAAAAAAATTCCAAAAAATTAATTTTTCACTTCAAAAATATACCTAAGTACTGTCAAATTATAAAGTCAGAAGATTTTGATTTTAAGAATTATAGTTTGGAAGACTATAAGAAGAAGAGAATATATAGAAAAATATCAGCCCCTGTGGCATAGCGGTAGTGAACGCGGCCGCTACGCAGGAGGCGTGTGTTCGATCGCCGCTCAGTGCAAATATTTGTATGCATGCATTAAGGTATTTGCATTGATCTGGGTATTTCTGTGTATAATTGTATGTATTAAAAAGTATCTAAGTATGTTTATTCGCATTCTAGATTCCATAACACAAGCTAGTTAAGCTATGCTTACCATGGATTTAGATAGCGATGTGGAAAATGTTGTGGAAAATTTATTTATTTATCTAATAATGTCGTATACCTGTCTGTTCCAGTTTGGTCCTACGAACAGTTTATCTCATCAATATATGCTGACAAAGCCGGCGTGTGAACACAGCCGCGAATTAGACAGCGTCGGGATGAACTTTACTTATATCTACAGAAGAACACCAGTTTATCATTCGTCTTTGTTTGTCTTATGTGACTAAAGGATTTGTAGTACCGATGATGGAAATTGATACAAGTTCATTTCTCGGTTGCATCCAAAGCTTGGACTTTGGAGCTCGAGTTTCCTTCTCCTACTACTTCAAAATTTAGTTGGCTTGGCTTTTGCGGGTGCGACTCCCGTCTTTTTTTTAAAAATAGAACACGTCAATTTGACTTCACCTCGCCTGATGGTAAGCTGAAAGCAAAGTCTCAGGAAAGATGGTCATCATTATAATCACGTACTATGTTAACAATGGTGGCATTCAGCTTGACGGCCTCATCAGATGCTTTTTCACGTCCCGCTTAAAGGACCCGGTACTGTAGGAAGAAGGAAACACATGAGGTGGCAAGGAGCGACAAAGTAAAGAGTCACCGACCCGCTTGGTTCTTGAGAACTTGGACCTATGAGAGCAAATCTACAGCGGAGTTTCGTCCGCCAATCAGCAGATGTTGCAGGCAAGATCAGCTTGTGCCCTGAAGATCTCATTAAGGTCCCGCAAACTGGAATCTCACGATGTGACGTGTGAACCAAAACCACTAACAGAATAATTTTGCCTGACACAGTACTTAAACTTGCGGTTTTTTTTTATTTGTTTTTTTTTATATAGTACATGTCCATTTGACTTTACCTCGCCTGATGGTAAGCTGAATGCAACGTCTCAGGAAAGAGGGTCACCATTACATACAAAAACCTCGTCCAACCATTAGCAGGTGTACGGGCTTGCAAGTAATATTGACTTAACACCGAAGGTCCTGTCGGGTCCTGTAATAATGATTACAGTATAACATGTGCCTTCACTGCGCCTTCACTGACGAATATTTAAATGACAAATTGTAATGAAAGTGACTTTATTGTATTACCATTATATATACCAAAATTTTGACATAACTAAACCATTTAACATTATTAAATCCGTAATTAATCGCGTTATTAATCAGTAGCTACTCCTATAAAATGTATTTTATTATTAAGCTTATATTATTAATTTGCATGCCTTTTAGGTGGAATGCGGAATAATCAAACTTTTAAACCAATGTACCAACAATTTGTACCTGTGTTCGCAAATAAAGATTGAATTGAATGGAATTGAACATATTAAATTGCAATAACAAATAAATCTCTCTATAATATTAGATACAACATCACCAGTTTTGCAACCCAACACTAAATATTCAGCAATTTTAATTTATTGTCAAACTTGAGCAGTTTGTCGCTGCACATGCAAGGGGCTAAGTTTCGATACAGTGGGACCATAAATTGATAAGATTGTGTGTATTCGGACTTTGATTTACGCCGTTACAAGGATAATTGGAAGGAATTTTGTAACTGTATAATGGGGTATCTAATGTCCATAGCACAAGGGGCCCATAAGCTGCTTCATGTAACAACATGAGTATATATAAATAATTATTTGTTAGGTATTAATAACGTGAGCAACCAGAAATATAGTCTAGTCAGTCATAATGTTGGCACTTGTTCTATGTCTTCAGGCACATTGGAAGTACCACGAGTAAATAATTATTTTGGAAACCAAACATTAAAAAAAAAAGTTTACCGTACTTACTAAACAGTTTGCCTGAAGACTTAAGACGGGAACCAAACAAAAATAGAATTAAAAGGATTGTAAAGTAGTGTTACTAAATTAAATGATGTAACTTGAGACTCACTTACCCGGCAGTCAAACTGTGTAAACAGTTTTCTAATCTGTGTAATAATTGTGTTGTGTGATAATCAACTAAAAAAACAAAAATAAATCTTTTAATCGGTGAATTTTGTGGCAATGTATTCTGGCTATTCTCCATTCGACGTTTAACATATATTCCATGACAGACCTGTATGTAATAAATATATTCGCGACTTGCAATCCCCGAAGGGGTAGGACATATGGCAGTTAATACACCTCTGTGCATTAACACCTACATTTCGCCAACTATTATTTTTTCGATCCCACATAACAGGGGTTGTGTCTATATATTGGCCTAAACATTAGCCAGCCAGGTTATTAAATGATGTTATAAAAGAGACGGCTGAATATCATTCAAGCTGTTAATTGAATGGCGCCGTTTAATTACCTGCCTCAGCAGATAATTGAACGGCTGATTAGCAGAGAACAGCCCTATTCTTAGAGGACTTCTACAACACCTATGGTTTGGCCCTATTCTAGTCCATCGGGAATGAACAATACAACCCGTCTGATATAGAAAATGAAAGAAAGAAAGAAAAAATGCGTTTATTTCAGCTTACTGCAGCACACAAAACAGATCGACCCAAATACAAAACTTATACTAAGTATATTGATGACGAACTTACTTATATCACTGTAACCTATACCGAAAATCGATGTACCGTTTTAACTGTAACATAAGTCATCAACGACTTAGAAATTGGCAGTATCGTTCATATAGTTCAAACAAATCTATAAGCCATCACGATCACTACACAGTGTAAATAAAAGCGTACACAACGGTACGTTATCACATTATCAGGCGAGTATCACATACGGCGCACCTGGGACGGTGTTAGCGAGACAGCTTTATGGTGGCCACCGGCGGTAATTATGCTTCAACGCTACTGGAAAATTTGCTTCAATTACATTGAATTATATTACGTTATGCGAATATTTAGAAAAAAAGACGGGTTGCACTCTGGGAGTGCCGGCAGAAATGAAAACCTTTTCTTTCTTTCTTTCTTCGATAAATACATAGAAAAAGATAAAAAGAACATACCATACCATACCTATAATATAGCGCCAATCATAGAACCTATCAATAATTTTCTGCTAATTTTCTGTCAGAAGGAATTAATAAATTACAAAAAGAAAAAATAATCACAAAAAGTGTCAGAAGGCCAGGTTTAAACCCGATACTATCTGAAACCATAAGGACTTACAGCCGCTAAGCTACGAAGCTATATATAACTGTAACTTGCAAAATAGACAGTGTGTTGCTAATGTTGTATGACGTCAGTCGTCGGTTACGGTTCAAAGGTCAAGCGATCCTGACGCGAGTTTAACACTTTTTATCCATCCAACGCTGCTAAAGAAGGTTTCACTTCAAAATTGCAGCAAAAGTCTGTCTATGAGATGATTTCGTGGGTCTGCCAAACTTGCCCTGCCTAGCATTTCATGGACGTCATATTTTCAAATGAATAATTTCAATGCATTAGGGAGAAAATCTTGAAAACCCTTTAGTAATAATGGCTCAAAAAAAGATACTACCGGCAGAATTTTGTGAAGAATTTTCAGAACTACACATAGTATCATTACCTTTTCAAATAAGTGCTAAAAATTTTAAGTTTACTTAAGTTTTGAATTTACTTTAGGTCGTTAAATGAAACGGGTTCCAATTTTGTAAAAAGCATGTGGATAGATAGATAATGTGAAACATGCAATGCCTTCAGGGAAAGGTGCAAATTACACCTATAGTGTTGAAAGCGTTCATAAACAGCGGCCACCATCAATTGAATTCCGTAGTTTTTGCAGCACCTAAAATATTTTTTTATACCATTTAGATGGCAGACAAACACATGGCCCACCAGATGGAAAGTGGATACGATAGCCTATGGACGCATACAACACCAGGGGCGTCACACTCGTGCTGCCGACCCTGTAAACACAGAGTGTTTCTGTGCTATCAGTGTAGAAAATAAAGCAGGACAAGCCTTAGGTCTTCCCACTGACAGCTCAAAAACTCTCCAGTGAACTCTGGCTACCCTACTCACCGCCGGGAACACAACACGAGGTTAAGGCGGAGGTACTTACCCAGTCGGACTGCTCAATTGGACGGCAATACCGTCATGTCCTACCTCCTATAGCTAGCTGCTCCTACAGCTAAAACTATAGCTTATTAGCTAATTAGATACTAAAACGAGCAATAGAAAAATATATTCATTTCCCACTAACAAATAAAATAAAAACTCCTTTCAAAGCAGGCGGTAGATAAAGTCACAAAAACATTAGCCGAACAGATTGACGGCAGTGGGAGACACTGCGCCGCGTTGACAAATAGTCTCGAAGAGACCCATGACCCTGTAATTACCAGGACATTAATATTAGCGCGATCGGTGGGTGAGACCACTTGGATACACTACAGGTGTGTTAATAGCTTTATGTGAAGTTAGTTTATGATATTTTTATTTTATTTTATTTTTATTTCTTTTTACAATTTCAAAAGTAAGTCGCAGCTAGCAAAAGAATAATCTAACTTTTAAACTCTTGCGTCCCATGATATATAATTTAGAAAATGGGAATTAACGCGATCATGGTATAGGTACTTACATACCTTTGATTGCCTGACGTTTCGACCAGGTTACACCGACCGTGGTCACAGGCTAACTGGCTCAGCGGTGGACGCACGCCGTCTTCGAATCCCTGAGGTAGTAGGTTCTTCATCTACCCGCACATTTTCAATATTTTCTTTTTAACCTGATCTTTGTAACCTGGTCGAAACGTCAGGCAATCAAAGGTATGTAAATACCTATACCATGATCGCGTTAATTCCCGTTTTCTAAATTATATAGCAAAAGAATAGTCCACACGACAATAAATACCTTTGATTTGAGACATGAATCATTAAAATTTGTACGGTGGTTCAGAAGGTATGAGGTAATAATGAATATTACAAACATAATATACATAAAAACTGTTTATGCTGGAGATTGATGGTACTTGGTACTTTTTCACACCTTATTTTTATTTTTAACCTGACCTGTTTCACCTCAGGGCGTCATCAAATCTTTGCAGATACGCGCGAAAAACATAACCCTTCTTGGCACTAACACAAAACTTAATAACATCTAAAAAGCAACACAAAATTCTTCCTCATAAATAGATATAGTATACGCTTTTAGTGAGAGATAAGGGTGTCCATCTGAGTTGTCAGTGCCGGACAGCGGCCGGCCGCGACGTCACTAGTAATCCTGACGCGACTTTTGACGTCGCAAAACGTCGCTGTCGCTGATATGTCGCGTCGGATAAGTCCGTCACACTGAAAGAAAATGTTTTCGTGTTTCATATTTTGTTATGTGGGCTTACAGTTGGGATTGAAAGTAGATAATTTTGTTTCAGTAGTAATGTTGCATCTTTATTTTTGTTTTTTTTTTTCACATCATGTAGTAGAATATTCATTACTTAAAGGTTTCTACACAAAATGTTCTAAAGCTATTACAGTTTTTAACTTGAAAACTCCTTTATGCGCATCGAGCAGTTTTGGGTGAACAAAAATCAACACGTAACGCTTGGGCCATCACGTCACGCGTAACGTCACTATCACAATTCTTGTGAATACTTAGTTTTTACTTCTATCGACAATACCTAAAGATGGCCACCCATGATCTTTTTTCCATTTACTTGCTTGATAATAATAATTACAGGTATATAATTAGCAGTATTATTAGGCTGCCATTCCGTACTGCCTAACTAATTGACGTGTTCTACCTTAATTACTTTTAAGATCTTAACTATTCAAGATTTTTCATACTTATTACAAGGTACGTGGCAAATTATTTATTTTATAATACTTAAGATTCAAGTATAATTTTGAAAATGAGTTCAAAGAATCTATTTATCAGGACATGACTAATTTTACGGGCTTCAAGGTCAAATAAACAGCACAGTCATCAGTATCTACCAAACACGAACCTAAGTAATAATTAATTATTAATTAATTCGATTAAGTTAATTTTTGTTACATCCACAGATCACAGGCCGATATTAATCTAACCTAACACTAACACGACACGGGGTAAGGGTGACCATTCTTCATTAGCACAAAGGAGCCGGCCTTTTGTCTCCACTCCATTCATTTGCGATTGTTCACTACACTGAGTGAAAACCCGAATGACCTATTCTGGACTGACGAAAACTATTTATAACGTACTTATTTAGACTTTTGTAACCATATGTATATTGTTGTTAAAAATTTTACGAATGTTACGTAGATTTTTAGCAGTTAAAAACAAGTAAAAATATTCATAACAGGATATTAACAACGAACGGCTAGCTATTATTTTCATAAAAATCACAGTGTTCAATAAAATTACAAATTTTTACAAGACGCATACACCGCACATGGGACAAGCAGCCAACGTTATATATTTATTAGACGACCACTGAAATTACAACCTATACGTAAGGAACATATATGCAAAAAAATTAGTTTCATCAAATTTGTATAATCACTATCTTATCATATTCAAATAATATTTTCTATTACTTCACTGATATGAGATTTTTAATTATAAAAATATACTTTTATGTATAAAGGATAATTACGCTCAAGGGGTGCCTTGATAGCTCAGTGGACAGAGCATTCCTCCTGTTAGGGACGAATCGCGGGTTCAATTCCCGTTTGATCGTTTCACTTCTTCGAAACTTAATCGATTTTTAATTGTTTGAATATTTAGTTATAAAACTATAAGTTATAGTAAAACAATTTCGTTGGTAGTTTAAGTTTAGTTCAATCAAAAAATAGCATTATTTGAAAAAACACTTGAACAACACGTTGAATTTTAACTTATAAAGTTAAATCATTTGAATCAAACCACCTGCAAATAAATTTGCTATTAATATCTTTAATTTTGACACAAAACATCCTTCACGCTCCAACCCTCAACCGTATTCACGAGAAAGCCGCCTCCAGAATAGGTCCGCTGTCGTCCAGCCGTGATCCCTGTCAACAAATCCACAATACAAGCTGACTCGTTGTCACCCCAGTCCAACAATGCAATGATTAACGACTACTTCTTGTATTTCACTATTGAGGCTTCGATCCTACGTCCTACTTGGACATTTTTATAGAAGCTTCGAGTAAAATAGACAAAATAGCAGTATTCAAATGATGAAATTTGTCCTCATTATTCGTAATAAAGTAAAATGAGATAGCGAAGTTTTAAACACATAAACAATTATTAATAAATTAATTAATGAAAAAAATTTAATATTTTTTAAAATTATGTGTAAAGAGGGTCACCATTACATATACGTACCAGGTTAATAAAGGTGGCACTCAGCTTCACGGCCTCATCAAAAGAGAATTGCCGTCGCAGCACCGCATTTGACCATGCAGCATTTGATGGCACAAATTTGACGTGCGTACTAATGAACTCTCTGCTGAAGATGCTGTAGACCGTGTGTAGTGGAACCGGCAAGTGGATCCCAACTCTGAAGTGGAAATCTTGGATGCTAATGGACTCAACCTCTTACCTTTCCCCTTCAAATGATCCTGATCAACCATGGTAACCATCATAGGAGACTGGCGTCCGCTTTTACCAGACTTTTTACGGGTTTGTCTGAATTTCCGTATTTACCGTGAAGCGACTGCCATATGACCTGCACAACCCATTACCGATAACGATTTTCTTCAATGTTTGTCTGAACTTCCGTATTTACCGTGACGCGACTACCATATGACCTGCACAACCCATTACCGATATCGATTTTCTTCAATGTTTGCACTTCGATATTTTCCGTTAAGCGACTGCCATATGACTTGCACAACCGCCTATATCGAAATGTTCTTCGATATCGGCAATTGGTTGGGCAATGGGCACTCCCATGAATGATCAATTGGGTTATCCATGATAGTGACAGTAATATTATTGTACAAATAGGTAACTCGAATCTAACGCAGCCAATCAATTCAATTAGATTGCTCCTACTCCGATGCAACTTGGTACTAACTAAAGCTAGCGACACAACAATATTGTTACCGTAGGTTCAGCCTTAGCTCGGGTTACATCGCCTCGCGCCGGTTCGAGACGAAGTTAGACGAAGTTAACTTTAGTTCCTGGGGTTAACGGTGAAATAACTTTGTTCTGAAGCATTTTCTGTGAATGAAATTTAAAAAAGAGATATTGTAAGAGGTCTGTCGCGTACCTAACGTCATCACAGTGACGTTCTCAATTACATCCGAGTCTTTCGAGCTCATTTTTTTATATATAGCACACGTCAATTTGACTGCACCTCGCCTGATAGTAAGCTGAAGGCAAAGTTTTAGGAAAGGGGGTCCCCATTACATACACGTACCATATTAACAATGATGGCACTCAACTTGAAGGCCTCATCAGTTGCATTTTCACGCCCCGCTTAAAAAACCCGGGACTGTAGGAAGAAGGAAACGTGTGAGCTGGCAAGGAGTTCCAGGTCTTAATGGTACGATAAAGAAAAGTCTCACCGAACCGCTTGGTTCTTGAAGGAATTCTGCACCGTATGCGGGTGATATTTAAGCCCTGCACGTGTTGTCCTGTGTAGGAAAGGAGAGGGTGGGACTAATTGGAAGAGCTCATCAGAACATTCACCATGACAGAGACGGTAAAATACTGCCAAAGAAGCAACATCTCTACGCATCTGCAGAGGCTCGAGGGTGCTCGTGACCTTAGGATTCCCAATTGTGCGGACTGCACGTCGCTGCAACCTGTCGAGAGCATCTAATAAGTATTTTGCGGATCCATACCAGAGATACGAGCAGTATTCACATACTCCTTTGACTTTAAATTTAGCTTATTCAGATTTTATGGGATCAACTGCCTATTGATCTTCCAACCCGTGAAGGAAAGCCGACATCAGAGTTTCCTCCATTGATCAGTACTTGCTAAATAAGCTATCAGCTAGCAGATGAGGTTAGCTTAGTCCTCAGAGATATTGCTAGGGCTCGACGAACACCCTCTTTATAGATACCGTTTTGACATTTAACAAAAAGGACAAAAGTTTGCCTTGACAAACAACAACTCTATTGTGAAAATTATATTTCAAATTACCTCTTGTTTTATTTCAATGAATGATATTCGCATGAACTTCAGAAAGCTTTTCACGCTTTAATATTCATTATTTTCTTTAAACTTTGGAAAGCTACAAAGATATCAGGAATGCAATGGGCCGCAGCAAGCACGCCGCATTAAGCCCATTGCCGCCATCTTTACGGGCACATTCCCGACAGGGACCAGTAGTCAGGGTTCTGGCATTCAGCTAAAAGGGTACAGTGATCGGTGGATATTTACTTGATGAGTATTTTTGGGGGTTTTTTATTGGCTGTTTGCGGTTCTATGTGAAAATGACAATCTTGAAATATAAAAAAGAATGTTAGCAAGCGAAATTACTAATAATCCTCCTAATCACTCCAACTAACCACTCCACTCAGTTGGTGTCAGGAGTGAGTTTACGTCGGTGGTACCTATAATGGTTAGGTTTGAACCTGGGACCTCTGAAGTGTAAAGTCGACTCTTCAACCATTACCTGTGACTTCGCTGATACAACCCAATTAGGGCCTCATTAAAGCAAAACTTCATATACTGTAGGTATGCAATATTTTGACTATCTTGTCATTTCTTATTATTTTTACTGTACCAAAATAACTTTATATACACATATTATAAATATTTTATATAATGTCCAGGTAGACAATACCGTGACACACATCGCCTTCTATCTCTAATAAAGTAAATTTCATATGCAACTAAAAATTTTAGACGTACCTATGTATAACAAATCATACGTTTTTCTAACAACTTCAAACTCCGATAGACTCATCCAATTACATACAAAGCGCACAATAACTGAAATCCATTAACTAATCGTTTAGGAGAACGCGACAAGCGGCATAACGCGCACACCGCAAAGCAACCGTGACAGCACAAAGTTTGCGAACCGGATTGCGCCGGTTGCAGGCGGATTAAGGCTGCCTTTCCACCTGAGATGTGCTATGCTTCGTTGCTATGCATGCCTGTTTCCTTCTTCTTACAGTCCTTTAAGTGGGGCGTGAAACATATCAAATCTGATGAGGACATCAGGCACTTAGCTACCATTGTAACATGGCACGTGTCTATAATGGTGACTGGTGACCCTCTTTTCTGATACTTTGCCTTCAGCTGTGCTTCAGCTTGCCATCAGGCGAGGAGAAATCAAATTGACGTGTCCTGTATTAAAAAATCATATTCATTGGTCCACAAAGCATAGCACTGGTAGAAACGGATTCATCTAAGCTATGTTTTTTTTTAACAAAATGCACCGCAAAACCGTGTGTAAAACCCGTAAGTAATCTCATGTCAATATTATTTTTTATGTAATATAATATAATTTTTGTGTATCTATATGATAACTTTTACCGAAGTAGTACCCATTTTAACGCATCGTAGAAATGAAACTTGCTGTATCTATAGTTAAAGTTAGTAAGTTAAACTGGTAGCAAAGCGCACCTCTAGTGGAAAAGCAGCCTTAGCAGTTCATGCGACGCGCCACCGGCACCGGTTAGATGCGGTTATAAGCGGTTAGAGGTGGTTAGCGGTAGTTAGTCAGGTGAATCTCCCGCGGTGCGGGGCTTACTACCGAATTATTGTCTTTGTGCAACTATGCGTTTTGAATGCCAAAGGATTTTGTTTTTAGCACGAGTTGAGGCTCGACTTTCCATTGTTTCAATGGTGTTTAGAATTTGGAATTGTTCAATTCAGTTCTTTAACGTACGCTATGCTAATGCAGCTATTTTCTCTTAATGCTACCATGTGAAATGTGTTTAAATGAAAAACAAAATAACTAAATAGACGCAGATTCAAATGACTAGAGTCATATCATGTGAACCACTCCAAAAAGTAAATATCTGATTGAAAGTGACTATGTAGGTAGGTATAATATTTCAACAATAAGTCAAATTTTACAATGAAATAAAGAAATGTCGTGTGTTGTACTTTTGCCGAAACTTTGAAACAAGTAATTACCTATTACGATGTCGTTAATTATAATTAGCATACAGGTTGATGGTAAACTGAAGGAGGAGCTCGAAAAAGCACCGAAATTTGTACATTTTATTTTTTTTGTCACACTGGTCCAGACGGTGTCAGTGAACCAGTGCTTTTTAAGTTTACAGCCACTCAACATCACCAGATCTTACTAGCTCTACTAATATCTTATCTTACTAATATTATAAACCTGTGAAGGTATATGAACGTGTTTACGCATTTAGATACTTGTAATTAAACCACACTCTAACTTGGTCTTGAGTGGATCTTGGTGAAATTTTATACACGGTTAAATTACCTACAGTCTAAAAATCTTTCACAACATTTCGCACAACGCTTTCTAGATCTATGGTAAACATAGCTTGACTAGCTTGTGTTATGGAATCTAGAATCTAGATAAACATATTTAATTTTTTTTTTTGTAATTACATATATATTAAACATAGAAACACCCAGACTAATGCAAATATACATAAGAATATTTGAATATCGAACCCGCGCCTCCTACGCAGCGGCCGCGGTCACTACCGCCACACCGCGTGGACTCGGGGCTGCACACGCTCACCGAGTGTCCGGCGTTTGAAACGCCGAGGCGGGAGCTTGTGGCGGCTCACGCTCTCCACCCTGCTCGCGGCGATGGTCCGCTGAGCGGATGCGTGGGCGGCTAGTGCCTTCTTCTGCGAGTAGGTCATGCTCGTGAAGGAGACAGCAGAGCGGGCGCGGCGCAGCGAGCGAGAAAGACTCGCGGACATCGCTTGCCGCGTTCGAAGGCAGCTCGGGCGTCGGAGGGCGCAAACCGACCTCCGCCCCCCATGAGCGCGGGCCTGAGGGTGACGGGCGGAGCCGCTCGTCACCCTAGCAGAAGCAGGCCGGAGACGAGTCGGGGACCGCGTCGTCCCCCCTCCCAAGGAGGGCCAGACCGAGAGGAATGGCCCTGGGTCAGCCGGGGTGCGAGGGATATGTCAAAAGACAGCACATCGACCCACAGACGGCGTGCGGTTAGTCGGTTCGACTCCGACATAACCTCCCCCTTCGGCTCCGAAGGGGGGGGAGGGTATCCGTGGGGATTTCCCAACACGTAAAAAAAACCTCCACACCGTAGAAGCTATCAAGGGTCTAAACGGTAATAGGTTCTCATGGGTTGCAGGATCGAGATCAAACTCAACGCATTCCAACACCTAGTGCAGAATAAATTGCCCGACAAAACTAACTCTATCTCTGAGCACTCTGAAACCATTCCAAGACGAACATACCACTAACATCAATCTATGTAAACAGGCTCAGCGCAGCCTCTTAAATCAATGGGTCTTTGTACAGGTACTTTAGAGCATCGAGAGCATTTGATTTAATATAATGGCTATGTGGGAACATTAGACGATCAATTGGCCATCAATTGTCCTGTTAATTTGCAGTAAATACGGTATAATCCGCTTGGTTGTCGGCTTGTGGATTTGACAACGTTATAGCGTGATTAGTATGGTATGGAATAAATGAGGCGACTTAAATATGAACCAATTATTATGACAGCCATAAACTACAGCACAACTTATATTCACTGAATATGCAAGGAAGTAAGTGCCAATTTAAGTATTTCTGAGTATTCCAAATGATGTTGGCCTATGGCATCGACGCATGGAGCATTTGAACTTTACAGAATATAATTAAATAGAGAATGCAACCTCTTTTGATATTTTATAATTATAATGACTGGCATCACTTGTGACAACACATGTGCTCTCTTGTTTCTTCCGTTAAATAAAACACTATTTTACTGTGAAAATTGTGTTAGTTTCTTTTCTAAATAACTCACCATAATCCTACACATAACGAGTGCAGCAGCATGAATACTTATCGTGTTTAAACTGGAGCAAGTCGGCAACAGCAATGAGTCCCTATAACGCGATTCCTGCCGTCTTCGCAATGGGTCGCATGGTGTAAATCAAACATAGGTCGAGGTAAGATATTTGTTCCATCGGTTTATATATCTTTTGATAATTTTCACCCTTCACCACTGCAAGTTAGACATGCCTGTAACTACAATACAAAACTATTATGTATTTTACAGGACTGAAAACAAAATTGATTAAAAAAAATTGGTTCTACTTTTTGTTGCTTTCATAGGCACAGAGTATAGTGCTGGATGGATCCGTTTGTCACCCTAGCAGAAGCCCCCCCTATACCGAGGACGAGCTGGGAACCTCGTGGCCCCTCCACCCGAAGAGGGCCAGATCGAGAAATATGGCCCTGGGTCAACCGTTCCGTGAAGGATATGCACTAGCAACATCACCTTCGGCCTTGCACTGCGACCCACAGACGGTGTGTGTTTAAGTCGGTTCGAATCTAATAATAAGCGGAACCATGTGATCTCTGCCGTCCCCACTGGGAAAAAGGCGTCACTGTATATATGTATGTACGTACGTAAAAACCAAGTGATAAAAATGCATTAGAAGTTGATTTAGATAAGTAAGTACATAACTAGTTTTTTTTTTTATAAATATTTATTGCAACGCAGGCACCAATTAATATTAGAGGTGGAGAAATTACATTATTATGTATATAATGAACATTTCTTGTAGGAGGCAGGATACGGTCCGACAGGGGAAGGACCTCCACCCTACAGAATAGAGCGGCCATAATAACCTCGTGTTCTGTTCCCGGCGGTGAGTCTACTCGACTGCAGAGCTTTTGAGCTGTCAGTGGGAAAGCCAAGGCTATGTGTTTACAGGGTCGGCAGCACGAGTGTGACTCCCCTGGTGTTGCACATGTTCATAGGCCATGGTAACCACTTCCCATCAAGTGACCGTGTGCTCATCTGCCACTTCAGTAGTATAAAAAACATAATATAACTAACGAAAACGTAAAAAAAACATAAATCCTTACTACGAAAAACATTTCAAACAACTTTAAATTCTCCCCTTAATTAAATAAACCCCATTAAACACACCATCAGTTTTTCCTAACGAGTTACATCCAATTGATTACCCCTAATACAGCCTTCGAAGCCAGTACAAGGCCTACAAATTGGAGAGCTATATCTCAAGGCGACAACGGCCTATCAATAAGGCCACCAGGCCTCCATCTTGCCAATACAGGCGCCGGTAAATTGAGACGGCCGATTTACGAGCTGACTGTACATTGAGGTATTAGTGTACGAATGCTTGTTGCTTGAATTAGTAATGCTCGATGTTGCACTAATTGGGAAAATATTTTGCAGTAATAAAATGCTATTGGGCGATTTGTTAATGACTGTGCGAGAAGATTACCTATAATTCTATGATGAGACCAGCTAGACGAAGTGAGACAGCATTAAATTTTGATTTTGAAATTGAACGCTGAACTAGATAATTGCGTTAAAGATTTTTAACATTTCTGTACAATCGGGTCCACCGCTCGCCATTTTGCAATGTTACCTACAAAAGTACATGGTCGGGTTGTGTTCTTTTGCAATATATTTTTTTTGTTACGTTCATCCAGTCTAGTGTAAAGCTATTAATATATATAAAAATCAATAATGTAAAATACTAATTAAAATGTGCAATGGGAAATTCGTATTCAATATGAAACTAAAATTGTATAAAGTGCCTACACGCCATCTAGTAAGTAAGTAAGTATTAATTGTAAATAAATACATTTCTTTATTTCTTTTCTTCTAATTGTGTGCAACAAGCCGTGTACACACGTATCAACATTTTTTTTGCGTATATGTGAACAACTTGATTCGTACACATGTACCACGAACGAACATCGAACACTCTGCTTGTCAAACATGTTCGCGGCGATCCTATCGGCATGTTCCCTATGCACGGTGTTCGAATAGTTTTAAATAAATGTTACGTAACAAAACTGTTCGTATAGAACTTTTATACAAAACTGTTTCCCGCCATCTTGGATCCGCTTCAAACAATATCTTGTGAATTACTGTTTAATCACCAAAAATCTTTCCGCTGCTTCAAAATCGACCACTACGAACGACGCTTAAGCGCGAGCTCAATTCAAACTATGTTCGTGTCCGTGTTCGGATATGCCGTTCAGACGTACAAATCAAATGTTCATTTTGATGTTTATGTTTACTATGCACGTGTTCGTACGTCTGTACGCAGCTTTAGGTGCTTTTTAGGATTTTTGTGTTCCACTTAGGTAGCAGACACATAGGGCACGCCGTGATTGCGGCGGTAAGACCCATCATGGGGGAGTGGCTAGAGAGGCCACATGGTGGCCTCTCGTACCGTCAGACGCAGGTCATTACCGGACACGGTAACTTCGGGCGGTACCTGCATCTGATGGGCATAGAGCCAACGCCCGAGTGCCATCACTGCGACGCGAGCGTGGACTCGGGGCTGCACACGCTCACCGAGTGTCCCGCGTTTGAAGCGCCGAGGCGGGAGCTTGTGTCGGCCCTGGGGGTGAGAGTGCTCACGCTCTCCACCCTGCTCGCGGCGATGGTCCGCTGCGCGGATGCGTGGGCGGCCAGCGCCTCCTTCTGCGAGCAGGTCATGCTCGTGAAAGAGACAGCAGGCAGGCGCGGCGCAGCGAGCGAGAAAGACTCGCGGACATCGCTGGCCGCGTTCGAAGGCGGCTCGGGCGTCGGAGGGCGCAAACCGACCTCCGCCCCCCATGAGCGCGGGCCTGAGGGTGACGGGTGGAGCCGCTCGTCACCCTAGCAGAAGCAGGCCACGGCGGCGGCGCGCATCGTAGGGCGATGCGCGCCCCCCCCCATACCGGGAGCGAGTCGGGGACCGCGTGGTCCACCCTCCCGAGGAGGGCCAGACCGAGAGGAATGGCCTTGGGTCAGCCGGGGTGCGAGGGATATGTCAAAAGACAACCTCACCTCCGGCCTAGCACATCGACCTACAGACGGCGTGCGGTTTAGTCGGTTCGAGTCCGACATAACCTACCCCTCCGGCTCCGGAGGGGTGGGTATCCGTGGGGATTTCCCGCACGTAAAAAAAAAAAAAAAAGGTAGCAGACACAGTGCTGTTGACACGGCCTACCTGATGGAAAGTGGATACGGATGGCCTATGGATGGCCTATGGACGTGTGCAACACCAGGGTAGTCACACTCGTGCTGCCGGTAAATGAATAATATTAATTCTTAAGCTGTACTTAAGTTATACAGTACTTCTGTAGTGTACTGTACCTATTTATGTAACATAACGGGTTCGACGTACCTACGTTCGGCATTAAGAATACATCTTAAAAGATAATAAGCATTCTAAGGTGCCGTACACATTGACCCACTTCTCCTCCCCAAAAATACCGAACAATGTTCTATTTTTACCACAATAATATAATTACGGTATCAAAAGTTGTGACAAATCGTGGTGACGCCGTCATTCTGATTAACTCTGCGGCGTAATGTGACGTCATCAATATGCATGAGCCGCTCCAGATATCGTCAGAGTGAATATTTTTAGATGAATATTTTCGTCTGAAAACGAAGATGACATAGAAAGAATGTATTTATAGTCTGACCTATTAGCATGGCATTTAAATACCGCATTGAAATAAAACCAGTTTTTAACGGATTCTATTGTGATTTATTTGTTATTAATTACTTTTATACCGACGTTTCGGCTACTTTTGAGCATAACGGTAACCACTTTTTATCAGGTGGGCCGTATCAACGGCACCGTATCTGCCACCTAAGAGGTGTAAATCTAAATAATAAAGATCTAAAAGTAAATAATAACAAATAAAAAATCCATTCAAAAGTGTTTTTTTTTTTTCAATTAGTGATATCATTTCAATACCTTTTCAATGTTGGGACACCCCTAGCCAGATGGACTGAACTTGAAAAATGTGGCTGGGACATACTAGATGCGGAAGGCAGATGATCGGACAAAATGGCGCACTTTGGGACAGGTATGTACAGTATGTACATTGGACCACCAGCAGTCCAACAGTACCAATGAGAAGCAATAAAAAGGAACCTAATATTATTCATCGATTAATTTACCTTTTTTTTTCTTTTGACCTCCGTTGTTTCCTTCTTTAACCTGGCAAGGTTATAATTTGAAGCCAATTTTCTTTCCGGACCCCAAATTACCTTTAGAGAGAAAGAAAAAAGGAACGGTTTAACCTCATATACAGAAATCACACTATCATACTTGAAATATACATCATCTAAACTCATTACCCCAAGATCCAACGTCAAACTAACCCACATAAAATAACAAGCCGAATCACAAATATCGGTAAACAAAGCCCACCTTCACATAAACATTGCAGAAGAAAGCAAAACGTATGTGGCATATCGACGGTAAAGCCCCGTACAAATCTGGCCAGTGGATAGCGGGGCTGATCGACAAAGCCGGCAGATTACGCGCTGATACCGGGGCATGTTTATGAGACAGTCGCCGGACTGTGCCGGACGGCGGCCGGTCGACAGGGTTGCCAGATTTTTGATGCTAAAGGTACTTGCATAGGTGCAGATTTTTTGGTAATAGTTAAGCCTCTTCTGACTAGTGAGTACCTAGTATGGCTTCTGCAGTTGCATAATCCGTACAGTTCATCGATCACTTATTACAAAGAATCCCATTTGCCACAATCGTTTCAATCAATTAACTAATCACAAGTCTTCAGGTTTTCACGGCCGGCGTTGCATGTAGAATATACTGCTTCCGGGCTGATTGGCCGTGGTCTATGTGAAACTTGCGTTCCAGACGTTTCGTCAGTCACTGCGGTCGACATCTTCAGTGGCGCAGGTCCGGGCGACGACGACTTCGGAGACCTTGCCTCGTCGGCGGCTGAGTTGCGACTGATGCGAAGTCTTGAAATAGACCACGGCCAAACAGCCCGGAAGCAGTATATTCTACATAACTAATCACAGTCCACTGTTGGACATCGGCCTCTCCCAATGATTGGAGGCTCTGGCCTACGGTTTCCACGCTCGCCAGAACATAGTTTTATTTCGAGTTTTCTTACTTTTGCAGTTATATAGCCTGCGTTTTTCAAAAAAGAAGCCTCTTAAGACACCGTTCAGATGAGATGTAGTGGTGATACTTATTTTCTTTCTCCGCCACAATCACTCAGAAATTGGTAATCCTATTAATTCCCATAAGTACAAACATGACTTGATGATCATACAGAATTGAAAATTAGCAATAGTCAAGTCAGTTAAATCCTGCATCGTTTGTGTTCGTCGACAAGCTGTTAAGAAAAAAAAAATGTGTCATGGTACTGACGACACCCTGGGTTCTTTGACTTTGACTTTGACTTTTACTTTGACTTTGACTTTGACTTTGACTTTGACTTTGACTTTGACTTTGACTTTGACTTTGACTTTGACTTTGACTTTGACTTTGACTTTGACTTTGACTTTGACTTTGACTTTGACTTTGACTTTGACTTTGACTTTGACTTTGACTTTGACTTTGACTTTGACTTTGACTTTGACTTTGACTTTGACTTTGACTTTGACTTTGACTTTGACTTTGACTTTGACTTTGACTTTGACTTTGACTTTGACTTTGACTTTGACTTTGACTTTGACTTTGACTTTGACTTTGACTTTGACTTTGACTTTGACTTTGACTTTGACTTTGACTTTGACTTTGACTTTGACTTTGACTTTGACTTTGACTTTGACTTTGACTTTGACTTTGACTTTGACTTTGACTTTGACTTTGTGAAAATAAAGTTTGAATTTCCAATTTCGGAATGAGATTATTGATTACATTTAAGATTACATTTAAATGACTTTATTATTTTTTTATGTAAATCTAATGAGTGGATGACCGAATTTGTCTGTTATTTATACTTTAGTTTTAAAATCGCTTAGACTCACTTATAAATAATAACTTAAATTGAAAATAATTATAACGTAGGTATTTCATCTGCTATGATTGTTGTTTATACAATATCGTATTCCATTGTCCAAATTCCAAAACCATGCTACTTCAAAACCGTAAAACCAATCTATATTACTTCATACAACATAAGAATTTCTTATCAAAAATCATACAACAAGGAACATAAACCCAGTCTTACAAATCTAAATTAAACTCAACAAAATGACATTTCATTTGAAAATACAATACAATCTAAAACCACCTTCATTCGCCTCCCCCCACTTATCAGACGGCGCAATAAACTGCCGAAAAACTACTCCTAGATAAAATTTAAACAAAAGTCTTTCGTATCTACCGTTGGTATAAAATGTAAATGCGTCTGGCAACCCTGCGCTACCCATCGAGATAGAATGAAGGTAGTCCGTATAATATTTCGGGTTACAAAACGAGTCCAAGTTTTAATAGTGTGTCCTATGTTTATGTTATGGCCCCTGTATCGGAAGTATGAACCTGTCCTAAGGGGCCACGCTGATATAACGTAGATGGAGTTTTTGGACGAATTTGCTTCTTTTTTATGATATCTTGATATTGTTTGATGGGCCGTTTGTACGCATAAATAGTTCTAAGTCTGGTAGGAGCTTTATTTTGGTTATAAGTCAGCCGTTTTTGTATATAGTAAGTAATTGTTGCACGTTTAGTTATATAGTGGTTAGGTTGGATTTAACAAGTGACAATAATAGGCCGTTACATATGAAATTGCCGTTTTATTGAAGAAATTGGCGGAACCCAGTACTAACATTTTTGCATTTTTTTTTAGGAATAACAAATCCAAATTTTATGATTTTTTTTTTGTATGAATGAGACAACATTAAGCTAACAGCAACTTTTATTACATTTTTGAAAATGACAGCTAGTAATACGAAATTTAAGAAATTACGAACGAAACGTATTTAAGAAGTACTGGTTTTGAAGATCGAATTTAATTTATCAAGCGGACAACAAAAACAAAATTAAATACAGAGTTGTAAAATCTTGAAATCAACTTTTAAACAAAGTATTATTATTATTAATGAAAATATAGCTATCAAATTACAAAAATAACAAACTCATGAATCTCTAAGAAAATTTCGGCAATTTCATTTGTAATTTTATTTGTAAAAAATAAAATGAAAAATAATTACCTAATATGTAATTATTTTTAGCATAAAATTGGAGATAAACTTGAGTAAAGAATTTTTTTTTTATTAAAGCCTGATAACATGTGAAATCAACCAAGACTCGGTAATATGATATTTAAATTAATCTCAATTAAACTAAGGCGGTACCTGATTGAAGCACAGCGGGAAATCGGGATGACCAATACGAATATGTCTTGCCTGCGGCATCGCCCGCGGGGATGTCGGATGTCGCGACCAAACATAGCCCGTATCACTTTCTAGGCACTAGTCTGTTTGTGTTCCAGATTTCGTCAGGGTCGGTTCAGTAGTTTAGGCGCGAAAGCTTATATTATGTGGGATAACCATAATAGTTTTAATATTATACTCAAAGCCTTTGTATTGTTCTTACCCTGCGCACTTCATGGTACGAATATTTCAATTATGGTGCCTTGGACTCGCTAGATGGCAATATTACATGGGATCTAAAATCATAGTTGGCAAAATGTGGGGGTTAATACACTTCTGTGAAACCACTCGGGGACTTACGGGCGTGAGTATATGTATGTACGTATTCTTTATTTCATAAATTAGTAGATTTGCAAAAATGTTTGCCATAGTGTCATAGGCGCGCTATTTTATGTAAGGAGCCATAGTATTAATTACTACAATGAACATCCCTTACACAGGAAATGCTCGGACTCGGACCAATGATAGTTTGTAAGAATGTCGGTAGATAGCTCCACCGTCGCCCAAAGAAGAGTTTGTGGGAGAATTTAGAATGTTCAATACGTGTCTGAGTTGGTGCCCATTACAGCTCTTGGGCAGGCAGATAAGTATAATACCAAAAAGTTGTAATGAGAAAAAAAAACAACCCAAAGATAACATATTTCATAGACTTTATAGTTTCGAATGATATGGAATTTGTCTATTAACCAAACCAGTGTACTGAAATAATATTAAAAATGTGATTCTTAATTCATACTATTATTATTTATGTGTGTTTAAGTCTGTTTGTCCGTCTTTCACGGCTAAACCACTGAACCAATTTTGATTAAATTTGATATAGTGGTAGATTAGACCTTGAGAAAGAACAAAGATTATGTTTGGTCGCGATAACCGACATCTACGCGGGCGGAGCGGAGCAAAAAGTAAATTAATCATAATTATTATTCCATCACAGGAATGTAATTGGCTGATTGATTATTCTGGACTGCATTTCCTTAGTTCACCCATTTGCAATAATATTTATTGACATATTTAATGTAGTATAAAGTACCTACGATTCATTCATTAACTAGCTAGAAGAAGGTTGTTCTTTACCGGGATCCTATACAAAAATAGGAAGCACACAAGCACACATCTCTCTCAGGTTACCATATAATATGAAAGCCTACAACACCATCTTTTCAATATATTTTTTATACCACTTAAGTGGCAGACAAACACACGGCCCACCTGATGAAAATTGAGTGCCGTGGCCTGTGGACGTGGGCAACAACTGCCGACCCTGAAGAATTATTGTCTTCAATAATTAACACATTATTTTTTTTTTCAAAACTACTCGCCAAACAGTAAATATTCAAACATTACCTTCTGAAAACTTTCGACAATAATAATAATACTATTATACAATAAACCCAAAACAAAAACAACCCAAAAACGTTAATGAACAAAACAAACTATATGAAACCGATTACATTACCCGACCGTACACGTGTAACTACAGGGTCGGTCATTAAGCATAATCGCCGGGCAAAAACTACAAAAGCCGTAATTATTTACAACAACCGGACGTGTGGCAGTGTGGTACGTTTTAAAACTACCGCCGGTCCGGCCCGGCGCGGCGGTGCGTCCCATCAAAGTCAGATAACGTGGGCCACTATGAGAAGGCTTGTTTATTGAGAGGATGTCAGTCCTTTAGGCATGTTCAGACTGGGATACTGAGAATTATTATTCCATGAAGTCGAAGTCATAAAGTTACAAAGTCATGCGTATAAATATCTAGAATTACAACTTCTACATTATCTAAAAACATAATATTCGTTAAGGAATTTTTAGTTATTATTTATTAAAAGAGGAAAAGTTAGAATCTTTCTAGGCGGGGTATGAACCCGCGATCTAATGACCAATAAGCTATCAGATTTTACCCGAACCAATCCAAATTTCTCTTTTTGTATCTGTTTTTGAGGCAACAGCGGAGGCTTCTACGAATATTCTTACGAACCATCGGAACCAATGAATGATTTTTCATTCATTTTTAAACATTGATTTTTTATTAGGTACTCTTTCTAAACAATTTGAATGAAATTTTAAAGCATTTTGCATGTTAAATATTCAAATTGATTAAAATTCAAACTTTTTCTATTTTAATCGATTTGAATACTTAGTTTGCAAAATTATTAATTAATTAAATACTATTATAACTTTTGAAAAGAGGTACGGGGCCTTGCTAACATCCATAAGGCCCATGCCAACAGAAGAGGCTCTTGCGCAGCCTTTCTTCTCGGGGCTTGAAGGTCAGCTTTTCCTTTAGTTACTGTCAACGCATCTCAAGGAAAAACCGACATTTAGTGATACGCCAGGGAAGGCTTGAGATTATGCAGCCTACTTTTAATATGTCAGTCACGGAATAAATGGCCTTGCTGCCATCGTGGCTACAAATCTTATGACAAGTAAAAGCTGGAAAGCTGTATCCACAGTTAAAACCTTGGATGCGACTAGGATGATGATGATGACTAAAGATCCTGTAGTTCAAGAAACAATTTAATTAATAACAAAAATAAAACAAATCACAAATCATTTCTTCCTTGTAATCAGGTAGCCGAGTGCGAACACGCAGTTAGGCTATATATCCGCCGATAAGGCCTTTTGTATCTCAAAATAAATAAAATAGCTTAAATACGAGTATGTCCGGCCGGGCTCCAATATGGCCGGCCGGGGTATAACAGATATACGTACGCATTGAAATTAATTCTATAGTTTCATTACATATTGTGTAATTTCGTATGAAGCTCTACGTCTATTGTGAAAATAAGGTTGAAGTTATATTTTATGTTGTTATGTAGAAATAAGAAATAGGTTTCAGAGGTGTATGGAGAGATCTTCTCAAATCTGAAGCCAACTGCACCTGCAAGCCAGACCCGTAGGTACGTTATAGTCTGCTATCGAGGTTGGAGGGTCAGGTGGCTAGTACTCCCGTACAAGTCAAGATAAACCCATTTTTATACTACGTATGTGGCACCTACTACTCACAATGAAGGGATATAGAGGAAATGGCGTAAATTATTATATAGGTGAAGCGAGGGATGTAGATAATTATAATTTATATAGCTTTTGCACTTGGCTCCACCCGCGTGGATATCGGTTATCGCGACTAAACATAGGCTTTGTCCTTTTTCAAGGTCTAATCTACCCGTATACCAAATTTCATTAAAATCGGTTTAGGGGGGTGGGCGTGAAAACGTAACATACAGAAAAACAGACGGAGTTGCTTTCGCATTTTAATATTAGTCTGGATTATAACTTATCGTAGCATTAATCTTTGAAACCCACCGTCGACCACATCGTCACTTACCAACAGGTGAGACAGTGGTCAAACGCGAGCCCATCAACCATATGAAAAAAAAAAAGTGCCAGTAGTTCCTATTATCAAATACTTACAAAATAATTTAAAGTAACTTTATCGATTTAAATTACGAGTACTGGGTCTAATACCAATATTGTAATAATAATTACTGCAATAACTATGTCATTACAAAGCCACTATATTTCTGCCAAATGCTGGTAGGTATTGAATAGCGGTTTGGCACAGTGTAAGTTAATAAATCATCTGTTATTGTCCCTTTGCTGAATATAATCTAGCATTATCTAATTTTGTAACTCGAATAGGTTACATGCCTTTTTGTTTGCTATGTACCCGTTCGTCCTCAAAATTTAGACCTTATGTATACGACGCCGCCAACAAGCTTACTCAGCCGTTTAATTAACTGCCTAGGCTGTTATCTAAACGGCGTCATTCGATGAACGGACTGAATGATATTGATATTTAATAACCTGGCTGGCTTATGCTTAGGCCATTCGTAAGACAGGGCACCACCCCGAAATAAGACCCTATTGCATACATACATATATATACTTACACCTGTATATACCCAAGGGATAGGGCAGAGAAATATTCACAGTAAATTACTGATAGGTTCATTGAGACAGTTATGTAATCCGACTTGGATAGGTTAGGTTAGAAGGACTAATGCGGGAGCGAAGCGGAGCAGAGTCCTTTTTATAGCTGTTTGATTAAATGGCTAGGCAAGTAATTAATCTATTTGCGATCCAAGCTATTTGCCTTACCGTTTAATGAAATAGCTGAACACCATTCAGGCCGCTAATTGAACATTGCCGTTCAGTAAAGAGCCTAGGCGGCTGATTAAGCTAGTTGGCGGAGTCATATACACACACATCACGTCTTTATCCCCGAAAGGGTAGACAGAGGCTTTTGTTACGCCATTTTGCCAGTTACTTCGTCTACTTCACGTAATAGGTGGCGAGGCGAGACTATTGCCGTTTCCGGGGGCAGTGTATTTGACAGAGCCTCATCCGTTTGGTAACATGGGCACGTGCAGATGGTGATGACTTCTCATCATCTACAAAGGCATTTTAAAGTGCGTTCCGGCGAGATTGTCCACAGTTTGATTAATCGCACGAAGGGGATTTAAAAGACCGCATAGTGTGATCTGTCGAACGATAGGAATTTGTAAATCCACATTGTTTGATTGAACGCATTATGAGGATATTTGGAATCCTTGTTATTCGATCGGTTGCATTATCAGGATTCTTAAATCCATATCAATTGATCGCATTATAAGTATCTTACGGGTATTTTTATGATAGTTTGAAGGCCTTGTCCTTCGTCTAAACGTTAGCCCCAGTGACACCCGAAGCTCTCACCTCTAAATTCGGGGTCTACACCTAAAATTTAATGATTGATTGATCATGGAAGGCCTGAGCTAGCTGCCTCAATTTGTTTCAGTTAAAGATACTCCATTAAGTATCTAGGTTTTCAAGTTTTAACTTTTCTCTTCATACTCCTTTATTATAACAGGCATTTCAATTTTTTTATTGAACACGTTAATTTGATTTCACTTCGTCTGATGGTATGCTGAAGGCAAGGTCTCAGAAAAGAGGGTCACCATTACATACACGTACCATGTTAACAATGGTGGCACCCAGCTTGAAGGTCTCATCAAAAGAGGATTGTCGTCGCAGCACCGTGTCCATCTCAATCCGACTCTATTTTAAAATAAATAACACAAATTTGAACCTCAAAAATGAGTAAAACCACCCGTTTATAACAGATTATAACGGGTTTAAACAAAACAACAGCTGCCCAAACTTTTCTCAGCCGATACCAATGCCATCCACGGTAATAACAATAAAAATAAAAAACTTTAATAAACACTGAAACACGAGGCTGAATTCGCAAAACACGCGGCGTATTACTGCCCCTTAACTCGACATAATTACGGTCATTTGGTGTCATCTTACCCTTAACGAGATCATCAACACGGCGCCTCCTGAGAGTTTTGAAGATAGGTGTGCTCACTAGTTCGGTGGAGATGTTTTGTTGAGCTGACAACTCAAATGAGATGTTTTTTTATACCACTGAGGTGGTAGACTATCACACGGCCCACCTGATGGAAAGTGGTTGCCGTGGCCTATGGACGTGTGCATCAAAAGGGGAGTCACACTTAATCTGTGGCATGATAACTGCTATATAGATGTACCGATTTTAATGCGGGTATTTCAGTTAGTAATTTCGAGGGTTGCCTTGATCGATAAGTTTATGAGGAGTAGGGAGTTAAGCAGTTAATATTACGTTAATATTACAGTATAATAAGTTCATTGTTGTGTACTGTAATGTTTCAATGTATAAAGTTTCATAGTTCATATTAATTCAAACCAACTTCACTACAACCTGGTATATCTTCTGATTGACGGACCAGGCTCTTGCGTAAGCTTTGCTCTCAGATCTGGGTCAGGTGGCAGTCACTCCAATAAAAGTCAAAATAAAGAAAATTATGGAAACTACAAGCTGCAGAGCATAGCTTAGGTTTCACAGTACATGCCATAGAAATGCACAAACGAAAAACAGATGAAAATGTGATTCTGTATTAACATTTCTCGATATAGTTATATATACTTTGCTCGTATTATCAATAAACAAAAATTTATATTAAAACCTTCAACTCAACGATATGCCGCCTCCATCAATTTTTAGATCTCCTGTCGAATAAAGCGTCAAACTATAAATAATATTTTAAATTAATGCTAATGCCGCTGGTTCGCCTAAATGTTGGGTAGACGTTATAACTCAGGGCAAGTGACGCGCGCTGGATAATGTACGAATTCGCTGCTGTTTTACCATTATTTATTATGATTACCCGGGTAAAGGTATGATAGGTAAGCGTGATGATGGTGCTATGGGTAAAACATTAAATATTTAAAGTTTTTATATTATCAGGTATGCTGTTGCCTCCCAATATTGGGAGAGGCCAATGTCCATACTGTGATAGTACGAGTATAATTGTATTTTTTTTAAAGAATATTAGCAACCGAAATCGTCGAAATTGTTAATATTCCCTCTGACCCTCCAACTAAGCTAAATTGCTTGTGCTAGGAGTGGGTTCACGTCGGTAGTATAATGGCCAGGATTCGAACCCGGGACCGCTCGATCGTGAGGCCGACTCCTTAACCACTAAGCTACCGACGCTTGACGCTTTGATTGATTTACTGTTGGATAAAACATATAGTGTATGTGGTCCCACTTCCAGCAATAATTTCGGTTCTAAGCTAACCGGGCGGAGTTGGTTTGGCCTCGAAGATATTGGGTAAGGCCCTTAGGTCTATAGGTTAGGGGGTAAAACGGAAGTATTTTCATTAAAAAAAAAAGACGGGTTGCACTCTGGGAGTGCCGGCAGAAGTGAAAACTTTTTCTTTCTTTTTCTTCGTTATATACAGAAAAAAAGATAAAAAGAACACACCATAATATACCATACCTATAATATAGCGCCATATCATAGAACCTATCACTAATTTTCTGTCAGAAAAAATTAATGAATTACAAAAAGAAAAAATAATTACAAAAAGTAGAATAGAATAGAATAATACTTTATTTGTACACTATTTACATTAAATCTTACGAGTGAGATACACTTAATACAATTGTTGTACAAAGGGCGGCCTTATCGCCATAATAGGCAATATCTTCCAGGCAACCTTTGGATGGACTAGAATTAGGTGTAAGAACAGGTGGTAGTTGGTGTGACTGGAAATGACAAAAAATGATATATGAATACACAAACAAACATATATATACACATATACCTAATCATATACGTACATATATACATCTATACAACATACATACATACACTCATACATACATACATACATACATACATACATACATATTTTATATATTACTAACGTGACAGAAAGTGCTCATGTAAAAGCTTTTTAAAACTTGTGATAGATTGTGCTCGTCTGATAGCAACTGGCAGCTCATTCCACAGACGAACCGCTTCTACGGTGTAGGATCGATCAAAGTAATTTGTGGAATGCGTCGGCATTTTCAGTACTAAGTTCTCCGACGACCGCAAGGACCTCGAATGTGTGTCATGTAGAAACCTAAAACGTTCTTTAAGGTAGGTGGGAGCTTTGGGATTAAAAAGAATATTGTAAAGAAACGTTAAAATATGAGTATTCCGGCGAAGGCGAATTGGAAGCCACTTGAGTTTTAAACGGTATTCTGAAACATGATCGTATTTGCGTAAGCCAAATATGAATCTTATACAAGAATTAAATTATACAAAAATTAAAGTCGCTCAAGTTTATCTAATTGTGCTTCTGTGAGATTTAGATAGCTGACATCGGCATAGTCGAGAATTGGTAGAAGGAGGGCTTGTGCTAGCGCAGCCTTTGTTGCCGTGGGCAGAAAGTTTCGTAACCTTCGTAGTGATCCCCCTGAGGCAAACAGCTTGCGGCTTACCTCTTGCAGCTGGCGATTCCAGGACAACGTCTTGTCAAGGTAGATCCCTAGATCTTTGACACAATCAGATACAGGCACTAGTGTACCTTCAAATTGTATCAACGGCATAACGGACCAATCTATATTAGAGATCATTCTGGAACTACCGACAACAATTAGCTGAGTCTTTGATGGATTAATCTTAAGGCCGTAATTTTTACTCCATTCACTAATATGCGCTAGATCCAGGTTAATTGTGTCTAATGCCTCTGATAGCTGGTTAAGTGGGGCCTGGCTATATATCTGTAAGTCATCTGCATACAAGTGGTAGGATGAAACTAGTTTTTGGGAGATAGAATTGATAAAAATCGCGAAGAGTAGTGGAGATAAAACGCCGCCCTGCGGTACGCCAACTGTTGTATTGCACCATGAAGAGAATGACTCTTCTATGCGTATACGTTGTCGACGACCAGACAGGTAACTCTGAAACAAAAAGCAAAAATAATCACAAAAAGGGCCAGAAGCCCAGGTTCGAACCCGGTACTATCTGAAACCATAAGGACTTACAGTCGAAGCGTTTACCGCTAAGCCACGAAGCTTCTTAACGCACTTAACCGAAATAAACAATCTGTAGCTGTTGTAATGTTGTATGACGTCAGTTTCAAAGGTCAAGTAAACCTGACGCGAGTTTAACACTTTTTACACATCCAACGCCACTAAAGAAGTTTTCAGTTCAAAAATCTAGTTAAGAATATGCAAGGGCACAAACCTCATCTGCTAGTTGGTGCACCTGTTAAATAATTGGGGGTACCCTGGCGCTAACATTCCTCTCGGGGCTGGAAAATCTGTTGGCTTATTATATGGCTGATTATTGGTAAGCCGACTCTCCACAGAAACACGTCGCACGACAACTTCCACGGCTAACTTTTGATGGAGAACAATCCTAAATGTAAATATACAATTATGATAACGGTAATTAACGCGATCATGGTGTAGATTCATACATACCTAATTATTTGCCCAACGGTTCGACCAGAGAAAAAGATCTAGGTGTAAATATTTGTTACGAACCAATCGCTGAATCGTTGAAAATCTTTACAGCATTGCGGCACAGCACAGAAGCGATTTCTTGTACGCGGGGACACATTTTCTTGGTCTATACTTAATACATAGTACCTATAGAATCAACAATCTATTAAATACCTTTACCTTACATACACACATGCAACACAATTTTATCTCTCACATACACACACAACCAAAAATAACCTTTCCCTACTTAAATCAAACTAACAAACCTCAACCCCTCAAAAGCTAATTGCAAATCAAACAGTTGAACACCGCGGTACTTTGGACCCATCCACCCTTGCTTGAGTTATTTGCCCAAGTTATCGGTCCACCGTTTATCACTAAAATGTCACATTTAATAATAATTAATGATAATTGCCTTCTAGCTTACGACAAAGGCGATCGGCCGATTCTCATAAGTTATTTCAGTTTAACTTAGAGAACACTTGGAATTTGAGTAGAGAACTGTATCTTGTGTAGTTCGGTGCGAATGTTGGATGTGAGGTGGTGTGGAGTCGATGCCAACTAAGTTATTTTTAATTGCAAATTTTGAAACGTTTGAAATTGAGAGAAATAGGATTCAACAACTAATTGTAAAATCTGACCTTCAATTTGTGCATATATTTGGGGTTTGGACATCGTTAAAACCCCTTTGGCATATAATATATTATTTAATGACTTCGATGTTTCTTTCTTCAGGAAACAAGTTTGATAGCAGGCGGTAGTCTAATTTTCTTTTGGTTTATGATGTTACCGCCTGTTATCAAACTTGTTTTGATATTTTAAACAGCAGTCGGGTGATTAATTTTTCAGGCGTTTGTTTTTCCTTTTGAAGTACGGAACCCTGAAAAAGGAATAGTTATTACCTGTTAAATTGTTACCTTATGTCATATTACTTCGGTCGCATATGATAAGTATGCTTTTTTATAAAACTTAGGTGGCAGAAAAACACACGGCCCATCTGATGGAAAGTGTTAAAGAAAATTCGGTCTTAATATATTTTTTAACTGCTTATCGTTTCGATTGTGATGATGACTTATAATTGCATCTCGTCCAGGCAAACACGGATGTCGCCCCTTCGCGGGCTATTATAATTATACTTGCGTGAGAAAAGGACGGTTCAACCATCAACGCACAAATTGACAAATACTTAATTTTTTTTTAAAGTGAAAAATTACTCCACGCCTCTCCCTATTCCCAGTAAGTATTCTTAATCACTTAGCATTGGTATTGGTTCACGCGACAAGGTAAACAATATGAAGACTACAACTTGCCCTATAACTCATAGTTACACGTAAGTTGCGCGCAAACGGCTTGCATTGTTTGAGCAACCGACCGAGCCAGTGTGTCTAGGTCTTTACTGTTGTAACCGTTGAGGGGTACAGTGAATAGTATCCTTTATAATAAACAGTTTTACTCATATCTATTTGGTGTATGGTCCCCATTATGATCTTCAGGCTGTTTCCATTTGACAGCCCATCCTTCGTACATACAGACAGCCTCTGTGGCGAAGCGGTAGAGAGCCGCGTTCCCTACCTACGCAGGAGGCGCGGGTTCGATCCCCGCTCAATGCAAATATTTGTAAACATGAATATGGGTATTTGCATTGGTCTGGTCGTACCTCGGAGAGCACGTTAAGCCGTCGGTACCGGTTGCCATACGAACATCTATAGCAGTCATTATAACAACTGGTCTAATTGCAATACTTCGATATCGCCTTTGGGTTGTGGAGGTCAGGTGGCAGTCGCTTCACGGAAAATATCTAACTCCAGCCAAATCTGCAGTTAGAATTCAAGTAGAAAGCTTCGGATGCGACTGGTATTAACGCTAGGATGAAGAAGAATATAGACCATGACAATGTGTTCGCTTGCCGGCAATAAGCTCGCCTCTTATCACTTGGGGCCGAAAATCATAGTTGGTGTAACCTCATAGCTTTTCTTAGGCGCGGTTTATACAGACGAGACGTGGCGGGGACATTTGGCGTAGCGGACAATTTAAGTATCACAATATACCTTTTGTGCTGTGCAATAACGTCGTTTTTGTCTTAGAGGAGAATTGTGTCCGCGCCTCCAGGCGACGACGTCCCGCCACTAAAGTGACGCGCCATCGCATCGAGTAGCGCGCGTCACGTCATTGACGTTATTGTACACTACATAAGGTTTATATTGTGTTACTTAAATTGTCCGCTACCGCCACATGTCCCTGCCACGTCTCTTCTATATAAACCACGCCTAAAAAAGCTTACCTATGAGTTTACCGATTGACGGACCAGATTCTGGGGTAGGCTTTTGTCTTCGGGAGTCAGATGACAGTGGCTCCCGTAAAAGTAAACCAAACCAAATCAACGAAGACGAAAAGTCACAGGCTTTTATAATGAAACCTGACCCTCAGGACAGAGAGTTACCTACGATAATATATCTCAGCGCCAGTTTCAGTAGCATTCAAAGTTTTGTGTTCAGAATCCGTTCTTCTACTTTCTATAATTCAGTCTTTGCTTGGCTTTAACGTGAGGGCGACAGTTCGTCTCATTTCCCAATATCGAGACGAATGCCTACACCAGAATTTTATCCATCCTTCTGATTTACTAATTCAACTTCTAACAAGTTCTCATAGCAAAACAAAGTCTGATGCCGTGCAATCAAGGGGTTAATCGATTGAACGCGATCAGGGGAAGTCCCCTCAGCGATATTAGCAAGGTGTTTCGCATTGTCCCGCAAGTTTATTCCGATGTTCCGATGAAATTTGTTCCTGAACTCAGTTAATGATGCCGTGTGATAACGATCTTCGATTGACAGAGGTTTAGATTTGGAACAAGTATTTATTTGAAGTTGGAGTTAGCTGAACACATTTTGTATTTTTTAAATATATATTTAAATTGGAAGAGATCTACATTCAAGACTTAAGGCTATGGGTTTCTTTAGGGGAGGAATATTTTGATGACTAAACAACCTGGACTTTTTGTGGACAGTTGGAACCCCAGGATACATACGTTTTAGGGCCAAACTTAGAGTTTCGAAACGGTTTACTTACAATACTTACACAACATGTTTCATGAACTGAGGGGATATACATAATAGAATCATTTGAAAAATAAATACTAAAATAAAAAAGAAGTAGTATTAATTTAAAAAAGAATGCTAATGTTTGATTGAAATAATTTCAACTTTTTATTTTTAGTAAGCACGATTTTTTTATTGTTTTTTTTTACTACTAGCTAAATAAAAAATGTTACCAACTAAACATGGTACAAAGCTTGTAACAGGTACGAATCAGTTGGGGATGGTATCGACAATCTCTTTGTTGGTCTCTCATATCGACGCCGGATTAACTGGGACTATTCGATACCTGATAAAATAAGGTAGCCAAAGATATATACAACTGGATATCTTGTTTACAAATAATTGTTGGTGGCGGCTACACTCGTGTGGAATCAATTCTTCAACAGAAAGTGTCAGTATGCGACTATTTTCAAATGTTGAAAATTGTTTTATCAGTAATTACAATAACAAATTAACTCTGTGTAAATGGTAAAATGATTTATAACAAAATGTAAAAATATAAAAACACTGCCATACCAAAAAACGAACTAAAAACTAATAAATAACGTCATTTGGCTTAGTGTTTTTAATATTTTTATCAATTTTTATACAATACTAGCGATCCGCACCGGCGTCGTACGGGTGGTAAAAACGTTCCCGTAGAAATCCTATATAGCCTATGTTACTCAGGGTGAATGTAGCTTTCCTATGCAGCAATGGTGAATTTTTTTTTAAAGTCGCACTGTAGGTTTGAGATTATTCATTACAAACATACACACATAAATACAAATCATTCCTCTTTATAATATTAGTTTAGATAAAATTAACAAATTAATCATAAAAAAATATTCTGTTTTTCGAATACTCTGCAGCTTCAACACATAGATCATTTAACAATCTCACTAGTGCACTTTTCCACCTACTTCACTTGTCACTTCCAAACTTTCTACATCCCTCCCCTATCATTATTTTGGGCCTTTTAATATGAGTTCGATGTTATTTAGATGTTATCTCAACACGTTGTATTGAGGTGGATAAATGAGATCTATACTGTTACAAAGTTCCACACTGTTACAGAGTTCAATAATGTTACAAAGTTCTATCACTAAGCTTTTGTGCTTCGCAAATTTGTTTAGATCGAGTCGTGATGATCACTTCGGGGAGTATTCTGGTTTGATTAGTTTTCTCGCATCATTTGGGAGATGTTTGGAGATTTGAGATAATTAAAATGAGGAGCGTATCGACAGTAGATGGCTCTGGGGAAATAGATGTATAGGAAGTGATTTTGATCAGGTGATCATCTCTAAGCTACTTAAGGTGCCTACAATGTTAAGAAGTAGGTTGTAAGAAGTTGTTCTGGATTTGGAATATTAAAGTTGATGGTAGCAGTTACGAGTATACTTAATCAAAATTATTATGAAATAAAATTAAAAAGCAAACTAAAATATTATTTTCAAAACAAGGGAAGAAGGTGTTTGAACAGAACATTTTAACTATCTTGTTGTTTGATGTTATGATTATTCTTATGATAGGAAAGAGGTATGTCAGAACCAGTAAGAACATTCCCTGAAAACTAACCCCCCAGATACCAGAGGTAACTTTTTTTTATAGATTATTAGCAACCGAAATAACTAATATTCCTTCTAACCCCTCCAACTAAGCTAAATTGCTTGTGCTAGGAGTGGGTTCATGTCGTTAGTGTAATGACCAGTATTCGAACCCAGGACCTCTCGCTCGCAAGACCGAATCTTTAACCATTAAGCAACCAACGCGTTTTACTTACGTAGTGCTTCTCGATTTGGTATGCCTTTCTTTTCGGTATAAAAGTTTCGACATTTAGTCTAACTAATAAACTTCGATATTGCCAATGGGTTGCGGAGGTCCGATAGCAGTCGCTTCGAGGAAAATATTGAAGTACAAGTCAATCCTAACTGGGTTGGAAAAATGCTCAGATAACAATGGTCCCTTTGTATTTCAATTGGGTATTTGACTGACTAATCGAATTAGTTACTTTTTCCCAAACGTCAAAATGGTAAGTTATAAGGAAAATTGTATAAAAAAATTAATTGTGACGTCATAATTTTTAAAACTCTAATCATTTATTTATTATTTTAGGTAATAGGATGATTAAAAATAAATAAAAATGTTAAAATAAAAACCGACTCAACTGTCATCATTCTTTAAACATTCTTTGTTTAATAAGTTCACCTAATTTTTGTTTTTAACAACTGGATAATACCCAATTCCTAAAGATTACTGAACGGAAAAAAATCTCATTATTCCCTTATTTTAGGTTTATAATTACATTACAAAACATGTTTCTAAACAGTATCAACTAGTATATCTGCTGGTAATTATATTATGCAAAAGCTAAGGCGGTTCGAGGGGCGTACGAATGGACTATCTACTTCTTACAAGGCACTGTTTAATTAAACACTAATTAGTTAACGATTAACAAATGTTCTGTATTTAGTAACACGATGGGTTGCCAGTTATAAGGAGTTTACCCCTCAATTAAGATTATTTGAGGCTGAAAGAGTCACTATAATATTTTTTTTATTCGATGGATTGAAGTTCACTATTATAATGCAACTTTTTAGTAACTAATTAAATTTTATACGAAAGCCAATAAAGCTTTTTATTATAATTTTTATTGGGATACTATACGTGGAATGAACTTCCTGCTGTTGTTTCCCCAAGCGACTACATTATTGGGTTCTTCAAGAATGGCATTAGAAGGTTTCTTCAGGGTAAGCAGCGCGAGTGTAACGCCCCTGGTGACCACGGTTACTACTTTTCATCAGGTGGGCCGTATGCTTATCTGCCAATATAATATAATAATAAAATAATTCCTTACATAGCTACTAGATCGCTGGTCCCGGTGAGTTGGTATCCGTTGAAGGTTTTCAAATACATAAATAAAGGTGTATGGAGCTGATAAAGCTCTATATGTAGGTTTTCTCCTTTGGTTCTTCACCCAACGTTGAGTGTAGAGGGACAGATTCTAAACGTTTTCTCGTCTTGATGTTAGAATGTCAGATAGTATGGTAGTTACTCCAACACAAGTCAAGACAAGCCTAATCAAGGCAAGCAGTAGGTATAAGGACTTTGGGTGCTGAAGTGCATACTGTGTTATCGGGTTCGGCGTTCGAAAGATAAATGACTTAAATCCCCATACAATACTTTGAAATCATATTTACCTCTTCCAAAAGCTATTGATCCACGAAACGTAAAATAAAATCTTCTTAATTTTTGCGAGCACGTAGTTAACTTTCTAACTCAATCTATTTAATAAACACCAAAATTGCTTCGATGAATATTCCGGGACATGATAATCTTGGTGCTGGCAACCCAGCTAACTTGTTTTGCGTGTCCCACTCCCGACAAATGAGGTGATCGCGCCCTCCTACAAATTGGCCGCATTAATATAGACAGGGGATGGGCCGTTCGGCGCAAGATGGTGCGGTGTTGAAGGGAAATATAAGTTTGTTAAGGTTTAAGGTACTCGTCGTCGGTACAAACATCCAAATATCATGTATTTTACACACGTACCCACAACTCGTTGCTTGCTCTAGTACATGGCAACTATGTAAAATCGCTTATATCATTACTGTTACTAAAAATGGCGTATGTGCTTTGGCCTTTAGCAAGTGGAGACTTTTGTATTGCTTTGTCTTCTGCCTGATGGCACAGAAACTCTCTGTTCTTACATGGTCGGAGAGGTGACTCCCCTGGTGTTGTCGCCGTCCATAGGCCCGGTGACCACTTTCCTTCAGGTGGGCCGTGTGCATGGCTGCCACTTAAATAGTATAAAAAAAGTTTTGGAGAGTGGAAGACGTAAAGTGAAGTGGGAACGATGACAATCCCATCATTGGAAGCTTACGTATACAAGGAAATATCTGTGTGTGTGTATTTTTATTTCCTTGTCTAACCTATTACGAATTTTTCAACACATAAAATAGGAGATTTTGATTAGATAATGATTGTTAAAATATTTAAAAATACTCCCCGCTAATGGAGTGAATAGTGTTTAGTGTGTTGGATGCCTGTGTCGATTCGGTAACGGAGCCTGTCGAACACTCGTCTCGCGAGTGCGCCCAGCATCGGCTGCCGGTGTAGTGCTGCAGCATTACCGTCGTTATATTGATAGAAGTCTAAAGTCCATATTTCAGAGTGTCACTCAGCTGAATCGTGATTCATCTGAGGAAAAATTGTATAGACAATCTGCCAGACAACCTGTCAAATTTGACAATATGTATGCAATCTTTTCCCAGATAAATCGAGGTTCAGCTGAGTGGCATACTAGAATACAGGCCTGAGTAACGAAAGCGTGACCTGAGAAAGAGCGGAAAATTCAAGTAATCTTAATGTGGTATCACTGACTAACGTACGAAAAAAATGTTTTGATAATAATACAAATATTGTAAATACACGAGTATCAAAATATTATTGTCCTACTGTAGTCAGTGAAACCATATAAATATTATTTGAATTTCTCGCTTTTTTTCAGGTCACGCTTTCGTTAGCCAGGCTCTAAAGTAAATAAAATTGAAAGTAAAGAAAATAAATCACTTAATTCAAAATACACATAACTGGTTTATACGTGGCGTTTTCATGCTTAGTAACTTTTTTTTTTCACGTGGCTATTTCAAACCGACTTAGACACATAATCTTACGCTAGCCATTAGTGGTGACCCCCCTTTTATATGAAGGCAGATTTAAACCTAAACTCCACACATAATATGCCACATTTTGTTTCATATTGTTCAATAAAAAAGTAACTGCCAGAGAATTAAAAATTATTTTTGCAGGACATATCACACAACAATACTAGATATCGTTGAATACAACTAGCAGTACAATTGACATGCTTGTGTTGTAAGTTTTACAGTACTCATATAGCGCTTATTTAAAAAAATATAAACATTATTTGAAACTAAAACAGTGTGAATCGAACAAAATTGTTACAATTTTTTTATCACAAAATCAAATCTATAATTCTATTCTCATTCATTTTACTTTGAATTACAATTTACTAATTCCAACACCCGTACTGCACCGCGAGCCCCCGTCAATAAGTGCCGAAGTGATATCGGTTTAATTCGCGCGTCTTGACGCCGAGGTGAGGTGGAATGTTAATTAAACAGACAGATAGATCACCATTATCTATACCTACTATAAAGTAGTAGATAGGACCGATTGCCAAGATAGATTCAGAGACTGATTGGTGAAACAAATGGATGTTTTTGTTCTAATGGAATTAATAATCTTTCTGATAAAAAACAACTTTTGTTTGTTTATATTTTTATTACATACTAGCTGTCCCAGGGAGTTTGACTTTTAATTATTGTGTGTGGAATCTTAATACTGTTCCTAAAATAGAAGTTATGTGTAATAAAAAGCATGTAAAAACTGGAACAGCTTATATTTACAGAAGTCATTCCTGTGCTACGACTATCTCTGTGCTACGACATTTCTGCTACGGCGTAGTACTACGAGTTAACGATTGTCGTAGATGCACTGATTTTTATGATTCTAAGACTAGGTTACACCATCTTACTGTAACATTAACAGTGCAGTTAAAATACCGGTCAGGTATAAAATAGGTTGCACCATTTGACGACAGTTAAAATGACGTCGAAACTTGACACTAACTGTAACCGACCACAATTCAATCTTTCTCTATGGCGAGCAATGCCGGTGCCGACATGATTCCGCCACTGACAGACATGCGATAGAGATACTTGTTATACGGGAAAATTTGCGAGGTGCCGATTTTAGAATTTTGCCGTGTTGACCACCAGTGACAGATGCCATTCAAACTGGTTAGGTTGTAACTTTGTAAGTATTGTTTGACGTTGACATGATTGAGGTTACGCAACCGCATGGTTAGTGTTATTATTACTTGTTACTATTGTTAATATAATATTTAGTTTGGTTATACCCTGGAACAAACAGTTCAAAATAAATGAACCCATACAAATCTCATCATTGTAGTCAGGATACCACACCAATTTCACCTGTGAAGCAATTAAAGTCTGATATCATTGCATCGGATGAAGGATATCAGTAATCTCATAACCTCTGGGGATGCATGAGCCAGCAGGGATGCCAGATTAATAGGGGCGGGGACATTCATATCGGTAAGGCAGGTATACAAGTCTGGAGTTAACCTATATTTAGGGCAGTCGAAAAACAGATGGTCTAGGGAACCCTCGTCCAGTCCACACTCGCACAGTGATGAGTCCCTCACTCGGATTTTGTGTAGGAAAACCGGAGAGCAGCAGAAGCCCGTGCGAAGACGGCAAATGACGGATATAATACGCTTGTCGACTTTTTTATACCGGTAAAACCAAGGCTTTGGTGTAACGTTTGGTTGGATCGAATAGAAGAATTTGCCTTTATTCCTACTACTATGAAGCCAGTGAGCCTGCCACGATGACTGGAGGCCTGCCTGAGGTAAGCTCAACAGATCATATCCCTGATAGGTTAGATGCTTAAGGTCAGATGATGGTGAATTAATAGCGGCTTTAGCAAGAGTATCAGCACACTCATTACCCCCAATACCCGAATGGCTTGGGATCCAAACAAGCTGCACCGTTTTTCGACTGCTTGCACATGCAAATAGAGACTTTTTTATGTCCAGCAATAGGGAGCTATGAAGTCTGCTATGATAGGGGCTCTGCTCAAGGGCTTCAAGACAGCTTAAGGAGTCGGTGAATATGACAGCATTATTAATATTGTGTGACTCTATGTATAGACAGGCCTCCAAAACTGCAACACACTCCCCAGTGAACACTGAAGCCTCCCTGGGGCATCTAAACATAAGCAAGATCCTGGAGTTATGGTAATACACTGCGGCTCCGGTATAACTGCTGCAATCAAATTTTGAGGCATCTGTATAAAACTGGTGCCACCCAGTCCAACGGTTAGCCAAGAGCGCTTTAAAGGTTGAGTTTGCTGAGGGGGAATTTTTTGATATACCAATATTTAGGTATATATTAGGTTTGAAACATAAGACCTCAAATGAGTAATTGAAGAGGGGAAGTCTATCAAATTTAACCAGTGGGCATTCTAAACCATAAGTAGATCTGTAGGCCTGAAGAATCAGTGGAATTTCTTTATGCCTCCAATAATTGGAGTTATTACAAATGGAGTGTAAATTTATTATTTTCTGTTTCAGGGGATGAGTTTCCTTACTTAATAACCGGAACAGAAAGCGGGCCGCCAGGTACTGTCGTCTTAGCGCCAGAGGAGGCTCTGCACATTCAACCTGTAGAACATTTGTAGGTGTGCATTTCATACATCCAGATATGATTCGAAGGCAGTTAAATTGGATTCTATCCAGTCGTGCCAAGGCTCCCTTGTTACACGGTATTAGTAGAAATGATCCATAATCCATTATGCTACGGATCAGTGCATTATACACTAATTTCATAGTGAATGGATGCGCACCCCACCAGACCCCAGCGAGAGCTTTCAAAATAGGGATAGTTCTCTCACATTTCTTAACCTGGTAGTCAAGGTGTGGGAGGCCAGACAGCTTCGAGTCCAAAAACACACCCAGGAATTTGGCTTTTCGTTCAACTGGAATGATGAAGTCCTGAATGCTAACCTGAACCTGGGGAAGTAGTTTTTTGCGAGAGAAGATGACCACCGAGCTCTTGGGCGCAGATAGGTTGAGCCCATGGTCCTGGAGCCACTGGTTCAAAGAGTTCAAGGAGACTGTCATTGATGTGGCAGCATCAGTTGCAGAGTGGTTGGTGACATAAACAGCCAGATCGTCAGCATATTGGAGAATTTGGCAGTCATTATTCAAGCTTGAGCCAATATCAGCTGTATACAGATTGTATAATAATGGGCTCAATACTGAGCCTTGAGGTAAACCTGTCCAAACCCTTCGCTGACCAAATTCCTCTCCCTGAACCCTCAGGGAAACTGACCGAGACATAAGAATCTGACAGATACATTGTATCATCCTCACCGGTAAGCTCAGCTGTTGCAATTTATGCCTGAGGAGAGGGAGGAGGACACTATCATATGCAGAAGCTATGTCCAGAAATGAAGCAACCACCGATTGGTTTTGGGATAGAGCAGAACGTATATCGGTTATAAGTACTCCAACACTATCCATAGTGCCAAGCCCCTTCCTGAACCCAAACTGGGAACTCGGCAGCAAGTCTCTCGACTCCACCATCCACTCCAGACGGTTTTTTATTAGCCGTTCTAGAATTTTAACCATGACCGATGAGAGCGCAATAGGTCTGAAGTTATTTGGGTCGCCTGGATGTTTGCCCGGCTTTGGCACAGGTATAATAATCTGTAGTTTCCACTGATCCGGGATCCAGCCCTCAGCATAACAGTAATTTAAGATCTCTAATAGATACCTTCGTGTTTCTTTTCCAGATTTGGAGATGAATGAGTACGGGATCCCATCAACACCGGGGGAGGAGTCCCTTACGTAGTTTAGAACCATGTCAAGTTCCTGAGCAGAGAACAGCAAGTCCGGAGGGCCACCAATAAGCTCCACAGGAGGCTGTCGAGTCTCCGACAGTGAAGGCACGTATGGTGGGGCTATCTTGTCAAAAAACAGCTCAGCAGTCTGCCTAGATATAGGAGACGCCGAAGAGGAAGTACAGCCTGATCTAAATCCATTTATGCGTTTCCACACCACTGAAGAGGGAGTGGACGGAGATAGGGAAGAGCAAAAGGTAACCCATCCTGTTCGCTTTTTCCTTCGGAGTAGCTTCCTGGTTTTTGCGCAAATATGTTTATAGTGTATTAAGTTGTGCATAGTCATATCGGCATTGTATGTTCTTTCAGCTTCTTTCCTGGTTCTGATCATCTGGGTGCACTCACTATCCCACCATGGTGGAGATGGCAACCCACCCCTTGCGCTGCTCTTCACTGGGAAGGAAAGTTCTGCACAGGCGTTAATAGCAGCAGTAAAACTGTTCACACAGGCTTGTGCACCGCAGAGATCCCCACTACCAATATTAAGATTTGGAAGACATTTGACCTGCTCTTCTAATAAGGATGCATATTGAGGCCAATCTGGGTTTGATAAGGTAAACCTAAGGAGTGGAGGAGAGCTTTTTTCCACATAAGTTCTATTTGTAACAGATACGAGTATTGGGTAGTGATCACTGCCATGCGTCAAGTCTGTGCACTGCCAGAGGGCCACTGTGGCAACATCTGGGGTGCAAAATGCCAGGTCCACACAGCTTTTCCTCTGCCCAGGTTGTGGTCGGCGAGTGGGGGAGCCATTATTTAGGATGCACAGGTTGAGGTCATCCAAGATATCAACCAGGCCATTTCCAAATGTACTGCAGTGATCGGAGCCCCACCTGTAATGGTGTCCGTTAAAGTCACCCATCACAAGGAATGGTCTCTCCATAATCCCTAGGACATTTCTAAGCAGAGGCAGGAGGGTTGGGTGAGGGTGAGCAATATATATCGACACTACTGTAAGGTTTCCAATTCTACCCGCTACCACGTTCATCTCCTGAGAAGAAGGGATCATTGGCACAGGTACAAAAGGAATTCTGCTGTTTATTAGGAGGGCACATCCGCCATAGTGATCTGACCTATCGCATCTCAAAATATTATAGTGTGGTATACGAAAATTGAGGCCTGGGCTTAACCAGGTCTCAGATATGCAGCATGCTATAGGTTTATATTTATTAAGCAGGAAAATAAAATCATGTTTTTTATGACCTATGCTCCTCACGTTCCATTGTAGGAAGGCTTGGCGTGGGGCCATTTTTGAAGTTTTCTAATATAGTAATGAGTTTTTGGGCAACGTTGGACGGTAATTTAGATGAATTGGGAGAAAGTAACGAAGTTAATATTTGCAGGAGGAGTTCAATAATGGAAGTGGTATTATCAACGCGAGGAGAAGTGTTGGAAATTGCGCAGCCGTTTGGTTGAGAAGATTTGGGGGAACCAATAATCTCATTGTGGGCAGCCTTATCGTAGGAAGGAGAAAGAGTCAGTGTATGGTTTCGAGGTCTCGACAATATTGTTTTGCGGGACGAGGAAGAAGCCGGCACTGCCTTGGCTACATTGGCGTAACTGCCCGAGATCTGGGGGACAGCCTTACTGGCTTCTGCGTAGGAAATAACTTTTTCTGCCATTGTTGTTTTTATTGCTCTCTGCCTGCCATACTCCGGGCACACCCTGCTGTTAGCAAAGTGGTTCCCAGAGCATAGCACGCAGAAAGCTTCACCCTCAGAAACAAAGCAGCTATTACTCGGGTGTTCGTGCCCACACCTAAAACAACGGGGTTTAGACCTGCAGAGAGACTCAACGTGCCCGAATCGGCAACATTTCCGACACTGTATTGTGGGGTATATGTATTGATTCACTGGGAAAGACGTGTAGCAACAATACACCCTTTTAGGCAGGGTCTGACCATCGAAGGTAAGTATGCATGTTTCGGTGGGCCTCCAGTCTGTTATGCCATCTCTAACTACTTTTCGATTGATCCGCCTAACCCTTAGGACCTGACCGCAGCCCGGGGGAACCGAAATGTATGACTTGGCTTCATCCTCTGTCATATCTGTGGGTACACCACTAACAACACCCATACGTGTAACATTGAAAGTAGGTATGGAGGCAGTGAAATTATTATCTCTTAGAGCAGGGTTGATAACAAATGCGTTTGCTTCCTGGGGAGAAGGGAATTCCACTGAGACACGATTTCTGCCTACTCTTTTAACACCATCCTTAACAATATTCGTAATATTATTTTTACACAGGAAGAGGCCAAAGGTAACAGGATGGAGGGTAGTTCCGGAAAATTGTTGGGCCTCCAAGCGAGACACATGTACGATAAAAGGCGATTTATCGCCTATATTATAAGTTTCTCTGGCCACCTGACTCTTAGGTTGCTTAGGAGGTCGGGCAGGGATGTTTGTAATTTCTTCGTCCATTGGGCGCTTACGAGAGAGGGTAGTTAAGTTTTCCGCATCTGAATCAAGGCTCGTAACCTCAGCAAACCGAGTCAGCTGGTCAGATGGCATTGAAGCATCGGGAAATATTGCGGGAGAGAAAGAGGAAGGGGGAGTAGAAGGGATATCGGGAGGGTCGGGGGGTTTATTTTTATTCATATTAGTACCTAGTTAGTAATTATAGTGCAATTCAACTATACCTGTAACCCGTTAGTTACCGAGACCAGCAATATGGTAGGTAAGTCACAATAATGGTCACTAAGAAACAAAATAAAAAATCACTCCGAAAATCACGAAATGCCAGAATCGCGTGTCCCTCGATCACACGCTGAGGCAAGAATCCATAACCGACCACGCTTGGCCATTGTTAACATTAAATTCTGTCAAACAACACACTTTCGTCATCAATTGTCATCCCAACTGACTGATATGAGAACTGACAGCAAATGACAGCTAACGTCTAACATTGCCACATTTAAAAAAAAACATAAGGAATTTGAGGTAAATAATGTCTCATTTGACATTATTTACCTCAAATTCCTTAATTTTTTTTGCAACTCTGATAACTGTGTCAATTTTGTGAATGATACTTAAGATATAACAGTTATAGAAGGCAACGTAGGTGGCAACCTGAAATGAAATGATAATGGTTTTGAATTGATAATGGTTTCGAAAAACGTGTCAAAAACGTGTCTTGTTTTCTTCACGAACAAAAGAGACCGGTTTAAAACACAAGACAGATTTCAAGGAAAAATCTTATACTTATTTTTCTGTTTTATGTGACCATTTTGTACTTTTAAAAGTTTTTAACTTTTAAAGAACCATTTGAAAGGAAAGTAAAATAAGGAAAGTAGAGAATCCTGGGGTTAGAAGTTTGCATAAGTAACGATAACTAACCAATCAATTCATCATGCACATGTTATGTAGCAAAAATCCTTTAAATTTATAAGCACAAAATAACCGACAAAAAAAAACTCAACTCAATTATCCTCCGTCCCAATTACGTACGGCTATACGAAAAGAAAACAACAAAGGCAATAGCAATAGCTACACATTACAGTTTCTATCGTGGACGAGACAATGCAAAAAGGCGCTAATTTCCCGAAACGAAAAAGTGGTAACGATTATGCGTTGTGGAGCCAGCGCGTTTGTCTCGCGATAACGCGCGCTTACAATTAGCTTGGATGGTGTTATGTTAGAAGGGTTTTAGGTGTGAAATGAACCAAGTTTGAATATAGTCGGACCAGTATTTAGGACACAAACTAGAGTTCTAATGTTATAAAATTTCAAACAACCATTAATAATATTTAGTTTGGTAGAAAATTTAAGCTTTTCAAATCAGGGAATTTGTTAATTCCTTTGACCAGAATCCTTTTCGGCTTCAATTATTGCCTATATTAACATTACTTAGGTATTTAATAATCATCATTTTATGTATTAGTTTTCATTGACATGTGTAAATAAAAGGCAGAATTATTGTGACTAATCTAAAATAGGGGTTTAATAATAACAGTAACAAAATATTATGTTTCTGAAAGGAGCAACAGGCTCACTTGATCATCATTTTTCAAGAACGACTGACATCTAAACTCCCTACCCTAAGAGGAAAGTTTAGTATGAATCCAATAACTGAATAGGAGTCCATATTTTGAAGAAGATATTATTCCAAAAGTAAAGAAAAAAATGTTCGAAAGGCTCATTTCTTTATAAGTACTTATTTCTAGATTCTTTTCAATAATTGGGTATTTGATTGACTAGTCAAATTAGTTACTTTTTATTAAACGTCAAAACGGAAAGTTATAAGGAAAATTGTATGGAAAAAATATTTGTGACGTCATAATATTTAATAGTCAAATCATTTACTATTAAAGGTTGGGTGGATGATGAAAAATAAATATAAACCATAAAATAAGACCCGACGCAACTGTATTCACTCCTTCACTATTCTTAATTTAATAAGTTCAGCTAAATAATTTATTTTAACTACAGGAAAATACCCAATTACCCTAATATCGATGAAAACATTAAGCTTAAAAGGAATCTCACATAACACCATCCAATTCGCAATTAGACGTGACTTGGTGACTATAATCGTTAATGTTTAGCACCGGTCACATATTTCTGTACCTTTGTGCAAATGCACCCTCCGTCTAGCCACTCTAGCCAACCAATCAGAGCACACCTTTATTGTTAACCGTTAAACTTGATAGAACGTTCCTTTTTCAAATGTAAAATTCTAGTGGCGATTTATTTTTAGATTTTTACAAGCTTTTATTTAACTTGTAATGTATGTTTGTTCGGGTGGAATCTAACAACTCAATTTTAAGGCACTTGCCCTCAACCGATTGAGCTGAAATTTGGTATGCACGTTCAGTTCGGATGACAATGCAAGAAAAAAAAAAAAAAAAAAGATTGTTTTTAAAAAGGTTTTTCGAATATATCTTATTTAAGATTAGAATGCTTAAGAACTTAGTTATTAAGGTTAATTCAAAACTAAACTGTTTAAAAAAATATATACTTGGAAATAGTTTCACTACAATAAGAAGTTAGTTCTAAGGTTAAATAAAAAAGATTTACTATTTTCAGTTTTTCGGCGGTTTAATTTTTTGTTAAAAAGTTTTTATTCAGTAAAACCTTTGTTTTTAATTAGCTAACTTTAGAAAAAAGAGTCTCATCCATCGAAATATTTTTTTAAATATTTGATCAGGGAACTTTATAAAAAGTTTTAACTACTACTTCCTATTTCAGAACATCGCAAGCATATTAAAAAAAAGAGGATATCAGCACCGGTGATAATAGATATTACAAATTAAACCACTGACATTTCATCAATTTTACCTGCTTGAAAAACAGACACACACAGACTGACATATTTATGATCTCTTCAATAAGTCACAATGTCGGCAATATAAATGGTTGGGCAACAACGTCATCTATCGAGCAGTATTACAATTAAGTTTCATAAACAGACCATTTTACCTGAAACGAGAATGTCGTAACATTTTCCTCTCCTTGCTGTAATCAATAGAAGTCAAAACGTCTTTTTCCTCGAATATTTTAATTATTCGCGCGGCAATACGTGCAATATTTACGTAGGAAATGGTCGTAATTAACAGAGGCACATATGGACGCCGCTGATTTCTCTGGGGCACCCGTACCGTTTGATGAAGGCAGGCGCGCCCTTTATCTGTGGGGCTATGAAGTCGGCGAGAGGTTGTTGAGAGAGCAGATGGTAATCAAGGTATAAAAAACTGTATAAGCCATAACAAAAGGAGGAGAAGGAATAAGTGCACCATGTATTTCGATGTGAAAGTCGGGGTCCCACGGCCTGTCGAATGCACAGGCCACAAGAGGCCGCGCCATGCCGCGCCGTGGGAACCACTGAACGTCACCAGAACTACAACGCGCTGCGCCTTTGAAGATTCCGACTCGCGACGGATCGGACGCAGGAGGCGTGAGTTCGATCCCTGCTCAGTGCATATATTTGTATGCATGAATATGGGTATTTGCATTGGTCTGGTCGTGCCTCGGAGAGCACGTCTAGCCATCGGTCCCGGTTGTCATACAAACATCTATGGCAGTCGTTACGGGTAGTTGGAGCCCTCAAAAATCCAATGCTTCGATATCGCCTTTGGGTTGTGGAGGTCAGATGGCAGTCGCTTCTCGGAAAATATTGAAGTTGGCCAAATCCGCAGTTAGACTGGTAAAAAGCGGACCCCAGACTCCAAGTTGAAAAGCTTCGGATGCGACTGGTATTAACGCTTGGATGAAGAAGAAGAAGAAGACGGATCGGAAGCATTGCAGCAGGCAGTGACTTTAGCATTGCTCCCGGTTGTATCTTAAGCTTGGGTTCCACGGTCTGTTTTATTGAAGAGCGCACCGGTACAAGCCAACGCGCTGTAAGAAGCGCCTGATCCTTCGCGAGTCGGCGCATTGAGATGTAAATGTAGGTATGCTTACATTCGCGTCACGCGCTGAGCGGTTCCCACTGTGCTTTAGACAGGCCTTGGGACCCCGGCTTGAGATGGTTATGGGGTTATAGAATTTATTCCGTTTCTTGTTTCTCTGGATGTGAAAAATGGAGGACTGGGAGCAATACAACACATTGGAAGAGGCTTATGTCCTGCAGTGGAATGTGGACTGCTTGATTGATCTCTTTGACCGAGACGCGTCAGTTAGTAATGTCTTCTGTTATTGCATCCTAGACTTTCACAATTATTTTTTTGGTTTAAAACATAGCCACTACTTAGCCCCACTTTTATTACCCTCACACAAGACTTTAATCCAAGAAATCGAATCGGAACCCTCCGTTGTAAACGTCTGGACGATTTAAAATTTCATCTTCATCCAATTAATCCGGTACCGAGATATATTCAATTAGATCTTCGTGTTGCTCTGTGATTTCTCTGAGGGGTTTGAACACACACTGTATGCTATATGTCTATAGGACTATAGAAAGGACTGTTCATAGAAAGTATTAGGAGATTAAGGAGGTAGGACACGACGGTATTTCCGTCCAATTGTGCAGTCCGACTGGGGAAGTACCTTCGCCGTACAGAATACCGCCATAATAACCTCGTGTTGTTTTACAGGGGTGAGTAGCGTAGCCAGAGCTCACGGGAGAGCTTTTGTGCTATCAGGGGGAAGACCAAAGTCTGTTGCTGCTTTGTCTTCTACACTGACGGCACAGAAACTCTGCATTTACAGGGTCGGCAGCGCGAGTGTGACTCCCCTGGTGTTGCATATAACCATAGGCCACGGTAACCACTTTCCATCAGGCGGACCGCGTGCTTGTCTGATACCTGTATTAAAAAAAAGAGATCTGGAATTTCTTTGTTCTGACGTGTGTTTTTGGCACTTACATCAGTACATACCCGCAGGGATACGCTAAAGTGTATTTAGACATTTATTTTAACAACTACACTATGTCCTAGATCAACCGTCAAGTGGGTATTTCAATATATTATTATGTTTCAATATCCGTAGTGTGCCATTATTTGCTTGTAAAGTAAGGTATATTAAATTTACACTGTTCATAGATGGCACATGGTGGAACTGCCACTTATTGAATAATAAACTTGTACTGTTTAATAGTATTTTATATTTTTAATCTTACCCGTTTTACCTCACAACATTCTCGAAGGTTTTAGGTAGGTATATTTATTTATGTATTTATATACTTCCTGGGTTCTAAATTATCTTATTTGGGTATATAGCCACTTGTTAGTACACAGAAACTCGACTCGCATTGACATCTTTCTACGAGTACATACATAAATAAAATACTCATTATCTCTATTTTTCTTTGTTTTTCATAACATTATTTGCAAGCTAAAAAATATATAAACAAACAAAATATACCAACGTAATCTCCCGGCATTAACCTTAAGGAATAATAAGGGAGTCCCACGGTGGGCGCCAAAAGTGAAGCCCCTTAATATTCATACTCAATGAAAAGTTGTGAAAACATCTGCGAGCGCTCATCAAATTATAACTTGCGTTGAATGGAAAAAGAGATGGCAATAGCTTGCGGCTCAAAAAACCATTAATGTCCAATAGTAACAATGATGATAATAATGAGTTTTGAATGATAGAATGTTTTTATAGTATTACGTAACTTAGAAAATAAGTAAACTTAACATCTAGTTTAAATAGTAGAATGCTGCATTTTTTGCTTTTTAAAGTAACAGACATATATAACCTACACTTCTGAACTGTTAGTCTGAAATAATACTTAATACTGAATTATTATACCTTAAAAATAATAAATAATTAATATAACTTAAAACTGAGTAATACAAAATATTTATATTGAAAAATAAAGGAGGTTTCCTTCCCTTCCCATTACAAAGGTTAGCAAAATAATATAAAATATATCGTGTCACACAAACCATTAGTCTTCACTTACCATCACATAAGAGTAATTTCACACTCTAGATTAGTCTAAATCAATAGTTGATTTTCATAACCTACCGATAAATACCACAGTATATTTTGATATGCAGCCATCTACATTTCCCTGACATTTCAGTAATCAAACTACAGGCGAAGCTGCCGCCGCTGTCGACCCCTCGGGGCCAACTGACGAACTTTTAATTTCTTCATCGCAAAGATTGACGTTCGATTGCGATTGGCGGGAAAGTTACATTGCACAGATAACGGCAACTTTTGAATATAGAAGGTAGAAATATAATAGTTGCTTTCGTATTGGAGTTTTGAAGTGCATTAAACAAATTTGTTTTAAATTTACAATGTTCAAGAATTGATAGGATGCTTTTATGTTGATAGTCTATTGATTTCCAAGGTAAAATTTTAGCCTCTAATATATAATCGATAAAAAGACCATAATTTTAGATTACTTCATGTGCTTCTTGGAGAAGAACGAAAGTGCTGTTTGATAACTATGTACAGACCTGAACTTATATTGTACCTTTTTTAACAAGTAGCCTGTTAATGTGGTGATTAACTTCTCCAACTAAGGCAACTTTCCACCAGATGTTGGCAGCTTTTATTAAATGAAATTCGTAACTACCTAATGGAAGAGAAGGAGAAATGGGAATAACACCTCCAGTATCCTCAAATATCATCCGGCTCCATATCCCTGGACCAACTCATTTATACAAAACAAGCATGTACCCCCATGAAAATAGTCCCTTATTATCAAATCTAACCATCTCATTTATTCAGATCCCCATTTCGCGCCACAGCCCCACTAACTAAAGAAACTAACTTAACCAAATAACATCTATTTACACCAAAAATCAACAGGACAACCCAGAAATGTAATGAAGGAAAAAACAATGTCAGTTATTAGCTTGGTCAGCATATCGTCCTAATGACACATGTCGGATTGCTAAACAATGTTTTAATGTCAAACACCCTTACACAGATGGCACAGGTTATTTGCTTAGGACAACCAAACTGCCGACCGTTTAGCGAGCAACCCGTCAGCGGACGATGGGTCTAGGTATAAGCGATAGCGAGTGGCAAAAAGATAGCGATTAGTGAGTAAGTAGTGGATAAAATCGGTATTGAGTGAATCTTTCTATTAAACTATGCATTTGTTGTATAATGCTGACTTTTCATTCGTAAGTAAAATTTTCATTGGATTCATTAGATGTCAATAAGGCATTGCAAAACTTTACTACTATGACTAATTCAGTTACTGACAAAGAATACCGAAAGTTCTAGTATATAAAACACGTATTAAAATTAGGAATGATTGGATTTGTTCCTTTCGAGGTCTGATCATGACCTGATGTAGATAATTCGCGGGATTGGCCCTTAAGTTCTAGATTTCTGTTTGACAACTCGGTACTAAAAACGAAATTAGTGATACATTCAGCGTGATTGAGTTTGTAATAATATAGATGTAATATTAATATCGTAAATAAAACTTGCTAGCTGAATAGATATTAGTAAAAGGCTATCTTTTCAAACATAAACATTATTTGAAACGGTCCAGATGTCTTAGATTTAGCCGAAAAATTATTATTGCTTCAGCAGACATAGACCTAAATAACGGTTACTGTAAAAATCGCTACCACCTTCAAACTTACACCAAATATATACAGGCTGATACAGGTGCGAGATTAAATGGCCGCCGTGTATACAGGGTGTTCATTACGATATTGCTGTGAGTACAACGAATATTGCGAGCGGTTTTTATTAGGAATGTCATAACGTTTTACTTTTTTTGATGAGTATTGAAAACGTGTTTGATCTGCCGTTGGAAAGGGGATATGACGTCATTGTTTATTGCCCAACCACTCAGCGCTTGGACGCGTTGATTTCAAAGCATTCATTAATTTGTTCCTTTTTTAATTTTTTGTCATTGATAAACGGTTTTAATTGTGATTGTTTTGGTAAAGTGCGATTCTGTGTCTTTATACACTCGTTCGTTGGAATTGAATGAGTATTGTTACAATTATTTGTTCAATATGTAGGTATTTTCACATATAGGAAAATATATTGGATATTTGTAAGTCACATCAATGTGCAAACAAAGAAGGGCAAAAACATAAAATAATAATTTTCACATATAACACTAATGCTGCTCTTACACTGCTTTAAATTTTCAACTAGTGTAAAGATTATTTTCAGTGGAGATATAGATATATATAAAGAGATAGATATGTATAGTATTTTTTAGATTACATTTAGTTTAGTTTTATGCTTTTGTAGACGAAGAGATCTATTACTAAACCCATTTTATTCATTGTGTAATGACAAAACTTATTTTAACTATCACAGAGACCTTCTATTTCAAGGTCAAAGCTATTATCATCCACAAATAACATTCAGAACGTTTCGCAGTTGATAGTGGAACGGCACAAATACACAACTACCCTCTAAAAACGCAATGTTTGTACGTCCGGCTGTTTACCGTCCCCGGATGTGCCTCCAATGGCCAGATACACCAGTAGCCCAGTTTCCTAAATTAATACCATCCCAGATTATTGCTATTTCTACAATGGTTAGTTTGTTGTATTAAATTTGGCAAGAATTTGTTAGATTATTTTTGTCTTTTGTATCATTAAATATACTTAGAGAATATAAGTATAATGTAGGGTAATAATAATATGATGTGTAGGATAGCAACAGAACTTAAAAATAATAAACTGTAGGTACTTCAAAATATAGGTTTTAATTATTGCACCTCACATCAATCACACCATTCACCTTACATACAATGGTCATCCTAATCTTTTCTTGCTCGCACTATATAAATATGTTTTAAATAAAACCACATTAAAAAAAACGATAATCTTTTTCACTGAGTTTCTTGCTGGTATTTTCCCAGTTTCAAATGATTTGTTTACTTTATTTCATATTATTTTAATAATTTCTTGATGTGATTGTCAAATTTTGACGTTCATATGTGCTCTTTATGTGCCTTAACTGAATAAACGAAATTAATTCTTTGATTCTTTGATTGAATCAAATGTTTTTTCAATTAGAGACTAGGAATTTTGCGGAATTTTTGACCAGATTTAATTACTCTTGTTCTATATATTTCTATATATTCTTTTTTATATATTAGTTTATTACGTTAGTTTTAGTTTAATATTAAAGAGTTTAATGTTTTGAGAAGTTGTTTTAAATATTTTGTCTACCATCTCTTTTACTTACATTTATTAAGCTATTTATTTATTTGGTGTGCTGTTTATATATAATATCAGACAGATAGATTAAAATAGGAAAAGATTGAATCAGTCTAGGCGGGGTTTGAACCCGCACTCTTTGCCTTACAGTGGCAATGCTTTTACCACTAAGCTACCAGACCTCAACCTAACCAATTAAAATTGCTCCTTCTATATCTGAATTTGAGGCGACGGACAAAGAATCAAAGAATCAAAGAATCAAAGAATCAAAGAATCAAAGAATCAATTTCGTTTATTCAGTTTAGGCACATAAAGAGCACATATGAACGTCAAAATTTTACAATAATGTCAGGAAATTACTAATATAATATTAAATTAAGTAAATAAATCATTTGAAAATGATTCTTTCGTTGGTTCGGTAAGTTGGTTCTACTGAGAAGAGACCAGCAAGAAACTCAGTGAACAATATTATAGTTTCTTTTTTTTAAACAATTTGTTTTTATTTTATTTTTCATAGGTTTATATTGTGCGAGCAAGCAAAGAGATTAGGATGACCATGCATTTTTATCATTAAGGTATTCGTTTACTTTGTAATATCCTTTTTTCATTAAAGTCTTTTTTACTTCGATTTTAAACTTATTTAGAGGCATGTCAACCAACTCTTGAGGAATTTTATTAAACATTTTAATATTGTTACCTACAAAAGAATTACCAACCTTTTGAAGTCTGAGTTTTGGCACTACAAGTTTATTTTTATTCCTCGTATTATAATTGTGTACGTCAGAGTTTTTTTTTGAAAAGATCTAGGTTCTTGCGTACATATAAAACATTATCGTAAATGTATTGGCTAGCAACTGTTAAAATATTAATTTCTTTAAATAGTTCTCTCAGCGAGTCACGGGGTCTGAGGCTATAGATTGCTCGTATCGCTCGTTTCTGTAATATGAAAATAGCCTCAATATCAGCAGCTGAGCCCCACAGCATCAGACCATACGACATAAGGCTGTGAAAGTAGCCAAAATAAACTAATCGTGCCGTTTCCTCATCAGACAGACTAGACTCATTTAAACTTTTCCTATTTTAATCAATTTAAATAGTTAGCATCCAAAATGCTTAAAAATGTAATTCAATTCAGACAGATATTCACAGTAGTATATAATATACTCACAAGATATAAAAAAAGAATATACCTTCACAAGATTGACCCACCAAAACATCTTCGAAAATATTACCAAAAAATAATAATATTATAACCTTAAATAATTCAGCTTACACGTCTTCCCTATCAATAATAGACCACGTATTGCCAATAAATTGCTGGTATGCTCCCGAAACAAGCGGCCATAGTAAAATCGATGCACTAGGTTCTTGAGTTACGACGGGACGTACACACGAACATAAATATAACAGTAACTCATCGGGGTAGTTCGCTCCACCTGTTACATTTAATAGATGTGCAACGGCATCAACCTACCTACACCAGTTTGAATGTAGCTTTATGTTAGTGTTTCAGTCTATGGTTGTTGTTTCAATCTGTGTTCAGTTTTAATTAAAACTGTAATAAATTTATTGATAATTAAATTGTATTTATTTAAATTTTATGCACACGTCCATAGACCCCGGTAACTACTTACCATCAGGTTGGCCGTGTATTTGACTGCCATTTCAATTGTATGTTTTAATTCCAATTAAGATAATAAAATGAAAATGGACAGTGGCAGTTAGTGATGACACTGATGACGCTTGTGGATTTCCAATAAAAAATTAAACGTTAAATTGGATATGTAATATTGGATTCTCTATTGTTTTCTTAATAACGGTGTTTCTAGGGTTCCGTAGCCAAATGGCACAAAAAAGAAACCCTTATGGATTCGTCATGTCTGTCTGTCTGATTGTCCCTCCGTATGTCACGGCCACTTTATTCCGTAACTATAAGAATATAATATTTTCAGAAACTCGAAATTTTTATTTTGATTAAACCCATACGTGTTGAGTATGTTTGGATAGGTAGGTCTTGAAAAATGTAATTGAGGTTTCTAATGTCATTTTTTCTAAACTGAATAGTTGCACTTCGGACACTTCCAAAGTGGTAAAATGTGCCCCCCTCCCCCTCTTCAGCTTCTAAAATAGTAGTATTTTTCAAACTTCATAAATCGTAAACCACAATTTACCTTTTATACAAACAATATATAATAATTACAACGAACTACATTTTTTTTATATTATATTACTACGGAACCCTTCATGGGCGAGTCCGACTCGCACTTGGCCGCTGTTTTAAACAAAGAAATGTTTAAGAGCAGTATAAAGTAGCCACTTTGTTCTTATTAATTTATTTCTTTTTACAATATTTATGTATAAATTTAATACATAAATATTGTAAAAAGAAATAAATTTAAGACATTAAACCTTCAAATTAATACTACTCCTACTTAATACCTGTTAATTGTGAAGATGTTTGTTATAGAATCACGCTCTAATGACTGAATGGCTTTGTCCGAAATTTGGTACAGGGCAGATAAAGCTCCCATGGGCAAAGGCAACAGGACAAAAATTCCACGGCTGCGAAGCCAAGGTCAACAGCACAGCATAAGTTTCATTGCGTATCTAATCTGCCCTTTCTGTTCCCATCGCAAACTGAGTAGGCTTCAACTCGATTTGAATTCCCAAAAAGGTACATCGAAAACCGCAATCGATTCTATTCTCAATAAAACATAATACGAAATACCTTCACATTAAAATAAACGCCCTAAACACAATTACAGAACGAAACAAAAACAATGATCCAAACAAAAATTACAAAGAAAATCCTAAACGACTACCACTAAAATTTTAATTAAATATATCGAAATAAAATCATAAATATGAACCGACGTAAATTCGTACCTTTATTAAAGCCATTAGGACGGTAGAAGCTCCTATATCTCGATATTATTATTGTGTTTCCTCACACGAATACTGAAAATACCCCTCCCGTCCTCCATAATTCGTGGAGGGACGTTTGGTCAATACAATTAAGGGTGGGCAAGATTTCACACGTACAATTTGAATTTTAAACAATAGTTTGTCATATAAATTTAATTTTATGCCCTCATGTTTATGGATACAGGGTGATGTGGCCGCGATTATGGATATTTTGACTATAGTTTAAATACAACTACGTATGTATTTAAGTATCAGTAAATTTAGTTCTAGTGCGAATGTCTCTATTGGTGGTTGGGGTACCACCAAGATTATCGCGCTAAGCTGGCGTCATCTGACGGTACACCTTCTGTGCCCATACAGGAAAAACTTATCGAGAGAATAGAGCATTGCGATTGGTTAACATTACAGCAGGCAGGCGGCCAATCACAATGCTCCTTTCTAAAGATACGTTTACGTTCCAAATTTGAATGATATTCGTGCTCAGGGCACTGATTGATGAATGAGATTCTGGCCACAGAATAGACAATAGTACTGACGCTCTGACGAAGGCTGTCCTCTCGGTGTTAGGGATCAAGTGGCAGAGTCGATGCCATAAAAGCTTTAGAAGCCAAATCAAAAGGAGGACAAGTAGTAAGTGGATATCAGGCTCCGAGGTGAATAGTAAAACTAGTGAGAAGTAACACTAAAACGAGAAGAATGATCACCAGCCGTAGCAATTATTGCATCTAATATTGATACTTTATTCCCCGATAACCTTCTTCTGTAATATCTGTAATATAAAAATTAATCGCTGAATGTGTTACTAAGCGCAAATCTCGAGTAAAGCTGAATCGATTCCGCTAATTCTTTTTTTAGATTATTCCTTGAAGTACGAAGATGGTTCTAACGCAGAGATTTTTTTTAATTGTCTGAACACTTCTAAAACTAACACTTTTCTATACTCCCATAAAAATGATTTGTAATAATACTTAAAAGTTAATTTGAACTTTAATGCGTAATGGCTTAGGGATGCTACGGGGTTGACGTATGCCACGGGCGAAGCCGAAATCTACTAGTTTTTATATAGGAAACGTAACTTAAATGTGGCTTCACCTCGATTCTGGTAACCTGAAGGCAAACTCTAAGGAAAGTCAACATTACAGATACTTACAATACCTGGGACTGTAGGAAAAGGAAACACGTGTATATTGGTAAATAATTCCAAGACTATATGGTACAGTAAAGGCTCTCTTATTCTTTCTATTGATTTAACTTGATTTATCTTGACTTCAAGGAAGTGACACCTATCTACCGATATTTTTATCACAATACTAAAATTTACTGACGTAACTATCATTTATTCACACATCCTGTAGTTTACTAAACTATAACCAAAATAAATTGTCGTTTAAAACTAGGGATGGACGAGGGTTTAAGCAATTAACTCGTGTGCCCGTTAAGAATAAAACATTCGGATTTGGTCGGACACCGTCACTAAGGTTGCTTACCAAACTATGGACGTAACTTTTCACTGTTTAGAATTTAGGGGGTGGTTACACCGTGAGTCTAAACGGCCACTTGTAAATTCAATCTCAGTTCAATGACTTTGACGTTGATAAGTTTTGCATGTGTATTTTTTCTCACTATGTAATGTTAATGAAGTTACTTGGCATTCATACAGTAAACCTGTTTTAAATTGCAATATGTGTACAAATATAAATTAGTTTTATAATCCTCCGAAGACAAAGTTCATCTCATATTCTGTTTATTTTATTTATGAAACATTTTTAGCTCTTATACATGTTGTAATTAATAGGTAAATTTGTAAAGCGACTGTCTTTATTATTTTAGCGTTGTTCTTGGTAGCACGGCTTATTTATTATTTTTAAATTATCAATAACAATGCTTGGGTGCAACCAAGAACCTTGTACCAAAAGACAAGTACCCAAGTTCTTATTGCGTAAACGTATCTAAACTTATTCGGCCATTAATATTGATGAAAATCAGAAGACTTATATCAGAAACCCTGACTTTAAAGTGACGTTACGTCACAACGTCATTTTAAAGTCAGAGTTAACAGCGCGGTGTAATCCACCATCAGCGATTGTTACTCCGCCAGTTAACGGCTTTCATAGCTTGTACAAAACGAGTGAAGCCACAAAATACTAATTTTCCTTTCTCAAAACGTATCAAACTTTTCTAATTACAGTAAATGTGATGTCCCCACGCGTTTTTGCTGTTACTATATTGTAAAGCCTGGTTAGTGCTCGCAAAAGGATGGTAATCTGGCATTTATTTATACTGCTATTGTTTGCAAAGTAAGGTTTTGTGATATAATGTATAATATAGGATGTAATATATAATATAGAATATATATATAATGTATAAGGTTGTGTAAATGTAAACCAAACGTGTCTATCTTCTTGCAACTATTTATTTTCTAAGGGTTATTACAAGATTGATATCTCATAATGTTGTCCCAATATTGTCACATTGAGGTGAGTGATGAATGAAATTATAATTATATTTCAATACTAGCTTTTGCCCGCGGCTCCGCCCGCGTAGATGTCAGTTATCGCGACCAAACATAGCCTATGTCCTTTCTCAAGGTCTAATCTATCCCTATACTAAATTTCATTAAAATCGGATCAGTGGTTTAGGCGTGAAAGCGTAACATACAGACAGACAGACAGACAGAGTTACTTTCGCATTTATAATATTAGTATGGATCTAGTAATAGAAATATAATTATATGAATGAAATTTTGAGCCGCCTGAATCTTGACTTTCAGAATTAAATATATTGGGAAAAAAGTAGAATACGACAGTACAATCAAATGAATACATTTTAAAGAAAATTCTTCATCTAATCGTATCGTATCGTATGAGTAAAATCAGTTAAACTAAACTTAACCTATATTTATTCGTAACATTTCAATTAAAGCATTTTTTGGTACAAATCAATATATATTTATACCTATTAAAACTACAGTGAGATGATCACAATCAAAGTGAAAATAAAATACAGATAGACAAATTCACAACAGAAAATGTAACAGGAAAATAACAATGAGTGAAATTAATTCAATAAACAACATCACATATGCAACGGCGGACAATAATTTGCACGCGCGTGTATCCGAACGTTCCGCGTGACCCAAGATGGCAGCCCGGTGACCTTTTGGCGGGAATCGGTGCTGCCATGTCACAATGATTTGCCTTTGAATTAGATGTTTTAAGGTTTATGGAAAATGTTCATGAAAAGAGAAACAAGAGACGGATTAGAAAAATATTACTTAGCCGAACCCCTTGTATAGATTATTCCAGACTAGACTAAATTAAGCTGGTGACCCTCTTTCCTGAGACTTAACTTTCAATTTACCCTCAAGTGAGGTGAAACAATATCGATGTATTCTATATAAATAAATCCATATTAAGCCCATTCAACAGTAGTAGATTCGTCCTCTTATTACTTTGAACTAAAAAGATTTACAGTTCCCCTGAAGTAAGTGTAAAAATTCATTTCCAAACACAATTTCTTTCTTAAGCTACTATAATGAACACCCAAAAATACTAAAACAGTACAACAGAAAATTGTTTAACGTTTTCCGAAAACTGGCACAAAAAAAGATATTAAAGACAAGGATATTTCGCATTACGGTCTGGCAACACTCAAATATTGGGAAGCGTCTCGTAATGGCATCTTTTTACGCTACCTGCTTGCTAATTGGGAATTAGGAGCCTAATGTGTAGGAGTTTAGTTACGATTCGTATTGTCTATGCCGATTGCCGACTCCTGTTTTGTCCTTTTCTATTTGATTATTTCTGCTATTTACGTTTATTGACTATTTGGGACGCCTTTCACTCTGATAATGTAAATGAAATTGAATCATGCTATAAATACCTTCTTTTTGTTTACTGACTTTCAAATCAGAAAGAAATGTACTGTTCGGCAAGTTTGCGTGTTTGTGTGATCGTGAGGTCATTATGATCAATAGGGTAGTGTCCTGAGTCAACGGATTATCATAAATACTGCTTTATGTCGTAGTTTTTTCTCCCCAAATATGCATACTAAGATATGACCTAACTAAACTGAAACTATGACATTTCATTATTTTTAATTTCCAAAGCAGATCAAAATTCAAACGAAAGAAAAGTGTTAATAACTCTTTAGATTTTTTAGCAAATTTTTAAATCAATTTTATTAACCATTGTATACATCTGTACGCAACTTGGACTGAGATGAATTCGATATTCTCTTGTACTTCATACATTTGCACCACGCGCCGTGAGGCCGTTAAGCTGTGTGCCTTTGTTAGAGTGACTTGGCTTACCATCAGGCGAGGTGAAATCAAATTAACGTGACCTAACCAAAAATAAAAGTGTGCTGTGTATTTGTATGGAACATATTCAGGCGGCTCAAGATATTTAATTTTCAAAAGAATATTTCACATAAACAGTTCATTGTAAGTTGTAAGTATTACTGTAAAATGTATAGTTTACGATAATAATAAAAAATAGGACACAGCCCTATTTACTTGTTGGATATTGTTATTGCGAAGCTCAGATGCATGCTTCTCACTCAGGTTAAGAGTTTGGCAGAGCAAACAGTAGTCGCTCCTGGAAAAGCCGATATATGAATAAAAAACGATGCCACTGAAAAATTGCTTGGAGAATTATGATGATGGCTACAGCTTATTCTACCCTAATAATATCATAAATGTGAAAGTTATCAGCTTTTATTTGATATAATTATGTTATTAAAACAACAACAAATCGTTTTAATATCATCCAAAAATAAACAATACGAATGTGTCCTAATTAGATCACCTATGAATATCGCGCAAGATGGCGGCCGCGTTCCCGCCATCTGTCGGTTGTAAAGCGAATTTATTTATATATCTAATTGCTTCGTACGGCGAATATGCTACGCGTATGCACTTAATACCTTTAATAACGCGCTTAAAAGCGCTATTTTGCTTAAAACAAGGGTTATAGTAGCTGTCATCAAGTTTTAGTGTTGCCAGCGTCTGTCTTTTAAGATGAATTAATGGTAAGTATGACAATCGTAGGTACTGTAATGCAGTGGAAGTAAGGGGGTGGAACTTGTGTTTTCGAGATACTTGCAAGTTTCATACATAGTTGTTCAGACATACATACATCCACATCATAATAGGATCAATACCACAATTGTGATTCTCCTGGTGTTGCACATGGTAACCACTTTCCATCAGAATACCACGGCCCTCATAACCTCGTGTTGTGTTCCCGGCGGTGAGTAGGGTAGTCAGAGCTCACTGGAGAGTTTTTGTGCTGTCAGCGGGAAGACCAAAGGCTATTCCTGCTTTGTCTCCTACACTGACAGCGCAGAAACTCTCTGTGTTTACAGGGTCAGCAGCACGAGTGCGACTTCCCTGGTCTTGCACACGGCCATAGGCCACGGTAACCACTTTCTATCAGGTGGGCCGCGTGCTTGTCTGCCTCTTAAGTTAAGGAACTTCATCCTTACTACGCTCAGACAGTGGAATGATCTGTTATCCAAGCAAGTACAATATGAGGCCCTTCAAGAAGGGTTTTAGAAGGTTTGTTCAGGGTCGGCAGCACGAATGCAACGCCCCGGTGTTGCACAAGTATATACGCTATGGAAACCACTTTCAATCAAGAGGGCCGTTTGCTTGTCTGCAAAATAAGTGATCAGTTATACATATTAGGAAACAAGTACAAAGCGTAAATAATTATTTTGGAGAGAGAACAAAAATACCTATACCGTACTTACTAACAACAGTTTGCCCGAAGTCATAAGAAGGGAAGCAGACAAAACTAGATTTAAAAGGAAGATTAGAAAATACTTACTTTCAACAAATGTTGTAAAGTACAGTCCGTCAAATCTAAGAAGTACCGTTTGACAGTTCTGACAATTGAATTATAGGGATGGGATGAAAAAATCGATTACTATAATATCCGAACTTTAAGAGATCGATTACTATAATATCCGAATTTTAAGAAATCAATTGTTATAATTAAATAAAAGAAATGTTTAGGATATTTTTTTATTCACTACTAGTACTAGTATCGTCGTCTTCGTCATCATCGTCATTTAAATTAATGACCAGTTGATTGTCCATTACATTATCAAAGTGTACGTCTCTTTCGAAGTCGTCCATTATTATTTTCTTTGTTTTTTGTACTACTTTACTCCAATCTTCCTGTGTAACTTGGGCACATGCTTCCTTTAATAAACCTTCCATTTTCTTGACACTGAAGGGTGGTTTTGTGTTGTGTCTTGCTGCATAACCTGTAAAACAATAATGTAACTATTTGATAGCAGACGAAAACCATTGTTTAAATTACAAATGTTAGAAGTACTCGTGTTATTATTATAATATTATAAAATATTACCTTTAACTTGGGCCCAAATCAGTTCAATGGCATTATATTGGCAATGGTACGGAGGAAGTCGTATGACTTTGTGCCCGTGCTCTTCGGCCAATTGGTCAATTACATATGTCGGTTTTGGTGGTTTATGCAATTTCACTAACTGTAATAATTCAGCTTTTAATAGTGACATGTCGGCATCCACTCCTTTTCTTTGCAGCCATGCCACCAAATCTGCTTTCTTATTGGCTGACGTAGGTGCTTTATCAATTTGCACAGAGTGGTATGGGGCATTATCCATTATAATTGTGCTGTTAGGAGGGATATTCTGTAATAAATTTAAGAACCACTCTCGGAACCTTACTGCGTCCATTTCTTCATGATACTCTTTAGTGCTTTTGGATTGGAAAGCTAATAAAGAGTTTTCCACGAAGCCTGTAGTCGCTGACCCAGCATGGCATATTATGAGGCGTCCACCTTTTCCTATCGGCACCTTCGAGCACGAAGCTTCAGAATCATCAGTCCATGTTTTCGGCACAGAATGGTTGGAATTTAGCCAAGTTTCGTTTACATTATCCCAGTTTATAATTTGTTTAACTTCGCGCAGGAATGTTAGTCGCTGCATAATTATGTCATGTCGCTCCATAACAATTTTTCGTTTGTCAACTTTTTTGTATCTGAAGCCAATTCCTGTTATTACCGTTCTCAACGACTCTATGCTTCCCTTATACAGCCCGGCATCTTTTAAAGTTGCACATAACTTTGCCAATGTTGGAAATTCGCCTCTTGTAAAATACCCGTATATATGGTTTCTAATAGCATGACTATCGAATTCATCGATGCCTGTCACAGGTTTATTTCTTTTTCGTTTTTTCGGTGTGTGAAGTACGTTACTGTCACTCCCCGAAGACCCATATTTTTCACTTAATATTTTGCCAACGGTGCGGCTACCAATACCGAGAGCTTCACCGACGCGATCCCGAACTTGTGTAACTGGCAGTAGAAGTCCACCATTTTGAGATTCACGCTCAAAATACTCGTGTAATTTCACCACCAATTCACGAGCCTGGCTGTTCAAAGTACGTCCTCTTTTCGACATTATTAATAAACACTTGCTTAGTTCGGAGTCCAGTATAAATATTGCCAAGGTAAACGGATAAAGAATGATCAGTCCAGAAAAGTAATAGCCAAGTCACAAATTGTAAAACACAAACGAGAAAGCAAGTACGCGCACAGTCAGCTTCCAAGATGGCGAGAGACTGCTGACGCCGAACCGACCGAGCGGACCGCGTGCGCTTGTAGTTGGCAGTGTTGCCAGAAAAAAAAAATTGTAGAGACTTGGACACCTGCGATTTTGCCTATTGACCTAAAAATAATTAAATTAATTTATTTTAGGGTATCTGTGTATTCAGTGCATTATGCGGTCGCGCAGTAACGTCGTTAATTTATAACATCAGGCAACAACATTTTTGTGAATGGGTTCTACATACCTTATTTTTATTAGTTTTAGACGTAGAAATAAGACTTAGAAGAAAAAATTGTAATTGTAAAATCAATGGATGTGCTTGTTAAAAATTTGTTTATTTCTCTGTAATATGCAAACCCATACTATCATACACAAAAATAAATGTAAAAAACACTATCCCTGACTCCATTTACTATTTCGACAGCGTTAGCGCGAGAAACCCCGACTTATTTGGGCGCGAAAATCAAAAATCGACAAATCGCTTTCGACAACTTTTTAAAGAAGCAAATATATTTGATTTATAAATACGTATTTTTGGTGAATGGGTTTTATCTCATATTTTACGATTACATAACTATTTAGTTATGTAATCGTAATATGTGAGATAAATCCCATTCACATGAAAAAATATTTGTTTGGTTGTCAAGTGTAATTTGTAAATAATACATTCGATTTTTCGTATATGTAAACGATTTTTTTGCATACAAGTGTATCCGAAGAGTCGCAACACTACGTGCAGTGACCTAACTACGTAACTTTGTAATGCGGTCAAGAATATAACTATTAGAAATTATTTACTGTGTAAATATGTGTTATTTTGCTTTGTTTGAAAGTTTTCAATTACATTTAGATATTAAGAATTGTACATTTTTAGATACAATAATGAAATCTTTCTAAATTCATGGTTTTATGAAAAAGGTTATCGAAACTGAATAATGTACGTATGAACAAAGTTGTTTCGGTTTGAAAAATATGAAACGTCAAACGGTACCTCTTAGATTTGATGGACTGTAGTGTTATTAAATTAAATTTAATGTAACTTGAGACTCAATTACCCGGCCGTCAAACTGTGTAAACAGTTTTGTAGGACCATTGTCTAATCTGTGTAATAAATTGTGTTGTGTAATAAATCAATTTAAAAAAGTAATATTATGCCCGGAATTCACTCTGAGACCTTTTGATAGCACGTAAAGATACAGCAAATTTTCATTATCGACTGTTTCTTATTCAAAAATTGTCAAATAACTTCGATATTCTTCGGATAAAACCACACATTGCTCGTAACAGTATTACCATGATCCCCCTAGACCCAACAAGGCGACGGGAGCCGCCATTAACCATACAATGCACCATAAAACACCGTAGACCCCATAATATGCATTAAAAACATTAGAATGGTACACTTCGACAGATAGTATACTACTGTGTGGTAGGACGTGGTAAGTGACAATTTTATTCGGGTGAAAAACTGACATTGAACTTATGTCTATATAGATAGACGAGGCAGAAAGAGGTGTATCTGTTATAGTTATAATCACATTTTCTGAACCTTTACTTCACCGTTCAACTTCAAAATTATACTGTTTACGAAAAATTATTTAGTATTGTAAAAGTAATGTAAAAAAAGTCACAAAAAAAAACAATGAATCAATAGAAATTATTATAGATTTAACCCATTTACTTTAATGATGTGTACATAAATTTCAATAATCTCTTATTTTCATATTAATAAGACAACAAACTATCACAGTAACAAATTTTCATACGCTACCAAGCTGGACAACACAATATTTGATAGATTTTAAGTTTATTTTTATGGAATAAACACGACTGTTCCTCAATTCATATCCGATAAAAATTTAAACTATTATATATACAGACCTACAAATTGTACATGAAAGCATATTTGGCCATACTGTATATTGGGCTCCACTACAACCCCATAGTAACTTACCAACAGGTGAAAAAGTAGTCAAACACGAGTCTATCAATGATGAAAATATAGAAGTGTATTTGCCACTTGCCACGTCACCTTTCACAGTTCTCGGCCCATAAATCGCTGATATATCTTGTTTGTTGACGAGCTACAGTTTTTATTGCATCCTAGTCATTACAGCACCGCGGAGGGGCTGTCTCATATATTGTCTGTTTGACTGTCCCTGTGTGTGTGGTGTTATGTCTGGGGCGTGAGATGCATGGTGATTTATTTGTATGTATAGTTTTATATTTGTTCGCATTTGTTCTTTTTTAATATAATACTAAGGTGGTAAGTAAGCATGCAGTTGTCGTGGTCTAAAAACGCTTGCAATATCTTAAATGTTGATTTTGCAGTACTATCGGCAGTGGGAGATGAAGTAAATGAAAATGTTTAAAAAAAATTGTCATGTGCCAGGCACTATCATAGATATGTAATATTCAGCTACTTAGCTTCGTTGTTATCCCTAGTCAACTTAAATAACTTCCCTGTTTTGGGAACTTCATAATTCAACTACCTCCATTATCTGTCTGAAATATAAATCAAATTATAGTTTTGCCTTTATTTAGTTTGGTTAAAGTCCTTCTATAAACTGATTGTGTACGCTAAAATAATACAATTTCGATTCAACATTTACAATTAAACACGGTTTACCAAACATTTAAATGTACATCAAAACAGTGGCGTTGTTTATTGTAAATTAAATGCAATTTAACCCTCAAAAAGCATTCGAAATTCCACAACAAATTCTGTACCAAATTGGTGGAGGATCTAGCCACGATGTTTATACAGAGGAGGGGGCTAAAGTAACCCATTTGAATGCATACTTGTCCGTCACTCAAGGCGATATCGGGTGGGAGCGAGCGCAGAGCGTGTTACGAACCGACAAATCCATTCAGACCTCCCCCCCTCCCCGATTTATGTACTACAATAGATAACTGCGACACGGAAATGCGAGTTATCGGAGTTCAAGTTATACTGGCCGTTTGCTTGTACGAGCTAACTTGTCACATACGCGATTAAACCCGATTGTGATGTAGGCTCACAGGATAACTGTTGATTTGATTTTATGTCACACCAAAACGTCTGTTTGTACGTTTATTGCTTATAAAGTCTCGTTAGGTTACGTTCTGTATCGACAGATAAAATTGCCTGTTAAACTGTTATGATCGCAACTGGATTTTGTGTTTCGAATGTCAATTATTTTTTGTTCTTTATTTAATGACGTTCGTCTGTTAGATGCTGCGTTCTCCATTTTAGAGGACGATTCAATTGTGGAGTTTGCGGTTTCTTTTTTAGGCTTGAGAGTTTTTTTTACTATTTCGCGGATGCTGCAAAAATATTTTTACTTAGATATACTATTTTCTTTTGTTTTCTCTCTCTCCCATTTACAACCAGTAAGCCCATATCAAACTTGAACCTGTACAATAACTAACAAGCTACTTTTTAGTAGCTTGTTAGTTATTGTACAGGTTCAAGTCAGAATAACGTTCAAAAATACAATAATATGGTACCTAGTAGATAGTAATCTACTTCCAGCCCTACTTTAGTGGTAACCCATACTTGCAATCATTTTTTTTCTATTTGTTTCTTAGTCCTCTGCCTACAAGATTGCCTGATTATAAGACTGTTTTTTTTTACTTCGCGTCGGTAGCTTAGTGGATAAAAGTCGAGAGGTCCCGGGTTCGAATCCTGGCCATTACACTACCGACGCGAACCCACTCCTAGGACAAGAAACTTAGTAGCTTAGTTGAAGGGGTAAGAGGGAATATTAGTAATATCGATAATTTCGGTTGCTAATTATTCTATAAAAATAACTTTGGTAAGTAAGTTACAATAAGTAAAAAAGACGGTTTGCACTCTGGGAGTGCCGGCAGAAGTGAAAACTTTTCTTTCTTTCTTTCTTCGTTATTTAAACAGAAAAAGAGAGAAACCATAAAGATTACAGTCGAAGCGCTAACCGCTAAGCTATGAAGCTATTTATCATATCATGCAAAATAGATAGTCTGTAGCTAATGTTGGATGACGTCAGTCGTCGGTTACGGTTCAAAGGTCAAGCGATCCTGACGCGAGTTAAAGAAGTTTTCACTTCAAAAATCATTTCAAATTCGAAAACAGTTGAACAGATCATTGACCTTAAATGTATAAACTAAGAATCTGTTGACAACAATTATTCCATGACGACAACACGTCAATAACGTCACTCAAATCAAGAAAAACACAAGAAAAGTGAAACTCGATTTCACAAATCACCGAATCCGACCCATCTGTTTATTGCCCTGCTGATACCCGAGCTATTGTACCTTTTTCCCAAATAGAAATGAACAAAAACAATTCAGTCAGTCGATATCATCAACACTGTACGAACACATTCTGTTCGGCAAACTTTGCCCGAACTTGTGCACCCCAAACGGACAATAAATAAAGAGGAAGGAGGGGGGGCACAACAAAAACTCTCGCAGCCATCACCTCGCCACGTCACCCTGCTCAGATTTCATTACCATAAAGAACTGGAAGCCTTAAAACCCCCCGGCTGTGTAAAAGGTGACGAATACCGACCAACAAGAAAAGACCCCTCAATTTTTCAGAACCCGCCCTCTTATTCTAAGAAATCTGCGGTCTAGAAAGCGGGTGGGTAGTCCTTACTTAGATGGCCGGTGGAAATCCCTAAGCGGGCCGGTCCCGGCGTCGAAATGTGCCCGTAAATCGTCATAAAACTGTCTGAATCCATGATGTGACGCTGCCCGGGGGTAATTAAACTGGAATTTATAGTTTTGCGCGAGTTACCCCGGCTTCCCCCTTTGGTTTGCCAACGTCTCATCTTAACGATCGAAACTCGCGCTTTGTTATACATGGACGGTGTCAATATATTTGGAAAATTCATTTGAGCTTGATTGGATATTGTACGAATATCTTGAAATGGGGATTCCATCTTTTGTCATAATGGTTTTTGTCCTAATTTAAATTGCCATAACAAATTAGGCATAATTTTCTTTGTCATAATAATAGTGTGCCATAATTGGTTTTTAGCATACTGTGTTATTAAGCATAAATATTGTATATCCTAATGTTTTTATTCATAACATTGATATGCATAAAGTTGTAAAGCATATTGTTTATTTGTCTAATAGTTATTTGCGATAATGATAAACGCCTACTAACATGGTGCTAGCAAGGGTCTGGATGCAATCTGGACTTTAGGGCACCCCAACTCGGATAGGTTAGGTTAGAAGGCTAATGCGGGAGCGGAGCGTAGCGAAGCTCCCGCATTAGGCCTTCGTGGTTATTTTTTTATAAACCACCCAGAAGTAGAAGCCCCGCGTAGCGGGGCTCCGTCGACTAATTAGGTCAAAAGAACATTAGGTTAAATGAACTTTGATGCGCCTATAGGTTTATATATATTTTTTTTTATATTATTATATTATTTATATATTGTGTCGTATTATATATTGCTATACTACTATTTTTAATAAAAAAAAAAGACGGGTTGCACTCTGGGAGTGCCGGCAGAAGTGAAAACATTTTCTTTTTTACTTTCTTCGTTATATACATAGAAAAAGATAAAAAACAACATACCATACCATACCTATACTATAGCGCTAATCATAGAACCTATCACTTATTTTCTGCTAATTTTCTGTCAGAAGAAATTAATAAATTATGAAAAGAAAAAATAATTACAAAAAATAATAAATTACAGAAAGAAAAAATAATCATAAAAAGTAATAAATTGCAAAAAGAAAAATAATCACCAAACGTAATGAATTATAATAAGAAAAAACAATCACAAAAAATCCCTGAAGGCCAGGTGGTTTGAACCCGATACTATCTGAAACTATAAGGACTTACAGTCGAAGTGCTTACCGTTTAAGCTACGCGCTATCTGTTGTAAATTGTAAAATAGATAGTCTGTACCAATCTTATATGACGTCAGTCGTCGGTTACGGTTCAAAGGTCAACTAATCCTGACGCTTCCTAAACATTTTACACCCATCCAACGCCGCTAAAGAAGTTTTCACTTCAAAAATTGTAGTGAATTTTTCGGAATAGTTATGGTTATGCGTCGTTATGCTTAAGTAAACTTATGTTTTAGGATATTATGCTTATAAAATATTATGCTTATAGTAAATAGGAGTAAAAAAATTATGCTTAAAAAGTTATGGCAAATGAGTATTATGCGTAAATAATGTTATGACAAGTAACATTATGCAATGTTAAATTATGACATAAAATTTTAGGAATAAAAATAGAGAACCCTTGAAATGTTATGTGAACCTTTAAATTATGCTTTAGAAACTTCGTCAATGTTGCCAATTACAAAAGCAGATAATTGGGGTGGGGATGGTATTTTGTGATGAAATTACTGTACTTAGTTACTTGAGTACTAACTTGTTGGTACTTCAATATTATATTAAGAAAATGTATTACAAGTAACATTATTTAAAATCTCTTTTTTTTTTTGTCATTAATAGGTATTTTGTTATGTGATCTGTTTTGTGTGCTGCAGTTAGCTTAAATAAACGCATTTTCTTTCTTTCTTTCTTTCTTTCTAACGCATTGTTATTATCAAAATTTCGAATTCTGTCCATTCTCCCTGGCAGTAGCAATTTAGCTTCGTTGGAGGGGTTAGAGGGAATATTAGTAATATCGATAATCGAATTAGAGAGACAAAATTGAATCGGTCTAGGCGGGGTTTGAATCCGCGATCTTTACCTTGCAGGGGCAATGCTTTGACCACTAAGCTACCAGACCTCGCCCTAATCAATTCAAATTTCGCCTTCTATTTCTGTCTGTAAGGCGAAAAAAAAAATATTTCGATAATTTCGGTTGTTTATATTCTAATAAAAAAAGTAAGCATGTTAATAACAATTAACCTCTAAACTATTAAAGCGTTTGTAAGTGGTTGAGTAGTTGGCCTTACGATCGAAAGGTCTCGGGTTCGAATCCTAGCGAACACTACTGACGTGAACCCGTTCCTAACATTATTAACACTGTAGGGGTTAGAGGGAATATTATTAATTTCGGTTACCCATATTATACTTAAAAAAAATCACTCTACTATGTATTTTAATGGCTTTTCATGGTACAACTGTGGGCGAACCTGCGTTTACTTTTTTTTCCTTAGGTTAACTGAGATGCAGTCAGATTTACTTACAAGACAAGAATTACTTACAATTTGTTTGTTTAAAAAGTTCAATCTTGCAAACTGAATTGAGACCACTTCCTCTTGTCCTGCGAAGTTAATAAGTTAGACGAATACTCGTATATTAGTTGGTTCAACTGCAGCAAATTCGATGTATATTTTTATGCTAAACATGACCCAAACAGACTTCTAGAATTAGCTCCAGATATAAATATATATTCCACAACATTTCACACAACGCTATCTAGATCCATGTTAAGCATAGATTAACTAGCTTGTGTTGTGGAATCTAGAATGCGGATAAACATACTTCGATACTTTTTTTGTAAATAAATACATACTATACATAGAAACACCCAGACCAATGTAAATATACATATTCATGCATTCAAATATTTGCACTGAGCGGGGATCGAACCCGCGCCTCCTGCGTAGCGGCCGCGTTTACTACCGCCGCGCCACAGAGCTGAAACTCTTGAACAGTCAATAGCGCAAACTCAAAATTTATTGAAAAATTATAACACTTGTACTTTTCCACACTTTATTTTATTTTTATTTTTAACCTGACCGGTTTCACCTTTGATAATGCCGTAAGGTGAAACCGGTCAGGTTAAAAATAAAATAAAGTATGGAAAAGTACAAGTGTTATAATTATTCAATATGTGTAGCAGATTCCACCAAGTGCCATCAATCAATCAAAACAGTATAAACAGTCAAAATTTATTGTACGCTTTTTAAATATGATTTTCAATTAAAGTTTATTTCGCTAATGTGTTAAGTTTTATGATAAAGTCCATATTTGCCATGAAGCTAATAGTCATTACTAAATATTAGTTACCAAACCACATAGCTGATTTGGGCTTTAGCTCTCATATACACTTGTAATGGTAAAAAAATATTAGTAATTTCTATAATTTCGGTTGCTAATATTCTTTTTAAAACAAAAACAAAAACACGAAACTCAAACTTTTGCCAGTTTTTGAGAGTGCCGGAGGGGACCGCAGTAGGAAATACGATGGTAGGCATTGTATATCTCATATTTTCCTACAGAAACACCTCTTTCCTATGGGGGTAGGCAGAACAACATCTTTCCTCTTGCTAGGATCCCGGCACACCTAAAACATAAGTACTTTACAGAATAAAATGCGCCCATGATTACTTTTAAAGGAATTATATTATATTTTCTGTGCTTTTAATAACCATCAAAACTATTAGATACATATTTACAACTGTTAAAAGATTTTCTCTTTTAAACTAATATTATTCCGCACCTTCTCTGTACCCAAAACCGAAAGATTTAAAAAGCGATTCTTTTTAGAAGAAATATGTTCGTGTGTCCTCAAGTAAATCTCGGGTGCCCAGATTTAGTGGCATGCAAATCCGGACGCGGCTGGCGTTGACTGTAATTAGCGTCTTCAAGGGACGCAAGCAGATAGATTATGAAGCCATTACCTCAGACTTAGTGATGCTGACTCGGTTTTAGGTTAGGATGCTTTAATTTTGAGGAGGAAAAATGTGGCAACATTGCCGCAATAAAAAACAAAGTCTAAAAATGCGACTGTGGGGAGGCAATACGGATGTTTTTGAATTATTTTCTAGTATGTATTCAAAATACACAACGGAAATTTAAAAAAAAAGTAAAACTTAACTAAATTAAGGTTAGTTAAACGAGTCAAACGATAAAACTTAAATTAATTTGAATATAAGTTATATAGGTATCTACTATGATGTGCAGGCGTTAGTACTTTAGGGCTCTGTATATAAAGGATAATAAAGGGACCCTTATTACCTACTAGGACATCACTGTCTGTCTGTCACCAGGCTGTACCTATCTCATGAATCATGATAGCTAGACAGTTGAGATGTTCAAATATGATGTAGGTATATCCAACAACATATAAGTACTAAAAACAGAATGGTACGACATCTTTCATACTCATTTCGAGAAGAATTTGAAATTTTAAAAAGGAGTAGGTAGGTACTAGGTACCAGTAAGTGTCATCATCTTCATATTAGCCGCAGATAGTCCAGTGTTGAACATAGGCCTCTCCTATGGTCTATGTTCAACAGTGGACTACCAGAACGACCGATTTATAAGCAGCCCGCAGCGCTTTCCGGCGACCTTGATGACCAGTATAAGTATAATTCATGAAAATAAATCATTAGTGTAACAGATAGGATTAAAACCCGAGGCCTTAAGATCGCAGAACCGATTTACTACGAAGCTACCAACGTTAGATAACTGAAATAATACTACATTTAGTACCCCAAACATGTAATACAATAATTATTAACTACACATTCGTCCGTCACATATATTTCCATTTTCATCCCCAGACCGGCAATAAGGGGAAATATCCGAAAATGACATCATCCCCCATAACGGGAATGTCGGGCCGCGTCATCGGCTCGAATCATCGTATCAGTTCGTGACGGACACCCGGGCGTACGTGACCCGAGAACCGAACCTAAACCCGGCGATAAATCGTATCAACTGGCTGGTTTAACGTGAGCTCTCGTGTCGGAAAATGTTTGGATTCGGACTTGTAATATGATGTAATTACGTGCCTTGCTGTTTTTATTACTGCATAGTCTGGGAATATCCTTGACTTATACATACATACGTGCATAATATATTAACGCCTATAATTCCCTTTAGGGGCAGGCAGAGGTATATTAAAACCACATTTCGCTGACATTGATTTTCAGTGCCACGCACCTAGCAGGGAAAAATTATGTAGATTTTAAAAACTTGCGATGGCACAAATTTCGGCCGGGTGGATACCACCGTAATCCAATCTCGGTTGGATTATTGTTCAGGGGTCAGCAAGTGCATAGCCGGGCAGGGGAGATTGTGGTCGCAGTACTAGTGGGACCTGTGGGTGTCACGCGGTGCTGCGACGACAATCCTCTTTCGATGAGGCCGTCAAGCTGAGTGCCACCATTGTTAACATGGTACGTGTATGTAATGGTGACCCTCTTTCCTGAAACTTTGCCTTCGGCTTACCATCAGGCGAGGTGAAGTCAAATTGACGTGTCCCATATATAAAAAAAAAGACGGGTTGCACTCTGGGAGTGCCGGCAGAAGTGAAAACATTTTCATTTTTTCTTTCTTAGTTATATACATAGAAAAAGATAAAAAAGAACATACCATACCATACCTATAATATAGCGCTAATCATAGAACCTATCACTTATTTTCTGCTAATTTTCTGTCAGAAGAAATTAATAAATTATGAAAAGAAAAAATAATCACAAAAAATGATAAATTACAGAAAGAAAAAATAATCATAAAAAGTAATAAATTACAAAAAGAAAAAATAATCACCAAAAGTAATAAATTATAATAAGAAAAAACAATCACAAAAAATCCCTGCAGGCCAGGTGGTTTGAACCCGATACTATCTGAAACTATAAGGACTTACAGTCGAAGTGCTTACCGTTCAAGCTACGACGCTGTCTATTGTAAATTGCAAAATAGATAGTCTGTACCAATCTTGTATGACGTCAGTCGTCCGTTACGGTTCAAAGGTCAACTAATCCTGACGCTTCCTTAACATTTTACACCCATCCAACGCCGCTAAAGAAGTTTTCACTTCAAAAAAAAAACTTTTTTTATGGAAACCCATTCGGTCTTCATCTCACTGGAGGTAACTGCGGTATGCATAAGTACATGGCGTTAGCCATATGGTAAGGAAAACCAAATATATCGTACATAATCACTCCCTGAACCATTCATTGACACTTATATTAACCAAAACACTATCGATATTATCATTTTTAAGCATTTTTCATGATAAATATTCAAATCGATTGAAATAGAAAAAAAATCGGTCTAGCCGGGGTTTGAACTCGCAAAATAAGCTACCAGATCTTGCCCGACCCAACTCAAATTTCTTCTTTGAGGCGACAGGGGAGTGTCTATCGATATTCTAACGAACTATCGGAAAGGATCTGTAAGGCAAAAATCGCAGGTTCAAACCCCGCCTAGACCAATTAAATTTTTTCTATTTAAATTGATATTTGCATACCTTAAAATCTATTAGTCAATTTAGTTGTTACCTACAAGAGAACAAACTATTTTCTTGGCAAATATTTTGCCTTCAAAACAGAACACCTTATTTGATACCACAATATGCGAAGGTCTCTCTAAATTGGTGGCTTATGGCTATATCACTATTGAACAGTGTTATTGCAAATATAAATAAGATTCCCATGGTACCATGGGGATATTAAAATCTTTTGTTTTGACAGTTCCTTGCATTATATAGATGATCAATACCGGTGACGATCAGAGACCTGTGGCATAGCGGTAGAGCGTTCGGCTACTAAGTCAGATTACATGGCAGGTTCGATCCCAGCTCGAAAGAGTGGAAGCCGCTTAAAGGACGTGGCTTTGGTTCAGGCTTTTCTCTCAGGGTTGGTAAGACACAATAGTGTAATTTATGTATTTAGGGGTTGAGAAGTCAGACGGTAGTTGCTCTCATCAAAGACAAGATAGGCCAATTCGAATGCAAGAGATAACTTAAGTGGACCTAAGTTTTTGAGGTGAAAGCCTTGTATGCAATTGAGAATACTACTTTTAACTTTTACTTTTACTTTTTAAGAAAATTACTTGTATAGCCTACAGTAAGACGAAATTGCTTTCTCGATCAAGTCTATAGCTATATATCACAGCTGAGATTCGAACGCACGATTTCTCGATTGCATAGCCACCGCTTAACACACTAAGCTACCACCTCAAAACTCCGAACAAATACTCCATAATAAATACTACCTAAATCTCAGTTGTAACTTAGATTCATCTCATTAATAACACAATTATAAGGCAAACTTTAATCGTTAGTAACAGTCGAACGCTATAGAATACCATTTGAACGTAACGGCTCATATCATGGGGTATTCAACCATGAAACCATGAATCATACGGGCTCCAACTTACCACGCTTAATTTTTGACGCACATTATATTAAAGGGTGTGAATGATTGTAGTTAAGATTCGGTGAATATGGAATTGAATTGAATTTTCTATTGTAATAAGAGTTTGCATACAGATTTCTTTGAAATTAAACTACTGTAGATGGTGAGACACGACGGTATTTCCTTCCAATTGAGCAGTCCGACTGAGGAAGTATCTCCGCGCTACAGAATACCGAGGTCATAATAAACTTGCGTTGTGTTCCCGGCAGTAAGTAGGGTAGCCAGAGCTCACTGGAGAGATTTTTTGCTGTCAGTGGGAAGACAAAAGGCTATTCCTGCTTTGTCTTCTACACTGACGGCACAGAAACTCTCTGTGTTTACGGGGCGGAAGCCCTAGTGTGACTCTCCTGGTGCTGCACACGTCCATAGGCCACGGTAACCACTACACCACACATAACACAAGCCAAACATCTGAACATCTGCACACACCCACATTCCTTATACTCGTATAAGTAGGTTATTTACAGTTATCTGAACATAACTTATGTGTAGGTTACATGTATATATTTATAACACTATATACAAAGCCGCATATTTATTTTATTTTTACTTGTACTTCTCTCTCTCTCTCTCTCTCTCTCTCTCTCTCTCTCTCTCTCTCTCTCTCTATCACCAGCTTTCTTTCTCTATGTTTTAAACACACCTTGTATCTAGTTTATCCGATAACTACACCATATATATTGTTTCATCACATTACTGTCCATCGCAAGGTTGCCTGAAAGAAATCGCTTCCAGCGGCAATGCCGCCCATTGTACATTTAACTGTATACATGCTACCCACTTGTCCTAATGTAGATGTGTTGGTGTGCAATAAAGAATTATTTATCTATCTAAACTCAGCTGTTATAAGACTACTACTAAGATACTACTAATTAATCTGCAGATTCCATTTTGCATGTATATAGGTAGGCACTGATGTGAGTTTTAACTTATTATCAGAGAGCTTAATGGCCCTCCTCAGGCCGTGCTTAATGCTCGAAGATTTTCGTGTCGTGAAAAGTTCCAACCTGTAATCTTTAGTACTAGATAAACTTGCGACGGTTATTTAGGTACGCTTTTGTGGATATATTGAGAACATTTGTACTTTTTCAACAGTATTTAATATTGAACTTGACCGGTTTCACCTTACTGCATATGTAACAACAAATTCCTCCAAGTGCTATCAATCAACAGTACCTATAAATAGCATGAAGTTTCTGTTTATCCCTGAAGGCTTTGGCAGGGGATTTTTAACAGATAACAGCCAAATTTTTTCAGTTCCAAGGTTCTAACGAGATTTTTCACTTTTAAGTCGATATATTTGTTGATAGACGTATGAAGATCTGGGGGAAGATTTACTTTCGGGGTCGGGAAGTCAGACGGCGGTCGACAAATTTAGTAACATCAGTGGGACAAAGCATATTATTTTTTATTTTTTTTATTATTTTTTTTCTCGGTTAAGCTAAGCTAAGTTATTATTATGAGAACATACCGTGAACTCCATGATGTAAACTTTGGATGCAATTGACGTACGTAAGTTAGAACAAAAACTCCAAACTAAACGCAAATATTTATTATTTTGATAAAAGTTCAAATTAAAATACAGTTACCATGCGATTCCGTGGCCATAAACATTTATATTAAAAACAAAAACATAGGAATTAGCGCGCGAAACTTCGCACCGCAAGAAAGAGATAAGTGTACGAAGTTGCAACTGGCAGAGGCTAGGGGTAATTATAATAATTCACTTATTAACCGACTGTGAAGCGCGGTGTTATGTAAGTTTGGTGGTACGTTATCTTACATGGTTAATGAGAGAATTACTTTGGCTTCCACGCATTAATAAACGCGAAAAAAGTCTTTGAAATAATAGGGAGTTTTGTCTTTCCGGCTAGTAAAGGAATTATAAGCATAAGTATAGAGAAAGGTATATAAGCAGCCCGGGGTCGTAGTGTGATTTCTGGTGGCAAGATGGGGACACCAATGTTTTCACACCAGAGGCTATCACGAGAAGATGGTCCCAGGTTAGCCGGGCTTTCGATGGATATGCCTAGGCAATCTCACACCCTGGTTTGATTCATCATCATTCATCTGATATTTCATATATATATGACACGTCAATTTCACTTCACTTCGCCTGATGGTAAGCTGAAGGTAAAATTTCAGGAAAGGGGGTTTAACAATGGTAACGTCTTGACGGCCTCATCAAACGAGGATTGTCGTGCCCCCACTAGTGCTGCGACCACAATCTCCCCTGCCCGGCTATGCACTTGCTGACCCCTGAACGCAATCCAACCGAGATTGGAATACTATGGAGGGTTTCTCGCAATCCTGCACGGTGGTATCCACCCGGCCGAAATTTATGGCAAATTTGTGCCATCAAATTTCTACCACCATTTTATGAATTATAAATAAGTATGTCTGCCAAGCGATTCGTCATTATCCGTAGTTCACAAACTTAAAATTAACTTTTCTCTGAACAAAAAAGAAAATCAATAGGTATATAATAACAAAACCTCCAACTCTTAAAATAATGTAAATGACTCAAACAAAATAAAATACTGACAACTTATTAATTAAAGAAAATTAACATTTACAAAAGACACAATTTGAGTGACACACTACGCCATCTATATTTACGTACACGCAACATGAATACTAATCGTTGCCACTAGATGGCAGCTTAAAGCTAGATGTCACTTGCGACATATTTATGGGCAAAAAAGCAACATTCCCGCTTGAAACAGAATCGGTTTTAAATGACTGAGCGAATTTGCGCGCGTACTCACGAATTTGTATGTAGATTTAAGAAGAAAGATGTCTTAGTGTGTTTTCCATTCGTGCAGACGGATTCTGTTATTTATTTTATTCGAAATGTGTTTTTCTTGCATCAACATAGTATAAATATTGTTGTTAATGTATCGTGAAATTGATAATGTTTTGGTGAACTAAATAAATTACAATAACATCATACCTACTGCCTATTTATTGTTTATACAGGAATGTGATGCATTAATTTAGGTGGGATTGTGTTTAAAAAAAATATAATCCTAAGTAGGTACCTATATTTTTATTCCTATTCTAAGTTCCATGTAAGTAACTTCCAATACAAGCAATGATTAGTAAGGGTTTAGACAGCGCTATGTAATAAATTGATATAGTAAGTTTATACGTATTAGCACAGTTAGGTAGGTATTTTAAACGTAAATACCTGCAGCTCTAAATTGGGTGTGTTTTAGGATCCCATCAAGATCTTCTAGGCCCAAGTCCAAGCCGGTAGGTACGCCTGCTAAATTTGAAAGAGTCGTTCGTACGTATGGATCATGGACTTAAAGGTAATAGCTTCCAATGCACTTGGGACCTTTTACTACACCAGCTCATATTAATTTCTACAATGGCCTATCTCTCAATAAGTATAGTCTGTTTATTATATAATGATTCGCGCAACAAAATTTAATCGACACACAACGCGTTCTAATAACAATAAAATAACAAAAGAGAATTGACAAAATTAACAATAACAATACAACGCAGCGAAAGCAGATGAGAGAAACATGTAACGCATACAAGGTGTAGTGCACTCGTTCTGGAGCGAATCATCCTTTAATGAACAGATTAGAGGTGATAAACGAAATGGTACACGACATATTCTGTGGCAGCAGTGACAGTATGATAGAACGTTCCACCAGACGTCAGGGTTCGATCAGTACAAACATGCATAAAACTGTATTACTAGACTGGTTAAATAGGGGTATGGCAAGCGGTAACCGAGTAGATTAACATTACTGCAAAGTTAAGCAACACTAGCTAGGTCCATAGTAGGATCGGTGATCGTTTCTAATACAGTACGATTCATTTGTACCTCGAAGAGCATATTGTGGCATAGGTCTCGGTTGCTATACGAACGTCTACGGCTGTCGTTCCTGATACCTATCTAGTTGGAACTCTAAAAAATTACAAAAATTAGGTACCTAGTCTAACTACAGATACAAAACTTCGATATCGCCAATGGTTAAGGGAGATCAGATGGCGTCGCTTCACGAAAAATATTGAAGTTCAGCCACTTCACAGTTACACTGGAAAAGCAATCCCCGAGCTCTGAGGTGTAGGATGCAACTAGCACCAAGGATGATGATTATGATCGTGACTGTAAGCTGACCGCGATAAGATGATGATGGTATTGGTCTAGCTAAAAAAGCCTCCTGATGCGGCTTAGCTATGCTTTTACTGTCAATTAATCAATCAGTCACTGTAGCGACTGCGGTTTACCCGTGAAAAATACCTACTTTGGCTAGATAGGTATGTATAATAAAAATAATATACGATGTTAAAATTTGCCTTGTACTTAAGAAATTAATATTACTTTAAATTGTCAAATGGTGCGTTGCAGTTATAAATCTCTTCAACCTCATCACGCAACGCTTCTCATAGTTCAAATTACGATCTCAAATATTTGAAATAAGACCTTCAAATTCAGTTCCAAAGTCACATAAAACGTTAGTCCATGACAGACATGGAGGGTGGTAAGAGTCCGGGCCCCGCCAACGAGGCCTCCCATAAATATCAACCGTCTGAGACATAGTCAACCGGCCACCCTAATTTACGGCTAGTAATTAGGAGTTTGCACTTTGCCAAAACGATTTGCATCGATCGCAACGCTATTAATTTATTGTTATTCACAAATCTTTATATATTTGAGAGCTTTGGCTGAATCCGTGCTAATTTATAATAATTTTCGAATGATATTTATGTACTTTGTTGAGTTTGAGATTTGAATTCGTCTTAAGTTCAAAAAGTATTTTTAAACATGAGACTAGTAGCGCTCTCTTTGACAAGATACGTTAACGATATGCCTAAGCCATGGAGCATACGAATCCAAAACTTTTAAATAGATGGCGGTAAAACTACCTACACTTTCTGAACTCACTGTTTTATTATGAATGAAGTAAATACTTAAATTGTAATTAAAATATAATAAGGTACTTAAGTTAAATACATTAGATCATAAAAATAAAATAATTCTACTATCAAAGATTTTCAAATAGAAATTCATAATCTTTGGCCGTTGGTATTTATTGGTTCCTTTGCCTGCCCGCAGTTCCCGCTCCTTTTGACGTTTATTGGCGCGGGCTGTCAAAATTTCTTGTTTTTGTTGTTATTTTTCAGTATTCAGTTTTCCATTTTAATTTTATTTAAAATTTCTTCATATGTTACAATAATGGATCCATACGAAATAGAATTCATTGGCGAGAACAGGATTATTAGCATCATACCAAATTTTACTTACGATAAAATATATTTAATATGCGGTGAATTTGGTCCATTCCGTGCCGGTTTACCAATGAATGTGCCTTTGTGGCTCGCTATGATGCTCAAACAGAAGCAAAAGTGCCGGATAGTGCCCCCAGATTGGATGGACCTCGACGTCTTGGAGAATATCAAGGAAGAAGAGAAACGTTCTAGGTTAGTTCTTATTCATATTATTGTATAAGTAAGTATTTAAATTCATTTCAAACTAGGGACAATGTTGCTTCTTTTTTCTACTTAAGCAATGAGATATACGTCCAATCTAACAGTACGTGGGTGGTAATAAATTGGAGGAATAATTGGATTAATGGTTAGAATAAAATTGTACTCTTATTTAAACTATCATGGTCACTATCAGTAATATTAAAGCTACTAGAATATTTTCCAAGTTATTCACTGCTAACCGCATTCACTGTTACTTCATTTCCTCCATGATCATGGCACTTGCAACAGTGGCAAATTTTCAGATACTCAAACTCTGGATAATTCCTATATAATCATCATCATCTACAAGTATTTTAAACAAACGATCTCTGCTTTCAGATTCTTTACAAAAATGCCCAATGAACATTATATGGTGGAAGCCAAGCTCATCTTAGGAGCAGCCTCGGAAGATGTACCCAATGCTTCAGAAATCAAGACCACTATCAAAGACATTTGGGACATACGCATGTCAAAGTTGAGAACTTCTATGGATGCTCTCATGTTGTCTGGAGGAGGATATGGTCGGCTGGATCATTTGACGATGATGGAGATTAATTCTGCTAAACCATTACTGCCATCAGCAATGGACTATTTACTGCAAATACAAATGGTAGGTTTACTTTTAAAGTAGTTGTGTTTTATTTTGCACTTATGTAGTAGATGCGGCCCCATCTGGTGAAAAGTGGTTATTGTGGCCTATAGGTGTGTGTGCAACACCAGAGGTGTCACACTCGTGCTACCAACCCTGTGCCGTCAGTGTAGAATATAAAGCAGGACAAGCCTTTGGTCTTTCCACTGACAGCACACAAACACTCCATTGAGCTCTGGCTCTCTGTGGGTATTATACTGCTTATGATATCATAAAACTAACTGTCCCTTAATATCTAAGACCTCAAACCAACAGTTCCTACTTGCTGTTACACCAAACAAGAGAATAATCTCTGGCATAGGTATACCTCTTGGTTTTGGGAGAGTACAGGCATCATTTTGTTACCATAAGAATCTCATAAGTCAAATTGAAAGTAGGATAAAGAGTAAGCAGTCTTCTGAGGTAAATGTACAGCCAGAGTTTTAGGCTCAAGGATTTCAAGGACTTCTGTTTATGTGATAGTGACAAATAATGAATGCTTGATTCAAATATTTTATTTCTTCTAAGATACTTACTGCCAGCAGGGGACACTGTTGACTGGATGCATTATCTAAATTTCTTTTAGGTTTTTCAAAATATGTATTAGATATATTCAAATTCATTTTAATTAAAAATGGTTTACATTCTTGCATAGTGTGAAACTAATAAACACACTTTGATAGATAAAATTTCACATGAGATATAGATAGGTATATTTAATTTGAATTTTTTTAATATCCAATAATATTGTCATAATCATAATCATAATATTTATTCTGTGGATCATAGGTTAGTTATAAAGGTCTAATAAGCTATATTACATACACTATGTCCTACCACATGTGGGTTAGAGATTATTACCTATTACCTATACTAAATAAAATTAAAAATAATACCCAGCATGTATTATATCAACTGCATTATACAAAAATCAATCAAGAACCACACATTATATCAGTAAATAATATTAAATAATTAAATTCAAATACTGATGTCAGTCAATATTAGATGCCAATAAATTTAATCAGAAGTAATAACATGTAACGCTAATATGTTCATTTTCACATTACAGAAAGCTCAGAAGAAGGCATCACAACAGTCCACACTCAATACATCCACCTTCAGCCAGTCAGGGAGCTCACAGAATACATAAGGGATCCTAATATTACACATAAGGTTTCTATTGTTATTTGTTCTATAAAAGTGTCAATTGATTGTCATTATGATTTTCAGTTGGAATTTAGTTAGATATGAATGAGAATAACTAGTAGTGCCAATGCCCACTAAAAGAATAGCCGTCTGGTGTGACTTTTAAGGCACAATATTACATCCTCCCTTAAAAATATATTATCCAAAAAAAATGAGGCAGCATCAGCTAAATAGAAGTTAAGACAGTCTGTATAAAAAGTATTTACAAAAAGCGCCCAACATGCCTAAAGAAATTTTTACTTCAAAAAGTTCAAGGTTTTTTTTGTATAAAAAAATAGTCAAACGAAGACCAAGGACGACGCCGCGAAGCTGCTCGAATTTTCTCGTAACTATTTCTAACAATTAAGTCTGTCTGCTGCCAGCTCATTTTTCAGTGAAAATTGCCTCTCACAGATAATAATATAATTCTTGCACAATCAAGAACAAAAAATGATTAGACTCGTAACTTCAATAAGCAGGCAGGCAGTTTATCAGTTCAGGAGTTATAACTAGATGGTGACATTGTTTTGGCAAGCTTTTTATAATTTTTAGTATTAAACTTGACTTACCAATAATATAATACAAGTTGTTCTCAAGAGTCGTCACAAATCGCCTCGCGGCCAAACTTGACGGATTCCAGCCACCGGAGCAAGCCGGGTTTCGAAAAGGCTATAGCACCGTGGGCCACATCCATACTGTTCGGCGGATTGTAAAAAAAGTCAAGAATACTATCAGCCCCTGTGTATGGCGTTTGCGGACTACGAAAAAGCCTTCGACTCAATCGAAACCTGGGCAGTTCTGGATGCCCTGTAGCGGTGTCGTGTTGATTGACGATACATCGAGGTGCTGAGATGCCTATATGACACTGCCACAATGTCTGTCCAGCTCCAAGACCAGAAGACGACACCGAATATCCTCCAGCGTGGAGTCAGGCAGGGGGATGTTATATCCCCCAAACTATTCACCAATACAATGGAGGACGTCTTCAAAACTCTGGATTGGACTGGGCGGGGTATTAACATAAACGGTGAGTGCATCTCACACCTTCGGTTCGCCGATGACATCGTCGTGGTTGCGGAGTCGCTGGAACAACTGGGCGAGATGCTGCACAGCCTAGATAGAGCTTCTCGACGCGTAGGCCTCGGTGTAAACTTAGATAAAACCAAAATCGTGTTCAACGAACATGTTGCACCGAGACCAATTGCCATCAAAGGGGCGACGCTCGAAGTTTTCCAAAAATGTCTACCTGGACCAGGTTATCCAGCTCAGAAAGAACTAGCTAGAAGGATTCAGCTGGGCTGAGCAGCATTTCGCAAACTACGTCGAGTCTTCTCTTCTCCCCTACCACAATGCCTGAAAACAAAGGTCTTTGACTAGTGCGTCCTACCTGTTATGACTTACGGTGCCGAAACGTGGACACTGACGATAGGAGTCCATAAACTAAAAGTCGCGCAGCGGGCTATGGAGCGAGCTATGCTTGGAGTTTCTCTGAAGGACAGAATTCGAAACGAGGTGATCCGATAAGGAACCAAAGTTACCGACATAGCTCACAGAATAAGCAAGCAGAAGTGGCAATGGGCTGGCTACGTCTGTCGAAGGACCGATGGCCGTTGGAGCAGACGAGTCCTAGAGTGGAGACCGCAAGAAGGCAAATGAAGGGTAGGGCGATGGACCGATGGACCGATGACCTGAAAAAGGTGGCTGGGACGGACTGGATGCGGAAGGCGGAGGGTCGTACGAAATGGCGCACATTGGGAGAGGCCTATGTCCAGCAGTGGACTGTGTGTGTGGGCTAATTGATTGATAACAAAAATAAAACATACCCAAAACACATTATTGAGCATGACTGAATAAAACTATAAATATTCTAATCTATATTGATTCTGGCAAATTCTGCAGTACTTGTAAAAGTGACGGACATAATGCCCTGGACCGCTAGATGGCACAAAAATAAATAAATAGCACGATTGTCACGAAATCTTTATTACGTAATATAGACGAGTTTTTTATGCTTAGGTACATGCCTACATTATCATGTGTATAAGTTCTGAAATAATTTACGTGATTCCAAATCACCAAATAAGCGTTTTAACTTTTTTTATTTCTTTAAATGAGTCTACTAGAGCCATCTATTCATTTTTGGGTATCACTAAAGATATTTTCTTCGTATCGGTACATCATGCTCTTACTGAACGAAATGTACAATAATGTCCACTGGACAGTGGACATTATTGTACATTTCGTATCCCAGTGGATAAGTAGCTGAAATAGATTCAAACCTGTTATTATTTTAGTCAATCAATTGAGATGAATGAGTAAGATTTATCATTTTGTTGAAGTGTGATCATGGTAGTACAGAGCAGCTTTGAGCAAAAGTATGATGCTTAAGGTTTATGCTCAATCAGTACGCCACTGAAGATGTCGACCGCAGTGATCGACGAAACGTCTGGAACGCAAGTTTCACATGGACCACGGCCAATCAGCCCGGAAGCAGTATATTCTACAGGCCTAAGCATTATTCAGCCAAGTATTACTTTACGGCTGAATATCATTTAGGCCGTTAATTGAACTGCGCCGTTTAGTTAACAGCCTAGGCAGTTAATTGAATGGCTGATTAAGCTAGTTGGCGGCGACATATCCACAGTGGCCAGTACTAATTTCAACATGTTATTGCACCGAAGGGTGAAACTGACCCAAGTGGTTTCAAGGAAAGATTCTTGTACCTTGCTTGACTTGGCGGGGGCACTGAGTGCCCCCAATCTGAAGGTAAGATAGTTATGGTATATAGTAATCATAATAAGACTCGGGCTCAAGGAATTTCTGTCAATTACTAGGTATTGAATTTTAATAACATATTTACCTATGACAATAATGTAATATTACCAAAGGGTGTATTTTAGATTTTATTACTCATTTTCGAATTCTTTTCTAAGTGTTAAGTAATTAATGTAGGAAGAAAGAAATAAGAAAATATCTGTGATTCATTCGAAAATAATTAATTGTAAGAAGGAAAAAATGCCTATTAAAAATAATTATTTTTACTAGTCCTGGTTTTTATTATATTTAAAATACTAGCAGTACACCTAGCACGCAAAGCTGTCATAATTACTATGCCGCCTACTATGAACCTGTGTGCGTGTGGAGCCGGCCAATCACAATGCTCCGTTATCTCGACACGTTTACGATACAATTATAGTTTTTCGTGCTAGGGGTACTGATGCCATCAACTTGCGATCAATCATATGATTTAAACTCTACACATTTTCAAACAAAAAAACCGCATCAAAATCCATTCCGTAGTTTTGCTTCCACCTCGAATAAATAAGAATGTCATTATAGTAGTTTATGATACTGTTGCATAATAAGGGTTCTTATAACACGAGTCTGTTTTTTTATAGTATCACACGAGTGTTATAAGACCAAGTTATGTACAGTGTCATACACTACTTTATCTACTCTCATACTATAATACATAAACTAATTTATTTTACAAACAAAACCAAACTTTGTTTAATTTAAATGTAAAATTTTGGCGCCAAGGCGCAAACATCGATTGCGTATACGTGTTTCTTTTTTTTTCTTCCGAATCGGCGGATTCTTTTTTTAAAGTAGAGGTTCAGTCCAGATGGAGGTTGTATAGGTCTATCGTTATGATTAAAAAGTTATTTAATAATATAGGTGTCAATATAAGACCTGTATCGTAATAAAACTTTATTTTTGACCTGTGCGTAATGTTCGTCATAAGAGTATTGATTTCAATTTTATAATCTTTGTATTATAGTATGAGAGTAGATAAAAGAATATACTATTCAGGATCATTAAAATGAAGCATAGTAGTTTGTGTATATTATTGAAAAATACTCTGTAACGTTAACTGTAAGCCACTGGTCCAGCGCTCAATTAGTCGTTCTCATTTTGAAGTTATCCAGAAATTGAACCCAGGACTTCACAGTTGCATGTTAACCGCCACAGTACCTACCGAAGACGGCTGTCTGTAGTCCGGCCGTTTCTAAAACCGTGGCATTTTTCTTCATCAGATAATTCTGGTCTCTCTCTGGGTCAAAAAAAGAAATAATAGCTCTGGGTCTAAATCCATACCCTTTAAATGCCTTCTGATTGATATAGGGCTGTGAATAGGGTAAGGACTAATGTAAATAATAGTCTGTATATTTATACGGAAAAAAATATATTTCCTCTTATTATCTACGTTGGCCTTTTCTTATGCCTAAAAGAGGCCATTTTTTCAAAAACCATTCTTAATTACATCTAAATTAAAAATAATATTTAGATTTGACGAGTCTTATCATAATAATTATAAGTAAGCTTATCCAATATCCATTACTTTTTATTTTAATTAGTCCTAATTTAGGTACTACCGTTTATATATCAAAGTGATATGCGCCTAGCCGTACACTTAATAGAGATTTATATAAAGCTTAGGGTCACTGTGAAAAGTTGACAATATTTTAATATAGTTAGTATATTTACAAAATATTTAAATAAGTGCTATTGGTTTTATCCGGATATCCGGCCAATGTTTTTAAATGAATATTCCTTATCGTAGTGAATGATGAAGTACAACTGTTTGATATTTGTACAACTAAAGTCTTGGAACCTTAAGCTGTATACAGCAGAATAATTTAATCGAAGGAACCTCCTTGATTTTTGAATGAAAAATAAGAGATACCCTCTTATTTCTCTCACAAACTATTAATTTGAAAATACATTTCGCAGTGAACCTATAGCTTAATAGTAACAAAATAAATAATTACAGAATGGCTTCCAGACTTATAATAATGTTTTTTTCTGGAATGTTATATTACAGTTGAGATTTAATTAAGTATTAACAAAGCGTTTTAGAAGAGATCCAAATATTAGTAAAATGCTTTAGAAGAGCTAGGCTGTTTTATCATTAGCTTGAATATTTAAGGGTTTAATGCAAACCAATGCTTAAAGGTATATACAAAATACAAAACTAGCTTGAGTCTAGATACAAACTGAAACTATCGGAATAATCTTTTAGATACAAAATAAAGTTCTCGCTACACTGACAGCTAATATATAAAAGCATACACAGTACCAAAAAATAAAAAACTTACATGTAATATAAAGATATAATATATATTATATTACAACAGCTTTAGCCGTGCTTTACTTTGATTCACTTTGCAAAATGGAAATGTACATTACTCATTATTATTTTAAACGCAAAGCAATCGTAACACTTTGGTTTAACTCCAGCTTAACGAATATATAAGAATTTTAGATTAAATACTTTATGTAAAATAGTTTTTTACTATATACAAGAAAAGTTATATGTACAGAAACATGTAACAAAAAAATGATAAATATTGTTTTTTGTAAAAACAGTAAATATATACAAAGATCTGCCGATATAACGAAGCTGAACATGTCTCAAAGCTCTTATTCCAAAAGGTGTGTGAGGGGGAGGGGTAGTAAGCTGAAAGAGTCCAAAGCATTTTTCAAAAAGCCTTTGATTTTATTCACTCAAGGCAAATAAAAATGCGTCCTGAACATATTGCTTAAAATGTTTACACACAATTTTTGCAGGTCACTATAAAAATGTGTGTAATTAAAACTGTTCTAATTAAACCTAACCTAATAAGACCTAGTGACATTACCCAACAATTTAAAATAGGTGGGATGGATAAATTTATAGTGAATGTAAACACTTAAATATGAAGTTTTGTAATAACTGTATCAATTTAACTACGGTTATGAATCCGGATAATTTACATGAAACACACGTCCTATAGGTTACTAAAACCTATCATTTATGGCACGGGAAAATAAATCTTAAATAGCTACGAAAAATATACACTATTGTTAGTTCCGTAAGGTATAGATTACCTTGAAATCATGCTGAGCTTGTTACGTTCTTCTGCCGGCAATGAAACTCAAGAGATCTTTAGTGAAAGGATAACAACTGCGTATGCGCATACTAATACTATTTTTTACAAAAATGTACAAAAGTAACTTAAAAGTAATATTTACAATTACAACTATGACTTCAAGATACTTAAAACTAAGTAATAATGACTAAACAGTTCCCGTGTTAATAACTTAATTTAGTAATGTTATTTCAGGGTTTTCGGCTTAACTTGTTAAGATTTTTACTGACACGAAATTTGAACATAACATGTTAATTAAAACTATGCAATATGATAACATACGATTAACGTCATAATTCACACGGGTCTAAGCTAGCAGTCTAAGTATAACCATGACCAATGGAACTACATTAAATGTATTGAATAAAACTGTAGCAGTTTTCTATTTTTTATATGCAAATACCACAGTCACAAAAATAAACATATATTTGTCAAGTTATCAGTTCTTACTCATCACTTATCATTTTCAAAGTCACCATTTATACATATGTATATTCATCACTTACACATTTCCATAGTCACCACTTACGCATTTGCAAAATTTCAGCTTAGTTGGACTGACTCATTCATTCATGTGAAGGCAAAAAATTGTGCAAACATGACACATGCGTGAGTATTACTTCTGTTATCAGGTCACAGAATCTATAAACCTAAGTCCTAAACAGCTACAATCTTACTTGGATCTACCTTAACCCTTAAAAACATTACGTCATCTTTAATAAAATTCCTCTTTTTTAACATCTCATGGGAGACGAATCTTGGGAACCCGAAGCCAAGCGCATCAGGTTCCTTTGAAGGTCTTTGGAAATTTTTCCAGGTTGGGTCTGGAACGAAGCTCTCGACAATATTACAGGCACGGTCCGGGCTTGAACTTTGGTCGAAGAGTGTGAAAGAAACGGTGTGAGCGAAAGGCCAGCGGAGGAGAGCGTCATACTCTCCAGGTAAAATTTTGATGTACACCGACATGTGGGAAGCTTCTCCTGCGCCATTGCCGTTTAAGAAGAGCGAAGCCTGGAAAAAGAAAAAGGTAATTTTTGAAATTTGGCAAGTACCATAGTAAGAATTTTTCAGCTTATAGACTTAAATTTCTTTTACACTAGATACGGATCTTTTTGTCCGTTTCTAGTAAACTAGACTAATAGGCATACCCAAGGGTCATCGGTTACCGTGAGCCTACAACATAGAGGTATCGCTTGCACGTGGCCATTTAAAAAGCGCTAATTACGGAACCAAAAGTAAGCCCTCCGATATTCTCACAAATCATACAAAATGCACAATAATGCTACGTTAAATATCCGAAATTAACTAAGATGGTAGTAGTTTCAACAGTAACCTAAAATATCCGAGAGTCATCCCCAAAACAACAAAGATGTAAATGATTTATTGTTCTACCCGCAAATTAATGAATATTACGTGTATGAGCAACATTCTATTTTAGTCACGCTGCGGTGTGAGAATAAGGGTTTAGTCATCGTACGAATATTATTCAGCGATATAAATAAAACGGCATGGTTTTGTTTACTAACAGAGTCCGTGCATCGCAGAGACGAACAATTTAAAAGACAATGTCATTTCTCTATAAATCATTTAATGAAAGATATTTTTAATGATTCTTTTGTTAAAAAGGCGGACCCCATTTTATATTTTGGGATTCCTATGAACTCATGACGGCAATACCTTCGCGGCTAAAACGTAGTATACGATACTTAAACAGAATAATAAATAATAATAAATAGGAATGATAACTAATTATTTTTTGTAGGTGAAAAGGGTGATAACTATATTCATGATTTTGCCACGCAAATGGGCTAGCCCGTTTATTGACGTTTAACCCTTCCTCACTTGAAAGCAACGTAACTAACAGTATGCAGCTTTTCGTATGGTCTATTAGAGTGTTGGGGGTATTAAATGTCTGTCTTTTATTACATTCTCATGTTAATTATACTATACAAGCGGACACATGTACTATAAGAATTCGTCTACCCACAACTTTATAAAATAATATAATATTATCTATACTAGTTAGGACATCAACCAACCTGCAACTTATATCCATACTGGCTGGTATAAAACGCGGGCGATACAAGTTCGACTCCGTCTTTGCACTTTGCCTCTGCCATTTTGGCTGCCCAGTCAGAAATGCGCCACACCAGCGCGCCGGAACAGTTGACCGACAGTCGCGCAACTGCTGCTCTTAAGGAGTCCAGTTGACGCGCTTGGCGGCTGGCTAAGGCGGAGACTAGGGCGAGGTGTTGTTGACAGCTTTCTTCTGTATGCTTGTCGAGAGCTTGTCTGGTACCCTGGAGAAAAGACAAAAGCGATATTTAATAGACTTTACAACATAACAAATGGTTTGAGAAATGTGAGCATGGGTGCATCAATATCTTAGCGTTGTTTCTAGCTTTATCCATGATCCAAGGTTTTCACTTCGAAGTCCGGGGTCCGTTTACTCCTCAAATGCTTCTCATTTTGGTTTGACTTTCTTCCAGGCTTGAGTACCTTACGATGTTTGCCTGGAAGAAATCACTTCCAACAAAAAGGCTATCCATTGTACATTCAATTGTTTACGATCTACTTAGCTATATCCTTAGTTTCTTGGAGTCCAATACATAGTTCGTTCTTTCGTTTGTCAATCAAACTTTCTATCTATACTGCTTTTCTGGAAAGCATTACTGTCTAACTTCCTAACCCCAGAGAGACGTCAATCAGCAGGTGAGGTTGGCTCGGCCCGAAAGTCTTGGTGAGTCCTATACATATTTAAAATATCAAGTGACTGAATATACCTTAAACCTGCAGCCCGCATCCCTGAAGGAGCACGCGAGCGCAGCGGCAGCAGCGTGGTCGCGTAAATGCGCCGCCAGGTCAGCACGAGCCACGCCCCCCGCGCCGCAGCGCTGTGGGCACGCCACTGGCGCGCGCGCGCAAGATGCTCCGTGAGCGCTCACTGTGTCCTGTAGAAATAAACCACACTTTTATTTGCTTATCTTGCTTACGCTTGCTTGCTTACCACTCTGTAGTCAATAACTTCTGTGCATACTACTAGAGTGGCTTTTCGGAAGTAGGTATCCCTTGGCATTGCTCTTTTGCTTGTAACAAAATGAAAGTGACGCAAGTGTTGCATGCGTTCATTAGTTATGCTCACTACTGTTTTGATGGCCTGTTTATTCACTTGATTTTTACATTAGTGTTTTATAGTTTGCTAACATGCTCAACGATTGTAATAAAGTATCAAATTCTACCGCTATCTCGTCTCTCACCTGGGTATAACTTTGTCCACAATGCTTGCAAGGCACAAGACGCTTGCTGCAGTGTTGTTGAATGTGCTGTTGTGTGTGCCTCCGCTGTACTTTCGCGCCGCACTTGTTTTCGCAGTACACTGGCTCGTGACCGCAGTTGCCTTGGTGTTCCTGAAAATTGATTACAAACTAATTACTAGAGATTTACACGTGTTTTCCAACAACAGTTATTTACCGCCTCGTGGGTGTACGAGCTAGGTCTTAGTTTCAGTTAGTTTTAACTTTAGAAGGTTTTTGGGAGAAGCAAATTTGCAAGTTAATCAGCATCTAAAATGGCATCCAGAATCTTCTAGACTGCATCCTAGCTTCTTACCGTCCAGCGGGATATACTTAATTGTTCATTTATTTTTTTTATTTTAAGCTGGAATTAGTGCAGGTTTGTATAGGATAAGGACTCTTTTGTCCGTACTTAGTCTCCTTTTAGGGCCATTGTGTGTGAAGAGTACTGGCTAGAGCAGCCAGGTAGTGTAGAGTAGTGCTTACCTCTAAGGCGCTCCCTGAGAACTCCTTGTGGCAGTGCTCGCAGTTGGCGCGGCGGCGCGCGCACGTGTACCGCAGGTGGTCCTGCATGAGCACGCGCGGGATCATCGCGCCGCACTGCGCCGCGCAAAGCACTGCGTCATGCTTGCAAGTGTTCAGGTGGGCCTGGCACAACAAACATTCGTTTTATACAGTGCAAATGATAGTATAAATGATACCTAATTTTATGTCTTGTGGTAGGTATTTAAGTGTTGCTTGGTCTATTTCAAATAAGTATTGTTTTTTAAATAATTTAGTCAATACATGGCTCTGATTACATAATGTAATTATAAAAAATCACCGTTGTTAACTTAGCCTCTTGATCGAGAGATTCCGGGTTCAAGTCCTGACCAAATTACGCTATTGACGTGAACCAAACAAATCCCTGCACTACTAATTTGGCGGAGGGGTTAATTTCGGCAGTAGTAAAAAAATCTAGGTTACAGTAAGAGTTACAGTAGGTACACTTACAGTAATTAACGTATGCTAATTTAACATATTCAATTAATTTGAATTAAGTCGTATACTATTAGAAGCCAGTATTGTCACTACAGATAAAATAATTGTGTCGTGACACGGAAAGTAGTTCACATAATGATAGATCGATCGATCTAGTTACCCACTTCTCTTTATCTCGGCATATATTAGGCATTCTCACTCACCTTCAATTTGCGTAGTTCGTCAGACCATTGGCATCCTTCCTTGTGATGAATGCAGTAAACCACTGATCCCATAATAGCCTTCTCCGACTCAGGATCCGGATAGATCTGTAACCAAAGAAAGTATTGTTAAAGAACTATGTTACAAACATTCTAACAAATTGTCCTAAAAATGCATAGACCTTCTTTATCTTGGATATAATGTATTTTAACATTTTGATCAACACGATTTATTTCAACAGAAAACACGACTCCAGTAGCTTCGGTTGCCGCTGAGACTGATTGAGGCGCTTGCCACACTCACATAACGGATTAAATAGGACAACGTGATTAAAAATAAACCACATTTCAAAGAGAATATCAAACGGGCGCTCTGTATACACACCGTACTCTCGAATATGGAACACATCGTTCGAAAATATGCAAAATGGCCGACTGTTTTTCGCGCGTAATTTATTCGAAGTAAAGGCGCGGGAGCGTTCACCGCAAACGCCTGATACGTAGTGAATGCGTTCCCGTTGGTACATTTTCGTTATCTTTATGGGTGCAACGAACAGATGGCTCGAGCCACGGACCACTATTCCCTTGTGTTTGTGTCGAGATAAGCGTGATTTTTCACTTCCCAAACCAGCTGGGTAATGGAATGAGCAAATACACTCGTTAGATTCCTTTGAGCGGGCACTTTCACATGCTGCAGCTAATTTTTCTATGAAACCGCGTCGGCGAGAACTGAAAAACGTTTTTACTCGTGCTACTATAAAAGTAAAAAAAATATGCAGACGCTAAAAGTTGTTAGTAAACAAAACTGGGTAAGTATATTTGCTCAGGAGATGTCTCTAGTCGTCGCGTGGAGCTCGAAGTTATATGCCATAGCGTATGCTAAAGTTAACATGAAACTTTTCTGTACACTGTAACACTAGTAGATACTCATTCAAACGTCTAGTTGAAGCTAACCGGCGATGGACACGACGCATTTCGAAACAGAAAGATCAAAGTAGATTTATAGTACGATGTGTTTCTATTTACAAACATTGATGCATGTGGTCATCGCCATGGCTGCTGCGTAACATACCACCTTAGCATATTCTATTCAAGTAAAACGAAGTACCTTATTCCATCTTTTACATGCACTTAACTGTGAGCTTTAAAATAAGTCGTTAAGGGTGAAAATTGTTGATCAAGTTAAGGAAAACTAGCTGCTCTCAAAGCTGGTGGTGTTTAAATTTACAAATATAGAATGTTATTTGTGTCGTATTCTAAAAAGATGGACCGCGATGTGTTCAGTTCTCCCGCATCGCTCAATTATAGAACTCGTTGTATCGTAAATATAGCTGAAGTGACGCGGCGGTTGTGACGTTTTGCCGCGGAACGACCCTGCGGCAAAAGGATAGCTAGAAATTGATGTTACGCTACCATTTGTAAAATATCCCCGTTCTGGTGACATTATACAGCTAGATAATTATATTGTAACTTATTCGTATAGCAACGCTACTGCATAATTCTTTCATTTGACTTTTTTTTTAGTTGAACTGTCAGACAACGTTTACTTATTGCTTACGGTAATTTACTACCAAACACAAATATAACTTAATTGAACTTCCCTATATAGCTAATTATAGCATATCTTATTCCATAAGAGGTTGTAAAGTATGTAATTAATCAATGATTTGACATAATGCATGCAAATACTTACCGACAAAAAGGTTACGACACAAACAGAGATAACAAGGGTCCTTAAATGGCAATGAGACCTTATCCTCCCACACACATTGTTTTTATTAAATTAATAAGTTATAATTAATAAAATTTACACGCAGCTCAAGGGCGGTCGGTCATAAAAATAAATGATACATAATTAACAGTACGCCTAAATTCTTAAATCAAAGTTTATAACAGAAAAAACACGTGTGGCTGAAACTAATTGCTTGACATTCACGAAAATACAAAAATATTAATGTGGTGTAACATGATTTAATTAACGACAATCGGGACTTCGGTTGAGTTAATCCGACAAATTAAACAAAATTATCTAAGTTGCATTTTAAATAAACAAAAAAAATGCTTAATTACGAAATAAGTTAAACATTTTTCTGACACTGTTTTACTTCCAAGGAAGGAATAACAAACAAGGCGTTTCGATTCTTTTATGGTATAAAAACGTTATCTAGTTACAAGGTAACTAAACGCCTACTGCTTGGGGTTGCATCATGTCACCCACGCCGATAGGCAATCATACCTCGCCTATCAATCTAAAGACCTTGAAGGAAACAATATTAAATTATTTTAGACATCTACATAGATATTCTATATTGCAAAACTTGAGCTGTTAACGATACTTAGATATATATTACTCAATGACCTACAATCTACAAATTTACTTAAAACGTAAACGTAATAAATTTAATTTTGATTTGCTTGCTTTACTTGATGATCTACTAAACTACATTTTTGAAGTTAATTCACTAGAATACTAACATTGTTTATATTACTATTCTATTTATATAAAAAGTTCTACGCCTGGAAGAAAAGTATAACTAAGTACCAACTGGCAACATTTAAATTTGCAATATCACTTTTTTTATCTAAAGAAGAGCGACAGTTAGCAAATGCCCTACACTCGTTGGAAACCGCTACTGGCGAATGTTATTTTAGTCAAAACAATTGCTTGTGACAATTCATTTGACGACCGTGTCCGCTTCGCCGTACGCGGTCGACAACTCGACGGCTCTAATTTGTTACGAGCTCCATTTGGGGTGATTGTTAACACCGCTCTTTCTGTTTTGCCCTTTTAAAGACTAAACCTAAAACAACATGTGTCGTCGTGATGTGTTTGCATAGCATGGAACGATAGATGCATAATTAGGAACGTAATACTACTAATAATTTTACTTGTTCATAATACAAATAAGGTACGAAAATAAAATACTATTTGACAAAGACTAATATCACAGTTTCACTTCTTCATAAAATATATCTTTCCCAAAATATATTTATAATCTTTTAAAAGAAAAACTTCCCGTTCGAACGCGCCCATCATCGTTTAAAATGGAACGCACCATATAAATTATGGCGCGAACTTAACTGTCACTTTGTGTTCTTATTTAGAAAATGGCGGGTTGAGTGCTTCAGTACTGTTTTTTTTTTCGTTTTGGGGTTATTATGGGTTCACTTCTTTGTACAACTTCTTTGACATTTTCCCACTTCTGCTTTCATCAAGTAACACTGAGGTTGATTGACAAGTGACAGCGATGTGCTTACAAAGTTAAAGTAACCTAGCAAGTTAATCTTTTGCCGTAGTTCCCTATGAATAAGGTTGAAATTTGAATACGATATCTTTCGAATGTAGAAAATATAACTTTGCGTTTTCGTGCTATCGACACGCGCTGACGTGGGAATGTAAACAAACCACCGAAAATATATCTAAGGATTATTTTCAAGTGTATCCGTAGTAAACGAACTTGTAAACTTGAAGGGGACCTTAAAAACGACGGATGGCATCTAAACACTAGTATATTCTCAAACATAGTTCTCACCCGCATAGCGTGATTAGAAGTAGTTAGTGTCCTATAGCAAGAACAACTTAAGACTCGTTCAACAAACTTTAAATAAAAATAATCAAATAATATAAAATCGGCCTTCGTACCAATATTAGTTTTGGTATGTAATGGTAATAAAACGTATTAATTTAGCGCGTCAAATCAATATTTCGATCGTTAATCAATTTTGTTGGAGCTTGGTGCCTATGTCGGCATACCTTTGTTGTTCTCCAACATTTTTATAATAATATCTAAGAAGCACATGCCTTACTAACAATACTGAAAAAAGAGAGAATGGAATATACTGTCAAATACAGCTTAATACAGACGTCTTATTTTAATTTTTTTTTTTCTTTTTTATACCACTTAGGTGGCAGACGGCAAGCATACGGCCCATCTGATGGAAAGTGGTTACCGTGGCCTATGGACGTGTGCAACACCACGGATGTCACACTCGCGCTGCCGACCCTGTTAGAATAGAACAGAGAGTTTCTGTACCGTCAGTGTTGAAGATAAAGCAGGACTAGCCAGGTCTTCCCACTGACATCACAAAAACTCTCCAGTGAGCTCTGGCTACCCTACTCACCACCGGGAACACAACACGAGGTTATAATGGCCGCGGTATTCTGTAGGGCGGAGGTACTTCCCCAGTCGGACTGCTCAATTGGATGGACATACCGTCGTGTGTCCTTCCTCCTACAAAAATCGCCGATTACATAACGTAATTATATAAAACATAAATAACATGAATAATTAAATAAATAACTCTAACTAACTCTAAATTAGAATTTCGTTAGCCCCATCCCCGGTCAAGTTAAAGTCCTTGTGTCAGAAGTTGGTTCACGTTGATATTGTGCCTGGATTCAAAACGCGTTTCAGGCAATGCGCCAATCGAGACAACTTAAAGCTAACATGGTCATCTCCTGGACACAATGTTGAACTTTAACCTATCCAGAAATTGCAAAAGAAAGTTACATAATGATAATAATCTAAAAAATATCCATCCAACTTACAAGTAGGTACGATAATATAAAAAGTGAATAATAAGAAGCGATGGGTATCACTGCACGCCCAGCGGAAGCGAGTTCAGCGCCCGCTAGCGGAACATTACCGTGGAATATGTAATGGTGTATAATTACGTTATATAATCTGTGATTTTTGTCGCTGTTTTAAAGGTACTTGTTATAACTTTATATCACTGAATACATACTAGTATAAAATGGATACTTTGCACATCTATTTGTAAGGAACCGAACCTAAATCGCATGCTAACATAAACGTCAACATTATGAGAGAAAAGATTATTATACCCATTATTTATTCTACAAAGCCACGAAAAAAAAACATTCTTCAAAGTCTTTTATAGAAGCTGAGCACTCCTATTTCACAATTAATTTAAACATCTAAACAAACAAAGTATGAATTAATGTAACCCAAATGGTGGGGCACGTTTTAGAACGAAATAAGTCGGCAACCCGAGACGCGCAACGATGACAGACAACCTAATTGATATCGCGTTCCGCGCTTCTAACGAAGTGGTCTATTTTCAAAAACACAACACTAACTACTACTTAAAAGAAATACATCGGAAAGTGCTGTCGATAAATTGCTCGATCGGATATGATGGTGTATGAATAATTACCATCATCGTTTTTGTGATTAAAAATAACTAGAGTGCATTAGAAAAGCTACTTACAATAAAAATGATATTTTTTAGCAGCCAATATTTGAAGTGATTTTAGTTCTAAATTAATTTCAACATATTTTTTTAAAGTTTAATTTTACTTTAAGAAACTTGAAAATAAGGTGCAAACTCTTTTGCATAGGTCCTACTCGATATAATGGGCGAATACCTATTTATTTTAAATAGACCAAACTTAGAATCGGACGCCACATGAAACTTTAGAAGAGAAATGACATCCTAAATACTAAAAACACATAAATTTTATTTATATGCAACATCAGGATGATGATGGTGAATAAATTTTAACTAGGCGGTTCAAGCTTTTGTTTTTTTTTACTATCGAACATATTATCAATTTAAAGAAATCTATTTTCAAATTTTCGAATCCAACATGGTGGACACATTAAGCACGATGATCTTGTAAGGTTGCGTGGTTAGATAAACAAAAACAAAATGATGCATTAGCTCTATGATTGATCGAAACACGTCACTCCATTGAAGAAATCTGTTTGTGTATCTATGAATGAATGAATTTTTAAACTAAGACTCCCACAGTGTGATGTCGATTAAAATCGGAATGATTCGAGATAAAACGCGTTTTCTAACGTGTAGGTTTTAATGTTGGGTGTCGGTAAGATTTGTAAAGAGAAAGAATAATTAATGTTATAAGAATGAAACTTAATTAATTCGAGAACTAGATAACAGTACCTACAAGCATCGGTAGCTTAGTGGTTAAGGTGTTGACCTTATGATCGAAAAGTCCCAGGATCAAATCCTGGCCATTACACTACCGATGTAAACCCACTCCTAACACAAGCAATTTAGCTTAGCTGGAGGTGTTGGAGTGAATATTAGTAATTTCGATTCCAATATTCTTAAAAAAAACTCCACTTCATTCGGCCGGCTAAGTGGCAAACAAAAGAGCGAAATAGGTTAACTACCCCCAAAAAGAAGGTGGCAGAAACGCCTAAACGCACGCAAATCAGATTAGTTGTCAAAATTTACTCAATACCAAAAACGATATGATCAAAAAATATACAAATTGACAGTTGAATCATTGAACTAAGAATCAAGTGCTGAATAAAGACAAAACGGTGACTGGACTAGCTCTATGTTACCATGACCTGTAAGAAGTTGTACCTACACAGTGTCTTGTAATAGTATCAACTAAAAGATTATTATTCTATGCATAACTTGAACGGTCAACAAACAGTACGGTCTGTTTCCATTTACGAGATATTTCATAACGGTAGAACATAATTTGTATAACGTCCCTGTGAACGCACGCATTTTTAGATAATGATCGTTTTGTAGAAAAATGGTAACAATACAATTAAGTAGCATTGTTTTATAGAGACTCCGTTACGATTCTTCCTACATAGGTAGTACAGCACGTAATTGATTGCTTGATAAGATTAACGGGTTTGTTTCTTGTTCAGTGAAATTGATGTAGTTTATGTAAAGACAATACTCTATAGAATAGAACACAATAAAAAAGGAAAGTAAAAGCTTTGCAAAGACAGGCATTTGCCTGGAACCGGGTCTAAGAAGTGAGAAGTTACGTTTCTAATAAAATAAAATATGTTCATACAGTGACAATATAGAGAGCAATGATAAGATAAGATAAATCTTTATTGTACACCAAATAAATATAGTACATGTACGGACAACATATGAAAAATGTACAAATGGCGGCCTTATCGCTACAAGCAATGATGATATGAATAGATGCAATTGAAAATAAAAAATCCGTTATTTTTTCTTAGACGACTCTTGGTTGTAAATTAGGTGACCACATTGCACCCAACTAAGTATTTTAGAATACTCGACACGTAAATATTCTAGGAAATTCCATTTCAAAATACCCACAGAAACCGCTGGCACTCTGTCACGCAACGAATTCCGAAAGAAACCGCACGATGCGTCTGCGCATACGAACTGTCATTAGAACACGTACGACCTGCATGACGTAGGACTAGTCAGAAATTGAAGACAAGTCACACGTTGTGTTGATTATGATAAGAGATTCAAACATTTTTGATAAACCATAATATCTAAGTGCCACAGATTAAATAAAATTGCCTGTAAGTACTTTAAAAGGTTTGCTGCACTAGTTCTTCAAAACACTTTCAAAAGGATTTGTAATCTGCTACGTGATATATTTTGAACCAATTTCTCGAATAGACTTTACCTTGAGGCCAACCAAAATAAAAGTTCTAAATAAATCACCAAGCAATCAAGCTACAACGGTTACAAGGTATTTTCTTTTATGAAAATCGCGCAATACCTACACTGACATGGTAGGGACGGCGGATTGCCGGACGGATGATCCATCCGCGGCTTCTGCCGGCCATTTCATCCTTAATCCTACACTGGCAGGGTAGCTGGATTCCATTTTTACAGGTTCGATATTACTTAGAGACGTAAAAATGGGTTTTGAGATTTTTCTGAAACTTCAAATAGCCTTAAACTTGATACCAACACTTCATAGCCGCTCTTAATGATAATAATGAAATTCAACTGATAATGAAACATTAAAGTATGTGCAACCAAAATGAACTAGACTTTATCACGAGTACGATTCCAATAACAGACAATAAATCAGCAGTACAGACCGGAAGCGGCAGAGGTCGCCTGTGTCAAACGTTGCCGCGTTCAACGATAAATTTTATAATGGGCCCATTTGGTATGGCCACAGATAATGTAATATAATTCTTATATATGGCGTAACTTGTGAAAAGTTTTAGACGCGATACCAGATTTCGGAACGTTTGTTATGCCAACTTCCTCCTATAAATTATGAAATTGCTGCTTCCGTGCATGAGAAAAGGTCTCATTTTTTGATTTCAAAGAGTGTTATCTGGCTGCTCTGATAGGATATTCTTAGGGGTCATCCATAAATTACGTCACACGAATTTCATGTTTTTTGGCCTCGCCCTCGTCCTTGTCACAGCTGGTCACATTAGTGTGACGTCACATATTTTGCGACTGACGAAGGAATTAAAAAAGGAAAACATAAGTGTCGCTTTCTACTTCCCACCCTCTTGTCACACAATGTCACACTTTGTCGACTCCCTCCCTCCACCTTATCGTGTGACGTAATTTATGGATGGCCCCTTATTAGCATCTTGGAGTTCGTTTCGTGGTCATCACCTAATATGTGGGATAAACTAGGGAAACGTCAATGTACCCACTCCTAATATACCGTACCCTTCTACCTACGAACTTAAGTTCGTACAAATCTGAGTAGGTACCGATAAAAAAACTAAAGAAAGTAATATGATCAATGAGCTAAAAATAATAGGTCTCGTGGTTCTAGGGCAAGTAGTAGTAGAAATTGAAGAGCTACTTATTACTTAGGCTATATACACCACCGCTGACGAGAACCTTTTCTTTTGTAAAATTGACATAGGTACCTAAAACTTAATCAACTCAAAGAAGCACCATACAGAGGCAAAGAACATTCCTTTTTTAGTATACCGAGTATTTTTTTTTAAATAAAACTCATCGTAACAAGGCACACAAGGTCCACAGCTCGAGTTCTTTCACCCAAGTGTGATCCAACAAGTGAACTGGCTATTCACTAACCGTTTTACTCAATTGGATAATTCGCTCTAAAGGGTAATGCGTCTGACTCGCGGATTGATCGATTGCCGGAAACCCTTATTAGAGAATAAGGGTCCATTGAATCGGATTACATTGCTTTTTCTCTCTCTAATGACCTTATTCTTAAACGACGCTCAATCCTGCAAGCTTTACTATCAAAAACGTTGCTTAGATCAGAATTCGAATCTCGAGCACATTCACGACAACATATGAATTTCTCTGAACGTCTCTTTCGTAAAATAAGCAATATTTAATTCGTTTAGGCATCCCCGTTCTATAAATAAAACCACGAATATTTCAAAATCTTACTAATGTTCAAATCAAATGGAAAGCTGTTTGAAAATTGAATACACGAATCGAAAGTTATGACCCGCCCCTTCATATCTGCATACAGTATGCTCCCGAGCTGTGACGTAATTGTTATTGTAAACTGCTGTTCTGTTAGTAAACATTAGAGTCTGCTAATCTTGTTTAGCAGACATCGCTTTGATTAGCATCGAGATAGAACGACAGATCGCTTTATCAATCGCAGCGATTTCGTGAAATACCATCACAAAATTAATCGTATGTGGGTTGGCGTCTATTGACCCAAGGGCGATGATCCTCTGTGACTTATCTTTAAAAAAGTAGAACGAGATAAACATTATTGGCTTAGATTTGGCCTTGCTATAATCGGAGTTACAATGCTAGCATGTAGCCTTCTATGTGACTTAGCGAGAGATGAAATACTTGTAGATGAAGTATTTCACCTCTCATTCGTTTCTTAGTAGATTTTTTCCGCATATACAAATCCAAAATTAAGCACAATTAAAGCCTCATGGCCGAACCAAAATTTCATTGTCACTTGTCTTAAAAATCCCATTATAAAACTAGTTAGAATTATAGGAAGAAGGAGACCGTTCTCAGACAGCATGGCAACAGAACAGTGAAATATAATTAAACGCTATAAAAATGTGGTTATAACTGTCGCAGTAATTTTTCAGTAGTCTCGTTTCTTCCAATTAACAGCAGATAATAAAAGTTTTACACGATATTGTGATACCCTATTTTAACTATAAAAATCTTCCAGTTCGCTCCCAAATACACCTTCACAAGATAACTTAATTGCCTTTCCATAAGTAGTCACACGTAAATAGACTCTTTAAACTAATTCTTACACCTCGGATGACACACATCTCTGTCTAATCTTAAAAGTTAGAGGTAGAGAGCGATACAAAGATGGCGACTGTGACGTACGGCAGTACAGCAATCTGGTAATAGAACACGTTAAAAGACTTATGCTTCAGTAACGGTATAGATAAACTCATTTGAAATAGTTGATGGGTTTATATTTTATGATATACGTAGCTACTTTAAAATGCAAGATAAGAAAATGTGAGTGAAACATTTTTCTAAAGCTTCTAAGGTAGCGAACAATCACACTGCCCAACTGATTTGTAACGGTCACCATAACCTATAAACTATGAACCATCATGATTGGCAGCCTCTGTGGCGCGGCGATACGCAGGAGGCGCGGGTTTGATCCCCGCTCAGTGCAAATATTTGTATGCATGAATATGTATATTTGCATTGGTCTGGGTGTTTCTATATTATGTATGTATTTACAAAAAAAAAAGTATCTTAGTATGTTTATCGGCATTTTATATTCCATAACACAAGTAAGTTTAACTTTATTTATTTATTTATGCTTACCTTAACCATGCTTACCATGTAGATAGCGTTGTGTGAAATGTTGTGAAATATTTATTTAATTATTATTTATGATGCACTATGAACGCTTGCAACATTAAAAATATCACTAATCCGTTACCAACCAATGAAATGTGTTGTTTTTGTCAGATGATAGTTTACTGTAATTTCATTGGTTGAAATGAAAATAAAATAAATACGAATTAATTTTCACCGTTATACCGGAGTTTACCTTCAGGAGAGAAAATTACCTCAGCATTTAACTAGGTATTTATAAACTAACGCAATATCTTACCTAATCGCAAAAGTGCAATGGAAACCCGTTCTAATGTATTTCCCATAGCTTCAAACATTCCTATGAATAAAGGCTATAAAACTGCGAAATAACAACAAATTCTACGACCAATTTACGAATAACTTAATTCATAGGCAATACAAAGCCCGAAGCTTTAAGTTTCATGAACTCAATACAGTTATGATAGCAATCACTGAATGAATAGCTAAAGCCACACGTTCTGACGACACAGTCGATAGTATAGTGAGTCAAAACGACCACAGTCAAGAAAATGATGAATCATAAGAAAACATAAAAATTCTATACAGGTAGTGAACCAAAAGGTATTCAAATAATAGAAAGGTGCTTTCACGCAAGACAAAATTTGAAATACCTATAGGTATTCTTAGTGTTATCCTAAAATATTTGTGACAAGATATATTTGAGACATTTGTGAAATAAATACAAGTACAGTCATGTTAACTTGCAGTAACTTTACAGTCATGACCTAGTATTATCAATATATATTTTAAAGTTGATTAAATATATTGATACTAACTACTATTATAGCCAAACACAAAAACTGCATTTTTCACAAAACAAACATCCTAAATATAGTTGCTTCAAATCAAGTCTTTACTACTGTCTACTTTTAATAAAATTAAAAAATAGTTAAAACCTTAAGTAGTAAGTACATATTCACCTGAAAACTTCCTTCGTTGTAACATCATGAATCAATATTATCCACTATATCACACTTTAAATATGTATTCATTCATCAAGTGCAATTACAATTGTAGAGCTAAAGTAATAAATTATATATTTACAGAGCAAATAACTCGTAATGGTGGGTTTATTGACCGGATATCGCAGCCTCCGCGGTCGGAAATGACTAGGCGTTATCGCGGATGCGCAAGCGCAACTTATCGTAATGAAGATTATCATGGCGCCAACAGTATAATATCGATTTTGTTTTGCAATTAGTTATTGTTTATATAGCGATTAGAAGAAAGGCCCTCAGACATAACAATACAAATATTTTTTGTTATGGCCATTATTACAACATTATTAATATTATTATATCTTAGTACAATATAAATAATAACATCAATTATTATGGTACAATAACGTAACCATCATGATACAGCAAAACAAGTGCGGTTGCGTTTGTGTATTTGTGTTCATCTACTTGACTAATAGCACCTATCACCATCTCGATTACATCCAAAGTCCCAAGATACTGGTTTGACATCAACCGGGACAGCCGGATGAAGAATAGGATATGTAGAATATACTGCTTCCGGGCTGTTTGGCCGTGGTCCATATTAAACTTCCGTTCCAGACGTTTCGTCGATCACTGCGGTTAACATCATCGAGAATAAGATAGCCATCATCAATTAGCCTATTGCAGTCCACTGCTGGACATAGGCCTCTCCAATGTTCATGCTTAATTCCTGTTTCTAGGATAGTACACAAACAATTTTAGTTATTGAGGTCACTTTTTAAGCAAACATTATGTGCTCCATTATTTCCAATCCTCCGCCTGCTTCATCCATAATGTTACATAATAACAGATTAAACTTAAACTGTACATGGTTCTTGTAATATCTCAGAGCCATCTTGTAAACCGTTTCTTTATCTAATCGCCGGCCAGTTATAACCTCCCACACGGCACGGGTCTAAAGTCAACAATGACATTATGTAATGTCACATACCTATTATGACAAATAGTACTCCGAGAATTTAAGTCAATTACTCAGTATTTAGCTTTTATGCCTACCTCCAAGTTGGTAAGCAAGTATACTGTCCAGTAAGCAGTTAGGTGCTGTTTATTATAATGTTGTGGTATCGGATGAATGATCGTAATCCATTGAATGAAAGTGCCTTGTCCCTTTAAACTTATAAGAAGAGATTTAATTGGATTCCTTTTATTTTATTTAATATTTAGTTGAGATTGGAACCTTGTGATTGACCCCATCGATTGATGCCATAAAAGTACATCGCTATTTCGGATTGTACTAGCTCGATTGGCAATTGTTTCTGAAAATCTTTTAATGCACATTTGTGTGTTGTTTAAAAAAAATGTTTTCTTTGAGTATAATTTGCATTCTCCTGTATTCCGACTTGCTTACCAGGTTCTTCTCTCTTGTATAGAAATGACCACGCAATATTTGATTTCTATCGTACTATCTACTGTCAACATTACAAATTGTGCTCCAAGATAACAATTTGCTCCTTAGCGTCTAGAGATAAGCAACACAATAACATTGCATAAAACTGTGTGAAGATATCAGACGTAAAAATAGTTTTGTATGCAGTATTTTATTGCTGAACATGAGAACTGTAAGAATTGTTTGTATGTCATTGTGACAATCTAGGAGCGTACATATTTCAGCTGTAACACAAGCTATAACTTGACCCCACAATACGGTTATATTAGACGCTACCTTTCATAAGGCAGTTTTGGTCAGCAAGATCCCTTTGTCTTTCAATATAGGAAATACCTAGTTCTTAATTCACCCAATTTTAGTGGATTGAAATCTGACATATACATTCAGTCCTATGAGATGAATTAATGCTTTTTAATTTTCTTTATTATTATCTTGTTTTACATGGGCGTTATTATGTATAAGTTATTTGGAGTCTGTTTGTACGAAAGGATCAGGTATAGTATAATTTGTATTCTCGGGTGTGTTTCACTTCAAATCTGTGTCATTTTATTTAAATGAGTGTGATTACGAAAGCGGCAGCCTGTCCTATAACGCGACAACATTCTTACACCGATTTCCAGATTACATGGTATTTGATAGCGTTGCGTAAAATAAATGATCTGAGCAAGAAGACCTAGATAAAGTACCTAAGTTACTTCTAAGTTATATAAAATACTTAGTGTTATTAAGACACTTGAGTTTATTTTCTGTAGAAAAATTAGTAAAGGATTGGATTTTAATATCGTCAATATTTTAGATGCTTTTGATTTTCTAGTCGGCATACTTAGTCAAAAGCAAGAATAGTTCTGGTGAAACAGTGTACAGTGTAGGTATTTGAGATCGTTAAAAGTTCACACTATCATAGTTTACTTGAATAATTTTCGCTAAGCTGGCATTATCAATTTATTGCTAGGCCCTTTGACTTTGATTGGACGCTGCTGTTCAAGTGTATCTATATTAGTATCTTCTACATTTTAATATTGATACCCAACAATTTATATTACGCAATCTTCCTGTTCTTCTGAACTTTCGTCATGCAAGTCAGCTGTAGTTCACATCTCCCTCTCCCTCTCTGTGTAATAATCATGGAAAGGTACTTTCATCACGAGTAACAAATATAGCTACAAGAATGTTCTCAATAACCATAACCGACCCATAGATTCCAAAACTTTTTAAATTCCGTTATCACTAACCTAATTAACTTGTCTTACCTTAATCACAAAGTAGTATCACCCAAAAAGTACTAAAAACATTTCTCCAAATTTCCTTGTAGATGGAATTGAATATTGATAGCATTATATCTGCTTTAGGAAGTAGCAAGTATTCAACTCATTAATAATTCTGGCCAGGTGAGCCGTTATGAGCTTGTCTCGACACGTTTAATCCATGGTTGTTCTTGTTACTGAGAAACAGAGAAGAATGAAGAGCTAGGATTCATGATCATATAAACAATTTAACTCGTTATGACTTGTTTGTACTTGAATATATTTGAGTTGTCTTGATTAAAAACTTTCGTCAAGTTAGTAAATTATTATGAAACCTTTACCAACTTCCATAAAAGTTGTGTCAATGCATGCTTTTAATTGATTTATTGAACACATCTGATCGGCCTCAATTTTGTTTTATATGTTATGGTTCCACCAAATTTAATATGTACTTCTTAATGTTTATAGGATCTACCTATAAACATTAAGTAGTACGTATTAAATTTGATTTAAATGTTAAGTTAGCAGTCATGAATTTGATTCCCACTAAGTAGATAATATTTGTAAAATCTAATCGAATGGTTCAACAGTTAACTCATAATCCTTTGTAAAAACCGTTATATTCAAATTGGGTGAAACTGTTCTAACTTTTTTACTCTTAATAATGTAATGATATATGCTTCAAAGTAATTGAGACGGTTCATTGTCCGTCATTATGACTACCATTGCTGTTGTGATATATTACAATAACGTAGTAATGAGTTTATAAGAGCATTTCACTGGATGTGCGGGCACTTACCGGAGCAGCTGTAATGTGTTCTAGGAACAACGTAACAACTGCATGTAATTGGATGAGGACACCTGTTAAGTGTTGTAATGGACTAAGCTTAGTATAATGTGGAGAAAGAAAAAATATATTTAAATATGCAGGTACCTATAAGTAGGTATATGGAGAATAACATACATTTAAAATATTGTTAAAAATGTTTAAACAATTTCAGATAAATGTGAAAGGCAAGAATTTGTGAGGATGGGTGCAAGAAGAGCAACAAAACATCCCTTTTGTTGCTCTTCAGATAAATATAAAAAGGAAGAATTTGTGAGGATAGATTTAAGAATAGATGTGTTTTTTAAAAATGACTGTAGGTACGGATCTGGTGGAAATTTGGCACAAAACTAAACTATAGTCTGAATTATAGGTTTCTATCCCGGGAGTAGGCTCTTGTGGTTCGTGGGAATTAGATCAGTATGTTGGCTGAACAGTGCCGCGGGTAACAGCTTTTTGCAAACAATATTATCAATTACGATTTGTTTTTATTCTTTTTCTGATAGTTGATAATAATAGACAGTCTAGTATTTCATTAGAAGACTTATTCGCGCTTAATCTTTCGTAAAACGTATTATTGACATTGTTTTAAAAAATCTTATAGTTAGTAAAGAATAAGTTACTTCAGTTCATGTATTAAGGTCAAGATGACTACACAGTTCAATGACATTTGTATTCATAATAGTCTAAAACACAGCATTGTTAACTAATTAAAGAAAGCTTACCTCTAGTAAATCATAAAGAAACTCCACGTAACTCATTATTTGTATTAAATAATATTAAAAAAATACACTAATAGACCTCACTGCACACTGGTCGTTGCTAGAGTGGCAACTGCAAAATTTAATTTGTTTATAATGTTACCACACCTTTAGCGCCTACGCCATTTTTATTAAGACACCTGTCCATCTATATATGGGTACCAATCAACAGATTTAATATGAAAATTGCCGCTTTTTAACTTTTTGCTCTCCCAATGTGTCGTTGACACAAAAAAAATGGCTTCTAAAATTAATTGTTCTTCCGATGATGTTGTTTGCTGTTATACCGTTTTGGAATATGGCTGATAAAATAAAACAAGCATAAAGTAATTAAATTTATAATAAAAATTACACGGATAAATTGTGAGAAATAACATACAAATCGGCAGCAGACCCTCGCGAATCTCATCCAAACCGGTTCGAAAAGTAAGCTCGCAAAATACAGCTACGGTGTTAGCAATCATGCAGTATTGTGATTTGTAGACGAAGAAAACACGACTGACTAGACTACTGACTAGGATATAAAATTAAAATTCTACTGCAATAAAAATTACAATGCAATGACATCTGTCAAAAGGAAGGCGGGAAAAAAGGTGTACGCAGATTAAATAAAGCCTTCAATTTGGAGACGCACCACAAATAAACATAATAATAAATCACGCTACTTACACACGTCAAAATGCGCTTACGCACCAAAACTACTGTTAATGATAGTGTAGTACCTCAACCGACAATCAAACGAGATTCAAATGAAAGCAGTTTGGCTTCTTCAAGAGTGAGGCCTGAGGCGCGGATACGTTAAAAAAAGGAAAAGAAAAAAAATAAGTCGCGTTCGTTGTGCATCATCCGTGGGAACGTTGCAACAATCAAATCTTTTTAATCGTCCCGATTATCCCAGGTATGCTTATTCGCTAAAAATTTAGTGTATAAAAAATGTCCAATAGTTCGCAAACATCTCACAAATATATTCAGTAAAATCTGGTCAGAAAAGAATATACCAGTCGCATTTGGCGAAGCAGTTTTTGTTCTCATCCCAAAAAAACACGAAGTGACTCATCCTAAAGATACTAGACCGATAGCACTAACTAACACAATTTCAAAAATATTTTTCTCAATTCTACAAACAAAAATGTGTAATTTTATGATTAACAATAGATATTTCGGACCTAACCACCAGAAAGGATTTTTACCCGGAATTTCTGGATGTCTGGAACACAATAGTCTGTTAGCGGAAAGCTTAAAAGATGCCAGAAAATACGAAAGACAGATAACGGTATGTTGGATAGACCTAGAAAACGCATTTGGCTCAATTCCACATAACCTTATGATATACGCGTTGCAATGGTATAACTTTCCACCCGTGGTAATAGAGATAATCGCGTCGTATTACTCACAACTAAAATTTGCTATAAGCTTCCAAAAAGACCACACAGAACCACTACGGTATAATGTTGGGCTGTTTCAAGGATGCTGCCTGTCACCAATAGCATTTAACATAGTAATTAATATCTTAATCACCAAATTAATACGTCACGAAAAGAAATGGGGTTATCGGTTTAAAGTAAATAACAAATACACTGAGTCCATCTTAGCTTTTGCTGACGACCTCGCAATACTGACGCGTAATCCAAATCAATGTCAGGAACTATTAAAGGAAATCGATGAGTTCTGTTCGTGGACAAATGGACTGAGAACGAAGCCCAGTAAGTGTCACTGTCTGTGTCTGGGTAGACGGGACACCAAATTTACCTCCTACGACCCGGGACTCTTCATAGGGGGTAAACCAGTTTCCATAGTCGCTGAATCGGTCCCATTTAAATTTCTTGGGAGAAAGATAGACCATCAAGGACGCACACCATCCTTAGATGAAGTTGTCAATATGTTTATAAACGACCTAAATAAGATAGATCAGCTACCACTGAATAATATCAAAAAAGCTTGGATATATGACAACTACCTAACATCACGTCTGACTTGGCCTTTTCTGGTATACGATTTCGGCAAAACCTTACTCGCGAAAATAGATGCAACTGTCATAAAATCACTAAAATCGTGGCTTGGACTAGCGCACTCTGCTGATCCCTCTGCTTTATTTAGGGATCAGAATAATTTTGGGATGAAATTAAAGAAACCATCGGAGCTCTATAAACACCTTAGAGTTACCAAAGCCCACATCTTAGGTAAATCCCAAGATGACACAGTCAGGGCACTCCCGAAAGATAATAACGCGTCCGAGCTTGAATCTAGACTTATATTCCATAAACGATTTATGATAGGAGCCCAGTCGAACAAAGTGGGGTTGGGAGTACGAGAGCCAAAAAGGGACCAGGATATACTTAGGTCCTTTCTGAAGCAAGACGAAAATGATAAATATCGAGTGCACGCGATGAATTTGGAAATCCAAAACGAATGGTTGACAATGGGAGAGTTCTGCATACCGATGGCTTTAAAGTGGCGCACCTTGATCTATGAGTGGTCGCCGGCCCTGTTAAAATTCTATCTTAACGCCTTTCAGATGACCCTTCCAGACCAGAGTAATCTGGTAAGGTGGGGGAAGGCCACAGAAAAACAATGTTATACGTGTGGTGAGGCAATAGGGACGGCTAGGCACATATTAGTAGGATGTAGGGTGCTTCTCGATAGAGGCCAATACTCACGCCGCCACGATAAGGTGCTTTTCATCATACGCGAAGCAATGAGTCTGGCAGTAGCTAGAGCCCAAAAAGGATTGACTACTAACAGACGACATATCAACTTTGTGTCTGAAGGTTCATCCATAAAATCCAGGAACAAACCTTATTCAATCTTAGATACTGCCCCAGATTGGACTCTCCTAATCGACACGTATGAAAAGCACTATAAAATTCCGGAGGATGTTGGGGTTTCGTCATCTAGACCGGACATATTTCTATACTCGAAAACGACAAAATATGTGGTCCTTGTGGAACTTACTGTACCGTGGGAAACAAATATACCGAAGGACCACACACTTAAGAAAAATAAATACTATGATCTCACAAACGAATTAATCAAAAACGGTTACGTGGTTAATTTGTATGCAGTAGAAGTGGGAGCTAGAGGTATACCAGCTAAATCTCTCTATAACCTACTTAAAGATCTAGGCCTATCGAGAGCTACAATAAGCTCATTACTAGGACGAATGTCTAAAGCGGCACTAGTAGGTTCGTATCAAATTTGGTTAGGCAGGGAGGGGAACTTGGGTAGTGAAGGTGAGTGTTGATGTACATCAACAAAAGGGGCCCCTTCTAAACCTACACTTGGGTCGCAAGTCCCAGGCACTGTTCCGAGTTCCCAACTCAGCAACGCGATGGACCCGGCACCCGCACGGAGAATCCATGGATTGCTAAGAATATCGTCTCATACATAAGCTATAATTTTAAAATTACGTTGTCGTATTCAAAGTTATCACAATGGCGGCGTAAACGCGACAGCTTTTTGTTGTAAAAAAATGGCGGATGTAATTATACGAGTAGAGACGGAGAATTGTTATTTTTTATAGAACCAGTCTGTCTTTTAGACACGGTCCTCTTATCGGGAGGAGGTAGCGATTTTCTACGGATAATTTTTCTGTAGATTTTAGTCAGAATTGGTGATGCGAATACTTAAATAGCTTTGTGAAGGTTGAAGCATAGGATTAACTTTCAAATATTTATTGCGTAACTGGCGAATTAACTTCTTCAAACGATGCAGACGATATCTTTTTTGTAGTTAGTGATAATACTGAAAGATCACTGCACATGAAGACTCAACATTATTGCGAGATTATCTAAAAGCGTCATAATATTATTACACGTTCCAAGTTCAATAACACAGTTGATTTGCATTCGGCGAGACATCAAGATTTCGTCCCGAGAATCGACAACAACGATCGGATTCACACAGAGAATTTCGGATACAAGCCCGAACGGCCATATAGGTCTAATAAATTAAAAGGCGAGGTGCGTGCGCGCATTACAAAACGATGACTAAACTTAACATCGGCCGTGCAATCTCGCACAACCTGATTTTTGTCGTGACTAATGCGAGATTCGCATAGACTTTAGTATTCAAACAAGTTGTTAACGACCAAAAAACAAATGTAATACAAGATGCTACATACAACATCTATGGCATTTTGCTGTAATGACGGGTAGTTGGAGCCCTAAAACAACAACTGGTCTAACTGCAATACTTCTATATTGCCAATGGGTTTTGGAGGTCAGATGGCAATCACTTCACGGAATCGGAGTTCAGCCATTAGACTGGGAAAAATCTACCCTGCATGGATTTTCAGGTTAGAACTCTCGGACGCGACCGGCATTAACCCAAGGATGAAGAAGAAGTTTCATATCTAGTGGGCACTGACGGTGATACCAGTACAATTTTTATTCTAACCCAGGGTTTTATAAGGTCGACTGTATGACTCACTATCTGTCTATAAGACGTTAGTTGTAATGATTATTATTTATTGCTTTTATTACCCGTTTCAGTCTCACACTGTGATGATTCTTAAGAATTATAGAACAATGAAATGATGGGATAGAGTAATGTTACGAATAAAGCCATACTACAAGTTCGTACCAAGCCTACCTACTTCAATCGTTGTTTTAAATCTCACAAGAAGTCCCCTAATGTCACATAGGAAGTAGTGCCTATGTAATTCGAAAATTCCAACATTCTTGTTAACTCACGCTTAAAATCACTTAAGTAAATTAGTCCAAATTGGTCCAATTATCTAAACATAACGAGCTAAATTAGAACATAAACGTTCAAAATAACGATTCCATAGAATTTGTCAAGTAGGTATTCAATTCTGCATTCATTCTGAAAATGTACGGTTCAAGAATTCTCCCACGGAATGAAGTTGGTTCTACAAAAGTACATGCGCGAGCCTGACAACGTCTTGTAGTGCCACATTCAAATTCAAACTTTAGCATAAGGAAGTAAGAGCTACAATAGATTCGATCAGAAGTTGAAGGCCACCGGAAATCAAGTGCGGTTGGATTATTGGGATCGCGATCAGAGTTTAAGTATGGCCGGGCATCCGGTCAATTGAGTGTCAATTTTACTAATTACGAAGGCGCGACATGAGTTCCTTGACCATTTACTGTTCAACACTAAAAGCAATCTACGCAATAATAAAGGAAAACACGAGTAAACGTAGCATTTACAAAACTTAATGAAAATTTACTGACATCATCAAAAACAAATATCATAAATGCTCACTGCGCCGACCTCATTTACTTAAAACACTCCGACTAAGTATTTTAGACATGCAACCGTAATAGGATTGTCCATCTGATAAATAAGCTGAATGAAAAACTTCCGTGATGTGGGAATCGTTTAGATTTTTAGATAACATTTGATAGGTTAATTCATTTTAATTATTTAAAGAGGGCTATCCTGTTCGACAAGATATTGTAATGTAAAACAACATATGGTTGCTTACGACTTTCATATGGGTTCAAACCGGAACAATTTTGTAAGGATTTCTTACAATTTATAAAGCATAATATATATCGTATAAAAGGTTTGGATATTAGCCTGCAAGCTTTATTGGGTGCATATTTAACATCATGAAAATAAATTTTCGAAGTAGTAATTTATTACTATAAACCCCTTTAATCAAAAAAGGTTCTTTTCAAATCCATCCATCAAGAATATATAATTACAATTATAGCAACACAGACAACCTGTAATTGATGCATTCCGTTTGAAAACGTTCTAAAATCGATGATAATGACAATGTACTTTTTTATTTAATTGTTGTAAGGTTGGTAATGATTACCCCGTATGATTAGCTTGTTCCTTTTTTAAATAATCGAATGATTGTCAGTTCAAAGCGTTTGGTTATTATGTACCTAACTAAGTAATATTATAATAAGACATATTCTCATGATAGTCATGCATGACTGTCTTGAATGTGTCTGACAATGTCACAAATTACACATTGGTATCAAAAGGAACGTCAGAAAATGAACTTAGAAAAGAAACACTTCTTATTACCTCATAATATTAAAACTTAAATGTAAATATACTTATTAATATTATTAATTAATTGAAGTTGTTTTAAGAAATTTAGTTTTTTAAAAGTTGTAATTATCGGCAGTATAGATAAGTATTATCGTCTATATCCTTTGTAATCTTTGTAATTATTCCTAAAGTGTATACTAATTTCATTGACATTTAAACTAATAGAACGATAACGCATTGGGGGAACTATACTAAATAAAACAGTCGACCCCATAGAATATCAAAGGATCTATCAAAGAGTGTGTAGGGAAGTAAAAGTACTCCCAATGGACATGTAGCAATAAACATTAGGGCTCCAGACACAAAACAGACGTCCTCCACGAAGGACCCTTTGTTTAAAACGCTTATAAATAAATCTTTAAGTGGTGACCTTCTTCTTATTAATTTAAGGTTTCTTATACAAGAGATCTTTGTGAGCCATGAATGCATTTTAAAAAGGACTCCCGTGATGGGCTCTTTAAACAAAACATAAATAAAAATCTTGATGTCAGTCGTGTGTCTATGATTAAAAACAACGGTCACATTCCAAATTCATATATTAAAAAAAAACATGCCATATGTCGGCATCAGCTGATCCACTTCCATTATACCCCGTAATTCCTCTCGATACAGGTAAAGTTTTTTTAGTGGCAACTTTCAACAGCTGTTTGTCGGTGCGTGCGTGCATTCGAAATCTCCAAAAATTTTCATACTGTAAGAAGTTTCGATAATGTATACAACTAAACATCTGCTTGTGCAGGTGTTGTTGAGGAATTTTTAAATTTCGAATTCATGCATTTATTCTTTCTTTGACGGCAGGCGGATGCAGACGCCTTTAAATACTCAGCACTTTATTTGGTAATAAAATGATTAGTATTGGTTTTATTGGCAAAACATTAAAAATTAGTATAAAGCCTACCCCTTCAATCGTATTATCAAAGAATCAAAGAACGATTCGATTTGAAAACTTGAGTTAAAATGGATATTAAGCTTATTATATCAAGCAGTAAATAATTAGGACCATTAAAATTGATGTCCATACCATCCACAGGTTGCCTGTAAAAAATTAAATTTAGCGTACTGCCGATATTTGTACATCTGTTGCCTATGTATTCCATGTATGTTATTTGAATTGATGTACAATAAAGTTCATTTCTGTTCAATTCTTAATTAGTATTTCAATGACCGATTTAATACCTTATCTTTGCTATCATTCAATCATTTCTATACATCCTTTAACTCAAATTTTACTTATAACCGGAAACATCATTTTATCATCTGGTTTTTTTTCTTACATCCGCATCCCTTAGTCGATTTATATTGATATGTACTCGTATCTCTGATAGCCAAGCGTCGTATCCGTTCGCGATATTTGATACTTGTTTTTTACTGACTATAAGTTCAACAGCAGTGTTAGTATCTCATTCGATATTATATGTCTCTTTCTAGTGATTGAAAGTTAGAAGGCTCAGCTTTTTTTCATTTTCCGGAGACCGAAATCATGCGATATGGATATGGTCTAGACTCCCAATTTTTCGATTTCATGTTATACATACCCTTTTAACATTTACCGTTTACATTTTGTAATATTACCTAATATTGAAGTCAAAATTAAAGACAAAAAGTTTAAACAGCTCATGAAATAAGTTAAGAAAGAAATGATGGAAAAGAAAAAAAGAAAATGTTTATTCGTTAATATAAATAAACCTATGAGCAGTTGCTACTACTTACCCCAGAGGGATAAAGGCGTGAACATACACATACGTTATGAAATATAAACACACGGTGTTAAAGTGTAGGTTAAAATTCCATAAAATCACTATTATTTATGCTTTGTACGAATCACCCCAGGTATCGAGTTCCGCAACAGCTGACGCTACAAAAAATACCCTCTTCCTTTATCTATGCTTGCTATTGAATGTCAGCCATATCAGACATGCTTTTACGTTGAAAGTTAAAATATAAATATTTGAGTTGCTATCGTCGTTACATTATTAGAGTGACTTTTTATGGACAGAACAAACGGTACTCACAGCTATTGCAATTGTACATCTGTTACTGTAAAGGCTTGCTTATTGAAACAGACTAAACAGTTGAGAGACTGATAAGATTGTGTGGGTCAGCAAAATAGCAAAAGCTAATAATGCGTCCAGAAGTCCAGTTACTCTAGTAACGCATTGCGAAGATGGTTTTCAAGAAGACTTGTAGAAGGCCATTCAGAATTGTAAACATCTCATGTAGATAGGTATACGTATTGTTATTATTGCTAATCTGCAAAATGACAATAGACAATGACGAACAACTATTTTATATTTTTATAACATTTAAATAATTTACAAAACCATGAAGCTCAGAATGCGTTTATATAATTTTAAATACCATTAGGAGTTTTCTATATACAAAAATGGAAATCATATTTTATCTATAATACGGTACAATATCTTTTATATGTTATATCATTATTTTTTTAAATTTCTTTAACTAATCAATGTTTTTTATCTAAGTTGATAGAGCTAATGTACTCTCTGCATGCTTCCCGCCAATGCCTAAATACCATGAATAACGTAACTTCTTTTTCTACGCATGTGCACGGTTCGTTTCCCAAGCCTGCACATGGCACACAGGAATTTGACACGCAGATGTTCGTTCAACAACCAACATAATAAAATACCTAATAAAAATTGCCTCATGCATTGAACATTTAATACATTATAATGATTATTTTTCGCTGTATCACGTTAAAGGTCTTCTAAAAAGGCTAGGATAGTCAACATTAGATTATATTGAAAAGAAGTGATGATGGTTTTAGGCTTCATGTTTTAGTAGCTACTTTAAATTTTATATATCTTAGGTTGAATTTCACTAAATTCTCACGGTCTACTAAAATTAAAAGCATTGAAATAAATGTAATTATACAGTTTTAATTGATCTCGATTCCTATCATTGGTGAAATACGTTCTTAAAAAGAATACAAAAGTAATTAACGGTAATTGACATTCCATTATTAATCCCATCAAATTCATGCAATACAAACAAGACTCGAGAAAGCTGTGACATCCATTAACAGTAGCACAAACACATAGGACTGTGAATAACGAAGTATGCATGGCAAGATCATCATACCATTACGAAATGTCACGCTCCAATGAGATGAATTGTTTCGACGCAGCGATTTATTTAAATAATGTAATACATAAAGCTGATTGTTAGATATTTTTAGACTGTGATATAAACTTTATAGAATTTGGAACATTGAATTGAAAATTTCGAAATCTGACAATACTCAATGCATAAAATTTTGGGCTTACAATCTTTTCATAAAACGATAACTGACATCAAAATATTCTGGGCCCTTAATAATATAAATAGTTGTTATATCAAAAGTTCCATGTAAAATGTTGACATAGCTGTAATCTATCCTATGTAATTTTTTTTTAGTAAGGTCCTTGGAGATCAAATTTTGTTACTAACTGTCTTTACCCTTTAAACAAAAGTTTTTTTAAAGTAAAGAATTTATTTGTCCATTTTATGTTGTAAAGATAAAAATACCTTTGCAAACATAACTGTATGGCCTTTTTACGTTTTCCACTTACTGCACACTTTACTTTTACTTTCCAATAGACGTAAAATTTATATTGCCAGGTCCTCCTAGATTGAATTTGCGTTAGATGCGTATGTTATTCTTACTTTAAATTTTTTTGTCCGTTTATTAATCAAAGAAACTGCTTGTTTCTTTAACCACAATCAAACAAATCTATACACTACAAGTATTATCTTAAAAAACGGCAAATTTCTTTATTTTAATCCTTTATTATTATATTAATTTGAATGGCAATGCAACCTAAAATTAAATGTGATTATTGTAACAGTTCTATCATATTATGCCAGTTAAAAGGAAGTAACGCATTTTCGTAGATATGTTTCTGGTCAAATACTGCTTCATAATGTAATTGAAGGAAGTTTTACTTGCTTGCCAAACATATAAAATGATAATAATAATAACCGTGGAAGGAATGCGTAAACTATCTCGTCCAATGGCTACCTACAACATATGTACGTAATACAACGCAAGCCGCGTTCCATTCGCCAAAATTGCACTGAATAAATCCTTCGTTACTTTACTGGCAATATTGTAGCAGTCGTCGCACTTAATGTTGTGTTATTGCTTTTTTGCAGATTCTTTTACATTTTTTTATATATGAAAATGTTGAAATGCTAGAGTTTAAAGAAATACATATTCTACAGCTGTGTTGCTTTAACTAATGTTTAGCTTCAAACCCTGAATTAAAGACAATATGGTCAATCTTGGCACTATCTAGTAGAATTTGAATTTTCCCTTCCTCATTCTACTTTAATGAAATGTTATTTTGTTGTCCTTTCGTTTTTATATCCCAAAGCAGAGATTCTACATTGTTCTTTCTGAAATAAAATTTGATATTATCTGCTCAATTCCTGGAATAGCACCGAATTACCATGTTATGCTTAATTGTCTTCAAGCCACGTCGTAACTTTTTAATATGTCGTCCATCAGTCAAACGGCTTATAAACTTTAAGATCGCGCTAAAAAGCGCGCTATAAAACCATCGCAGCGAAAGAGAGCTATCAAATATTTTTAACGATCACTTTTTTTAACTTTTATTCAAGCCAGGGTTAACAATTTGACATTTTGTAACTGACAGTTTATGAACAAAAAAGTTTTTATTGCTAATTGTCATCGGCTTCAAGATGGCTGTAGGCAGTAAATGACTCAGTAATTCATTGATGATGCGATGAACTTAACTAAGTAAAAATATTGAGATGATGCATTGTTAAGTTTATTATTAAGTCAAGCGTCCAGTTATCAGAATTTTATCCAACGTTTTTGTAAAATAAGTCACGTAATTTTTTACTGAATAATGAAGAATATACATTTGCATTGCAGAGGACTGGCTAAATAGCTAAACTGGGCTAACGAGATTCTTGTCCTGTCAGTACGTTAAGTAGTAAATACTTCAGTACCACGATTTTTTCATCTGTGTAGGTTTTTTAGTCTGTACTTTATCGTAATTTAAGCACAGAACAACGATAAATTGTTAAAAGAAGGTTTTATGTCCATCTATAACAATGGGTGATTTATACAATAAGAATTATTATTCGGGTTTTGCAACCAATTGTAAATCAGTTCAAGTGTGTAACTGTAAGAAAATATGTTGTTTTTTCTCTATACAATTATTCGTACAGATTAAAATAACTTCCCATTACTATGAATTTAGGACTGCCAGTCCTCAATTCATTAATTCATTCATGCTAACCTAATGAATCCATCTGTTACGATTTGCTGCATTTATCCGATGCAAATGACTGTCATGGGATATTTTTTCATATATCTCTAATTCTCAACTTTCAACTTTTAAAGGTTCCCTATAAATTCTATGAAATTTCAGTTACAATTGAAAATTCGATTTTAATTAGGTTTTATTCTAAGAGATATCCGATTCTCAACTTTCAACTTCCTTCTTTGCTCTAAGTGTCTATCCAAGTAGCAACTAGCTTACTATCAGTTGTGGCGTAGGTATGTCCATTTGTGATTTCAGAATAAAAAATATTCTCATAAAATAATTAAGATAGTCACAACACTCTAGTCAATGTTATCTACCTTAATGTTCATAACATACTTTTGCAATCACAGTTCAGCAAAATGAGTTTGCTGTATAGACTGTATTCTGGGCTGTAGACTTTATTACCTACCTACCTACATAAGTGTTGTGTAACTAAGTCAACCGGATCAATTAGACAAAATTCTTAGCATTCTATTTGGAACCGTAAGCTGGAATTGGTTTGTAAGTTGATTATTTTTGCAATGCGAAGCGGATTTTTGCATAACAATGGACTTACATTATGTTTATCTAGGTATATGTAAGGAAAATGATGTTACTTAAACTTTTCAACATAAATCTGTTCCAAAATAATGAAATTAAAAAAAAAGGATTCAAACCCCGCCTAGACCGATTCAATTTTTTCTCCTTTAATCGATTAAAATACACTCGAGAGCAATGAATCCGGGTCACTCAAAGAATCCAAAAAATCTCGGAAAGTAAGAATGCTAGGTTAATTCAATAAATTGTATTTAATAGACAATTTAATACTCCTTAAATGAAAGTTAAAAAAATATGAGTCACCATACATTTTATTTACACAAAATTACATAAAGAAAAAAAACTGCTGATCTCTCCTTAAAACAAAAATAGGAAACATGAAATTTTTGAACTTTATGACGATTTTCTTGAATTTCAATACTTCGTATTACCTCCTCGTGCTTCCATTACTGCGTTTACGCGGTTTGGCATGCTGTACACCAAGTTCCTTATACGATTTTGGGGAATATTCTCCCATTCCTCTGTGAGAGCAATTTTGAGCTCAGGAAGCGTGATTGGGGGAGGGTTTCGTTGTTTTACGCATCTCCCTAGCTCGTCCCAAGCATGCTCGATCGGGTTGATATCCGGGCTGCGCGCTGGCCACTCCATACAAGTAATGTTCATCTCTTGAAGGTAGTCATTCACAATCCTACCTGTATGAGGTCGGGCATTGTCATGCATAAATATAGCATCCTCACCCAAATTGACCATAAATGGACCAACGTGTTCGTTGAGGATTTCTTCCACATATCTTACGCTAGTTAAAGAGCCGTTTTCTATGATCACCAGCTCTGTGCGACTTTCAGAGGAAATTCCGGCCCACACAAGTACAGACCCACCACCGTAGGCTACTTTTTCTTCGATGCATGCTTGCTTGAATCTTTCCCCTGGTCTTCTATACACTCTGTGTCTTCCATCGTGCTTGTAGAGCATAAATTTTAATTCGTCGGAGAACATAACTTTCGACCAATCTTCAATACTCCAATTTACGTGGTTCTGGGCATATCTTAGTCTTGAAATACGATGGCCACGCTCCAGTTTAGGGCCGTTTGCAGGTCTAAGGGGTTTTAAGTTAGATTCAGCAAGCCGACGTCTTACTGTCCATGCACTTGGGTTACTTCCTCCGAGGCGTCGAAACTGATTTGTGAGTTCAGTTCCTGTGAGAAAGCGATTTCGAAGCATGGTGTTCACCAAGTATCGGTCTTCTCGTGCTGTGGTACACCTAGTTCTGCCCGTTCCTGGTCTGCGTAGGTTAGAACCAGTTTCTTCGTAACGTCGGAGAACTCTTTATACTGTTGACAGCGACACACCGACAGTCCTGGCTGTATCGCGCTGACTCCGGCCGGTTTCCACCAATGTAAGTATTCTGGTGCATTCTTCAAGTGTAAGCGACATGATTTCAGCTTGAATAATGAATATTGAGCACTATCAACCTGGTTTATGTACCAACATAAATGACAGATTACAAACAAAAGCAAAAACAAATCCTGTAATTTCGTAGTTCCATCTTCGACAGTGTTCCCTTTTCAAATTTGATTTTTTTATGATATAACTTTACAATAACTAAGAAGTTTTAATACTTTCATTTAAGGAGTATTAAATTGTCTATTAAATACAATTTATTGCATTAACCTAGCATTCTTACTTTCCGAGATTTTTTGGATTCTTTGAGTGACCCGGATTCATTGCTCTCGAGTGTATATAGCATGAAAAATGTTAAAAAAATTAATTTAACAAAATATTTTTTTTTTTTAACAATTAATGATTTTTATAATTAAATTAATGTTTGCTGGAATGATTTCTACTTATGGGTTGAAAATGGAAAAAATGTTTTCCGGTAGAGAAATTACCGCTTAAAAGCCGAAGGATCCATACTGAACAAGAATTTTGAATAAAAAATTGAATAGATACAAAACTCTGCTCAACCTTGAATAAATATTTAGAGTTGTATAGATATCTCAGGTCACAGAAACACAGATACCGACAATTCGCCAAACTGCTATCAGTTTCACGTTTTAACGGACGAGTTTATAACTATCGGAAGAATATCTTATCTTAGCAAGATAACGTAGGCAGCCTGAATACTAATGATCTGTAAATGAGAATTGAAGACTCTTAGAAAATATCAGCGAAGACGTGTTACACGGTTTTCATTGGTTATCAGAACTTTTAGACGACGAAGAAACTGTTCAAAGCAAATATAATTTTAATGGTTGACTAGTTTTTAGATAATATCATAAAACTATCAACTTCCTTGTTCGAAGAGTTCAACATTCGACAACACCGTGAAATAGATTGATGACCCTTTGCTATAAGTAGACATGATGCAATTTTTATTAGGAGTTATTAAATCATCCTACGAAAGATGAAGAAGAAAATCATGAGAGACTTCTGCTACTATAGAGTAGGTAGGATGGATCCCATCAAATGTAACATGAACACCCCTGAAGCTTTCACTGAAATCTCCCAAAGTGACGAAGAATTATCGCCGAACATATACAAAATGACAATACAAAACCAACAAGATGAAACATGTTTCCTCTTTTCTGGGGAGAGTACTTAAAGTTTTCGGAGGCGTTATGCCTTCGAAAACATACATCACTGTTCAAGTTCATGGTCTTGATACCTAAAATTTTAAAGAGGACATCTGTAATGTTGACATCTGAAGAATTTACAAAACTTGTCTCAAACAGTTACAATTACATTCATAAAGATTCGACTGCTAGTGTCACAAAGCGCAGGTGTCCTACTTAGACCATTGACAAGTTCAAACTGAATACCTAAGACCTGAATCAAAAGCCGATTTCAGCATTTAGAAAGGCATCTTAAAAGGTGAAAGTCATGCTTTCATGCTTTGCAAAAACTCACATCTCAGCGCGGCCTTGCCAAGGTAAGTGCAAGGGGGACATAACGGTGCGCCGGCGCACCGGCCCCCGTCTACCTCTAAACATTTATTGTAATACACGATCGCTCACTTCGCCGTCCACCGAAGGTTCCCACAGCACCAAATGTACGTGTCTGTCTAACTTACAAGTAATGTATGTCTCGCCAACACGTACGACGTCGGATATGAATATGGTTTTTGAATTTTGATACACTTCCTTTTAGCAATGCTGTACTTAATGACCAGGCTAATATGGTGCTGCGTTCTATAAAATGCTGTTCAAATTTCATACACGTAGTTATCGCCTATGGGAAAGTTTGGTGTAACGGTCAACTTCCCTATTTGTGGAAAAGACTGTTAGTTTTGAATTGTTTTGTAAACAAACGCGTAGGAGTAATTTGGACGATAATGCATGTTTCATAAGACCATTATAAAGTATCATTGTGTCATCAGAAGTAACCATATTGTCATCAATTCATCATGCAATACGTCTGCGTCAAATCTTATTGTTTCAAAGTAGGATAACTATGCTGGTAATTTTTCGCAAGGACATTTCATCGTTACGTATAACCATATAACGCTCTAATAACTAACCAAATTAAGTATTCAACCGAGGACATTCCAATTAAATGTTGCAAATAATATACGTAGGATGATTACGTCAAGAATCGTATTTATAACTTAGAGATGTTAAATTGTACATAAATTTAAATTCTTCTAGTAATTCTGTCGCAGAAATTTTGTATTCTTTATGTAGTCCTAAAGCGACATTTCCGTGGAATAGCAAACCGCAAGTTTTCGTACATAATGAACCACTTGGCATTCAAAACGCATACTTGTGTTGCAGCTGCATGCATCACAAAACGACCCCTTGCCTCATCTAAGAAATAATTGGACAGAGGGACCTGCCCCAATCGGAAAAGGGAGACTTGTGACTTACAATTTGGCTGATCTCCGTGATCGGAATCGGTGTGATAGTTTTATCCGAGCTCTGGGGGAGCGACGAAGCACTGGGGGTCGGCGACACTCCAGGGCTGGACTGGCCATTGCCGACGCTCTCCTTCGAAGTGCGATTAGGTGACAACCTCGCTGGAAAGCTGAGCGTCTTCGTCCATTGCGATAAGCTCCGTACCATCTTGACTGTTCATAAGCACAACACTCGTTCACTAAACTTTGGTGGCGTGCGACACGCGCGCGCTCGACAACGGTCCGCGGACGAATGAGAAGGGCAATAAAACTACAGCCTGTGCAAGTTGCGACTTGACCGAGTAGGGGGGTAGGGTGGCATGGCGGTGCGTGCGTCGCATGCATGCATCGGCCACCTATAGGTTTTAGTTCGGACGGATTTTCTTTTGTTTATCGCCGGGCTACCTCTTGTGGGAGCAAAAAATGTGAAGCGGTCAAGAGTAGCTTTGATGAATTGGCACTTAATATGCGTTTGCTTCGGTTATTTACGGTAAAAGAGATCTTTTGTTGTTTTGAATTAAAAGTAAAATTTGTTTCGGATAATTTTCACTAAGTCATTAAGTGAGTCAACTTCATATTACTTACCTATATGGGAATGGACAACATTTATAGTTATGGCATTTATAAATTACGTAATATTACAAGTTTCAGCCTTTCGGGTACTATGCTGATCTCCATCGGGTTGGAGATATAAGACTCAAGACAAAGTGTCCGATTAGAGCAATATTATCATCCCTTATAAAGAAAATATATGTAAGTGGGACTTAAAACAGAAAATGTATCGAGAGAGTTGGAGATATTGGCGTATGGATATGGATGATATGTAAGGAAGTAATTCGAGACCATTGGGGTATAGGGGTTCGATATCATATTATGAACAACTCCTTGGGCACTGATTGATCTGTTATAGCTGGCATATTTAACCAACTCAGCTACCTGGACCTATCCTGGTTATTTTAAATTGTCGATCACACTTACACATGCTGTTAAGGCTTGTTAAGAGTTGTTTACCAAAATTCGTACGAACCGTTAAGTAACGAATAAATTACAATAATTTTTAAACAGTGTTTTCTTAACAACTGCGCCGAATTATATGAATGAAGTTTTGCAGTAATTAGTATGTTAATTGCTTACAATTCATAAGAAAGAGTTATCATACTAATGTTTTTAAAATTCATTCATTTTTATAAAGGTATATTTTTACACGTTATCTTGTATCTTACGAATTTGCAGCAACCCAAGGTTAAGGCAGGTTATTCAATTAAAAACAAATTCATAATCGTGTAACATATTAGGTAGTTAAATCTGTGTGGCGAAGTGGTTGAGCGGTCGATTGCTACATCGGAGGTCACGGGTTCGTTTGCTGCAAATAGTTATTGCATGAATAAATGTCTTTTTGCATTAGTGGATGCGTTTCTATGTATAACTTACAAGTATTTACAAGAAATTGTAACTAGGTATGGGAACTGCATTCTAGAAACCATTATTACAAGTTAGTTTAACTATGATTAGGTACCTATTCTAGGATAAATAGGTATGCGTCGTGTTCATAGAATATTATTTGTTGATATATCATAAAATATATCATGTATCGTAAGTCACTATTTCAATAAAATATTGGTATATTTCGTAATTGTTCATGAAAGAAGGCTGCTTTCATGAACAATTTAAAAAAGTTTAATACACATAATAAAAATATTGAGTTTAAAAACTATACTTAGGTAACGATAACATTGTACATGCTAATCGTACCCTTCGAGTTAGGAAGGGACTAGCTCTAAGTAAGTATCCTGGTCTAAAACATGTTTGTAACACGTTTTAAACCGTGACAATCATTAAAATTAGCAACGGCCTATAAATGCAGAAAATAACTGCACACGACGAGGGAGGCACCCCACACGCGGCCCGAGGGCACAAGAAATACGGATATGGAGTGTATGGGCTCCTTTAGGCGAGTTTTATAAAAACTAGGGTTGGCAGTATTCGAATTAGCAGAGTAATAGATTGCATTTTTAATATAAAACTATAGCTGCTACCCGTGGCGCGGTCAAAGTCGAAGATTTTTATTCAATCTAGAACAATACGGTTCTTTTTCATTGACGTCAATAATTAATTCTACTTAACCTAAGTTTACCACCGCTTCCAAGACGCTGGTGGAGAAGAAACGGCGCAGCAAACTCCACTGCGGCATTTTTTAAGACGTCAACTGACAATATTTATATCCTTGGCTAAATGAGGACTAATCTACATTTGTCTCGTGTCTGAATGAACAAAAGTATAAAAAAAACTTTATAATAAAATAATTAACCTAAGTTAAATAAAATATGACAAAAACGGAGTATTATACCGTAACTAAGGCATTTTAGGAGGTACTTGCACTATGCTCAAGCCAGACGTTTTTGTCTTTAAGATAATCATATGTCCTATAGTATGCTTTTTTTTTGTCTGTGTGGATATAGATCTGGGTTTTAATTTTTTACGCAGGGTTCTTATTTGTTTCCTAAAATGAAAGTGACGCAGGTAGCTGATGTAACTTAGACAAGTTACGCTACATCAGTTATCTACAGGGAAAATCCGGGCAAATTCTGCTCAGTCACTTCGGAGTTTACCTGAAACAAACAGATAGACAAAATTTATTTGGATTGCAATTTATTTGTTTAGCTACAGTCATACATTCATTTAATTATTTATTTGTTGGCATAAGGTAGGTATACTAGCTTAGTGAAGCAGAGCAGTTACTTCTGTGTATGAAGTCCCACATTCAACATCACAGTGAAGTAAAATTGTTTTTTTTTTTTAAATAAATCTATTTATTTGTTTTTCTTGCAATAACCACGAGACACCGTTTAATTCCTTTCCCTATGTGATCTTTATTTATAACAGTGATGAAAATTATGACTAAATTATGGAAACTGGCAATTGGACCCGCAGTAAGTCGCTGAGACCAGAAGAGAATTTTTGCCTGTGCTATAAATTATTAAAACTTGACTGGTGAAGAAAAAAACGTTAGATGTAAATGGATTATCGAGATGGAGGTTCAATGAATTCTCTTGATTTTCTGATGAATGGAAAGCATCTTTACCGCTTAGTCGCTTCGGTTGATACTTAGGAGAAGCAAAAAGATTCGGGTATTCTACGTTGCCAGGAACCTTGAAACTAATAATATAAGAAAAGACAAATTTCACCCCTGAGGGTTAAGAATAGAAATTGAATGTCACCTAGGTATGGAGTAGTGTCTTTATTTCATTTTGTTTTTTACCCAACTGCGCCAGCGAGGGTTAAGTTTTTCGCGCTTATGTACGCATGTATGTATCTATGTATGAAGTTTTCTTTGTTTCTCTCTACGCAGGAGGCGCGGGTTCGATCCCCGCTCATTGCAAATATTTGTATGCATGAATATGTATATTTGCATTGGTCTGAGTGTTTCTATGTATAATATGTATGTATTTACAAAAAAAATACGTATCTAAGTATGTTTATCCGCATTCTAGATTCCATAACACAAGCTAGTTAAGCTATGCTTACCATGGGTCTAGATAGCGTTGTGTGAAATGTTGTGGGATATTTATTTATTATTTATTTATTTATAAGTTTAACGGCTGGTCGGATTTCGATGATTGGGATTTTCATGTCTGTAATGACAGGTAGTCTATTCATCTCCCGAATGTCATAGGATACATAAAATATTAATAAAACTATACTAAATATACTCTATAATAAATATCAATAATAAATATTCAATTAGTCCTTCGCAGTCCAGTGCTGGAAATAATTAATTAGATATAAAATCTACTAAAAAGGCTTCTAACTATTATTTGACTATGCTTTTGACCGGCTCAAGGCTTATCATGTCGAGACATCGCGTCGAAACCGAGACGGTTACATATCGCCATACAAATTCACCGATATGGTGTTTAACAACCTCCTTTGTATGATTTGAATGGCATAGAACTAAAATTCGCGTTGTATACTAATTTATAACTTTTTGTTTGCGGCCATAAAACCCTTAAAAGTATGGTAATAGTAAAATATAAATTATACACTCGGCTATTTTTTTGGTAAATTTTCGTAAAACATTCTGTTATAGTTAGTGGTTTTTTTGTAAAGATATATTTTTCGCGGTAAATTTTTAATGGAAATTTTAAAATGAATTTAAATTTTCAAAATGAAATGCTATATTTGAACATAACGTCGTCATCAAATACCTTTTGCAATATTTAAGAATAGGTCAGAAGGTAATTTTATTTGGGTCATTAAATTTTATGATGAAATTTGGATCAAATCCTAATAGAAAGAATACTTAGGTAATACTAAAGTAGAATATAATTCTCGAACATATACAAATAATAACCATCGAGTTAAAAATCTTCTCACATTACATGAACTAATGACAGAAATTTTTTGTACACACTCACAGTAAAAAATAAACTTATTTTTATTACTCGAAAAACTTTACATGCCTTTTGCCAACCCTATTCGAACCATTGTGCATAATATACCAAGGGGTGCGAAGACGCAAAATCCAAAACAATGGGTGCGCGGGATTGCGTTGCGTGTCGCTTCCTGAAGCCACGTGCGCGCGCAGCTGACGCCCGCAGCGCAACGCATGCGCTTGAGTGCGCGACTCGGAGAGGGTTTCAAGAAAAGTGGATACATAAGATGGGGCTTTGTTCTAACTCCTTTGAGGAAATAATTCGATAGTTGGAAAGTCGCGCTGAGGTTTTTTTTTCTATTATTATGATAGTTTCCGGGCCGTTTTTAGTTTAGTTTCAAAATCTAGATTTAAAAACTTTATTTGTAGTATGAATGGGAAAATTTTGGTTGGATGGATAGATTTACGTGTTACTTAATCAACTCAGAAAGGTTAAACGGAGCTGGATATATTTTAGCACAGAGAGAGATTGTAGTCTGAAATTGCAAATAGGTTATTTATCCCGAAATTAGGTTCCTGTAGGTGACGAGAAATGGATTAGTATTTCACGCCAGTGAAGGGTGAATGAAACCTTAGACACTGACACTTCTAATCTCTCTTCTTCATTGTTTTATGGTGGCCCAATGTGGATAGTACCTAATAATTATACGTAGCAATACATCTACATAGCCTTTCTGTCTATACGCCGCCTATATGTCCCAATTACATAAAATCTTTGTCGCAATATAAAAAATAAAAAACTAATATTTACTTCGTTCAACATTAGACATGTGCTAACCAAAGTTCAACTAAATGGACAGATGTTGGACCTTATAAAATCGGTTGTTTTTTTAGTTTTACTATTGTAGGGTGGGGACCACACGTACAAAAATCAAGTAGATACCTAGGTATAGTGCCGGTCCCAACAGTTTGAAGACATTGGGAGTTTGACAACTGTAGATACAGCTATAATAGTTTATATCAGTTATTGTCATATTTTCATATAAAATTGTAAGGTGCAACCGTATCCCCTTTGTGGACTATACATCAGTCACCGTATTCTTCACTGAGGCAATTCTACAGATTTAAATAGGCAGAATGTAGGTATTTTGTTTTATAAAAGCGGGACAATTTTTACTCTTAATTGATGGTCAAATCTTTTGACTTGTGATAGTTCTTTGGAAAAGTTATAGGCTGTTTAATATTGGAAGCCAATCAGTAACAAAAAAGGGCTTGGGGACTATGGGGACTATCATTATTCAATCTTTCCAAACCCGAGAGAAGAAAGCATGTGCTAGGCTCTCGTTTGTCAATTAGCAGGTGTTGGTGTACCGCTAGTATGTCAGCTTGTAAAAATGCCATACGGAAATGGATTTATCTTTATCTAGCATAGATATATCTATTAACATACGTATAAGAAAGATAAAAAGCAGCATATACAAACTGGTACACAATCATTTCCTTTTTTAATCACCCAACTGCTCGTCAACTCTCGTAAACATCAATACAATATGCGAAGACTCTCCACGTGCACTCTTAACCCTCTCGTGTCGTGAGAACAATACAACAGTAGGGTGTGCTTTGTATGGGTTGAACCCCTTTACATAAAGGGGTATTAATGACCTCTTTTTGTAGAAGACCATCTTTAGTTCGGAGTATTATTTGATAACTTGTGATCTTCTGACGATTGAACGAAGTTGATTACTTTTACAAAGAGCACAGTCTAACGATACTGTACAAAGAGTAGGCTGTATTTATAACTATTTATGAATATTTATTGAAAAAAACTAAATCGCAGAATTAGCATTTGCAGAAAATATACTGTTCGCAACTAGACTGGCTATAAGCGAAAAGAATGTCAAATATGTGCATTGCAAAGGTGCAAAAGGTGCGCTGTGTCTATTTAGATAGATCGTAAAATTCATTAACTAACTAAGGTAGTTACTGTATTCCGTTCCAAATCTAAATTCATTACTGCCTCAACTAAAAACTGCGACTCATTTTTATTCTTAACAGCAAGTCTAGTATAGGAAAAAAATTTTTTTTTATTATTTATTCGTATAGAATAATAGTATTGCAACCTTATGTAAACCCATTTTGGATTAGTTGTCATCTCTGTAATAGTGTAAAGAAAGTTTTTTTGTTAACTGACACTATTTTTATTACTTGTTTAATATTAGTTTTGAACATATGCCTAGTGTTAAGTATTTGGACATTCGCATTTAAACCTGTAACCAAAGAAGGTTGCAGGTGCTTACGTCGAGCTTTCAAGCAATCGAATCGATCGAAGGTTTCAATACACAGGTTTGTGTTGATTATCTATACTTACAAATATCTACTGCTTTACAAGACACGTGCCTTTTTATATAAAAAAAAACTAGTAAAATTTACAAAATACAAATGTAATGCGTATTGGACTCGCGCACCTATGGTTCCGTACCACTACATTTATTTTTTATTTGTAGTAGGTAAATATTTGTTATAATAGTGGTAAAAGAAATATATTATCTGTAAATATTCAATTGTCTAGCTATCACGGTTTATGAATTAGCCTGGTGACAACAGACTGCGTAGTCTTGGTAGGTACCTAAAAAGGTTCCGGTTATATACTTTGAGTACGAAACCCTCAAACTGATTTAAAATGTATAATTTTTTTAAGGCAAGTTTGAATATGAAAACTTTTTTAAGAACATCAAAACATAAACAAAGAAAAGAATGGCGCGCGTTTACCAAGCGATTACTGTGTATTGAGTACGTTCTATAAATAAAATAGTGATAAATTATACCTGTGTAATTAGCTGTAAGTCTTCCATGCTTCAAAATTAAATTAAAAAAAAATATAAAGAAAAAATCACAATGATACTCATAATGGATTTTCACAGTATTTATATGACAGTGACAACGAAGGAACGTTTTCTGTCATTCATAAAAATATAACGTTAAGAGCATGTGTAGTATTATTAGCAGGTATTTTAAACTAGTTTTAATTTTAATGATCCAGTGTTGGGGAAAACACAGTTACAAGACAGGAAAAGTATTACGTGATCCTTCAGATATATTTTGTAAAAACTGAGATCAAGACCTATGTGATCTCGGTAAGCAAAATATGTACGTAATTAGCGAAGAATGTGTCTTAAGCAATCTTATATTTTGGCATCTGAAGAAGTGAAAGCTCGGTTGTAGTCAATTACAGTCCGATATAAACGACCCCGCAGGGCAGTAGGGGTTCATCTGTGGGTATTCCGCACGAGAAAGAAAAAAAGACGGGTTGCACTCCGGGAGTGCCGGCAGAAGTGAAAACTTTTTCTTTCGTTCTTCGTTATATACAGAGAGAAAGGTAAAAAGAACATACCATACCAATCATAGAACCTATCACTAATTTTCTGGTAATTTTCTGTCCGAAGAAATTAATGAATTACAAAAAGATTTCTTTTTTTTTAAGCTACGAAGCTTCTTAGCGTACCTAGCAAAATAAACAATCTATAGCTAATGTTGTATGACGACAGTCGTCGGTTACGGGTCAAAGGTCAAGTGATCCTGACGCGAGTTTAACACTTTTTACCCATCCAACGCCGCTAAAGAAGTTTTCACTTCAAAAAGTTAAGTAACAGCTATATCAACAAAGCTTTGACTAGCCAATATATTAAAAGATAATGAAGATTTCTATTTCCCCCCGACACAAAAAGAGGAATGTCTTAATTTTTATGTGTCTATCTGTCTGTCTGTGGCATCATAGCTCCCGAACGGATGAAGCGATTTTAATTGAGTTTTTTTTAGTAGCCACTCGATCAAAATTTGTGTCAAATTTGTGCCATCAAATTTCTACCACCAGTAAAAGACTGTTCTTAAACATGTTTGATGAAAATCGGTTGAGCCGTTTAAAAGTTGTTAGGGGTTAAATTGAGGAACAATAACAGAATGTCTGCAAATGAACTCGAGTGGGGTTTCAAATAAAAGCGCTTCACGTGCACATTACAAAATTAATAATATTATGTTAAATAAATGACTAGTTGTTCAATTTAAAAAGAGTAAAATTATTTGTGATCGGGATTTTAAGAATTGTTTGTTTCATTTTATTTACATGTGCATTAAATAATTACCGGATGATATTATCTATTAGGCTGTATTTTTTAAAATTTTCGTTACCGTAATCTTTTTAGGGTTCCGTATCCAAAGATTGACAGTCCAAACAAGACCCTATTACTAAGACTTCGCTGTCCGTCCGTCCGTCTGTCACCAGGCTGTATCTTAAGAACCGTAATAGCTAGACAGTTGAAATTTTCACAGATTATGTATTTCTATTGCCACTATAACAACAAATACTAAAAACAAAATTTTAATTAAGGGGGGAGGGGGGCTCCCATACAAAAAAACGTGACATATTAGCCCTTTTTCATGGCTTTTAGTTTTTTTCTGGTACGAAACCCTTCGTGCGCGATTCCGACTCGCACTTGGCCGGTTTTTTTCGTACCTATGCCTGTATATAGCCTGTAGGCGGAGCATTAAAAATGATTTTTTTTTTATTATAACATATTTGTACTACCTAAGTTGAAATAAACTGATTACTGAAGATATACAGTACACATGACCTTCGTAATGGTGTCGTGGTCAGTGGTCAATGTGGCAATCAAATTAACTTTATCGCCCGTGACAGTGACCATCAGACTATTACCACAGTCTGTGCTATTACTTTGCACTCTCGTGCACCGGACGAACTATATTATCAAGTGAGAGGGCGTTTAACTAAAATACATACATAAAAAATCACGCCTTTATCCCCTAAGGGTTAGGCAGAGGTGAATCCACATTTCATTAATCTGTATTGATATGGACTATCTTTCCAATCTACAATCCCAAAATGGTAGTCACTACCTTCTACCTTGACAGATACTTTTCACGTCCCGCTTGAAGAAACCTTTGTATGAGATAATTAGGTGGAAATTTCCTATTAATTTTATTTATAAGAGCAGCTGATGCAAGAAGTAGATCTCTCTGAAAACAATTCATCAACAGCTACTATTCTTTTTTTTATAGCACTGAGGTAGCAGATAACGGACACGGTCCACCTGATGGAAAGTGGTTATCGTGGTGCAACACCAGATGAGTCACACTCTTGCTGCCGACCCTGTAAAGACAGAAAGTTTCTGTGCCGTCAAATAAAGCAGGAATAGCCTTTGTCTTCGCAGGCTAAAAAGTAAAACAAGACAAGGTTATTATGACCGCGGTATTCTGTAGGGCGGAAATACTTCCCCAGTCGCACTGCTCAATTGGACCAATTCCTACCTCCAATTGTCTACTTGTAGTAAAATTCTCGACTTGTGAAGTAAAGGGCAGACAACTAGATCAAAATCGATTAACTAATTTGAGAGCTCTGGATGTCGCAGACACACAGATACACACAGTAATCTCATTACACCCCTCTTTTTGCATCGGACTATTATAATAGTACCTACAACAAATTATAGTTATGATGGCATCGATTGTACAATTAGAGTTACCTAGGTAATGATAGCGGTGAAAGTACCAACATTACAATTTGATTTGTGTCTAAAAAGAAAGTTTGTTGTTTCTCAAATAAACTCTTTCGACATCTTCATTATATACCTACCTATTTTAAAATTGGTGTCATTACCTGGTAGGGATGCTAAGAACCGTGTGAAAATGAAAGTAAGCAAACCGTTTAGTGTTATTTTCATCTGAGAGCTTCCATGCCTCGGAGAGTACGTCGAAAATCGGTCCCAACTATCAAGTCAAGATGGCGAACTAAACAACTTTATCAGGTGTTGGCCACTAACCAGAACTCAGGCTGTGAGGTCAAAGGGCGGTCACTCCGAATACCGCCAAATTATACTTTAATATGACCTTGGACTCTGAGGTCAAGGCCTAAATGGATCTAACTACTGCATGCCGATGATGATGCGTTGTGTAAAGGCTGGCAAACAGTTGCCAAGCGCTTCCCATAATGGCGCTATCTAATGTAAACACAAATAGAATTCAAAACACATAACAATCAATTGTATCCCAAATGAGTCACAGTCATAATAGATAGATAGGTATAAGGAACAGCATAGGACTGACTGACGGATATTGTGCTACGTGTTCCGAAGCTCAATGGCTGGCAAATTGCGTAAAACGCAAATAAATCTAAATTTAATTTCTGTTTCTGCTTTTTATGGTCGTTGGCATTTGTCTCTATAGTGTGCATAAAGATGTGTTTAATGTATTTGTTTAGTAAATTGTACACGTTATTACACACTAGCCCTGCCTATGACTTTAGTTTTATAAAGGGCTACTCTTTATCCGACTGTTAATGTACCGCGTAAGCCGCGTGGTTCCCGGCAAAGTACAATTTTGGCCACCCCTTCTCTGCCCATGTGGTGCCCGTACAAGGCGACTAAGGGATAGGGCTAATTAACTTTAACATCAGTCAGATATGTACAGCCCAGACTCAGACAATAGGCTCATCCCCTATTACGTGGGACAGAATACAGATTGGTGAAATGTTGGTGTTAATTCACCTCTGCCTAACCTTCCGGTGATAAAGGCGTGATTATATGTATGTAATGTACCTACAGTTTATTAGGTGGGCAACAATAGGCTCATCCACAATTACGGAAGACGTCCATCTGCGTGCGCCATCAGGCATGCACAGTCGGCTAAGTTCATATTTTGGAATGGAATGTTGGCACTTACTCAAAATGCTAGGATCTGTCGCCAAATAAGTGTACCGATTATTGTGCGAAGGTTTGCTTTTGATAATGCACGAAGAAAAAGGGGCTCCGGCCACGAGGATGTCGGATATTGCGACCAAACATAGGCTTTATCCTATGTCAAGATCTAATCTACCCGTGTACCGAATTTATTCTTAACCGGTTCATTGCTTTAGGCGTGAAAGTGTAACAGACAGAAAGGGTTATTTTTGCATTTATAATATTAGTATAGTTATGTATGGAATTAATCTCATACTTCAATAATTTTAAGTCAGATATTTCGCGTAATTCACCATCTGCGTAACCCCCTGTAAACTGGCTTATCTCAAAGAAACATCATTCCCCTAAAATAGGGGATTAAAACTACATGAGTCAATGTTATTACCGCTGACGTATATTGAAGGTTTGAGTCAATATGTTGAGTAAAAAAGCAACTATAAATATGTGCGTGATCTCAACTTAGCGCAAAGACGTGTAAAACGTCAAAATGATTTATCCGAGCCTGCCTGAAAAGTGTGGTGACTATACTATTAGAAATCTCGTAAATGAGTATAACGGAGTATTTTAGCGCAATGCAAGGTTAAGCAATATAAGCTAGGTCAGTCTTAGGATGTGTGCATTCTTCACACATTGAGACCCCTCCCTGCCTCGGAGAGCACGTGAAACCATCAGTACCGGTTACAATAATTTACGAACTTCTGTTGCAGTTGAAGCTGTAAAAGGTCCAACAAGTGGTCTAACTGCACCAACTGCAGAATCTTCACGTCGCCGTATGGTGTAGGGTAAAATCTGATGGCAGTCGCTTCATGTTATGATAAAACCAAAGGCCGCATAATTATTAGAATTTATTTTAAATATTCTTCTTAACAGAAAGACTATTAAGATGATAATATGCCATCATCTCTACATTTGTGTAGCAATAAAAAAATATATACTTACATACACTATTTAAGTCTTAAAACGTGATTTATTTAAATCTGGATAGGTATCAGATGCCACAAATACCTATAGAAATTTATACTTATATTGAAAACGCCGCTTTTGATGTCTCTGAATGTCCATATATTTTGTATTTATACCTAGCAATAAATTTTGTTGAAACAAGATTAACAAGTTTGTTTTTCATTTAAGTAAAATTATTTATGAGCGTGCATATATTTGCAACAAATGGAAACTTAATTTGAAATAGGCTTGACTATAATTATGTTAGTAGTTACAGAACCTCGTACTCTGGAACTTTATATTGATTGACAGCAAATAACGCCAAATTTGAGGTTTGAAAATTCCCAAAATGTCACTAAAATCGTGGCGCACCTACTCTTTGTTCAAAGTTACCCCGAGTTATTATTAAAAACTAGTAAACGCTTGTACGAAATTAGTTGTATGTCAATCTGTGATATTTTAGTCACTCGTAAATTACGTTCTTATACCGTAAAATACTTTAGTGAAGGTATCGTTATGTTAATTAGTTTACTTTAACCTTTGTGAGCATTTTTTTTATTACGTGTCCAGGTTACAAAATGGAATGAAAGAATAAAAAAAATTGGTAATGCATAACACAATTTATAGAATGATTCGCTATTCTTGATAGTGTATTAAAATAGCTACAAGTACCCTATAAATATACACGTTTGGAAAATAATAATACTTTCTTTGGACACGAGAGTGATTTAGACATCCACTTTGTAACTTTTAAAAGTAAAATTAATAAATAAAATACTATATTCTTAATGAAATATTTTTGTTTATTTGGTTATAAATATAATATTCCTTAAAATAATATTACAGCATAAGTAAGATAAGCCATATATTTTTGGTATTTTGTAAAATGTAACCATTTTGTAACTATTTGGTAATTTTGCCAACTTAAATTCCGATTTATATCGTGTAACAACCATCTAACGATGTTAATTATTTTTTATGATTAACTCTTTTTTATAATTCAACGTAAAGTAAAATAAAATAAGGTATTCACTTTCAAAATCAGTTAAATTTAAAGAAATGGTTACAGTAAAACATAAGACAATTACAAAATGGAAAGCTTCAGTTACAAAATTGAAAAGGTAAAGCTTAGTTTACGCTGATAAAAAAAATACTGCAAATCAGTACTGAAATAGAAAGGGATAAACCATGAACGACGGTAATTTATAAAAGAAAATGAAACTATGCTATTTTAGTAATCAACACCTTTTATTTCTATTCAGCCTTTTAATTCAGTTCAGTCTCAAAAAATCAATCTATGTAAAAACTGCCTTAAGGTATTCAATCTAAAATTATTTTATAACAATTACATAAATATTACTATTGAATCAAACATACTTAAGCAACAATACTAACTAAAAAACAATTAAGCACAAATGACCCGTATGATCAAATGATAAAATTCTGAAGAAATAATTTAATCAATCATAATAATATCAGCTCTATTCATCTTTAAATCTACCATACAGGAGAATAGTACTCGTTAATACCATGCAAACGATTCCAAACTCGATGTGGTTGAGTCGTTTTGTTGAGTAGTTTTTATAGCTATCTTTCTCCTCCAGCATCAGATTAGCTCCATGTTATCATAATATTATATTGTCACGTGACATGCCAAACTTCAGCTCAATTGTATAATCAGAAGTGGTCGAAAAATGACTTGCAAGACTTCAGCAAAGTTACAATATGAATATTGCGAGTTAAATAAAAGCGTCTAAAAATATCAACACTTTGTAAATTATTAATTAATTTAAAGAACATAATAAGAGCCCCAAGTACATTTACTTAAGTAACCGACAATAACTATTGTACTAAAATAATTATTGTTCCAAGATACCATCATATATCCACTAAAACGATAAGTAAACACATACCTGCATGCATTTGTACTCGCCTTTATATTTCCATTTTGTAACATTTTTGTTCCACGTTATATGTAACCAAACAAAATGGAAGTAACGCATCTCCAATCGCCGACCTAAGATTGCTTGTAAATGAACTTTAATAAAGATGAAACACAAAGCAACTATTTTAATAGCTTATAATGTGTTTGTAGTTTATCATTATTATATTTCTATAAACAAAAAACCAAACTTACCAGTAAAAATCACAATTACAAAGTGGATGAAAAATCCGGCAAGGTAACGCTCAACAAGTTTCGACACGAAATACGTCAAAGTGGTCATTCTCTGACTGTTTTACAAAATGGCGAAGTCTGGAGTATTGTTACCAGGGAAGAAATTTGTAGCCAGTGGTATATTTTTTGGCGACAAAGTCTATCAAATTACGGTTACAAAGTGGAATTCCATGCACGGCCGGAATTGTGAGACATAATATAATGTTACGAAAGATAGTTTATTTTATTAAAGTAGTGTTATTTTATGTTTACTTCTGATAATATTATCATTTTTCGATACCATTCATTCTTCTTTACCCTTGCCACTGAAGGAAATTCATGAATAAACTTAACTCGAAACTAGGCCGGTCAATGTGGGACATAGTAAAATCATGGGTATTCAAAATTATATTTAGTATAATTTCATATTCATCAATAAATTATTCGCATAATTTGATGTGTTTCGGATACATTAAATATTAAATATTTTAACTATCGCCACATCATAATAAATTTTCTTTCATTTCTCCATAAAATTAATGGTAAACTTCTGGGACATGCTCAGTTAGAGTATGGTCGTGTAAAAAAAAAAATGCCCTTGTTACAGTTCGTTTTGAATATAAATATTTTGGGGTAACTTTGTCTTATGGAGGTAAGAGAGAATAGGCTGCTAAGTCATCAGTATTTTTTTTCATTGAGGGTAAAAAGTTATTTCCACTAAGATTACATTTTATTGTATAAAAAGCGGCAAAGTGCGAGTCGGACTCGCCCATGAAGGGTTCCGTAACAGCAAGTAGGTAAATTGCGGTTTACGATTTATGACGTATTCAAGATCTAATCTACCCGTGTACCGAATTTCATCTTAACCGGTTCATTGCTTTAGCCGTGAAAGTCTAACAGAGAAAGGGTTATTTTTGCATTTATAATATTAGTTTAGTTATGTATGGAATTAATCTCATACTTCAATCATTTTAAGTAAGATATTTCGCGTAATTCACCATCTGCGTAACCCCCTGTAAACTGGCTTATCTCAAAGAAACATCATTCCCCTAAAATAGGGGATTAAAACTACATGAGTCAATGTTATTACCGCTGACGTATATTGAAGGTTTGAGTCAATATGTTGAGTAAAAAAGCAACTATAAATATGTGCGTGATCTCAACTTAGCGCAAAGACGTGTAAAACGTCAAAATGATTTATCCGAGCCTGCCTGAAAAGTGTGGTGACTATACTATTAGAAATCTCGTAAATGAGTATTAACCATGTGATAACGGAGTATTTTAGCGCAATGCAAGGTTAAGCAATATAAGCTAGGTCAGTCTTAGGATGTATGCATTCTTCACACATTGAGCCCCTCGCTGCCTCGAAAAGCACGCGAAGCCAACCGGTTACAATAATTTACGAACTTCTGTTGCAGTCGGAACTGTAAAAGGTCCAACAACTGGTCTAACTACTCCAACTGCAGAATCTTCACGTCGTCATATGGTGTAGGGTAAAATCTGATGGCAGTCGCTTCATGTTATGATAAAACAAAGGCCGCATAATTATTAGAATTTATTTTAAATATTCTTCTTAAAGACTATTAAGATGATAATATGCCATCATCTCTACATTTGTGTAGCAATAAAAAAATATATACTTACATACACTATTTAAGTCTTAAAACGTGATTTATTTAAATCTGGATAGGTATCAGATGCCACAAATACCTATAGAAATTTATACTTATATTGAAAACGCCGCTTTTGATGTCTCTGAATGTCCATATATTTTGTATTTATACCTAGCAATAAATTTTGTAGAAACAAGATTAACAAAATTGTTTTTCATTTAAACGTAGAAATTCTTTATGAGCGTGCATATATTTGCAACAAATGGAAACCTAATTTGAAATAAGCTTGACTATAAGTATGTAAGTAGTTATAGAACCTCGTACTCTGGAACTTTAGGTATATTGGCAAATGACACCAAATTTGAGGTTTGAAAATTCCTAAAATGTCACTAAAGTCGTGGCGCACCTACTCTTTGTTCAAAGTTACCCCAAGTTATTATTAAAAACTAGTAAACGCTTGTACGAAATTAGTTGTATGTCAATCTGTGATATTTTAGTCACTCGTAAATTACGTTCTTATACCGTAAAATACTTCAGTGAAGGTATCGTTATGTTAATTAGTTTACTTTAACCTTTGTTACAGTTCGTTTTGAATATAAATATTTTGGGGTAACTTTGTCTTATGGAGGTAAGAGAGAATAGGCTGCTAAGTCATCAGTATTTTTTTTCATTGAGGGAAAAAAGTTACTTCCACTAAGATTACATTTTATTGTATAAAAAGCGGCAAAGTGCGAGTCGGAGTCGCCCATGAAGGGTTCCGTAGCAGCAAGTAGGTAAATGGCGGTTTACGATTTATGACGTATTAAACTAAAACTACATACTAGATCACGTTCAAACCAATTTTCGGTGGAAGTTTGCATGGTAATGTACATCATATATTTTTTTTAGTTTTATCATTCTCTTATTTTAGAAGTTGGGAAGTGTCCCTCGCGAAAACTATTCAGTTTAGAAAAAAAAAATATTAGAAACCTCCATATCATTTTTGAAGAGCTATCCATAGATAACACACAAGTATGAGTTTGATGAAAAAAAAATTGAGTTTCATTTCTAAGTATGGGTAACCCCCAATTTTTGAAGTGAAAACTTCTTTAGCGGCGTTGGATGGGTGTAAAATGTTAAGGAAGCGTCAGGATTAGTTGACCTTTGAACCGTAACCGACGACTGACGTCATACAAGATTAGGTACAGACTATTTATTTTGCAAGTTACGATAGATAGCGTCGTAGCTTAAACGGTAAACACTTCGACTGTAAGTCCTTATAGTTTCAGATAGTATGGGGGTCAAACCACCTGGCCTTCAGGGGTTTTTTGTGATTGTTTTTTATTATTATAATTTATTATTTTTGGTGATTATTTTTTCTTTTTGTAATTTATAAAATATAACTATGATAGGTTAGGTACATGGCAAAGTTACTCCTGCTATTATAATAGTTACAGTCTGAAAAGGTATTTTTCATTTATAAACACGAAGGCGGAAACCAATATCACGAATATTAAACTCATTTCTTCTATATAAACAGCCAGATTCGCACGATTCCTAAGATTCCTAAATCCCTAAGAAAATAGAAATAAAAACTCACGACTATATTTCGTTAATTGCCAATTTGTTATTACAGTGACTAATAAATCTAAAATTATTTAAATTGTATCGGCAAGCATGATTATGATACATAAACTACAACTAATAGTGTAGTTACCTGAATATCTGGACCACAATCAAGCTGCAAAATGTACTCAATAACTTTTACACATTTTAACCAATTTCTAAAAGGAAGGTGTTCTCAATTCAGAAGTTTCTTTTTTTATGTTTGTACGCGCATAGCTCCGCCATAATTATGTAGACGGATTAGCATATTTTTTTTTGTTCAAAATAGGTTTATTTCGAAACGGCCCCATTTACCTAAATGAAGTAAAGATCTGATGAAGGGTTTCATTGGGGTATCTTTTGAGAATAGCACGAGACGGCAGCAGAGGAACTCAAATCAATACATTATATCAAAACAATTTACGCGCGTCCGCTTGTTATGCACACATCGATGACAGTCGTTACGGGTAGTTGGAGCCCTAAAAAGTCCAATCACTGATCAAACTGAAATAATTCGATATCACCAATGGGTTGTGGAGGTCAGATGGTAGTCGCTTCACGAAAAAAATCGAAGATCAGCTAAACCCGCAGTTAGACTGGAAAAATCGGGCCTCAGACTCTAAGGTGAAAGCTTTAGATGTGACTGGGATTAACGCTAGGATGAAGAAGAGAGAAAAGACGAAGAAACAGTGCGCGCCTGGGTCTCATCTCTTCCTCGACTTGTGGTCAACATTTATTCTGGTAACTGTACCAGTTACAGCAATCATGAAGACAATATTAGACAGTATTGACCATTCTTTTTTGTCTGTTTGTGTGTATCTAGTTTAGTCGTATGCGTAATTAAGTAATACAATATTTGCCAACGAAATGAAGTAACTTATTCTTAACTCCTTAATGTTATGAATCGTTTTGGTGGTTTGATCTACTTTATAAATTTTGCATGGTGATGGTTTATGAGTTTGTGTAGGATATAGGCTATTTATTCATTATTATCTTAGCGTGGGCGTCGGTAGGTACGCTTACTAATTATTTTCTTTTAGATTTGGTAGATGTAGCTTTCATAGGAGGGATTGCCATCTGATTCCGAGAAGAAACTCTACGCTAGAGCTTCGGTCGTTAATCAGCAGGTGAAATGACATGGATCCTGAAAAACCCACATCCCCATAGATTATTCTGCAATATTCCATCGATCGGAAATAGTCAAAAAGACTAACAATAACATCATAATTAATTTCTTATTCAATCAAGCCGTAACAACTGAACGAATCTAATTGAAAAGTACAAAGATAGATTATTGTCTGGAATAACATACTTTTTATCCAGCACTAGGTTTACCATCACAAACACGTACTATCTTAACAATGGTCGCACTTAACTTGACGGTCTCATCAGATACTTTTGCAACGGGGACTGTAGGAAGAAGGAAACACGTCAGCTGGCAAGGAGTTCCAGGTCTTAATGGTGCGACAAAGGAAAGAGTCACCGAACTGCTTGGTTTTTGATGGAAAATTCTCTCTCATTGGTAGAAGAAACGGGATCAAAAAACCTCGGGCATTAACTAATACAAAATATATTAAATTTTACTATGTAGTCATAATACACTTTTTTTGAATACCACCGAGTCAGCAGACAAGCATACGGCCCACTTAATGGGAAGTGATTACCGTGACTTATGGACATGTGCAACACCAGGGAAGTCACACTCGTGCTGCTGACTCTGTAAACACAGAAAGTTTCTGTGCATCAGCGTAGAAGACAAAGCAGGAATAGAAAGGCTTGGTCTTCCCACTGACAACACAAAAACTCTCCAGTGAGCTCTAGCTACCCTACTCACCGCTGGGAACACAACACGAGGTTATTATGGCCGCGGTATTTTGTAGGGCGGAGGTACTGCCCCAGTCGGACTACTCAATTGGAAGAAAATACCGTCCTGTCCTACCACCTATATATATGTCTGTGTGTCCTTCCAACTACCATATACATTTTTAATTTGTTAAAACAGAACTCTTATCTACAAATTCATTAACCCCAATTCACAAAATAGGGGTGAGCAGCGACCACTTCCGGGCATGACGGATATTTCACTAACTACGACAATGGAACGTAATCGATTTTACCCGCACAGTAATTAATCGTTATGGATAATAATAGAAAAAATATCCATTAAGAAGCTTTAGGGTAAGCCCATGTGCTGTTAATACCTTTAATATGTACGTATGATGGGCGTGGGAAGTATAGGGGTGTATCTTAATTAAGGTTGAAAAAATACACCTTATTATTATGACTTTTTTATACTACTGAGGTGGCAGACAAGCACACGGCCTACCTGATGGAAAGTGGTTACCGTAGTCTATGAACGTGTGAAACACCAGGAGAGTCACACTTGTGCTGCCGACCCTGTAAACACAGACAGTTTCTGTGCTGGCAGCGTAGAAGACAAAGCAGGAATAGCCTTTGGTCTTTATTGACAGCACACAAACTCTCTAATGAGCTCTGGCTACCCTATACTCACCGCTAAGAACACGACACGAGGCGGTATTTTGACTTATTTTACGTGTGATTTTCTTTTTTTATATTGTGTTGGAGTAGGGCCGTAGTTTGGTTCCTGACAAAGTAAATTTCGAGAGACTCATGAATAGGGCTATTTTCAATTCGACCAGTAAACATACAGTTCATAAAAACCCTGCTATGACGGTGAACATGCGTTTACCTTACAATCAGTATATAATAATCTTGTAGGCCCATATTCTTAGATACGTAGTTCCATCAGGTAATGGCTGGTAATTCTATAGGAATGAAACTTGAACTCTTAGACACCTTGACCCTTTGATATTGCCCTGTTTACTGTATCTTACCTGTACCGACAGACACTTAGTTTTGAGATACTGTTGTCTCCCCTAGCGGTGATATCAGGGGAGATACGAGACCGAAACCGTTTTTAGCCTACCTATTCTGGGAATCAGGATATTGCCCTATGTACCCATTAGACCCCTAATTTTGAGGTAACCTTTTTGAATGAATTAAGTATATTGTATGCTAAATATTCTAATCGATTAAGGTGAATTGGTCTAGGCGGGGTTTGAACCCGCGATTTTTGCCTTACAGGGGCAATGCTTTGATTTATCCTGTCTTAATCGATTTGATGTAAAGTCAAAGTCAAAGTCAAAGTCAAAAATCATTTATTCTGTATAGACCATTAAAACGGTACTTACCAAACGTCAAGTTTAAAAAAAAAATCTAGACTAGTTTAGCAAATGGACCACCGGTTCGAAACGCGGCCCCGACCTGAGTAAACTACCTAATTATTCTGGGAGCTTGGAGAATGTCCCATGTATCGGGTCCCATGTAACATTAATCTAAGCACCCTTTATATGAAGTAATTTTACGTTTACAAATAAACGCTAACCGACCATAATAAATTTTAACTAACATTTACATTTCTTTTGTTTCCTATGCTCACGTGCACAATTTTATATTCCACCCTCATGGGAGGAGTTGTGGATTAAACAAAATATTATATATGAAGCCATAAACTATTCTAAACGCCCCATAAAATGATAAACTATGGGAAATACAAATAATACTAACATGACTGTTTTAATTTTTTTAAATAAATATAAGGGTTGTTATCGTTTCAGCGTAGTTAAATAGTGGATTAGTAAGGAAAAATGAAATGATATTTATCTATAATGGTACATTTTTTTAAATAAAAATATACACAATAAATTTAATTTACTGAAGTAAAATATTATAAATAATAATATAGACAAAGGAATTCAGTTTTTATATATTAGTACACATATAGGACACGTGAATATGACTTCAACTCGCCTGATTGTAAGCTGAAGACAAAGTCTTAGGATTTAGGAAAGTCAAAAAGCCAGGCAGAAAAGAAGGAGAAAGAAGAAGAGTAAAGTTGAATATTTTTGTTCTTTTGTTGTTTCTTTTAAGTAAAATGACCTTTACAATGAGGCCACCTCGAAAGGCACCTTATTTCAAAAATACCACTAGGTACTAAAGAGAAAAATCGGCTATGTTAAAATGCCCGGCGTTGAGCCACATACACTCAGCGTCAGAAATGATCTACAAATCAAACTGTTTGAATGATTTCTATTGCACTAGCTTTTGCCTATGGCTCCGCCCGCGTGGATGTAGGTCATCGCCACCAAACATAGCCTATGTCCTTTCGCAAGGTCTTATCTACCACTATACCAAATTTCATCTAAATCCGGTCGGTGGCTTAGGCGTGAAAGCGTTAAATACAGACAGACAGACAAAGTTACTCTCCTATTTATAATATTAGTATGGATATGGATTATTGTCCGAAGTAAAAGAGGGCCAGACCGAGAGGGATGGCCCTGGGTCAGCCGGGGCGCGAGGGATATGTCGCATGACAACCTCACCTTCGGCCTAGCACTACGACCCAGAGACGGCGTGCGGTTTAGTCGGTTCGAGTCTGACATAACCTCCCCCTCCGGCTCCGGAGGGGTGGGTATCCGTGGGGATTTCCCGCACGTAAAAAAAAGGGGAGAAAACCAAGGCATTACGATCATATTAAGAAAATTTAGAAGAAGAAAGAAGAAAAATGCGTTTATTTCGGCTTACTGCAGCACAAAAAATAGATCAACTTAAATATAAAACTTATACTATACTAGCTGTTGCCCGCGGCTCTGCCCGCCTGGATGTCGGTTATCGCTTGGTGTTGAGTCAACATACTAGCTTTATGCATGTAAAGTCTCTGCCTAATCGGTTTAAAATAAACAAAGTTTCATACAAACTTTCATCCCTTATTTTATCCCCTTGGGGGTAGAATTTATCAAATTCCTTTCTTAGCGGATGCCTACGTCATAACATCTACCTGCATGCCAAATTTCAGCCCGATCCGTCCAGTGGTTTGAGCTGTGCGTTGATATATGACTATTTCAGTCAGTCAGTCACCTTAGAGTTATATACATATATTTAGATTTAGATTGATGACGAATAGGTACATTTTAGATAATTATACATAATTTCATTTCAATATTTTTCGTTACACATAATTCAAGTACCCATACGTTAAGTTACATTAAATTATTAATCTCCAAAAAACATTAATAAAATCAATTAACATTCAAAATTAACATCCAAAAAACATTAATAAAATCAATTATTAATGTTTTTTGGATTTTTAGATGGTTTAATCTAAAAAGCCAAAAAACATTAATAATTGATCTTATTAATGTTTTTTTTTCTACTACTCAACTATATTTACTAGTCAAAATCGATCTGCTGTTGACTGTACATAGGTAGGTATATATTTAAA